>CM055874.1:36973632-38265507 GCA_029582165.1 Portulaca oleracea
GCAGAGGCATATAGGATATTGAAACAAACTCAGCTCCGTTGCTGTTTTGTTTGACAGAAACCTTGGCGATGTTGACAAAACAATGGATGAAATCAACGAGCAGACAGAGAATTTGTTACAGATGCAGCAGCTACTCGCTACTCCCATTGGTGCTTCTGAATTTGATGAGGTATTCTTTAGATTTAGTTGTGAAATGTCAGTCCTAGTTAGTATGGTAACTTATTCATTTGTATTGAATGATTCCTTTGAACTGTGGGGTTGAAGGATGAATTGGAAGCAGAACTTGAAGAGCTTGAAGGAGCAGAGTTGGAGGCACAACTACTACAACCAGCAGTGTTAACAACACCTCAAACAGGGCCGCTACCTTCACAACCAACTCCTGAGAAGGCCAAGGCTAAAGCTGAGGTAGATGAACTCGCTCAACTGCAAGCTGAGTTCGCCTAAACCCAACTTGTGTGCTTTTCATGTTTGTAAGTAAGTGCAAAAAAAAAAAAAAAAAAAAGACCCTCAATCAATTGGCGAGTGATACTTACTAAATTTGGATGTTGATAGGTTTTATTAATAATCATTGTCAACTCTAGTTTTAGTGAACTGTTTGGTAAAAAGCTAAAGTTGTAACCATGCTGCTTCAAGAGCAATTGCAGCAATTGTGAATATCTGGTTATAGGATGCATTGGACAAAAATAAAAATATAATATAATATTCATCTTTACAAAAGGTTTCAATGTCCATGAGCATTTATTTCATCATTTGTTTCCTTCATTCCTCGAGATTAGTCTCTTTGGTTGGAACTTGGAAGAATGAAGTTGCATAATACGGGAGTCCTTATTTTCATTTTAGTAGTCACTTTAGTTAAACATACTTTTCCCAAAATATTGCTTTGTAATTCAACATAATATATTAGTTCTATACTTCTATATATTAAAAACAAGCTGTCACATAAACAAACCAGCAGGGAATTATTGGATTGTCCTTGAGAGACAGGGCAAGAGGAGTATTGAGAGAAACACATCACATAG
This sequence comes from Portulaca oleracea, assembly GCA_029582165.1. Classification (NCBI taxonomy): domain Eukaryota; kingdom Viridiplantae; phylum Streptophyta; class Magnoliopsida; order Caryophyllales; family Portulacaceae; genus Portulaca; species Portulaca oleracea. The sequence goes on from CM055874.1 coordinate 36,974,652, forward strand.
CAACCATGGGAAAAGGACAATCACCAAAGGAAGCAGGTTGAGGGAAACTACTTGGAGTTTGTGGACGACATACTGAAAATGTAGACTAATACTGTTTGAAAGATACCTTTCAAAGCTAAAAGTGTTAGAAGCACATTATATCCCTTTCAGAATTCACAATAACAAGCAAAAGAAGATATGGATTTGTCCTGTTTTGGACCAAGAAGCATGCATACGGGAGGCTAGGGTGATAAATAATACAAAGATTAGGGCATATCTCCCTCCAAAAATAAAAAAAGATTAGTATTTAGAATAGTGCATTGCATGAGGTGTAAGTATACAACAGATATTGTTGGAAAAATTGCTGATATCATAAGTAAAAAAAATAGAGAAAGACAACAATAAAAAATAAAAGAAATAGTACATAAAATAAAGAGAAAGAAAGGAAGAGGTCCTGTTGAAGGTATTTTCATATTTTTCTCCTTTCTTATTTTCACATATAATTCGCATATAAAATTATGTATTTATGTACATAAATTATTCATGAACCCCATAAAAAAATTTATTCATGAGAAACAATTAGTAATTTACATTATGGAAAAACTTATAGTGGTTGTCAACCATGACAACCACCACAATGAAAATGATATTTATCCATATATATATTAACTTTTATCTTCGCCATTCATTTTCTTTATTTAATACAACATTATAAAATATATTTTCTTAATTAAAATAAAATTTTCGAATTTTTTTAAAATTTAAATTTCTTAAATCTAAATTTTTGCCTCGTAAATAAGCAAATTTTGAAAAATATTTATTTTAAATTTTTTAAAATAAACTAAAATTTAAAAAAATATATTTTATAGTTTGTATTAAATAAGAAAGCTAATGATCAAGGTAAAATTTGGTACATGTACGAATACAATTTATTTTACTTACGGTGGTTGTCATGGTTGACAACCACTATAAGTGCATCCATTACATTATAAGTTGTAAATATGATTTTAACAAATTAAACATGAACATCTATTATTACACATAACTAACCATAATGTATGCACATATAAATAAATGCACACACATTAATATTATATAATTTTAAAAAAAGTTAAATATAATCTTTTGTAGATTTCCTAGAATGCCCTTGTTTGAACGTACATATTTCGATCCTCACCTTTTGTATGTGTGTGTATGTGTGTGTGTATATATATATATATATATATATATATATATATATATATATATATATATATATATATATATATATATATAGGAAAATTGGATTATAATAATCCCAAATTTTACAAATTGGATAGTAATAATCCCTACTTTCAGTTTGGATTCTGGTGGTTGAGACTTCGAGCAATTATTATGATTTTTGAAAATAAACAAAAATGAAAAAAACGTAAAAAATAGTTAAAAAAATTTTAAAAAAAGGGATAAACGCCGTAAATCCATTAAAAATCATTGTAAAGTGTTATACTAAGTTTTGAATCAAATGCAACACAAAATCTATAATATTTAGGGTATACCCTCAATGATGTCCCACTATATTTTTGGACCACCATAATCCAAATTTATAGTTTGAATTATTATTGTCCAATTCGTAAAAATCGGGATTATTAAAATCCAATTTTCCTATATATATATTAGCGGATATCAAATCACTGTGTGTAACTTAAAGCCAAGCATGCATGACTCCCACCTCAAGACTATGCTGGAATGGGTTAATGAAACCAGATAGAAGGGAGGAGGGAGTAAATGAAGACAAACCAATGAAAAACAATAAGGAGCTCGGTATGCGTAAGGGAGGTACTCATAGACATATATTCCCCACAGCATCAGAAATTTATTACAATTTTGTTCCATATAAGAAAGGAACATCATTTAGTGTTTTCAAATTTATAGTGACTTTTACTAGCAAGGAGGAAAAAATGGAGGATGTGCTGCAGAATCCCCAAGAATCGTACAACTGTTTTTCTTATTTTAGAAGATGGTCTAAACATGACTATACAATTGAATAGTTAGTAATAGTTGCTACTAACAAAAGTCTCACATGGATAGAATAATGTAGATTCTAGCTCCTAAGGTAAATAAATATATTGTTCATAAACAATGCTACCTCATATGGACAAAATGAGTTGGCTTTTAGCTTTTTATAAGTTAAAGAGTATTATTGGCTTATAAATAAATTATAGCATGGGCTAACTGGTACTTGCACAAGTGGTGTAAGCAAAGGAGAACATTATATTTATGACTTGGCCTTTTATTTATGAAAATTCTACCATAGTTGAATCTTTTTCTCTATCCTTATTATAATTATAATTATTTTGTTATTACAAATAACAGTAAGTTGGTGGTTATTAATAGTTTTGAAACACCTCTTGACAACTTTAAAATTGTTATCTTATCCTATCCAATTTCTGTTGGTTGGATGACAACTGTTGACAGTCTATAGGGGGATTGGTGATCGATTATATATCGTCAATTTAGGTACCTTTATTGTATTTTGGAGACACAAATTTACATGTGTGATAAATCTATATTTCATTCACCCCTTCAAACATCAATTTTAATTTATCCTAGAATTTCTATCGGATATTGGCATGGGGAAAGGATGCATTGAGATTTTTGGTATCCCTCAAGGAGCATGTTGGGAGAATTTGGAGAGAGTTATGACACATGGGGTTGGCTTCTATGTCTAGGTAATTCCATTACCGATTACGAGTCATTCAAACCCATGAAAGTCCATGTTATTACTGATTGATACAAGAGGATAAGTAGCGAAATGCTCTTAAATATCAATGAAAAGACTTTTTTTTTTTTTGTTGTTGTCAGAGTTAGGGTCTTCTTTGGTGATTAAATTCAAGTGACATAGCACTATGATGTAGGGCATGGTGAGGGTATGCTTGGCTCTAAAGATACTGACGAGTGACGACCAACAAAAACTATGATGGATGTGCTGAAAATAGTCCAGGGACATGGCTGTAAATGAAGAGAATGATGAGATGGCTTTGGAAGAAGCATGATTCACTGGGGGAGAAGAAGAATTGAATGATTAGGATACTTGGATAGTATAAGGAAGTGTTAGGAGGATTTCTTAGAGAATGGAAGCACTCAAAAGTAACCAAACCCCCACGGATAATGGTGAAAAGGAGTTGGAGGGGTAGGAAATAAAGAATGGCATGGGAAATTGTGAAATAAGAACCAAGAAATATTGAAGATCGGAGAGAATTTTGGATGTATATTATTGACGATCAAAGACCCCAATGAGGGGTATATATATATGTATACATCAGCTCATAGCTAACTAACAAGAAAAGAAGGGAAAATATAACTAACAAACTACCTACCTTGTAACAACTTGATATATGCAACTATACTTCACATCTCCTCCCCCCCCCCCCCGCCTCAAGGTGGATTTGGTGGATTGTCTAGCAAATTCATCCTTGAAGAAAGATAATGATGTTGTGTTTCTCCCAATGGTTTAGTCATAATGTCGCAATTTTATCATGAGAAGAAATATAATGAGTAGCTAAGAAACCTTCAAGGAGTTTATCTCGTGTATAATGGCAGTCAATCCTTAAGTGTTTGGTCCTGTGATGGAACACAGGAGTTTCTGCAATGTACATGGCTACTATTATCACAGTGAAGTGAAATTGGCAATGAGACATTGACACCCAACGCCTGCAGTAGATGTTGGAGCCATTCAAGCTCAGAGGTAGTATAAGACATGGCCCTATACTCTGCCTCAGCAGATGATTTGGCTACAGTCTTTTATTTCTTGGTTTTCCAAGAAATCAAGGTTGAACCCAAGAATATGCAATAACTTGTAAAAGAGCTTGTAGTCATTCTGCAAGTTCCCCAATCAGCATCACAATATGTTGTGAGCTGAAGATCAGAGGAAGAGGAGTAAATTAACATAATCCCTTATTCACTGAACCCTTGAGATATCTCAACACATGGAGAGCAGACTGATATTGATTGTCAGTGGGATGTTGCAAGACCTGGCTCAAATGTTGTACTACAAAAGATATATCAGGCCTAGTGAGTTTGAGATATAAGAATCTCCCAATAAGCCTCCTGTATGGCTCTGGATCTGACAAAGGAATCCCAATATTTGTATCAAGTTTGAGACCCCTAGGTAATGGAAACCTAGCAGGCTTGCTGGCAGTAAGACCACTGTCTTGTAAAATATCCATGACATACTTCCTTTGATTGAGGGTAATGCAAGCAGAAGATCGAGCCAATTCAATGCCAAGGAAATACCTAGTCATTCCCACAAACTTGAGGTTTTACATCATTACCCTCTTCAAAAGAGTTTCATCCTCGAAGCTCAACGTACCATATGCGTTGAATAGGTTCGGATACTTTGATCTCATCTCCTCCTCGGTTTCCCAAGTGGCTTTAGTTGTGGCATGGTTCTCCCATCGCACTTTTACTAAAGGGACAACCTTTCTTCGACGCTGCTTCTCTCCATACTCAGGAATCTCCAACGGCTACTCCTTGTAGCCATGTAGGTCTGGTCTTCTCTCAGCCTCTAAATTCTCATTAGGGGTCTTCTTTTGGTTTCAGGCTCTCGTCGGGGCTATATTCCATATCCTCCTAGGGATTTAAGTCTTTCAGATATGCTGGAGTCAAATGCTCATATCAATGGCAACGATAAGTCATCCAAAAGATGTTAGAAACAACAAACATGCAATTGTAACACAAAAGGAAACAAAGAACGAGACACACATCCCATTTCCCCATCCTACACTCATCACTCTGAACGTAGCTTCCTAAGTTCTAACTAAAAACCTAATAGACACTTAGGAGCTATCAGGTCTTAACTCAGAGCTCTGATACCATTCTGCAACGCCCCAGAAATTCAATTATGAAAAAGTCAAAGTCAAACTAACATTAACAGCGGAAGTCTCATTTTTTTCCTTTTTAATTGGGCGTTATATACTCTCATATCCCCGAAGGAATACAAGACTAAAAAGGAAAAACTAACAACTAATCATTGTTTATTTCAACTTAACGATGAAAGAAACTTCAAATTCTAGAGACAACATAAACTAAACATTAACTAACATCTAGTTAAACATAAACTAAACATTATTCTCAAACTTCTAACTTCAAAACTATCGTCCTCACTTCTAGTTCTCGTTCACATCACAGAACTCTTCACCTGAAAACAAAACATTTGAAAATATGAGGAGGACTCAATAATGTCTACCCCTAACCATAAAAACAATTTCAAATTCATTTAGGAGAAAAAATATAATTTTTTCTAAAATCATTATAATCACAAAATAATTAAAAGAAAGCATATAAAATTATACAATATTGATCACATAAAATTACCAATTTACCCTTACTCCCACGCATATAGAAATTACTAAAATACCTTTTCAGTCTCTCAACGATCATACAAGGTCAAGTGTTAACAGAAATAATCGCCGATAAAATCTCAAAAATTAACGGAGTCAACTTAAGTAGCTAACGACGTCACAGTCAACGCATTCGAATTTTTTCGGGGTTCTACATCACTACCCCTTAAAAGAAGTTTCGTCCTTGAAATTTAAACTCAAAACCAATGGTCTACCATATGGAACTAACGGTAGTCTTAACCACAAACTCGGGGTTTTACATTTAGAGTACCATCACTTACATTATCTGTTAGTGAAATAATTTTAATACCGATAGATAAAAATTTATTGTTGGTATTAGTATAAGACGTCATATTTTAGAATAAAGAACACATCTCATAAACGCTCACAAAATTGAACGTTGGATCATCGCTATTCTTCCTTCCCAACTCTAATTCACGATCAAATTTGGTTAGATGGATCCAATGCTAATTTCTCCCTAATCCATCGACACTATTCCACTAAACTTCATAAGCTTCTTACTTGTCATTCGTACTCCCCTTCTCTCTTAATTGACAAATTCTACATCACTTCCACATTACGCTTTTCGTTGCATTTTCCCAACTATTTTAGGTCTGTATTTGATTTGATTGAGGTTAGTGATTCTGGACGTTCTTTCCATCTATTTATTGTGTCAGAAGGTTAGGATTTGTGTTATTTTTCGTGGATTTTTATCAATCTACTGCTGTTTTGTATTGTTTGTTGACAGAAAAAGGAGCCATTTTCCTTAAAATTGCATTAGAGTTTTCGTTTTCCGTCGTGATTATCGAATCTCTAGGGTTTATGTTTCAAAACTATTTATGAATTGGGATATAAGTTGATTCTGGTCAATCTTCGAATGTTTTCCAGCTAAAATTGGTGAGAGTTACTCTTTATTGTTGATATCTATTTCATTCTGGAACGTATTGGGATGGGGCCCGAGTCTCAAATTTCATGGACACCAAGTCTTCCCGCGCCCCTTCCATGAAAAACAAGGAAACGATGTTAGGATCAGGTGTGGAGTACACTTTAAGGTGGACCCGAGACCCTGGAGGAACTATGAGTCCTCATCAGGACCGACTTCAGACCTTTGAAAGGGTTCGAAGTCTTTCGGCAAAAATAAGTACAAAGGGGTCAACGTGGGTTGTGGAAATGGACACGCCTTCACTCTTTCGATCATAACTCCCTCAATATAACTCCGATGAATTTCAAATTTTGGGAGCTTAAAGTGAACACCGAGTGCTTTCCATCGATACCTTATGGACCTAAAACGGAGTCTGAATGAAGATGTTATGCTAGTTTGAAGTCGGTAAGGAAAACTGCCAGAAGGTCGCGCCCGCGACCTCTCTTGTGGCGCCTGCGACATCTCACTGCCCAGATGCTGGCCGCTGTATCCGTTGTGTTGTCGCGCCCATGACAATCACGTAGCACCCGCGACCCCCCACTGCTAGAAGCTAGCCGTTGCGTCAATTGCCCAGTTCAGCCAGCGTGTGGCGCCCGTGACGACATCTGTGGCGCCCGTGACCGCCCCCTGTTCAGTTGCTGCTGCTGTGCCCAGTTGTCGGTAACACCCACGACCTAGGCATTCCGCCTCGGCAGGCTTGCTGCTGCATGTGATTTTGTTCTAAAATGTTGTGTTTTACTGTTTTACCCCACTTTAGTATAAATACCCCCTTAGCAGTTTTTAGACAGATTATTCAGACTTGATGTTTATGCTTATGCATGTTTTAGGGTTTCCCTAAGTTTTCCTCAAAATCTTGATTACTTTATCCAAGTGATTTGGTGGCGTTTCAAGTAATTTCTTTATAGATTATTTGGTGGTTTATCCTTTATGATAATCTTGGTGGGGTGTTAGGCCTTGGGTTGTGGATTACCTAGCCACAAGGTCATATCCTTTCCTTTGGGTGTTCAAGATTTCGGTTAATTGTTGATTCAAAGTTCAACTCAAGCTAATTTCCATGTCCATCACGTGACGGAAACGCTCCATTTGGTATCAGAGCTACAGTTTGTTCTAGCTTGAGTTTTGGTTTTTGTTCTTTCAAGTAGTGGTTTCTTTTGTCTGATTTGATTGAATATTGGTCTTCCCCCATTCCCTGTGCTATCCAAGAGTATTGGAATACATTGTATTGTGTTCGTATTTGTTGATTTTGAAGTCATTTGGAGCTTTTTGGTGAAGTTGGAAAATAGTGCACGGAAGGTGTTCGAAGAAATGTCTGAGTGAGAAAAACACAAAGAACCCTAATCCAAACACTAGCCAACTACAAGAAAATCCCCAAACTCCACAAAAACAACCCAAACACAATCCGTCCTTCACCCTTCCTTCGATATGGATAGCGAAAAGAGCTCCAATCGAGAGAAATCAAGTCGACGCCGAAGTTCTCGAGTTCAAGCTATCGAGAACCGAAACTCCGCCTGCAAGAATCGATTCTCCACCATCGAGCGGACTCTTGAGAACCTTAAGGTCCAAGTGAACAACATTGCTTTGAACCTCCAAGGTCAATCCCAAAAGTATGTCAAATGTAGGCGTGTGGGGCACGATTTCTTGCAATGTCCAAAAATGGCTATGGTTAGAGCTTGGATTGAGGAATCCTTTGGCGTGGAAGAGCATACGAGTGACGTGGCAGAAGAAGTTAAGCAAGCAAAGGTCGATCTCTTGCCCAACGAGGGAGCTTCCATTGATCCTTGTGAGGCTTCCGAGGCTATTGTTGAAGCTTCATGCCAAGAGGTGGCTGAAAACATCAACCTTGATCTTCCTCTCGTCCTTAGTGTAGAGCCCTAAGAAGAAGCACCTTCATTCATCTCACCTCCATCAATTGTTGAGCCAGCAACAAAAGAGTTGACTCCATCATCTCTTATGGCTTGACTACTCTTGACCTCCCCTATGAGAAGAATGAAGTAACTTCAAACTTAACTATGAAGTTCAATGAGTCTTGCTTGGATGTTGGATGTTGCGACATCAAGTCTTTGGGTGAGTCGTACACGAGATTTCGAAGGCATTGGTTGTTTGATGTTGTTTGTAGACGTGATAAATTGTATGATGAGCATGTGATGTCCACGATTAAGAATTCACTATATTTTGAGTGGAATGCTAGGAACCTTGGTGTTCATTTGGTGACTAGTGACAAATTTGGGTTTGAAGATACCTTGATTCTAGTCCAACCAATGTTTATGAGCTCGTCGTGTGTATCGTCCATCAATGAATATTGTTTGCAAGTTGGTCGTTGTGATATGAACTCTTTGAACGGGTCATACATGTTATTTGGTCATCATTGGTTGTTTGAGGATTCTATTCAGATCTTGGTTGGGTCATTTTCCATCACACCCTCACTACTTCCCCTATTCCAGAGCTATGTTGATGCTCTTATGCCCCTCATTTGGTGTTTCCTACACCATGCTCTCCCTATACCTTTGAAACCACCATTAAACCCACATCAAAATAAAACCTGGGTGAGTGAGTTGAGGAACCTCCTTTTGAGCGAAACATTGGATGAGTGTGCTCTTGGTGAAGGCAAGCAATCTATAGCTTTGTCTTTACCAAGTATCAACCTTAGTGAGGTTGAGCGTTCCCTAACTCCACAAAATTTTCCTACATCCGTCCTTTGTCTTTCACCCCCGAACCTCTTCAAGAATTCCTATTTCTTAAAGCAGGGTGGAGTTCATAGCGTGGTCATGATCGGGTTGTTAGAGGGTTCATGTAACGGGTGGTCGAACTATGAAACGTGCCTTCATTTTAACTCCCAAGAGTTGAGGGCAACTCTTTTTTAAGAGGGGGGCTATGGAATGTATTGGGATGGGGCCCGAATCTTAATTTTCATGGACACCAAGTCTTCTCGCGCCCCTTCCATGAAAAACAAGGAAAACGACGTTAGGATCGGGTGTGGAATACACTTTAAGGTGGACCTGGAACCCTGGAGGCATGAATTGATCAGCATCAGGTGTGGTATCCACTTCAAGTGGGACCCCAGACTATGGGAGTGGAGCTACAGTCCTCATCAGAACCTATTTAGGGCCTTTGAAAGGGTTCGAAGTCTTTAGGTAAGAATAAGTACAAAGGGGTCAACGTGGGTTGTGAAAATGGACACGTCTTCACTCTTTCAATCATAACTCCTTCAATATATCTCCATAAACTTCAAATTTTGGTAGCTTGAAGTACACACCGAGAGTTTTCCATCGATACCTTATGTGCCTAAAACGGAGTTCGGATGAAGAAGTTATGCTAGTTTGAAGTCGGCAGGGAAAACTGCCAGAAGGTCGCGCCCGCGACCTCTCTTGTGGTGCCCGCAACCTCTCACTGCCAAAATGTTGTCCGCTGCATCTGTTGTGTTGTCATGCCCGCGACAATCACGTAGCGCCCGCGACCCCTCACTGCCAGAAGCTAGCCGTTATGTCAATTGCCCAGTTCAGCCAGCGTGTGGCGCCCGTGACAACATCTGTGGCGCTCGCGACCGCCCCCTGCTCAGTTGCTGCTGCTGTGCCAGGTTGCCGAAAACGCCCCCAACCTAGACGTGCCACCTGCGATAGGCTTGCTGCTGCACGTGATTTTGTTCTGAAACGTTGTGTTTTACTGTTTTACCCCCTTTAGTATAAATACCCCCTAGCAGTTTTTAGACAGATTATTCAGACTTGATGTTTATGCTTATGCATGTTTTAGGGTCTCCCTAAGTTTTCCTCAAAATTTTGATTACTTTATCCAAGTGATTTGGTGGTGTTTCAAGTCATTCCTTTATGGATGATTTGATGGTTTATCCTTTATGATAATCTTGGTGGGGTGTTAGGCCTTGGGTTGTGGATTACCTTGCCACAAGGTCATATCCTTTCCTTTAGGTGTTCAAGCTGTCGATTGATTGCTGATTCGAAGCTCAACTCAAGCTAATCTCCATGTCCATCATGCGATGGAAACGCTCCACATTCCCTTCAACTGGTTGGAGTTACTCTCCATTGTGGGATATAAGCTGAAGCTGGGTTGTGTCAGATTTATTGTCAATATGCAATTTTTGATATCTATTTCATCGACAATGTGGTGTAATTCTGTTCCAAATTTATTGCCAATATTTAGTTCTTGACATTCATCGATAATTTGGTATTGCTTTGTTCCAAGATGTGGTATTCCAGTGTTATCAAAGGGAATGGTTGGAGAGATAAAAGGTATCAATTGTAAATGTACTGGGTAGTTTTTTCAATTCATGCATTGGTCGGTGAGAACTTTGATAATTGGTTGCTGGTGTGTCCGACTTTGAATGAACTAATGCAACCTTTCTCTTGGATGTTGATGCTAAAAACAGTATCAGTGTTAGTGTATTTTGTTCATGGTGCTCGAAGTTAAGAATTTTCTTAACTGGTTGCTAGTTCTTATTCATAGTCATTAAAGACTTGCTAGTTCTTATTAATATGCATTAAAAGACTTACCATGCCAATAGATAGTTTATTCTATGTACTACATGTTCTCAATTACAACTATACTAGTAGATAGTTGTTGGTGGTTACTTGTGAGATAAGGTGCAGTGGGAATGATGGGCCTGAAGTTTCCTTGTGTTCATGTCTCGCCTTAGAGTGAGCTACGTGAGAGATGTCATGATGCCCTTGAGATTGATATGTATTGTATTTTTTTGTCTGTTTAAAGAACCCCACATTGTGATTACTATCTACAGGACATGATTAAAAGATACATTGTAAGCAAAAAAGATATGCAACTCTTACGAATTCCCTTGGGTCATTAACTTGGGAGAAGCCCTAGCCCTTGTACTCCAATTTTCAACAATATGTTAGAAGTTAAACTCTTTGGAGGGCTTATATTAAGAAGTGTTGCCCCACATATCAAATTCTTCAACAAATGATCTCAAGAGAACATGCCCTTTGACACCACATGTTTTTTTCACATGCTAGAGAAAATGATAAGATCTTCATTTGCTTCATTTATATGTCAAATTGCGCAACCATGTATTTTGTTTGTTGTGCCCTGATGCTTGATTCGTTTTTCTTTTGAACAGTGAGCTCAAAATTTTTTTTGCTTCTCTCTTCTCCCTCCTTTCTTCCCTCTTTGTTATCTCGGTTTAACTGCTTTCGAGGTTAGATTTATTCACATCATGTAACCCTTATTCTTATGATCAATTAATGTATAATATGTGAATCATTCATTATTTCTTGTGTTTTATTTCTATATTTATATTTATATTTATATTTATATTTATATTTATATTTATATTTATATTTATATTTACTTTTTCTGCATGTTTTAATGATTAATTTAATGAAATAATTTATTCCTCTTCTTCTAACCATCTTCTAAATTAATCTTGTCTTATGTAGAGACCGTCTTTTCGATGAACAAACCAAAAGTAACTTTTGGCTTATAACCTTACCCTCGAACCCTCATTGGTTTATAGGTTGGAGTTAGTTATTGAAGTTTGTCAATTTATCTTTGAGATTAACTGACAACTTTTTATTTATGACTTGCATTGATTAATATGTAGTATTGTCTGGTGAACCAATTTTTTTTAATTAGTTTATCTCATTAATCTTTCTAAATTTCAGATACTTTAATTAATGTTATTGTTTTACAATATTAGTTAGACAGTAACATAATCCAAGGATTAATTAAACAAATTCAAGAATCTTGAAAGTAGCCAAATTGTCCGTAAATTGTCCCTTATCCCTAAATAGTAAATATAAATTTGAACAACCTCATCAGAATCACCAACAAAGTAGAGTAAAGTCAAAGAATGATCTTTGGGATCAACTCTTCCGGGGCATCTACATTTTGAAATGACAAGGGATTATTGGAATTATTTCAAGATTATAAGTGGATTATATACATGTTGAAACTAAGTATGACAAGTACAAGGACCAATATAAGGAGTAAATCTAATAAATATGGTTGACACAGATACCTTTAGACCTAACACAGGTCGTGCTGATGTCTAAATTGCAAGAAAGTAGACATCAGGATCAACACGGACCGTGTCATGACTAATACGAGTCGTGTTTGCCTTGACACAGGTGGTGTAAGGCTCATGTCCCCAATTCAATGCCAAGGGCTATAAGATCTAGTTGTTTAATATATAATATTAATTAATCATGTATTATTTGACCCCTTGAACTATATTTCTAAAATAGTATGTGGTCCATTAATTTGGCCAAGTTTATGGTCGTCTTTAAGGAGCATCATTAAGTGCTTTTGAGTTAGGATTAACAAGTTTGTTACTCCTCTTATTCTCCCCTATAAATTGGCGTGCTCTAGCCATTACAAGAGGCGCCGGCTACACCGTGTACTCTAAATTGTATCAAGACACATCAAGACACATATTTCTCTCTAGTATTAGTGCACATAATACAATAGAGAAATGTCATTAGAATTAGGATTCTCGTTAGAATCGATGGGATTATTTAGAGTTAGAATCATAAAATCAGACCAGGGATTTTAAGATTCTAATACGCTAAGGAAAAATAGGAAAAAAGGTTCCATACTTGTTAAATTCTTAACTAATATTCACTAAGAATGAAGCACGGCTTTAAATTGTGTTTTAGTGAATAACATTAATATAAAATTTATATTGTTTTGACAAAATTTTGAAACGGATGATAATGTGCGTAAAAAATTATCAAATTCACCTAGAACTAATTAGGCTTTTACCCATTGAGGTTTTGTGAAAGTAGGATTTTAGCCCCAAGGTTTTAAAAATTAGTTTTATCCTACCTTAAGTTTGAATCAACTAATAATTAACCACCTAACCTTTGTATTAAATATTAAATACAACCTTTTCAGATCAAATTATTAATAAAATTAATATTAATGGACAAAATTGCCCTTAACATAAAATTTCTACAGCAGGGTAAACGTAACTTGAACATGAAGGAGGCGGCAACACACAGTGAAATTAACTGATTAATTTTTTGGAGGGGTAAAGTTGTCTTTGCATTTTTTAATTATGGTTATTTTAGACTTGTCATCATGGGTGGGCATGGATCGGTTAACCGATCCGATCATAAATTCGGATTGGTTAACTGTATATTCGGATAGTTAAAACCATGATCCGTATCCGATCCGAAAGTTTCGGTTAACCGAATTGTCGGATAATAAAATTTGCGATCTGTATCCGATCCGAAAGTCTCGGTTAATCGAATTTCGGATCGGATAACTATATATTCACGGATTATAAAGCACTGGTATAATAATAATTATTGTCCTTCTCACCTTAATGGGTTCAAAATGGTAAAACTTTATGTATTGTGTTACATTTCTAGTTTTCTACGCTAATGACTACTAATTTACCACAAAAAAAATAACATTTGAAGGTTAAAAGTTGAAAATTAATTATTTTTCGAATTTTCGGATAACTGATAGATTGTCCGAATTTTTCAACCCTCGATCCGTATCCGATCCATGATCTTGGGGAAAAAATTCGGATCGGTTAACCAATCTTCCAACTTCAAAAACTATCCGCTAATTATCCATTTTTTCGGATCGGATAATCGAATTTTTGGATCGGATCGCGGATTACGGTTTTTTTGCCCACCCCTACTTTTCATACCATCCTACAGGGATAAAATTGTTATTCGCCACAAAAGGAGTAAAATAATAAAAGATCCAAACTTCAAGTAGGATAAACCTAATTTCGTAAACCTTGGTGGTAAATTTCCACTTTCATTAAACATCAATGGGTAAAATCCTAATTTGCTCAATTCACGTAGGAACATGGATCAGATCGTAGAATCATATTGCAATTCTAACACATAATATTAAGACAAAACTTGAATCATAAGTTTCTAACTACTTTAACATTCTAATAAGAGTTGGATCATTGAAGGGTTTTTAGATGGTAAAATCGTAGGATCATTGATCCACATTAAGATTTTAATAACTATGCTCTAGAGAAATACTCTTTGTATAAGTGAAAAACAAGGTCAAACTGTGCTAAAAGCTACGCTAATGTTTTATCCATTTGAACAATTACAATATATATCGCAACAAGAAAAATTACTTAAGGCAACAAATTTCAATTTTTATTGCGCTTTAACATGGGCCTAAAAAAAATTATCATGATTTGGTAGTCTTATCCTTGAAACACAAAGTCCGAGCTACAAATTAGTAAAAAATGGTAGCCTTAGGTGGTTGTGATGCGCAACCAAACTTTTTTCAACTGCAATATAAAAAAAAAATTTCGTTGCCAGATATAATGTAAAATTATTTGGTTGCCCTATTTTAAATTAATGCAATAATAATTTTTTTTTTGTTACCCGAACATATTCCTCTTGTTGTGTATAGTAAATAGTTCTTAAGGAAAGTGAGTTTGTCAATGACTCTTTAATCGTATCCATGAGTGGGTTCTTTTGGTTATGTTCCATTTCATCTTGTCATATGTATTTCCAAAAAAAAAAAATCAAGGAACTCGAACATTGAAGATGACCAAGAGTCTAAGTCACTCAAGCATTCTATCTTATATGCATAAAATCTTTGTCTAATTAGACCCTGTTCTTTTTTTGTATGGTGAGTTCGTTTGCGATTCCACACCGCACCATAAATTTCCAGTTTCCATCACAACTCGCCATAACTTTTCATTTTTCTTTTTATTAAAAGTAAAAACTTTTCAAATAAAAAATTAAAACTTTCACTTTATTTCCATCTACCATTATTTTCAAATTAAAATATATCAACCTACCTTCAATTAATTTCACCACAACTTTCCACATTCCACCACACCACAACCAATCGCACCGCAACCGCACTGTAAAAAGAGAACGGGGCCTAAACTATACATTTAATTGTCCAATCAGAAAATCCTCAATGAACAATGATATATATCTTGACTCAAAATTCTTGACTCAAGATGGTTAATAACCTTATTGAATTGTACATATTTCACTTTTTGTAACCTTTAACAATATTTTGTCTAAAAATTATGTATGTTTATCAACTATAAAAATATAATACTTATTAGTTAGGTCAAAAAAATATAAATAATAGCCTAATTTATCAATCATGGTAAAAAATGTACATTTTATACATATTTTTATATTTATGAAAAAATATAAATAATTAATTAATTTTATATTGTTTATAAATTGTAATAACCCTCAAAGTAGTGAAAGATACCTTTATAATGATTTAAATATATTTAAATTTAAATTTATGAGTGATTAAGATAAAATGAAAGATTAAACATATCGTATCAAAATATTTATCATTTTGCAACCCTCAATATACTCTCGGAAAAAGGGGAAAAAAAACCCCTTCAATATCGGAAGTTTGTGCCTAGGTCAAGGTAGGGGTGTTCACGGACATCTTTAACCAAAGAAATATTTGTGATTCTCTAATGTTATTTGAAAGAAATTTTCTAAATTGAAGCAAGTACCGTAAAAAAAAAGAACAAAATCCCAAAAAACATATACAAGGGTGTTCAATTTAGCAAGAACCCAAAAACCCTAAAATATTACCTCTTTAGCTCAAATAAATTGTCCACGTTGACTAATCAGGTCAAAATTTTTATATTTTGATCGTTAATTTATCAAATTATATGTTGAGTTATTATAAGACTATCACTATTAGATATGTGATGAAAAATATTTTTACTTGAATACAATAGTATTAGTTTTGGTAAGATAAAACATGAAATTAATGGTCAAAGTGTTGTATTGAAGACCGTGAAAAAAAAATAAGCTGGACAAATAGTTAGGATGGAGGGAATACCAAATTATTTTTTTATAAAAAAAAGTGTAAGTCAATGAATTGAATAATTGGATATCAGTATAAGTTTAAAATATAAGTATCTAGTTAATGTGAAATTTCAATTTATTTGGTAGATATATTTATATGATGATGTGAAATTTTGTTAACCTTATAAATATGTTATTTAATATTTATTTTTATTTTTATTGTCATTTATCTAAATTTAATTTTTTTAATTTTTAAAAGCACTTATATAAAATAAGTATATTGAACACTCCTAAATTAATGGTCTAGATCAGCCACTGTATTAGGTTTAGACTTTGGGAAGATAATTTTAGAACAAAAAATTACTTAGAGGTACCCTAACTTTTGAAGAAACAATTTTTTGGTACCCTAACTTTTTAAAACTAATTTTGGGGTACCCTTACTTTTAGGATTAGAAATTACTAGATGAATTTCTGGTGAAACTCCGATTGATTCAAATCATTTTCGTCAACAAAATCAAACGACATTTTCGTCCACAAATACACATAATCAATTTCCCGCCTAAAACTCACCGGTGAATTTAAATCATTGACCGAAAATTCATCTAATTATTTCTAATTCTAAAAGTTAGGGTATCCCAAAATTAGTTTTTAAAAGTTGGGGTACCGGAAAAACATTTCACCAAAAGTTAGGTACCCCAAGTAATGTTTTGATTTTAGAAGGTTGGAATACTGTTTTATGTATGATGAATTTGGGGGAGATTGATCTGTTAGATATGATGACTAACAATGAAACAAATTGCAGAGATGGCGACAGACATGTTCCGAATGAGAAATGGGACACGGATGGTTGAAATATCAATACATTTAATTTAAGGGAGGCGGTGGCCCAACTGACGTGGAGTGGAGTCACTGATGATGACTTGCGTGCTCACCTTCATCGTCTGCCTCGCCTTTTCCTTGTTGCTTTCTCCCCCACCAAATGTTGTTCACCTTCTATTTTAAATTCTAGTTCTCTCCTAAACTTTAATTTCATGTTGAGTATTTATTGAGGAGGACTCGGAATCCAGACGTACCCTTCCCCCCAAATTCCATTCCAGGAACAAGTCCTCCCTTCTGCAAATAACTCAAATTCTCCACATCTCCCTTTAACATTGATTTAGCCGCAACTTGTTTCTTCTTTTGCTCTAAAAATCTTTCCCTCACTTGCGTCTTTTAACCCATTGGATCGTATTGTTTGGAGTGATGAGATTAAGTTAGATAAAATAAGATTAGTAACAAAAGAAAATGTAGGAAATAAAAAATAAAATGACTTAACTTACAATTCTAAATAAAAGAGCCTAAGTCTTATTTTAATAATTAAGATTGTGATTCAGGGTACCTGTTCTTTAATTAGGTTAGATATAGCTCTCCTAACTTATCTTAATTTATCTAAACTTATCTAAACTTAACACAATTCCCTAAAAACGAATTTACTCTAAAAACATAATTCTCCCAAAAAAACATCATAACTTATGCTAACTTATCCCAACTTTTTTTTTTGGAAAAAACTTGTGTAATTTCCATTAACAAAACAAAAGAATACAAAAGGAACTGTAAAAAACTTATCACAGCCAAGTATCTAGGCAGCACCCCAAATAAAATTCAAACTATGAAAAAGAAACCAAAACAAAAGCTCAACTGAGCCTCATCTGAATAATTTGAGCCACAACAATGGCCAAAATTGATATATTTCTTACCCAAATCATGGTAAATTCTTTTATTCCTCTCATGCCAAACATGATATGTAATGGCAGAAAGAATAACTGCATGCTGCGCTTGAGTTTTCCTCTGCAGATCTGCTATCTGAAACATCCCATTCTGAGCCCTCGGAAGAGCCAAAGCTAGATCTTGTACACTTCAACACATAACGGCACAGTATAATCACACCTGAAAAACAGATAATCATTTGATTCCTCATCAATCTTTGCAAAGAAAGCATCTTTAGCAACGGAGAAACCAAACTTTTTAACTCTGTCTAGAGTATTCAAATGCTTGTGTATTGACAACCACTGCACAAAAGAATTTTTTGGAATCAAATTTTTGTGTCACACAAGATTATGCCAAGAAACCTATGTACTGTTATCTTTCAAATAATTGTAGCCATCCTTGATTTTGTATGCACGAGAAAGTCGACCACGCAATAGGAGGAGATTTTGATTCATTTCCACCCCAAAGGAAAACTCTACAGATTCGGTTAATGTCATTTATCACACTATCTTGAATGATAAAAATCTGATTCCAATAGGTGTGAATAGACATTAAAATATTGTTAACCAACTCCACTCTCCCTTCATATGTTAATTTATTGACAGCCCAACCTTAGAGTCTCTTCGTCATTTTAGAAAGTAATATTGCACAATCATGACGGTTGAGCCTGGAAGGCTTGAGAGGAACTCCAAGATATTTTATGGGAAGTTCAGCTTTAGAGAACCCAGTCAACACTAAAGTTTGTTGGATGAAAGAGTCATCCACACCCGTAAAAAATAACTTTTGTAAGAAAAATGAAATAACCTAACCAAAGAACATGACCTAAATCTCATATTCAATTCCTCCCATATTTAACTCTTGTAAGAAAAATGAAATATATCCATAGATAACTTAAATATTTAAATTATTTATAATTTATGCTTTTATAGTTTTAAACAAAAAATGTTTTAGTAGTTAAACATTTATAACTATTAGAAAGCCACCCGTGCAAGACACGGGTTACAAGTTACAGTTTCGTTATATACTAGTACTTAGATCCATGTATTCTACGAGACTAAAATAAAACATGTATTATTTAAACCTTGCTTATATTATTGATAAGATGGTTACATGTATAATTATCTATCATTTTTGCCAATATAAATAACTTGCACTTACAATATGTAAATATATATACTTGTTATACTTTTTTCAAGGCGCTAAATTTATTTATTTTTCATTGAATTATCAATTTTTCGATTTAATTGTGTTAAAATAAACCACTACCAAAATTGGTCATTTTCCCATTGTAAATTCAGTGGGAAAAGTAAGAAATTCAGTGGGAAAAGACTGTTTCCCACTGTTTTCCCACCACTGAAGTCAATGGGAAATAGGGTGGTCGGTGATTGTAGTTTCCCACTGTTTGGAACTTTCAGTGGGAAATTTCCCATTGTTTTACCCACTGTAAATTTCCGTGGGAAATTTCCCACTGAAATTTTCCCACTGAACTATTTCAGTGGGAAATTTACCACTGAAATATTTTTAGTGGTAAATTTCCCACTGAAATAGTTCAGTGGGAAATTTCCCACTGAAGTAGTTCAATGTGCAATTTCCCACTAAAACCATTTCAGTGGGAAATTTCCCACTATATTAATTTTCAGTGGGAAAATCCCTCTTCACACAATTTAACAATGGGTCCATATTTCTTTACAACAACAACCTAGAAATATATACACATTCCAAACTAAAATACATATCATTCCCAAAAGTGGGGATACTTGAATAATCAAGAAGTACCAAACTAGCTAAAGTACCAAAGTTTCTCCTTGAATTAATCACTAGTAAACTTAACAATGCATCCAAGTATGGCAAAAACACATTACATGAGTAAAGAATGATGTCAAGCCATCAAATGTTGTTCCAAAATATACATCTCCCAAGCATATCATCATGTTTGAAACAAAATGTGAGAAAATATATAAGCAAAAGATTCTTAAACTCATGCAAGTGAAACCTCAAGCTAGTCATCATCATTCTTCATCACTTTCACTTTCACT
This sequence comes from Portulaca oleracea, assembly GCA_029582165.1. Classification (NCBI taxonomy): domain Eukaryota; kingdom Viridiplantae; phylum Streptophyta; class Magnoliopsida; order Caryophyllales; family Portulacaceae; genus Portulaca; species Portulaca oleracea. The sequence continues at coordinate 36,994,459 of CM055874.1, forward strand.
TTCATCCTCACTCTCATTAGTTGAGCCTTGCACTAAGTCCGGGATGGAGAGATTAGGACTAATGCTCTTCAAAATTGAGAATAGTTGTGACATTTGAGCTTGCATAGCTTTGGTATTCTTTTCATATTTCTTCAATTGTTTCTTCCTTCTAGCTTTTTCCACCTCCAATTTGGTTTGCATTTCATCCAAAACTACCTTTTGTTTTTTGTTTTCTTCAACCAAAGTAATAACAGTGTCATTTGGAGTTGTAGCCTTACCACGAGTTTTGGTTGAAGATTGGGTATAAGCATTGCCTTGTTCTCCGAAACCGCACAAACAACCCCGCTTTGACTTCTTATTAGCATCACCCCAAATTTTCATTTGCTCACCAAAAGAAGGCATAGTTGAGCTTAACGAGGTAGAACCATCAACCGTGGTTTGGTCTGATTGAGTAGTTTGACTTTCAGAAAGCTTGTTCATATATTTATCCTAATCAACGAAAAAAAGTGCATTAAGTATACATATTAAAATTGAGATTTTTAGGGGAAAAGTATCTCATAACTTACATGAAAGACTCTTGCTTTAGCATCAACCCATTCACTACCTTTGGTTTGATATAGGCGAAGAAATAAGTTGCTCACAGTAGGTTCTTGGCCTTCATCAACCTAACATTAAAGAGAAACATATATATAAGACCTTATCTTAACATCCTACTAATCAATAACAAGATGATCCAACACAAAAAGAAGATTAATCAAAAGTAAGTTTAGATGATCATTTTTTGTTATTGTAGCAGAATATAATTGAAAACATATATACAACTTCATCAAAATGAAAAAGGAAAAAAAAAGAGTAACATAGAAAAGAGGGGGTACCTATCCAGAGAATAAGCTTACCAAATATATTTATACTTTAAAAAAAAGTGTCTATTATTACTAGTATCATTAGCCTGCAAAATACAATCACAAATTGAGCAATGCAATAGCATTTCAAATGATTGGAGATTACTCTACAAAACTAAATAACTCAACTATGTATATTATCACCAACTCCTAAACTAAAAAAAATATATAAAAGAAACTTGCAAATTGTTCCTTCGTTCATCTTTAGATATATGCAAGTTTAATCATCAACTATGTATATTATTAAGCATTACAACAGTACTAGACTTACTTGTCACTGCCTCTCTTTGTTTCTTCTTTAGATGTATGCAAGTTTAATCATGACAAATAGAAGGTATTAATAAGTCAAAGGATTGCTAACCATTTTCTTGAGATGCACATTAGCCGGGATAGAGCCGCCAGCATGAAGAGAGCAACCAACACCATCTGTTGAGGCACGATTGGTTTTTGCTTGGTCACACTTATCCTGGAAAGGTTTTGTATTCCAATATTGCCACAACTCCTTCCAAATGGATTCACCAAGCCAGAAAGGGCGTTTCGTAGGATCTTTTCGAACCTCTCTAAAGGTGTCCTTTAATGTTCTCGCTCCACGTTCTTCAAAGATGTCTCTAATCTCATTCTCAAAGTGATCCTCCCACCAATAGCGTTTCTACAAATTAGAATATATGAAAATTCATAAATTAAGAAAACATATGCTATATAACTAAATAGCATAAATATAAGGTTTTAATGGTTCAAATATGCTTTATAACGGTACTTACCTTCAGCTCCTTAAACCATAAATCACGAGCTTGTTCTGGAACCTTTCTCCATGAAGGCCACGCACCATCAAATTTTCCCTTTTAGATAATAGTCATGTCTCGGACTATTTCTACATGATGCTCTAGACAAAACAATCTACAAAAAAATTAATGATTAGTGTACATAATGTTTATAATCCAAAAATTAAATTATATTAAGATAACGAGATTGAGTGAAATTACCCTTTCTTGCCATCTGGCCAAATCTGAATTTTGCCCCTTCTTGATATGTTCAACTCTATAGTAGTAAGAATATTCTGAGGACTTTCTTCTGGTTGGGTTGAAGAAGGGGTAGGTACGGGTTCTTCATGTGGTTAGGGTGATACATTAGAATTAAAAACTCGTGTTTGGACAGGTGGGGATAAAGACTGGTTGTTATGTGAACTTGGAAGGGTGGTGGAATTAGTGGTAGAGTTAGCAAGGATTGAGTGAGGGGTAGGTGTGAAACTGGGGGAGTGGATTGGGAATTTATTATACGCACAACCTTACGACGCTTCTTACTTAGTGAACTTCCTGCACTTGTTCCTGACATTGTAACTTAAAAAAACAAGAAACTTAATCACATAAAATAAAACAAATCACAACATGCCACTACATTGAATCAAAAGTACAAAAGTAACATAAAACATAAGAGGAAATGCACACATGCGAAATAAGATAATGGTACTAGTCTACATCACAACATTATAACACCAATTGCATAAACTTAAAATCTAAAACTACACATAACACAAGAATCTGAATTACTCATCATCTTCTTCCTCACTATCATCTTCCTCACTATCACCAAAAGACATGTCATCAACTTCCATTTCGTCATCTTCATCACTAATAAAATCATCAAACTCATCTTCTTCCTCCTCTTCCTCCTCTTCCTCATCAACATGAAGTAGATTCACATCAACTTCTTCATAATTGTTACCATCATGTAACGAATTTATTATGTCTCCATGCTCTACCGTATCATTCATGGTAGACATATTCTCCTCTTGGTATGCGACTGGCAACATATATCGCATATCCACTCTAGACCTTGGTTTTGTTTTGATGACAACCCACCAAGGCAACTTGTCCCTGGTTTTTTGTGGATAGGGCAGGTAGTATACTTGGGTTGCAACATCAGCTAATATAAAAGGATCATATTTTCTATATCTCCTATCATGTCGAATCTCAACAATCCCATGGCGAGTATGAACTCTCATACCACGATTCAATGTATTATCAAACCAATCACAATTGAACAAGACACATCTTTTAAGAGGTTCCCCTGGATATTCCAATTGAATCACCTCTTTAAGAATGCCATAATATTCATTCTCATAATCCCCTTCTCCAGTCCCCATAACACATACTCCACAATTCATTGTCTTTTTCCCTTCACTCCACTCATGAGTATGAAACTTATAACCATTAGCATAGAAAATTGGATAAGTAGACACAACTCTTAAAGGGCCCATAGCTACTTGCCATAAGTGTGGATAGGACTCCACATCCCCTAGCTGAAGCTCTTTAACCTATACCACGAAAAAAATTAAAAAGTTATTATATACATCAATTATACAAATGGAAAATCAATTAGTCTAAATAATAAATTATTGTACCACATCACTAACTTACATTATCCTTAAACCATGATATAAATTCATTTGCAATCATTCCATCTAGAGCCTCATCAGATATAAATGAACAAGCTTCACGTTTCTGTTGCTTAAAAAATCTGCATTTTTATTAATATTAGTATAACATTTTCTAAAAGAAGAAGTGAAATAGATTTTGCTAACTTTTATAATTCATTACTTACTCTATATAAGGCTCAACCTCAGCGCAATTCAATAAGATGTGTAAGTGGGCAGCTTTGTATTCTTGATCATTCAAGTATCGTTTTCCTTCCTTTCCGGCCAAGCGGCCTTGTAATTCAAAAATAGATAATGTTGATTGAGTCTCTTCATTGTGGAGTTCGTATTCATTTCGTCTACATCTAGTTCTCATAGACGGCACGTTGGACTCAAAATAATATGAACAAAAGTATGATGTCTCCATGAGTAAATATGCTTCACATATCGAACCTTCAACACATGCTTTATTGTTGACCATTTTCTTAAGCTTACCGAGAAACCTAAAATAAACTATGTTAATATGAATATTTAACATTGAATTCCTAGGAAAAATTGTAGAATATATATAATTACCTCTCAAAAGGATACATCCATCGATACTGAACTGGCCCCCCCAATAGTGCCTCTCTTGCCAAATGAACAGGCAAATGCTCCATCACATTAAAGAATCCTGGAGGAAATATACGTTCTAATTCACAAAGGATAACAGGGATGCCTCGCTCCATTTCTAGCAACTTCTCCTCTCGTAGAGTAGTTGAGCATAAGTCTTTGAAAAACTGACTCAAGCGAGTTAAAGGCTTCCATACATACTCAGGTAATGCACTAAAGGCCGTTGAAAGCAAAGACTCCATAAAAACATGACAATCATGACTTTTCATCCCCGATAAAGTAAGATTATTCATATCGACACAATTGGACATATGAGAAGCATATCCATCCGGCATCCTCAACTCCTTCACCCATTCACATAAGGATTTTTTTTTGTTCTGGTGTGAAAGTGAAGCTTGCCTTTGGCTTAACAGGTTTACCATTAGGACCTACTCGAAGCTCCAATTCTGGTCGCTTACAATGTTGTAACAAATCCAATCTTGCCTTGTCATTGTCTTTTGTTTTGCCTTTAACATTCATGACAGTGTTGAACACATTGTCAAAAAAATTCTTCTCAATGTGCATGACATCAAGATTATGACGCAATAGATTAGTCCTCCAATATGGCAACTCCCAAAAAATACTCTTTTTGGTCCAATTATGGTCTTGCCCAAACCCTTCAACAGTGAATTCAGCATTCTCAATCACCGTAGGTAATTGTTGGACATGTTCCCAAATCTGCTTACCCGACAAGCGTCTAGGAGGCCTACTTCTATCAATTTTATCCCTTCTGAATTCATCCACATTCCCTCTAAATGCATGATGCATAGACAAAAAGCAACGGTGGCAATCAAACCATGATGCTTTACCCCCATGTCCCAACCAGAAAGCCTTTGATTTATGCATGCATATAGGACATTGATTGTCCAAAGCAAAGAGGCCCTCATTGATTGTCCAAAGCAAAGAGGCCCTCATTTGAAAATTTTGCCTCTTTGACACATCATATGTCAATACACCATCCCATAGAGTTTTCAATTCATCAATCAAAGGCTGTAAATATATATCAATTTTTCCCTTAGGGTTCCTTGGACCAGGGATTATACAACTTAAAAACATATAAGGTGTTGTCATGCACATTTCTGGAGGAAGATTATACGGAGTAACAATGACAGGCCAACATGAATATGTCTTAGACATTTGATTAAATGGAGTGAAACCATCTGAACACAACCCTAATCTAACATTACGTGGCTCGTAAGCAAAATCAGGATGCAACTGATCAAATCTCTTCCAAACTTCCCCATCTGAGGGATGACACATAACCCCTTCCTCCCTTTGAGTTAAATGATGCCAACTCATATGTTCTGCAGAACTTTTAGAGGCAAACAATCTTTGCAGCCTTGGAATGAGTGGAAAATAATGCATCTTAGCAAAAGACACTTTTTTGCCCTTGCTTGAATTCATCTCTTTCCATCTAGGAGCATCACAAAATTTACATTTGTCCAATAAATCATGTTCCTTATAATATAACATGCACCCATTAGGACAAGAGTCAATTTTAATGACACTTAGACCAAGTCTTTTCACAAACTTTTTAGCTTGAGAAAAATTAGAAGGAACACAACTGTCGGGGGGCATGCCTCATTGATGAGTTGAGCAATTTCATCAAAACAACTTTGAGACATATTATAATCCGATTTAATGCTCATCATTCTAAGTGCCATAGACAACTCAGTATGATTGCTACATCCAGGCCACAAAGGTCGTTGAGCCGCATTAAGCTTGTCATAAAATTGTTGAGCAGTTGGGTTTGGAAGCTCACTCTCATTATCTTGATGTACTCCCATCATATCATCCACCATTGATTGAAATCTATCAACCACATTGTAGTTATCATGATCTACATGTGTGTCATATAGATCACGATGCCTATTCACCCCAACATCTAGTTCAACTTCCCCATGTGAAATCCAATACCAGTAACTTTCCATGAAACCTCTCCTATAAAGATGCACTTTCACATCTTCTGAACATAGAAATTTTGTATTCTTACACACAGAACAAGGACACCTATACTTATTCTCGCTTAAATACACTGGTTGAAGTCTTGCAAAAGCATCAAATTCTTCTACACCTTTAATAAATTCATGAGTACACCCTTTACGGCCTGGAATAAGCCTATTAGTCATCCATCTACGATGCTCATGTATTTCCATATCTTATACCCTGTGTGATACAATTAGATATATATTCAGTTCTAACACAACTTACACAATTAAATCAAATCTATTAATACTATTAAATCTTACATATTAAAACAAATTGCAATACGCAACACAGAGAAAAATGATCATTTACAAGATCATAACATGGACTTTAGGCTCGACATGGCCCCAATTAACACAAAATCCTCAAGAGATCATAAATTCCTAATCTAGCATCCTAACAACAATTACTTATTGAACGAGAAGGATAAAGAGATTATCAAATAACGTACCACAGTCTACACTTGATAATGGGTCTCGTTGAAATCAAAATCTGCAATACAATTGAAATTTAGAGAAGGATAGAGAGATTACCAAATAACCACATACAATTATTAATAAAACGAGAAGGATAGAGAGATTACCAAATAACCACAAACTACACTTCACAATGGGTCACATTGAAATGAAAATCTGCAATATAATTGATATTTAGAGAAGTATAGAGATTACCAAATGAGAGAGAGAGAGAGAGAGAGAGAGAGAGAGAGGGAGAGAGAGTATGTGTGTGTGTGTTAAGTACTACAATCATTGTATATATTGACGAAAAAAGACTCGAGTATTATTGTTATAATCGTTATTACTATCATCGTTATTGTTGTGGTCATTGAATAAAGCACGATCTCATGTAGCTTTATTAATTAGTAGTCATTCTTATTTTTATTGTCCGAAGTTAAATGTAAATTTTTTTCTTTGTTGTCTGACCTAATTATAGTTAAAAGAAGATATTCATCAAATTCCTAAATTATTTGTCCTTTTGTTGATTATCACGATCTTCAATGTCGCTCTTTGATTGGATACCGACAAATTCCCATAATAATAATAATAATAATAATAATAATAATAATAATAATAATATTATTATTATTATTATTAGACTTTTTTATTTTTATAAAATTGGATACCAACTTTTACTAATACACTAGTCAATTATGATAAACTCAACTTATAATTTAGTATCAGTATTCAAAAGGAAAAGCAAACCAAACGGTCGCAGTTAACAAACAGGCGCACGACACTTACAGAACTATAGCAAGCTACCAAATGAAGTTAAGAAAACATGGATCTTTTGCTACTAAAAATATGTGTATAACCAACCATTTTTTTCCAACCAATTTAAAATGGTTGGAAAAACCAACCATTTGATATTCCAACTATTTTTCAAAAAATTTAGTGGAAAAAACGGTTGGAAATTCCAACCAATTTTGCTAAAATGGTTGGATTACTAACCATTTTTCCAACCAATTTTAAATAGTAGGAAAAAGGATGGGTAGGAAAAATTTCCAACCAATTTTAGCAAAATTGGTGGGAATTTTCAACCATTTTCCCCACTAAATTTTTTGAAAAATAGTTGGAATATCACACATAGTTGCTAAAATAGTTGGTTTTTCCAATCATTTTAAATTGATTGGAAAAAAATAATTGGTAATACACATATTTTTAGTAGTGTTTCCAGTACTCTACCCTTGCTCTCAAATACCAACACATCACTTCAGAAAAACCAACTTGAATATCATCAAGGGAACAGAAATGGATCCCATTAAATTGATTTAACAATATCAAATTAATATTCAAAGGCTCCCAAATATCATAAACGATTAGTTATTCACATAGGAGTAGCAAAATTCAGCAACACATTCTTCATTCACTCCTCAAATACACCAAGGATTTGTCTTTAAAGAGCTATAAATTAAATTGAAGGCATAAACATAAAAATTTACAGTGAATTCACCAACATATACATCTTTGGTCTACTTATGTATATTCTTCTATGGCTTCTCAAGATTGAAAAATTAGGAGAACTTGAGTTGAGGTCTACTTATACCTCTTGTGTGCAGTACAATAGAGAGGAAGAAGAAGAAGCACTTGAAGAAATAAAAGAACAGCATGTCAAAGAGCAACACAACAATTCAGGAAAATCAAGATGGAAAATAAAAAAGTCACTATAGTAACAAGACTCAATCCCCCCACTCCACCCACCAATTTTCCAATCTAATGATCTGACATTAATAGACCTTGATTTGCAGCATCCAAGAAACCACATAATCAATTCAGTATAGTAATTGGTTAGTTGATTTCCTTCATAGCATGTATTTGTGCATTTCTTTAGTCATATATATCGGTAGTTTATGATGGGGATCCAAAATAGAAACAAAAAACAAACCTTCAGGAAAACAGAGGACATAAATCACATATGCAACCCGGTTCTTTCTTCTTAACCCGAACGTACTGAGTTTTTCCGCCATAGATGATGCTTCCACATCTCCGATTTTGCCCAATCACCACCTGATAATCCCAGAAAAAGTTGAAAAAACTGCAAAAAGACCTAAGAGATTGAGACACGAACTTAGCAAATCAAGAATCAAAAGGGAAAGAAGATTGAATTAATGAAAAACTGCATGGTTTAAAGGGCAACAACCTGAACTGCTGGGAAAATGGAGATCGATGTAGAGATAATACAGTATCCCGAAGGTATGTGTTGGGCGACCGACAGACAACGCGAGGAAGCTCCGACCGACGGAAACCACCGGCGGCGATCGACGGAAACCCCCGAGCGGCGGTGAATGAAGCAGATCTGGAGGAAGTGGATGTTGGTGTTGTGTTGTGTGTGGGTTGCGAGTTGCGATAGAAAGGTAAGATAGATTAGGGTTTTGGTGCTGTGTGTACTGCATTCAACATTTAATTCAATACAGTGGGAAATGTTTGGGGTTTTTCTTTTTGGCTCCCTTTGAAAATTTTGAAAGTTAAAACATAATTTGGTATTGGAGGGAATTTTTTTAGTATTGAAATTTTCAACTCAAAAAGTTAGTGGAATAAATTTTGGGTATTTTTTTTGTCTCTAGTTCAAAATTTTGAAAGTTTAACATAATTTGGTTTTGATGTAAATTTTTTAGTTTTGGAAAAAATTCAACCAAAAAATTTAGTAAAAATAAGTTAAAATAATATTTTAAAACTTAAAATAATTATGTTGGTTGAAATTTTTTAGTTTTGGAAATTCAACCCAAAAAAATAGTAAGAATAAGTTAAAATAATATTTTAAAATTTATAATAATTATGTTGGTCGAATGTGGTGGGGATAAGTTAAAATAATGTTGGTTTCAAAAAAAAGTTAAAATAATGTTGGTGGGAATGTAGTGGAAATTTAGTGGGAAATTTCCCACTGTTAATAAAACAGTGGATAAACAATGGGAAAATCTAAACAGTGGGAAAGTGGTGGGAATTTTACCACCAAATTTTTTCAGTGGGAAAATTCAGTGGGAAAATCAATGATTTTTGGTAGTGAACAATGTAATATAAATTAGAAACCAAGCTTATTCTCGCGAACATAAATAACGGTATAATCATACATTGTGACAAAATGTTTTAGTAAGAGTAACCACATTCACACAATTGCCATATAGCTATTTCATGTATCCATTTGTTGTACATAAACAATTTTGCAATAATCGTATCCACTTGAAGTGACTCTGAAATTGTGACTTGAAGTTCATGAAGTCTACGGACAAGGACATGCAACTAATGCACTTGGTCCAAGATGTAAACATCATCTGACATCTTAAAATCAAAGTACTTCATCATAATAAATTTGTCTATGCCTTGTCTTTCTGCGTTGTATTTCTTTTCAAAGAGCCTTCTAGTCTGTCAGGTGGCTTCACAGATAATACAACTCATACAGACGATTAGAGAGGGTTTGTAGGATATATCCTGACACGCCCCGAACCCAGGGAGTGGGAGATGTCGCACACCTATAGGACAAGGTCCGACAAGTATGCAATGCTCAAAAGACATAAACAAACCCAAGATACAAAAATAGACTTAACTTCGAGTAGAGTACTTAATTGAATAGTCAACTAAGAAAGATACTTAACTATACAACGAAAGCTATGGCGAATCTCGACAAGGCCTACAGATTTAATGAGACATTGAATAGAAAAATAAACTAGGAGACACAAGTGCTACTCGAAATTCTAGCCCACTACAATTCCTTGCACTACTCCGATATCATAGATAATTGAGATGTTACTAAGAAATCAAGAATCAAACCTCAAAAAAAATAGGAAGATGAAAGAATGAGTTGGATAGCCCAGTAAGCAGCATAACACTCCTTTAGCTGGGTTGGACATGCTGGTAAAACATAGGCTAGGTCAGGGTTCACAAATAAGTACATAACAAAATATGACTCAGTTTTACAATCATTTTACTCAGCTCAAAACCCCCAAAAGATATCATAATTTGATCCAACGATTTCCATCAAAGTAACAAAGTGTAGAACAAAACATAGCAATCAAAATCACAATGGTTAGGGCTAAGACCACTATTAACCCAGTGACAAGGCCAACGATAAGCCAATATTGACCCAGTGGCGGGGCAATGATGTACCAGTCTTGACCCAGTGACAGGGCAACAAATTATGGAATGGGTCCAAGGAACACACACACATATCGGAATAAACAATAGCGCTCATACAAGTCAATCAACAGACGCAATACATACCTTAACTGGCTAAAGCAGAAGACATAGCCCAAAAACAAATTCAATAACTTGAATAAAAAAACATACAAAAAGTACCAGTCACGAAATTTAGAATAATAAATAAATTAGAACCACAAGGTCACTCATACAAACGGAAGGTTCGAATAAATTAAACACCAAAAATATTATTCGAAATAGCTAATTTGCAAATAATTTAGTCAAAAAGTCACAAAACCTCTCTTGACGTATAACTAACAAAATAAACCCAACTTATAAAATTAGCATCAACAGAGGGAATACTTTGTAAACACATGCATCGATATAGAAATAACTTAGTAACTATATACTTGCAACTATTAATTAAAATTAATACCATAGGTTCCAAAATTAAATATTTGTCGAAATACGAATTTAACTTATAAAATTAACATCGAAAGACTCACTTTGTAAATACATAAATCAATACGGAGTCAATCAAACTTTCGGACATAAATAATACCAAATATAACATACTTAAACAATAGCATGCCAACCCCATTTAAACGAAAATAAATGTACGGAAAAAGGAAGATTACAAAATAGTATTTTTGGCACGAAAAAGATTAAAGAAGTGTCACACCACTTACCTGGAACAGAAAAATCAATGATCGACCGCGATGAGACAGGGCCACCTATAATTTATCCAAAACCTAATAATTAATATTTGTACACAAACTAACATGAACCCGAAAATATGAGTTGACCCTTACTAATCACACCTTAGGAGGTCAGAAACCATAGCCTTAATTTCTATGAATAGTTCCACCGTCAGTTTATGATTATAAACAACATACAATCATCATCATCACACAATTAAAACCCCAGGTACTTTATTTCATTATTATTACTTCATCTTAAGTCTCATAAACCCCTCATGGATCCCATCATCATAAATCATCATCATCATAATGTAATAATAGCCACCACAATCGTTAAACATATATCCAAGTATTCATATTTTCATGGCACTGCTATTAATCCATATCTTAATTTCTTTCTATTTCTCATTCCTAATTTTGTATCATGTAACTAAATCATCACCATCCTTTTGTATCTATTAACAATTAATCACGATCTTGTATCAACCTACATCTCCTTACATTCCTTTTGTAATTCAAAAAAATATAGACATCATAATAATTAACCAATTGACTATCTATAATCCCAACAACACATTTGAATGGTAAAGAGGAAAATCTGAATACTAACCTTTAGGCTATCTCGTAGATGAATGTGTCATTTTCCATCTCTTAATTACGTTATCTGACGGTTGGAGGCACAAAATTGTCCCACGACGACTATATAAATAGATGGTCTAGGTTTAGGGTTTGAGTCTCCTTTAATTAAAAATTATAAACGGGCTAAACAAATAAGTAATAATACTAATAGAACCATTTTTTTTTTGGCCGGGGTATTTCATTCTTCTCTCCTTTGAAAAGTTTTGTCCTTAAAACTTACCGGCATCCTATGCACACCATAAGCTCACACGTACCTCTTTCAAGTCCCATAGTTAGTTAGATAACTCATAGGTACATCTCCAATGTTATGTAACTCTGAAAAGGTCGTAATATTGTATCCCAAACATGAACCTCAATTGAAACATCTTTCAACTTAACCCAATTCAAGGAAACAATCTCTAATGATATCTCCTCACCAAGTGGTGCCGAATATTTGTACTCAAATTGCCAAAAATTCAAAATTTCTTGACATCTCAAAAAATATATAGAGCAAAGAAGCTTACATATGAGAATCCCTCCAATCAAATTCTTTCAACGACAACCCAAATAACACACAGATATCCAACATAATGTTAAAGAGCTTGTACTAATAATTTTAGACTTTTAAAGATCAGTCTTTGCTTCAAAAATTGCAAGGGATAATCATGTCTAGGAAAACAACCCAAGTTGTACTATAAATATAAATTTCAATCCCTTAAAACCCAAAAATTGCCTAAGGAGATCCTTACATTAGAAATTATCAAGACTTGGAGAAATTAAGAGGTCCATCAACAGTGGTAGAAGATACAACTTTAGACATCGACTTAGGCTAAATTCTCCCATATGTAATCCAAAAGGAGCTCTTTAACATTATCAAGAGATCTCGAAAACAACTTTATGGAATATCTAAGCGTAGAAGAATAAACTTCATTCTTATTTTAGATGCCAAACAAAATTGCACCATTAACGTCTCCAATCAATATTGTACTCAACAAATCCTTAAGTTGGCTCTACTAGGAACATTTATACCAACTTCTAATAACATTGTGAATACATCACTTGAGCAACTTTATGAGTTTAGTACAGCGAAGGCATCTAACCACTTCGCAAGCCAAAAGCCTCAAAAGCCCAAAACTTATCAAGTTATCTACTAAATACACCAATCGAGACTATACAGCCCATCAAAGTTCACCTAGGATGAACCATACAGAGATAAGTCATATCGGTATGTTTAATCATTAGAAAAAGGACTACAATCGTAGGTCTAGAAGCTAGAACTGAAAATGATAAAGGCATAACAAAAATTGAGGGAAATAGAATTTTTAAGAGATTTTAATATATGGTCTTAGCTTGAATTCCTAACAGAAGACTGCAATACCCAATAGGACGGGACATAACTAATTCTATTCTCAAAAAATAATTCTGAGAACATACTCACACTTCATAGAGACGTAACAAACCTAGCATGACTAAAATAGTAATTTCTAAACCTCAATTACTTTGCATATAGACTTCAAATCACAAAATTATTTGTCTAAGACAACCCAAAGGCAATAGGAGATTCACTAACCTAACTCCCTCACATAAGGCTTTTATTCCCAACAATAGCCCACCTAAGCAATTCTATCAACAAAAATAATTGTTAAACAATACTCGCGTCTGATAGGAATTACAGATTTATCTTGGCGGGAATTTCTAACCCCAAGCGAAGTTTAGCTTAAAGAAGGACTTCTACTCCCAAAAGAATTTCTCCAAAAACAAACACAGTTACCCAACCATAATAGGAGTTTTGCTAACCTAGCTCCCTAACATAGAACGCTCTTACTCCACACAACATAGTCACACAAATTCTTTTTCCCTGAGGTATTTCTTGAACAACACTCACACTTAATAGGATTTCAAGAACCTAGTTTGGCGATGGCGAAAATAATAAATCCCAAAGTATCTTATGCAAACACTTTTGTCCCCAAAGGTATTTCTTATGACTAACCCAAAGGCGACATGATTTTGCCTAACCTGGCTCTGATACCACTTAATCTGACACGCCCCGAACCCAGGGAGTGGCAGACGCCGCACACCTGTAGGACAATGTCCGACAAGTTTGCAAGGCTCAAAAGACATAAGCAAACTCAAGATACCCTTAACTTCGAATAGAGTACTTGATTGAATAGTCAACTAAGAATGATACTTAACTATACAACGAAAGCTATGACGATTCTCGACAAGGCCTACAAATTTAATGAGCCATTCAATAGAAAAATAAACTAGGAGACACAAGTACTTCTCGAAATCATAGCCCAGTACACTTCCTTGCGCTACTTTGATATCATAGATAATTGAGATTTTACTAAGAAGTCAAGAATCAAACCTGAAAAAAATAGGAGATGAAAGGATGAGTTGGATATCTCAGTAAGTAGCATAACATTCCTTTAGCTGGGTTGGACATGCGGGTAAAACATAGGCTAGGTCAGGGTTCACAAATAAGTACATAACAAAATATGACTCAGTTTTACAAACATTTTACTCAGCTCAAAACCCCCAAAATATATCATAATTTGATCAAACAATTTCCATCAAAGTAACAAAGTGTAGAACAAAACATAGTAATCAAAATCACAACGGTTAGGGCTAAGCTCACTATTGACCTAGTCACTATTAACCTAGTGGCGGGGCAACGATGTACCACTATTGACCCAGTCACAGGGAAACAAATTATGGAATGGGCCCAACGGAACACATACACATATCGGAATAAACAATAGCGCGCATACAAGTCAATTGACAGACCCAATACATACCTTAACTGGCTAAGGCAGAAGACATAGCCCAAAAACAAATTCAATAACTTGAATAAAAAAACATACAAAAAGTACCAGTCATGAAATTTAGAATAATAAATAAATTAGAACCACAAGGTCACTCATACAAACGGAAGGTTCGAATAAATTAAACACCAAAAATATTATTCGAAATAGCTAATTTGCTAATAATTTAGTCAAAATGTCACAAAACATCTCTTGGTGTATAACTAACAAAATAAACACAACTTATAAAATTAGCATCAACAGAGGGGATACTTTGTAAACACATGTATCAATATAGAAATAACTTAATAACTATATACTTGCAACTATTAATTAAAATTAATACCACGGGTTCCAAAATTAAATATATGTAAAAATGCGAATTTAACTTATAAAATTAACATCGAAAGACTCACTTTGTAAATACATAAATCAATACGGAGTCAATAAAACTTTTAGACATAAATAATATCAAATATAAAATACTTAAACAATAGCATGCCAACCCAGTTTAACGAAAATAAATTTACGGAAATAGGAAGGTTACAAAATAGTATTTTTGGCACGAAAAGGACTAAAGAAGTATCATACCACTTACCTGGAACAGAAAAATCAATGATCGACCGCGATTAGACAAGGCCACCTATAATTTATCCAAAACCTAATAATTAATATTTGTACACAGACTAACACGAACCAGAAAATATGAGTTGACCCTTACTAATCACACCTTAGGAGGTCAGAAACCCTAGCCTTAATTTCTATGCATAGTTCCACCGTCACTTTATGATTATCAACAGCATACAATCATCATCGTCACATAAGATTTAATTGGTGTTGCCATCAATCAAACTCACATTTGACCATCAATCAAACTCATATTTGACCAAAAAATATTACAGTTTGGTGTTTTTTAGTAAAGCCCAACCTATATGCATAGGTGTAATGATGGGAAATGAATAATTAACAATTAAAATTGCGTTTGCAGTTAACTTATTCGGTCAACTTGTTAACCTACTGTATTTTGGGTTAATCACCTCATTGGTCTGGGTTAACTACAATGAACTTCACGTACTCCTAACGCATATTTCCAACATAAGGTTTGTATACTGAAATTGGTAATTAATAAAGCGAAAACTACATAAGTTATGCTTTAGGGTTATGACGATAGGTCATATGGGTAATGATGCTAACATAAAGCACTCAACATGGACACCATGGACGGTTAACCCAGAATAAGTTCATGTTAACCTACTGTATTTTGGGTTAATCACCTCATTGGTCTGGGTTAACCTACAATGGACAGTTAATCTATAATAAGTTCATGTTAACCAAGTTATTTATGGGTTAACCACCTCATTGTTTTGGGTTAATCTACGTTAAAGTTCACCGACTACTTATGTTAAATACATCAGGCATGTCGTATCAGACATGTCATATCAACAGCAAGCCTACTTGCTTTGACCAAATTTTAATCAAAAATAAATTATTGGTCAAATCAAGTTGATTGACGGCAACACCTAGTTGTAAAAAAAGCATCTCATTTTAAGCTCAATCTTAAACCCAACACTAGAGAGCAATTAACCCTAATTAAAACCCCAAGTACTTTATTTCATTACTACTTCACCTTTAGTCTCATAAACCCCTCATGGATCCCATCATCATAAATCATCATCATCATAATATAATCATATCCGCCATAATCGTTAGACAAATATCCAAGTATCCATATTTTCATGGCACTGCTATTAATCCATCTCTTAATTATTTCTTTCTATTTCTCATTCATAATTTTGTAACATCATCATGTAACTAAATCATCACCATCATTTTGTATCTATTAACAATTAATCATGATCTTGTGTCAACCCACATCTCCTTGCATTCCTTTTGTAATTCAAAAAAATATAGACATCATAATAATTAACCAATTGACTATCTATAATTCCAACGACACATTTGAATGGTAAAGTGGAAATCTGAATACTAACCTTTAGGCTATCTCATAGATGAATGTGTCCTTTTCCATCTCTTAATTACGTTATCTAACGGTTGTAGGCACAAAATTGTCCCATGACGACTATTTAAATAGGAGATTTAGGTTTAACGTTTGAGTCTCCTTTAAAAATTATAAACGGGCTAAATAAATAAGTAATAATACTGACATGACCTTTTTTTTGGGGACGGGGTATTTCATATCCTCTGCACAGTAATTCGTCCTCCTCACTTTTTTTCTTTAATTCCTTTAGTGTTTCAGCCTCCGCATGATCCATTATCTTCCATTCATCTTCTATTGGATTCAGTATATCCTTTAGGTTTGCATCCAAAACATATGCAATCCTTAATGTTGTCAACATGAACATGATTTTGTCCTCCCATCGCATGAAGTTCGTGCCATCGAACTTGTCCAGCCTTACAAGATCTTAAATTATCACTCTAAATGTGTCTGAATCTGTGATTGTAGGATCTTTTCTTAAAATTGTTAAGAGAACTGGGACTGATTACATCTATGAGGCATGAATGAAATCACTATCTTTTAAAAAAGATTTGTGCCTAATGCAAAATCTCGTCTCCAGGATACAACAAAGCTTCTTGGATCAATTTCTTATATAATAGTCAATCCCCTGATCTTCAAATTGGATAGGATGGAATTGTGGATAGATTCTGATAGTTAAAACAATTGAATCTTGTCCAAACTGTCCAACAGCTAAATGGATAGAAAAAAAGAAAAGAAAATTGTAACAGATAATTGTATAATTTGCTTATGCTCACGTGCCAAGTGCGCCTAATAAGTGCCCTACAGCCAACGTCACGCGCGCGTGTGCGTGTACAGTTCGATTCGATGCATTGAACCTTAATGGAAGCACATGTGAGCCCACTCCATGGCTTATGTATTTATAAGCTCATGACACTCTTTAATATATAAAGAGTTAGAGAATATGATATTCTCTCCATGTGGGATAATAATCAGAAATAACATATTTATTTCCCTTAAGAGTTAGAAACTCTAGTAATCTATCCATGTGAGACAAGCTAGGAGTACTAACTTTTACTAATTGTATAACACAATGCTTGTATGCAATTGAAACAATCAACCCAGCAGCCAACGACATCTTCTATGTCAAGATCTCCATATGTTTGAAAGAATCCACAAAAAGGAAGAAGAGGGTGAGTTTTACAATAAATTTTAGAAGTAATTCCAAATCAATTCAATGGAACACAACAAAACTCACCTACATTTCAATGAAGCACAACAAAACTCACCGGCAATTCCAAATCAAATCAAATCAAATTAAGATTTCAATCAAATTGAGAGGAGGCTTCAATTAAATCCGATGAGAACAACTCGAACCTCAACGAATCCTCACCAAACATGGCCACTGCAAATTTAAAAGAAAGTCACCAAATAATATATCAAAGGTTGAATCTCAAGGCCGCAAAAATGAACAGGAAGCAAAATCAAACCAAACCAAATTAAATTAATTCATGGCGGACGACGTTGCTGGTGGTGTGAAAAGGGCGGCAAGGTTGGTGGCTGAGGGAGGGTTGGCGAGGGGCTGCTTGGGTGAGAGATGGATTTCAGCGGTGGTGGTTGTTTTTTCATGGAAGGTAGTGGGATGAAATGGGAAATTATTCCCTTCTGCCAATGTAATGTGATTGGTTGCTTTTTATATACGGGATGAAATAAGAAACCACTCCCCTTCGAATTTGTAGTAAATGAAATCAAGGAAAAAACAAATTTTTTTTATAAAGATAAAATATAAGACTAAAGATGGAGTAATTAATATGTTTTATTATGATTGTGTAATGACAGATAATTTGAAACAAGAAAAGTTAATTAAAAAGACAAATAAAAAAACAGAGGAAATAATAAAGATAAGTACATAGTAGTATAGGTGTGTTTTTTGTTGGGACATCCAGAGTAGAGATTGCGAACAAGTCAAACAAGAAATGAATAAAGGAAGGGGATCGAAGGAAGGACTAGAATTCATTGTGTATTAATTGAGTGAAGTGTTTTGAGCTTTTTTGTTTGTTTGTTCTTGTTCTTTTTTTCTTTTCTTTTTTTTCTAAACGAGACCAAGACAACCAAACAACTAGATCAACA
Source organism: Portulaca oleracea (assembly GCA_029582165.1). Taxonomy (NCBI): domain Eukaryota; kingdom Viridiplantae; phylum Streptophyta; class Magnoliopsida; order Caryophyllales; family Portulacaceae; genus Portulaca; species Portulaca oleracea. Next base: position 37,013,246 of record CM055874.1, read on the forward strand.
ACGAAAACACGAAAAAACGAAAAAACAATAAAACAGCGGGAGGAATTATGTGACAACTCCAAGACTGCGAATCGCCAGTCTAGCTAATCGATGAGCCGGATGCACTGTCTGTCTTGGGACTTTTTGTATCTTCCCCGCCGTGAACTTCTTCATTGCAAACCTGCAACTGACAGCTAGAGCACGGCACTCAGCCGACACTCCATTTGAATTTAACAAACCTTCCACTGCCATCGTAGAATCCGTACATATGACAACCTTCATAAGCCCCCTCTGTTCAGCCTCAGTAAGCGCAAGTCGGATTGCCAAAAGCTCACTGAACACCACTGATTCACCTTTTCCCAATTGGTTCCCATGACCCCATGGCTTCCCCTGCACCATGTAAACCCATGCCGCTGCCATGTCCTTGGTTTTCACACACCAAGCTCCATCCACAACAAAAATCTCCGTCACCACACTCTCATCAGCCTCCCCCCAGACCATTTCTACCCCTTTCTTCCTCTCGGTTCTGACCTCCTGGCCACGTCTTCCCATCCTCCCCTGTTTCCAGTTGATGACCTCCTCCCCGACTTGCCTCAGCATGGCTTCCAACAAACCCTGCGAGACTCTCTCCTTCCCAATACTTACAACATTTCTAGCTTTCCAAATAGCCCATAAAGTGGCAACAAATTCCCGCAGTTGAAACCCCTCATCCTCCTTTTCTTTTGCCAAATATAGTATCCACCCTCGCAGCCACTCTTTCCAGCCAATGTGGGGGTTAGCTTCAGGACAGACTCCCAATATACACCCTTTCCACACGTGTGTCGCAATTATGCACCTCCTAAATAGGTGGTCCATAGTTTCCATCTCCTCCCTACACCAGCACCTATCACTATCGGTCAAACGCCGCCTAGCTCTATTCTGGCCAGTTGACAACGCGTCGCTCCCACATCTCCACAGGAATGACTTCCATTTGGGTGGTAGCTTGGAATGCTAGACTGTCTTCCAGAGTTTTGAGTCCAACACACGGAAGGTATCTCCACTGTAGTATCCTTCCGGAGGAAAGTGAAATACCCCTCCTTGACCCTATACTCAGTGGTTCTTGAGGAGGGAAAACTGAGCGATACAATCAAGGGATTCGTTAGTGAAGACCTGTTGGAGAAAATCCCAACGCTAAACCTTATGATATTCCCCATTTTCTGGATCGCTAAGGATTCCACTTTTAAATGTTTAACCATCTCCTCTTTTCCCTCCACAACTTGAAGCCGTCCTCCCGGAACCCACCTTCCATCCACTGCATCAACCCTATTCCCCTTACCCACAATCCATCTGAGCTTATCCCTGATGGCCCCCACTACCTTGGCAATTCCTCTCCAGGTATTAGAGCACCCATTTGGCACCTTATACCCTGGCTCTTTCTCAATAGGAGAAGGCGCTCCATATTTCGCTCGCCAAATTCTAGAAATAAGAAAATCATGTTTGTCATACACTCTCCAAGCCTACTTTAGCAGCAAAGCCTTATTATGGCAACCAACATGCCTAATTCCCAAACCACCAGCCCCCTTTGGAAGAAACACTGTATTCCTATCCTTCTAGTGAATGGATTTGGAACCATCATTCTTTCCCCACAAAAACCTCACTATGCACGCATTGATCTTATCAATAACAGTACTAGGGATCAAATAGACACTAAGAACATGTTGATGCAATGCCACCAGCACTGCATTAATAAGGATTAACTTACCTGCCATTGAGAGCATTCTGAATTTCCACGCCTGGAGCTTGGTTTGGACCTCCTCAATCATGAAGCCAAATTGATCCGTCCTCCTCCTCTGTACTCTAGTAGGAACACCAAGGTATGTTTGGAAAAATCCCCCCTCCGGAAAACCAAAGACCACCTTCATCCCCTCTCTGTCCTCTTGAGACGCTCCCTTAGAGAAGCAAATAGACGATTTGGTGAGATTAATAACTTGCCCCGACGCCATGCTGTACTTATCGATAGCATTCTTTAGAGCAAAGCAGGAAGCAGCCTCAAGCTCAGTGAAGAACAGGGCGTCATCAGCGAAGAATAAGTGAGACACCTGCGGAGCCCCTCTAGCCACAGCCACTCCCTGAATTCTGCCAGTGGAGACCTCGGTAGTAATCACTGCAGACAAGACTTCCATGCAAAGAATAAAGAGATACAGGGATAACGGGTCTCCTTGCCTTAGCCCTGCTTCTGGGATGATAGTATCAGACTGAACACCATTAACCAGAACCGAATATCTAACAGTGGTAACACACCTCATGAGCAGCCTAACCCATTTTTCCAGAAAAGCCATCTTACAAGCTGACCTCCGAAAATCCCATCGATTCGATCATATGCTTTACTCATATCCACCTTTAAAGCCGCGAACTGTTTGCCCCGTCTTCTGTTAGCCAGGAAGTGCAGAACTTCATGTACTACTAATATATTATCTTCCTTCAACCTCCCCGGGACAAATGCCGATTGGGATTCTGAGACTAACGAGTGAATCACCAACCTTAATCTATCCACCAGACATTTCGCGATAATCCGGTAAATCACATTGCAAAGGCTAATGGGGCGGAATTCACCAACCTTCTGTGCCTCCGGTTTCTTCTTCAACAAGAAGATATTTGTATTGTTTATCTCCCCCACAAACTTCCCTTCATTCACAGCCTCCAGCACCGTCGCCGTGACCTGCTCACCCACAATCCCCCAACATTGTTTGAATAGTTCCGGCGGAATACCATCAGGTCATGGGCTCTTCCCCGGTTGCAGCTGTCTAATTACGTTTTCAACATCCTCTCAGGAGAAAGGTTCCAGCAAGATCTGCTGTTGGGCTTCAGAAAGGGATTTGGTCACCACTCCCACAACTTGTTCCATGACCCTACATCGGACGGAAGGCATTTCAATTCTGGGCCTAAAAAGCCCCGAGTGCTTGTCATAAAACTCTTGCATTATCTGGGCCTCATCAAAAACCAGTTGCCCATTTCTCAATTGGAGGCAGTGCACCCTGTTGTAGGCCTTCCTCCTATTAAACTGTCCAAAAAAGAAAGTCGTGTTTTGGTCCCCTAGCCCGGCCCAACGCACTTTGCTTTTATGGACCCAAAACTCATGAATCCCTTGAATCAATGCAATCATATCATGCTCTCGTGCCATCGCCTGGGCAAAAGCAGAGTCGTTCATGCCGAACTTTGCTAGGTACTCTTGGCTCTCTTGGAGGCATTGCAAGACCGTGTTAGCACTTTCCTGTTTTTCCTTCTTTAAATCTAGCACCACTCGTTTCCCCAGTTGCCGAATTAAACTCAACCATTTTACACACTTAAAGGAAGCATTCCCATGAGTTGGTACCAGCCCCCCTAAGTTTTTTAACTGCTCCAGAAAAATTTGCAGTTTTAACACCCAAGGATCAATCCTAAATGAGTTTCGCTTCACCTTTACATGAGACCCCTAACGTGCAACGCAATCAGGGAGTGATCGGAAAAGACAATGGGGAAGTTATGAACAAAAGACTCCGAGAAACTGTCCATCCATCCTCCTATGGCATAGGCCCTATCAAGCCTTTCTCAGATGCAGCTATCCCCGACCCTCTTATTTGTCCAGGTATAAGATGCACCAGTAAAAGGCACATCTATGAGCCCCATCTGGTCCTTCCATTCCCAAAACTGGGCTTCCCCTCTAATGGTGAGAGAGCCCCCAGCTTTTTGAGTGTTATCTTCAACCTGATTAAAATCACCCACAACTACATAAAGTCCTTGTACTAATTTAAGTGCAGCAGCAAGTTTTTCCCAAACCTCTTGCCTGCCTTGCACATACGAGCAACCATACACGAACACAACATACCACACTGCAACATTCATTTCACTAACTTTAACGATTACAAAGTTTTCATCATAGACATCCATAGCAAAGCGAGAGTCATCCTTCCACCCTAAAACTATACCCCCCGACAGACCAGCAGAGTCCACACCGGTTACAAAATGAAAACCCATCTTCCTAACAGAGACACTAGCAAGATCAACCGCTTGCTTCGTTTCAAAAAGACAAATTAGGTCCAAAGTAAGGAAACTAGACACCCAGCGGACATAAGGAATTGTAGAGAGGTCCGCCTGCCCTAAGCCTCTGCAATTCCATGCTGCAAAAATCATGGCGAATGAGCAGGCACTTCCCGGGCTGCCTCCGCCACCCTATCCGCAAGAAAGACAAACCACTCCTCCCCCCTTTTCTTGTCATCCACCTTCATAAAAGCTTTGAATTCCTTCTGCAACATGCTCACCACTTGATCTCGCCTCTGCTTTTTGAGGCGAGCGTTCCTGACTGCGTCCTCCAGAAATGAAGATGCTTCATCGCCTTGATCCTCTCCAGCAACTTCTTCACTCCTAGTCTATCGTTGTCTCTTCCTTGACTGAACATCCATCCTGCCCACAGTTGAGTCGACAGAACTAGATTTTGATGAGATAGACTTTTTAAAGTGCACCACTCTCTGGACCCCCACGTAAGTTTCCTCCGAGTATCCCAAACCTCTACCCTCCTCTTTATCCCCCTTATCATACACTGGTGGCCAGAAAAAGTTATCCTCAACTACCGCTTGCTCTCCCCCCCCCCCCATAGTGAGAGTGTCCTCGGTAACAGACCCGTTGGGTGTGTACTCAAACCAGAATTCGTTCTGTCCCCCACTCCCCAACTGCTCAAACCCCTCGCCCTGGACAGTTTCTATCTGATTGCTAGACTCTCCCATTTCAAAAAGAACAGCCCCTTCTCCCCCCAACCTGCTTAAAAGAATATGTGGATTTGCATACAGTTGTCCCAATAACAATGTTGACCTAATTCCTCCAAAATCTGACAAAACATCCCCAGTTTCTACCCTAGTTAATTCTCTTTCTTGTCTTTGCCTCTCCCCAAACGAAAACACAGAGGAAACAAAAGGAGGGGAGTAGTTAACCCCATTATCAAAGGAAAAGACAGAATTGCCCTCAACAGGATTACTTGAACGTTGACCCGCTGAATTTAGTCTTCGAATAGCATCACGAATAATTCCTCCTTGGTCCTCAGGTGGTCCCGTTAGAGAAAAGGGACCTCTTGGAAGCACATGCATTTGGGAATCAGCTGGGCCCCCATTTCCATGTAAAGTAACACCAAAATCCCTCAACGTGCGAATTTGCATGTTTCTCTGAAACTCCCCCATGCAATCATTTAGGAATATTTCCCTTTGGACGTACCCAATATCCGAGCTCCCATGCAACTCACCCCCACCCCCATTTCAGAATCCCTACCTCCATTTCCATTCTGCTCTCCTGCCTCATTTTCATCCCCCTCCCCTTCGTCCTCCCTCCCAGTCCCCACATTCCCACTATCCCCCCCCTCCATTATCCCCATGATCATCCCCATCATCAGAACTATCCCCACCATTAGAATCCTCTCGTTCTCCTCCTTCTTCACCCTCCTCCTCACTATCCTCGTCCTCCTCTGCTGGATCTTCAGAATCTTCCATGGGTTCTGTATCACTATTCTCCTGCTTCTCTCCATCCCCCTCCATTCCATCATCCTCATCCAAGCCTTCATCCACCTCCATTAAAGCCTCTCTATCCTCCCCTAGAGTTCCTTGATTTTGCTCACCCCTCCCAACATTCTGTGCCCCTAAACTCCGTTGTCGAACCACCCTTCCCCTCGTCTCCCCCACCTCTCCCCTACTTCCCGGGCTGTCTCTTCTTCGCCTAACACTGCTTGGTTCCCCTCTCTCCTCAGATGAGATGTTAATAACTGGCCCAAACCCATTCACCCCTGCCTCCTCTACATCAAAAAACTCCGGGTAATACAATTCCGACTCAGACCTATCAGGATATTGTCGCTGCTCTAGTTTAAGACGAGTTGTAAGGTATCCTCGCTTAATAGGGAACGCCCGCACCTTACTAGTATAAAAAGACCCATCCCCATAAATTACCACATGCCCCAACTCCACTGCCTCCAGGATTCTACTTTTCACTTCCTCTTTAGCCATCAACTCAGGTACTACACATTCAAAATCATGGTGACCAATTCTTCCACACTTCTTACAGAAAATGAACACATTTTCATACCTGAAGTTCACCCAATGCATCTGCCCTTGGTCATCCCTTGCATACGCGCCAGCAATCAACGGCCGCGACTCCATACGAACCAAAGACTCGACATTATTCAGAGAGAAATCAGCAACTCCATGGATATCGACCTCCAAAACTTGTCCAATCGTCCGGGCAAGCTTGATCGCCGTGCTTCCCCACTTTTGTCTGAAGGGCAGGCCCTCAATTTGGACCCATAGACAAATACTCCGAAACCGCACTTCCTCCGGCTTCATATCCGGATTTATCTTCTCCAACACCATGAGAGAACCATCGAAGCAGACGGACCGTTGAACCATCATATCCAAGCAATCTTCCGGGTGCATGAACCAGAAAGAAAAGTGCTTCTCTCCCACCTTCTTTACGCTGACCGAGCTTCTTGTAACCCAATTTACATCCACCAATCTTTGCAACGCCCCTTCATTCCAGTCCTTCCCATCCATCATATACCCAATAAAGGTATGATCTAACCTTACCTCAACTCCCCAAGGTGGAGGGCTAAGATCAACCTTAGCACCCATCCTGGGTCCATCCGGAAAACTTATAGTACCCCTCCTCCCTGATCCCCCCCTCATAACTCCTTTCTTTTTTTGGCAAGAAAAAGAAGGAAAAGAGTACTGATACTGGCACTTCCGATTCCTTTTTCGTGAAAAGCACTGATGCTCAAGCTGCCCTCCCCAGGATACCTTTTTATAGAAAAACCTAGCGCCTTCAGCACATGTTCCCTTCTCTTTGCTTCGCCTTCTGAATGGTGGAATATAAGGGGGCACTTTCGACTTTTCTCCTTTTTGAAACGTACCTCCTGAGTTCCCCATTAACTCACTCACCTACTTCACTACTAACCAAATCCACAGAAGATCTTCGCAGACTCCCCCTATACCTCTCCTAGATTAGCCTTAAACCATCACGTCACACGCAACGTAATAACTCCCAACTCCCCCCTTTAATCAACCCAACTACCACCCAACTGAACCAACGCGTAAAATACAACTCACCCTTGTTATCCTACTAAGTTAACTCGAGTCCACCAAAACATTAAGCGCCCAGAGTTTAGTCACGTCTCCTAGAAAGGCCCAGAAAAGCCCTCCAGGCCCAGACTCACACCCGTCTCCAAAAAAAACGGCAAAAGGGTCACGTTAGCCCAATGAGCCCAGAACACTCACACACCTCACAAACGGTTATCCTGGGCCAAGAACGCCACCCCTCTCCCTCGAGAACGAAACAGACCCTTTCAATTAGGAACCTTCTAGATCTATTAAACCAACCACCGTCCCCTAAGCGCCTCCCCACCCACTTCTGCCAGCCTCCTCTAGCAGAGCCCAGATTCTAGTGTAACCTCTCTCCACCCCAGTGCTCCATATCCCGTCTACCAGGACTTTGACAAAGGTGCTCACTTTCTCTCAGCTACCGCCAGCACCCAAGCCCACTTAGCCTTTGCGATCGAACACCACTCATACCTTTAGGAACACAACCCCGGATCTAACCTGTCCAGGCACACGGCAAACCAAAGGACCACCACCGGAAAAACAATCAGCACTTTAACGGACCACTTGAACCATGGAAAACGCTATTACTTTAGAGAGAAGGGAGAGCTTCTCTCTCTAGAAAGAGCCAATTTTGAAATGACATGAATTAGAAAATGAAATAAGTTTGTTCTTGTTCAGGTGTTTTCTTGGATGTTTGTAGGCACCGTAGCATCCTTTCTTTCATTGACCTATGTTCCAGTTTTAGTGTATTAATTATTTTTCATTTTGGGTGTTATTATTAGAGGTCTTTCCTTCTTGGTATTTTGGTCTTGATGTCGGTTTTTTCTTTTTTTGGGTAATGTGCAAAGTATTTTTCAACTATGTTAGTAAAAAAAGTAAATGATATGATATTCATATCAAATGTATAGAGAATACATATTTTATGAATAATTTTATTTTAAAAAATAATTTAAAAATAATCTTTATATAATTTATGAATTGTAATAATGTTAGAATAATGAAAAATAATATTTTTATAGCAATTTTGATACGCATGAATATAGTTTTATAACAATTTGGGTAATAATTTAACAATAATTTGATATAATTACTAACATACTTTTTTTTTCCATTCACGTATTATAAGTAACCTGTTCTTAACCTACAAATTATGTAGATCAGACTTGATCACTTGACAAAGAAGATGTAGCAAAAATGTAAACATGTTGGACTATATTTAACGAAGATTTAGCCCTAAAAAAAGAATTTATAAAGGACCCCAAAAACATACCATGATACACACTAAAAAGATTGTGAACAGCAGGAGCCGACCTATAAAGCATAAAGTTCTTGATTAACTTACTTGGGTGTCATATGATTTCGGTAAGTTTTACTTGGCTATCATAGTTACCCCATTACTATTCGTCACCCATCATTTTACTTATATTGCCCATCTTTCATATAAATTTTCCAATCTCGCCCCTAGCTTTCATAATCTTTACTGTCCTCCCTCTCTCTACTTTCTCTCGTTAAAAATCTCTCTCAGACGGCCACAACCAACGACTACCACAACACCCACCATCGTCTTGGAAGCCAACAGAATCCACATCACCACCGGCAAGGTACGTAAGCGTTTAAGTTTGAAAAATCTCGATTTTGTGGCGAAAATCCGGCAAAAAATAGGGCAACCGAACGCCTATTATGGCGACCCGTCGGCTGGCCGTACGTCGATCGCAGCAGGCCGCGGCTACGCGCCACACATAGATCGTGGGACGCTGAGATTGGGGTGTGTCTACCCTTTTTATCTAAAAACTTTTTATTTTAATTTTTAATATTATTGTTAAATATTTATATTATTGTTAATATTATTATTTATTATTTCTATTATTGTTAATACTATTATTAATATTAGTTTTAATTGTTGCTGTTATTGTTATTAGTATATTGTTATTAATATTTTTATTATATTAATGTTATTATTATTAATATAAATGTGATTGTTGTTGTTATTATTATTATTATTGTTATTATTATCAATATCAATATTATTATTAGTGTTATTTTTATTCTTACTGTTATTAATATTATTATTTAAGTTGTTTGCATTTGTTATGCTATTTGTTTAGGGTGTTTAGCATTTCAGGGTGTAGGGTTGGGGTTTAAGGTTTAGGATTTATAAAAATAATTTGGATGATTTCTTGGTACTTAACTCATAGTTATCATGATTTTCACGTGATATTACGTGAAAAGTTTGGGCTGAGTTATGTGAAAACATCAAAATTTATTCTAGGGTTTAGAGTGAAACCATCACGATTAAAAAATTATTAAAATAAATTTGTATATTTGTGTTTCAAATTTTAATTTAGGGTCCTAGAATTTTAGGGTTTAGAGTTTGAGGTTTATGATTATATGATAACACAACAGTTAAAAAAAATATATAAGTAAATTTGTATGCTTTCTTCATAGGTTAATCCAAACGTTTCTCTTAACATCACGTAAAAATACAGAAAAGTTTACGGTTAACTTATGGGAAAAGCAAGAAAATATATTTTTGTATTTGAAACTTTTGGTTTTAGGGTTTAGTTTTAGGGTTTAAGGTTTAGGGTTTAGAGACATTCCTTGATACAGTGCTATATATAAATTTTGAGTTAGCGTAGACTTAAGCTAGTGTATGATTTGGACGTACGTAGTTAGAGAGGTAATATGTTAACATTATTAAAACCATGTGTCTAAATGGAAATTGAGCTATGTTATTCAAAACGAAGTGTAGAAGTTCTGTGTTTTCTTCGTCACGTGGGTGAGATACAAGCTTGCAGGTGGTACTGGATTAGACATACCAACAACTCAAGTGAGCCGAACACCAAGGAAACTCAACAGGTAAAATTTACTTGTCTTGGTCTAAAGAAGAATGTACGGGTGTGTTTTCAAGCCTGTAAATACCGGTCAACCACACACACCTGAATGGTTGGCTGGTATTTACAAGCTTCAAAAAACACACGCACTTTTTTCTTTGGACCAAGATAAGTAAATTTCAACCGTGGAGTTTCCTTGTTGTTCGAGTCACCTGCAAACTTGTTTCTCACTCACTTGATAAATAAAACAACGAACTTTCGCACTTCGTTCTGAATAACATGGTTGAATTTGCATTTAGAATCATTCTTTTAATAATGTTAACCAATTAACTCGATGTCTACAAACGTCCGAATCATATAATAATTTAATGGTGTGTTAATTTAAAATTTTAAAAAACAATGTAGCAAGGAATGGCTATGGTTTTGGGTTTGGTATTTATATAATTTAGGGTTTATTATTATATTATTATTGTAAATGTCAACGACAATGTTAATTATATTTTTTGCAGGTGAACTAAAATGGTAGGCAAGGGTAAGAGTATAGGGATAGGGGATTAGCATCAGACTTGTTGGAGGGCAGGTGATTCTGGGAACTCGCATCGTCATAATGTGACAGCGTCTGCACAACGAGCTTAGGGTGAGGCAGCCAACTGTGGGACTGGAGCACGTCCTGATGCGTTTAGTCGTGCTCAGGGTCGTGGTGTTGGCCACATTTGGGCAGAGGGGGACACGGATAGCCAGAGCGTCGATGCCTACATTAAACAGCTTGATCAATATCTCGAGCAGTTGACCAGCACAGAGACATCAGGGGTTGAGGGATCACTGGGTTTCGTGCCGGCGATGGGCCCTACAGGGAGATTACCTCTATCTTAGCAAGCATACACATCAGCGAGTTTCGTGTTGTTGAGAGATTCGTCTAGGAGGTTTGTACCTATTCAGCAGGGGGGATAGATGTCGGTTCTTCGGTTGGAGATACTGAGCCTAGCAACAGTAGGCAAAGCAAGAGGAGTTGTACTGAGGATAAAGAATGGAAGATTTTTGCTGACATGCCTGGTGGTCCACTGATAGGAGATTGTTCGTCTGTATGACGTGACTGAGTTGTGCATGCCAGAGAATGTAGTCTGTCAGTTGGGACACCGACAACATATCCCCCCCCCCTCCATTGATCCTCACCGCAATAACCTGCCTCGGCAATGACTCGGAACCTGTAGTTGCCATCAGCAATAACATCCGTTCAGCCAACGATATAAGGTAGAATGAAATGTGGCACATCGTTAGTGTATGGGAATGGGTCTGTACACATTCGTGGAACCACTGCACACAAAATAACATTAACTTAATATAAAATACGTGTTTAGGATTAATTATAATAATTAATGCAATGAAACTTTTTGGTTCCATCCTAACGGGTGAAGAACTCGATCCCTTTTTCATTCAGTTCATCGTTGTCCTGCTGCCCCGACTCTTTCTGTGGTTGTATCCAACATGATGGGGTTCCGTCAAGTGGATTTCCTAGTGTGTGGGTCTGCCTTAAGGCTCGTTTCGGGATCAGGTACATCGATACTCTCGGGATACAGCTCCTCGTGGATCACTTGGGTTAACTGTCGTATCAGGGCTGGATCGCTCTCCCGAACCTTCTGTACAAGCGACTCAAATTCTGTCAAGTCCTGAGATGAAGGGTCAACATCTTTATCTAAAATGTCATCAACACCGATGACTGTCAGTTGCCGCCAGAACTTATGAATAATGGTCGCATGCAATTTGTCTCCCTTCTCAACTATGTTGAACATAGAACACGCACAAGGGAAGATGTGAGTTTTCCATAACTTGTGATCGCACGTGTCCTCGCACCCTGCACACCTAGTGAACACCATACGAGTGTACTCCTTCGCATAAGGCTCATGGTGTGGTGAGACACATGCTCGTGCAGATGCTTGAGCAGTCGTGAGCTCCTGGATAGTTTGTGCGTGCTCCTAGAATGTTCGAGCGCCCTCCGAATCTCAATATGTTGGTTCTCCAAGTGTTGATGAACCCTTGAGAACACACGATCAAAGGTGCCTCTACCGTTACCAATATAATATTTGAGCGACAAATGCTGGCTCTCGACTTTGGAAGTCGCGGTGTTCCCCATGTGGGGGACCTCATCGATGAAAGCACAAACAATTTTCCTTGTACTTCACCCATGTATATTTCAGATATTCCACAACACGACCATTTCTGCCAATCCATGCATGTTTGAGTGCCATCCAGTTCAAATTGAACTCATCAACTCTCTTGGCATATACGATATTATTCCAGTAGTGTTGTTTGAAATGTAGCCTACACCTAGTCTTCTTCCCTCCAATAAGGGAGTTCACTTTGTTCTTTACAACATTCCCAATATGCCATACGCATAAAAGGTGAGGAACACCTAGGAAAACACTGTTAATTGCCCTTTCCCTCTGTCCATAATAAGCACACTTGGACTCACCCCGGGACCTAACAAGTCGTGCAATCTTCCCAATAGCCATTCATATGAGTCCATCTTCTTGTCCCTCATAAAAGAGTACGCGGCGAGGAAGTTGTTGTTTGTGGGAGTTACTCCGACTAGCTCACACAAGGGCCACTTCGTCTTGTTTGTGTTGTACATACTGTCAATGAGAATAACATGCGGGTACGTACGAAGCAATTTCAACGAGTACAAGTGGCATAAAAACAACTGCATAGATTGTCGTCTTCGTTGAAATCTGTAAACGACACGTTGCCGTTATGTTTCGCCAAATAGAGACAGTGTTTGGAGTGTGTCCTCCCGTCCATGTGTTCAATCGCAGCATAGTGCGAGTGTAGTTGTTGTATCCACAAGGAGTTGAGGCTTCCAAAGCTTTGAATCTAACGAGCTCTCACCTCTAGACTTAATGTTCGGGGTTTTCCATATTTAGTAGACACATGGACTAAAAGACAAAAGAAAGGAACACAATAAAAAGGGGAAAGGAGCTTGGGGGTATTAGCGGGCCTCCTAACAAGAGAAAACGGATCGGTGAAGAGGGAATGATTCATATGCAAGCTATTCAACACTGGAATTAGGCGAATGAATTAGCATCAAATCCTTCTCGCCAGAGTTAGGATTTGATGCTTTCTCTCTATATTCCACCACTATTCCTATAAGGATGGTTTCTAGATAGCATGATGGCCTAATTCTCCTATTCGGACACTAATCACATGCCAATGTATATTAGTGTCCAATTAATCCATCCATACCCCTCTAATTCAATATTAAGAGATACTCTATAACCTCCCAGCACCAAGAGTTTCGACATCTAATGAAGAAGTATGGTAAGACGTGCTAAATGATCCAATGAATAATCCAAAACCACCCAACCTAACGTAAGCATCAATTTTGTAGTTTTAGGGATGATCGGTATTCGGTTATCAAGTGTGGGATTGCAAGGATAACTAGCATCAATTTCCCTCTCCCAAATGGTAAATTGACGCATAGTTCCCGAAGCTCGTCATCACTCCCATGTATAACGTCCCTTGATAGTATTCGAGCGCAATCTAAACTAATCGGTTCCAAAATCTCTCTCGCTAGAGTTAGGACTAGGAACCAACTAATCTACCCTAGATTCCCAACTCAATATTTCGGGAAGGATTCGTAACCTCCCGGCACCAAATCCTCTAACATTGAGTTGAAATCTAGGGAGGAACACTTAATTACCTCATTAATACCATAATCCGATTAATCCAAGTCTAATCCCCCATTAGGGGTCCTAATTTCCCCCTAACCGTAAAGGAACTAGCAATACATATTTAAGACTAACACTATTCCAACAATCAACTCAATTTTCAACATGATTCTAGCAAAATAATGGAGAATTTGCATAACAACACTAATCAAACTAATTAAAAGAATAAACAAGATAATAAAACAAGTAATCATCTAATTGAAAGTTGAAACTAAAAGAGGAGAAGAAGAAGAAGAAGAAGAAGAAGAAGAAGAAGAAGAAGAAGAAGAAGAAGAAGAAGAAGAAGAAGAAGAAGAAGAACTTACTGAAATCGATAGTTAAAGATGCTCCAAAGGAAAGGGAAACAACAAAGATAAATTCAGTTATAAAGATGAAACCCTAATTTCAATGCTTAATGAATCTTTAATTGGTAGAAAACCCTAATCTAATCCTAACTAAAACTAAGGGCTAAAACCTAAGACTAAACCTAAGACCTAATAATGAATTTCTGCCCCCGAAAAACTCATAGTTTACATTATATATATGGGGAAAAGAGAGCCAAAACGAAGTCGTATTTGCCCTTAAATAAGTCGGCAGAACTGGGGCGTCACGGGCGTAAAAAGGTGTGTCCCGACCATAATGCCTGAAAATTGCTGAAGAAATGCGTGAGCCTTGCCTCTCTCACGGGTATGACATATGGGTGTCACGGCCATGAGGGGTCTTCTGATATGAAGACTCTCTGAAAGTCACGGTCGTGACAAGGTGTGTCCCGGGCGTGATGTCTGAAATCGGCTGAAGGTATGTTTGAACTCTAAATCCCTCGCGGGCGTAACATGTGGATGTCACGGCCGTGAGGAGCCTTCTTCCTAGACTTCTCTTGGAGGTCACGACCGTAAGCTTCGATGTCACGGTCGTGACACCCATTCTGTCCTGAGTTCCTTCTTCTCACTTTTTGCTGCCAAGGTATGATAGTGTCATAGTCTTGACAGCTTCGCTCACGGCTGTGACTCCCCTGTTGGTGCCTTTGGTTCTCTTGGATCTCCCCGGGACTAAGGCTCGGGTTTTCTTCGTCTCGGGCTGAGTTCCCTCCGGATTTTCAATGGGGCCTCGGCCCTTCTTCAGATAGGCCCAGTTTTGGCCTCGTTTTGCACACTTTTTGTCCACAACCACATAATTGGTCAAGAAACCTAGAAAGGAAGAAAAATAACATAAAAATACTTTTATTTATTTACGGAATCGAGGAAAATGTCGAGAGAAAAGGACGCATTTAAGCTCAAAACCGAGCCTAAACACCCTCCCCCTCCCCCCCCCCACCACCACACACACACACTTAGCCTTTTGCTCGTCCCGAGCAAAATAAAACAAAGAACTAAACAAAACAAGAAAAACACCTAACTCACTTTCGTAGAAATCGCGGATGCATTTAGCGTATGCATCAAGCCCTTTATTAAACCCTCATCCCGGGTGGTCAAGGTTGGTCTCGTGAAGGTTTATAGAAGCTATACCCACAAAAGCCGAAGGAAATGAAATAGAAAAAGGAAAAGGGGAAGTGAAAATCAAAACTTTATAAAAAGGAAGGAGAATTCATAATCGCCATTATGCAAAAGTTACTCAGACAACATCATTAATTAACCAAGAGCAATTAGTATGTACATACCAAGACACTAGACTCGAGTGAGACCAATCTTTTAGATTTTCTACTTCAACCTTGTCTAACGGGTTCCTTGGGCACATGTGCAAGTGTCTCTAGTCTATTCTCAGTCAAATCAAGGCAAAGACGACCAAGTCTCGGTGATCCACACATCCGTGTTCATTCTTATTAGTTATTGACTTGATATACGTCACCTCGCCCTATTTAGTGTCGCCCTTGGCTTGGTGAGGGTAGCATGTTACTTAGGAGGAGGTTTCACACATTATTCTCACCTCTTTTTTTTTTTGTTGATGTTTTGAGATATAGTGCGGCCCATGAGGGGTTACTCTCCCAGCATGGTTTCTGTCCATACATAAACAAGGTACTTAAGGGCAAGGTTTTAGAATCGGGATCGTAACTCGAATCCATGGGGTAGTTAGATTCGGAATTAACTCACGCAGGATCGTGGATGAGAATGTAGATAGTAGAATTGCACCAAGGATTTTGGATCATAAAATCGTAGGATCATAGATCTGCATCAGGATTTTAATAATTATGCTTAAAAGGCGAGGGGCCGTGAACCACCCACTCTAAACCACGTTCGTAAACCAACAAGCAAGCATATACTTTTTTTTCAATTTTTTTATTTTTGTTTTCTTTTTGTTTTCATACTGGGTTTTTCGGGAGTTTGCACGGTCCTCTAAAAAGGGGTTACCCTCCCAACCTGGGTTGCTCCTAACGTATACAAAGTGCTTAAGGGGTGTGAGTGTCGCCCACTCACACCAACCCATTTTGGTTTCGCCGATTTATTACGAGCATGAAAAACCAAAACTAAGACCTCCTAAAACCAAGAAAAACGCGAAAACAGACTTGAGGTGATTTAATGGTAGGGGCACCACGTTGCAAAGGTGAAAAGGAAACCAAATTTCAAGGTCACATCAAAAGAATAGGTTTGGTGCGCACATAATGACTATTTCGACTAAGCAACACAGCTATCTAACAGCTAAAAGCATAAAAACAAGCATAAACTCCTCCTAAAGAAGAAAAAACGAAAACTTTTTAGGATTTTCACTTGAATTTTTCTCCTTTTTTTCATTTCAAAAGAAATAAAAGAACAAAACAAAAACAACCCTAAGCAAGAATACTCTTCCACTCCCCCCTCCCCCCCCCCCCCCACACACACACTTAAACTTCACAATGTACCCATTGTGAGGGGAGAGTCTCAAAAAGGGTCAAAAGTAAACAAAGGAACAAGCAACAACACAAAGGTGGTGGGGACCCAAGCCCACATGGCTCCAACATGTACACACAATGGGGCGCACCACCGAAAGAGAAAAACAAGCATGCAAGAATAAATTATACAAGCAAACAAAAATGAAATATTTACAAGAACAAAGGAGGGTGGAATAAGGTTACCAAATGGTCTTCAATAAAAAAAAAAGGAAATGCGATTAGGTGAACCTTGATCACGACAGGAGCATCAACCACTCCTTCTTATTCAAGAGTTGGGTAACAATCTCGGAGCCAGTCAAAGCCCGTAGTCACAGCTCATGCATCCTCGAATACATTTTCGGAATGATGGATGTAAGAGAACAAACAAAGAAATGAGTCGGTATAAGCAAGTGCTCTCAACATCTTATCAAATGCCTTAGAAAAATCACAAAAATAATGATCGAAGTGGACGATGATTTTTCTAGGCGGGTCCTCTAGGTAAGTATGATAAGGGTAAATGAGGGAATCGTACCCTCTAAGGGGACCTAAGGACTCTAGGTATGTATAGTCGGGTGAGGGAGTCGTCAATAATGAATGCAAAGGCATTGCATGATTGGGAGAGGGGGACACATCATCAACACATTCAATGCACATAGGAGAGTTCTCATCCTCCTCCACGGTCTCATGATAAAAAAAGTCCCAACCAAAAATAAGAATCTAACTCATCCATACCATCTAATATATATGCAAAGAAAGAGTAGGATTATACCCCATGGCAACACTCTCAACATCACATAAATTGGCATCAACATCGACAATCACAAACTCAATAAGTGAGGAATCTACACATAAAGAAGGAGTCGGGATTGCGAACGATAAAGATGCATCATCTTTAACATCCAAGGGGAAAACATAGCATTCAGGTTCATAATCCAAGGAGAATGATTCATAATCACACACATATGCATCATGAGGAAAAATTTCTATATCATGTGATGGTAACACACAAGTCAGAGAAGGAGCAGAAGAGTTATCATCATCATTTTCCCAATCATACAAAGGGGGATTAACATGAATATTAGGGAAAAAGAGGGAGGAAGACTTGATTCTATTCTAATCACATTGCTCAGAAGAGAATGTTCCTAACTCATGGCCATTTTCAAACAAAGCAGGTTATATTTGACGAAGTAAAGAAATTATCTTATGAAGCGCTTTTCCCATTTCTTTTTCAATTTTGCATTAAGATCTCTATCTTCTTGTTGCATATAGTTGACATCATTTTCAATAAAGATCGAGTGAACAATAGAAGTGGGAGACATGGTAACATGAGGACGTCACGACATCGAGGGAGCTCTAGACCGCCGCGAGCATGATGCCCTTTGGGATACAACTCCATCCAAATCCGGTTAAGGCATGGGATGGGGAAGGAAAGGGCTCACGGTCGCGACCAGAGTAGTCATGCCCGCGACGTCCCTGATTTGCAGCCATGGCGTTCCAGCCCATTCGTGACGGTCGTGACATTGAACGTCACGGTCGTGATAGCCCTGTTGCATCTCCAACCAAGTTCTTCTTTCACCCTTATACCTCCCCTCCGGTCCTCGTCTTCGTTATTTGTGTCGATATGGAAAAATGCCTCCCTAGAGGCTATCGTGGCCAACCAATTGGATGGTTATAATCATCCGGCTTGGACCCGGGTCAACAAGGAGTTGTATCTCCACGGGTGGCTAGGAAGTTACCCTTTTTGCCCTTGCCACGAGGGTTGAAAAGGGGACTCGGGGCGCTTCAGCGGGTTAATTTCTGGTCCTCTAAACATATCTCATATCTGGGCCAGTTTGGTTTGATCAACTTGATTCTTCTTGGAATTTTCGATTATTGGGCAAGCATTTTTCTTTTCCCAAAGTAAGTAATTATTATGATTATTCAAATCTGCCGTAATGTTTTGTGGTCAGGGGAAGGTCGGTATAATACTTTTGTGTGTTTACCAAAGTATTTTGGTGGTCTCGGTATTCATCATGTTGGGTATGGAATAAAGCGTGGATGGGTAAAACCATTTGAGATATTGCAAATCAGAAGGAAATCTTGTGAATAAGTTGGATCCATGAAAGATATATTATACGGGGTACTTGGTGGGACTATTAACCCCCATGGGACGTTCCTTGATATTGGAAATTTCTTTGTAAGGTGAAGGATGAGCTCAAATCAGGATATAGGGTTGATAGTCCTTGATCTTGGAGTCCCACACCTATTGGAAGATTCACGGTTGCTAACTATGTTACCTGGTTAGTGGGGGAGCGACATACAGTTTCATGGCATAGACTTGTATAGAGCAAGGCATTCATTCCCCGTCATTCTATTCTTGCGTGGATGTGTCTGTTGGGAAGGATCCTTGTTTCTTCCAAACTCGTAGCTCACGGTGTTCAGGTTGATCCCACACATGTGTTGTGTTGGGAGGACATGGAGGATATCAATCACCTTTTCATTTGGTGTAATTTTGTATGCAAAGGAATGTTCTTGGGTATTTAGTTTATTTTTGACTCGGTACATAGATGAACTTGCACCTGGAACAATATGGGTCGAACTAGTTGATAAAGCTTTTTGAGATAGTTCGGCAAGTAGTTTTTTATATTAGCTTTTTAGATCCAATAAACTAGTTTTCAAAAAGCTAGTTGATGAAACTATAACGCCCCGACCCCTCCCGGGCCGCGGACATTACCTGTAACTGCTTCAAGAATCGCTGGTTGACCCCACAAATCACCACGAGTCTTCCCAGCATGCTTCGTCTTCGCTCAACACGCTCCAACGGATGAGCTACCATAAAAGAAGGTGCACCTTAGTGATATAAGTAGTCATTTCAATCCCTTTATGTCACACTTAACCATATACCCAAGGTGTTACAGAAACTTTTTGAGATAGTTTTTCATAAAAAGCTATCTTCCCAAATATTTTTCCTACAAACAACTGACCCAAACAGTTAAAATCAAACCGTTAATCCAAATAACCATCAACTAACCATTACAAACTAACAGTTAACCCGTAGCAATTGGTTGCCAGAGAGTACCTAAATAGAGTATTAGATATCTTGTACCGTTTCTGTGTGCTCCAGCTCCATGCCAACTAGCATTGGCCCCAACCACAAAACAAAAGTATGTATGTATCAATGAATATGTCATGCATGTATCCAACCTAACCTAGTAATAATCCTTTAAAAATGGAAAGAACCACAAAAGAAAAAGTTGTTAAAAAAAAAGGAAAATATCTGAGCGGCTAAACTTTTGCGTGTTAGAGAGAGAGAGAGAGAGAGAGAGAGAGAGAGAGAGAGAGTGGCGATGAGATTTTCAGGGAAGGACTTCAAGGACTCCGAAATCGCAGCGAAGGACTCTCCGGCCAACTATAAATACCATTTGTTTTATGACATATCTCTATCCAAGGGTTTCCCCATTCAAATCCATATTTACTTTCCACTTAAAAACACTCTCATTCCTCCTGTAATTCCCTTTATCTTTTAAATAAGGAATTTTCATTTCGCTCTTCTTCGGTGTCTCTGGCATATTTGATCCAGGATGACTATCATCCTTGACCACTCTGATTATGGTATATATTTTCCTCTTTACTCTATAAACTGCTTTCTTTTTAATTTTTGTATAGGAAGGACCATTTTATAAAATACTACATTCGTCCTTTATTGAATGTCAAGGTAACTAATTTTATAAGTCTAATGTCCCTAAGAAATTGAGTAAAAAAATTACATTTGAACAAGTATACCCGTTTTATTTAGCAATGATTTTTTACATCTTAAGTAATATTTAGATTTCCAAAGCATCATTAATATGGGTAATATGGATATTTTAATCATAGAAATTGTGAAATTAATAAATAAAAAAAAATAAGGTGATTAGAAAATTTGACACTCATTTAGGAACGGAGATAGTAATACTCTCACCATTCTTTAATAATGGCCATGTTTAAGTTCGGAAATTTAAAAAAACATGTTAATTGATGAGACATCGACAAAAATATTTCCATCCCTTTCGTTACTATGACATTGAAATTGTAAATCAATATATACATACATATTGAGCAAAATAAGAATTTGGTTATAATGAGACAAATCGAAAAATGGAAACGGTACCTAATTATTTAAAGGTGGGTCTTGATTTATCTTATTACTCCTAAATTCATGATATCTACTCCCTCCTTCCCATTTTATTTGTCACTTGAAACATAATTTAAAAAACCAAAAAAACTTCCATTTCACATTAATTTACACCATTGGAAATGTGAAAATGTTGAATAAAATGATAAATAAAAAGGAAAAAGGTGAATAAAAAGAAAAAATTGAAGAAAAAGATGTAAGTAATAAGGTTAATTTGATAAATTAGTAATTAATGTGTTATTGGAATTATAAAGTGACAGATATTATGGGAAAAAAAAAGTTAGTTAAAGTGACAGATAATATGGGAAGGAGGGAGTAATTGATAAACGTTACTAGCTAGCTCCCTTCTAAGATTATGACTATTTGAATCAACTTTGATCATTCATGTTTAACAAAATTTATTAAAATTTATTTACTACTTCCATCTTATTATATTTGTCCATTTACCTAACTTGATATGACCAATGCATATTGAGAATTGCAAAAAACGACTAAAGGGTCATTCTATTTTGATGTAATTATTTTAAGGGCCTTGTATTTTGATAAATAATTGTAGAGTGACATTATTTTTGTTGTAATTATTTCTATGGGACATTCCGAACTATTTTTTGGCGAACAAAGCATTAATTGCAATATTTATTGTTCATTAGAATTATGTATCTTTAACCAACCCTAAATATAAAGAGTTAAGACCTAAAATGACAGTTGACTTCAATTAAAAGAACCTTAAATACAAAACTCATTGTTTCGCGCATTTTTAGACCGAAAAATTGGTCGGAATGTCCCCAATAAATAATTACTGCAAAGATAATGTCGCTCTATAATAATTTCTCAAAATATAGGGCCTTTAAAATAATTATATCAAAATATAGGGACCTGTTAGTCGTTTGTTGTTGAGACTTAAGGTAAAAAGTTTATAATTTACCCAAACTACCCTTACTTTAATTGAAGATAATAGTTGTTGTAATTGTAAAAAGTGATAAATGAATTTATTAATTAGGGGTGGAAAAGGAATTATAGTTGTTGGGATTGTAAATAGGACAAATATTTTAGGACAAAGAAATTAGCTAAAAGGACAAATAATTTGAGACGGAGGTAATAGTAACAATATTCCGGAAGATAAATTTTCAATATTAGTAGATTCATATTATAATTTTTATAATTTATAATTAATTTACAATTGAAGTTAGTTGTATTGGACTTTTTTTTTGGGATGGAGGGCGAAATAAATTTTTTCATGCAAACTCTGACAATTTTCTTTGGAATTGTTTCAAAAATTGAAAAGAAAAATTACTTCTAAATATTAGAATACTGATTATGAAATGGTAAAAAAATGTTTTTATGTGAAACAGGGGTTGAGGTGGTGGAGCAGAAAAAGTTGGAGCATGAGAGGGAGGAAAATGGGGTGGAAATTGAGGATGAGGAGAAAGAATTGGCATTGGATGCTGGATTTTTGGTACCACCGCCCAACTCTTTTTTGGTACCTCAAACCAACTCTTTTGGGCACACCTTTAGGTTATTCTCGACCAACCTCCTAATCCTTTCTCCCTTTGTTCCTTATTTTTTATTTCTTTTACCGTCACAGTCTTCACAATCATTCTTTGATAAATCATTTCTTATATAATATTTTATTAATAATTTCAATATTATATTTTTATAATAATATTTTACATTGTGAATCTAATATTAGTAAATTTTATATAACAAAATTATTAAATATATTAAAAAATTTATGACCAATGTTTTATAAGATTGACTACATAATTTCTAAAATAAATATAAAATATATGAAACATGGCTAGCATCCTTGTTGCTATTAATTGTTGCCTTTTAATTTGGATAGGCATTGAATGATTATTAAATTTTGATTAATGGAATTAGTCTTTTTTAAAAAAATTGTATAATAGTATTAAGATTGCTATATTCAATATATACATTTATAGTTCACATGGGTAAAATTTCGAAACATTGGTTTTTATTTCAATTTAAATTCTTATGATAAACAATATTTCTAGTGCAAGTATTTCAATTATTTATGGTATATAAGGGGTTAGATTGACCAGATTAATTTAAATGTTTGACATACAAAATTTGGGCATTAATTGAATGTAAATCAAAATTGTGAAAAATTAACTAGATCAGAGTTAGTACTTGTAAAAGTTTAGGCCTAACTAAAATTTTGCTCAATTAAATTATATAGGTCCTATTTGGAAATCAGTTGTTAATCGTTAGTAGTTAGATATTTAAATTAGCTATTAGGTATTAGCTGTTTGAGTTAGCTGTTGAGATTAGCTATTTGTAGGAAAAATATTTGGTAAAGTTAGCTGTTTGTGAAAATATTACCATATATATTTCCATTTACACCTACAGTAATATAATTTTTTTTCTATATTCTTTGAAATGTGCTATGAAATGAATTACAAATTTATAATTATCAAATATATTTACTTTAGTATAAATTTGTGGTAATTAATATTTTATAGTAATTATTATTCAATATCAACTCTAGTTTTTTAATACTAATTAAAATCTATTACATAGTTATTTGTTATATGACTACAATTTAAAAGATGAGCCTTTTGATAACTTTATGAAAATATTAAATTAATCGTTAGTTTTTTCTCTCTCTATCAAAATTACATCTAATTTATTTTGGTAAAAATAAAGTGGTTGTAATGGACACCTATTAATGTTAATAAATTATTAGATAGGTATAACAATTATCAAAATATGACTTTTATCTAGATAAGTAAAAAAATGTTAAGTTCACTTGATATAGCTAGTTTTTGTACCAAAATTATTGAAATCATTGAAAAAAATATTATTAAAATCATTTTATGCAACATATCATATAATTTTAGTGAAAATATGAGGGCAATAATGTAAATTTAATACCAAAAAAATTTAATGTTAATCCAAAAGGCTAATCTAATTAGCTTTTTGAAAAACAAATTTTTGAGGCCAAGTAGCTAATTGAAAAAGTTGTTTATCAAACTTTCAATCAGATGTTTTGACTTGGTCAAACACCTAAGGACTTCAAACAGACAACTCTTTTTCTCCCAAAATCTAATTTGCCAAACAGCCTGTTGGTGTTAAAATTTGTATTTGAAGTTTCTATCATCTACTCAATATTTTTGTATCGAATTAGTTTAGAGTTTAGGCAATTCAGATACAATTAAATTTAGATTAAAGTCTGATTAAAAAAATATAATTGGAAAAATAGTGTTCCAGCTCTTATACAAGACAAATTTGAGTATCGAACGGGAGAAACTTCTACAATGACAAATTCTTTCTCTTTTAAGGGTTAGGGTTATGATATTTAAAAAGGAACGACAAACCAACGGTAGAAATTAACTAAAAAAGTTAAGATCGTGTGCAAATTAAAAACATATTAAGCAGATCTGATATAAAACTCGAACAAGATTTGTCTGAAACAACTATCGCTATCAGAAATTCATTATGTCGAATAATTCTAAAAAAATAGATTTAATTCTCATTAATTATAAATGTATTGAACTAGACAACTAGTGCTCCTGACCTTTTCCTAAGCCCAAAGAATTAATATTGAATTAGTGCTTAGACTCGGACATTGTATGAATTAATAATAAAATGTACATATTGTTCAAAGTATAATTTGCAAGAATACATATAAAATATTGTATATATAATTTCATAAAATTTTTTAAATTCCAAAATATTTAACTTAATGTTGTATAAAATAATTAATTCCAATTTTAATTTTGATTTATTAGTTAATGAAAAGGAATTAATTAGGTATTTACCTTTTGAGTTTTCTAGAAAGTAGGCTTTTATACACCATTTGAAAATCAGGTTTACTCTAACTCAACTTTAAACTCATAATTATTTTACCTTTTCCGATGGAAAACGGAATGATCCTGTTAGGGGTGTGCACCGGTTCAAACCTGGACCGGACCAAACCGAATTAGCTCGACCCGGAGACCGAATTTTCACTAAATAATAGACCGAGACCGGACCTTTTTCAGCTTAGACCCTGACCGGACCGGACCGAGAAAATGGATTGTCCGGCCGACCCGACCTAGACCGGTTAAACAATTTTCTTTATGTGACAAAATAACTTTTAATTACAATAGTCGAATTCTTAACTGCTAGTAGTTGCCACCATGATTAAGAAATTACCGTTTAATTATACTCCGTAGTACTAGTCCGTATAATTAGTTTACTGCCAGAAATTCCATAATGCATTAGTAACAAATTAATAGTAATAGACTATTCTTTAAAAAAAAAAATCTGGTTGTGGCTACATTCGATTAGGAAATTTGCGTTGAAAATTAATTTGCTTAAACTTCAACTTATGGAACTAGCTAATGCTTATAGTTAGCACCTTGGCTAGGAATGTCATATCCATAAGTTGAAATTTGAAAAATTAATACTGATAATATCACGGGTGTTTTATGTTTAATTACTACTAGACAATAGCCGCCTATAATTAGGAAACTTGTGTTTTTGAAAGGATCTTATAAGTTGATTCAAAGACAACTAGGCAATAATAATTATGTTTAAATATGGTGTGTGTATAATTTGAAAAATATAAAAAAATTAATTATAGTTATGGACAAAATATATATTGGATTTGATTTAACTAAATTATGTATTTGTAGAAAAGTATAAATCGTGTTAACCGGTCCAACCCCGATTTCTAATGGTTTGGACCGAGACCGACCCGAATACCCGAAATTATAAATAACATGGACTAGAGGCTGGACCGAACATAATCAGGTTGGTCCGAGCCATGTCTAGGTCGGTCCGGGTCATGGGTTTTTCTGGTACGGAGCGAAATATCCACACCCCTAACTCCTATAAGGGGGTATAAAAATGACCCTAACTAAAAGTATGATAAGACATATTTACCCCCCCAAAAAAAAATACTATTCGCATTTCTCCTTCAGTTCCCATCGTCGTTTGAAAAAATAAAATAACCTTGATGAAGAGTGTAAAAAGTGTAAACTTACCAATGATAAACTCTAATTTTAACGAAAAGGAGTTTTGAAAATTTGAACGAAATTGAATTGAAATACCCTTTCTTCAGTTCTCAAATTTGTCTGAGAATGAAGATGAGTAGAGATGATGAAGATGAAAAATGAAACTTTTAATTTCTAGGATGGATAAATCAAAGTATGGAGCATCATAGATTTAAAGACGATGACAAAGGGTGGGAAATTCGACTGTGAATGATGATGAACACAGACAATTAAGATAAAGAATGAAAGGGTGGGGTGGGTTGAACGACGATGAGAAAGGGTGGGGTGGGTTTAATTTGTCACATATGCAAATGGATTTTTAAATGAAGGGTATTGTTGTTAGTTCACATTAATGGAGGGCTTTCTGTAAGTGCACATTAATTTAAATACTAATTTCATTTGAAATGATGTATTTAATCTTTAATACAAATGTTAGGTGAGGTATCTATTTCTTGGGTTAAAGTTGAGATAGGATAAACCTTATTTTTAAAATTCGGTGGCTGAAATCTTACTTTCCCAAAAACTTAAGTGGTAAAAGCTTCATTAATTCTAATGAAAAGTATGCACTTGTACCTTTTTCCCCCTTAGGCAAGGTGATATGGAAAAGTAATAGTTTATTTGGCTAATTAACAACACAAATTAATAAAGTTTTTTTGATAATTTTTAATTTGCAAAATAGATAACAATACAAATCAATAATTAATACTCTCTCCATTCCATATTATTTGACACTTTCCTATTCCCAATATCTAATTCAATTATTACCTCCATTCTTTTTTATCTGTCATTTACGGTTTTCAGTGTCAATTTTTAATCAATAATTTCTAATATAAAACTTTTACAAAAAATATAATATTATTCTTTTGAATAGTATTTTTTTTATAACGATATCAATTTTGTATGATGAATCAATATATAAATTAAGATATTAACAGTTAAAGTTTTTAAATAATTCCCTAAGCGACAGATAAATAAAAATGGAGTTAGTATTTTACATTATTTATTAGAGAGAGAAAAATCAATTACAATTGAGATTTGGTGATTATTATAGTTATATATTGGTATGTATGAAAACTTTAATCCATCAATTAATTTGGGACGGAGGGAGTATCAATCAATGCAAAAAGATGACAATTACATTTTATTTTGTCCAACTTTACGTTTTCTCCCAATGAATAATAATGATTCATGAATATTTAAATGCACTTTTTTTTAAAATAAATATTAATAATTATAATCTTCCGAAAGTGCCCCACTAAAACTCATATATTCCAATCCTCAACCTTTATGTCCAAAAATATGTATATACATATATAATATATTATAAAACCTACTAGACTACTACTACCATTTTGTATCACCATTGTTACATATAAAAAATTGTCAACAAACATTAAAGTAAAATTATTATGAAATTAATACACTATACGATGATTAGTGATATAAATAAATGATAAAATTTTAATATGTTTTTATATAGCACATATAGTTTCAAACAAATTTATAATATGTAAAATACAAATTGATTTAATTTTTTTCTCTAATAATTATTACAAAAAAGAAATTGCAAGCTATGTATATATATTTTAATTTTAATTAGTAAGTTTTTTGAACCATATAATTCGAATTAGTATTAAAATATATTTATATTATGAAAATATATGAATAATTTTAGTCATAAAATATGGATTAAATATAGATTGATTTTAGTTATTTGAGTAGTTTATATTTAATGTAGATTGATAGTTATATGAATAATTTAAGTCATAAAAATATATGAATAATTTTAGTCATAAAAATATTGATTGATATTTATATGAATAATTTTAGTTTATATATGAAAATATATATATGAATAATTTATATTACAAAAATATATGGCGCTGCTTTTTCAATGATCTTAATTACTAATTATAGACTATAATTAGTAAATAGTCATAAAAATACTTTTAGATAAAGTATATTTTGTAATATAAATAATTTACCTAAATAATTGTGTTATATTACTTTGTTGTCCGTCTATAAGTCTAGATAAAGTAATAAAAATTATCAGTCTATAATTAGTAATTAACATCATTAAATTATTTTTATCTAAAACTATTTTTATGACTAAAATATACTTTGTTATAATTAGTAATCATGTAAAATAAATTAATACAGTCAAATTAATTATTCCATCCGTTCTATATTAATTGTCTTTGGAAATCGTGAAGTGGAACTTAAAAATTTTGACTATAAAATTTTCAATATATATAATGGATTGTTATTTAAAATTAATATTATTAAATTCGTAACGAAAAATATTATCATAAAAGTATAATATTATAATCCTTAATAAAATATTACATAAAAAATTCGTCGAAAAATAATATTGGAGAAGTGACTGTCAACTAAGTAACAATTAATATGGAATAGAGAGAGTAAATTGTTAAGTGAGACCTACACATTTTTTTTTATAGTTAATAAAAGTTAAATTCAAACTCACCATTGGAAGATAAGGTACAACTAAGACACAAATTTCAACTCTTTTGATGACTCCCACATCTTCCAATTTAGGTCTTGTTTGTAGGGTAAGTAAATTTTTCCTTGTCTTACGCTGCCTTACGATTGCCATATTTTTCAATAATTTATATTAATAATTTTATATTCAAGTCACATAATTTATTTTAAAATAAAAAAGAAATAAGTAATGTAACATTTATTTACTTTCACTATTTTACTTATTTTAGACTACCTTAGCTTATTTACTTACCTAAGACCCTGTTGTTTTATGCGGTTGGTTACGGTGCGCTATCACACCACACCACACTACACCGCACCTTTTAATTTCTACCACATTTCACCTCACAATACCACTTCTATTTCTATAATAATAAATCTTAAAATTTTTTTATATAAAAGGCAAACACTTTTTAAATTTATTTTTTCCATTTCTACTTTTATAATTGATTGTTTTTCACTTTTTTTTAACTTTAAAAAACTAATTTTATTTTTTCAATCTCAAATTAAAAAAATAACTCCACATTCCACAACTCACAGCACTTTACCATACTTTTTAATTTTGACCACATTGCACCATCACCATCCCTCACCCACCGCATAAAAGAACGTGGCCTAATTGCATGCACGCAAAAAAAACAAGGCATTAATGCTCTAAAATTATGGGCTCTTTTTTTTATGGCAAGTAGCAGCCTTGAATATCTTTTTTAAATTTCTTGAATTTACAGGAATTACGAGGCCGACGGCGAGAGACAACCTAGTGTGGAGAATTTCTATCGAACTAATCATATTTACCAGTGTGTTGACTTTGTAAGTTCCAGAAACAAATGTCACGCTCGAATAGTACCCTTGTTTTCCTAGATAATTATCAATTTAATTTTTCAAAATAAAAAATGCACTACTTCAAATTTTAAATTTTAATATTATATACTGATGCACAGTGTTTCACCATATGCAAATGAACTTATTTTTAAGACAAATTTCATGATGCAATTTTTATATTAGATAATTGATTGTCAAAATTTACAAAAATTAATTGCAGATGTGCCTTATAGCAACTAATAATTTGAAATAGAGGGATTGTGATTAATAAGAACTTTTTTTTAAAAAAATTCATATAAACCTGTACTGTTAGTGGAAAATAGATTGATATTTGGTATTGTTAGTGTCCAAAACCTTAAAGTTGGTATTGTAGACGTCCAATACCCCAATGAACAACTACCATTAACCCTGTTTATTTGCTTTTTTTTTTTAAAAAAAAGCATGTTTATCTGTATGGTAGTGAAGGTTAACATTTTGGTTACTAAATTGTTACAGGTAAGGAAGATGAGGGAAGAGTATGGGAGACTAAATAGAGTAGAAATGAGCATCTGGGAATGTTGCCAACTATTGAACCAAGTTGTTGACGAGAGTGATCCTGACTTGGATGAACCACAAATTGAGCATTTGTTGCAAACCGCTGAAGCTATTAGAAAAGACTACCCCCATGAAGATTGGCTTCATTTGACTGCCCTCATTCACGGTATACATTCAACTCCCACCAAAAATATACATTCTAATTAAGCTAGTCATAAATAGCGGGTCCTTTTTCGGGAATTTTGTTTAATGCATATAAGGAGTGGAAGGAATCATAGGATTTGTGTGACTACTATATACTTGTATACTTTCCAACATGTATTCACTATTTTTACTAATTGTGTTAGATCTTGGGAAGGTCCTTCTACTTCCTAGCTTCGGTGAGCTTCCACAATGGGCAGTTGTGGGTGACACTTACCCCTTAGGTTGTGCATTTGACGAGTCAATCGTTCACCACAAGGTATCCAACCCTCCCAATTTATGGTTATTAATTTAGTCATCGTTGCATAAGCTTGTACATGTATAAATGTTAACACTTGAGAAGTTGTCCTGTTTTGACAGTATTTCACACTAAACCCAGACTACAACAACCCTGCATACAACACAAAGTTTGGCATGTACTCTGAAGGATGTGGGCTAGAGAATGTGTTGATGTCATGGGGACATGATGACTACATGTACATAGTAGCTAAGAAGAATGGAACCACTCTTCCTTCAGCAGCTCTTTTCATCATAAGATACCATTCATTTTATGGTATTATCCCCCCAGATTCATTAACTAGTTTGTGTTCCCAATATTTAAACACAACTAATGCAATGTGATTTGTTTGGCTGATCAGCCTTACATAGAGCAGGAGCATACAAGTACTTGTTGAATAAGGAGGACATGGAGAACTTGAGATGGCTTCAAATATTCAACAAGTATGACCTCTACAGCAAAAGTAAAATAAGGATTGATGTGGAGAAAGTCAAGCCATACTACCTCTCCCTCATTGATAAGGTATATGCCTCAACTCCCAATTTTAGTGGGTTAATTTCCCCATTTTAATTAACTGCTACTTGTCCTAAAGATACCACACATATTATCATGATCGTGCAGTACTTCCCAACAAAACTAAGATGGTGATGGAGGAGGCAAGAGAGAATGGGATGACCGTGGTTAAGAGGTTCTGACAGTAGAGGGGCAAATTGAGAAGGGCATTTGCTCGGTGCAATCTTGTTTTTATTTAAGTCGAAGTATGATATGAATCTCCCTTTTATATGCACCTTAGTTTGTAACTTTATTAACGCTTCCCCCTAGTGTTGGTTGTTTAGGAAAATTTGTAGTTGGGAAATGCGAGTCTCAAGTCTCTAGTACTATGATGTCTTCTGTAGTAATGTAGACCTCCACGAATAGCAGGACACTTATGTAGATAGGGTTATCTTTTATATTACACCTTGTTTAATTCGAATATTTACTCTAAAATAGTCTGAATTTAAAAATTCAAAATAAAGAAATATATTTTGTGAAGGTCTTCTTTCCACCCTTGTCAAGAAATATATATTACAAAATTGAGGGTATCAATCATCCTTTTTCGTTAAACTAAAACTCTGACTTCAAAACCAACTAGGACTAGGATACTAACTCTATCTATTAACCCAACTAGCATACTGAGTATTCTATATTTGACACAACAAAATTCTAAACAAATACAAAACCTTTCAAAACTAGAATTCTATTCTATCACTCTCCTTCAAGTTGGAGCATGAGGATTGATAATGCCCAACATGGTCTTGAGAAACTGAAATTGAACTCTTCTTAATACCTTCGTAAATAAATCTGCAAGTTGTTTATCCAGATCTTGTATAATTCAATATGTCTTGCTTGCAATTTTTCATGTACAAAATGACAATCCAATTCAATATGCTTGGTTCTTTCATGATAAACTGGGTCATAGGCAATAAAAAGGGCAGCTTGATTGTCACAAAACATCTTTGTTGGTTGTTTTTGGAGGATTCCTAGGGAAGCCAGGAAAGAACGAAACCAAATTAATTCATTAGTAGTATCTGCAATATATCGATATTATGCTTTTGCACTAGATTTAGACATAGTAGTTTGTTTCTTGGTTTTCCAAGAGATAGGAGATCTGCCAAGAGTGATAAAGTATCTTGTCAAAGATTGACGGGAAATAGGACACCTACCCCAATCTGAGTCACAGTAACCAACTAAATTCAAATTAGAGTTTCTTGTGAGTAGAAGTCATTGTCCTGTGGAACCATTAACATATCGAACCACTCTTTTTGTTGCCTCCATGTGCTCCTCTTTTGGAGTTTGCGTAAACTGTGACAGAATATGTACTGCATAGGTCAAGTAAGGTCTTGTAATGGTAACATAAATTAATCTTCCAACCAAACGCCGATATGAAATTCTGCAAGCTTCGCACATAAAAGTCCACATTAACCCACAATTTCTAGGGAATACTTACGCTAATATGGAAATAATCTCTTTTGACCTCTTGCCACCTCAATTCCCAAAAAATATTTTAAAGCACTTTAAATCCTTATTGTTAAAACAATCAATCAAATAATCTTTGAACTTCTAGTAGGTTTGAGAGTTATTTGTAGCAAGTACAATGTCATACACATATACCAAAAGGCCATAAAAACATACCAAGTGAATTGAAGAATAATCTGTGTATGCTTTCACAAAACCATACCCTATAAGTTTTGAGAATAGTTTTGCAAACCATTGTCTTGGGGCCTGTTTAAGTTCATACAACAACTTTTTCAGCCTGTAAACTTTGTCTCCTAGAGTAGTAGTATATCCAAGTGGCAGTTTTATATAGACTTATTAATCTAAATCACCATGGAGGAAGGCGTTGTTTACATGTAATTGATGTAGATCCCATCCTTTTGCCACAACCACAAAGAGCAAACACGAAAACACCTAACACTGGTCATCTTAGCTACTGAAGCAAAGGTTTCATTGTAGTTTGCCTTCAGTCTAATATTCCCCCCTTATAACCAAGCGGTCTTTATAGTGCTCAATACTACCATCAAAATTACATTTCACTCGATAAACCTAATTTACACCAAATGAGTTTCTTAACGGGAGGCAAAGCAACAACTTCCCACATACCTGTTTTGTCAAGTGCGACCATTTCCTCATTCATAGCAACTCTCCGCTTGGTATCCTTTACAACCTCATGTTGAAATTCAGGTACAATTACCTTCATAACAGAAACTAAAAGCTCTGATGTGAAGAAGAAAAATTAGAACAAGTCACATAATTTTGCAACGGATAATGCGTACCAGAGGACTCCTTTTGGCATTGATTTGCAGCAAAGACAGGATTTTTAACTCGGGCACTATAACAAACATAGTCATCGAGACATATGGGAGCTCTACGGGCTCGCTGAGGTCGGGACTGTAGCTGGGTAATCACTTATGTTAGCCCGTTTTCTTCCTCGGGTGGGCTAGTTCCAACATCTTTCAAGTGATCTGTGTCAACTCTTTCCATGTCTCCCGTTCTCCCCCTATCCTCTACTTCACATGTTGTTGGACTCGGGTTGTCTTGCATAGCCTTTTACGCTAAACTTGACACCTCTACACATGTGTCAAGTGCTGGACTAGGTCTTGTTTTACTGGCCGTTAGTTTTAATTCACTCGAGTTGCCTTCTTCATCCATGTTAACCCACTTTTCCTTTCCTTTTTCTCCTTGATTTCATACCAATCTTTTTTCGTATGGAAAAATTTGCTCAAAAATTTAACATCCCTACTTTCAAAAATTTCTTGAGTGTCGAAATCATACAATTTCCAATCCTGTTTTCCAAAGGAATTGCCAATAAAGACACATTTTCTACTTCTAGATGCAAACTTGTCTCCTCCTCTACTTCAATTTGGCGCAAAACAAAGACACCTTAAAACCTTAATTTCTTTGTAGTTTAGCTTCTTGACTAATAATAACTCATAGGGACTTTTATTTTGAAACAACTTTGTAGGAGTTCGATTTTTCAAATAAGCGGTAGTTTGAATACATATACATTCACCCCAAAAATTCAAAGGCAAGTTAGCTTGAAATCTTAAAGCACAAGCAACATTCAGAACATGCCTATGTTTTCTTTCTACTCATCCGTTTTGTTGAGGGGTATCTACACAACTTGTTTAATGAATAATTCGGAGTTGGGGATAAAATTCTCTCATAGAGTTTGATTTGAATTCTAGGACATTGTCAATCCTAACAACTTTAATTCTTTTTATCAAATTGAGATTTTATCAGGGCAATGAACTTCTTCAAGAAAAATTCAGTTTCACTTTTCTCCCTCATAAGATAAACTGAAACACATCTACTAAAAGCATCGATAATGGTAAGAAAGTAATGTGCCCCAGAGAAAGAACGAATCTTGTAAGTCCCCCATAATCACAATGAATAATTTCAAATAGATTTGCTTTATTTTCACTTAAAACAAAAGGACGTCTTGTTTGGTTTGCACAAAAAAAAGCCTCACAAACATCATTGTTAACCAAACTAGAACAGTTCAAGGACTTTGACAGCAAATCCATTGCTTGTTTACTTCTCTGGAGGGATGTCCCATTATGAGATGCCAAAGTTTCTTGGAGTTGACTACATTAGCTTGAACTGCTCCTTGTGCCCCCTTGTAGTAATAAATCCTGTCTCTTTGCTCACCCAGTCTAATCGAAGTCCTCATAGTGTTGTCCTGTAATACACAAGAATTTTCATCAAACTTGGTTGTATAATTTAAATCCTTGCATACACGGAAGACTGACATCAAGTTACAACTCAAGGATGGCACAAAGAGAGTTTGGGATAATTTAACATCCTTGCCCAGTTGCACCGTTTGTTGTTTGTTTGCAATCGTACTAGTCCCATTCGGCAGGTTAACGATGATAGGTGGAATATTCTCAATGTCATCCAACTATTTTCCTTCTCCAATCATGTGAGTCGAAGCACCGCCATTAATCAACCAATGAGACCTAAGAGTCGCTGAGTTTGGTTCGATGTAAGCTCTGGAATAACAATTGAAGTCGCCGCCATAACATTCTGATTATTGTCTCTACTGGTTAAGTCGTTTCTGCGCTGACTTGGCCCATCATGGAAACTACTCCGCTGCTAAAATTGCATAGCGACATTCTGATAATTGTCACGGGCGCCTGTTGTAGTATGTGTGTTGCCTCTTTCGTTGCCGGTGTTGTATCCTCGTCTATCACGACCTCTGCGGCTTCCTCGTCCTCTGCCTTCTACCCCATTTTTGCGGTTATCCAATGAGCTCAAAACATCGACTTTGTTCATGACTATATTTTCCGCAATGAGTACAAGTTGGTTTCTCAACTTTGTTTGTTTTGAGCTTACCGCCATGGCCATGTCAGTTCCGTTTTCTTCACGTCCAAGCATGAGACTTTTATGACATTCTTCCTGTTGCATGATATCAAATATTTTGTCTAAAGAGGGTACCGGATCCATGGCAAGAATTATAACCCTATAAATTCAAACATTTGTGGTCACTCAAGCCCATTAGGAACTACTTTAAATTCCTGTCCGGTTTTTTGGACCAAATATAATGAACTGCTCAACAAAATATAATAAAACAATTACTTAGTTTTTTTTTGTTTTTTTGGGGGGGGGGGGGGGAAGGGGTGTTTTCCCCATCCTTGTCCGGTTTTCGACCACAACATGTCCCAATGGGTATGTGGTAAGAGAATATGAGTGAGGAATTATGATTAGGAAAAATAAATTATGTATACATATCTAGGGCTTTGACTAATTAAATTTACAAATATGTGCTTAATATTACATGCATATATAAATTTAATATATGAATGGTATTTATGTTTTTAGGAATTGGGAACGGGGATGTGGGGATACATATATGGATAACATTTCTCAATGGGGAAACCGGGACGGGGATGAGGACGGAGAAAATTTTGTTCCCATCCCCAGAACGTTCCCTGTAGGGATTCAAGAACTCACCACATCCCAATCCTCTCATAAGGAATGAGGATTTTCCCCTAGAGTGGAGAGGGGTCTTGGTGCAGAAGGGGATTTTGTGGCCCATTAACATATAAAGTATCTGATAAAATTTTAAATAAATTGCTATCCTCCATATTTTCGTACTTTTTGACATTTATCTATACTTATATATACATATATCTATGCCTACGTATTAAATATTGTTTATTGCTCTCCTTTTTAATATTAAGTAATATATGACTAAGGTGTCTGCATGATGTCCACAATTACCCGCACATTTACAATTTGTTTTTGTCATAGAACCTCTTTTTAACGATCAATATGAATCTTAATTGAGTTAATAACATTGGTTCATCGGGAAGAAGCTTCAATGTTGATGCATCAGAATGGTCCTTAGTACTATAGGTTATCCTATAACCGTATAATCAGACATGTTGATATTTCATAATCTTATTTTGATTTTCCTGCATTTTACACCACGCATGGCTGAAGAATCATCATCTACTGTGTCACTAGCGTGTCATTTACAATATTTCTTTTGAACTTGACTATTGTTAAACTTATGTCTCTATTGTATATTTGTTTCAATTAATCAAACAAATTGCTTCACTATGGTTTAAGTCTTCAGAATTTCGTCGTGCTTTATTATCATATTCATATCAAACAACGCCGGGATATTCTTTAATTAAATGCGCAGCAACGCACAGGTATTTGCTAGTATATATATATATTACAAAATTTAGAGTGCCTTTCTCAAACTAAAACTCTAACCCAATTAAGATACTGACTATTCCATATTTAACACAATAGAATTCTAAACAAATACAAAGCATTTCAAAACTAGAATTTTATTCTATCTTGAATCACACAGTTAAGTAGTCTTTACCTTTGTAGATTGTTATTAACGACTCGTCTTTATGTGGGACTAAAATCAACTTGTTGTCTTTGTCCCCAAATTCTCATGCAACAAGTCGCCACTAGCTATTGGGGTCCTTGCCAATCTTGTTGCCTTTGTCGCAAATTCTCTGGGGATAGTTCAAGCCTCAAACTCTGTTTAAGCTCGGTTTTGAGTCTAAATGTCTCCTTTTCCCTTAATATTTTCCTCGGTTCCGAGAATAAATTTAGTTTTTTTTATGTTGCTTTTCTTCCTTTGTTGGTATCTTATGCAGTTATGTGCTTGTGGAGGAAAGTACGCAAAAAAAGGCCAAAACTGAAATTATTTAAAGAAGGGCTAGGATTCCAACGCGAATCCTGAGAAAACCCAAACTGAGACGATGGAAAGCTAAGCCTTCAATCTTTAAGGGCCAATAGAGACTCAAGCGACCAAAAGGGGTGTCACGGCCATGAGCCACCAAGTCTCACGATCGTACACAAAAAGAGAGTGAATTTCTGGGTTTGAGAATCAGAAGCCTCACGGACGTGACATCCGGAGAGAATCCAGACACAACGTCCCTCAAGGCCGTGACACCCACAGGTCACGCCCGTGAGGGATGCAAGGCTCATGTAGATCTTCAGCAAAAAGTCATGCCTCATGGTTGTGACGTACCCCCGTTTTTTCCAGATTTATTTCGGGGCAAAACGACTGTATTTCGACCCATTTTCCACCAAGTATATGCTGTAATATTCGAGATTTTGACAACAGAATTCGTTCTTGAGAGTTTTTAGCCTTATATTTTGTAGTTTGAGCTTTTGTTAATCACAATTATTGCACTCTTCACTGCTCTTCTGCTTCATTAATGCAATTTCCTATTTATTCCATTGAAGAATTCAAGATTTCCTTTGCAAATTCAAGTGTTATCATTACCTCTTACCATTGAAACCCTAATTTAGTGAGTTCTACTCTTCTTTATATGAATTGTGTGTTTTTAATTAGTGCAATTGTGTTGGTTTATGCTTTAATTGCTTTTATCATTATTGTTATATTAGTTTTTCATTATTTTGCTAGAATTTGGTAAAACTTTGAATTGATTATTGAGTTAGTGTTCACCATGAATATGAGTAGCTAAGTTTCCTTAGGGTTAGTGGGTAATTAGGGCCCCTAATAGAGAACTAGGCTTGGATTAGAGGAATTAGGGTGATTAATGAGATAATTGAGTGTTCCTTCCTCTATATCTACTCAATTTGGAGGATTTTGGCGCCGAGAGGTTATTAATCCCTCCCTAAACATTGAGTTAGAGATTGAGGTCGGAGTAATTAGTTCCTAATTCACTCTAGTAAGGGATCTTGAAACCAATTAGACTGGATTACGTTCGAATACTATCAAAGCCCGTCATATGCGAGAGTGATGAAGGACTTTGGGAAGTAGCATCGATTTACCACTCGAGAGAGGGAATTCGATGCTAATTTATACATGCAATCCTCACACTCAATAACCGAATATCGATGACACTTAAAACCATGAAATTCGTGCTTAATTCTTCACTAGGTTGGCCTGGTAATACCTTCGAGCCCTTGTTTTCCCTATTTGATTAATTTTTCGCTAGAAAACCATCACCTAAACTCTGTTATTTTGAACCATTCTTGAG
The DNA here is from genome assembly GCA_029582165.1 of Portulaca oleracea. NCBI lineage: Eukaryota > Viridiplantae > Streptophyta > Magnoliopsida > Caryophyllales > Portulacaceae > Portulaca > Portulaca oleracea. Next base: position 37,051,185 of record CM055874.1, read on the forward strand.
GCCGAAGACTGAATCTGAACATTAGGGCCACAACTCCTCGAGCACAACGACCGTTGTCTTCACTCGCTTGGAAAACATTAAACAAACTCACAAACTCATTGAGCTTCCAATGTTAACCAAGAGCTCACGATTGGTTTTTTTAGGCATAATCACTTAATTAGATATATTTAATCTTTTAATTTTAGTATGAATATTTTATACAAATATATTAATGTTTTTCAATCAAATATGTATCTAGTTGATTCTTTCTTATAGATAAATACTTGGTTTTTTACATACAAAAAGTGCTAATAACGCTCTTGGCTTTTAAACTTTTACTAGTACATGTAAAATGGATTATAATATAGAAAACCTTATTTTTCGATCTCTTCATGTTTGCTTGCGATGTCTACCTATCTATATTGTTAGTTGTGTTGCAGCCTTCTAAACCACTACTCAAAGTACTCTCCCTTCCAACCACAAATTTGAATCAGGGAACACCATCATAATCCATGTACAAGTATGTTTGTCATTACCCTTCCTTCAAGACATCATCTCCTATAAGCCATAATAATATTATCCTATCATACTTCAAAGTGCACTAGAACTTCCTATCAAATAGTTCGTCACAATATAGCGGTATTTATGGGTCGGACACTCGACTCAATCGAATGTTTAGTTTAGGTAACTAAAATTTTGGGTCGGCCATATCACAAACCGTAACCGTACCCAAAATTTTCAGTTTGGATTACAATTAACATAAAAACCGATTATTTTTGGATTTGAATTGAGTCCTATTTTGATTTGAGTTGAGTCCTAAATTTCTCACTTTCAAATTTCACTTTTAATTTGTAAATAAGTTTTTTTTTATGATCCATGCAATACATTATATAGTTTCTTTGTATTCTTTTTACCAAAAATTATTTTTAACACTGAAGTATAGTAACATTCAATTTATATTTAGTTCATTTGAGAAATCTATACTATCTTATTCATATTTTTCAGAACACAAATATGTTTTGATACTATTTGAATTATATGGTTCAAAAACTATATTAATTAAAATATATGTACATAAATTGCAATTTCCTTTTTTTTATAATCTTTAATTTGAGAAAAAAAAGAAAAAATGAACACACGCATATATATTTAAATTGAAAATAGGTTTACTTTTGTAATCGTTAATTTTTTTTTGAGCAAGTACCCATGAACTTGAGAACGGAGAATTTATTTAAATTGAAACTATATATTAATTCTTATGTTTCGGGTAATTTGGGTACTTGTTTTTGGACAAGCCTCGACCTATATCCGAACCAATTTTCGAATATTTTTCGTTTCAGGTACCTGACCAAATTAAAATCAAATTTTAGCTCGATTACCCAAAATTATTATTCAAGTTACGGGTTACTGATTCAGATATTTCGAATAGTTTTTTTGTTTTTTTTTTTGGAACACCCTAGTTGTCCATATCATTCTACACCAACTTACATATGTTATTGTAAACCAACCAAAGATGTGCTTCAAGCATGTATATTGACAAAAATCTTCGTGATAAGTACACAATACAACACAAACATACTGTAGATGAAATGGTAGAAATTGGATGAGAAACTTAGATAATCAAGAGTGTTGTAGATGTACCCACTCTCCTTTGACTTATATACCGACCGTATATAGTCGCATGATAAAACTCTTGCCTCATAGGAGAAGACTTAAACAAACTCTCAATCCTTGCCTAAAATGTATTGCAATCACCGCCTAGAAAGGGAGTATATGGGAAGGGATGAAGTAAGTGTAAAGGGGAAGAAGAACAACCCTATTTATAGTGTAAGGATGCACTCTTGGATAGGACAGAAATGACTTGTAGATAAGATGATGATGTAGGATTTGCATGGATAAGGTAGTTAGCATGATTAACCATGCCTAACGACCCTTATCAGCACAAAAAAAATGTGCTTAAATTAATTTGAGCATGTGAAAAACAAGACAGACAGCAGCAACTGCTTTCCCTTTTTTTAAGGTTTCATTCGATCTCCTTAGCTTGACTTGTATTCTTAAACTTAGTTTTTCACAATTATAGCTCACCAGGCATACACATACACTTCACAAAAACATCAACAATCCTCCGCCATTTTCAGTGTATGGAACTCTTAACTCATATTCCAACACCTCGGCCAACAAAACACATTATATCACGCAACTCAAAACACACAAGAGAGTAAGGGTTAGTCATGTATCTTAAATAGTTTCTTGCGAATTGAACTTCTAAGTAGTGAACATAATTAAAAGTTTCTGAATGTGATGGTTGACAAAGCATTGAACTTCACATCCTTGTTGAATATTTAAATACATTATACCAATATGACTTAGCGAAATCAAGAAACCTCAAACATATGACACTATTAAACACCTTATGTCCCATATCTTCTCGTAAGCAAATCAAAGCTAAACCCAATAGCTCCTTGAAGCAGCTTCACTTCTTGCTCACATAGGTAGACTGAAATGTATATACTCCTGTAATCAATCACCCATCCTTAATCATTCTATTAAGAGAAAACATTCATCCTCTTATTATTACAGAACTTATGCATAATACTTACCCTTAGGATGGTTTTAAAACTTGTGCTAACAGAAACACTATGTAATAGAGTCACCCTCGAAGGGGCTTGACATTAAGTCAAGTATCAAGAAGAGGCACTACTACTAGTATTTGTCAAGATAGGGCTTATACCTATTCCCCTTGATGATTTAATCACCAAGTCCTTGGAAAATCCCTTAGTCAAGGAATCGGTAAGGTTCTCACTTGAAGGCACATATTTGATAATCACTAACCCATCCTTGATGAGTTGATGTGTATATGCATGTCTAAGTCAAATATACCTTAACTTGCCGTTGTGCACATGACAATTCACCTTAGCTAGGGTAGATTTACTATCACAATGTATGAAGATTGGTGTCATAGGCTTAGGCTAAATTGGCAACTCCAACATCGATTTCGAAGCCACTTCGCTTCCTTACAAGCAGCGAGCAAGGCCACTAACTCGGATGTCATAGTGAAATCTGAAATGCAACTTTGTTTCTTGGAAGCCCAAGAAACAATTCCACCACCAAGCATGAAAAGTCAACCCATGGTTAAGGAATAGCCCTTCCTTACCACTAGCCCAACTTGCATATAAGTATCCCTCTAAAACCCATGGTTTTCTTTTATGATGTAGGGAATAGTTAGGGCTTTTCTTAAGGTATCTTAACACCCTCTTTATTGCATGCCAATGGTACTTACTAGGATTACTAGTGTACGTACTTAATTTGCCTATTGCATAAGCAATGTGCGGCCTTGTGCTTGTCATGGCATACATCAAACTACCAATAACCTTGGCATACTCTTCTTGACAAATAGCTCTTCCTTCATTCTTGACCAAATGAAAGCTTGCACTAAAAGGTATTGAAACCAGAGTGAGTTCCTTACATTTGAACTTCTCCAACACCTTTTCGATATAATGGAATTGTGAAAGGCTAATACCATCATTACTTCTAATGATCTTAATGCCCAATATCACATCTGCCTCACTCATGTATTTCATGGAAAACATGGATGCGAGAAAACTCTTGGTTTTCTCAACTTGTTCCATGTCAGTACCAAAAATCAACATGTCGTCCACATACAAGTAAATAATGGCTCCTTTTCCATTCTCAAACTTATAGTACACACACATATCAAATTCATTAATTGCAAAGCCAAAAGAAAGCACAACCTCATCAAACTTTTGATGTCATTGTTTAAGAGCTTGTTTTAAACCATATAAAGACCTAACTAGTTTGCATACTTTCTTTTCTTGTCCCTTGGCCATAAAGCCTTCGGGTTGCCTCATGTACACCTCTTCCTCTAACTCACCATTTAGAAAAGCAGTCTTAACATCCATTCATTGAATTACAAGCTTAAAGATAGTGGCTAACGCTATTAGAACTCTTATAGTCGTTATTTGTGCCACCGGTGCATAGGTTTCAAAGTAGTCAATACCATATCTTTGTGTAAAGCCCCTTACAACTAGCCAGGCTTTATACCATTCTATTGTACCATCTACTTTCCTTTTCCTCTTAAAAATCCACTTACAAGTGATATGCTTACTACCAGGTGAAGAATCCACAAGGATCCAAGTATTGTTCTCTAGAATTGAATCCATCACTTCTTATATAGCCTCCTTCCAAAAGGGGGCATCCTGGGATCCCATGGCCTCACTAAAAGTCTTAAGATCATAATCAATGCTATGCATGTAAGGGATTCGATTGCAAATCTCATCCCTTGTTCCCTCTACCAAGTACAAATAGAAATCGTCCCCAAATGATTTCTCTTTTCTAACTCTCTTACTTCTTCTAGGTCCATCATTTTCATAATGTTCCTAGATACTTGTTCATTTGGAACCATGTCATAAGTGACATCTTTGAGTCTTGGTATCGAATGGAATTTTTGCTCATCAAATAAGGCATCAATGGATTCTATAATGGTGTTCACTGTTACATACTCATTAGGTTCAATAACCATGAACCTTAGCTTTACTATCTTGAGCACATTCAATGAATATGCATTCAATACCCCTTTCACCCAACTTTCCCTTCTTAGGTTTGGGCACTTTAACAATTGCCTTACACCCCTAAACCTTTAAATGACTTAAGTTTGGTTTGTGTTTGTTCCAAATCTCATAGGGAGTAATAGAATTATCCTTAGTAGGTATTCTATTTAAGATGTAGCATGCGGTAAGCATGGCTTCACCCAAAATCCCTCACTTAATCCAGAGTTAGATGGCATAACATTGACGCACTACAAGAAAGCAAGGGTTGGGCGTTGAAATTGTATGCAAAGGGCGTCAAATTAACTTCCGAAGTCATATTCCATAAATAGGGCGGCAAATATGTGGGTGACGCCTTTCAAGCTAAATTTGGGTTGCGTTGTCAGTTTTGTCGTCCTATTTTAACCATGGACGTCCCTTTTCCATGTTGGCCAGGAAATAAATTGACGCCCACAAGTGCATAATTGTTTCCCCCGGCGCCTTCTCATTTTCACAAGAGCGCCTTCTCAATTTTGCAATACTGCTCAAAATTTCATCAAATTTCAAACCTACTGAAAATTTTGGCAAACATTGCACACTGATAAAGTTTCATGAAATTTTCACCCAGCAGCCACATTACTTTTTCACTAACCTTAATTTACCATTTCACATTTACGCTCTCCTCCTGCCTCTCTCTTGTGCTATAGTCCCTCTTAACGATCGACTCTCGGCTCCATATCACTCTCGATTCAATCACACTCTATTCGGAAGCTATTTCAAGTCTTCAACCTTCTAGCCGGGAATCCATACCTAACTTCATTGCCAATTTCTTCTTCCATTTCTAGTTGATTCTTCAGCTCTAAATTCTTCCAACGTTACTTTCGTCTCTAGCGATTTCCTGGAGCTTTTAGGGTTCCTACACTCTTTCTTTCTGGTGAGGCTTTTGCAATTTGCTTCTATTTTTGATGTTACACTTGTTAAAAGTTAGAATATTGTTGTAAGATCGAAATCTGTATTTCTAGCTATTATTATTATTTTAGGTAAGGGTAGTTGTTGTTTTCTATTTGATGAGTGTTTAGATGGGTTGATAGTGTTTGCGCTCCTCTCCCTTTTTGTGTATGTTGTGGTCATCTTCAAATTTTTAGAGTTAGTTTAGGCTTTCTGTTTCTGCTTCAAGATATGTGATATGTCCGAACCTGAAAGATGGGAATGATAATCAAAGTAATTGGTGCAATGAAAGGATGCTCTATAGTGACACGAACTTTTCTCGTGTGTGCTAGACTGCAACATTGCTCGTTTGTCAGGTAAAGAATGGTATTTTGATGCCTATAAAGATTGCAACATATGTACAATTGATTGATGTCTATGTAAATTACTAAACTGGTAAGAATAGGTCAAGGGGTCATTTGGTTTATGTGACTGTTGTCTTTTTGCTTCATTAGTAACATAGTTATACTTATTTTGTTCTTGGATTATGATGTTTCATTATAATTAATGGTAATGAGAATATGATGAATCATGTGTGTACTACCAAGTATGAAAGATCAAATATGTGCTTGAACACCCCTACTTATGTGTATCAGCGTTATGTGTGTCAGCTCTATTCCAAAATTATTAACTTTCTTGTGGCTTCCTCATGTGTCTATATCTCTGCTTTTAGATGACCCTTACTTAGATTTTATTTATTATAAATATGTTGATTCCTAGTTCTTGTTATAACTTATGAGCGTAATTCGTCTATTCTGTTACTAAGCATCATTCCTTGTTAATAGTGGAACAACAGGCATTATGCAACCAAAATCATTTATGTCCAATCTCTTCCATAATTTTAGTTTATGATCTGAACTAAATATGTTAGATTTCATGCATTTACAACATTAAACTATAAGGAATCAGTTTTTGGGAATTGAGTTATTGTAATAGGATGTCTTTCTGAAATTAGTTTGAATGCCTTAGGTGTTATATCTACTTTTAATTGATTTGAGTCCAAGTTCAATTTAAATGGTATGTTTGGTTTGGGGAAAGATGATGAAGAGATTCGGTACCCAACAACAATCCTGAGGGCCTATGGGACGTCGGGTCATCCCGGGAGATCGAGGTTATGTGGTATCGAGGATCGGACATGGGCCCGGGTGAATAAAACACAAGGTAAGAAAGGTATTCAAAGGCTAGAAAAGGGCGTGCTTTCACTCTTTCATCGTAAATCCTTCAATACACACCGAAAGCTTTCCATTGATATCTTATGGGCCTAAAATGGAGTCCGGATGAAGAAGTTATACGAGTTTGAAGTCGGCAGAAAACTGCCCAGAAAGGTCGAGCCCACGACGGCTGCCGTAGCGCCCGCAACGACACTGGGAGGAAGAATTGGAGAATGGCCAGAACAGCGTGACACCCGTGACATCCAGGGTCGCGCCCGCGACACCTTGAACCCAGAAACGTCACGCCCGTGACGCCCCGTCTTCTGGCCTTCACCCCGCTCGATCGCCAGGAGCGTCGCGCCCGTGACGGCCCAGTTTTCACGACTTTTTTCGGCTTAAACGGCTACGTTTAAGGGCCTAATTACCTTGTATAAATACATTTTCTCTCATATTCCAAGGTAGACTTTGATGATTATGCTAATGAAAAGTTAGAGTGCTCTCTAAACTTCCCCTCAAACCTTGTTTTTACTTTATCCAATTGATTATTGGTGGTGTTAGCAAGTCATTCCTTTATTAATTAGTGGTGGATTACCTTTGGCTAATCATGGTGGAGTGTTAGGCCTTTGGTGGTGGAATGTCCTTTATCCAAGGTCATATCCAAGCATCTTAGTGTTCAATTTTTGTGTGATTGAATGATTTGAGTTTTCAACTCAAGCTATTTCATTCCCCCCACGCCGATACGCTCCAGAAGAATTCCTGGAAAAAAAGCTTTGACATGTGGTGACGAGTAGTAAGGTATGCTTATTAAAAAATACATTGGTTGACATGAATTTGTAATTCGTCATCTACATTTTGTCCTTGACATTATTGTTTTAATAATGTAGCTAATATTGCAAATTGAATTAGTTGGAGTATGACTTTTTATGTTCTCTGATATTGAAGTATTGATGATGTGACTAATAATGAACATTGATTTGTTCAGGATATAATATGGCAACTCCTGGAGGGAAAGCTACTCAACTCAATGATTCTCAACTTCAGTTGACTTATCGACAAAAACGAAGAGCGGATCAAGCACGTTGGAATGATTTAATTTTCTTGATCTAGCAATCAATCAAGTTGTCTATTTTTTTATTTAAACTTGTTTTAATGAGACATCAATGACAATATATATTAATATTTGTATGACCACCCATTGTTTCTAAATAAGAAGAACCCTAACAGAAAGCCAACTACTAGCATCACACCAGACATGCAACTTATGGTTGGAAATAACATTGACCGGTTCATTACTGGATGCAACAAGTGGATGAGGGAACTCTGTCCACTAATTAAATACAAGGTGTGCTTATCGTGATTTGTCTAACTGTCCAAGATTTTGTAGTTTATTATCGTATTAATCAAGGTTGTTAAAATCGGAATCCTAACTCAGATCCATGCGGTAGTTAGGATCGGAATTAGCCCACGAAGGATCGTGGATCGGAAATTGCATCAAGGATTTCAGTTTATAAATCGTAGGATCGTTGATTATGATCAGGATTTTAATAACTATGTGTAACGCCCCGACCCCTCCCGAGCCGCGGACATTACCGATAACCGCTTCAAGGATCGTTGACTGACCCTACAAATTACCACGAGTCTTTCCAGCGTGTTTCGTCCTCGCTCACACGCTGCCCTGGAAAACTTCCCAGGAGATCACCCATCATGAGACTACTCACAGCCAAGCACGCTTAACTGAGAAGTTCCCTACGGATGAGCTCCCATGAAAGAAGGTACACCTTGGTGATATAAGTAGTTATTTCATCCTTACATAGAGCAGGAGCATACAAGTACTTGTTGAATAAGGAGGACATGGAGAACTTGAGATGGCTTCAAATATTCAACAAGTATGACCTCTACAGCAAAAGTAAAATAAGGATTGATGTGGAGAAAGTCAAGCCATACTACCTCTCCCTCATTGATAAGGTATATGCCCCCACTCCCAATTTTAGTGGGTTAATTTCCTCATTTTAATTAACTGCTACTTGTCCTAAAGATACCACACATATTATCATGATTGTGCAGTACTTCCCAACAAAACTAAGATGGTGATGGAGGAAACTTCAAGAGAGAATGGGACGATCGTGGTTAAGGGGTTCTGACAGCAGAGGGGCAAATTGAGAAGGGTATTTGCTCGGTGCAATCTTGTTTTTATTCAAGTCGAAGTATGATATGAATCTCCCTTTTATATGCACCTTAGTTTGTAACTTTATTAACGCTTCCCCCTAGTGTTGGTTGTTTAGGAAAATTTGTAGTTGGGAAATGCGAGTCTCAAGTCTCTAGTACTATGATGTTTTCTGTAGTAATGTAGACCTCCACGAATAGCAGGACACTTATGTAGATAGGGTTATCTTTTATATTACACCTTGTTTAATTCGAATATTTACTCTAAAATAGTCTGAATTTAAAAATTCAAAACAAAGAAATATATTTTGTGAAGGTCTTCTTTCCACCCTTGTCAAGAAATATATATTACAAAATTGAGGGTATCAGTCATCCTTTTTCGTTAAACTAAAACTCTGACTTCAAAACCAACTAGGACTAGGATGTTAACTCTATCTATTAACCCAACTAGAATACTGAGTATTCTATATTTGACACAACAAAATTCTAAACAAATACAAAACCTTTCAAAACTAGAATTCTATTCTATCACTCTCCTTCAAGTTGGAGCATGAGGATTGATAATGCCCAACATGGTCTTGAGAAACTGAAATTGAACTCTTCTTAATACCTTCGTAAATAAATCTGCAAGTTGTTTATCCAGATCTTGTATAATTCGATATGTCTTGCTTGCAATTTTTCATGTACAAAATGACAATCCAATTCAATATGCTTGGTTCTTTCCTGATAAACTGGGTCGTAGGCAATAAAAAGGGCAGCTTGATTGTCACAAAACATCTTTGTTGGTTGTTTTTGGAGGATTCCTAGGGAAGCCAGGAAAGAACGAAACCAAATTAATTCATTAGTAGTATCTGCAATATATCGATATTATGCTTTTGCACTAGATTTAGACATAGTAGTTTGTTTCTTGGTTTTCCAAGAGATAGGAGATCTGCCAAGAGTGATAAAGTATCTTGTCAAAGATTGACGGGAAATAGGACACCTACCCCAATTTGAGTCACAGTAACCAACTAAATTCAAATTAGAGTTTCTTGTGAGTAGAAGTCATCGTCCTGTGGAACCATTAACATATCGAACCACTCTTTTTGTTGCCTCCATGTGCTCCTCTTTTGGAGTTTGCGTAAACTGTGACAGAATATGTACTGCATAGGTCAAGTAAGGTCTTGTAATGGTAACATAAATTAATCTTCCAACCAAACGCCGATATGAAATTCTGCAAGCTTCGCACATAAAAGTCCACATTAACCCACAATTTCTAGGGCATACTTACGCTGATATGGAAATAATCTCTTTTGACCTCTTGCCACCTCAATTCCCAAAAAATATTTTAAAGCACTTAAATCCTTATTGTTAAAACAATCAATCAAATAATCTTTGAACTTCTAGTAGGTTTGAGAGTTATTTGTAGCAAGTACAATGTCATACACATATACCAAAAGGCCATAAAAACATATCAAGTGAATTGAGAATAATCTGTGTATGCTTTCACAAAACCACACCCTATAAGTTTTGAGAATAGTTTTGCAAACCATTGTCTTGGGGCCTTTTTAAGTTCATACAACAACTTTTTCAGCCTGTAAACTTTGTCTCCTAGAGTAGTAGTATATCCAAGTGGCAGTTTTATATAGACTTCTTAATCTAAATCACCATGGAGGAAGGCGTTGTTTACATGTAATTGATGTAGATCCCATCCTTTTGCCACAACCACAAAAAGCAAACACGAAAACACCTAACACTGGTCATCTTAGCTACTGAAGCAAAGGTTTCATTGTAGTTTGCCTTCAGTCTAATAGTCCCCCCTTATAACCAAGCGGTCTTTATAGTGCTCAATACTACCATCAAAATTACATTTCACTCGATAAACCTAATTTACACCAAATGAGTTTCTTAACGGGAGGCAAAGCAACAACTTCCCACATACCTGTTTTGTCAAGTGCGACCATTTCCTCATTCATAGCAACTCTCCGCTTGGTATCCTTTACAACCTCATGTTGAAATTCAGGTACAATTACCTTCATAACAGAAACTAAAAGCTCTGATGTGAAGAAGAAAAATTAGAACAAGTCACATAATTTTGCAACGGATAATGCGTACCAGAGGACTCCTTTTGGCATTGATTTGCAGCAAAGACATGATTTTTAACTCGGGCACTATAACAAACATAGTCATCGAGACATATGGGAGCTCTACGGGCTCGCTGAGGTCGGGACTGTAGCTGGGTAATCACTTACGTTAGCCCGTTTTCTTCCTCAGGTGGGCTAATTCCAACATCTTTCAAGTGATCTGTGTCAACTCTTTCCATGTCTCCCGTTCTCCCCCTATCCTCTACTTCACATGTTGTTGGACTCGGGTTGTCTTGCATAGCCTTTTACGCTGAACTTGACAACTCTACACATGTGTCAAGTGCTGGACTAGGTCTTGTTTTACTGGTCGTTAGTTTTAATTCACTCGAGTTGCCTTCTTCATCCATGTTAACCCACTTTTCCTTTCCTTTTTCTCCTTGATTTCATACCAATCTTTTTTCGTATGGAAAAATTTGCTCAAAAATTTAACATCCCTACTTTCAAAAATTTCTTGAGTGTCGAAATCATACAATTTCCAATCCTGTTTTCCAAAGGAATTGCCAATAAAGACACATTTTCTACTTCTAGATGCAAACTTGTCTCCCCCTCTACTTCAGTTTGGCGCAAAACAAAGACACCTTAAAACCTTAATTTCTTTGTAGTTTAGCTTCTTGACTAATAATAACTCATAGGGACTTTTATTTTGAAACAAATTTGTAGGAGTTCGATTTTTCAAATAAGCGGTAGTTTGAATACATATACATTCACCCCAAAAATTCAAAGGCAAGTTAGCTTGAAATCTTAAAGCACAAGCAACATTCAGAACATGCCTATGTTTTCTTTCTACTCATCCGTTTTGTTGAGGGGTATCTACACAACTTGTTTAATGAATAATTCGGAGTTGGGGATAAAATTCTCTCATAGAGTTTGATTTGAATTCTAGGACATTGTCAATCCTAACAACTTTAATTCTTTTTATCAAATTGAGATTTTATCAGGGCAATGAACTTCTTCAAGAAAAATTCAGTTTCACTTTTCTCCCTCATAAGATAAACTGAAACACATCTACTAAAAGCATCGATAATGGTAAGAAAGTAATGTGCCCCAGAGAAAGAACGAATCTTGTAAGTCCCCCATAATCACAATGAATAATTTCAAATAGATTTGCTTTATTTTCACTTAAAACAAAAGGACGTCTTGTTTGGTTTGCACAAAAAAAAGCCTCACAAACATCATTGTTAACCAAACTAGAACAGTTCAAGGACTTTGACAGCAAATCCATTGCTTGTTTACTTCTCTGGAGGGATGTCCCATTATGAGATGCCAAAGTTTCTTGGAGTTGACTACATTAGCTTGAACTGCTCCTTGTGCCCCCTTGTAGTAATAAATCCTGTCTCTTTGCTCACCCAGTCTAATCGAAGTCCTCATAGTGTTGTCCTGTAATACACAAGAATTTTCATCAAACTTGGTTGTATAATTTAAATCCTTGCATACACGGAAGACTGACATCAAGTTACAACTCAAGGATGGCACAAAGAGAGTTTGGGATAATTTAACATCCTTGCCCAGTTGCACCGTTTGTTGTTTGTTTGCAATCGTACTAGTCCCATTCGGCAGGTTAAAATCAAGGTGACTCTTTGTTCATCCATTCTTTGTATATATGTATGTTCAATATTGTGGCCTTCATCCTCTCAATTACTACATATTAGCTTGTTGATTTGCTACTTTTCAATGGTTTCCCTGGGTTTTCTTTGATTAATCATATGATTTCAAATGTTATTTTTGGATTGATTATGTAAAGTAATAAAAAGGGATAAATTGGTAAATTAATAGCTAAATGACAATACCCTGGGCATTACACTCCAAGACCCCATTAACTACTCTTGGCATAGGCAATCTATTCTTAACTCAATAACATTACTGCCTGTACATAGACATACTTAAATACTTCAAGCCAGGTTCTATATTTGAAATATGTTAAGCTTAATAACTAGTAACTAACTAATAATTCAACCTTCTCTCCACCACAACCAACCTAAAATAGAAAAAGAAAAAAAAAGAACCCATGTTTCATAGAGTAATGGACCTAAAATAGTAGCAATGGCATTAAGCCACTAATATTAAACATTACACCATACCACATTACTATAAAACAGGCATTTTAGATACCCCCAAAATGATCTTGTATGTCATTTAACTTAGGCAACCCAAGTTCAAGCCAGAATCATTTACGTTTACAAGGAGCTTATTACAATATAAAACTTGAACATGTTATGTTACCATATGGGAATACTTGAAGTTCAACAACATATGTCAACACTCATATAATCTACTATAGACTTGTGTCTCTGCAGCACTGAGCATATTTGTTCACTATCATTTTCAATTTTCCTGTCCTAGACACTCAACAATTGCATCCTACATTAGGTAATGTAAGATGTAACACAGTGAAATTAATGTTAATTATGTAGAAACCATAAAATAGACTCAACTATCATTTTGCCTATAAGCATTGTTCTTAGTTACCCACCTTATCTATTAATTAATTATATTAAAACAAAACCTAAATGAACTAGAAGTTGTCATGTGTCAACCACCAAAAAATTATTTAATAAAGAAAGTTGTTTAAGCAACCTTCGAATTCTCAGCTAATTCCGACTCTAGTACATCAATTACAGAAAAACATTCACGCACTGACTTATAGTACCGAGATGATGGTCAGCACGGTGAGGGGCTTATGTTAGGTTTGCCTTTGCAGACTGCAGCTCTATAAATTATCCAATAAGCTATAATCCTACAACCAATAATAGTAAATAGACAACGCTAAAAGTGAATCCATAAAATGAAAACATTGACCAATCATATATCGATTAGGCCATGTTTCTTTTTCCAAACATAACAATCTCCTTTCTTATGTATGGGACTACAACACTCCCAGCATAAGAGCTTCTCGTTGTTGTTGGCCACCTTCTTGCTTTTGTTGTTTTTGTTGTTGTCATTAGGCCTTTTCCTCTTTCCCTTTTGACCATGGCTAGAACCGCCATCTTGTACAACATGAACCTTAGAGGAATCCTTAGGATCATTATGTAAACGCAACTCTTCCTCGATACGAAGATGGTTAGCAAGTTCCTCAATAGCCATTGCCTCTTTCTTGTGTTTAAGGGTTTTCTTAGTGTCTTTCCAAGAGTAGGGTAATTACTTATCAACCAAAGCGAAAACTATGATAGACTCATCCATGTTCAGATTATGTTATTTAAAATTGCTTAAAATACGTTAGACTTCATGAAGTTGGTCTAATACAGGATGACCATCAATTATTTGATAATTCATGAATTGACTAACCAAGAAAGTTTCATACTTGATGCGTCCTCCGATATATATTTGTTTTTTAATGCCTTCCAAAGATCTTTAGCGGTCTCCATGTTTTGATAAACATCAAATCGGGTGTCCTCCATGCCATTGAGAATGTACCCACGACATATGCAATCAACATTCTCGAATTTCTGACGCCTTCTCGTATCCGCCAATGTCTCATCATCCGACTCCCTCGGGGTATTGCGAGGTTAGCACGTAGACCACCTTCAACGTGCTTAGGATGAAGGGCGTCTTCTGTTGCCATCGACGGAAATTCATACCATCAAACTTGTCAAGTTTCTGGAAACCAAGATGCCAAATCCATCAATTCTGCCATCTCTAGGGCATATAAGTCAAAGATTGTAGATGAAACAGGTAGAAATTGGATGGGAAACTTAGATATTCAAGAGAGTCGTAGGTGTACCCACTCCCCTTTGACTTATATACCCATTGTATATAGTCGCACGATAAAATTCTTGCCTTATAGGAGGAGACTTAAACTAACTCTCAATCCTTACCTAAGATGTGATGCAGTCACAACCTAGATAGGGGGTGTATGGGAAGGAATGAAGTAATTGTAAAGGGGAAGAAGAACACCCTATTTATTGTGCAAGGATGCACTCTTGGATAGTACAATTTAGATAGGCTGATAATGTAGGATTTGTATGGATAAGGTAGTTAAATGATTAACCATGCCTAACTATCGTTATCAGCACAAAGAAAAAACATGTAATTAAATGAATTTGAGCATATGAAAAACAAGATAGACAGGCAACAACTACTACCCCCTTTTCAAGGCTTCCTTCCATCTCCTTAGCTTGTCTTGTAGTCACATAATTGATTTTTCACATAAGAACATGTAATTAAATGATTTCATTGTTTATATTTTGTTTGGGATGTGTTTGTGAACAGGGGCGGAACCAGAAAAAATGATTGGGGGGACCGAACATATGTATTATAAAAATAAATCATTATTTTATATTCTATCTCAATTTATTATAGTTTTAAAATGCAATATTTCTAGTATACCTTCTAATTTTTAATCTCATAAATTGTTTATTAAAACATTGTGTAAATCAAATTGTCATGTATTACAACTTTAACTTTCAAATTAAATATAAGTATTTCTTTAGGAAAATAAGTGTTAAAATATATTGTTATTTATTACAATGTTAACCCTCAAATTTGTTTAAGAAAAATAAGTCTTTAATCATACTAAACCCAACTTATATTGATATTGTAAATGTTATAGACTTATGGTTAAATAAACTCAACTTGAAAAATTTAAGACCAACTCATAATATGTCAAATACATACTAGCATTTTCTTTGCTTTTGTTCTTAGCGTTAAGGCAGATATACAAATAGAAGAGAAAAACAAATACAAATTTGCCTATACTAATATATTTTAGAAATAATTAGTTAAGGTATTGCCCTCTAGCTTAGCATGATCAATAAACAAATCAACAGTCAAATTAGTACAAATAATTAAAGTTAGAAAAATAATAAAAACAATTTGGTGGGACAAATACAATTAATAAAGATACTATAGTACATGAGAGGTAGCATAGATTTTTTAAGTAAATTTATAATATATAATATGTAAATAAATATTTTAATGGAAAGGAGATAAGCATGTAAATAGTAAAATAACGAAATAAAAAAAGCAACAAAATAGAGTCGTATAAACCAATAGCCAAGATGAGAAAATAATAAAAGGAAAGTGAAAGAAGGCGTGAATGAAGAATCAAACCCTATACACCACAAGCAACCACCAATCTCACTCCAAACGCCTACAACCACTCATGTTACTACTGCATTCTATGCTTCATTGCACCGCGAATAATAAATATTCCAAATGTTAGGGGGGCCGTGGCCACCCCTAGCCCCCCCCCCCCCCAGTTCCACCTCTGTATTGTGAAGTTATGCTATATGTAGATCAAGTCGAGTTGGGTTCGTGTTCATGTTCGTGTGAAACTTAAACTGGTTCAAAATCAATTTAACTAAGCATCATAACTAAGACTCATTGAAGCATACATTACGTTATTATTTACTCACAAAGGGTTTAACTGGCTTCTTCCACGCACTTCAATCACAATGCTATCCCTACAAGATAAATAAACTATCCCTACCACTGATAGTAAACCTCAAATTAGTTCACTGAACACATACATTCTAATTCAATTCAAACATAACAACATTCACGTCCAAAAATCACAATCAAGGAGTGAAAAAGTACCATAAATTGCAAATAATATACTTTGATGTCAGTACTTGGAACTTTCTACAAACTAACCAAACAAACACATACCAGCTCAGCTCAAAAGTTGGCCCTGATGTTCACAAATAAAGGCCTCAAGGCGCCCATTAACACCAAATTTGGGATTACGTTTGCTCCAAGATCTTCAAGGTACATTCTCCAATAGAAAAGCGTTTGCCGGTGCACCCGAATGCATGCATGGAATTTTCACTATTTTGAAACCCATTCTAATCACATCTCAAGTTTTGCAGAATCTTGATTCCAAAAAAAAAAATAGAAAAAAAAGGATTTGATTTTTATAGATACACCCGCATTCTGTACGATGATCTGAATGTCTATTTACAGCAAAGCTGCTTCAGCTTTGCAAATCGCTACAATAACTTAGTACAGTACACTAAATTGATTCTGTAATCCTCAGCACAAAACACCTGACGGAAATCATGAAGGACTTGCCAACTCATTCAATTTCCGCATCAAGGCAGGCCAAATTTCAGAATCAGCATTACATATTCACAGAGGCACATTTCTTGTGCATCTTTCTGGTGTTCTTCAACGCTTGAGCATACTTGGCCAATTCTGACTTTTGGCCCTCTGATTTACCGTCTTCTGCTAGAAAATAATCCAACGGTGAACTATTTCTCCTCTCATGCACAAACCTTACACCACCACTCAGAGAATATCCACAGCCGCTGGTCCCTGTAGGCGTCTCCATGTCCTTTGCATGCACCTCAGTTAAACTTGAAAGTCGATTTTGATCCGATGAAGGGTTGTTTAACGAAGATGCCAACCTTGGACTCTGGGACCCGCTTCTCTGATAATTGTTACCTTCTTCCGAGCGTGGAGAATCCAAGGAGTATCTCCTCCCAACATCATCAACTGAGAGCGATCTGGGTATTGGAGAAGTTCGGCCACTCTGGTTTCGATGCTGACCAGATTTCCCCCTCACAACTTTCACTAGATTGGCAAAGAACTTCATTTTCTTTGAGTTGTGTTTGGAAGCTGAGTGGCTAGTGGGCGAATTCACAATGTCTGTAAGATAAGAGGGCTGTGAAGGTGGGCAATAATCTAACTCAAAGTCTATGATGCTAGGGGTATTCTCTGCATCTTCAGTATTAGCATATTGCAATATTAGTTGTTTTGCTTTTGCCTCAGACTTGGGACTCAAGGACTTGCTCAAATCCCGAGCAACTGTTTTACCATCGGGTGGTTGGTAGTTCCTCAATTCATATCTCAAACAGGCATTTATCCACCTGAGATAAACCAGTTCTTCTGCATCAGCACAACGATCTGCTTGAAGTCTCTCGACCTCGTTCATCAGATATTCATTTTCTTCCTTCAGATGAACCATTACTTTGCTTAGCTCCTCTTTCTGCATTACCACATAATGAAGAAGTTAAATATCTGATCACGTCCAACAATACTAACGACACAAAACCAAACCCATGCTAGAACTGCAATGCAATAAGTCTAACTGTTCTGAACTGAACCCAAATTGACCATGATGACATTAATAGGGACCAAAATTCAGTACATTTTCTTTACAAAGGTGATTAGATAAAACAACAGCAGACCCAAGTATGAACAAAACAAAAACTATCATCATAGCTGAATCCTCCCTAAGTCATTTCATTTGGTATGAACCTATTATGGCTTTAGATGAACTTGATGCAGTCAACCATTTCAGCAAAACAAGTTGTACAGGTACAAAGTAAGCAGGAATGACAATGCAATTACCTCAGGATCTTCCACAACAGAATTAGCAATGATTTGGGCTTTGTCCAATTTTCTAGCCAAATCAGCATTCTCTTTTTGCAAACTCTCATTACACTTCCTCAACTCCTCAGCTTCAGCCTCCAAATCCTCTATTCTTTGCATCTCTGATGGGACATCAGAACCACTACCGCTAGCCTCATGGCCTAAATCTCGCAACCTCGCAACCCTTTTAGTAAGGTCCAAGATCTGCTCTTTGCTTAGCTGAGCTTCGTGCCTAATTTTTTTCTTTAGTAGCTTGATTTTGGGCCTTGCAGCTTCTAGCTCAGACATAACCTTGGAGTAATCAGCAAGTTGTGCCTGTAGCCTCTTGTTTTCAGCCTGTAAAGAGTCTATTTTCATCGACAACAGCTTGGCTTCTATGTTGCTGAGCTTTAACCGGTTTTGAAGCTCCATCGCTGAGGTTTCTTGCTCCTTAAGGCCGTAATACTCGAACAACTGCATCTCAAGGTTTCTCTCCCGTTCTTGGAGCAACTTCACCTTCTTCCTAAGGCTTTCAATCTCTTCCTTGCATTCATCACTTTCTAAACTTCTGATTGCCATGGAAGGCTCCTTAGCGACCTTCAAAGTCTTCATGTCTGACATTTGGTGAGTTGGTACTGGCATGCCAGCATCCATATCAAATTCCCTGACTAGTTGATCAAATTCTGGCAATAGTAAACAGTCTTTGTCTCCACTACATCTAAGACTAGGAGATGCATTCAAGGATGAACTCTCAACACGGACACGAATGCATGGTTTATCCTGGTCAAAATGACAGCACCAAGGCATTAAGTAAAACCCAAAAGAAATCTGTTGAATTTACTTTATCAGGATTCAGAATATCCTTCCAATATTAATAGTTGAAGCAAATCATAGTTGAATCAGCAAATCTAAAGCAAAATTTTGAATTTTAGTTTGAATTAGTGTTATACATCCCTCATAATTTCTGACCCAATTGGTTTACATAAGCACTGACAAAGATACATAAGTTACTGTTATATTGGGTCAAGAAATTGCATTGGTCATTGGTCAACCAGAGAAGCAGCAAAGTTCAAGCACTATTCTAGAATTGAATAAATTAAAAAATTCAACTAGAAAAGGAGTATGAAGCAAAATTCTGAATTTGGATCAAACTTACATGAGTCTCATCATCTGAACTCATCTCTGCCTGAGGATCTTCTGTAATCCTTGGTCTCCCTCCATAATCGATTTTCTTTTCAGAATCTGAGTACAAACTCAAAAAAGAAATAACTTAACATTAATAAATACCCAAAAAGTAACATGAAGAAAAAAATAAAATTGAAGACATGGAATTTTAAAAAAAGATTTGAAGACAGAATTTATTACAAACCTGATACAGGGGGCGGAGGAGAATCAGATGGCTTGATTCGTCTTATTGTGATGCGAGAATAGAGGAACCCAGCAAAAGACAGAGCTAAAGCCACCCCAAGTTTTACCAAAAGGGGTCTTATATCTTTTTTTTCTTTTATCATCATCATCATCATCAATATAATTCACACAACATCAAACTAATTTCCTAATTGCAATTTTGTTTAGCCTAAAAACCCAGAGAGGACAAACGGAGATCATGGGTCGTCTTCATCATCATCCTCCATCTCCAACACAAGGATCGCAAATCTAGATCAAACCCAGATTGCAAGAGTTAATTACGAATCAAACAGAGCATGCAGTTTGAAATTTCGTTCTTACGTCAACTCATTAATTTTTTTGGGGGGTAGGGGGGAGTAGCCGAAAAATTTTCAAATTTGAATCCAACACAGACAACAAAAGTACAAGATAGCTCAAAAAACAAAACTACCCTTTCAGATTTCGTTGAAAAATAAAAACCCATTTAGGCAATTTTGAATTTGAACAAATAAAGAGAAAGAATTACCATGGACAGAAAAATCTGGAAACCTCAAATTTAAATTAGACCCAGGGAGCAAATCTCGATGTTACTTGAACAACAATGAATGCCCAGCTAGATTAGTTAAAGGAAATTTATAAACTCATATTGTTTGTTGATTATAAATGAGGAGGAAGAAACGATTGATAGAAGGTCATACCTTACGAAAGTGGATTCCAACGCTTTTGATCAATGGCTATCAAGGATCGCACAATTGTAAACGTATAAAGGTTGCTCCCCTGTTCTCATTCTACAACTTTCTGTCTCTATCATTGGCTTAGTATTTTTTTTTAAAAAAAAAAAATGTCTAAACGTAACCAGGTTTATTTTGCGTCTTGTTTTTAAATTGTCTTTTTGATTTGAGGACTGGTCATATAATGTTTTTGTTGCTTTCATTGGGGGCAATGGAAATTGAGATGATAAATGATCAGCTGTTGGATACAACAAAAAGGAATTTAAAAAGAAAAGTTAAGTTTGGACGGTGAAGGAAAGAACAGAAATAGATGCTTGATTCGAAGATGTGACTATGAATTTAGTGTAGTAGTGGACTTGTGGGGAGAACCCAATATTCCCATGACCAAACAATGCCACAATTAGTGAAATCTAGATTTCAGTCCAGTTTGCGGAGATTTAGAAATTGAGATGACAGGCAATGGAAAATGAGTCGATCGTCTCTTGTCCAAGTGGCAAGAAGTCTTCCTCTTATTCCGAGCCTTCAGGTATGAGGCATTCATCATTACCATGTCAGATAAGGTTGTGGCCTCTAGTTAGGAGAACAACCTACTTTTGGGCCATTGACATCCATATTCCCCGTATACTACATGTCTGTTTAGTTATTCTTCCGAGATAGAGACCTAATGAATTGAACCGCTTACCTATTTAAAAAAATGTAACGTGAGATGATATATGATTACAAAAAATTGCTAGGAGGTAGCACATATTTTGGGAAACTAGTTACGAGCTCACCATTTTCTTTAATGCTCTATCGGTTGACATGATGCTTAACTAAATGGTTCTTAGGTGACGTTCAAGCAAACTATCGCTAAAAAATTCGAAAAGTCTATTGTAACCTTAATTTTTGAGTGAAAATGTCAATTTTAGTCTTAGTTTCCTCTTCTTCCTCGTTAATCTACAATTACCACGAATTATCATCATCTTTCTCTTCAATCTCTTCATACTACGTTACTACCACCTACACTAAGTCATTCCTCTAAAATTTGAATTCAATTACCACCAATCCGAAAACACACTCACACACAACCCTACCTGAATTCAACTTCTTTTATAACCCCCTATTACATATATTAATCTCATCTTGATAGGGTTTGTGGGTGAATACATTTCGAAAATGTCCTGGAAAATTTTGTTCTTGTTGATTCAAAAGATGAAAGGGGTTGATGCAATCCATATACTTACTTAGTCTTCTCCCTCTTT
The DNA here is from genome assembly GCA_029582165.1 of Portulaca oleracea. Taxonomy (NCBI): domain Eukaryota; kingdom Viridiplantae; phylum Streptophyta; class Magnoliopsida; order Caryophyllales; family Portulacaceae; genus Portulaca; species Portulaca oleracea. The sequence goes on from CM055874.1 coordinate 37,072,777, forward strand.
TTTTTTCTAGGTTTCTTTCTGCTTTTAGGGGGAGTAGCTGGTTTGCATCATGGGGAGAAAAGAGAGAAGATGAGGATTTAGAAAAAATACTATGGTGTTGGTGGGGGTGAGCGATGAATAAGAGAGAGAGAAAGTTTGAATCTTTAGCTCCACTCTCTCTATATGTCTCTGTTTAAGAGATTATTGTCGAAGATGGAAACCAAGAACTGGGACCTTGAATGCGAGCCAGGCACATGGAGAGATATTAAGAAGATTGCCAAAGAGGATGGTTGTGTTCAGGCGGTCGTCAAGCAGAATTTGAAGATTCAATCAGGCAAAGGCCAAAAGTTCGTTTTTGAGATGACATATGGTTGGATGAAGAAGCTCTAAGGGAGCAATCTCCGGAGCTATACAGAATATCCTCTAGATCTCAAAAAAAAAGTCTCATCGCAGATATGGGATGGTTTGAAGGTTCCTGCTGGATTTGGTGCCTCACATGGATAAGGCACCTTAACAATTCAGAAAGTGCAAAGGAGTCAAAGTTGAAAACTAGGTTGCTAAGTTCCTTTCCTGTAAGAGCTAAATCCGACAAGTTGGTTTGGTCCAATTCAGACCAATATACAGTGCAGGAGGCAATAAGGAAAGTTGAAGAAAAGGCGAAAGGAATGTATAAATTGATTCATTGGTTTCCAGGAACTAGATGGAACTAGCCCCTCCAAGAGTTGATGTAATGGTGTGGATGCCTCTTGCTGGAGGACTTAACATAAGGGTCATTTTGTGAAGAAAAGGGTCACTTTCCAGGGAGGAGCATATTTGTCGATTTTGTGGAGATCATGAGGAAAGTATTGACCATATTTACCCGTTGCTAATTTGCAATCAGAATCTGGACGGAAATAATGTATGCTCTGGGACACAATGTAAGGAGCAGCACAGGATTTAGACTTTGGTTTCAACAATGGATGGAGGTACGCTTTCGAATAAGATTAAGATGAAGATCTGGATTGTGAGCTTCTTTGCAACAATCTAGACGATTTGGATGCACCAGAAATGAGGTTGTGTTTGAGAAGAAAAATCAAGATTCTGGGCTTGTGGTAGAACTAATCAGAAGGGTAGCAATGTGGGTAGTGCTTTGGAAAGACAAAGTTTCATACTCTTGTGAGCAGCTTGCAAGCAACTTTGATTAAGTTCCAACCATTTTCAATTGAGGAGATACTACAGTTTTTGTAAAATTATGAACTGAGGTTGAAGGATGTACTGAGACTTGTTAGTGCGTCTTGTGCCAGGCCTTGATGTAGGGTTTTTCTATCTGCTTTCCTGTTTTTGTGCTGAGATGCCAGGCCTATTTGCACTTTTCAGTGCTTGTGCACTGCTTTTGCTTTGTTGATGAATAAATGGGTTGCACTGCCCAAACTTTTCAAAAAAAAAATAATCTAGGGAGGAACCCTAAATTACCTCATTAATCACCTTAATCCTACTAATCCAAGCTAAATCCCCATTAGGGACCCTAATTACCCTTAAACCTAGGGGAACTAGCAACCCATAATCACAACTACCACTAATTCAACAATCAAAATAAAGTTCAACATGATTCTATCAAAAGCTATCATAACAATGTTAATCAAACTAATTAAAATCATAAACAAGATGATCAAATGAGTAATTTAAACTAATTGAAACTGATATTAACAGAGAAAAAGAACTTACTAGAATTTGGTAATAATTGATCCTCCAAGAATAAAGAAACAACATAGAATGAATTCAAATACAAAGATAAACCCTTAATTGATGCTTAATGAATCTTAAATTGAGAGAAAATCCTAATCTACTCCTACATAAACTAAGAACTAAAAACGTAAGAGTACTTCTTGTGTCCAACTTAAAATGTTTTCTCGGTTGACCATCCCGAATCCTCGTTCAGTCTCTTCCCGAAAGTTATACCCTACTCCCGCGGGAGTACAACTTGTATTACAACTCCCGCTATTGTACGGACACAATAAATACAGCCCCACAAAACTTTACCATAAGTGTAAATATGGGTGATTGGTAGCACGGGTGGACTTCTATATGAAAGGTTTGTGGTTCAAATTTGCTTAAATGTATATATTGTTTTTCAATGTTTTATGATTTTTTTTTACATATATTTCTTTGCATAACAATCAAAGATCAATTTTTATAGCTCAAAATTTTTGGCTTTTCCTTATTATTTTTTTTATTAGTGAATTTGCTACCAATTTTTTAGAATGTCTATTATAATTTTGTTCAAAGTTAAAATTTTAATGTACTCTATTTATTTCAATTTTGCTTTAGTTACTTTTCATATAGGGTGTGTTTGGTTGGTATGAAAATCATTTTCTACAAAATGATCTTCCCAATTTCCGGTGTTTGGTTACCAGAAAATGGAGAAAACCCATTTTCCACGAAAATAATTTTCCCTCACCCCTTTGTAAATTATTTTCTTGACTCAGACCTAATGAAAATCATTTCCCCCCTCTCCCCTACTCTCTCTCTCTCTTCTTTCATTCTCTCCCCCCACCATTATCTCTTACACATTGATTTGAATATTTCTATCTCTCTCCCCCTCCCCCTCTCTCATCTCTCTCTCTCTCTCTCTCGCGACCACTCTCTCTCGTACACCCATTTTAATATTTCTCTCTCTCTCTCATACACCCGCTTTAATATACTCTCTCTCTCTCTCTCTCTCTCTCTCTCTCTCTCTTTCTCTCTTCCAACACTCTCTCTCCTACATTCGTTTTAATATTTCTCTCTCTCTCTCTCTCTGTGTGTCATTTTTCTCTCTTCCACCATTCTCTCTCCTGCACCCGTTTTAATATTTCTATCTATCTCTCTCTCTCTCTCTCTCTCTCCACCACTCTCTTGTTAGGATTCTCAAGCCGTAGTTAGTAGAAAAACAATAATAAGGGCGAAAAATAAATAAAGATTCGACATAAAGGAATTAACGTGGAAAAACCCAAACCGGGAAAAAACCACGAACGATGCGCTATCAGAGGATTACAATGGTGTTTCAGAGATTCCCAGACCTCCACAATCTCTCACAGTCTTCCTAGAGTTATAAGTTGAGAACTCAACACTCACAGTTGAGCCTCACACAACTCCCTCAGGAACATAGAGATTACAAGTCAATCTCTTGTGGTATAAGATGAAACACTCTTAATTGCTACTGTACCTAATAGGGAGAACCTGACCCCTATATATACTAGTAGTACAAGGGAGAAACTAGGTTACAAATTAAAAATAACCTAATTAAAATAGTCGTCGCACAACTTGGGTTTGAAACACGACCCGGCCCAACATGGACGCTGGTGGGGGAAGAAACACGATGGCGAGCGATCTCGTGGCGGCGAGGCGAGTGTGACCACATCGGCGGTGCACCCCCTAGTGGCGTCAATCTCCCCCTGGTGGCGTCTCCCTCTTCCTCCCTTTTCTTTCTCCTCTTCTCCTATTTCGGTCTCCACTCCCAACAAATTGGTCTTCACACTCAACAATCTCCCACTTGAAGACCACTTGCAGACGCAGTCTTCTACCACTTCAACACCTTCTCAAATCCTCTAGTGTATCCATCTCGATCTTATTCAGCAAAGATCAACAGAGGTCCCAGTTGACCTCCCATCAACTCCTCTTTTTGCAACAGGCTCCCACTTGAACTGATCACGCCCCTGCAACTTCGATATACGCATCATCGTCAACAACTTAGGGGAATTTTGGATTGGGATTTTACCTCGTGTTGAACTTGTCGAATTCCCGTGCAGGTTAGATGGTTCCTCAGCTGATCATTCGTTCCTGTAGCCTCGACCGGAAACCTCCTCGTTTCTGGTACCCTTTTCTCATCAGAGAAGCTAAAAGCCTTTGACGAGCATGAACGGGCCTGTTAGAATTATCAATGACAGAATATAGTTTCCCCTCTTTTCTGCCATTTGCAATTACCAGAGATCCTTTCATTACCCTCCAATGACCATCTTCAAATCTCGTCGTCAACCCCTCCTCATCCAGTTGACTCACAGATACAAGGTTCTTGGTCAGACCCGGGACATACCGAATATTCTTCAACCTCCAAGTTCCACCCTTAAAAGTTTTAATGTTCACATCACCTCTTCCTAGCACCTTTAGGTTGTGACCGTTTGCAAGGCTAACCCTGCCAAACCTCCCACTCACAAAATTGCTAAAGGCCTCCCTGCTAGACGAAGAGTGAAACGAAGCACCCGAATCTATCACCCAACTCCCTTCTGACTTGTCAACACTAACAGTTAGGGCATCACCAAAATCCTCAACAGAGTATACAGAGTCCTGGTCATTATGGTTGCTCTTCTTAGGTTTGGGATAATCCCTACGAAAATGACATTTATCACTACAGTTCCAACACAACACTTGCTCCATGTTTCGACCTCTAGATTTTGATCGACCCCGACCCGAGCTCCCACTATTCCTCCTACCCTTGACAGTTAAAGCATTTCCCGAAGACTCAGACACATCGGAATCTTTCCTACGAATACTTTCATTCAGGACAAAGTCTCTAATTTCCCCAAACTTTAGTTCCTCACCCTTCTTAGTTGAAAAAGTTACAGAAGTCACAAAATTTTCCCAAGACTTTGGTAGGGTAGCCAATAGTATGTTAGCATTCATCTCATCGTCGAAATTAAATCCCACAGAGGTTAACTTTGATAGTATTATGTTCAACTCATTCATACTATCATGCATATCACTAGACTCTTGCATCCTAAATTCAAACAAACGACGTAACACATATACCTTGTTCACTGCCGAAGGTTTCTCATATGTGTTTTGCAAGGCCTCGAGCAGGTCTTTTGTCGTTTTCTGATCTTTGACGTTGAAAGTCACGTTCCGAGCTAGCGTCAGCCTGACCGTACTGAATGCCTGACCATCAAGCTCTTTCCAATCCTTCTGTTCCATCTCTTTTGGCTTATCACCCATCGCAAGATGCAACCTTTGCTGGCGGAGCACATCCTCAACGCGCATCATCTACCATGCGTAGTCTTTCCCATCAAATTCAGGAATCTTCACAATTGCGCCCGTCATTGCTTCTTAGTTTGTAGATCAACCACGCTCCAACCAAAGCTCTGATACCAGTTGTTAGGATTCTCAGGGCGTAGTTAGCAGACAAACAATAATAAAGGTGGAAAATAAATAAAGATTTGACATAAAGGAATTAACGTGGAAAAACCCAAACCGAGAAAAAACCACGAACGATGCACTATCAGAGGATTACAATGGTGTTTCAGAGATTCTCAAACCTCCACAATCTCTCACATCCTTCCTAGAGTTACAACTTGAGAACTCAACACTCACAGTTGAGCCTCACACAACTCCCTCAGAAACACAGAGATTACAGGTCAATCTCTTATGGTGTAAGATGAAACACTCTCAATTGTTATTATACCTAATAGGGAGAACCTGACCCCTATATATACTAGTAGTACAAGGGAGAAACTAGGTTACAAATTAACAATAACCTAATTAAAATAGTCGTCGCACAACTTGGGTTTGAAACACGACCCGGCCCAACATGGACGCTGGTGGGGGGAAGAAACATGCTGGCAGGGGGCGATCTCGGCGAAAGGCGCTAGCGAGGTGACGCTGGCCGGGGGGGGAGGGAAACGCTGGTGGGGGTGCACCCCTAGTGGCGTCAATCTCCCCCTGGTGGCGTCTCCCTCTTCTTCCCTTTTCTTTCTCCTCTTCTCCTATTTTGGTCTCCACTCTCAACAAATTGGTCTTCACACCCAACATCTCTCTCATATAACTATTTTATATTTCTCTCTCTCTCTCTCTCTCTCTCTCTCTCTCTCTCTCTCTCGTATTTTTCTCTCTCTACCACTCTCTCTCATGCACCATTTTAATCTCTCTCTCTCTCTCTCTCACTCCCTCTCTCCCTTTCCACCACTCCCTCTCACACACACGTATTTTAATCTCTGTCTTTTTATTGTCAAACGGGTGAAAATTGTTTTATAAGGAAACCATTTTCCTTTGTGCCAAACACTTGAAAATATCAAAGGAAAATTCATTTTCTAGGAAGTTCATTTTCCATGGAAACCATTTTCCTAGAAAATCATTTTCCTTTGCACCAAATACACCCATATAGTTTAAAAAGATTTTTTTTAAATCTTTTAATGTATTCTATATAGTTTAAATTAATTGTCAAAAAAATATGGTATTAATTGCTATTATAAAAAATATTTCACACTAGCACAGACTCGTTTGCATACCACATAGACTTATTCACACACCAAAACAAACGTTTTATGATTTTTAGGGGCATTATTTATATGTCAATCAAAAATTGTTTTTACTGTTCATACTTCTTGATATTTTTAAATTTTGTTTTTGAATTTGCTACTCACTTGCTCTACTTTTTTTTTTTAAAAAAAAAAACTCCCGTCTTCACTATTTTTCCCATTCTATTTACTTTCCATTAACCCAATTTGATTTTTTTTTCCTTTTAATTGGATCACTTTTCATTTTCATTTTCTCCCGTTATTGTACGGACAAATAAATACAGCCCGCGCAAAACTTTGCCATAAGTGTAAATATGGCTGATTGGTAGCATTGGTGGACTTCTATTTGAAAGATTTGTGGTTCAAAATTTGCGCAAATGCATATATTGTTTTCAATGTTTTATGATTCTTTTTACATATATTTCTTTGCACAACAATCAAAGATCAATTTTTATAACTCACAATTTTTGGCTTTTCCTTATTATTTTTTCTATTAGTGAATTTGCTACCAACTTTTTAGAATGTCTATTATAATTTTTTTCAAAGTTAAAATTTTAATGTACCTATTTAGTTCAATTTTGCTTTAGTTACTTTTCATATAACTTACTTTTCAAAGTTAAATTTTTATTTTTGAATTTACTCACTTGCTCTACTTTTTTTTTTTTTAAAAAAAAAAACTCCCTTCTCCACTATTTTGCCCATTCTATTTATTTTCTATTAACCCAATTGATTTTTTTTTCCTTTTAATTCACTTTTCATTTTTATTTTTTCCCATTATTTTTCACCCTTGTTCTTTTTTTTTTCCATCATTTTATATGTTTCTTTTTTGATGGAATCATTTTATATTTCTCGGTCTAGTTGTTGGTATCTTTTAGTTTTTCTTTTTTTATACACACACACGCGCAAATTCATTTGCTCACTCATACAAATTCATTTGCACACTAATACGAAATCAAACCGATATTGATTCCTTTTGCACATTCATATTGATTTCTTTACAAATTAATAATTAGTACATTTGCACACAGATACACTAAACCTTTGCACACTGCATAGTAATACTAAATCCTTTTTGTACATTGATATTGATTCATTTACACACTAATATTTAGTACCTTTGTATACTGGCACGCTAATATTGAATCCTTTTTTGCACATTGATATTGATTTTTTTACACATTTAATGTTTAGTAGCTTTGTACATTGGCACGTTAAACTTTTGCATACTGGAACCATAGTTATTAAAATCCCGATCCGGATCAACGATTCTACGAGTTTACGATCCAAAAATCCTCCATCGATCCAACTCTTACTAGGATCTTAAAGTAGTTAGGATCGTACGATCCTGGTTTCACCTGAATATTATATGTTAGAATCGCAATACGATTCTACGATCCTGCGATTCGATCCACGATCCTACCTGAATTTGATAATGTTTGCGTTCAATATCATCTTTAAAATTTTGTCATAACAATTTAAATTTTGTATTGAACTTATCAACTGATATACATAACGTATTACTTCATTACTAATGAATAAAATGTTAAGATTTTAACTATCATAGAACTTTATTTGATATTTTCATATTGTATTAGAATCTCATGATCCTCGATCCGATTCTATGATTCTATGATTCTGATCCTAACTACATCCATCGACCCTAACTAGGATCCCAGTTCTAACAACCTTCACTGGAACACTAAACTTTTACACACTGACACACTACTACTAAATTCTTTTTGCATATTAGTAATTCCTTTAGCTCATATTAAAAAATTATAATTTGCAAAGAAAATAAAAAAGATTGCTAGCAGATAATTTTTTCTAAAATTAAAACTTGAGAAAGAAGAATATTAAATATTTCATGTGGGAGAGGGAAATAATGGGAAGAAGGAAAAGAATAATAATGGGAAGAAGGAAGAAAATATCAAAACTAGAGGCAACAGGTTTCGAACCCACAAATGCTGTAAATTTAGGGGGCTACCAACCAACAAGCTATTAAACTGAGCTGATTCAGTACCCCACGCGTACTCATATTTATACCAAATAGCAGGAGTAATAACGCAAATTATACTCCCGCGGGAGTAATAACGCCTCTAAGATCTGGTCTCTTCGAGTCTCTCTCTGTCCATCCCGCCCACCTTCGCACACCGCTTTTTATACCCTCGCCGTTCCATCTTACACCTGTCATCCTGACCCCACCATTTCAAGCATCAACACACTTCTTTTTTCTTCCACCGTCTGTTTCATCACCATCGTCATATCACTCTGAACTCTGAATTCCCAATTCTTCTGTGCTGGTTTATGCGTTTTCTCTCTCATTCTCACCGATAACTACCGCAATGGCATCCTCAGTCTCCGGCGCCATGTCCAACGGTGCCTTTTCATCCGACGCCTCTCATTCTGCCATGCGACAGCAGAAGATAATTCCAGGAGATTGTGGATATGTTCTTGAAGATGTTCCTCACTTGACAGATTACCTCCCTCAACTCCCTGTAATTCTCTTTCTCTTTCTTCCTACCTTTAATTTATTCTAGGATCATGTGTGTTTGTGTATTCATTGTGCATTAGTTTATTCACTTTTTGTGTTCGATGAAAATGACTGATGTTCGTGTTGCATTTACTAGTAAACGTGTAATGAAGTTAAAGAATAGGATCCCCCGAAAAATAAAAACAACCATAGTGGTTGTTGTGGGAGACTGGGAGTGACTGATTCATGTGCAGGGTGAATCCTAAAACTTCGTGGAAACTAAATCATTATCCCTTGAGAAGGAAATCAGGTCCGAAACCCTTATTTGGACTCGGAGTGAGACTGGGTTGACGACTTTGGCGAGCGAGGATATACTGTTGGCGATGATGTTGACGAATGTGGGCCCAGATATCACCAACGCGACAGAGTGGGAGGAACTTTTGAACGAGGATGTAAAGAATAAAAAATTTTAATTTAAGGGGTGTTCTTTTGATATTTAGGGTTGAGTTAACTAAGGTTAAGGTTAGAAAATAAATTAGTGGACGTAGATTATTTTTAAATAAATTTCATGGGTTGAATAGAGAATTTTAAATATAAATAAATCTAAGGTTATGTTAGGTTACATTAGGTTATGCTAGGTTAAATTAGGTTATGTTAAGGATAATCCTACATAATAAAAGAACAGGGTAAATTGGCTTTTTTTCCGTTGAGATTCACATTTACATAGCAATTTTAAGTCTAAATACATTAATAAATGGGTACTACATCTGCATTTTATAGCCCAAATCATAGTTATCCGGGATGAGATTCGATACGGTATGTGGAACGGGAATTGGGACGGGGCATGAAACCTAGAGTGGATCGGGTACGAAGTGGTACAATGTAGGGTATGTGGAACAATTATGGGACGATAAGACTATAAAAAACTAAAATAAAATACCTGAAAACGTAACTAATTGATTTTAAACTTTATTTCATTTTTACTCTGCTTTCACCACTGCCAAATCGGGTCTCCATTGTCAACGGTAGCAAAATCTAACAGCGAAGAAATTTAACTTCACCGGCGTTGCTAAAGACCTCTCTCTCTCTCTCTCTCGTTCTCTCTTCCATGGTTCCACTCTGCTTGCCTTAAAATAGAGGTTGATATGCTTATCGAATTGGGAGGCATCCCAACTGGAATTGGATTGTTCCCGTCCCGGAATTGGGATGATGGAACAGGGATGAGGAACGATGCTTGGTCCCTGGTCCTCGGTAACTATGGCCCAAATAGATGGAATATAATACATCACAGTAAGGGAAAATTATTAATACGTTTTGGCTGAAATAAAATCGGCACTGAATCAGCATTAATACCATATGTTATTTGGTATTATGGTGTCCTTCCATGTTGGAAGGCGTGTATCAATTTCTATGATATGTAAGTCTCCTTGTGTGGAGATTAGGAAGGCCACTAGTCAAGCCTTTGGGCTTGAAAGATCATGGTAACTAATAACATTTCAAGTTTAAAATAGGGGATGATGAAAACTAAAAAAGAATCATTCATTATTTGTCTGTGTATTTTTTATTTCTGCCCAAGTGATCCCTTCTTCGGATGACTTTGCGGTAGTTTGTGCCATCCTATTTGACAAGCCTAACCTCCCCCCCCCCCCCCCAAAAAAAAATGATTAATATAGCAGAACCCTAACATGCAACTGATAGTTTTAGCGCAGGAAATGGTTAGATGAGAATATGCAAAAGTGTTAAAATGTTTATGCCTTGGCCACCTGTAAGCTTCTGTTTTGGAAACAACTCCTGGAAATGTTCATATCTTGTGTTTTGACCAAGGCATGGCGGGTCCATTTCAATGCTAGTGGTGATGCTTCCACTACTTATGTCTCGGTTATACCTCATACGATATCTTCTTCTGCATACAACCCAACACTGTGCCATCATGTTCTCCGGCCACCGCTCTTATATCCCCGCTCAGCCAGTCTCATGAAAGACTCCTGTGGCAGAATTGAATTTAAGTGTTCCTACCAAGGTTGACTCCTAGGCTTCTCCAGTCTCCACCATCATACTCCTTCCACTCTTATTCCCACCATGTTCGTTATTTGTCTTTGGCCTTCTTGCACTGTCCAAACAATGCTTCAGCTTCAGTCTTGCATAGCTCTAGCCCATCTGTTCCTTCATACCAGACACGTGTCTTCCTTGGGTTCCAAAGTGTCTCTCTCTCTCTCTCTCTCTTGTATGTATGTATTCATATACATACATACATACATACATACATACATACATACATACATACATACATACATATGTATGTATGTATGTATGTATGAATGTGTATGTATGTATAACATATATATGTATATATGTCTACATAAGCTGAGTTCCTATCCTAAAGTTATTGTGTGTAATGTTAATATTTTTTTTCAAGATCTTTTGCATGCGTTAAACGAATTCCTATATTTCTGAGGACATGTTCCTTCCATGAGTGAATTATGTATGTGGATATGGTTTTATTATTTGCTACTGTTGTAACATTCTAGAAATGGTTCCCTGCAGACATATCCGAATCCACTACAGGACAATCCCTATTACTCTGTTGTAAAGTAAAGCTTCTTCGCTTTGTCACGACAGTTATTTCTTCCGTAACTTCCTCTAATTGTTGCGAATATGTAGTATGTTCTGAGATTGAGTTTGTATTTTAGCTGAGATAAATTTTGCTGTATTCTTTACAGGCAGTATTTTGTGAATGTTGATGACACAGTTGCTCAGACGGTAATTGCTTTCGTACTTCTTCCATTCCTACTCTTGATCACTTGTCTTTAAGACTTTAAGGGCTACACTTTTTTTTTTTTTTGTTGGGGGGGGGGGGGTGTTCTGTTCCTTTTTTGGGACATCTATCATGTATTTTGATAAATAACCTCCAACTTTGCTTGAAATTTCTGGGGGCTTTGGTGCAGATCGTTGTTCACAAGGATAGCCCACGAGGGACACATTTCAGACGTGCTGGTCCTCGTCAAAGGGTGATGGACCTTCATTTGTTACTGTTGTGGCTTCCACTATCGTCAGAAATTTGTTATTATTGGCCTACAAACTGTATGCTATATAAGAGGCTCTAAACCAGATATTTTAACAGGTTTATTTTCAGTCAGATGAGGTGCAAGCTTGTATTGTGACATGTGGTGGTCTCTGTCCTGGCTTGAATACTGTAATCAGGGAACTAGTATGTGGTCTACACCATATGTATGGTGTGACAAGAGTGCTTGGTATTGACGTAAGTTCACTTTCTTGCTTTGCTAGCTAGTGCAAATGGCACTCCCAGAACTAGTTTACGGTTTTTCTCTGATAGAGAATAAAAGGGTGTTCCATATTAATAGGTTTACTGAGCAACCCCCCGCTCTCCTTTTCTTTTAGGAGACTGATGCTAAATTAGTGAATGCCATTTGATTAAGGCATATGAACATGTTAGGTCCTTAATTTTATTTGCGTGGGTGAGGACCTCAATAACTTCTTTTTTTTTTTTCCTGAGACAATTTTGTTTACAGCATAGTAAATGGGAGCATTTGTCATGCATGCAGGGAGGATACAGAGGTTTCTATGCTCGAAATACTATAACGTTGACTCCCAAATCTGTCAATGACATCCACAAACGAGGCGGCACTGTCATTGGTACTTCTCGAGGAGGCCATGATACCTCAAAGATAGTTGACAGTGTACAGGACCGGGGGATTAACCAGGTGAACTGTAAAAACATAGGTTCTTATTTCCACATTTTCCTTGGGCCAAGCCAAAACTAACAGTTTCGTAATGTTTTTATTTCTTATAATTTTGTGCCCTAGGTTTATATAATTGGAGGAGACGGTACTCACAAAGGAGCATCTGTAATTTTTGAGGTATTTCGATTCAGCATAGCAGCCAGCTTATCTTGCTGGTTAATTGATACTTTAGTGATGTTGATGGTAATGACTCAAAGCTATTTGTGTCTAATTCTGCAGGAAATTAGGAGGCGAGGATTAAAAGTTGCAGTTGTTGGCATCCCCAAGACCATTGACAATGATATTCCAGTACGACTTGTTTCATGCTTCAAGTTTGTCCTAGTGTTGCTATAGTAAAGTGTTAACTTACTTAGGAAGAAACATTCACTCTAATGGGAGTGTTAACCATGCAGGTTATAGACAAATCCTTTGGTTTTGACACTGCAGTGGAGGAGGCCCAAAGAGCAATTAATGCAGCTCATGTAGAAGCAACAAGTGTCGAGAATGGTGTTGGTGTTGTAAAGCTAATGGGGCGCTTCAGTGGTTAGTTTCATTGGTTCAACTAGTTGGCTATTTCATTGTATGACCTTATCTAAGATTCTGCTGCCCACTTGTCAAATGAGTTGTGGGCAAGTACTCACTGCTCCGTGATGAATGCAACCAAAAGCGAAACCGAAACTAGCACTTCGAAATCCCGCCCATAGCGAGGCATGGAGGGGTCAAATGTAATAGCCCTACCCCTTGAATTTTGCAATTTAGAGATACCGGTTCCAATTGACCCAAGATATAAAAATCATTTGCTACCCACTACTCCCGCTACTCCATCGAAAAGAAGCAGATGAGGTTTAATGAGGCATTTTACTTTGGTCCATCACAATCTATGTTAAAGAGTAATCTTTTCCTACTGTCCAGATTATTTAAATTAGTTATTGACTTATCTGTCTCCTAGGCATGTCTCAACACTCAAGCATGAAAGTGATGGGAAATTGGGAATTGTGAAATGTTATCCTGTGTACTATTTTCATTTTTGAGGTGATTGTGTGATTACTGTTACTGTTGCATTTCCTTGATGTGGTGAAAAATAATAATCTGTCATGGTTTCTTGTAACTGTCCAAGTACTTAACGCCCCATCTGATTATTGGTTCCTTGTGAGTAGTCATATATCCAGCACAAGGGAATGGATGCTGACTTCATTTATGCTCATGAATGGATGGCATATACTTGTACAGGGTTCATAGCCATGTATGCGACTCTGGCAAGCCGAGATGTGGATTGTTGCTTGATCCCTGAGTCACCATTTTATCTGGAGGGGCCTGGTGGGCTTTTCGAATATATGGAGAAAAGGCTTAAAGAGAATGGACATATGGTCCTTGTTGTAGCTGAGGGTGCAGGACAGGATCTTCTTTCTGAAAGCGTGCGTACTGCGGGTGAAAAGGATGCCTCGGGCAACAAGTTGCTTCAAGATGTTGGGTTGTGGATATCACATAAAATTAAGGTGTGAATTTGGGAAACTTTACAAACCCCCCCCCCCCCCATCCCCACCCCACCACCACCACGACACACACATTTTGTTTTGGGGAGGGGTGCATGGTTAGTAGCTTAGTGCTTATATAAGATAAATGAACCAAGTTAAGTGTGATCGGCTTTTACGTTTGAGAAGGTTTAGTTTTCTGGCTTCCATTGTAAGCAGCTGCTACTCTGAAAATCACAGCAGGTTTGTTGTTATTCCTGTAACCCTGTTTCCCTGTTAACATGCATTGTGTTCATCGTGTTTTGTTAAGGTTATGTTATGTTTGCTTGTGATTGTTTTTGAGCTTATTTGTAATTGTATCCCGAAGTTCTAAGTAACCTTATAAAAACTTGCAACTTTGTTGAAGGATTATTTCAAGCAGAAGAACTGGACACTGAATCTCAAATACATTGGTTAGTTTTGAATAATGGTCTTTGTTGTTACTTCAGTCAATTATTGCGAGATGTTTGTTGACTCTTTGCTGAAAGATTTGTTCTTTTTGGCAGATCCAACATACATGATCCGTGCAATTCCATCTAATGCATCGGACAATGTGTACTGTACGCTTCTTGCGCACAGTGCGATTCATGGTGCAATGGCAGGATACACCGGGTTCACTGTTGGTCCAGTTAATGGTAGACATGGTTACATACCATTGATGGTAGGGATGTTGCTTCGGCCTAAAAGTTTGTTTCTTTTCTTGTGGCTTGTATTACTTATATTTGTTGATCATTTTCTTATCAATCTCAGCCCTCTGCCCCTCTCCCTTCTTCGCCGCATTTGTTCTTTTTGAAGAAATATGATTTTGATATTTGTCTTATCACATGCCTTTATATATGTAGATCATCTAGCTATCCTGGATTTGTGGTCCAGTTATCCATCTTTTATGGTTTCCTCCAAGTCTGTAAGCCATAGTGAAGAGTGGCATTAATTTTGTGATCTATCTGTTGTGTTCTGATTCTTGATTCGGTGACATATGCGACATTGCATGTCAATGGACTGCGGAATTACATGTGAGCCTTGGAGGTGCTAGCAGCCCCGAGATTCTGTGGCTCGGGGTACTTTGGTGTCTACAATGAACCCTCAACCCTTTGGGATCCCCAACCCACCCATCCACACACACACACACACACACACACCCCCCCCCCCCCAAAAAAAAAAAAGTAGAGAGAATGAAAGAGAAATTATGCCGAAATTGAGGCCATTTATATTTTGATTCTGAGATGGTTCTTAGGCATTCTGATGTAAGTGGTTTAAAACAATCGAGCAAAGCCTGAGTCTAGCAAGGCTTGGTATGGTTTCAAGCTGGGCTAATCACAGCTGGAAATCAGTTTGACTTGACCCAGTGGCACTGTCTTTGGTAGGTTTTAGTAGAATTAGAATATAATCACCTCCAGCTGTTATGTGGTTTTGATCTTCTTAGCAGTGTCTAGGGGGGATAACATTTATGCAAAATGGCTACCATTGCTTATATTGTTTACATTCTATGGATCATACATGGCATCATGAGACTAAATTGATAGATCTTTGTTTTCTACATATATAATGTTGGCAACACTCATCAAGCAATAATTTTTCGTTTTGGGCAAGCCTAGTTAATGTTTTGTAACAAATATCAGATAAATTAAGTGCCCTACTAATGCAATTCTTCAGCGTATATTTCCATTTTGGCCAAGCCTAGTTAATGTTCTGTAACAAATATCAGATGAATTAAGTGCCCTACTAATGCAATTCTTCAGCGTATGAGCAAACTGTTGGAAGAAGTGAGTTGGGGATCTATGGAGTGTTGTGGAGTCGAAATTATCCAAATTGGGATTTATGTGTGTTGTAGAAATGTTTCTGCCCATATTCTTGATATTGTTTATAATTTCATATGCAAACCACCGTGCTTATAGCCATGATTTCTCTATGCTAATGGATTTTGTTTTACTGCAGCGGGTGATTGAGAGGCAGAACAAGGTTGTGATAACAGACAGGATGTGGGCTAGACTCTTGTCATCAACAAATCAGCCTAGCTTTTTAGACCAAAAGACTATAAGAATATGCAAGAAAGAGCAGGAGACGGCCCAAACTCAATTGCTGGAGTGGGAGAACCATGAAGAGGCTGAAGGCAGAGCCCCATCTGACTCTTTAAAAAACTGAGTCTGCATCTTCTGAGTGACTTCTAATGTTATTTTACGCTCTACTTGGTTAAGAGAGGCAGAACAATTGCTTGTTCCCAGAACAGGGATCTTAGTGTTAGGTAGCCTGTCATGAAGAGGTGTAGTAAGTAGGATTTTTTACAGGGTCGATGTTTCAGATGCCAATGATATGATGTTTTATAGATTTTTGTTTTACAGTACTGCTGCATATTGGGTTGGAACTTTCTAAGGATATTGATGAGGAAATTAGGTATAATCTTCATGTGCTGGATGCTATGATAAACAATCGCAATGTTCAGATGTCAATCTATATATAGACAATTTCTTCCTCATAAACTGAGGTTTGGAGGGAGGATGATTCCAATTATTTTTAAAAACAATTTTATTTCAAGTTGTTAGTCACTTTAGAAATTATTTCGAGTGACAAACTTATTTTCAAAACTATTCCATCTGATAGGCTCTTCTTATATTGTCGTTTGGTCTTGTATCTTAAGACTCCTTTCTTGTCTCATACCTAACTCGCTCGTTGTCAATCTCATTCAAAGATTTTGATTTCAGTTCCAAATTTATAAGATATTGTGAGACAACGATTTAATGACAATGTAAGAAGTTGTCAATCTCATTCAAAGATTCTGATTTCAGTGCCAAATTTATAAGATATTGTGAGACAACGATTTAATGACAATGTAAGAAGAGTTTACGAGATGAAATAATTTTGAAAATAAGGAATAATTTATAAAGTGGTTGACAACTTGTAATTGGCAAAACTGGACCCTAAATAGAATTTCCTTTAGTTTAAAGTTTAGATCTGGAATGTGCGGTTGCGACCTAAAGAACAATGAGAAAAATTATCAACTTGTCGCCCTGTTTGGCAAACAACTTTTACCGGTTAGCTATTTACATTGATTGTTTATTATTAGTTGTTCAGATTAGCTATTTGGAAAAATTATATTTGTTAAAGTTACCTGTTTCTGAAAAATATTTGTTGAAATTTCATTTATACCGCTTTATAAATAATATTTTTAGCATGATATGTGTGTAAATTTAGACAATATTTGGACTAAAGGTTCTTTTCTACAATAAGTCCTTTTGATCAACAAGCTGCTCTAACCAGCCTATTAAAAATTGGCTTATTGGGACTAAACTGCCAATAAAATAGGTTAGTTTGCCTAACACTCAAACACCCTATTTAACACCCCCATTAGCCAACTTTTGCAATAGGTTGTTGAATAGACTATTTACCAAACAGGGTCAAAAGCTACTTGTCTTAATTTCTTTTTTTTTTCTTGTTTTGTAATATAATGTGATCATTTGTTTTCAACCATTATTTTCAAATAATTTGAATTATTGTTTTGGATCAAATAGTTCTAACTTTTGCAAAAAGAAAAAAAATCATTCTAACTTTAGAATGTGAATGATGTGATTTTGTAAATAAAAAATCTGTACACGCGATTTCGCCATGCATCACTAGATCATAGATCATTAATATTCTTATTGTTATGAGAAAATTCACTTGAACTACCTCACAACATTAGCGCCAACGACTGCTTCAAGATTAATTAATCATTATAAGAACTAAAGATGTGCGTCTCTAAGGGCGACTTGTAGGCAAACGACAATTCCTAAGGAGACTTGCAGGTGACTTTTACAATGACTCTTATGTATTTTGTACAGAGGATCAGAAGGTTTTCTTCTTTAATTCTGGTAGTGGTTGTTAAGTTTCTTCATGATTACTACTCGTTAAATATTTTCTGTCCTCATTGGTTTCTTCATATGGTCCACTAGTAACGAAGGGATCTTCCTTGGTGCTTTAGGGTATGTTTTGGGTGCTAAAGCATGTTCACACGATTGATTTGTTGATTACTCCCTATTGTTCCATCTAATTTATATGGGATTGATCTTAATTAAAGGGTTGTCTACGTTCATTTGCTTAAGTTTAATCTAGTGGTGTTCTTGAATGAAATTGTTAGAAGAGAAGTGTTTCTGATAACAGGTTCCTGCAAAATCGATTGTGGTGTGGTTTAATCTAGTGGGGTTATCGTGGTATCGACTCCGGAAGAAAGCCGACGCATCAACTTCGATTCTTCTTCATCTTCACTAGATTAGGCAAGGTTTGATAATTTATTCATCATTTTGTAACCCTATAATCATGTGGTGATCATCCTTGTACATTATTTTGTAAATAAACATCATACTTGCATGACATGAGTATAACATCGTGAAACCTTTTAAACTTCTTCTTGTTCTTTTCATTTCAATTTGAATTCTAGTAATCTGTTTTCAAAACAAGCGAGTCCGAGAGTTCTTTAACCCTTGGAGTCGTAACCTTATCCTCGAGCTTAGAATTCGGGTTCGTAGACCGAAGTTTTATTATTTTCTTGGTTCATTGATTTCCTTAAATCAATTGGCAACTCCTTTTGCATCTTAACTTGCATAATTCACTTCTTGCATTCCTCATTGTAGTTTAACCAAATGGGTCAATATCTCTCCCAAAATCCATGTTAAGGAGCCAGCCGAGGAGGAATGAGAGTAAAACCCAGCTAAGGCCACGCGACCTTGACTTGTTTCTAACCCCTCTCTCCCGGGCTGGGAACCAATGGGTCACTGGCCTAGTTCCGGCCAAGGCCGTATGGCCTAGGGATCAGTCGAGTGACCTTGGTGTACCTTTCTGATCATAATATGGACCTGGGACCGATACGATTTGACATCTTCAAACCGGAATGGTTGGGATTTAAGTGAGTTCGCATGCGTAGGATATGAAAAGGATCGATTAAAAAAATTATTTAAAAAGAAAAAATATCCTTATTTGAGGATTAAGCAACCTTAGTCGGCTCTCAATCATAACCTAAGTAGCGCAACGGGAAAGAGGGCTATCCACCACTTTCCCAAGGTCCTACAGAGCTAAAACCCTAAAACTAAAAGATAAGACCTAATAATAAATGTTATTGGAAAATAATTGAGTCTCCCTATTTATACAATGGAGGAAAGGGGTCAAAACTTAGTCGTTTTGGCCTCAAAATTAAGTCGGCGAAAACAGGGCGTCACGTTTGTCATGGCCGTGACGGGGTCTGTCATGGCCATTAGGTATATTCTACCTAAAACCCAAGAATCCTCTATGAGATGTGTCATAGCCGTGACACCAGTCTTCACGGTCGTGAGGGGACCTGTCACGGCCGTGAGGTCTTGTGTTACGACCGTGACCCCCCTTCTATCCGAGGTTTCTTAATTTTCCTTTAATTGGCCATTGGAGGGCTTTGTTACGGTCATGAATCAGTGTGTCACGGTCGTGAGGCTTCTCCTGTCCTAAGTTTTCGACCTTCTTGAGCCAGGTTTCCTCGAGATTCGCACTCGAAGCTCATCTATTCTTCAATTCATTCCAGTTCTTGTCTCTTTTTGCACACTTTTCCTCCATTTGCACATTATTGCCTAAAGAACCTAAAAGGGAAGAAAAGTAACAAAAATGTACTATAATTATTCGTGGAAATGAGGAAATTTCCAAGGGAACAGGATGTATTAGGCTCAAAACTGAGCCTAAACAATAGAGTTAGGACATGCACTCCCAAAAGTGGGCAAGACATCCTTGCGTTGGAATGTCGGCGTCGAGTCCATGTTTGGACAATGAGTGTGAGAGTTAATGAGTTTGAGAGTCCGACCCAAAACCCACAAAGATGCACTCCCATATAGGTCCTTTAAGGCATGCACGCATTGGGCAATGAGTGTGAGAGTCAATTTTGAGTCACTAACAAATTTCCGCACGGGCAAGATAGGAGATCATCTTCGAGCTCGCATCAGAGATCCATACAGCTGTTGGCTCGTTCGGAACTCGGACTACATTCCCTCGACAGTCCAACCCAAAACACAATAAGCTACAAAGAACAATTCTAAGAGGTCCCCATTCAGACTACTACCCCTGAAACCACCATCACCAAATAGTTGGAAGACCTGTACACCAAAATGCAAGGCTTAGTCTTCTTCAATTCTCATGAACAAGACCAGAATATCAAAAGAGGTTAAATGAGCAACAAGTGATGTTGAGACTGAATCCAGATGAGGAGAATGATGCAGAGGTCGATGGATATCAATCTGAGCAGGAACTTATCATAACACAACGAGATGGCGAGTCTGGAGGATCGAGGTCGTCAAAGGATAAATCCAAGGCATCCATGGGTAGCCCTAAAATCATGGAAGATCATGCATTTAAGGCACTCAAACATAAATTAGAGAGCCTTACCTAGATGACGGACAAGTACACAGATGTTCCTTTGCTTATACTTTCAGTTATGAAGATGGTTGACAAAGTCGAGGTGCCCAACATCAATTTTAAGCCATCTGAGAACCCAACTCACCACATCAAGGAGTTCATGAGACTAGTTGGAGTGTTACCGTACACGTGGAGGGTGTAGATTAGCTTGAGTGATGATGGATGATCGATATTCAACACGAACAAGGGCCTTGAACACCCAAAGGAAGGATATGACCTTGAGCTAGGTAATCCACAACTCTAGGCCTAACACCCCACCATGATTATCCAAGGTAATCCACTAAATAACCACTAAAGGAATGACTTGAACACCACCAAATCACTTGGATAAAGTAACAAGATTTTTGAGAGAAAACTGAGGGAGAACCCTTACAAATGCACTAGCATGTATTCAAAATGTCAAAAAAAAAAACAAACAATGCCAAGGGAGGGGGTATATATAGGAATGGGGGAAAAAATAACAAAACTCAGCAAAAACAAAACATACACGCGCGTGTCGCAGAAGGGTCGCGGGCGCGACAACTCTCTGTCCGCCACAATCCGTCGCTGGAAGAAGGGGGTCGCGGGCGTGACACTGGGCGTCGCGGGAGCGACAGGCAGCTGTCACTGGCGTGACACCAGCTGACTCGGGCGCGACTGTCTTTTGGGCATGTTTTCCCTGCCAACTTCAAACGCGCATAACTTCTTCATCCGGACTCCATTTTAGGCCCGTAGGATATTGTTGGAAAGCCCTCAGTGTGTTCTTTAAGCTTCCAAAATTTAAGACCCATCGAAGTTATATTGAAGGAGTTATGATCCAAAGAGTGAAGTCGCGTCCATTCCGACAACCCACGCTGACCCGTTTGCGCTTATTCTTGCCGAAGGACTCTAAACCCTTTTAAAGGCCCGAGGTAGGTCCCGATGAGGACCCGTAGCTCCACTGCTATGGTCTGGGGTCCCATTTGAAGTGGATGCCACAGCATGGGATGACCCGAACACGCCTCCAAGGTCCCGGGTCCACCTTGAAATGGACTCCACACCTGATCTTAGAGTTGTTTCTCTCGTTTTCTTGGGAGGGGTTGCGGAAAGACTTGAAGGCCATGGAAACCGAGACTCGGGCCCCAGCCCGGTACGCTCCATACTCCCCTTCTTGAAAAAGAGTTGTCCTCACCAAGAGCATACTCATCCCGTGTTTCGCTCGAAAGGAGAAGGTTCCTCAACTCACTTCCCACCCAGGTTTTGCTTTTGTAGTTTAATGGTGGTTTCAAAGGCATAGGAAGGACACGATGTAGGAAACTCCAAATGAGGGCCATAAGAGCATCAACATAGCTCCAGAATAGGGGAAGTAGCGGGGGTGTAATGGACAATGACTCAACCAACGACCAAATAGAATCCTCGAACAACCAATGACGACTAAATAATGTGTACGACCCATTCAAAGAGTTCATATCAATACAATCCATGTGCAAACAATATTCCTCGAGGGATGACACAAATAACGAGCCCATAAACATTGGTGGAACTAGAATTATGGCTCCATCAAACCTAAACTTGTCACTAGACACCAAATGGACACCAAGATTCCTAGCATACTACTCAAAATATAGAGACTTTTCCATCGTGGACATCACATACTCATCATACAACTTCTCACGCCAACAAACAACATCAAACAACCAATGTCTCCCACACGACTCACCCAAAGACTTTATGTTGCAACATCCAACATCTAAGCAAAACTGCAAGACTCATTGAACTTCATAGGTGAGTTTGAAATTACCTCATTCTTCTCATGGAGAAGAGTCCGAGTGTCCATGAGAGGAAGGGATTGTAAGTCATCTCCATTGATGTTTGATTCCTTGGTTGGTGGCAATGGTAAAACCAAAGGAGCTTCTTCTTGAGCTTCATCAACAAGGATAAGAGGAAGGGCAAGGTCGACGTTAGTATTCTCCTCTTGGCTTGGAACTTTATCAAGCTCACTATGTACTTCAAGTAGCTCAAGAGGTTTCCCTTCAACGGCCTCAATGACAATAACCCATTCATTGAACTTTTCTCTTTCTCAACCTTTTCAAATTTTTCAAGTGTGGAAGGAAGGTTTTGCTCATCAACACCTTCTACCATGTCACTTGTATACTCATCCACACCAAAAGATTTCTCAATCCAAGCTTCAACCATAGCCACTGTCGAACATTGCAAAGCATCGTGTCCCACACGTCTACATTTGACACATTTTTGGAACGTAAAGGTCGTTAGTGGGGAACAGTGGAATGGCTTTTCCCGGGAGGAATCCTCTCTTCTTCTTTGCCCATCAAGTGATAAAATGAGTTCATGGTCTCGCTTGTAAGTACTAGGCAAGAATCGTCGATTCATTAATCGCTTTAGCTTTGTCCATGAGGTGACTTTTGCTCGACCCTCCTGAACTCTTTGTGCCTTGACATTCTCAAACCAAAAGGATGCAACCTTGGTGAGTTTCAATCTCGCAATCTTGAAGGCCTGTTCATCACTATAATCAGCTTCAAAAATCCTATCCAAGATTTGGACCCATTCAAGATAATCTTCGGGGTCGGTGTTGCCATTGAATTTTGGAATTTTGACTTTGATATCATGGAATTCATCCCGTGGGGGCTTCTCAACCACTTCCCGTCGATGATGGCATCAAAATGAGCCTCTATCATCGTCACTTGACTCGTAGGAGGGAGGAGGACGGCTAGGGATATGAGTGGGTCTCCTTCGTTCGTCTCAGGTTCGATCCTGAAAGTTGATGGCAATGTTGTTTAATTGAGTCACGAGGCCATCAAGAGTATTTTGAATGTTCATGAATCGACTCTTAAGACTCGGCTTAGGGGCCATAACACGAACATGGGTGAAGGACGGTATGTGTTTGGGTAGATTTTGAGGAGTTTGGGGGTTCTTTTGTAGTTGGCTAGTGTTTGGCTAAGGATTCTTTGTGTTTTTTTCACTCAGACATTTCATCGAACACCTTGCGGGCACTATTTTCCAACTTCTTTCCCAAGCTCCAAATGACTTCAAATCCAACAAATACAAACACAATACAATATATTCCAACACATTTTGATAGCAAAGGGGATGGGGACACCAATATTTCAACCAAATCCCACAATAGAAATCACTACTTGCAAGAACAAAAATCAAAACTCAAGCTAGAACAAACCTTGAGCTCTGATACCAAATGGAGCGTTACCGTATGCGTGGAGGGTGTAGATTAGCTTGAGTGATGATGGATGATCGATATTCAACACGAACAAGGGCCTTGAACACCCAAAGGAAGGATATGACCTTGAGCTAGGTAATCCACAACTCTAGGCCCAACACCCAAATGACTTGAACACAACCAAATCACTTGGATAAAGTAACAAGATTTTTGAGAGAAAACTAAGGGAGAACCCTTACAAATGCACTAGTATGTATTCAAAATTTCAAAAAAAAAAAACCAAACAATGCCAAGGGAGGGGATATATATAGGAATGGGGGAAAAATAACAAAACTCAGCAAAAACGAAACATAAACGCGCGTGTCGAAGAAGGGTCGCGGGCGCGACACAGAAGGTCGCGGGCGCGACGATTCTCTGTCCGCATCGGCGTATGGGGTCACGGGCGTGACATCAAGGCGTCGCTGGCACGACAGCATACCGCCACGCGGCGTGACACCACCGACTCGAGCGCGGTATCTGGGCAAGTTTTCCCTACCGACTTCAAACGCGCATAACTTCTTCATCCAGACTCCGTTTTAGGCCCGTAAGATATCGTTGGAAAGCTCTCAGTGTGTTCTTTAAACTTCCAAAATTCGAGACCCATCAGAGTTATATTGAAGGAGTTATGACCTAAAGAGTGAAGTCGCGTCCATTCCGACAACCAGCGCGGACCCGTTTGCGCTTATTCTTCCCGAAGGACTCCAAACTCTTTTAAAGGCCCGAATTAGGTCCCGATGAGGACCCGTAGCTCCACTCCTATGGTCTGGGGTCCCATTTGAAGTGGATGCCACACCCGGGGATGACCCGAATACGCCTCCAAGGTCTCGGGTCCACCTTGAAATGGACTCTACACCTGATCTTGGAGTTGTTTCTCTCGTTTTCTTGGGAGGGGTTGCGGAAAGACTTGAAGGCCATGGAAACCGAAACTTGGGCCCCAGCCCGGTACGCTCCATTAGTGTATGCCGCAAGTGTACGGGTGTAGATGTAGCATGTGTCAAGGTCGTTCCCACATGGACTTACTCAACAACACACCAAACTAGCCCTCTAGTTGATTGCTAAGTCGATTAGGTTTTGAGATGGTTTTTTTTTCTAATAAACTACAAAAGCAATAATTCTAAGGATAAAATCAAACAAATGAAACCACTCAATAGATAAACCAAAGTTGCTAACGAAACAAACAAGCGGATTGAACATGAATTTCACCAATTTGGACAACTTAACATAAATTCTTTTGAAGCTATCTTTTGGAAATGAAGTGAATTGTCGAGCAAAGCTAATCACCTACTTTCGTGGTATTTCAACTTTGACTAGGTTAATGATCAAATTATCAAATGACCTCTAAACAAAAATATCTATGTGTAGTTCATTTTATAGTTAGTTTAACCTAAGCTCTCCAATTCTCAAATTTCTTGTTTTGGTGCTTTATTCAAGAATTTACAACCATGCTAATGGTGACCAATAAAAAGCAATGACATACATACTCATAGGTCGAATAAAAATGGATCGTCTAAATCAGATTTAAAACATGTTCAATCCAACAATATTAAATGCATCAAAACAACTAGGGTTTATCCTCCAAACAAAAGGGAAACTCCTCACTAGTCACGTCTAAACTATAAAAACATATAAATTCTACTCTAGAAAGCATATAAATCTAAAGAGAATGAAGAAATAACCAAAGATGTGGAGAAAACCCTTGAAAGAATTTGCCAATTGTGGACTTTTGATCCTCCAACCCCGAACTGATCTTGAGTATTCTTCAATCTTCAATTCGCTCTCAAACTCTTGATTATTGTGGGATTGTGGGATATGGATGATGGTAGAGATGGAGGTGTATTATATGGAAGGAGTAGATGGTCGTGAATAATGGTGGATGATGAATGAAACAACCGAATCGATTGATTATATAGCAATAATGGGCAAGAAATGACAAAATTCCAACAATCACGTTCGCCACGGACCGTGTTGGGGTCAACATGGACTGTGTCACTGTATCCACGACCCGTGTCAAGCTCAAAACATGTCATTTTGATGGTTTATGGGGAAATTGAGCTCTCTAGAGGTTGCCACAAACCATGCCATGACCACCATGGGTCGTGTTGGCTCTGGAAAATTCTGGGTCATCTTACCATATCTCCTTGGTCCGATGTCTGATTGACTTGATTCTTGAACCATTTGAAAGCTTTGGGAGTATCTTTGCATTGAAATAAGCCTCAAAGTCATGGCATATGTGTGAAAAAAATGGTGACCAAAAGAATGGACATATATCAATTTTCACACACTTTTTGTTATCTTACTCGTAACTCTTTCATCTCAACTAGGAATTAACCTAATATATCATCGGAAAGATCTTTCAATGAGGAAGCAAGATACGGATGTGAGCTTTGAAGTTCATTTTGCTAATCTGTACATATTGAACAAAACACCCAAAACTCAGTTAAGACAATGAAATAAGATTATAAAAGACAAATTAAGCACATTAATCCCCAAATTTCACTATCAAAATGCTCCAAAAATTAAATCAATAAATGCCCTCATCAACTAGTACCCCTTAACAAGATCGATGTTGGCCTACACTCCACAGTCTTCCCATCCACTCTAGATGGAGAAGCCAAAGTGTGGCCATGCACTAACACCTCCAATCATGGTAGATTGGAATGAGCATTTCAAGGCCTTTATTACTCATTACAGTCGCCTCCAGAAGACGCATGCCACAATTGATGACCTTACGACTATGAGGAAAAAGGAGGACAAATCCTTCCTAGGTTACTGTGTAAGATGGCACTCCAAGTTTTGTGATGGGGTTTAATTTTAAAACTTTTTAAGGATTATTCACATTTCATGAATAATAGTTGTAAAATTACTTTTCCTGTACTTAATTCATCCCGTGAATTATTAAACTAACCTCTTAAGAGTAAACATCCACTTGTTCCAACTCTTTTAAGATTAATTCACTTTGTTCACAAGATGTTAGGCTTAGAAGAAAGCAATTTATTTAACCATTATTTAGAAATATAAAAAACCACCCTAAAGTTGCATTGGTACATTATAAAATCATGTTAGACACAGTTTAGCAATCTCGATGTTTGTTAGTTCGAAAAGGAGTCGCCACCCAACTTTTTTAAGGGAAAAGCCGAGAAAAACCGAAGAGAAAAAGAAAGAAAGACTACGCCTACAAAACCAAAAAGTGGATTTGGGGTAAGGCTACGAACTCGAAAGGTAGGAATCTTTTGAGTGCGCCTCCCACAAAAGGAAATACTCTATTAAAAGTTATCAAATGTGCTTTTAATAAAGTTTGGCAGGAAATTAGATTGAAACTTTACATGATTATTTCATTCAACATGCAAAAAGGAATGAAAGAATTACAACATACACATTTTATTTACATAAGAAAGAAAACACACAAAAGCTTACATGATGCCTTTTTGGAAGCGTTGCCTAGCCTTTGTTGTAGTACTTGGACTTCATTCTTGAATTGATCTTTTCAAAGCCTTGAACACTCCTCTTGAAGATGCCAAAAATGGTACCAAAATATGGATGGAAAGGTTATGAAAAAGAGATGAAAAAGGGTTCTTTTTGTGATGTTTTGGGTAGTATAAAGATAGGGTTTTTTGTAGAGTTTTTGTTGGTTTATATAGGGATAATGGAGGGTAAGATAAGAATGGAGATAAGAGGTTTCAGAGAGATGAAAGATGAAGATTATGATGGTAAGAGTATGTTAAAGATTAAAGATGGAGATGATAGAATAGAGATTAGAATGAGAGAGTAAGAGAATGAGAAGTGAGAGTAGAAGTGAGAGAGAGTAGAGAATGAGTGGAGGATTGAGTTGGTGAGTGAATGACTAAGTGAGTGCATTTGGCTTTGAGTATAGGCAGTATTTGTAGGCTAAGGGGAGGCTTCAAGAGGGATGTATGTGCATGCATTTGATAGGTATTGGAGTCATCGAATTCATGGCCAATCGACCTTAAGAGGGAAGAACCATGAATCTCTTGGTCAACAATGGTGTGAACGATGGACTTTGGGTGTGAACACCTTAAAGGCCGATCGACCTTAAGATAGAGGGGAGATGTACTTGACTTCGTTCATGTATTCTTGGACGGTGGAGGTGTGAACAAGGAATGTGCTAAACCCTCCATTCACACTTGGACGGTGCAATGTGAATGGGTTGAAGTTTGATGCACTTTTTGGCTTAAAATCCTTGGATAATAATGCTTGCATGAAGGCTTGAACTTGGGACCTCTTGGAAGTTCATACATGTCAACTTCATGTAGCCCATGCATGGCATGCATGGCTAGGGTTTCCTTATTTTCTAACTAAAATATATAAAAAAAAGAAATAATAAAAAATTACATTAAAAGTATGAAAACTATGCTAAAATTCGGTATCTACAATGGCATAATTAGCAAGTGTGTTGTTAATCGTTTGAGCCCTATTCTTTCAAGAACTGATATATGAAATCAAGGTGCTTTTCTAAAAGGCAGGCTTGCTCAAGCCCATTGTTCTTTGGTGCCGGAAATTCTGCATCACATGAAAACAGAGAATGGTGGGCGTCAATATGCAGCATTAAAAGTGGATATGAGTAAGACGTATGATCGATTTCGCTGGGATTTCTTAGAAGTCATATCCCGGCGGAGTTGTTTCCAGAAGAGTGGGTTAAACTAATAATGAAGTGTGTGACGAAAGTTTGATATATAGTTATTATAAATGGAGAACCCACTTATTGGATTATTCCCCAAGCTAGGTTGAGACAGGGTGATCCACTATTACCACATTTATCCACTTTAACCGTGAATGTGTTATCCCAGCAACTGGATAGAGCCATGCACCAACAGCAAATTGCAGGTATTAAGGTTGCTTGAAATGCACCGGAGATCAATCATTTATGTTTTGTCAATATTTCCATGTTTTTTACCACTTAGAAGAAGATCAGTATATCACACTCTAGCATATCCTCGCTCGATTTAATTACATCTCGGACCATATAATTATATTAAGAAATCTTCTGTGCTATTTTCTGAAGGGGTTTCAAGGGAGATAAAGCAAGAGTTCAAGTGACAACTTACATTTCAATTATTTCCAGACATTGGGGCATCCGACCGATGATACTCCAGAATAAAACAAGTCAATTTGGTTTTTTGGTGGATACGCTTGAAAAACGGTTACAAGGATGGCAAGCAACATTGTTATCCCCAACTGAGAGGTTGGTGTTTATAAATGCAGTGCTAGCGGCGTTACATCAACATGTTTTTTCAGTGTATTGGATTCCACATAATCTTATTGATAAAATAAACTCGAAAATTGTAAATTTTTTCTGATGGAATTCCAAAGGGAAAAAGAGCTATGAATTGGATACGAAAGAAGTCATTGTTTCAACCAAAAGGTATTGGTGGACTAGGCGTCAGAGAAGCAGGTTGCTTTCATCAAGCACTCCTACTGAAGCAAAGTTGGCGAATGTTAGATTGGAGAAATACTCTCTTAGGCAGGGTATAGCGAGCTAATTAGTATGAAGTTTTCTCACCACTATTGACTCAACCTACATATCAACCACCTCGTGGAGCTTCATTAGCATGGAAAGGGTTGTGCTCAACAGTGCAACAAAGAACATATAATATGGAAAGTAAGGGATGGCCGAACTATTAGATTGGATGATGCACGATGGACACCGGGGAGATGTGTGGCGGTTAAACTAGGAGGAAATAGGGAGATATTATATAAAACATTGGCAGACTTGACAATTAATAATGGTATATTGAAACAAACGAACATGTCATATATGATGGAGCACTAGATCAGGCAATCAGTTAAAACTTGTATTCTTTCACTACCTGCGTCGACCATAGGGGAGGAGGACACATTGTGCTGGAGTAAGCAACTCTCAAGTAAATATACTTCAAAGTCGGGATATTCTGATATTGGTGAAAAAATTGGATTATTTCAAGCGGTCCTATCAACTTAGCAACAAAAATTATGGAGCCGAATATGGCATTGGGATCTACCACCAAAATGGAAAATGTTCCTTTAGATATGTGCAAATCAAGTTTTGCCAATCGGTATTAAAAGGCATGAGGGATCCAAGAAGGTAATATATGTTGGTATGATACAGTTGAGGAGACATTTGGCCATCTTTTTCGACACTATGCAATTGCCAAACATTTTTGGCAAGCGAACCCACTTGGGATCCGTGAAGTAGACATAGATCTTCCTTGAAGGCAATAGTTGGAGCATTAGTTGAGGTATCTAATGAATACAGATAAAGATGGGGGTACCTGGTTGCTAATGTTTATTGTGGTGGTAAGGGCTAATATGAAATTTGGTAAAAATGAGAAAACAAAATATTACTTAGTGCCAACTTGAATATACTTTAAGGGCATTAGCAGGCCTACACATGGAAAAAGTATTCAAAATCCCAGACTAAGATCTGCAGTCGTATTCCTGCATTTCTTGAAATAACTAATAATTTTGATAAACGGAGGAAAATGTACGTACTTATACAATTGACGAAGCTTAGAAAGCAAAAAGTACCGAAGGTGCAGCGGAGTGGATGTACAAATTAAGCAAGGACAACAATATATAGGACTGGTATGTACTTGTATGTGGACACACCCAGCGGTTCAAGTTGAACTTCATGTTATTTTTCTTGTAATTCAAGATGTTATTGTTAAACATGCCTTATATATCGGCATTGCAACGAATTCGGAGCTGGTTATATGGTTTTTGGTGGATCGAGCCAAAGCTTGGATAAATTGTTTTTCCTTAGTTTGCAATATACACAGACTATGTGATACATTAGTGGGTTATCAGATTAGGAAGGTAACTAGATAACAAGTTTGTAAAGCCCATGAGCTGGCTAAGTACTTTCTGCGGACAATATAATTGCCTTGAAAAATTATCAATATACGGACTATTTTGGCGAAAAAAATATATTTTAAATTAGAGATAAACTAAAGATAAGTAATTAGATACTTTTAGATGAGGAAAATAAGGAATAATGCTTACACCACAATAATAATAATAATAATAATAATAATAATAATAAAATCCTTGTACATACGTTGATTACCATATAGATGGTCGGCGGGGAAGGAAAGGTGACTAGGATATGGTTTTAAAGCTTATCCTTTCATATTATATAGTGCCCCCCCCCCCCCCAAAAAAAAAAAAAATAGTTATCGACAAGACACGGTCAAGCAAAACACACACATCCACCATCTTCCTCATCGGATAGGATAATTTCGAATCTACGAAGATAAGGCTTAATTTTCCTAAAAGAAACACCCAACAGCCTTGGAGAATTGTTAAATTACATCGGCGGCACACCTATTCTGCATACATCCTTATTTTAGACCAATGGGATGACTTTATCAAGACAATTTGGTAAGTCAACCATACACGTGGCATTATTGCTTTTGTGATGATGGCTTTTTCCGGGTGATCTTATCCAATCACCTCTTGTGGGGCCCAAACCAAGACAGCAATTGGTTGAGGCCATGTGGCAATAATCTTGTGGATATATATATGCTCCCCAATTAAGATTCAGTCTCAATATTTTGTGCATTATTTTTGCCATAAATACCGTTATACAGCTATACATTCTCCCCCTGTCTCTCTATTCTCTCTCTCTCTCTCCAAACAAATCAATGGACGCCTCATGTATGGCGGGTGAAGCAACATACGATAGGGATGGGAAGATGACGATTATTATGAATATGAGAAGACATGAACAAGATGGTGATGATGATGATGCATACATCAGTGAATGTGAATCATCGATGTCATCATCTTCATTTGGTGACTCAAACATCTCTGAAGAATCATCCTCATCCGACATGTTTGATGATGATGCATCGTCCTCTACTTCCTCTTCCAATAATGGACCTTTGTATCAGTTATCAGACCTCATGGATCAACTCCCCGTAAAGTAAGTACTACCTCCATCTCATATTGTTTGTCCATCCAACTATATTTAAAAGTCCAATGTTTATGGGAAATGGGGTGAAAAATGTGTAACGTACCAGAATTTTTTTTACTTTTCTCATGTGAAAAAAAAAAGAAACAAAAGAGTA
This sequence comes from Portulaca oleracea, assembly GCA_029582165.1. Classification (NCBI taxonomy): domain Eukaryota; kingdom Viridiplantae; phylum Streptophyta; class Magnoliopsida; order Caryophyllales; family Portulacaceae; genus Portulaca; species Portulaca oleracea. The sequence continues at coordinate 37,104,377 of CM055874.1, forward strand.
TTTATTAAGGATATAATAGGAATTACAATCATTGGAATTATAAAATGGACAAACATTTTGGGACAAGAGAGTTAGGTAGATGGACAAACAATTTGGTACGGAGATAGTATATAAGCTAATTAACGATCTCTTTCTTGCTTTTAGTGAATCCATCGATATTCCTAAAATTTGTTTAGTACAGGATTGAGTTAATTAATTGGATTTGGTTATCGGTTGCAGGAGAGGATTATCAAAGTTCTACCAGGGGAAGTCTCAATCATTCACATCAATGGCAAGGGTGAAGAGCATAGAAGATCTAGCAAAGAAAGAGACACCGTATCAAAGGAAACTAAAAGCTTGCAGAAGCTACGGAGGCGGACTTAATAATTTCAGATTATACACTCAACCAAAACCTACCATATCAAAGAAGACATCCAAGGGATCTTTGTCTAATTTATCTTGTTTAGGTAGGAAAGGTAGTTTTATCATGCCCACCCCTAGATCTCCCTTAAGTCCTGTAAAAATTACCTAATTAAACCATACTCTGTAATTTTTGATGATTTAATGCCTATAGTAGCCAGTTACTAGGAAATTGAAACTTAGAGTATTTTTTTTTTTTCCATCACTATCCTTACGAAAATACATTTCTTCATGCTTGCATTGATTTTTGAATGAACACTCATGTTTGTTACGTTGCTTAACAAGAAGTTCAAGAATAGGGCATGAGCTCTACTGGCTAACATTTCGCTGGAAATATGTTTCCTGATTATCTATGTTTGAATGTGACGTTAAATTTGAGAAAAAATTAAATTAAGGTTTCTGAACACTTTTAAGCTATGATAAATTATCTGATGCATACCAGAAATAGGTAGATTTGCAGTAAAAAAAAATGGCGTTGCTGTATGTACTATCCAAAAAGCTGGAGATATATTTTATCTGTGCCACTTTTACTTTCAATAAATAAGAATTTGAAAAGGAAACTAAAGCTTTTCTGCCAAATCATATTCTATCTTAATCCAATCTTAACCAAAATATAAAGTGATTCCAGCTGAAAGCAATATGCCAAATCATATTTTATCTGTGCCACTTTTACTTTCAATAATAGATTATAGCTTCTACAACTTATATTGTCTTCAAACAGCAGTTTTTGGTAGCTGAGTTATTCTTGTTCTAGTTTCCCAGCTAGATAAACTTTTCTATTACATTCTTAATGAAAACCTAGATTCAAACCAACAAAATATACACTAACTCATTATCATTGGTTTTTTTTTTTATGGACCATGATAACCATCTTGACTCAAGATGGTTCTTAACCATCTTGAATTATTTATATTTTATATTTTTGTAACTTTTATTAATATTTTCTTTAATAATTATATATATTTATCAATTATAATAATATAGGTGAAAAATATAATTATAGCCTAATTTTATCAATCATAGTAGAAAATCCACATTTTATACATAGTTTTATATTTATAAAATAAATATAAATAAATAATTATTTTAAAATTGTTTATAAGTTGTAGTAATCCTAAAAATAATGAAACATACCTTTAGAATGATTTAAATACACTTACATTTCACTTTATTAGTGATTTAGAATAAATGTAAGATGGTTAAGAGTCATCTTGTGTCAAGATGTTTATCATTTTATTTTTATAGTGACACTTCCCATTTTATTTCAAATATCTAATAGGTATTCCATTTCTTAATATTTATTACTATGATCTACGTGCACGTGATTTTTAAAATTTTGTATAAAGATCTATCAAATGAAGCTATAGTTAGGTTTGTAGTGAAAAATAGTTTCATAAAAATATAATTTTATATAATTTTTAAAAAACACATGAATAAAAGTGATAGTCGAAATAATTTAAAAAGTTAGAAAGGATGTACATTTAAATAGGGAATTAGTGTGTGTGTGTGGAATTGATATAATGAAAATAAGGATTTTGTGAGAAGAAAAGCTTAGCAAATCATAACCATTGGTTCCAAGATCAAGGGTGGGTATTAATCTTGCTTTTTCTTTTTTTTTTGGTTGGGAAAATGTGAATAATAAATATTGCAACCTTTTTTTTTTTTTGTTGGCTGAGAAAAAGAGAGTAATTAATACAGTGTGATTTCCAATTACATTCTAATTAATTCGTAGCTTTAGAGAACCCAGAATGAACATCAACTATATCCATAATGAACATTAACTATACCATAAACGAACGTCAACTATACCATAAATGAACACCATATATACCCAGGATGAACATCAACTATACCATAAATAAACACCACCTATACCCAAAATTAACATCAACTATACCCTTAGCGAACATCAACTATACCATAAATGAACATCAACATTCCATGAGATGAACAATAATTTTATGTTCTTCCTCACCTTTACCAAATCCATTTATGATATAGTTGACGTTCGTTTATTGTGAGGTCCATGAGATGAACAATGATTTAAATTTAATTATAGAGCGTCTTGACAAAGTAACTATCAATCTAGTAGACATTTGAATTATAAAATAACAAATGGATACATGATTTTTAGAAAAAGAAAAAAATTTAAAACATGTAATTTAATCACGCCATATGATAAATTACATGATTTTTAGAAAAATTGAAAAAAATTACATGAATGGCTTCTATAACTATGATAATATATATAAATGGTATAAAATTACATTTTCATATATATTTTTAAATATTTACAAAAAGACGTCTAAAATATTTCCAACGGACGGGCTTCATTCGTTAGGGTGTCAATTTTAATCGTTGGCGGAGCCAACACGTTCCAGGCTTCTTATAATTGATAATTAATAGTATCTGTCAAACAATTTGAGGTTAAAAATGATAATACGTATTAGTTTTATAAAAAGGAAACATTTAAGTAGTGTCTTGAGGCAAGACACATATCATCACCCAGTAAGAATAGGGTGGGAACTAGCTTATTGCGGATGACCTTAGGGGTGACAAGTTACTAGAGCGGGAGGGAGTTGTGAGGAAGTAAGCAATTATTGAGGGTAGAAAGACTAACCTAATGGCAGACCCATAGTCTGGAAATTTTTTATTTTTTTTTTTCAAAATGAAGGTGATCATATTTTAGAATATTGTACAAATGGTTGATAGGTTGGAAAAGCTAAAAGTTCATGCCTACCATAATGGATTTCCCTAATATCAAATAGGAAGAAAATAAAATATATGAACTTATAACAAGTCCTAACAATTGATTTAATCATATGAAAGGACATATTTGGAATCATATTTTTTTGAGGAATTTTTCGAGGAATTCAATTTATTTTATATATAAATACTTCACACTATAATTAGTGCATATAAATACCTATTATAAATTTATACATTTCCTACTATTGATTTTCCATAATACATTTTTCTATTTCTGCCCCTACATATCCAAGAAAGACCGAAGGATTTTCATTTGAGGAGAATTGAAAGAAAGAGAGGACATCTTTAACAGTAACCTAATTAATAATATCACTTAATTATCTACAACTAACTTAAAACTTTTAAAATATATGCCACCAAATTATCAATTTTAGTTAAAAGTAACAATGAGCTACCAATTTTAGTTAAAATTACCATGTTGTTACTTGGTAACCGGTTATTTGTAGGTTTTATATTGATTCATATTTATTTGTGTTTAATAGTTTTTCAGTATGATAACCTAATTAATAATGTTACCCAAACTATATACCCACAATTGTTGAAACTGTTGTTCGCATAAAAAAAAGTAGCATTCTCTAACCTTTTCAAGTGAGTGACACTTTTCAAGCGAGTGACACATCCAACTATTATGTATAGTTGAGTAGCATTAGTAATTGGATTACCATACCATCTATCAAATAAAAGTAAACACCAGGCCACTCTTATTTTCCACTAAAATTGATAACTCAAGTGGTATTTTGAACAAAACTTGCTAGTTCAATGACATACACTTCATAATTTTAAGCGACTGAAACTTTCAACTTTTTTTTTTTTTACTAAGTAAGTGGGTGAGGCAGTTAGGTGTTTCTTCTCACAAGATAACGTCCAACCAAATCATCTCTCAAAATGTTACAAAAAGCACTAGACTCTTGGGTTATCCAACATTTATTTTTGGTGATAGAGTGACCAGTTTTAGCAACCCAATCTGTTGCTGTATTTCCTTCTCGGTAGATATGATTGAAAATAGTTGACTCACACTGAAGTATCATCTGCTTTATGTCACGAATGATGAACGAAATTCTCCAAGGGATGGACCAAGCATTTTGAAGGGCTTTAATTACCATAAGGTTGTCTCCTTCAATAATAATTTTGTTAAATCCACTCTCGATAGCAATCTTGATACCTTCTCTAAGGGCTCTTGCTTCTGCTTCCTCCAAAGTTGAAAGCTTGTGCCGTGATAAGATTACCTGTCCAATTGCGGATAACCACACCTCCAGCTGCTGAATTTGTGGAAAAAGGAGAGATTTTGTGAAGCAAGGAGCCATCAAAATTAATTTTGATGAAGCCTTGCGGGGGAGTGTTCCACCTCACGACGGAATTTGAGGAGGAACGAGAGAAGGATCTCCCCTTATAGGAAAGGTCGGCCGACAGAAGGGTTCGGTTGTTCCATTCGACAAAAGCCTTTTTCGCCCTAATAATAATTAACAAGGGGTTGAAGATTTTTTTATCAAAAGTGACTTCATTTCGATGTTTCCAAGTAGTCCAAAGAAGGTACATGATTTTCTTAAGTTCTTGAATTGGTCTGTGATTCCTCAATTTTTGATAACTAAGTGGTAATTTGATCCGTGCACTCTATTGATGATCGGTTTCCCTTATGGACCATGATACACATCTTACCTCAAAATGGTTAATAATCATCTTAAATTATCTATATTTCATATTTTGTTAAAACTTTTAATAATATTTTCTCTAATAATTATGTATATTTATTAACTACAAGAGTATAATACTTATTTACTAGGTCAAAAAATATAAATAATATAGCTAATTTTATCAATCATTGTAAAAAAAATGTACATTTTATGTATAGTTTTATATTTATGAAAAAATATAAACAAATAAATATTTTTATATTATTTGTAGGTTATAATAACCCTCAAAGTAATGAACCATAACTTTATAATGATTTAAATATACTTACATTTAATTTTATGAGTGATTTAGGTAAGATGCAAGATGGTTAAGAACTATCTTGCAACAAGATATTTATCATTTTGCTTCCCTTATTTGTGTGGGTTGTTAATCTAATTCTTTATATTATTTTTTACTACTCCAACACCTCTTAAGCCCATAAAAATATTGATAATGCTTGAGGGATATATATTTGGTCTCATAAATCATCATCAGTCCTTTCAGCGTGCTTCGTCCTTACTTACACGTTGCTTGGAAAAAAGATTAAGAGGTCACTCATCCTGAGATTAGTCTCAGTCAACCATGCTTAAGTGGGAAATTCTCAATGGATGAGCTTCCTAAAAGGAAGGTATACTTTGGTGATATGTGTTTTTATGCCATCCATAATGCCCCCGCGCCTCATGGGCTGCCGATATTACCGATAACTGCTTTAAGGATTGATGTCTAGCTCCACAAATCACTATGAGTCCTTTAAGCGTGCCTCATCCTCGCTCACACATTGTCTGGAAAAACTTTCTTAAAGGTCAACCATCCTGGCACTTCTCCTAGTCAAGGAATGTGTACATTATAAGTAATCATTTCAATCTCTTTAAGTCATACTTTAACCATATCTGTGGTGTTAAATACTTTTTGCAAGGCAATAGCAAACTTTTGTATCATATAATGACGCGTCTTGAGGCAAGAAATTAATACTTATTATAGTTTTCAACACCAATTTTTGGTAGATGCTATTCATTATCAACGATAAGAAGCGTGAAATGTTTTTCCTACGCAATAGTAATAAATGAAACTACAATGGAATGAATTCCATGCATCCGTTAGATATATTTTAGGCAATTATTTGGAAATTTAAAACTTATGGATAAAGATATAATATTATACAATTTATATGTGATATTATAATTATAGAAGTCAATCATATATATCATTTTTTTCAATTTAATATGTGTCTTGCTTGAAAAAACGAGTGTACTCCAAGGAGCACAATCCTCCGGTGTGCACAGTGTCTGTCGTCCCTGTGCGCGTTCGGCTTGCTAGAGAAAATTAGTGTGTTTTATTTATTTACTAAGGCCCCGTTCTTTTATACGGTTAGTTGCGGTGTGATAATGGTGCAGTGTGGTGGAATTCGAAAAAGTGCGGTGAGTTGTGGTGAAAGTTGTGGTAGGTGGAGTAGGTTGAGAGAGAGAATGTGAAAAGTAAAGGAGAAAAGTGAGGAGAGAGAAAAATGAAAAAATATATTGGTAATAATTGTGGTGAGTTGTGGTGAAATGTGGTGGAAAATTAAATAGTACAATGCGGTATGATACCGCACCACAATCTACCGCATAAAAGAACGAGGTTATTTTGAATCATGTGCGTGTCTACTCCAAACATAGGAAGCCAATATAAGGTTTTTAAAATTCCATCTGTCCAACCTAATCAGTTTTGGTTTTGTTTTTATTCATTTTCCATTTTTTGTTTTTTATTTCCCCTGTCCAGTCTCAAATGGTAAAATTTACTTTAATAGTTGAAATAAAAGTTCAATAGCTATGATTTTAATTAGTTATATGATTATTCAATTTATTAATTTCATTGTTTAGTTTAATGAGCATTATCATTTAGTTTTATGAGCATCAATTTCAATGATGATTATGAGTAAATTATTAACATCTTCTGTCTTGTAAATTTTTCATGACATTTATGGGCATTGTACTAGTGTTTAAGATTATTATGTGACCTTTTTATGAACATTGCTTCAATGTTTTGATGAGTATTACTGAAATAACCCGGCCCAAAGAGGGAAAAAAAAGGTCCTATTAGTATTATCACTCATTTATTTGGCCCGTTTAGAATTTTTTGTAGGAGACTCCAAGCCTAAACCTAGACCTCCTATTTATATAGTCGTCGTGGGGCAATTTTGTGCCTCCAATTGCTAGGTTATGTAATTAAGAGATGGAAAAGGATACATTCATCTACGAGATAGCCTAAAGGTTAGTATTCAAATTTTCCCTTTACCATTCAAATGTGTCGTTGGGATTATAGATAGTCGATTGATTAATTATTGTGATGATTTTAGTGAGGATCAACTCTAGGCATTAGAGAATGAGGAAGAGTAAACATAGCAACCGTTTATGGATATAAAAGTTTATGATGATGGTGATAATGATAAATGTCGCAAGGTTTTGACCCAGAGGCCTATATTTGATTTTTAGTTTGGCCATATGGATTACTAATGTATGATGATGATGGTTATGATTTATAAGTTGGTTAGGAAATTCTCAGTACATAACATTGCGGCAACATCAGTAGGATACTAGTATAGGTTATCCAGTGAATGTTTTCACACTAATCCATCTTTTGGGCAAATTATGATTAGCATGAGTTTACATACTGATTAATAGGTCTCAGAGGAATCATAAGTGATCTTGTTTCTAATTTGGAGTATATCATCGGATTTTTGCGGTGTCAGGTAAGTGGTGTGATACTCTTTTAGTCTTCCTTCGTGCCCAAAATATTATTTTGTAAACTCCTTTTTCGTAAATTAGTTTTATTAAATCGGGTTGGCATGCTATTGTTTAAGTATATTATTTTCTGGTTATATTTATGTCCGAAAGATTTGATCGACTCCGTATTAATTTATATGCTTATAAAGTGAACCTTCCATTGTCAATTTGATATGTTATGTTCATATTTTGGCACATATTTAATATTGGAACCTTTGGTAGTAATTTTTAAATTGTATTTATATTTTACCTTTATATACCACATTTTGTGACACTTTACTAAATTATTTGTAAAGTAGCAGTTTACATAATAATTTTGGTATTTGAATTATTCTGAACCATCCGTTGTATTAGTGACTTTATGGTTCCGATTTATTTGTTATTCTAAATTACTTGACTGGGTACTATTTATGCGTTTTGATATTCAAGTTCTTGGTTTTGTTTTTGGGCTATGTCTTCGCGCTTGATTAAAGGTATGCACTGGACCTGTCGATCGACTTGTATGCGCGCTACTATGTGTTCCGATATGTGTATGTGTTTCGTTGGGCCCAATTCTTCGTTGCCCCGCCATTGGGTCAATAGTGGTTTTCGTTGCCCCGCCACTGGGTCAATAGTGGTCTCTGTTGCCCATGCCGCTGGGCTAGTAGCGGCTGTCTGTTGCCCATGCCACTGGGCTAGTAGTGGCCTTAGCCCCAAAGTGCGTTTTGTGTTCCGATTGCTAAGTTTTTATATGTATTGTGCTATTCAACGGTAAATTAATATTCTTGTGTATTTCGGGAAGTTTTGGAGCTAAGTAAAGTGTTTTGAAAACCAAGTCATGTTTTATCGATTTATTTGTTAACTCTGACCCACCCTATGTTTTACCCGCATGTCTAACCCAGCTAAAGGAGTGTTATGCTACTTACTGGGCTTTCAAGCTCATCCTTTCATCTTTCTATTTTTTCAGGTTGCAATTATTGGTTTCTTGGTAGTGTTCGAGTTCTTTATGGTATCAGAGTTTAGCAGTGAAGCGTAGTGGGCCAAGAGGTTGCGTGGGATAAGATTTCTGTTATTTTTTCAGTTGCTTTGTGAGTTTGAAGATTCCAATATCTTTTATTATAGTATTCGTTGTGTAATTAAGTATCATCCTTAGTTGACTGTTTAATCAAGTACTCCTTTCGAAGCTAGGTCTATTCTTATATTTTGGGTTTATTTGATCTTTTGAGCCTTGCATGCTTGTGGGGTCTTGTCCTACAAGTGTGCGGTGTCTGTCAACCCTTGGTTCGGGGCGTGACAATTACGGTAGAGTTTTATGAGTATTGTTATACAACCATACTTTTCAAAAGAATTCTATTGTTATTATTAATTAGCATATTCTATCTCTTTAAAATTTCATGAGCATTATAATGCATTTTTATGAACATTGTTTGTGCGATCTATAGGCATTACAACAGAATTTTAAGAATATTGCATGATCTGTTTATGAATATTCATTTTTCGTATTTTTTATGAGCATTTTATAATAATGGTTGAATTATGAAATAATGAACTTTAATTAAAATCTTTTTCTTCCGTCAAACACAATAAAAAAATTATAATTCAATTAACTTAAAAATAGTAATTACAATTCAATGATAAATTTTGGAAAACTGAAAATGAATATAAATGTCAAATGGCTATTTTGGATATATACTATATTCAACATCCCAAACATGATGATGAAAAAAGGAAAACATGCTCTGCACCAACAAAAAGAACATATATAATATATAAATGTTAAAAAAAAAAAAGAAATGAAAAAGAATGGTCGCGCAGCCCATGCTTGAGCGTACAAAGCTTCATGTGTCCGGGACTACTATCCAACTACTGAGTGTTGCTCTGGGATTCATGTCATTTTCAAATGAAAATGATCAGCGACAAAAATTGGAAAATGTATAAAACTTTTGAGCAGAAAGAGTGATTAAGTACATCGTAGAACATATTTAATTGAGATGAGTGCAAAACAGGCTTCATACGTAAAGCGCCCATAACTCTGCTACTTTCCATTACTTTTGTTATCTGACGCTGCAGTTGCTGTGGTTGTTGTTGTCCCCGAAGTAGTCTGTGTCACTTGGTCTCCTACATTTTGCATAAGATTGCTGTTGGATAATTTCAAGTGTATGATAAGATTAGTGACTCGGTTTTATCTAAGTTAATTCATAAGATGAGCTATTGGGTATAAGGAAAAGTCGGGCAAACTTTTCGGGACCTGATTGGCCCTATTAAGGGTAACACGGGTATGTGTTACCAAGCAAGGAGATAACTTTGATAATATTTAATCGGTTTATGCATGGATTATTTAAGCATACATTCATACATGTTATGAGTGGATAATAGTAATTAATTAATTATTATCTAAATTATCCAAAGATGACAAGGATAAATTTTATCCATATGACATGGATAAATCTTATCCATATCCACCCTATCCAAGTGCCTCTTCATGGCTTATAAATAGGGTGGATATGATGTCATTTCAAGGGGTTGTCAAATGGTGTTAAGTTTAAGAATCACAGTTTCGAGTTGACATAGACCATCATATTTATTCCAGAGAATCTCATCTCCTTTTTGGTGGCGTCTACAAGGTTGGCAGTAGGAAGTAAGAGTCTAAGTTTCTACAAGACAAGTGTTTTATCCTGCAGACTATTTACACAGCAGTTATATAAGTCGAAGGAGAGAAGGTATGCCTTCGACTCACTTGAATACTCGAGTAAATTCTCATCCTACACCGATTTTACATCAACAATTGCGAACTTTGAACCTCTCTAGTTTAGCTTCCTCTATTTCGTTTCCCTTATTAATGGCCTTGTCTGTAGCAATAAGATTGCTGTTTCCAGCTTTCATCACCATCTCATCAAAGTTGGTATGTTGTTGATCAGCTTGGCACACAAGCACTTGTTCAATGAGTTGCCACAACCGGCTAACTCTAGGATCCTCAATCCTTTCCTTTATGTATTGCTCAAGCTTCTCGTCCTTCTCTAGCAATGAAAACACCCTCTTTAGAAGCTCCCTACTCTCAACGTCAATCTCCACCAAACGTTGAAGCAACCTCTTCATCTCTCCAGCTGCTTCCGGCGAAGAAGATTTCTCCCGACTTTGAGGGCTAAGTTTTTCCTTCAACGATGCTTTTAGCTGAAAAATTGTGTCTGATTGATCTCCGTCGTCATCATTCATCATTTTGAGATGATGTAGTTGGAAATCATTTCTATTAGGATGTGCATTTTGTTGAGACATTTCGGCTATGTTTGCAAAAATGATCAATCAAGACCAACAATGAAGATGTTCGTCTTGAGGAAATTGATTGGGGTTTATGTGCTTCAAGTTAGTTAGCATATTAGAAGGAGTTACAGTTGCGCAATCATTATCTCCATACAAGTGTAAGCATTAGATTTAAGACAAGTTTGATGAGGAGCAATCAATTGCCTATTCTAATGGATAGGGACCAAATGGCTACATGGATAATACTAGCTGCATAATGAAATTTGAGCCAGATCAAGCAAATGTGAGCCTCATGTCTTGAGCTTTCACATTCATCTAAGGCTGCTGGAAGCTCATGATTGAGACGACACTTGGATGGATCATTTAATGCAAAATGAGGAGTTGGCACGTATTTGGTGAACCAACTCCCTCAAGAAAACTTGGTCATATTCCTTTTTTTTATGTATGATAAATTTATCATATTCATTCTATTTTTATTCTATTCCATCTTTTCTATACTATTCATTTTTCTTATATTAGTCGGACTAGTGTCTGCTTCGCACGCGCTGACCCGACAATTATAACGGTAACTCAAAACGCGTTAATAGTAATAACAATTGTTAATTGGAAATACATTAGTAGTCATAGTGTTCACTTCGATACAAAACATAGGTCAATCCAACATACTTAATTGTTGATCACTTACATCAGATGCTCTAGGTAACTTTCTTGAAACAAAAATGATATATCAAATGGGCTACTTTAGAAAAGATGCAATAGAAAAGGATTTTTTCATAGCGTAATATGAAGCTAAAAAATGACAATGATTCCAATACATATTAAGGAAAACGACACAATGAGCCAAAAGATTCAGAAATTCAATCAAGAAAGACTTCAAAATAGGGAAAAATCGGATGAACATTGGAAGATTGTCGGAGGCATATTACTCTGTTGTAAAACAAGTCTCTCGTGCCTCCTAAATACAAGATTAGCTAATGACAACAGTAGCTGAGAAACAGTGCCTAACAAAAACATCAAAAGAAAGGATAATAATAATAATAATAATAATAATAATAATAATAATAATAATAATCAATTATATAAAAGTAAGATCTATTCATAGTTGGTCAACCCCCACAGTGCCACTTCTCGCTTTTCATGAATGTGCCTCCCACTCTGCATGAATTTGACCCGCCTTTGACTTTGCTTTTGCTCGCTGACTCCCTATGAGCCGCTTACGATCGTACTTTTTTCGAGGGTCGAGGGGACATAACACACATGACTGATGATGGCCATGTAGTTAAGGAATGGTGACATACTGGGACGGAGCTCCCTTGGGGCAAGAGGGGGCAATTGTCCCCCGACCCAGATTAAAATTTGTAAATATTCAGATACAAAATAGACATATGTAATTGATAGGATAATTGGCTAGACTATATCTTAATAAGCTAAAGTTCCTGTGCTCAAATCTTGATGTGTTAGTTTTCTTTGTTATTTTTTATCTAACACAAATAGAATCATCTTTCATATCTATTGGATACTCTTTTATTCTTTTTATTTTTAAAATTTTTGCTTTCATAGTTTATTGTTTCATATTGCCAATTTATTATTATTTAATTAAAATTTTAATTTTTCAACCCCTTCATATATATCCTTCCATATATTTCACTAATATTTTCGCCCCCTTCACATTATGGGTTGGCTTCATCCCTAGTGACATATGATAACATACATTAGAGAAAAACTAACTAATAGATAAGAAAGAAATACCGCAATTATACAAATAAAAATTAAAATCCTTACAATTAACAATAGCAACACAATAATTTATCCATTGCATATTAAAAAGATATACCATGATCTTAGTCATAAAAATAATGTCATTGCATAGGATACATCAAGAACACTCAACATGAACATTAAACTTCAGATATATTTGCTCCAAAAAAAAGTCCATTGCATATCCCTGTTCTTTTATACGGTATTTTACAGAATGGTGTGGTGAGGTGTGGTGGAATTGTGGTGGGTATGGTGGAATTGTGGTGGGTTATTGGTATGTGGGGTAGGTGAGGAGAGAGGATGTAAAAAGTAGAAGAGAAAAGTGAGGAGGGAGAAAGGCAATGATTTACAGTAAAATGTGGCGGGTTGTGACAAACTGTGGTAGGTTGTGGCACCGCAGCTTGCCAACCGCAGAAAAGAACAGATGAAAAAAAAATTCAACATGTATTTTAGATTCAACTTCCACTATTTGCAATTCCTATAAAGTTTCAAGTGAAATATTTGATAAAAGGAAAAAATATCAATATGAAAAAAAAATACAACTCTATCCATAAAAGATTAAACAACTTACAAAAATTGATAAAATAAAAGGATAAAATTTAGCTAAGACAACTTAACCATTAAAAAATACAGTATTAAACTTATAATGTCAAGGTCATAATTAGGATTAAATTATTTTAAAAAATTATTAACTATTAGAAAAATGTATGAGGCCAAATCACATTTAAATATACAGAATATTTGCCTAACAAAAATTTAAAATAAACACATTACTAAATTGCTTTTGAAGAAGTTGAAACCAACATACCTAAATTACCTTAAGTCAAACTTTCTAGTAATTAATGGCAGAGAAAAGGGAAATTTTACGTAAAAAAGACAAAGAAAAAAATTAAAGAGTAACATGTTAAAACGGAATGGAAGGATAAAAAGGAGAGAAAAAAAAAGAAATAAAATAAAAGAGTAGTTGTTGAAAAAGATAAGGGTATTGGAGAAGAGAGAAGAACATAGTTAAGTAACCATATAATTACGAATTGAGGAGAAAAGAGGGAAAGGAAAAAAATGATATGAGACCTCCCCTTTTGTCTACCGGACCACCTTTACCGTTCTAACCTCATCCATCTAAACTACCTGTTGGAGTATTTTAAGAGTTAGGAGGCATAAATTTATAAGACATAAGCATAAGATCTATTGGGAGGTTAGAAAAGAGTTTAACAAAGAAAATAGACTCAACACGGTTTGTATCTAGTTTGACTGAACTTCTGCTGAAAGTGTGGGCCACCGACGGAGATATGGCTGATGGTAAGGAAAACATAATACGAAACCTAGCCTCGCCCTTAATGTTTATTTGGTCGCTCTCCCATACCGTTCATCCAGATAGAATCTTCCTGGCGGACGAAACTTGAGAGGAAAAAAAAAACCTTTCGAAGGCAAACGCTGCTTGGGTGTCTCGAAAACAATGAGATTGAGTCCTGTGTGGTTCCTTTATGGCGTTTGAACCAATAATGGCAGTAGAGTCCGCGATTGAGATGGCATGTTCTGAATGGGATAATGTCGTTAAAAATGGACTCTTCACAGGTTGTGGACACTGGACAGCTTCCTCCAACCACAAAATGCCACCCTAATACTTGTATCTTTTAACTCGGTCAAATTTATTAAGGTATCTAGGTGAGGTTTACCACTTACTCATACCCTGGTCGTAGGTGCCAACAAAGCTGCTTGGGTCTAGGCCTTTTTCTTACTTTTCTCTGCCATTACCATTACTTTGAATTGGTAACTTTTTTCAATCTAATCCAACCAATCTAAATCTTACACAATTTCTCGAAAAAGCATCATCTCAAAAAAACACAATTCCCAAAAAAAATATCACAACTTATCCAATCCAATCCATCCAAAAATGATTACAACCAATCCAAAAAACAAAAAATCTACAAACTTGCTAATATCAATCACAGCCGGCATTTTTTCAGGTATTTTTCATATTAGACTATTCAAGCAAACCTAAATTCAGGTTATTGGATTCAAATAATAGAAAAAATGAAAAATATTATGACTTAAAGTTTAATAATCCGTCAAAGTAAATTCGGACCAAAAATTCTCAGTTGGCCTCCTAGTCTTTAAGGTTTTCTAGCAACCTAATATCAATGGTTTAGATTTCACACAACAAATCAACTAATTAACAGGCACACACAGAAGCTGCCGAAGAAAAATAACAATTTGACAGCAACACGTACATTTCCAGCAACCAACATTAACAAAAAAATGATTTGGAGGGGAAGCCACGAATTTCATTGACAACATCTGAATCCAATACTTACATTACATGAGAAAGAGATCATTTTATTGTCAACTGTGATCACCCACAGTCACCTCCCCACCAACAAAACAAAACACAACCAACCCCCCCCCCCCTCCCCAAGCATAAACCCAGGGCCCCGACCCAAGTGCTGACCACAATGAGGTCTACAGCTCCCATCTGGTACCCCACCCATTCACCCACCCCAACAAAAAAAAAATGAAAACAAAAAGAAAAGACATGAAGAGATAGATCAGGGTCCGAGCCAAATATGGTAGCAGACACCATTCCTCCAATACAGATACTGTTGAATCTCTGATAAGATGAAAACGCCAGACACAAAGCATCAAATCATCAAATCATTAACCCTCCCCATGAGGCCACATCTCCTCAATCTGTTTGCCTTTTCCTTCCCTCTTCTTCTTTTTTTCTTTTCCCAGTTTCCTTTTTTCTTTTTCTATTTTTTGCCTTTTTATACATTTTAATTTTCTACTTTTTTTTTTTTTACCTGATTTCTTTTCCATGCCAAATTTTATGCCGCTTGTGTAACCCTAATTGCCTAAAACTAACTGTACATGACAACGGAGGGCCACATGCCCGCATGTTCTCAAATAGACTACCAAAGTGCTTCATTCTTTAGTAATGCCCCACTAGGCAGCCAAACACAAACCTGTTAAACAATAAGGGGATACAAAGCCAGCAATGTAATACTGCACTTACCCGTACCACTGGCTTTCTACCCCTTCAAAACTCACACTGATTTGTTACCACGTACTTAATTCAGGTTTTCAGCTCACTCGACAAACTCAAGATCAGAAGCGCTCCCCTTCATGCCATTGTAGCAAGACTCAGGCTGCAAAAAGAATAAAAAAAGGCAACCAAAAAAAAAAGCAGTATAAAGATAAACACGGGAATGAGTATAAGGAGTAATAGATTAACATTAATATGAGAAATACGTGCCTTATCACTGGAGGATCCTGTCGTTTTCCGGCATCAGTTGCAATGCTTGCCTTAAGCACCATGCCTGAAATCCCATTCGGATGCACCTTTCCAGCAATTTCATTTGGCTTCAAAACATAAAGGAGCGAACACATAAATGTAGTCAGCTGAACGGTCACAAAGCCAGAACATTACACAGCAGAAGTTGGCAGCAAGCTATGGCTTGCTTCACTGATGCTAATTGGTCAAAAGAACAATCAGCTAGGAAAAATGCAAATAAATTAATAAAGGCAAAGGAGCACGATGTCCAATGAATATATATATATATAACAAAACAGAAAGAAATTAAGACATAGAGACAGAAGCCAAAACCTCTTGACCACACCCAGGAAGAAACCCAGAAACTGCTTCACTTGAATCACTCTTTATTAAGCTTTGGACTGTAATTCCTTCAGAACTACAAGAGTTTCCTTCCACTCCACAAATGTCCGATGCAGAGCCAAAGCTTCCTGGAAAGTGATCAATAGATACAGCACTGGAAGTAGAGGTTGAAGCTGAGCAGGAGCGCAGATCTGAATTCTCAGCAGTAGTAGAAACATCCTCATTCATGGAGATACCTGGTGCCAACTTTCCATTTCTAGAAACCGGTCTCTCATCCACCACAGGTGGCGTATCACACTCAATAGATCCTACACACTCAGGCAATGAAGAGACGGAATTATTAACCAGAACATCTGGCGACACAGAAACCCCTCTTTCTGGGCCTAGAGACAACCGTTTCCCTGGTGGCTTAACATCAGAATCACCTTCAGCACTTTTCCTTTTGGAACCATCAATGTTGTCTTTTGGGGTACTTGACGTACACAACTGCTGCTCACTTGAAAGCCGAGATGGCCGAGGACGTTTGTAACCCTCCGGAAAAACAAAAGCAGGAAGCTGCCTTCTACGGACATGTGAGACACATATATCCATTCCAGGCTTCCAGTACGCATACATATTTATCGAGTCCCTAAATTCATCAACTGTTGCGCGTATATCAAACTGTTGACCTTCCTGGGCAACCTCCCCTTGCTTTCTTTGCAAGCCCATAAAAAAAGCACAATGAGCACACTGCCTAGATGGATCAACCAAGTCGTGTGGATAGGGATGGCACTGCAGCTTTCCAAGAGTATCACGTTCTATCTGCAGAAAGAATACATATAAAAAAGGAAAGCAGATTCAGTACCCAATCATCAAATGAATGATTAGAGTGCAAATCAGGACACAAAAGCAGGCAAGCATGACTATTACCATCAATGTCAACTGCCTAAGTCGGGACTCCACCCAGCCTCTCCAAGCACGTAGATCATCAACGTCAGCAGCAATAATATCTACCTGCAGATAGTTTTTGTAGCTATCAAAGAACCTGTATGGCTCAAAGAGGGCACTCCACTGTGCTTTGTTGAGCTCCATATCCTGACAAATCAAACTACGTCAGAAGACAAACATGTAAATTTAGTGAGACAAGCAAACAAATGTTAAAACTTACCGCACAAACATTGTTGCCACACTGGAACTGTTCCATCATCACCCTGAGGGTACTGGGTGAGACATTGTAACTAGAATTCATACAAGGGTAAGCTGGGGTAATGATAGGCATATGATGTGTACGGTCCCGGGGATTCCTACGAGGATCCCAAATAGGAAACCCAAGTTCATCCTCTTCAATCTCACAAAGCATAACAGGGTTCGGCCAGCGCCATTGTGTATAGACTCTAAAAAACCGAGAAACCAGCATACTGGGTATCGCGTTAGGATAAAGCTGGCAAACCCGAGCAACAAGAATCGCCCAATTCACACCACCGAGAAATCCAGTCACCTATTTGCCAGATAAAAGTTAAGTCATCTATTCGAAATAGCAACTAAAAATTTATGGCAGCAAATAATACTCACGTTTGAGTAAACACCACGTCTTTTTGCCCAAAACTTTATACACCTCAGTGCAGTCCGGAAATGCTAAAACCAATAATAGCTAATGATTAGTAATTGACTCATACACTTAGAACTATAAAAAAAATAAATAATAATACAATCAAACCAACTTACAGACCCTGAACAGACAAAAATAAGCAACAAGTGATGAACAAATCAAAATGACCAATTGAAAAGAAAAACCTATGAGCCTGATAACTACCTCAACATTTGGCACCAGCTTAAGAATTTGATCAGCAACCCTGCAGCCATTTAGACTTCTAACAGTGGCTTCATCAACATTATGCAGCACAGATACATGAGAAATATCCAAGTCCTGAACCAAACCGACAAGTAAATTAGCTGCACACTACAATGACTACATAGGTTGTACGTAAGACCAAGTGTAGCAGGAACCAAAAAAGAAATGAAGTCACTGAATAGATAATGCAGACATTCAAGAAATATGTACATATAATAAGAGCACACTACACAAACCATGAAATTATTTTTAAAAAAAGAAAAAAAAAACAAGTCCCAAAAGCAGAGAGCCAGAGATATCATCTTGGTGCTGCCAAGAAAATAAAAAGGGGGCAAAAAGAAACCTAAGAAAGCAATATAAAAAACAAAAAAGAACTTTAACTTTTTCAGAAATGTTATCATAAACTTTAATCCTGCTGAAGGCAAGGACAAACAAAGAAATACAGGATAAAATAATAAAAGCATTTACATTTTGCAATTGAGCATGTGTGCACACAACCCAAAATACTACCGAGTTAAAAAAAGCAAATGCAAATATATACTACACTTACATCAGGGACAACCAAAAGCGAAACACTTGCATAAAGAAGATCAATTGAAATTCCATCAAATTTAAATTTCATGACAGGGACATGAGCATCCGGAACTGGCTGTAGCTCTGTAACTTCTTCAATTTCTGCTAGAATGTCATGGAATATGTAGAAGAAATCCTCCTAGTGAACAAAGACATGCAATGCATCAGACAACTTAGAGAATAAATAACAAAAAGAAGGGTAAGTATACAACCCAACAATCACCTCCCGGCTAATGTAAGAAGGCCCCACACATAACGCATCAATATCTGCTCCCGGACCATTCACCTGCATCACATAACTACAATATGAATTTTTGAAGCTTCAAAAGTAGATATAAGCTAAAAAAACACAGCCATCAAAAGCACACAAGTGATGTGCATCAAAATATTTAAAGAAAATTGATAGGAGATGTGCATCAAATATTTTACACATCTCAATACACAAAATATTAACTGGATCACCAAAAACACAATCAGGTTCCCATATAGATGAATAACTGGCAAAAATATAATTTGATTTCGAATACAGCATAGCGGAAACATTCAAAACTTACACTCCATCCTCCCTGCTATTTTCACGTTTAATAAAGCCCGAAACTTAGAACTTCATTCATAACTGGCCAGTTGAAACAGAATATTAACCCCTAAATGACCCTCAGTACTTTATATTTAAAAATTGTACATACTAAAGGGTAAACTTGTATAGGACATTGAACATTCCTAAGTAGCCAAAAAGGACACTATTCTGGGGCAAACCAAAATAGAAATGTTAACAATAAAACTGGGACAGACGGAGTACATCATATTTGATGACCTTCAACAATTACACTCGATTCCAACAGATAGCAGTTACAAACTCATACAGAAAAGTATACCAAAAATAGGGTAAATCATAAAATTGAATGGCTTAAAGTCTTCGGTCATAGAGATAATCAATCCAATTGTTAGATAAATATAAAATACAATCTAACACAGGTATCTTGTTGGACCCAAGATTTTGTTTTTAAATATTTGGTATCTTTTAGGTCTACAAGAATTGCTGAGCGTACACACTCATGCATGTGACTGTCTGTGAAGTATGACTGATTGTTGCCAAAACATACTCCCACCCTACTAAATTGCCAACCAATGTAGGCATGCAACAGAGCCTACATCACAATAATAGGGGCATATTGTGCCTCATTTTAACACTTCCTCGTCTTTATTACAAAAGAAGAGAAAGAGGGAGACAGAGAGAGAAGTCTTTGCCAAAACATTGTCCACAGATCTACCGAACAAACTGGGGAAGCTCAAAGATATCATTCTATATGTTTCCATGACTTTATCTATGAAATCAATCATATTTTTCCAAACATAAAATCACAGCTTTAGGTGGGACTGAAGTGCTGCAGAATAATTCACATAATTGTGTGAAGTACAAAAGAAAGAACAAGCGTCCAAGGATTGAGATTTTTAAAAACGGCTACAATGTACAGAGCTCCTCGCACATAATAGCTTCAGCAAAGTTTGCATGCACTTATTCACTTACCCCAAGGCGGCAAGAACCAAAAGTGAGTATAAGTGCATTTGCATCCTCCACCATCTGGTCTGTATACCCTCTCAAGCGAGTAAGTTGTTTTACCCATTCTTTAACAAGCTGAAAAATGTAGAATCAAAATTAATACTACAATAATATGGCAAAGGGAACACAAGTCAAAGAACAAGTAGCAGAAGGAAGTTGAGGAAGGCAAGTAAAAACAGAGCATATACTTGGAGCGAAGGGAAGTGCAGTGTAGGAATGGCAATGGGTCTTGGACCCTGCCCAGATCCGCAGACCCATATCCATTTTTAAGGATATGAGTCCACAAATTTTAGACCCAAAGGATATGGGTAAGGATATGGGTCCAATGGCCAAAAATGGATATGGGTCTGGGTCCAAGAGCAGGACCCAGATCCATACCCAGATCCGTTATATTATATATATATAATAAATTAATAAGTAAAATGAATTTAACACTTTAAGATATTGGAAACCCTAGTTTTTGTTAACACTTAAGATGAATTTAATTCTTTTATTTATTTTTTGTAATGTCAAATGTGAAGCACTGAAGCGGGAAAGTGAAAAGAAAAAAAAACCCTAGACTACTTTGGATTATTTTTGAGATTTTATGTTGTAATTTGGGATTGTATGACTATTTTGGATTATTTTTGAGATTTTAAGTTTGACATTTGTAGATTTTCAGCAAAAATTTTGTGGGTTTGCTAATTAATATGCGGTACAAGTTCAATTTAAATGTCAGTAAAGGATATGGGTAAATGGGTAAGGATATAGGTCCAGTCAAAAATATGGGTAAGGATATGGACCCTTTCAGAAAAGACCCAAAGGATATGGGTAAGGATATGGGTCCAACTAAAAATATGGGTAAGGATATGGATCCAAGTGGACCCTGCCCAGATCCTGCCCATTGCCATCCCTGGTGCAGTGGCAACCAGAGCATCACTACAAGTATCAAACTAAATATCAAACACCATCTGGTGCCTTAATGTACTACTAAGGAAGTACAGCTGGCTATAAGACTATAACTTCCACAGAACAACCAACCAAAACAATTCTTCCTGAGAAATAAGGATATAAATAATCATCACACAAATGAAACCTAAGAATTAAAAAAACAGCAGTAAACTATGGGGTCATTCTTTCTCATAAAATCAATTTCAAGACCAGATGAGAAAGCCCCAACCTTGAATATAGACATTAAGAAAGTTGCAATACATAGCATATGCATAATGACCTATGAATACATATTCAGTACTCAAAAGGTAGTATGACATCCGTACATAACAGGCACAAGAAAGGGCGTTTAGTTTTCAATATGCTATCATCAATGACTAATATGAAGTCTAAAGAAACCAAAACGAATATGACATGGATGCTTCACTCCTACTTCATTGAACAGTTACTGCCCTTCCATGCTTGCACAGTTTTTCACAGTTGAAAGTCAAGTCAAGAATAAAAGAAAGGCAAATGTGCAATGATAAAGCTAAGACAGCCCTCTCAATGGGATTACCCTGAAAAAATTGACTACTTTGAGACGAGCAAAATTACAATCGCAAGGCATAATTGTCCACATCAGCTAATAAAGCCCTCAATTAAATCGACCAAATAACAATGATCAGTCAATTTCAGATCTTACACAATAAAGAACTCAAATTTTAGCAATAACGATTAACCCCAAATAAGTCAGCGAGGAACCAAGTTGTAAACAATATTCATGAGTTTACCAGTCTCAAACGAGCGAGAACCTCCTCTCTCTTTGCAGCCTCCTTCTCGCTTTCATAAAGACCAGAATCAACCAAGAACTACCAAAAAGAATCCAAAAGCAACGTCAAGCGATCAATAACAGTTGATTATTTAGGCAAATCCACCAAAACAAAGGAAGTTCATAACTACTTAGATTAGATGATATCACATACCTTTTCCAAATCCCGCGTCCTCTTCAAATCGGCTACAGTAGGGCCGGCCACGGATATTGGCTTTGTGACTCCATAGAGCTTGAACCCCTCCGCGGCACTCACCATCCTCGAACACAAGAATTCACTCAACTAATTCTGATTGAAATTTCAGAATTTGTAAAATCGTAGATGGTGGAGGATCAATCAAAACAATTTGAGAAAACAAATTGGAAATCGAAGGGTGGAAATTCGAAAACCTAAAAGCAAAAAAGAATTGTTGGATCAAATCAAATAAAGGAAGGAGAAGAAAGTAGGGAAGGAAGAATCGGAATGGGAATTGAAGAACCCAAAAGGGGAATAGAATTGAATTGAATAGTAAGGGTGGTGTGATGTGGGGTGGGGTGGTGTGGAATAGAAACGAAACCCTAGAAATCGAACGGAGGGAAGGACGAGTTCTAAGGAAGAGGAGGGGATGATGGTGATTGGGATTGGTGTTGGGGTTGGGATTGGGATTGGGATTTGGGGAAGGAGAAGAAGTGTTGAGAGGGGTGTTGGGAGAGAGAAAGAGAAGAGGAAGGAAGGACAGAGGAAAAGAGCGAGGGAGAGAAAAGGGTGGGTGGCGGCCAATTGATTTTTTTTTTTTTTGGGGGGGAGGGGTGGAAGAAGGGCACATTCACAGATTCTTTGCTCCTTCAGATTTATATATTACGATATTTATTTTTGGGCTGGCCATTTAAATTCCCTCAGTGTGAAACCCAATCAAGGAATCCTCCAAGCATCAACCAAACAAAAGAAACTACCGTCGGTTACACTTGTTCTCATCCTAAAGTTCAACCCCATTATTTCACCTTTATTTAATCTAAGGTTGTGTTTGGCATTAATATTGTCAGAATCGGATTGGTCACTGAACCGATTGGTCCAGTGGATCAATGGTTCAACTGGACGGATCAGTTTAACCGAGTTAAACTGGTTGACCTGAGTCACAATTGAACCAATCAAAACCGATATGAAATGACCATAAATTAAAAAAATTTAATACACTTAAAAAATAATTTAACAACCAAAACAAGTTATCACCTTTAATGTGAAGATAATCACGCTATACTGCCCGAATCAAAACAAGTTATCATATTTAATGTGAAGATAATCAAACTCCACACTGACTGCATCCTACAAGCCATTTCTCATTGTAGTAGCTTCAATAACAAGAATGGAAACCTCCCCTAAATTGAAGAAAGATGCCTGAAGAACATTACTGAATTGATTGTTGATGATGTAGCCTTTGCCGTCGGCTCCACTAGCTTGAACTGATCAAAATTAACTTAACAGCTCCAAGTGGCTGCTTACTCCAAGAAACCCAAACCGCCTGGGGGTGGCAGATAAAAAGTATCCACTAACCTCTATCTAATTCTCCATTCAATAAAGCCCTCTTTTCTCGAATAAGCATAACACAAATATTGGCAGATTCTTTTTGAAAATAACTATATTGTGAGTTTTCCAAATGCTCCAAAGAAGAGCAACAAAACCATCAAATTCGTTGAACGAGAACCATCCCTAAAACAAGTTAGAAGCTAGAATAGGTCCTCGTTCGATATAGGAGTTAAGAACCATCCAATGATGATTAAAGATAGTGGTCCAAACCACTTTGGTAAAGTCACAATTATGAAATAAATAGTCTTCCTCTTCCTCTTCCTCTTCTCTAGAATAAAAGGGGCAAGTAGTATCTACCACTATACCTCTCTTAGCAAGACATGACTAAAGAGGCGAGGATTTATGGTAGAGCTACCGAAGGAATAGTTTTAATTTAGATAGAATATATAAATTCTGGATCCAACAAAATTCCCCCGGGCTATTAAGATCAGTCCCACTATACACTAGCTAAGTGAAAAATTCGGTAGAGAAATCACCATTGCTAGAAGTCCCCAACTCACTTAATCCTCCATAGTATTGAAAGGAATTCATATATTTTAAAATCAAATTTAATGAATTTGAGTAACAACTTATGCGAGTCGGCTAACATTTCAACTTTTATTTTGTTGAATAAAGTCCTTTACCCTTAAGGTTAAATCGACCTGAATAACATCATCTCTAGTATTGAAAGAAAGAAGATTTCGTGGGCACATTAATTATGTTACTATTGGGAATATGTCACATTAATCCTTTTTATATTGCTCAATTGCTCTAAATTGCTTTCTAAGTCTTTCTATAATGTTCTAGTAAGAATTGTTCACCGAAACTTTCCATATTACTCCATCAAAAATTCTTTCCATATTCTTCATCAACCTTTGGGTATAAATAGAGGTAACTACCATAGATATTAACATCACATATCAAAGAGAGAATTTAGCATATATTTGAGAGCTTTTGTATTCCTCTTGAGAGCTTTGTTGGGATTTCTATCTTTGTATTCCAACAGAGAGAGAGAGAGAGAGAGAGAGAGAGAGAGAGAGAGGTTAAGAAAGGGTTTTGTCCTCTAGTCTTAATCAAATCACACATTATGATTGTAATCACCTTTGCACTCATCTTTTCTCAAAGTGGATTTTTTCTTGTTGTCGTCGTTCCTAGGTATTTCTCCGAGTTCTTCGGTTTCCCACGTAAATTGTTTCTCCTTATTTGGCTCTCATTATTTTCTTGTGACTCGATTCTATACTAAATTTTGCATATTTCCTTACAAGTGGTATAAGAGCTTTGGTATCAAGGATGGGTTCTAACATGAAGGCTGAAATTCCTAAGTTTGATGGAGAGATTAATTTCAATCTTTGGAAGGTTCAGATGAAGGTGATGTTTAGGCCCATTTTTAGGCCTAAATTACGCTTCGGGGCTTGCTCTTTTCACTCGATTCCGAGTTATTTTCATTATTTTTACTTGGTTTTTAATTCTTTTGTAGGTTTCTCACGTTTGAGGAATAAAACGAGGCAAATGAGTTATTTGAAGGTAAATTAGGAGGTCCCGAGGGATTTCCTGAGTCAAGCCGAGCCAAGGATTGAAAAAGGGTGAAGCCAGGACGGGAAAACATCTCAAAGGGGCAAGTCCAGGGCCATCGCACCCGCTACCAGTCTTGTAGTGGGCGCGACAAGGCCACTTTCACTACCCAGAATCGGCGCCCCTGCTACAATCTCGTAGCGGGTGCGCCCAGAGGAGCTTGGACCCGAAGGTCGTGCCACCCGCGACAACAGGAGTGGCACCCGCGACGTTCGCCTTATAGAAAATCTTAGAGGAGGCCTGCACATATTGGTCGCGCCCGCGTACCCATGCGAAACTAGAATCACCTCCCATATTTCGCTTTGTCGCGCCCGCGACGACCCTGTTTTATATGCGTTGTAATGGCTGAAACGGTTGCATTTTAAGTAAGTTCCATGCCTTATATAAATAGTTTTTGGAGACGATTTTATTGGAGTTCAGCTAGAGTTCTGGATTTTGATTGTACATCCTAGTTTTAGAGAGAGAAAGCGTGTAACTACTGAGTGATTAAGGAGACTTCTACTTTCATTCTTGCTTGGATTTGGATTGTGATCAAGAATTGAAGCTTCAACAATTGGAAGATTGTGAAGATCATCAATTCTAGTGTTCTTCATCTGTTGGTTCTCATCATTCCATAGGTGTTTTCTTCTCCTTAACTTTACTATTGCATTGTTAATTACTTGTTTCCTTGTTGATTATCTTGATTGCTAGTTAATTGCTTTGTTTGAGATTGTTCTTGCTTTTTGTTAAAAATCATGTTTAGGTTTAGGATTGTTTGTGCTAGTGTAGTCATGGTAGTAGGTAGTGGCTAGTTCCCTTAGGGGTTAGGGGGTGATTAAGGTAGTTAATGGGTGATTAGGAATGGGTTAACAAGTTAGGGAGTAATTAGGAAGGAAATCTAATTCACACCTTATTCCTTCCTTCAAGTGGAGTGCATTAGGGACCGAAAGCTCTCAATGTATTAATCGCTTGTTAACGGAAGGATAAGGAAGGGATAGTTAGTCACTCGCTCATGAAAGTGAGGATGAGACTAACTAGGGAACCCTGCTAAATTAACCCTCCAAGTCCGTAGTGGGCCTTGAGGTAGTTAATCTCGACTACCCTTGAAAGAGGGAGGCCGATGGCCTTATCCTAGCAGGATTCCCATTTGATTTTCTCCTGCTTCTTACCCCCTAGCTGCGAAACCCATTACCTTTGATCCCGTTGACTTCTTAAAACCCCCATTTTTATCATTTTTATCATTCGATCGAACTTTTATCTGTTTGTCTTCTTGTTACCCTTAGTGATCCTTCCAACATTTTGTTGCCATTAGTGATCTTTATTTCCTTCTTGACCAAGACCATTAGCTAGGCCTCCAGCTCCCTGAGAAGAACGACATATATACTCACATATATATCAAAACCGGGTATACAAAACCTGTTGTACACAAAATGGTGCCGTTGCCGGGAAACTAGCGCCCTGAGCTATTAGTTTCTTTTGGTTAGAGGTAGTTAACATCGCTTTCGTGCTAGAGGTCAGAGTGCGTAGGTCTATGAAAATTCGACTCTTCTTTGGTTCTTTTTGGTGCATGCAGACTCGCTCTAGTGCCGATCAAGCATCATAGAAGGCATCAAGTCCCAATGGCCGATGAACGACCTGATCCAACCCGTACCTTAGCTTCACACTACCGCCATTACCACCAAACAAAGTGTTCGAATTCGAGCCTTATCTGTTAGCTAGATGTGTTCAAAAGCAACCGATATCACGGGGACGTTTTTTAGAGTCCCATTGACCATATTGACAAATTCGAAGATCGGATTGGCTTTGTGCAAATGCCTGGGGTACCGTCAGAGTTTATGAAACTGGAATTTTTTTTCCACTTATTTTGATGGGGAAGGCCACGATGTGGCTTAATACATGCCCCTCCCTGGGTACTTATTCTTCATGGGATGCGCTAAGCAAAGATTTTCTTCACCGATTCTTCCCGGCTGATGAGACACACTGACTCTGACAAATTATGAACTTCAAGCAAGAGTCGGGTGAGACTCTTTTGGAAGCTTGGGGGAGATTCAAGGGCCTCCAACGACAGTGCCCGCATCATAATTTGGCCGATTGGTTGTTACTTCATCATTTTTACTATGGATTGTATAGCACACTCAGAGAATCAATTGATAATGCATCCGGGGGGATGTTTCTTAAGAAGACCACGGAGGAGGCCAATGTTTTTCTTCATGAGCTATCTCAAAACTCTCCTCATTAGGGAGGAGGCCGAAGCTCAAGAGACGAGGGTTTTCCTTGGAGAGCAACCCCATTATGAAGTTTCTTATGGCCACCATCCTTGAGATATAACAGAAAATGGTGCTTGATAAAACTTCCAATCAATTGAAAGCAGTCCAAGAGATGCAAACCCTTGCATCCACTCCCGTTGTCGTTGCCAATACATGTGAGTTTTTCTTTGGTATACATCTCACTCAACAATGTACAAAGCTTCAACAATTGGAGCAAGTGAATGCCATCCATTCTTCCTACACTAACCAAGTTTCCTGGCACTCCAAAGGAAACCATGCTATCAACCAAAACATTCAACACTACCCTCCTGACTACCAAAATCAGCAAATCCAACAACCTACCTACTCACAACCCATCTCACAACCTCAAACCTCTCAACCACCCCAAGAATCCATGGTAGAGAAGTTGTTGCAGCAAATTGTTGCAAACCAGGAAAATGAATGGCTCGTCTCAAAAGCCTTGAGATCCATTTGACCCAAGTTGCCCAGCAAAAGCATCTTTCTCAACCCATCCAACCACAACCTATCCAAAGGGTGCATGTGAACACTATCACTCTATGGAGTGGAAGAGAAGTTGATGGACCCATAACGATGGAAGAGAATTCTTTAGGAGAGAAAGAGGGAGATGTAGTGGATGTGAATGAAGAAGAGGACGTGGAGGTTGAACAAGCTAGTGTTGAGAAGGAGGAGGAGGAAGTAGTGATTGAGATGCCTAGTGATGAGAAAATGGAAGAATTGGGTGAGAGAGTGAAAACCAAGGAGAAACTTGAGAAAGGAAAAAAGATTTTGAGGGAAGAAGCCTACGAGTGCCCTATGGAGCAACTAAAACCATATCGAACGCTAGTTCCTTTTCCTGGGAGATTGATTCAACACAAGATTGATGCGAAATTTTTGAGATTTATAGAGATGTTGAAGAAGCTTCAAGTGAATATTCCCTTCTTGGATGCTATTTCGGAGGTGCGCTCTTTTAAGAAGCATCTGAAGGACCTCCTCAAAAACAAGAGAAAGATAAAAGAAGAGTTAGTTGTTCATTTGATGGTAGAGTGTAGCGTTATAATAGGGAGAGAGACCCCCAAGAAACTCGTCGATCCTGGTAGTTTCTCTATTCCGTGCGCTATAGGGGATATGAAAATAAAAAAAAGCTTGTGATCTAGGGGCAAGTGTGAGCGTTATGCCCTACTTCATTTGCAAGAAACTCAGCCTGGATGATTTAACCCTGACCACGATTAACTTGCAGCTTGCCCATAGATCGATTAGGAGGCCCTTGGGCATTTTAGAAGATATCTGAACCGTGTCGGGTTTGGGCCCGAGCTTCCTGATAAGTGCTTCTTGTATATATGAGAACTTGGTCATTTTGATGTGAATTTGGGGAATATTTGATTTGATTATGTATTTTTTATACCCAAATTTCCCATATTACACTTGGTTTGGAGTTTGGTGAGTTTTGTAGGGAATTTGTGAAGAATCGATGTAAACCGAGCCCAAAAAGCAAGTGTAGATCCAAGTTATGAGCTTAAAGGACCAAGAAGTGAGATGTTGGATCACCCAAGGCCCAAACAATGGCCCAAAGTACTCCTAGGCCCGAAAAAGCAGTGACACGGGTGCCCCCAGGAAGAGCACGGGTCGTGTCTATGGCCAAAGAGTGAGATAATATGAGCAGTGAGCTGACACGGTCCGTGTCACAGGGAGCACGGTCCGTGTCACATGGGGCACGGTCCGTGCTTACCCTGGCACGGTCCGTGTCTCTCCTGTCTTTTCATTTTCGACGGTTTTGAAGTGATGTTTGCCTATATTATGGGGATTTCTGGCCAAGAAAAAGGGGGGAGGAATCGACCATCATCCATTTTCATGCCCTAATCATATCATTCATCATCCATATTCCATTCCATGATTGAAGATTGAGAGAAGATTGAAGATTGAAGAGCAACTCGATCATACTTTGAAGTGGAGGAGCAAAAGTCCTCCATTGTTGATTCCTAGCAAGTTTGTTCTTCACTTGGGTTTATTTTCTCATTCTCTCATAGACTTTCATGTGCTTTCTAGAATAGATTTCAAATGCTTTGTAGTTTTAAACATGAATAGTGAGTAGTTCTTTTTAGTTTAGGGGATGAACCTTTGAAGTTGCTTGATGAATTGACTTTGTTGGATTGAATTATCATGAATTTAGTTTGTTTCAATCTATTTGGTCTTGGAATTGAATCGTTATTGCTTTTGCTTGATCACCAATTGCAAGTTAATAGGTTGTTGAATGAAGTACCGAAAGGAGAAGTTTGATTACCCGAAAACCTAGATTAAACTAGTTAAAATTGTCTAGACATAGAAGTTTTAATTAGGGTTCTTGAGATAATTAGATCTTCAACTTTGACTAAATCGAAATAACCACGAAAGTAGGTGCTTGGTTAGTCTTGGCAATTCGCTCTAGTGACAAAATCTCATTGCGAAGTGTTTTATGCTATTATCGAACCTTGATTGTGCAAATTAATGAAATGAAAGTTCAATCCACGTCGTTGATTCGTTATTTGACTTAGGTTTCATCCCCTGAACGTCTTTTTACCTTGATTAAATTCGAAAAGTTTGTGTGAATAACCCTTTGTTTAGTTCTTGATTGTGATTAGATTTAGAATTAGTTATTTCAAACCAAAAACGGATCGACTTAGCGATCAATTAGGAGGCTAGTTCAGTGCGTTGAAAGGAAAAGTCCCTGTGGGAACGACCTTGATTTATGCTACAATTTCACCCGTGCACTTGCGGCCTATCACTTCCTTAGCCGGGATTTTGGAAAATGATACAAAGGAGAAAGTCCCGACCCAGCGTTCCCACACTAAACCCACTCACCCTTTCATTTTCAAGAACCGATACGCATTCTCGAAGGGTGGGATGGTGAGTATTGAGTTGTCGTGGTTGTGGCGAATCAACCGATGTTAGAGCTTGGAGAGGCTCGGGTTTTGCTCCACCAGCCCTGTAGGCCTCGGTCATGCCGGGCCGTCTCGATACGAGAAGCATCGAAGAATCGAGGTTCGGGTGTAACTCGGAATCAATAAACTTCAAGTAGAAAGCAGCGCCACAAACAGCAAGCAGTCAAGCCCGAGTCGGTGTAGTCACTCCTGCGAGGTCGTTCTGGTCAGGGCGTCACGCCCGTGACCAGCCTGGTAGCGCTCGCGACACACGGCAGCAAGCCCAGGAGAGTTTATGGCAGAAGGTGGTCGCACCCGCGACACACCTTGTCGCGCCCGCGACGCGCTTCGGGAAGCGTAGGGTTGTTCAAGACAGTAGAAGGTCGCACCCAAGACAGATCTCGTCGCACCTGCGACACGCTTCGGCAAGCAAGGGGTTGAAGGGACAGGAAGTTGTCGCGCCCGCGACGGTGCTGCTGCGCGTGTGTGCTGTTTTATTTTAATGCTAAGTTTTGTTTTAATTTTCCCCATTAGTATAAATACCCCCTTAGCTTATTTTCCAAGATAGCTTTTGATGATTATGAACATGCTTATGCATTTGTTAGGGTTTCCCCTACTTTTCTCCAAAAAATCTTGATTACTTTATCCAAGTTATTTTGGTGGTGTTTCAAGTCATCTCTTTATTGATCATTTGGTGGATTTTTCCTTTATGATGGTCATGGTGGGGTGTTAGGCCATTGGGGGTGGTTCTTCCTCTATCTAAGGGTCATATCCAATCCTTTTGCTGCTCAAGCTACTTGTTGATGGTTGATTTTAGTTCCTTCTTATTGTTATTGTTCAAGTTCAAGGTTATTATTATGATATTCAAGCATGGATGATTAAGTTTTCCATCATTCTCTCTATTCTATTGTTCATGGGTGTTCAAGGGGTTTTCTCTCATCTCCTTAACTCAAGCTATATCATTACTCCCCTCCACGTACACGCTCCAATATCCTGGTGCAAGTGGGGAGTTTTCTTATCCCTTGTAATTTTGTTATACTTGAGATGGATGAGGACGCGAATATACCCATCATTTTGGGTCGACCATTCTTAGCTACAGTCGGGGCCATGATTGATGTAAAAAAAGGTCGTTTGTCCATTCATGTGGGTAGAGAACACAGTGACTTCGATCTTGACAACAAGAGGAAGAAACAGCCTTTCAAGGAATCATGTTTTAAAGTCAATGGGGTGGCGGAGATTATGGATGAGCATCCAAGGGAGGTATATTTTCTTGATGTGGAACCCGATGATGGGGGTGGAATCAATACCTAAAGGCTTTACAATCCAAACCGAATATAGTTGGGGACACCTTCCGAGATAACTTCCTCAAGACTGTCCCAATGAGGAAGGAAATATCATTGGGTAATACTTACATTGTGGGCATGGATGAGAAAGAGATTGTTTTCAAAGGCCCAAGACCGGGTGAACCCCCTAACATAGAGCTGAAATCATCTCCTCTTTCCCCACGCCCAACCAAATCACCAAAAAGGCGGAAAGATTCGCATAGGCATAGGAGTCATGCGGTGTAGAAAAGGAAGAG
This sequence comes from Portulaca oleracea, assembly GCA_029582165.1. Classification (NCBI taxonomy): domain Eukaryota; kingdom Viridiplantae; phylum Streptophyta; class Magnoliopsida; order Caryophyllales; family Portulacaceae; genus Portulaca; species Portulaca oleracea. The sequence continues at coordinate 37,136,123 of CM055874.1, forward strand.
AAAGCGATGGTGGAAAAAATGGAAGATATCATTACTTCCTTATTCTTGTCAAGAAATAAAGATAGACAAATGAAAAAGCTAACTCATTGTCTTAAGAATCATGGTTGCATTTAGCGTATGCAACAAACTGTTTAAACCCCTTGGCTCCCCAAGTGGATTAGCGTGGTCTCATGAGGGTTTGTAGCAGCTATACCCACAAAAGCTTGAAAGAGAAAAAGAAAAAGAAAAACCAAAAACTATTTTTAAAAAGAGAAAATGAGTTATTTGTATCTACAACAATGTAATCAATCACTTCAAACAACTTTGCTACCTATTTAGAAATAACCAATATATTCAAATCAAGGACACTTTTACAAAGATGACACTTGTTTTCGTGATTTCCAGTTCATACACTTATATACATATTGATTTCCTTGTGTGCATGTGCATGTGTATCTATCAAGCTGTTTTTGGTCAAATCAAGGTCAAGAAATTCAATCTAGGTTACTCACATAATCATACTCAACTTATTTCATTAACTACCATGTCTTATCTCCAACTCGATTTAGTGTCGCCCTTGGCTTGGTGAGGACCACAACTTTCATCGAGAATGGAAATAGACTATTATTCATTCTTTTTTTTTCCTTTTTTTTCACGTTGGTTTATTTCTAGATGTGAATGACTCGAATAGGGTCTACTCTCCCAAGATCGGTCTTCTTCGTACATATACAGGATACTTAAGGGGCAAGAGCGTTATACCACTCATGCAAGACTAATTTTGGTGAACCAACATTTCTCTTTTTTTTCTTTTCCGATTCTTTGTTTCGGTATTTTTCAGGATTACAATGAGTTTAATGCAACTTTTGGAATGTGATGTATATTTTAAATAGTTGAAATTGTCCAAATTGTTTTTTGCAAGCCCTAGTACTTTGAAAAGGGATAATCAAGTTTAAAGGGGAAAGAGCAAGTGGTAACTCTCTCTTTGAGTTTAGTTTGAATACTTTCAAAGTGTTCATGGTGAAGGAAATGTGATTTTACTAGTAAACTATTCTTAAAATGTGCAAAGTAATTCCTAAAGGTGTTTTAAAATGTAAAGCACCAACAAAGTCCAACAAATTCCACTAAGCAAAGCAGTGAAACCGCCGCGACCATTCTGCTAAGAGGGAAGCCCAGGGAGGTCAAAGACCGGTAGCCTGTTTAGGCATGGTTTTTGAGCCTATGCATTTTTCTCGATTCTGCAAGTAAACGTAGTGGTTTTATGTTGCTTTTCCTCCCTTTTTAGGTACCTTCGACAATAATATGCAATTAGAAGAAAAGTGTACAAAAAGAGGAAAAAATCGGGATGAAAGGATAATTGGGATTCAATCCTGAGGAAGCCCGACTTGGGAAGGTTGAGGTCAAAGTCTAAGGCTTAAGGACCTCAAGAGGACTCAGGACAGAAGAGACCTCACGGTCGTGACACACTAAGTCACGACCATAACTGACTCTTCCCCAGGCCAAGGAAATGAAAAGTCAAGCACCCTCAGACAGAAGGGGAGTCACGATCGTGACTCAATCCCTTATGGTCGTGACTCATCATGTTAGAATCTTGGTTCAAGAGCAGCAGACACGTCATGGCTGTGACTCACTCCCTCACGACTATGACAAGCAGAAAAATAGAACAAGGCAGAGGGCACATCACGATCGTGACAAGCAGAAAACCAGATCAAGGCAGATGGCACCTCACGATCATGACTTCCATAGATCACCTCGTGAGGAACTGAAATAAGCTTTTCCCTTCCTAAAGAAAGAGGCCACATTGCCGTGACTTACTAAGTCACGACCGTGACGCCCTGTTTTTCCGACTTAATTTCAGGGCCAAAACGAGTGTGTTTAGTGTAATCTCTTTTGAGTCTCGTCATTTGATGGGAAACCTTCAATTTTTGTCTTAGGTAGGATTTTATTTAGGGTTTACTCCCAATTGAGAGAATTCTTTCATTATCTCTCTAAACTTTAGTTTAATCTCTTTTAATCTCATTGAAGATCAAGGCTTATCATTGCACTTGGAGTTATTATTATTGTTTTCTTGCAATTGGAAGATCATTCTTGATACCACATTGTAGTGTTACTCTTTCTCCCTCCTAATTTCATATTTCAATTAGTATAATTACTTGCCAAATTATCTTGTTTATGATTTTAATTAGTTTAATTAGTATTGTTTTGATAGATATTGATAGAATTATGTTAAATGTTGGCTTGATTATTGAGGTAGTGATAGTTGTGAATATGGGTTGCTAATTTCCCTCAGGGTTAAGGGGTAATTAAGGCCCCTAATGGGGGATTATGTTAGGTTTAGTGGATTAGCATGATTCGGTGATTTGTTTAACATTTCCCACCATACTTCTCCATTAGATGTCGATATTCATGATACTGGGAGGTGATGAGTTATCTTCCAGCATTGAATTGGAGGGTTATCGGATGAACTAATTGAGCATTAATATACATTGACATGTGATTAGTGCTTAATTAGGTGAATTAGCCCATTATGCTACCTAGAAACCATCACTATGGGAATGGTGATGGAATTTAGGGAGTAAGCATCAAATCCTAACTCTGACGAGGGGGATCTGATGCTAATTTATCCGCCTCGTGCTCAACAGCTTATCTATGAATCACTCCTAAACCTCTTTACCAACCCTTTTTCTCTCATTAGGAGGTCTGGTAATACCCCGAGCCCTTTCCCTTTTAATTGTGGCTTTTCTCTTGACCTTAGCCAAATAGTTTTCCAAAAATCAAAATTCTTGAACGTCAAACCTAGTTGGTGAGAGCTCAATAGACTCTTAGGTTTGGAAACCCCAACTCCCTGTGGAGACTGTATAAAAACCTGGCTGTACTGCAGTTTGAACATAACTCGGGGACATCCACAAAATTTCGGAGACTCCATTGGGGAGTGTTTTTTAAAAGTGGGTAAAACTTGAAAAAAGTTTAGCGTGCTTTAAATTTAGAAGGAAAATAAATTTTAATTTTACATCTTTTAAACTATTTACCCTTAGCCATAAAGCATCGCATATACAGGTGTACTTTTTTGCCATTAAGTGGCGTGGCAACATTCAAAGCGACGATTTAGGATTAACCCAAAAATATAACCCATGGGATGTTGGATTGACTATACTCAGAATAGTGCATTCACGCTAATTTGAGCCTTAGTCACCAACTACGGAGTCTCCATTCGAGCTAAGAGCAACACCCAATACATTTGAATTGTAACACTCTTACAAGGAAAATGCACCAGAGCGTGACATGAGGCACAACGTTTTTATCCAACCAATAAACCCTTTTTGAACTTAGAGACTTGGTTTAGGATACCCCATCATGTTGTAATCTATGTGTAAATATGTGTCTATGTATGTTGACTCTTCACCAGAATTGTACCTAATTTAGAGATATTGTTGTAGTATGTTATTATTAATTTTTGTTATTGTTAATGTCATACCTTAAATTAATAGAAAATATTTCATAATTCATAATTTTTTGGGTAATATTTCAATTAATGTTTAAATTAATTATTTGAATAGTGTTACATTTCATGAGTAAATAACTAATGAAGTGAAAAAACATTGATGGGATTATGAGCATGGTTGTTAAAATCACAATCCGGATCGTAGGATCGTACGACCCTACGATCCAAAAATGACAAAACGATCCAAATCGTTCCTGGATCGCTACCTTGTTAGGATCATACCAGGATCGGATCGACTAGGATCGGTCAGGATCGTTTTAGAATTGTCGGGATCGGTTCGATCCTAACTATAGTATTTTTTTTAGAATGGTCAAAATCACACTAGAATTGGTTAGGATCGTGCTAGGATCGGTTAGGATCGTATTAGGATCGATTAAGATCGTACTAGGATCGGTGAAAATCATTGTTTTTTGTACAATTTTTAAAATACAATGTTTTTTTTTGGCGAAACTTCAAGCCACCTATAATAATTTTACTTTATTGGTAAAATCTTACTATCCTCGACCCGATCCTACAATTCCGATTCTAAGGACTCCTATCGATCCTAACTAGAATCCCGATCCTGACAACTTTGATTATGAGTTGATGTATATAACAAATAACCCTAAATAAGAGGAATGCAATTCACAATGTTTCTACATTTATATTTACTTAAAAGGTCAATTTATACTTTATTTCTTGACTGCAATTAATTAGGTAATTATTGATGGTTTGGTTACAAGATACTTTTTTTTTCTATTTGCTCAAATGCTCTCAAATTTTTCTATCTAAACTTTACACAAAATGACTATCTACGTCATAATTACTAAACAAAAATAAAATTAATAAATATAAACAAAAAAGATTATATATATATATATATTGTTGGAAATATTAACCTAGAAAAATCATAAAAAGAATTATAGAAAGATTCATAGGAAAATCTAGGACATTATGTGAAAAAATATCATAGAATATTCTAAATATATTAAGAGATAATGTAAGAAAAATCTAGAACATAGATATTGACAAATTAGTAAGGAGGTTAAGGCTTCTAGCACCTCCTCACTACACATATAAATAGGCATTAGAGACATGTTCTTAAGGTGTGGAACTAATAAGCTCCAATAAGGAGTTCCTCTCACAACCACCATGTATTCAATTTCCCCCTTGTAATATTCTCCAATAAGGAGTTCCTCTCACTACACTTCTGCTACGCTCCTCTTAAAAATTTCAACATGGTATCAGAGCTCAGATTGATCCTTTCTCCTCCATCTCTACTCATACTATGATGAGAAAAGTTTTTCTATGCTTCCCAAAAATATTTTTCATTGTTTCAACATCTTTCTCCACATTCAAAGCCAAATGCATTGATCAACAACTCTTCCCGTACATTCTACCAAGCATGGCTAAAATGCCAACCAAAAAAATTGTTCATTGTTGAAAAACATGTACACCTTCCTTAACCAAATAAGGTCAGCTAAAAGTCTAACCTAATCAATAATTCATGGGTGGCCAACTAAGAAAGCCAACCCAATTTTGAGATGGGAAGGACGCCAACATGTGGCCAAGTTCCCCCAATTGGGACAAAGTATCCCAAACACAACAAATCAACAAAATCAAAGAAGCATACGGTCAAATATTTGGGAAGAGTGAATGAATTCAAGCAATGGGATCAAGGCAAGATGTTAGACACAAGAAGCAATGGAGGGGAATCATGAAGAAGAAATTTCAAGCAATCAAGCAACCTGGACAAGACTATTGCAAGAAGCTTAGTGCCATAAGCCGCCAAGACATACATCGTTGAGATACAATCGACGAATTTTAAAGCACATACAACCAAAAGGTAGAAGTGGAGTTCCGAGGAAAAATGCAAGGAGCAAAATGATGCACATCATTTTCAAGAGATCAAGGATATCAAAATGAGGGGGAGCCGACATCATATTCTAGAAAAGATATGAATAAGATTTTTCTAGATTAAGGGGGAGTGTTGGAAATATTAATCTAGAAAAATCATAAAAAGAATTACTAGAAAGATCCATAAAAAAAATCTAGGACATTATGTGAAAAAATATCATATAATATTCTAGATATATTAAGAGATAATGTAAGAAAAATCTAGAACATAGATAATGACAAATTAGTAAGGAGGCTAAGGCTTCGAGTACCTCCTCACTACACATATAAATAGGCATTAGAGACATGTTCTTAAGGTGTGGAACTAATAAGCTCCTATAAGGAGCTCCTCCTACCACCACCATGTATCCAATTTCCCCCTTGTAACATTCTCCACTTACAAATCCACTTCAAGTTTTATTTCCAAATTTTGGCCCACTACACTTCTGCTACGCTCCTCTCAAAAATTTCAACATATATATTACACACATCACGTGAGATGGAGCTAGAGGGTCATTGCACACTGCGGGAGGGGAATTACAATCTGCAATTTCCCAAAGCAAGTAATCATTCTACCAATTTTGAAAATCCAAAACTGTTGCTCGATGGAAGCCATAACGGAATTCCCCAAGTTGAAGTTGTGAAGGCTAACCCTAATCGATTTCCAGGTGAATTGTAAGAGGATAGAGGTACGATTTCCAAACTTGAAGCTTTGAAACAAATCCTAAAAGATTTCCGACGGTTTTCGGTTAATTGCAAGAGGATGGGTGTGCGATTCTGGCGAGTGAGTGTTCCGACGGGTGAATTTTTCGGTCAATTGCATGAGAAAAGTGAAACACATGTCGAATTTCCCGGCGGGTGAGTGTATGCTTCTAGGGTTTGTTTCCTTTTTTTTGTGAAATTGGGGGTGTCCGGTAACCGTTTGATGTTCATTCTTACAGTTGGGTGTGTTTTTGTCAGTGTAGGAAGTGAATTGTACAATTGCTCATGGTGTCAAAGGGAGTCACTGAACTAGATGTTGAACAAAGGAAGGAAAAGATGTAAGTCATTGTCGATATGGCTTTCAATAACTGTTTTTTTTCTGCAGTTCTGAATTTTGTTTATGTGATTTGAATACATGAATTTTGTTTATCTAAATTTTGTATATTCTCATGAGCATTTGAGTGGGTTTGAGGCCTTCAACTTTGATTAACGCGAAAAGCATACGAAAGTTGTAATTTAGGTTAATTGAGGTAATTCTATTAGGATCGAAAGAGCAGTAGAGTTTATATGGTTATCGTTCTTGATTCATTCTTGAATGTATGATTGTGCAAGCTAGGTTTTAATAATCGAACTTGTTGTTAGGAAAGCAATTCCCTAGAAATCTTTCTCCCTTGATTGAGTCTTTGATTGATTTTCCTGCTTTATTAGTTTTAGTTGGTTTTTAAAGTCTTCAAAAATCAAAACCTGGTTGGCTTAGCAATCAAATAGAGAGCTAGTTTACTGCGTTGCTAATTGAGTCCCTGTGGGATCGACCTTGACGTGCTACTTCATACACCGTGCGCTTGCGGCCCTATCAAGTTTTTGGCGCCGTTACCGGGGACTCTGTCCCTAGCAACCATTAAACGAACCCTCTTAGGTTGGCTAAGATGTTTTTCTTTTTCTTTCTTTTTCTTTTCTTTTCTTTTTATCTTTGATTTTCTTGTTTCACTGCGTTGGTGTTCTTGTTTTTGTTTTGCTAGGATGTTTTGGTATATGCAATCGAATTCGGAGTTCGAGTTCGATCCAGAAATATAGAGAACTTTCCAATGGAGGAAGAGGCTAAGACTAGAAGAAGCTAGTAAAGAGACGCCCGCACAACAGTCTGAGATGGCCGAAGAAGAGCAACCCAGGACTTTTGGCCAGTATGTGACTCAGAACGTCACAAACCCTCCAACTGCCATCAAACTCCCTAATGTGGCGAACAACTTTGTGGTGAAGAATTCTCTCATCAGCCTAGTGTGTGTTATGCCTTCCATGGTCTCCCGAGCGAGGATCCCAACCGCCACCTTTGCATCTTCTGACAAGCATGCAACACCTTCCGCGGAACTCTATTAGCACCTTCGATCAGCTTGCGAGTGCGTTCTTGGCCAAGTACTTTCCGCCAAGCAAGCTGACAAGCCTTCGGAACCAAATCTCCACTTTCTCCCAAGAGCCGGATGAGAACTTATATGATGCATGAGAGAGATTCAAGGAATTGCTTCGCCAATGCCCCCAGCACGGATTTGAGCCATGGGTCCCTATTCAAGCATTCTACAATGGGGTGGACAATTAGTTGAGAGCGACGATCCTTGCTGCTGCTGGAGGGAACATCATGAGCAACATGGTGGAGGAACTGTATGAGCTGATAGATCATATGGTGTTGAACAATCACTAGTGGTCGAGACCCCGTTTCACGAGAACAGGAGGTAAGTATTCTGTCGATGCTATTACACTGTTATCTGGAAAACTTGATGCTATTAATGAGAAAAAGGAAAGAATGCATGTGAATGTCTCCCCTCCCCCTCAACGTGCTTCTTGCAATTCTTTTGAGCATGAGACCCTTTATTGTCCTAACGGGGTAGGTAGTAGCGCCCAGCCTGGCCAAGCCAATTATGTTGGAAATCCTACCCAAAGACTTCCTTTTAACCCTTACTCCAACACATACAACTCCGACTTGAGACCCCACTCTAATTTCTCTTACCGGAACCAATTGGGTCACCCACAAGGACAAAGACCTCTTGCTCAACCCTACCAAGCCCCTCAAAAGCCTAACTTAGAGGATATGATGGAAGCCATGCTCTTGTCCCAACAAAAGCAACTCGAGCATCAACAAAGACAAGATGAGGTGATTAAGGCCCTAGCCACTAAGGTTGACCTTCTATCCACCTATAACCAAATGCTTGAGAACCAGATCGCTATTCAATCTGGTACTTCCACCACCCATCCTAGATCATCTGTACCCGACCCTAAGGATCATTGTAATGCTATTGTTTTGAGGAATGGGACACAGATTGAGGGACCCGAGATGCCAAATGCTAAGCATGGGGGGTTTTGAGTGAAAAGAGTGCTGAGAAAGAGAAAGACCGAGAGAGAGAAACCATCGATGAGGGTAGTACTGAAATCCTTCCACCACCACCACCACCACCTTCACCTTCACCACCTAAAGTTTATGTGCCCCCTATTCCATTCCCTTCTAGGCTTGCTAAGTCTAAAACTGATATTCAATTTGGGAAATTCCTTGGTATGCTGAAAAAGTTAAATGTGAATGTTCGTTTTCTTGATGCTTTGTCCCAAATGCCTTTATATGCTAAATTATTAAAGGAGATTCTCTCAAAGAAACGAAAAATAGATGATTGTGAGGCAATTGTATGGAGTGAGGAGTGTAACTCTGTGGTCTTGAACAAGCTCACTACAAAGCTTAAGGACCCTGGGAGTTTCACTATTTCTTGTTGCCTATGAACCAGGAACATCAACAGAGCTTTATGTGATGTGGGCTCAAGTGTGAGCTTGATGCCTTACTCCCTTTATAAGAGACTAGACTTTGGAGAGCTTAGACCTACCGCCATGTCACTGCAAATGGTTGATCGTTCTGTTAAGTACCCAATGGGTATTTTAGAGGATTTTCCTCTTAAGGTAGGAGACTATTATGTGCCTGTAGACTTTGTGATTCTTGATATGGCTGAGGACACCCGTACCCAAATTATTTTGGGAAGACCTTTCCTTACTACAGTTAGGTGCATAATTGATGTGAAAAAGGGGAAAATGAGCTTTCGGTTTGGGGAGCATGAGGTTGAATTTGATATGTTTCATGAACATATGCCTCATAATGTTTCTTCATGTTGTGGTGTTGATGTGATTGGGAGTGACGAGTCTTTGATGTTTTCCCTGAAGGCCATGGACTTAGTGACGTGACGGATTGGGCACATGTTATTAAACCCGAGCCTAACGTCACCGAGGACATGCCTTATGCTACTAATAAGGATTGGTTGAGAGAGTTTTGCAGGTATGACTCTAGGATGCCTCCATTGCTGAGGAAGATGATCAGTTCGACCCTTGCCGGTGGGTTCGACTTTGAAGTTTTGAGGGATCATGTGCTGATGGTGACTCGAAGAAGTTTGACGTTGTGACATTTTCTCCTGGTTGAGGTGAGTTTCGTCTAGCTTAAGACGTTAAACTAGTGCTTCTTGGGAGGTAACCCAAGCATTTATTTGCTTTCTTTTGTTTTGTTTTGTTTTAAGTTAGTTTGATTTGATTACGAAAGCCCCTCCTATGATGAGTACTTTAAGGTGTATGTTTGGATTGTCATTGTGAGTGTGTACTCACATGATTTCTAGTTCGATTTGGATGATAGGAGAGACTTGGTTGCTTGTTTGATTTATTGCTTGTTTGATTTCAGTTGCTTTTTTTTGTTTGTGATTCATCTAGTCTTGAATGATTCTTGTGCATGATAATGAAGTTCTTATATTTGGTACATCAAAGGAACTAGATTGTAGCAATTGTGGTAGGTTAACCTGTGAGACTTTTTGAGCCTAAAAGACTATCACTTTTATAGTCTCATATTCTTTTGAGTGTGGCCTTATCATGTTCGCATCTCTAGAACTTGATTTGACTCTCTTTGAATCTACATTTGACTTGTGCATTGTGTTAATATGATTGAGAACCATCTTGTAGCCACAAAGCCAAAAAGCCACCTGACATTTTGACCTCTTTTTACTAGCCCTTTACTAACCTTTTTTCTTATCGTGTTGTTTACCCTATTGCGCGCCCTTGGCCTGTTCTTAATCTCATACCCTTTTAGCCAAGTTAGTGGAGCAACAATTTAGTTGGGGGGTAGTGTAATAGTGGTTTTGTTAGAACATGTTTTTATCGTTCTTCTTAGGGAGCGAGGGGCCTTGGTCATAGAATCTAGGTCAAAGGTCGGGTCGAGATTGCTAAGGTAAGGAATTCGGTCAAAAGGGGATCACAACGCAAGAAACAAAGCTAAGGTCAGTCAAGGAAAGGAAATGGGCTTCGGAGGCTTTTCGGGATGCAAACGGGGATGAGGAAATGGGTTTTGCAACAAGAGAATAATAAGGAGGGAGAATCAAGTAGCAATTCCGTTAGAAAATACCCACCGAGCTTCCTCTTTTGAGGATAGTTCGGATTAACTACCTCAAAGTCCACCATGGACTCGAAGTGTTAATGAAACGGAATTCCCTAGTTAACCTCCTTCCACTTTCATGGGTGAGCATTAATTATCCCATCTCCTACCTTCCAACACAAGTGTTGAATGTATTCGGGACCTTTCGAACCCAAATACACACAACTTGAGGGAAGGATAGGAGTGGAAAATTGATTTTCCCAACTAATTACTCACTAATATTGCTAACACAAACCTAATCACCCATTCACACCCTTAATTACCCCCTAACCCATAGGATTTCTAGCCACTAATCATGATCAAAACTATGCTAACAACATCCAAACCAACCCTAAGCATGATTTCTAACATCAACAATAAAAAACCAAGCAAAACAATGAAATAACAATCAAGGAAGCAATTAAAGTAATTAATGAGCAAGTAAAGGAATTAACAAAGATTAAAGTAAGGAGAGAAGTCACCCAAAATAGTAGAAATGAACAAGGAAGACAATGGAAATGATGATCCAAAGCAATCTCTCAATTGTTGAATCTTCAATCCTTGAATCACACCAAAAATCCACTAAAACCCTAGATTAATCAAGCTTAATCTCTCACTAATATCTCTCTAAAACTCTCTAATACAAGCTGAAAATCTAATTCTCTACTTCATAAGCTAACTCCCTAAGATAATCGTCCAAAAGAGTATTTATACAAGGTAAAACAGTTGCCCAAAACACAGCCGTTTTGGCCGAGAAAAACGCAGAACAGCAGGAGGTCGCGGGGGCGACCTGTGAGAAATGCTGCCCGGCGATTCCAGGTTACGCAGGGGGGCGATCTCCTACTGTCTAGCCTGGGTGAGTGGCAATGAGCGCACCGTAGCGGGTGGCACGAAAGCTGTAGCGGGGGCGACGCCCTATGTAGCGGGTGTCACAGGAGAGGTAATGGGGGCTACACCCTGTTTTCTTCCCTTTGCTTCCTTCCTCCCGAGGCTTGTAACGCCCGCTACAAGGACTGTAGCGGGTGTTACCTCACCGATCAACACCAAAATTGGGGAAAGTGCTCCTGGGTCATCTCCGCTTCGGCTCTCGGCACGGCTTGGCTCGGGAAATCGCTCGGGATTCCCTAAAAAGCCTCATTTTGGCCCATTTTCTTTGCTTTTGCTCCAAAAGTGCGAAAACCTACAAAATAACTAAAACACTAATAAAAAGCATGAAAAAGACTCAGAATCGAGCAAAAATAACAAGATAAAAGGCGATATTTAGGCCTAAAAATGGGGCTAAACACTCCCCCCACACTTGAACTTTTGCTCGTCCCGAGCAAAACAAAACAAAAAATAACAAAAAACTAAAAACTAAACACCAACTCCTCTGTTGTGGGTGACAACGAGTGTATTTAGCGTATGCACCAAGCCCTTTAAACCCCCTGGCAGCCCAACCCAGGTGGACGAGGCGGTCTCGTGAGGGTTTGTAGCGGCTCTACCCACAAAAGCCAAAGAAAAAGGAGAGAGCGAAAGTGAAAAACAAAACAAAAGAACGAAGAAGAAAAGAGAAACAACTTGCTTCAAGGAATCATATCATCGCAATCAAGAAAACGACACTAATCATTCAAAAGGAACCGTTGTGAGCACCACGAAAACACCTAGCTCAAGCAATTGCCAATCTCAGAGGTTTTCGATTCCCAACATCTCATGCAAAGCTAAATCCCATGTGCACAAGTGCTTAGTGGGTCCGAGTGATTCCGATCGATCCCCAAGAAAAACTCACATCCGAGCTCGAATAAAAGCGAAAAGGAAATTATTCAAGCGATGTCTTTTCCTTGTTTATGTCGTCATTGGCTTGGTGAGGGCCGCAGGAAACGCAAGGTAAGACTTTATTAATAATTATATTCATTTAGCATTGGTTTTCATGATTTAAGGCCCAACATTTTCGATTTAGCTTAATAATAGTCGGCGTTAGCTTTTCGGGAGTTGAACATCCCATAACGGGGTTTACCCTGCCAACACAGGCTTTTCCGTACGCCTCATCATCATGAACGATGGAGGTTTAAGGGGTAATAGCACCGCACCGCTAATACCAGTCCCATGTAGGTCGACTAACTTTATGGTGGTTAATGTCGGATTTGACCGACACAAAACCAATTAATTCATTAATTAGGTTTCACTTTTTCAACAAGCTCGGATGTGGCCAACTAGAGTCTCACAGTTTCAACCAGAACGTGAAAGAAAACAGGGATCTCGCTAGACACTCAATGAAGGGAATCTAGAGATATGAGTCATAACAACACCCAAACTAGGGTCGAAAAATACTCAAACCGGTTTCTTTCAAGAAGATTAAGAAAGTCTTCCTAATATTGACAACACTATCCAAGAAACGAAGCAAAAACAGAAACAAAACGAAAACTTTTAAGGTTTTTTACTCCTTTTTTCTCCTTTTTCACACAAAAAATTTTCAAATTTTAGGCAAAACTAAGGAAAACAAAATAAAAGATCTAGGTTGTCTACCCTTGAGCATGAAATGTCTCCCCCCCCCACACTTAAAACTCCACAATGTCCTTATTGTAGGAAGGTGTCACAAGAAAAGGGTAGAGAACCTACAAAAGCAAACAAACAAAAAACAACTAGCAAGCAAATGGTGGCGACCCGAGCCCACACGGCTCCAACAACAAAGTAATCCCAACACAGACACTCAAAGGGGTTCGTCACCCAAAAAGAAAATCAAGCATGCAACATGGATCAAGATATATACACAACAAAGAGAGCGGAAAGAGGTCACCTCGAGGTCTTCAATTAAAGAATAGAACCAACCCGCAATCCAAGAAAACATCACACTTGGGGTTAGGAATAAACAAGAAAAACATAATAAGTGTGAATGCTCGCATGCAAGAAAGAAAAAGAACAAAAACAAAAATAAAAACAAGACACTAGCTAAAGAAAGAAACTAAAAACAACCTATTTACAACATATACATTGACAATGACTAACCTGAACCCCGAATCTCACTCTTTTGAGGCGGGAATTGAGGGTGAAACAACTCTACTACCTGGTCTTACCAAGATGAAACAATGGATGCGAAACAACCTAACCACGGGGACAACGAACTCAACAAAACAAAACTAACCGACACACTTCCCCAACCTTCCCCATAAAGCACCCGCACACTTATCTAACACTATCAATGTAAATAAAATCAATAAAGAGAGTAAAGTGGGAGCGGGGACACTTACAAATCATTGCTCGGATCCTCCCGCAGGAGGATATGGGTGATAAGGAAAGTAGGTGTGATAGTGACGGTTTCTGTATTCTAGTGGTGCTGGGGGATGGTTCGCAATGCAGTAGTGGTAATACCCCCAGTCACGCCAATGCTGGTTTTGTTGCTGAAAGTACCCCTCGTGTCGTTGAAGATGCGCGTGCACATCATTGAGCGTGGACTGCTGGGCATGTAGTAAATCTTGCTGGGCCTCTAATACATTGTGCTGACCCTGGAGTAGCATTCGTTGCTCTTGGAGGTCAACTCTCATCTGCTCGAATTGAGAGCTGAGTTGCCCAAGTGAAGCTTCCCATGGCTGACTCCCGCTTCCACTAGCTTCACCTTGGCCGGTATACTCCTCCTCTTCCTCCTCATCTTTTTCTCCTCTCTCTTCTTCCTCTCCAGGCACATCCGGGCCACCAATCTTCCGGTAGCCTCCATAATCTTGGCCACACGACCAGTTGTTGGTGTTGGTGATATCGAGCCACTCCTTAGCTCGCTCCGGAATAAGATATACAAAAGTTCTATCCTCACCATGCCCATGAAAGTAGATGATGTGGTTCGGATCATTGGCTAGGATTTCCATCTTTTGTAGCCGCACTAGATCTATGGGGTCCGAGAAATATCTCGGCGTCCATTTATCAAGGTAGTTTCTAAATCCCTGCTGCCGAAGAAAGTGACAGATGATGTGGCCCATACCTATCGAGGTAGGCCGACCTTCCGAGCTAATTTCTCGGAGATAGTGAAGGATGCAAGACCCCGTGTTAACTAGATGACCCTGGACGACATTGAAAATGACAAACAAGTCATACTTCCGGACCTTGGGTCGCCCTTCATCTCGCCCAAATATTGAACTAGTCACTATCCTGTGTAAGATGCGGACGGACAAGTTGCAAAAATCCCTCGCCTTTGAATTGCGGGCGCAATGATACCGTATGCGTCCATCACTTGATTCATGATGTGCCCGTCTTTAACATGTCAACTTCTGCATTGATTCTCGTTCATCGAAGTTGTCACACCGACCATAGAATTTGCCATCCGTAGGTAGACCAAACGCTTCACACAAATCCTTGACTGTGCATTGCCTTTCCTGATTCGCCACCCTATATCCAAATATAGCTTCTGGGGTACCATCTTTTTCAACCCATAATGAACTTAGGAACTCTAGGACAAGTTGATCGACAATTGACTCATCAACCTTAAGGAATTCCTTCCACCCCAAAGTACGAATGAAGTATCGGAAATTGGGTTTGCAAAATACGGCCTTGACTGTTGCCGCATCGTAAATATCCGGTGCACAAATCTTTCTTTCTTGGAGCGCTTCATACCATTGTCTATGATTATAATCCCGGAAAGTGGCCGTAGCTCTCGGGTTACTTTGAATTAAAGTAGCTAGTTGAGCTTTGTAACGATCCTTCATGGAAAAAGATGGTCTTGGTGGTGGTGGTGGTGGGGCTTCTTCGGTGCGAGAACGTTTGCTTCTACTCATGGCTTCAATCAAATGTGAAACACAACGATGCAACTCTATAGATTGAACTCACAATGTCAAAGAAATTGAAAAATCCACACAAGAACACACAAATGAGCTTGAAAAATCAAAATGGACTAGTAATGACAGATGGTTACCTTAAGGTTCAGACTATGGAGATAGACTCAATAGCACAACAGATCAATTGAAGAGCACAAAGGACATCAAGCAGCCCAGATTGAGTGCAATTCGTGCATAGTAGCTCAATGCAGGTTGTTCGTGTATATATACTCTGACAAAGACAACGTAGCAACACGACATACGAATACAACGCAAAAACACAACATACAAACACAATGCACAGTGTAGAAATGTTGTGAATCTGAATAGAACTGTGAAGCAAGTGTGTGTATGCTAACCACAATGCAATGGCACAACAACCCAACACGATACAAGTGAGTAGGAGATTGAATTCACACAGCAAAACAAAGGGTTACCTCACTTGAGATAGCAATGGGTGAATTCCTTGCTGAATTTGCAAATCTGGGATGGGTTCTGGACGAAGAACAGGGACTCTAGCAGCAGAATGGAGACGCAACTGAGAGAATGAAGTTCTTAGATTCGAAATTAGAGGATGAAAGAGGATGGAATTGAAGTTTTGAGAGGGATGGATGAGTGTGAGAGAGTGTGAGAGTTGAGTGTTAGGGTTTAGAGTGAGAGGGAGTTGGGTTTGAGAGGAAAGAAATGAGAGAAAAGAAGGAAGGCTCGAAATTTTTAGGGCAGAGAATTGTTGCTGGCAGTGACTGGTCGCGGCCGCTACACTGTCTGTGTCGGGCGCGACTGCTGGAGAAGTTGGAGACGCCAGGCGCACTTCGCGGGCGCTACGCTATCTTATCGCGGGCGCTACCTCGTTCGATGGCTCTTCAGAGCGCATGCTACAGTCAGGTGTGGCGACTAGCTTACTCGAAAGGCCGCCATCGCTCTGCTGCTAGTAGCGGGTGCTACACAAATTGTAGCGCCCGTTACCTGAATCTGGGAGACTCCAAAACACCTTCAAAACCCAAAAATAAACAAACTCCTAACACTCTTTTCTTCCGAACTCGATTTTTCTAAATTTCCCATACTTAATTCCGTCAATCCCTCTACATTCATTTTCTTTTCAAAAGCCCACTCACTCACTCACACTCATTTTTCTTCACTCCCAACTTCAACTCTTTTATTTTTTTCAACTCCATCTTTTATTTTTTTTCTATTTTTCACATCATTTTTCCTCATTTTTTTTAAACTTTCTCTTTTGAGCCTAGAACTAATACCTCAAATTATAAAAGAGAGAAATAAAGAAAATCAAAAAGATAAGAAAAATAGAAAACTTAAAGAAAACTAACAAGAAAAATTAAAAAGAAAGAAAAGAAACAAAAATTATAAAAATGCAAAAAATTAAAAATTGAAGGGAGAACCTCAAAAGTTATGGGGTGCCTCCCATAAAGCGCTTGTTTTAGGTCCCTAGCTTGACCTAATTACTTACTTGATTCTTGGAATCCTCGGGACATAAACCAAAAACATCATCAACCTCTTCCACCATTTCTTCTTCCTCTTTTTCCCACGATTCTCAAAGAGATTCGTAGATGAATTGGGGCATTCTTCCAGTGGTCTAATCATTCTCCTAGGAAATCCGGATAACATTTTCCTTGGTTTCCTCCACCAATGCTTCCTTCTTCTTTTCCAACATCTCCTAGCTTTGGGCATAAACGAAGCTCGCTTCCTCAAAAACTTAGTAGGCCATGAAGATATAGAAGTAGAAAGTAACTCCAATTTGGTGTTTGGTGGTTTACCGGGCCTAGGACCTTTGAAAATCAACTCATTGACTTTGTTGCACTCAACATAGGTTTCACTCAAAGAAATCTCCTTCCTCCACGGGATGATCTTGAAAACTTGATGATCATAGTAAATGTCCTCCAATTCACTTGGATTTGGATGAGAAGCTTTTATATATTTGATTTCTCCCCAATCATCGGGCTCAACTTCAAGAAAGTAAGACTCCTTTTGGGGCTCATTCAAGATGCCTACCACCGCATTGACCTTAAAATGAGATTCTTTGCAGGATTTCACCCTTGAAGGGTCAATGTCAAAAACGATATGATCTCTACCCACATGAACAGACAAGCGACCTCTTTTCACATCTATCATAGCACCTGCAGTGGCCAAGAAGGGTCGACCAAGAATGATGGGTATATTCCAATCTTCCTCCATCTCTAAAATAACGAAATCACAAGGAATAAGAAAACTTCCCACTTAAATTGGGACATCTTCTAGAATCCCCAGTTGCCTTCTAATACTTCTGTCGGCAAGTTGCAAATTAATTGTCGTCGGGGTCAAATCATCGAGATCGAGCCTCTTGCATATTGAGTGTGGCATGACACTCACACTCACTCCCAAATCACAAAGTGCTTTATCAATCTTCATTTCCCCAATCGAGCACGGAATAGAGAAACTATTGGGATCGACTTGTTTCTCGGGAGTTTTGCTTCCCATAATGGTATTGCAACTAACCGTGAGATGAACGATCGATGACTCCTTGATTCTTCTTTTATTTGTCAAGAGGTCGTTGAGATCTTTCTTGAATGAAGGGACCTCCGACATGGCATCTAGGAAAGGTATATTAACTTGAAGTTTCTTCAACATCATAATAAACTTGGAGAATTTCTCATCACTCTTGCATTGAACCAATCATTTGGGAAATGGAACTGGGGGTCGGTATGGTTTCAACTGCCCATTGGGTTGAACATGGTCATTCTCCTTTACAATCTCCTTGGGTTTCACCAAATCTTCTTTCTCCTCATTATTAGGCATCTCAATCACAACATCATCCTCTTCCTCTTCATTAACAGATTGCTCAACCTCCATATCTCCTTTTACAGTTATATTTTCAACATCTCCCTCATTCTTGCTAGAAGGTTCCTCCTCTACCAATTTGGGTCCCTCAACTTCTTTTCCACTCCGCAAAGTAATAGCATTCACCTCCACCTCTTGAACAGGTTGAGGTTGGATAGGCATAGATTGAGGTTGGTTGACTTGAGCTAATTTAAGTTCGAGACTTCGGATGTAAGCTCGATCCTTCTCTTGATTCTCCATGATTTGCTTAAGTATCAACTCAATCGAAGCTTCTTGGGGTGGTGAAGAAACTTGAGGTTGTGGAATATCTTGTTGGGTTTGATGAAAGGATTCTTCTTGAATAGATGAGCGATGTTCATGGGGTTGAGAGGTAGAAGGGTGATGGTCGGTGATGTGGTAAGGATCTTGGTTGATGTGAGAAGAATGGATAGCATTCACTTGCACCAATTATTGAATTTTAGCTTATTATTTAGTAGGGTGTGGACCATAGCAAAGTTCATAAGCATGAACATTTGGAACGGAAGTAAATGCAAAGGATTGCATTGCTTGGGCAATTCTCAACTGATTGGAAGCCTCCGCATTCGACTTCTTTTTTTTGCATTTCGCAGACGGTGGACAAAAGAAACTTTATAATCGGGTTATCCTCCAGAAATTTCCTCCGTCTCCTGAGCTTTGGCCACTTCCCCGATGAGGAGCGTGTTGTGATAGCTCATGTAAGAAAATATTGGCTTCTTCCACGGTCTTCTTCAAAAACATCCCTCCGGATGCATTATCAATAGATTCTCTAAGAGGACCACGGAGCCCATGATAGAAATGTTGAAGCAACATCCAATCCGGTAGATTATGATGACGGCACTGTCGTTGAAGACTCTTAAATCTCCCCAAGCGTCGAAAAGACTTTCTCCCGAACCTTGCTTGAAACTCAAAATTTCTGCTCTAAGTCGGTGTGTCTCCTCCGCCGGAAAGAAACGATGAAGGAAATCTCCTTTAAGTGCCTCCCATGCAGAATAAAAACCAGGTGGACAAGTCTGTAGCTATATCTTCGCTTTCCTCGTAAGAGTGAGAGGAAAGAATTTCAACTTCATAAATTCTAATGATATCCTTGGAATGTGCATAAAACTAATCCGGTCTTCAAATTTATCAATATGAGCAATGGGACTTTTAGCAGCTTGGTCCCTATGAAACGGGTTTCTTTCGAAGACTTCAAGTAAGTGAGGTTTAAACTCGAACACAACATCGGGTGGCAATGGTGGTAACGTGATCGGACTGCCTCCCGTACCCAATGATGGAACGGCATATGATAGAAGGGTACGAGGTGAACCAGCTTAGCCCTCCGCCATTAGAACTCGAAAACCTCCTACAAGAAATGAAGAAGTATCAAATTCATTTGGATTGGGACAAACTGATTTTTAGTGTGGAAGTAATCTCATTTAACCAAAAACCAAGAAACTAAAACTAGGGGCGCTGGGTCCCTGGCAACGGCGCTATTTTGTGTAACAGTGATTTTGTTAGAACCGGTTTTTATCGTTCTTCTCAGGGAGCGAGGGGCCTCGGTCATAGAATCTAAGTCAAAGGTCGGGTCAAGATTGCTAAGGTAAGGAATTCGGTCAAAAGGGGATCACAACGCAAGAAACAAAGCTAAGGTCAGTCAAGGAAAGGAAATGGGCTTCGGAGGCTTTTCGGGATGCAAACGGGGATGAGGAAATGGGTTTTGCAACAAGAGAATAATAAGGAGGGAGAATCAAGTGGCAATTCCGTTAGAAAATACCCACCGAGCTTCCTCTTTTGAGGATAGTTCGGATTAACTACCTCAAAGTCCACCACGGACTCGAAGTGTTAATGAAACGGAATTCCCTAGTTAACCTCCTTCCACTTTCATGGGTGAGCATTAATTATCCCATCTCTTACCTTCCAACACAAGTGTTGAATGTATTCGGGACCTTTCGAACCCAAATAAACACAACTTGAGGGAAGGATAGGAGTGGAAAATTGATTTTCCCAACTAATTACTCACTAATATTGCTAACACAAACCAAATCACCCATTCACACCCTTAATTACCCCCTAACCCATAGGATTTCTAGCCACTAATCATGATCAAAACTATGCTAACAACATCCAAACCAACCCTAAGCATGATTTCTAACATCAACAATAAAAAAACCAAGCAAAACAATGAAATAACAATCAAGGAAGCAATTAAAGTAATTAATGAGCAAGTAAAGGAATTAACAAAGATTAAAGTAAGGAGAGAAGTCACCCAAAATAGTAGAAATGAACAAGGAAGACAATGGAAATGATGATCCAAAGCAATCTCTCAATTGTTGAATCTTCAATCCTTGAATCACACCAAAAATCCACTAAAACCCTAGATTAATCAAGCTTAATCTCTCACTAATCTCTCCTTAAAACTCTCTATTATAAGCTGAAACTCTAATTCTCTACTTCATAAGCTAACTCCCTAAGATAATTGTCCAAAAGAGTATTTATACAAGGCAAAACAGTTGCCCAAAACACAGCCGTTTGGGCCGTGAAAAACACAGAACAGTAGGAGGTCGCAGGGGCGACCTCAAAGGTGGTGGGGGCGACCTGTGAGAAATACCGCCTGGCGATTCCAGGTTACGCAGGGTCGCGGGGTGACCTGGGAGGTAGCGGGGGCGATCTCCTACTGTCCAGCCTGGGTGAGTGGCAATGAGAGCAACGTAGCGGGTGGCACGGAAGCTGTGGCGGGGGCGACGCCCTATGTAGCGGGTGTCACAGGAGAGGTAACGGGGGCTACACCCTGTTTTCTTCCCTTTGCTTCCTTACTCCCAAGGGTTGTAACGCCCGCTACAAGGACTGTAGCGGGTGTTACTGTTGGGAATGTCCCGACAATGTTCGATATACACGGAGATTAAACCAAAGTAATATAGTAATTATATGTCTTGCTAGAGACCTCTATAATTGGTAATTACATATGTTTGATTACAACTATATTATTTGGTCCTACTGGGTCACACAAGTCAGTGCCCTGGAACAATGTATGTAACCTAAGTAATATTGTATTATGTTTAGAAATGTTGGGAACTGATTTCTGTGAGAAATCAGCCCAACACGGACCGTATTGACCCAACACGGTCTGTGTTGTCCATAGACCGAGTTAATGGACCTTCGGGAGTCCAACACGAACCGTGTTGATTCAACACGGACCGTGTTGGGCCTGAGAAGTACGATATTGCGTTAAGTCGGCCCTTTAGGGTTTTGTACCCTCTCCCTAGATTTTCTAAACACTATATAAAGGGGTCTCTGTGAGAGATTATTCCACACCAACTGCCTGAGACTCTTAGAGAGATACGAGGGTGATTTCCTGAGTTCCTGTCTCTTTTAGTTTGCAGTTCTTGTTTCAGGAAACATTTTTTATTTCCCGAAACATTCTCACATACATCTTAGATTGAGATTCGTCTCGATTGGGTCGATCTAGCAATCGAGTTCCCGGAGTGCTGCGTGGACTTTTCAGTAGAGGGTTTCAGCGTTGGAATCTGGAAGGTCAACCTCTTCTTCAGCCGGAATTAGCGATCAGGTAAAGCCTCTGCTATTGTTTTGATTAATTGTTTATAACCGTTATTAATATTCCGCCAATTAATCTGTATCTGTTTAGGAAATAGATAACCTAAAACCTAACAGTTACCTCACTGATCAGCACCAAATTTGGGGAAAGTGCTCCCGGGTCATCTCGGCTTCGACTCTCGGCACGGCTTGGCTCGGGAAATCGCTCGGGATTCCCTAAAAAGCCTCATTTTGGCCCGTTTTTCTTGCTTTTGCTCCATAAGTGCGAAAACCTACAAAACAACTAAAACACTAATAAAAAGCATGAAAAAGACTCAAAATCGAGCAAAAATAACAAGATAAAAGGTGATATTTAGGCCCAAAAATGGGACTAAACAGGTAGTTTTGTAGTCTATTAGTTTGATGATTTCCTTGGTTGAGTGCTTGATGAGGGGAATGTTATTCTTGATCATTGTTTATCCCCTCTTTTCATTCGAGGTTGAACTTTATTGTTGGGGAATGAGTCACTCCTCATGTAACCATGCTATTCACTGGAAAAAAAAGGAGAAGAATGAAACATATTGAAAAAGAAAAAAAAGAAATTAAAAAAAGAGAGAAAAGTTTTGAAGAATTAGGTGATTAGCATGGTGGTCTACTTACTTATGTCGACTCTTCCCTTACTTTTCTTCGATTAGGGGTATAATTGGTGCTTCATTGCAGAGTGATGTAAGAGGTGTTGTATTTTATGCTATGGGAATGTTGCTCTTTAGGTTCTTGGCTCTTTAACTCCACATTCCCAAAATGATTTCCCTCCTTACCCTACTCCTAAGCCCCGTTACAACCTTTGAAAAGTCCTCATGATTGGCACGTGTGTATATTGTCTATAGCGGTAGAGAATTCAGAGTCTTGTCAAACTTATAGTAGTTTGCTTACATTGGTTAAAAGGTTTTGAGTGAACTGTCATATCTTTTGCAAACATACGAGGGGAGTGATTCACATACCCATAAGTGAGGCCATACCGATCTTAACTAGTTCGCCAAGCACGTGAATGGAATTTGATTGTACTTGAGTTATGATAGATTGGTTGTGTTGCTTCTTGACTTTGCAATTCTGTTTCGAGCGACAATCTTTGTTTCAATTTGAGTCCTAAATCTCGCTAAGGAGTCTCCATTGTGTATGCTTGTTTTGGTATTCTTACATGCCCTTATATTGGAGGAGGTGTGAGTAGTTTTCTTTTTGAGTCCTTTCATTTTGTTTTGAGTCTTGTACTTGCTAGGGGACAAGTAAGGGCTAAGCATGGGGGGATTTGATAAGTGCTAACTATGACTATGTTTTTAGGGGATTTCGATAGTGAATAAGGGATAACTTTGATTGTTAATCTTGATTTATATTCCAATTTCCCTATTACGCTTGGTGGTTTTATTTTTGATGCAAATTTATATGTTTTGAGGCCCAAACACCAACAATTCCTAACACTTGGTAAGAATGGACACACCACGTACCTCTACACGTCAAAACCAGACCGTGGCATGAATTTGGGACGGAATGGAGCAAGACCTCCACAGCCAGAGGCCACCACGGTCAGCCCGTGGTGAGCCCCATGGTGAGCCCGTGGCAGGCTCGGCCGGGACGCGCCGTTCTGTTTCCGCGAATGAAAAAGATAGGTAGCGATAATCTTTATTCATTCATTTATTCATTCCTTCGTTCTTCTAGGCCATCAAGAGAGACAGAAACCCTAACATCCCCATCTACTCCTCAATTCTTGATACGCCGCAAGTGCACGGGTGTATGTGTAGAAAATATCAAGGTCGATCCCACAGGGACTTCGCTAACTACACACCAAACTAGCTTCCTATGTGATTGCTAAATCGGTCGGGTTTTTTGATTGAGAATAACTATTTCTATTTCTAATTACTAAAAAGGACAAAACCAACAGATATTCACACAATTTACTTGGATTATCAATATGAGAAAAGCGTTCAGGGGATAAAACCTAAGTAACTCTATGAATCAAACAAGTGGATTGAACATGTATGTCACTAATTTGGTACATTTTAGGGTCGATAATCGCATAATGTATTCCGTAGCGAGCTTTTGGCAATGAAACAGATTGCTTAGTAAAATTGATCTATTGGACTCTTTATTGTGTCAATTTTATCTAAGTTAAATATCAAATTATCCAATGACCCCTAGTTACAAAGTCTTCTATCTCTAGTTCACTTCATAAACTAGTTTAATCCTAAGGGTTCCGATTATCGAATTTCTCCGTTCGGTACTTCATTCAACAATCTAATTCCATATTCTTGATGGCCAGTCAAAAACAATGACAAATATAATCAAAGGTTAAATAAAATGCATTCAAACTAGATAAACAAACTTGTTCAATCCAGCAAAACTTAATCCATAAGAGAAACTAATAAGGGTTTATCCCCTAAACTTATGAAACTACTCACTACTCATGTTCGATTCACTAAACATAACAAATTCTACTCTAGAAAGCATAGAAACTATAAGAAAGAGAAATAAACCAAGTTGGATTTCAATCCTTGCTTGAATGTCGATCCGCGGGGACTTTTGCTCCTCCACTTCTCTCCAATTCTTGAGAACCAATCTTCCAAAACTCAACCAATCTCTCTATCTTCACAATGGATGAATGTGGATGGAAATATGGATGAAAGGATGGATGAATATGATGATGAGGATGATGATGAGTAGGAGTCAATGCCAAAGAAACCACCGGATACATCAATTATATAGCATTAAGAGCAACCAACGCCATTTTTGCATTAAATGTATAACACGGGTGGTTCGGTCAACACGGACCGTCTTTGGGGTCCATGGGTCGTGTTGCTCGACACGGACCGTGTTGGCCATCGAGTCATATTCGACTTTCGAGGTCAAACGACCCGTTTTGGGTCTTTTCTCACCCATGTTGGTATCTGCCGGTATCCAATGTGTTCTTGGGCTTGAGCTTGGGCCTTGGGGTGGATTTATTCTTCAATTGTGATCCTCTTGGACTTCATACACTTGATTTTAAGCTTGATTTCTTCAGTTAAACACCAATTTCCTACAAAATTATACCAAACTCCAACCAAGCATAAAATAGAGAATTCGAGTATAAAAATAATACATTCATATTAATAATCACTCAAATTAGCTCTAAATTACCCAAGATCACATATATATAAAATACACTTATCAAATCCCCCATGCTTACACCTTGCTTGTCCCTAAGCAAGGCTAATACTCACAAACAAAAAGGAAATCAACGAAAATAACAAAAATAGAAAATAAATGGGACAAAATGACTCAAATCAAAAGGAAAAAGTTTCAGGGTAAAAGTGAAAATTTATTTACAATACTCCTCAGGAAAGCATCGATAAGACATTCAATTAATCCAACTTAATCAAGCATAGCCCAAGTATGAACGAAAGTCTATATACAAGAGAAAATGAAACCATAAAAAGAATTACAAAAACCATACCTATCAAGATCAAACTAATCACCCTCTTGACCACAAATGAAACAAGCAAGCACATAATAATGGATGAAACTAGGAAATTGAGAGCAACCTCACTTTAGGAAATGTGGAAACACACGTCTCATGTGTTTGAAAAGTAATATTCAACGAAGGTGTACTCAATACTCATCACATAGCAACACTCTACCATAAGCTTGCAAATAATCTCAATTCTCTACCGCTAAAATGCAAAGTACTAATGATAATCAAGAGGACTTTTAAAAGGGTTGTAATGGGGTTAAGGCTAAGGGTAAGGAGTGGAAATATATTTGGGAAAGCGGTGCTAAAAGCCAAAGCTAGGAGCATAAACCTCACCAAATTTACACAATTAAGAACTCTCACACCTTATATTCACAATAGAACACCCCAAAATCAAGTAGAAATTGCCTCTACTCAAAGAAAAATAATCTTTCAAACTACTAAACACACTCTTTTTTTTCTTCATTTTTTTTTCATTTTCTGATTTTTTTTGTTCTATTTTTTCTTTTTTTTTTAATCAAAGATATATACACTAATAAGGCAATCTTCCAACTCAACCCATATCAAACTATAATAGGGAGCAATCTCAAGACTTTCAACTTCATAACGTCCCCAACAAAACCAAACCACATAATTCACCACAATCAACCCAACTTTCGCACTCTAACACTCCAAGCAATGGCTTAAGGGTAAGAAATTATATATACGACCATGGCTAATTATATAGGCAATCAAAAGAAAGAGTGATACAAGGCTAAAAGAGGGGTTAAAGGCGAATATTCACAAATAAAGGGTGGCTATTTGGCTTTGTAGCTAAAATATATACAAAAGAATGCCTCTATCACATTATCAATGTACAAGCAAAAATGCAGTTTCAAAGAGATACATCGCAAGTTTTAGAGAATGAAAGCTATGGATGAGTCACACATGGGAAATATGAGACTAATAAAAATGATTAGTCATTTAAGGCTTTGTGGTCTCACGGGTAAAAACTCTCAAATAAACCTAGTTCAAGTAGATGTGTATGTGCTAAACTCATTCCAAAAGATCTCAAAAGGGTAATCAATCTTCACTATCAAAGTACAATTCTAAACTTTCTATGTTTTCACAACTCTTTTCAAAACTTTAATTCACAAAAGGGCTATACAAGACTAAATCAAATCAAAAGAAAACGTATCTAGCTTTAATTCATCACCGGAGAATTTTATTCACTAAGCTTAACCTATCCTAATTTTTTCTTCTTCTTTTTCTCTTTTTCAAATTTTTTTAATTAATTTCAATTTTCTGATTTTTCTGGTTTTTTTTTTCAAAAACTAAAATCAAAAGTCAAATGAAAAACTAGAAAAGAAGGAACTAAAAACTAAGAAAAAGAAACAAAATAAAATCTAATATGATACTAACTAATGCAATTCTAAGTGGATGTAAAATATTTACAATGATAGCTAAAAATTAGAAAAATCAAAAAGAAAAACTAAACTAAACAAAAGAAAACTAAAGAAACAAAACAAAACCTAAAACTAAAATAAAAACTAGCAAACTAAAAGAAAACAAAAATTAAAAATAAACAACAATAAAATCATATACACAAAGATGAGGACTCAAAATTTTCAAATTAAACCCCCCATGCTTGGACAAAGCGTTGTCCTCAATGCATGAATCAAGAAGAAACTAGCACGAAGGGTAAAAACAAGTCAATCACTGCGGTGGTGGAGGAGGTGGGTAAGGATAATGGGGAGAGTAGTTCAACTGCCAATCGCGCATCGCTTGCATCACCTCAAGCATGCGAGCTTGTTCGGCAGCTTGGGCGGCATTGGCTTGGTCAAGAAGGTCGAGCCTCTCAAAAAGCTGAGTTTGGTTTTGTAAAATTTGGTTCGAAGTGGTTCGAAAATAACCAAACTCATTTTCACAATAAGTTCGAAGAGAGGCATGGTCCGCACGCAAAGAATTAAAATTATCTTGGAAATCAAAAGCAGCGGCGGGACCTTCATCATCATCCCCACCATCCTCGTGATGAGGAGGCGAAGGAACTTGGGCGGGAATAGGGTTAGGTTGAGGGAGAAAAAGAATATTCGGGAGCTCTTGAATGGTAAGGTTCGGATGAGGAAGCCTCATCAACTCATTGTTAGGATAAACCCACCAGACTTCTTCCCCTCTTAACTTGCACATTTTCATGTCTCTAATAGCCCGACCATCTAAAGTCATTGGGCCATCTACCTTATCTCGCTCGTGACGAGCCGGATCCCATCCAAAGTGCCTAGCCAAAATTGTGAGCAACCCACCAACAACAATATCACCTTTTGTATGAGATGTGATGCGGGCTAAATGTGTGGCAAAAAGAGCGGGGGGGTTAACCTCGGGTCGTGCAAAAAACATACCCCATACCGTGTAAAATTCAGCTTGAGCCGCAACATTCATACTATCCCCCCGACCAAATAACTCACAAGCAAGGATGCGCTGCGTGTAACGGAACACGGGGTTCCGTATGTGCGTGCACTTAGACCTACTCGGGTGGTAGTCATTCCTAGTTGTGGTAAACTTCCAAAATTCATTGGCGTTCCATTCGGCTAAAGGGGGCACATCTCGTGTGGCGACACCTTGGACAACTGGTAAACGAAAGATCTCGGCAAATTGGGCGAGAGTCAATCGATGTTCCTCTTCATCTATACTAAAGGAATTCCTACCCTCTTGTGTTCTAAGATTTACATCAAAGGTGCTAAGCACCTCTAGGGTAAGGTTCCGACAGGTGGGCTCTCTCATCCTGGCGAAATCTAACATCCCCTTCCGATTTAAAAGCCATTCTACATCATCTATCATGCCAGTGGTTTGCAAAAACGGCTCATTCATGTAACGAGTAGGGATTATGTTTCGCTTAGACAAAGCAAGGTAACGCTCGAATTGAACACCTTCTAAATTAAAAGGGTTATTACCTCGCGTTTGCCGGGAGGACGAACCCGCTTTGCCCTTGCCTTTGTCTCCGTTGTCCTCTTTTCGCTTCTTTGAAGCTTGCTCCTCACCACGCGAAGTCCTGACCATCTTTTATACAAAATATACAAGCTAAAAAGTTAGTAATATGCAAGGGTAACAAAAGAAAAACTAAGCAAAACTAAGAAACCTTAAACCTAAACTAATCCTAAACTAATGTACATAAGACTCAAATCAAACTAAATTCTAAGGTTTATTTTTTTTTGGTGTTTTCAAGACCTTTAAAACTCTTAAACACTACTAATGAAACTAAGTTAGACTACGCTAGGCAATTAACATATACATAAACATATACAAGAAATTAAGCTAGCTAGTTAATCCAACACTTCAACATATACAACATTATACAACACTAAAACACCCAAAATTAAAGACTAAACTAAGGTAAACTAACTAAACTAGGTTAAGATCTTAACAACTAAAGTAAACTAAAATTAGAAAACAAAAGCCAAAATAAACTAATACGAATGTAAACAACTAACTTAAGATAAGAAAACAACTAATTTACACACTAAAATAGAAAATCAAAACTAAAAGAAGCAAAAGTAACAAACTAAGAAAAAGAAAGAAATCAAAACAAAGAAGCAACATTTATACAAGAAAATCATACTTCAAAAAGCTTGAAACATAACAATGGTGGACAACAATGAAGATTCACAAAGTATACACAAAAATTAAAACTAAAAACGAAAATAAACTAAATAAAACAAAGAAATTAGAAAAACCAAACCTTTATACACTTGAAGGAGAAGAAAAGAGCTTGAAGGAAGATGAAAATGGAGGGTTTTGGTTATGGAGGTGGAATGGGGTGAAAAAGGAGTGAAAGGAATGAGGACGAAATTGGTGGGATCTGAAAGAGGAAGGAAAAAGATGAAGAATGGAAGAAAAATGGAGTGATTTGGGTGAGAATTGAGGGAGATGGAGCAAAAAGATGGATGGAGGAAGAAGGTTATGGCTATGGAGGTTGAGGGAGAAGGAAGAACAAGAATGAGTGAGAGAGGGAGTAGGCTACACGAGTGAAATGGGGCTAAAACGTATGAATAAAAGGAATTGGAAAAACAGGGCATCAAAACGGGCTGAAAAACCCGTGTTGTTGAGAATCGGGGGTCAACACGGATCGTGTTAGGCCAACACGGTCCGTGTTGACCCGTGTTCAAATTTTTTTCCTCTCTGGACAGCAACACGAATCGTGCCAGGTCCAGCACGACCCGTGTTGATCCTGTTTTTCGCCTGCTTCACCTGGGTTCGAATCCTCTTGGCATCTCTTTCCCCCTTTTTTTTCTCTCTTTTTTTTCTTTTTTTTTCTCTTCATTCACTCAACCTCATCTTTTCAAAAAATTACTTAGGGGTACCCTAACTTTTGAAGAAATGTTTTTCTGGTACCCCATTAAAAACTAATTTTGGAGTACCCTAACTTTTAGAATTAGAAATAATTAGGTGAATTTTCGGCCAATTATTTGAATTCAAGGGTGAGTTTTAGGTGGGAAATTGATTAAGTGTTTTTGTGGATGAAAATGCTCTTTGTTTTCGTGGACGAAAATTATTTGAATCAATCGGAGTTTCGTCGGAAATTCACCCAGTAATTTCTAATCCTAAAAGTTAGGGTACCCCAAAATTAGTTTTGAAAAGTTAGGGTACCAAAAAATTGTTTCTTCAAAAGTTAGGGCACCTCTAAGTAATTTTTTGTCATCTTTTTTTGTTTTTCTTTTTTTCCTCTCTTCTATTTTTTTCCTCACTCACTCTTAATCTCGTTTTTTTATTTTCAAACTCTATTTCGCTCTCCTCTTTTTTTTTTCTTTTCAAATTTTTCTGATTTTTTATATTTCCCTAAAACTAATACCTCAAAAAGAAAAAAAAATATAAACCTTAGAAAAATTCCTAGAAAAAGAAGAAAAAATTTAGAAAAATCAAAATAAAAGGAAGAAAAATAAGGAAAAATTATAGAAAATCCTAAAAAATGAAAATAAAATCGAAAACCCTTGGCTATGGAGTTATCTTTTGGAGGCTTACTCTCAAGGTCTTTCCCTCTCTCAGTCCCATCACTAGACTTCTCAACCTCAACCCCCCCATGCTTAGCATTAGGCATGCTAGGTCCCTCATATTGAGTCCCACTCCTCAAAATAATGGCATTACATTGGGCATTAGGGTTAGGAATGGGTTGTCCGGGAAGTGATCTCGAAGGAGGGGTAAAAGTGCTAGCTTGGTTGGCCAAACGAGTCTCGAACATTTGGTTTTGGGAGGTCAAAAAGTCTACTCTAGAGGCCAAGGCTTTGATCACATCATCTTGCCTTTGTTGATGCTCAAACTGTCTTTGTTGGGATTTAAGGATAGCATCTAACATGACCTCTATAGTCTTTAGGTCTTGGATTTGGGGTTGGGGTTGTTGGGTAGGCCTTTGTCCTTGTCCTTGTTGGGCACCCAAGTGATTATTGTTTCGGTAAGAAAAATTCGGATGATTTCTCAAACCGGGGTGATATGCATTCGGGTTACCAACATAATTGGCTTGTTCATTAGGCTCTCCACTTTCCATACCACTAGGACAATGCAATGTTACATGCTCAAAAGAATGACATGATGCACATTGAGGTTGAGGGGGAGGGGTAGCATTCACATTCATTCTATCCATCTTTTCAGTAATAGCATCTAATTTTGCGGATAAAAGAGTGATAGCATCTACCTCATACTTACCTCCCGTTCGTGCGGAACGGGGCTTAGACCATTGGTAGCTATTCAAAGACATTGGCTCGATGAGTTCATGGAGCTCTTCCACGGTCTTGCTCATGATATCACCTCCCGCCGCTGCCAAGATGTTGGCCCTCAAATTGTCATCCACTCCGTTATAGAACGCTTGAATTGGCACCCATGGTTCGAAACCATGTTGGGGGCATTGCCTCAAGAGGTCCTTGAACCTCTCCCATGCATCGTAGAAGCTCTCTCCCGGTTCTTGTGCGAATGTGGAAATTTGGTTCCGTAAGCTTGTCAACTTGCTAGGCGGAAAGTATTTTGCCACGAATGCACTCGCAAGTTGGTCAAAGGTGGTGAAGGGGGTAGTCGTCGGTAGGGAATCCAACCATTCCCAAGCCTTCCCTTCTAGTGAGAAGGGGAAAAGCCGGAGTTTGATTGCGTCCTTCGTCGCTCCATTCGCCTTGAACGTCTCACAAGCTTGCCGAAAGATGCGGAGATGCCGGTTAGGGTCTTCATTGGGAAAGCCATGGAAAGGTGAGGCCTTCACCAAGTTGATGAGGGAGCTCTTCAACTCAAAGTCATGTGCGTCCACTCCCGGTGCGTTGATGGCCGTGGGTTGATTCGCGACTGAGGGAGTCACGCATTACCCAAAAGTACGTCTCGGTTGGGCCATCTTCGGTTCTTCCTCGGCTTCTTCTTGCCTCCTTCTTGCTTCCTCTATTCGTTGTCCCTTCCGCCTTGCACGGAAGGTTCTTTTTATCTCCGGATCAAGCTCGAATAGCGGTGCCTTTTGCATACACTGATTGACAACCTTGCAAGAGACAAAAACAAGAACAACCAAGGAAGATCAAACAGGAAAAATAAAAGAAAATGATCTAGTCAATCTAAGGATATTCGTTTGATGGCGGCTAGGGACAAAGTCCCCGGCAACGGCGCCAAAAACTTGATACGCCGCAAGTGCACGGGTGTACGTGTAGCAAATATCAAGATCGATCCCACAGGGACTTCGCTAACTACACACCAAACTAGCTTCCTATGTGATTGCTAAATCGGTCGGGTTTTTTGATTGAGAATAACTATTTCTATTTCTAATCACTAAAAAGGGCAAAACCAACAGATATTCACACAATTTACTTGGATTATCAATATGAGAAAAGCGTTCAAGGGATAAAACCTAAGTAACTCTATGAATCAAACAAGTGGATTGAACATGTATGTCACTAATTTGGTACATTTTAGGGTCGATAATCGCATAATGTATTCCGTAGCGAGCTTTTGGCAATGAAACGGATTGCTTAGTAAAATTGATCTATTGGACTCTTTATTGTTTCAATTTTATCTAAGTTAAATATCAAATTATCCAATGACCCCTAGTTACAAAGTCTTCTATCTCTAGTTCACTTCATAAACTAGTTTAATCCTAAGGGTTCCGATTATCGAATTTCTCCGTTCGGTACTTCATTCAACAATCTAATTCCATATTCTTGATGGCCAGTCAAAAACAATGACAAACATAATCAAAGGTTAAATAAAATGCATTCAAACTAGATAAACAAACTTGTTCAATCCAACAAAACTTAATCCATAAGAGAAACTAATAAGGGTTTATCCCCTAAACTTATGAAACTACTCACTACTCATGTTCGATTCACTAAACATAACAAATTCTACTCTAGAAAGCATAGAAACTATAAGAAAGAGAAATAAACCGAGTTGGATTTCAATCCATGCTTGAATGTCGATCCGCGGGGACTTTTGCTCCTCCACTTCTCTCCAATTCTTGAGAACCAATCTTCCAAAACTCAACCAATCTCTCTATCTTCACAATGGATGAATGTGGATGGAAATATGGATGAAAGGATGGATGAATATGATGATGAGGATGATGATGAGTAGGAGTCAATGCCAACAAAAACCACCGGATACATCAATTATATAGCATTAAGAGCAGCCGAAATGCCATTTTTGCATTAAACAGAAGCAACACGGGTGGTTCCAGGTCAACACGGACCGTGCTGGGGTCAACACGGGTCGTGTTGCCCTGACACGGACCGCGTTAGCCACTGGAGTCATATTCTGGACTTTCTGGAGGCTGAAACGACCCGTTTTGGGTCTTTTCTCACCCGTATTGGTATCTGTCGGTATCCAATGTGTTCTTGGGCTTGAGCTTGGGCCTTGGGGTGGATTTATTCTTAAATTGTGATCCTCTTGGACTCCATACACTTGATTTTAAGCTTGATTTCTTCACTTAAACACCAATTTCCTATAAAATTATATCAAACTCCAACCAAGCATAAAATAGAGAATACGAGTATAAAAATAATACATTCATATTAATAATCACTCAAATTAGCTCTAAATTACCCAAGATCAAATATATATAAAATACACTTATCAATTCTCCATGAAGATTCGAGAAGAAATCATCAACGCTCGCGAAGAAGGCTCTACCCCGGGATCGAAAGACTCGACGGTTGTATTCTTCGTAGTTTGCCTTTCTTTTCGATTTCCTTCTTTGTTTTGAGATTCGATTATCATGTTTGGAACTTGTTTTATGTTTTCTTTGACAATGAGTGAGTAGTTTTCTTGAACTTGTTTTATGTTTGGAACTTGTTTTATGTTTTGTAACCTGAAACAATGTAGTTTGATTGAACGTTTCTAGTTTGTACATGAATTCTTGCTTGAATCAATAGGAGTTTGTGTTTTCTATGTTCGTGTGTGTTCCTTGAGCGCTCAAATACTCATGATTTAAGATTAACCTGAGAAGTATTGAAAGGTGAATTAGGATAATTTGACTACCAATCTTTCTACTTAGTTTTGTGAAATTTGAGAAAAGAATAGCAAACTAGGAAACCTTTTGATAACTAGAATATTTGATATCTTCAACTTTGATTAACGCGAAAAGCGTACGAAAGTTGTAATTTAGGTAAATCGAGGTAATTCTTTTAGCATCAAAAGAGCAATAGAGTTCTTATGGTTATCGTTCTTGATTCATTCTTGAATGTATGATTGTGCAAACTAGGTTTTAACGATCGAACTCGTTGCTAGGTTAGCATTTCCCTAGAAGTCTTTTTCCCTTAATTGAATCTTTGATTTATTTCCCTACTTTATTAGTTTAATTAGTATCTAAAAACCTTTCAAAACCCAAAACCTGGTTAGCTTAGCAATCACATAGAGAGATAATTAAATGCGTTCCTAGATTGAGTCCCTATGGGATTGACCTTGACGTGCTACACCATACAACATGCGCTTGCGGCCCTGTCAGTCGTCGCGGGCGCGACGGAGCGAAGATGGGTTGCGCGATTCTGAAGGTGAGCGTCGTCATGGGTGCTACACTTCTGAGCTCGCAGGCATCATGGGTGCGACACTGGGACGTCGTGGGTTGTAACGCGCCAACCTTAATCACAAGATTAAGACTATACTTAGAATCCCAAACCTGTGATTAGCGCAGCGGAACACCTTAGGTCGAGGCATTACCGCCGTCTCCCAAAAGAGACAAGGCAACAACCCAAAAGAACATCATTAAAACATATAAACATTACATACTATACTCCCAAAACATAACTTCATACTTAAAGATGAATCTCCAAAACATAACCATCAAACTTTAAACAACCATTAAAGAGGACAAAATACAACACTTCTTCCATAAACATGGTTACTTCAAAACATGCGACTCCCAAGTCGATCAGGATACTTTAACCATGACTACCCTGCTTGCAACACGCGATTACCCCTGCTTGCCTTTGCCTTTACTTCGGGTACTCGGACCCCCTAAAACAAAACATTAAAAACATTGCGAAAAGTGAGTGGGGAAACACTCGACGTAAACCTCCAACACGTCAAACCGTTCGAAAACGGTTTTAGTGCCGGCATTTAAATTCATTTTGAAAACGGGGAAGGGGTAATAAAACATTAACTTGAAATGGCATGAACATAAACATATACATGAGTAAAAGTAACTTGAATTCATAAAGAAAGAACCTGTCACATGAACTTAGAAGTAAATACATAAACTTAAGAGTTTTGGGTCCCCTTTAGATCGATGCAAAGCATCTCGCAGCACGCCCAAACCGACCGAGTTTGGATGGGTGATCATAGACAGTACGGCAGTCTAGGACACTCTGATCAGGAGCATCTAAAACATAAAAGGCTAGCACTTCTCGTAACTAGCTAGAACATAGAACATAGAATCCATAAAATGGGACCGCTTAAAACCATGAACAACCATAAAAGCATAGATTAGCATAAATCGTAACCATAAAGGAGCAATAATCATAAAAGCATACTTAGCACAAACTGTAAACATTTAGCATAAACCATAAACATCTGTCATAAACCGTAAACATTTGTCATAAACCGCAAGCATTGATCATAAACCGTAAACATTTGTCACAAACCATAAACCTTTAACATAAACCGTAAACCTTTAACATAAATCATAAACATAAAACATAGATCGTGAATCTTTAACATAAATCATAAACTTTTAACATAAATCGTGAATCTTTAACATAAATCATAAACATAAAACATAAATTATAAACATAAAACATAAACCGTAAATATTTGCATAAACCGTAACCATAAAACATAAATCGTGAACATAAAGCATAAATCGTAAATATAAAGCATAAATCGTAAACATAAAGGAGCGAAGAGTTGGACAATTCGCGTACCTTGAACGTGTGGACTGCTCGGGGGTGAACTCGGCCGGGGAATGGCTCGGGTCGAGGCTGAACTTTGAGCTTAAAATGATAGAGTTCAGTATTAGAATAGAAGCTATGAAAAGGTGAGGACATAGGGCCTCACAAAAGAGTTTTGGAAATAAATCGTATAAAAATTTCAGGTTTTTATGACAATAGTATTTTGGTCGTAACTCGGGCTGTAAAATTCGGATTTCGCTATGCGAGTACTTTTCGGAAAGGGAAAAACATAATCCACAAGTTTGTCAACTGGGCCAGACGCTAAACAGGGTGAGAAGAGCCCGAAAAAGGCTCCGGACAGAATGCAGTAAAATACCAAGATATATTCATGTGCGGTTTTGGTGCTTAGACAAAATCAATAGAACTTTGTAATTTCCTTTAAACTCAAAGGAGCTCTATGACTTAAAGAATACTTGTAAAATATAGACCTTAAATTTCTCAAAGAGACTTTAAAACTCTAAAGTAAAATGAACTCATTTCCTTAAATTTATGAGTTTTGATAAATTAAAGCGGAAAACGTAGGATAGTTTAAAAGATCTCGGGGTTCCTTAAAACCTTTAAAACCGAGTTCCATGGTTCCTACTTATGGAATATATCATAAAGGTCATATGACTTAGGTTACACACCCATAAAACCAATTATAAGCTCAATATAATAACCTTTAACCCAATTAATGCATTTATCAATTACCCAGAAAATTCCAGTTTTGCAGACCATCTTCCGGGCTCTATAACTCTCTCTCCGACATCGGTTGGACACATACCATACGTTTTCGGAAAGCTTGAAACGTCTCCTAAAACTCTTATGTTGAACACTTTCTCAAATTCCAACTCCATATGGACGAAAAATGCCCAATAAAACACTGACTCCAAACTCGTATATAAAAACATACCTTTACGGTTTTGGCTCTAACTTGAGCTATACAAATCGAAAACCCGAAATTCCAAAGCCCGGTGTTTGCTAACATTCTTGGCTACATTTTTACACCATATTCTGGGCTCAAAACTAATTTTAATATCTCCCTTAAAAATCACATTTTGGGCAGAATGTTTAGGGTCAGATTTTGCCCTCATGCATAGATTACTTTCATCCAACCTTTACACTAATAATATACCAATTGTAATCTATACATAACCTCACTAATGTCCAGCATTTAGACTTCTAAAAACCACCATCCATACTTGGACAATCCACATTCAACAACACCAAGTTACATGCACTTAACCTACATTGCATTCAACACCATTTCCTTCACAATACTCATGTAAACCATCTAAAAACATAATAATACTTGCTTAGCTTTGTAAAACAGAGTAAAACTTCTAAAATCTCATCCAAAACCACATGCACCTCCAAGGAACAACATCTACTTCATCAATATACATAAACTCATCAAAAGATCACATAAACTTCAAACAATACACTTGATTCTTCACCAAAATCAACCCTAACAATTTATACCTCAAAATTCATGAAAGAAAGAGATAACTAGGTACAAAAACATCATTCTAACACATAAATATCAAAGCTTTCAAATTATACAACAATGGAGGGGAGTGTAGGGTGAGATACCTCTTGAAAGAGATGACAAAAATGAGCAAGGAAGTGTGGGAATGGAAGGGGAGCAAGTGGCCGCCGGAAACTTGGCCGGAAAGCCACCGGAAACTCGCCGGAAACCGGCAAAAACAGAGGGGGGCTGGGGGGTGCTGCTCGGCAGTGGAGGGAGAGGGAAGAGCTGAAAGTGTGTTGTGATTTTTGGTTTGAAATAAAAGACTCTTAGCCTCCCACTTAACTATATATATCATACTCCCTTACTTAACTAAAGTAATAACAATTATAACTATAATACTAATACTCTAATTATAAAACTAACACTCTTAGTAAAACATAAAAATGGTAGTACATAATTGCTACAAATCATATTTAATTTAAGTGGGTTAAAAGATCAGAAAATCGGTAAACTAAATTTAAACCGTTTGGCCGTAAAAATCGAAATGGTAAATAACCCGACTTTAAAATAAAATAGTAGAACCTAAAATAATTATAATATAAGGTCCAAAATATATTGTAACAAAATTCGATTAAGAATTTTGATCGGTAAAATTTGCCGCTTCGCCATTCCTCCGAGACCTGTCACCATTAGCTAACCACAAGGTACAAAGTATTTAATTAACAAATTATAACTAATTAAAATAGATTAACTATGTAATATTTATGATTTAGGCGGGTATTACATCCTCCCCTTAAAAGAAGTTTCGCCCCGAAACTTGCATTGTACTAATCGTGAACGAAAAACCTTAGGAAAGCTCGTTAACATAAATAAGAGAACTAGGCAAGGTCCGAGTCTCAACCATCTTGAACCGCATTCATCATAAAAGGGAACGCTTGTCCCTTCTCATAAACCATCCTAGAACCACATTAAACTTTTGTGTCATATAGTACCTTTCAACCCTTTCACCAAACATTTTGATAAGGTACCTTGCCCCTATTTTGAGCTTCGCACCAATCCCACTTGGAATTGGATTTTATGAATCCTTATTTGAATTGATAAAGTCTCTTTTAAGACTAAATCAACATGCTTCACATCTACACTACACTCATGCTCATGACATACTTTCCTAGGTCCAATCTCTTATGTTGCCCTTAACTTGCACTTTTAATTTGCTTGAATTGCCACTAAACTCCCCGATTCCCGAGAAAATTTCGGCAGCACTTCCCCTATAATTTGGACTATCCCAAATTTTTACATATCTTCATACCTGCAAGAAAACATATGCACCATATATATACATCCAGTTGGAGCTTCAAGCTCATCATCCAAACCAACCAATGCACATATCTCTAATATCAGTCCATAAAAGGACATAAACCACATAGAAATCCCAAAATTATCATACTCAAATCATACTTCCTATAAACTTCTAATCTTCTCAAATACTTCTTATAACTCCGCTCACGATACCACAATCAGACGCCCCAACCTTAATCACAAGATTAAGACTATACTTAGAATCCCAAACCTGTGATTAGCGCAGCGGAACACCTTAGGTCGAGGCATTACCGCCGTCTCCCAAAAGAGACAAGGCAACAACCCAAAAGAACATCATTAAAACATATAAACATTACATACTATACTCCCAAAACATAACTTCATACTTAAAGATGAATCTCCAAAACATAACCATCAAACTTTAAACAACCATTAAAGAGGACAAAATACAACACTTCTTCCATAAACATGGTTACTTCAAAACATGCGACTCCCAAGTCGATCAGGATACTTTAACCATGACTACCTTGCTTGCAACACGCGATTACCCGCTTGCCTTTGCCTTTACTTGTACTTTCGGACCCCTAAAACAAAACATTAAAAACATTGCGAAAAGTGAGTGGGGAAACACTCAAGATGTAAACCTCCAACACGCCAAACCGCTCAAAACGGTTTTAGTGCCGACATTTAAATTCATTTTGAAAGCGGGAAGGGTAATAAAACATTAACTTGAAATGGCATGAACATAAACATATACATGAGTAAAAGTAACTTGAATTCATAAAGAAAGAACTCATCACATGAACTTAGAAGTAAATACATAAACTTAAGAGTTTTGGGTCCCCTTTAGATCGATGCAAAGCATCTCACGCACGTACGCCCAAACCGATCTGGAGTTTGGATGGGTGATCACAGATACCGGACATCGCCGTGTCTAGGACACTCGATCAGAGCATCTAAAACATAAAAGGCTAGCACTTCGTAACTAGCTAGAACATAGAACATAGAATCCATAAAATGGGACCGCTTAAAACCATGAACAACCATAAAAGCATAGATTAGCATAAATCGTAACCATAAAGGAGCAATAATCATAAAAGCATACTTAGCACAAATCAGTAAACATTTAGCATAAACCATAAACATCTGTCATAAACCGTAAACATTTGTCATAAACCGCAAGCATTGATCATAAACCGTAAACATTTGTCACAAACCATAAACCTTTAACATAAACCGTAAACCTTTAACATAAATCATAAACATAAAACATAGATCGTGAATCTTTAACATAAATCATAAACTTTTAACATAAATCGTGAATCTTTAACATAAATCATAAACATAAAACATAAATTATAAACATAAAACATAAACCGTAAATATTTGCATAAACCGTAACCATAAAACATAAAACGTGAACATAAAGCATAACTCGTAAATATAAAGCATAAAACGTAAACATAAAGGAGCGAAGAGTTGGACAATTCGCGTACCTTGAACGATGTGGATCGCTCGGGGTGAACTCGGCCGGGGAATGGCTCGGGTCGAGGCTGAACTTTGAGCTTAAAATGATAGAGTTCGGTATTAGAATAGAAGCTATGAAAAGGTGAGGACATAGGGCCTCACAAAAGAGTTTTGAAATAAATCGTATAAAAATTTCAGGTTTTTATGACAATAGTATTTTGGTCGTAACTGGGCTGTAAAATTCGGATTTCGCTATGCGAGTACTTTTCGGAAAGGGAAAAACATAATCCACAAGTTTGTCAACTGGGCCAGACGCTAAACAGGGTGAGAAGAGCCCGTAAAAGGCTGCGGACAGAATGCAGTAAAATACCAAGATATATTCATGTGCGGTTTTGGTGCTTAGACAAAATCAATAGAACTTTGTAATTTCCTTTAAACTCAAAGGAGCTCTATGACTTAAAGAATACTTGTAAAATATAGACCTTAAATTTCTCAAAGAGACTTTAAAACTCTAAAGTAAAATGAACTCATTTCCTTAAATTTATGAGTTTTCAGAAATTAAACGGAAAACGTAGGATAGTTTAAAAGATCTCGGGGTTCCTTAAAACCTTTAAAACCGAGTTCCATGGTTCCTACTTATGGAATATATCATAAAGGTCATATGACTTAGGTTACACACCCATAAAACCAATTATAAGCTCAATATAATAACCTTTAACCCAATTAATGCATTTATCAATTACCCAGAAAATTCCAGTTTTGCAGCCCCTCTTCCGGGCTCTATAACTCTCTCTCCCGACATCGGTTGGACACATACCATACGTTTTCGGAAAGCTTGAAACGTCTCCTAAAACTCTTATGTTGAACACTTTCTCAAATTCCAACTCCATATGGACGAAAAATGCCCAATAAAACACTGACTCCAAACTCGTATATAAAAACATACCTTTACGGTTTTGGCTCTAACTTGAGCTATACAAATCGAAAACCCGAAATTCCAAAGCCCGGTGTTTGTTAACATTCTTGGCTACATTTTTACACCATATTCTGGGCTCAAAACTAATTTTAATATCTCCCTTAAAAATCACATTTTGGGCAGAATGTTTAGGGTCAGATTTTGCCCTCATGCATAGATTACTTTCATCCAACCTTTACACTAATAATATACCAATTGTAATCTATACATAACCTCACTAATGTCCAGCATTTAGACTTCTAAAAACCACCATCCATACTTGGACAATCCACATTCAACAACACCAAGTTACATGCACTTAACCTACATTGCATTCAACACCATTTCCTTCACAATACTCATGTAAACCATCTAAAAACATAATAATACTTGCTTAGCTTTGTAAAACAGAGAGTAAAACTTCTAAAATCTCATCCAAAACCACATGCACCTCCAAGGAACAACATCTACTTCATCAATATACATAAACTCATCAAAAGATCACATAAACTTCAAACAATACACTTGATTCTTCACCAAAATCAACCTAACAATTTATACCTCAAAATTCATGAAAGAAAGAGATAACTAGGTACAAAAATCATTCTAACACATAAATATCAAAGCTTTCAAATTATA
The DNA here is from genome assembly GCA_029582165.1 of Portulaca oleracea. NCBI lineage: Eukaryota > Viridiplantae > Streptophyta > Magnoliopsida > Caryophyllales > Portulacaceae > Portulaca > Portulaca oleracea. Next base: position 37,177,430 of record CM055874.1, read on the forward strand.
CAACAATGGAGGAGTGTAGGGTGAGATACCTCTTGAAAGAGATGACAAAAGGAGCAAGGAAGTGTGGGAATGGAAGGAGCAAGTGGCCGCGGAAACTTGGCCGGAAAGCCACTGAAACTCGCCGGAAACCGGCAAAACAGAGGGGGCTGGGGTGCTGCTCGGCAGTGGAGGAGAGGGAAGAGCTGAAAGTGTGTTGTGATTTTTGGTTTGAAATAAAAGACTCTTAGCCTCCCACTTAACTATATATATCATACTCCCTTACTTAACTAAAGTAATAACAATTATAACTATAATACTAATACTCTAATTATAAAACTAACACTCTTAGTAAAACATAAAAATGGTAGTACATAATTGCTACAAATCATATTTAATTTAAGTGGGTTAAAAAGACTGTAAAATCGGTAAACTAAATTTAAACCGTTTGGCCGTAAAAATCGAAATGGTAAATAACCCGACTTTAAAATAAAATAGTAGAACCTAAAATAATTATAATATAAGGTCCAAAATATATTGTAACAAAATTCGATTAAGAATTTTGATCGGTAAAATTTGCCGCTTCGCCATTCCTCCGAGACCTGTCACCATTAGCTAACCACAAGGTACAAAGTATTTAATTAACAAATTATAACTAATTAAAATAGATTAACTACTGTAATACGTATGATTTAGGGCGGGGTATTACATGGGTGCCACGAGCTTCTGTCCATCTGCCCCTGTTTTTGCCCAAATCTGCGTTGCGGGCGCTACCACGGGCGTGGCGGGCGTGATAGCCTGAAGCTCCCTTCTCTTGGTTTTGCCAACACACGTCGCGGGCGCTACGTCCTGCTGCTCATGACTTCCTTGTTCTGCTCCTTCGACCTTGCATGTTATTGACCCAGAGCCACACCCGAACCCCGATACCACCTAGTTCATCTTTCGGGATGGCCTGATGATGTGTCCCAGCCAGAGGACCTCTGCTCAGCAGGCTGAGAAACATCAATTAAGACAGAGGACACGCATTTGAACCAGAACAGCAGGGTAAAAGGGGTTCAAGCAGCAGGAAATAGATGAATCCCAACTAGAATCGAATGGATTTCGATTTAGCTAGAACAATGAGGACATATATCTGGAGCTGGTTGTTCTTTTCAACTTGGTTTGTGTTTCTCGTCAAGGAAGTTTATTACTAAGCTTTCCTAAATGCCAAGGGTTGATCCATTTGTAGGTCGTTAGCCTTCTATGCAATCTTAATATACGCATGAGGACCTTCATCTTGAATCTTCTATGAATTTAGATGCCCAAGGCCATTCACTACTGAAGGAAGAAACATACCAGCCTTGTTGGACAATTGACAGCCACGAAGTTGGAATCCAAATGAAGAATGATGCTCTAATGAGAAAGCGCCATGTATGATGTTTCTAGTGCCTTCCAATTGATCTAGAAGCTTCTTATTTTAGTTACATATTAGTTTATTCTGATGTAATTAGTCTAATTAAGTAAGATTAGGACGTTTTCATTTTGCTCAAGAAACCCCTAATTAGCTTCAGCTGGGTTTTATATATACCTCTGTAATGACATTCAGCACAGGACGTTGAGTGAAATATATGAGCCTTGAGCTTTCTTTGTTTGTGAGTATCTAACAACTCTCAAATTCTACTTCTGTAACTTGATTTGGCTAATCAAGTAAGTGATTGGTAGAGCTTAATCGAATTCTTAGAAGGTGAATCTGTAACTAAGAAGGAGATTAAGAAGCCCTTGTGATAATCGATCATGGTGTTTCTGTATTGATTGATTTTCACTCGATTCTATCCCTTATTTTTCTGTATTTTCCATCTCCTTGTTGATCCCAATCCAATTGAACCCTTAAGAAAACGTATTTGTTGAGTTTTCAAGGTCTGAAGGACCTTCGGTGTGTGCCCAGATCAGTGCACTCTGATTTGGTTCGGTCTGTGATACATCACCCGGTTCAGTCCCGAGGCCTCCGGGGTCGGTGGAATGCGCGAGCCTCCTTAGATGGCCGAGACTAACCTTGCCCTCCCGGGTTTCACCGTGAGTTGTACCTCAAGGTTCGACGTGGTTGAGGCGACTCGCTTGGTGAAAGTAACGAGAGATGAAAACGAAACCCAGGACTCTTCATAAGGTGTTATGGAGCTCTAGAAGTTGTCAATATTGCTAGGTGTGGTTACTCTAATAGGATAACTCATCGAGATTTTGCCTCAAGGTATATATGGTCAGGGTCCCATGATATTTGATTCATGTCTGTAGATAAGTTCCTTACCGTATTCTCACACATTTCTTCGCATATTGAGGTATGGGTTCCTGCTTTCGAATAAGAGTATATCTAAGGACCCATTAAGCGTCATTATTGCAATTCTCTCAAGCAGTTCAATGTCCTCCCTGAATTGTACCAAGTTGGCTACACAAAATTGTTTTTCTACACTGGGCAGGTCAGTTCATTGCCAGTATGGTTTCTTATGTTTTCTTCTCTTGCTACTAAGCTTTTTTTTTTTGAATTGTGTTGATACTTTTTATGTTTTCATTGAATTGCATTGATAGAGAGGCTTTTGTTCTCATTATAAGTTCAAAATAAAGAAATTAGCATCACTTTTATTTAAATGGACCCATGGACTTGCAGCTTCAACTCCCATTTTCAGCTGACAATCAGTGACGTGGAATCTGCGAAATTCGACCAATTTCCTCGTCTTCCCCACCTACGACCACTAATCTAGGTTTCTCTCTTTCTATCTCATCAGACATTTTTGACTGCCTTACTTTTCTGGGTATTCTTCTTTTTGTGTACAATTGACTTGTGCAGCTCCATGTTTGCAACTCTTTCACACCAATCATTTTGAACAATCTGCATTGTTAAACCCTAAACTAATGGCTTTCATACGTATGTGCTAATTATTCTACCCTTAACTTTCTGCAATTAAAAGTCTAACCCATTTTTTTATGATAACTAGTACTGTAGTATTTTCTTTCCCTAATTAATTAGTGGTGAATAAATATAGACTAGGCAAAGTCAAGTACGAAACCGAAGTGCTTCTTCAAGATATTTGCTCTGTCAAATTTTGAACATGGTATTCCTTAAAGACGTAACCCTGTAGTAATTTGTATGTGATGTGTAAATATGCAAAACTTTGATTATAGACCATGGGATGCCTAAACTTTGAATATGTTATGTGAAAACTATATTAGAGGCATTATCCTATACAAATTCTTTCATAGGTGCATTAGCTGATTGAATCTTGTAAGAAGCCCATTGTTTATGGAGATTTAGCGATACTTCTGACATTGCTAGGTAATTTTATAATGATACTTCTAACATTACTACGTAATTTCTTGCTGCCATGTTGGTTGTGGTATGCACTCCCCTTCCCCCCCCCCCCCCCCAAATTGTCCCCAGCAGTGTAAAAATTTGATGTGGTGTTGGAGTAAAAAAACCCAACTCCAGTTGGTCACTCAAGGAAAAGTAAATTTGCTACTGCCCACCAACCACTTTCAAGTGGCCAAAACACCAAACCATGTATAATTAGTACTTAGTCATTTCATTTCATTTCATTTGCAAAGAGTAGATGCAAAACAAACACATTGAAGAAATGGGGACTATGATTGTGTCTCAATTGTTGTTGCTTCATGCCTTTGTCTTTTGGTTGGAGTCTTTTCAATTATTAGAGATATGATTATGAACAGTGGCCATTTTCCAAGTTTGGCACCAAACACTTCTTTGCTACTGCACTAGCACTAGTGTTGGTCATGGTAAGTAGGTAACCGTACTTACCATTCCCTCTGCCTATGCATTAGTTAGTGCTATTAGTTAGTACTATTATAAGCATAATACTTACCAATATTCATTACTCAATCATATCTTGGCTTAACCCCTACTAACCTTAGGCAGTTCAAGAGTCTTTAGTTTCTCTTTTACTTTGGTATAATGGCATTGCATGGATGTTTTCTGTAGCTCTAGTTCACTATAAGGAAGGAAATGTTGCCCTAGTAGAAACAACCAAACGCACACAGAATCAGTAAGTTCTATTTCATAACTTATGAGGAACTTACATCAAACATTTCCCTCTTGATGAGATGATGTAAAATATTGGATGTTTCTAAAGAAAACTAAAGGTTTAATGTTGGTATCATCGCTTAATGACCTAGTTTCCTGTAGATTTATTGCTTAGGGTTTGCTAATTGTTCAATAGCTTCTGCAAGAAAATAGTTATGCAGATGCTATGGGAGCACTAATGTATCTAGCAAGTCATATGCGACCAGATATTTCCTTTTCTGTGAATTTGGTAGCAAGCTTAGTTCTTGTCCAACACGACGTCATTGGAACGGAGTTAAGCATATATTTCGATACCTTCGAGGTACGATGGATATGGGTCTATTTTATTCTTGTGAAGTCAAAACGAGTTTGATTAGCTATGCTGAACTGGATATTTATCTAATCCCCATAATCCCTATTCGCAAACTGGTTATTTGTTTACTTGCGGTGGAATTGCCAATTGTTGGCGTTATGTGAAACAGACTACAACGGCCAGCTCTTCTAATCATGCTGAAATTTTGGCAATTCATGAGGCTAATAGAGAATGTGTTTGGTTAAGGTATGTAATTCAACACACTCTGGGATCTTGTGTCTTGACTTTAAAAAAAGGATATCCCAACAATTTTATCTGAGGATAATGCAGCATGTATAGCTCAATTGAAAGCAGGGTGCATCAAAGGTGATAGAACAAAGCATATCTCACCAAAGTTCATTTTCACCCATAATCTCCAAAAGAAAAACGAAATTAATGTTCAATAGATTCACTCTAGTGAGAATTTAACATATTTATTTACTAAGTCACTCTCGACAACAACGTTTGAAAAGTTAGTTGATAAAATTGGGTTGAGTCGGATCAAAGATCTTAACTGATGTTCTGATCAGGAGAAGTTAATGTGCGTTGTACTTTTTTCCCTTATCTGAAGTTTTATCCGATTGGGTATTCTTTGGAAAGGTTTTTAATGAGGCAACATATGTAGGCGCATTAAAGAATTATGTACTCCTTTTCGTTAGTTAGATTTTGTCGCATTGGGTTCCCTATGATATATAATGGGATCAAATATTGAACCTTGATCAATTACACATCAAGAAGACGTGCAACCAATCTAGAAAGGGGGATGCTTCACGTGAATTAGAGTAGAAAAGGGGATGGATCACGTGAACTAAAGATTTTGTCTCATTGGGGATGGAACGATTGAGAGGGAGGAGGGGAAACGTTGGGAGAGTGTAGGGTTTATCTTCTATACTTGAAAGAAAGATAAAGAAAGAGATTATCTTAACTGTATTGACAGAAAGATAAAATCAAGATAGTTCAAGGGAACCTATTCTTGATACAGAAACACCACAAGAAAGGAAATCCTAGGGCTAACTTAACCTTCAACCTAGTTATAGAAACACCTTCTAGGTTTAGGATTAAGCTCATCCTAACCACTTGGTTGCCAAACCAAGATACAACAGAGAAGATGGATCGAGGTTCTCACGAAACACTCAAAAGTAAGCTAAAAGCTTGGATATATTCATGATTCAAGTTGGGTGCCTTTTGAGAGGCTATAAGCTTAGCTATTTATACTAGACTCAAACCTAGGGCTCCTAGGAAACCCTGGCTTGGCGTGCAAGCCAAGAATTCTAATGCTAGATGCCTACTACTTCCAATCTCCTCTTGGATTAGAACTCTTTATCCAAAGGGGAGTTGGTTACAACAACCTTATCCTATTATGAATTGGCTTTCCTAATCCAAGATGGATTAGTTACAAAATAAGCCAACTTATCCTAGGATTTAAACAACTTGGCGCCTAAGCTACTCCTTCCACACGTCTAAAACACACACACTTCTAGAATATTCTAGAACAACTTAGAATATTCTAGATTTATCTAGACTCCTACTAGACTTGATGCTCAAGTTTATAACTTACTTGGCATCTTACATGACTTAAATAATAAGAATAAAAATGACACTAAAATAATTAAAAGCTATAATTAATAAAATTACATCCAAAATATCAAAATGTAAAATTCACTTGGACCCTTGATTCTTGGACGTGGGCTTTGGACGTGTAGGGCGTGATTTTGGGTTTCACCTAGGATGTTTGGACATCCTCTTGAAATAAGAAGCATAGCATGTGAATGAGCCTTTGGACTTCTACTTTATATTTTCCTTCTTTGGTCCATTTGAAGTAAATGAACCAAATCTTCCTTATTGGGCCTGTTCTGGATGAAGTCCTTTGATGAAAGACCCTATCTGTTGCTTGTAGTTTCCATTGAGCCTTCTTGATTGGGCTTAGGGGATTTAGCGTGGGCTGATTTACATCACCCTAGTAGGGTTTTAACGAGACATATTCTTTAGAATAATGGACATTCATGAGGGAGTGTTATGAAATAACATTCGTGAATGTCCATATATTAATCAATATCTATTAGGAATCTTTTTGGTTAGGATATAAGAGGATTCTACTCCAATATGATGTTGCTAGGTAACTAGTATAAATACCCTTTGTGGGTTATAAATAAATGATATCATTCTCCTCTTTCAATCTCTCTTAATTATCTCTTCTCTCAAAAAAAAATATATATCTTATCTCTATTATTCTTATCTATTATTCTCTCTATATTGTGTTCATATATTTATTGTTTCATAACACTATTTAAATTTAATAATCCTAATTAATTATTTTAACTAGTTATGAATAAACGATATCATTCTCTTCTTTCAATCTCTCTTATCTTTATCATTCTTCTCTATTATTATCTGTATATTGTATTCATATATTTATTGTTTCATAATGCTATTTAAATTTAATAATCCTAATTAATTATTTTAACTAGCGGTAAAATTTACTTAATCTGGGTCGTGGGCATGTATAGCCGAAATAGAAAAAGGGAAGGAGGACGATTACACCACTTGCAATACTATATTATTTTCTGCTAACAAAACTTCATTTGGGATTTGCCCAAATTCAATCCCACATTTGACATTGAATTTTGACTTGAGAAAATTTTCTTCACTTCACAATAAGTGTGATTAGTATCAACTTCTTTCCCAAAAATATGTGAGAGTAAATGTGAGAACTTACTGTGCAAGCTCTTATGTTGTGATATCAAAATGTAGTTAATTTGATTTAATTTAGCTATTTTAATCTAGATTTTTTTCCTTTAATTTTTTTTATAGGAGTGATAATTAGCGTGTTATTTATTTGATCTGAATTTTTATTTCTATTGTTGTTTATTTCATGCTTTGCTTATATTATAGCACTAACTTATATTATATTAACTTATTTAATGGTGTTAGGTAAAAATATTAAATCAATTATAATATTATCTTGATGTATACCTTTTAATTTGGATGAGTATGTAGTTTATCTACTTACAATTTGTGACATTTCAACATATATTTATTCTGATTTACTATATTTTAATATCAATTTATTCCGATTCGTCATTAGTCGTATTAGCACATTATTGTTGTTTTCCTTCTCGAATATTATTGCCTTTGAATATATAATTTCCTTTACACTATATATATACTTATCATGATATTTTGGTTACAATATTAAAGATGTGAATCTTATTAAGAAATATTCAGGAATGCAAACATAATTATTTTATTTTATTTATCTTTATTTTATATTTTTGTTATTTATTTATTTATTTATTCTTTGATAATATTAAGCCCCATTCTTTTATGCGGTAGATTGCAGTGCGGTATCACACCGTACCGCAACTCTTTAATTTCTGTCACACTTTAATCACACCACACCACAATTATTATCAATATATCTCTTCACTTTTCTCTCTTCTCACTTTTTTCCTCTACTTTTCAAATTCTCTCTCATCATCTACTTCACTTACCGTAACTTTCACCACAACTCACCACAATTCAACACGCTTTTTTAAATTTCACCGCACCATTATCAAACCGCAACCAACCGTATAAAAGAACGGGGCTAAGTATAGTTACATTTATCTATCTAACTAGACACCCGTTCGAAAGAATATAGATGTGAGTTTGACATCGTGATTAGATTGTATACACTAATTTATATAACGGTTTTGCTAATCGTCGCCCTGGGGACGATGGTTAAGAGAGAATCTTACCTATTTTTTTTTATTTTGTAATTCTTATATAAAATAATAAAAGATTACCTTTCCAATAAAAAATGTTATATTATCTAATCAAATCTATAAAAATCTTATCATTACCTAATTAAAATTTTCTAATTATCTTTTTAAATATAAACTCTGTATACAAAAATATTATATTATCTAATCAAATCTATCTATGAAAGAATCCTAGAGGGGATGATGAAAGCAGACGCTCACGAGACTGAGGGTAGTCATGATCGAGTAGTGGTATTCTTTGGATACATCACTTTGCAACCCTGTTTGTATCATAGCATTCATGATTTTGTTTTCGAGTTTTGAGCTGCAACAAGTTACGTTAGTCCCATCTTTTTTCACTCGTAGTCTTCTCCTTTGCCCTTGGAGATGGGCTCTGACAGCATTATTCTCATTCATACGACATTCCTTTTGTTTTCGGACAATTTATACTGAGTCAATACTTGTAACTGTGGTTACCATCTTCCGGTTGTGTAATTTTAGCTATTACTGAATGCTGCTCCTGTGGCAGTTTTTTGCAATCCTTAATAAGTTAATCATACATTTAAATGATTCAGCTTCCTTCCTATTATTTTAGTATTGTTACAATACTTGAAGCTGAGGGTTATGGTGGCTCTGTAATGTGCAAATCACCAATTACCTTTGTCTTCCCTATAGTTGGGTGGAGTCCCTAATTGCAGAAGGTCCAAAACATCATACAAAGTGTTGCATGTTTGTGTTTTACTCAGACTGTCGAATGACTGAGTATAAATGGTTTGCGGAAATAAAATCTCAATAATTAGAAAATGTTAATTAGGTAGTGATGAGATTTTTGTAGATTTGATTAGATAATATAACATTTTTTTTATTACAAACGTAATCTTTTATTATTTTATATAAGATTCACAAAATAAAAAAAATAGGTAAGATTCTCTCTTAACCATCACCCCCAGGGCGACGATTAGCAAAACCGTTTATCTAATTGTTCCCTTAGCCACCAAATGTAATGGTAAAATATATTATATTATCGGGCCTTTAAGATATCTTTATTATTTGTTTATGAAACTTTAAGATATTTTATTATGTAAGGAATATAATTTATTTTACTTTTTAATCAGGCAAGTAGTAAAATTTAACTTAAGATTCTTGAAAAAAATATCACCCACCAAAATAAAGTTGATGGAACAAATTATTTTCACTATGCGTTATAGAATTATTACACACGTAAATTATTAGATCCATTATGATGTATCTACCTAGGTACGCCACATGAATTAAAAATATTAATGTTTTATATGATGAATTTTTGGTAGTATCAAATAACTTTAAAAAATATAGAAGAAATTTATAATAATATTAATAAATTTATAATGAATTTTATAATTAATATTGATAAACATTTTTAAAAAATTAATACAATCTAAATACAACATAGTGGGCCATATCACAATCGTAAAACACAATTAATGAAAGCTTGCATGCTCCCTCTGACACTCTCACACACACTCAGAATTAAATGAGACAATATGTAAATTTGCACTTCCTCCCTCCCGCATTGTATTATAATTTATAACTAAATGTGCCGCCTCTTTTGTGAGTTGTCTCCTTTGATATTGCATTTGGAGTAAAACTCAATTATTTAAGCGACCGACCTACACTCCCTTATCATTAAACCGTCGCTCTACAAGTCGGCTAATGAAATCTCCATCCCAATTAATTATGTGTTATTTTACTTATTATTTTAAGTGTTGACTTTGATTGTTGAAACTCTATATAAACCAAAGCTGCTCATTTCTTCCCTTCATCACTCCCATCTTCACTCAAACCAACAATTAGCTGGAAAAACTACCTGTTAATAAATAGATATCAGAGATATTGTGTCAATACATTAGTTTTCACTCAGGTATTATATGTCATTTCTTCTTCTTCTTCTTGTTAATTAGTATTGAAGGGCAAGATGCTTATTGTTTGTTAATGACATTTGTAGGTGTCAAGAATTAATCGCAAGCATGGTTGCCAAAAGTATTCCAAAGCTTCCAACAATCAAGCTTACTGGTGCAAACGCAAAGGCAGGCTCAACTTCATGGGTTTCAACTTGCAATGAAATCAGAAAAGCACTGGAAGAATACGGATGCTTCGTGGCAGTTTATGACAAGGTGTCCTTGGACCTTCATAAGAAGGTGTTTGAAGTGATAGAACCAATGTTCCAACTACCAACAAAAGTGAAGAGAAAAAACACATCCAACATTCCATTTCACGGCTACTACAAGCCTGGCCCTATCATGCCTCTCCATCAGAGTTTTGGGATTGATGATGCTACCCATTTTGACAAGACTTGTGACTTCACTCATCTCTTATGGTCTCATGGGAACCGACCATTTTGGTAAGTCTTGGTCACCCAATAAATTAATAATATCAATTGCAATTGCATCAATTTAAGTATTTTATTTCTTATACTTCAATTGGGTTGTGAACAGCGAAACGATGTACGAATATGCAAAGCAAACATCAGAATTGGAGAGGATGGTGATGAGGATGGTGTTTGAGAGTTATGGAGCTGAAAAGTACTTAGACTCTCATCTCAACTCGGCCACGTACCTGCTCCGCATAGCCAAGTACAGAGTACCACGTGAGGATGAGGACACACTCGGGGGACTTCCCCACACTGACAAGAATTTTCTGACAGTACTACACCAAAACGATGTAGATGGCTTGGAAGTTCAAACCAAAGAGGGTGACTGGATTACTTACAAGGGTTCCCCAAATTCTTTCATTGTCATGGCTGGAGAACTTTTCTTGGCATGGAGCAACAACAGAATACATGCCCCTCTTCATCGAGTCATAATGAAGGGAAACAAACCCAGATATTCACTCATGATGTTCTCAAGAACCCAACACACAATACAAACACCCAATGAGCTCGTTGATCAACAACATCCCTTGCAATTTAAGCCTTTTGACTATATGGGTTTGCTCAAGTTTTACACTGAAGATGTTACCCGCATGGCTTTTTGCACCATCAAAGATTATTGTGGAGTATAAATATCCAATCAAGCTCTTCGTCCTTTTTGTGTGTATATGCATGTGGAGTGTTATACTTAAAATTATATTGACCCAATTTAGTATATCAGAAAAGCCAAGTAGATGAAATTTCATGTAATTTATTAGCTCAAATATACCATCAGAAAATAGTTTTTACCAATTTAATTTTAAATACTATTCAATCTTAAATTTCTATTACTTCATCTTTTTTTTCATATTCCTAGTCAGGTACATTGTCGATAGTCCTAAACTTTTTAGGCTTAAGAAATAAAATGGATTTTTAAGAAATATGCGGAAATTCGATATATGATCAAATCACAAGAAAACAATGAAAGCCAAAATAAAGGAGAAATTATTTACATGGGAAATTGAAGAACTCAGAGAAAAAAACACGACCGGTGTATGATAGCCAGAAAAAATTCACAATCAGAAAATATGAGTACAAAGTTGATCACAATCACAATGTGTTATTTGATCAAGATTAGAGGACAAATCCTCTCTTAACCCCCCTCTCCTCTCTCTCTGATTTCTCTGCGAATACAAAGATTGAATAGTTAGGGATGAAACCCCAACAAAGCTCTCAAGGGAACACAACAAAAAAAAAAAGAACTCCCACAAAATTACAAAACTCTCCATATTGATGTGTTATGAAAAACTCATGGTAGCAACCTTTATTTATACTTCAAAGATGATAGAAAATATGTAAATAATTATAGATGAAGCAATATGAAAAGATTTAGTGAACAATCGTCACTAAAGAATATGGAAAAAAATGTTGATGGAGGAATATGGAAAAACATAGTGAACAATTGTAACACCCCGGATATATGGTTAAGTGTGGCTTAAAGGGATTGAAATGACTACTCATATCACCAAGGTGCACCTTCTTTTATGGTAGTTCATCCGTTGGGAACTCCTCAGTTAAGCGTGCTTGGCTGGGAGTAGTTAAAGGATGGGTGACCTCCTGGGAAGTTTTCCCAAGCAGCGTGTGAGCGAGGACGAAACACGCTGGAAAGACTCCTGGGGATTTGTGGGGCCAATCAGCGATCCTTGAAGCAGTTATCGGTAATGTCCGCGGTTCGGGAAGGGTCGGGGCGTTACAGATGGTATCAGAGCCGACCCTCGACCGTGAGCTGCGCCAGTGGACGGGAGAGCCATGGGCAGTCACCTAGCGGGGCAAAGATTCTGGAATGGATTGTGGCACAACGAGGACGTTGTGCGCTTAAGTGGGGGTGATTGTAACACCCTAGATATATGGTTAAGTGTGGCTTAAAGGGATTGAAATGACTACTCATATCACCAAGGTGCACCTTCTTTTATGGTAGTTCATCCGTTGGGAACTCCTCAGTTAAGCGTGCTTGGCTGGGAGTAGTTAAAGGATGGGTGACCTCCTGGGAAGTTTTCCCAAGCAGCGTGTGAGCGAGGACGAAACACGCTGGAAAGACTCCTGGGGATTTGTGGGGCCAATCAGCGATCCTTGAAGCAGTTATCGGTAATGTCCGCGGTTCGGGAAGGGTCGGGGCGTTACAGATGGTATCAGAGCCGACCCTTGACCGTGAGCTGCGCCAGTGGACGGGAGAGCCATGGGCAGTCACCTAGCGGGGCAAAGATTCTGGAATGGATTGTGGCACAACGAGGACGTTGTGCGCTTAAGTGGGGGTGATTGTAACACCCTAGATATATGGTTAAGTGTGGCTTAAAGGGATTGAAATGACTACTCATATCACCAAGGTGCACCTTCTTTTATGGTAGTTCATCCGTTGGGAACTCCTCAGTTAAGCGTGCTTGGCTGGGAGTAGTCAAAGGATGGGTGACCTCCTGGGAAGTTTTCGAGCAGCGTGTGGCGAGGACGCCTGCTGGAAAGACTCCTGGTGATTTGTGGGGCCAGTCAGCGATCCTTGAAGCAGTTATCGGTAATGTCCGCGGCCCGGGAAGGGTCGGGGCGTTACAACAATTCTCACCATTGAGAAACCAATGGCACATATTCCCAAAAATCTCCACTTATTAACGTCCGGAAAATATAACTCCGACTGCCACCTATTAACGTCCCCCACCGAGGGGGCGACCCTAGAGGTCTATCACTAACTCTGGACACCGACTTGCTCTAACTTGGCAATGAGTAATGGTTTGGTGAGCATATTTGCAGGAATGTCATCTACTACTAAAAACTTGCCATATTACGACGTAAATAGCAACGAAAAAGTGTTCGTCACTCGGTCCATGTTAAAATTAGGCTGGGTATACTCGTTTAATTTTTTTTCATTTTAGTGGTCCAAAAAAAAACATAAAAATTGGATTGTAGTGGTACGAAATCTAGCTCCACATTCTTTTCATTTTTTTCATTCTTACCCCCTTATTGTTTTTGTTTTTTTCCATTCCTACCCCCAGAAAGGTAATGAAGTATAGTTACTAAAACAATTTTTAAATTATTTTTTTGAGACTCCGAGCAATTATTATGATTTTTTAAAAGGAACAAAAGTGCAAAAAGCATAAAAAGAATTGAAAAAAATAGGGAGAAACATCGTAAATTCATTAAAAATCGTGGTAAAGTGACATACTAAGTTTTGAATCAAACGCAACACAAAATCTATGATATTTAGGGTATACTCTCGATGATGTCACATTACAATACAATTTTTTTTTGGAGCACAAGAAATACAAATCGATAGAAGAAATTATTACTGTCCCATTTGTAAAAATAGCGATTATTATAATCCGATTTTCCTATTCCAGAAAGTAGATGGATTCAGTACAAATAGAGAAAAATGTCCACAGAATATGAAAAAATGGGGACTATTATTAGGGTTTATTAGTCTCCTTCACTAAAACACACCAAATCATTATCACAAAATGATGAACTGCAACTAAAACTAGAATAAGAACTGAAACAAAAGCAAAGAGTCAGCAAAACAACCAGAGGACTGAGTTGACTCAAAAAAGTTGGAGTGACGATTGAACTTAGTGATAGATATAACTTTATATACCTAAGTATTTGAATACATTACTGGTTACGCGAGGAATACAGGGTAGGGACGGGTTGGCCATTTCAACTCATGTGAAAAAGCTACACAAGCGGGTTTTTATTAATTTAGTTGATGGAATTAGATGTATGTAACTTTAGGCTAGAGTTTAAAATTTTTGGGAATACTTATCTTGTAAGGAATGACCCTATCTTATGCATGTAGAAGGGTCTTTTGGCATTGACGTACAAATGTTGTTGTTTGGTGTTCGGTGGTCGACTTTAGCAGCATTTTTATATACTACACTAAACAAATTAAATGCCCGAATTTGTTGTAGTGCATCAAAAAGTATTATCAATAACGGAATCATATCAATTATTATCGATAACACATGCATTTTAAGTGTAATTTTAAATTTTGAAAAAGAATATAAATGAATAATAGATTTTACATAATTTATGAGTTGTACAACCTTTTAACACAACCAAACATATATTTGTTACAATTCAAATAAATAAATATACTTTTTAGAGTGATTTGAGTAAAATTAAAGATGGTTAATGGCCATCCGGAATCAAGACAATTATCATTTTTAAATAATTAATTTCTCATTATGCCTAGAGCAGTATTCCATTATAGTTACAACTTAGAAGAGATTGTTTCCATCTTGCGGGAGTAGTTCCTTTTGATACACTTTGTAATCTTTTGGGCTTATATAACAAAATAGACACGTAATTAATTAAACAAGATAGACGAAGGGAGTTCAGTGTGCTCCACAGTAGTCCTTGATGGTGCAAAAAGCCAAGCGGGTGACATCTTCTGTGTAAAACCTTAGCAGACCCATGTAGTCGAAGGGCTTGAACTGCAAGGGGTGTTGTTCATCCACCAACTCTTTAGGTATTTGTATGGTGTCTTTGCTCCTCGAGAACATCATTAATGAGTATCTGGGTTTCTTCCCCCTCATTATCACACGATGAACTGGGGCATGTATTCTGTTGTTGCTCCATGCCTAACACATATGTATTTAACCAATTTAATTATATATATATTAATCACTAACTGTATTGGAGCATAAATGTATAGTGCCTAAAATGGAGGATGCAAATTACCAAGAAGAGTTCTCCTGCCATGACAATAAAGGTATTAGGGGAGGCCTTGTAAGTAACCCATTCTCCAGCTTTGGTTTGAACCTCTAAGCCATCCACATCGTTCTGGTGAAGCACAGTTAGGAAGTTCTTGTCAGTGTGGGGAAGTCCCCCGAGTATTCCCTCATCCTCCCGTGGTACTCTGTACTTGGCTATACGGAGAAGGTAGTTGGCCGACTTGAGGTGTGAATCCAAGTACTTTTCAACTCCGTAGCTCTCAAACACCATTTCCGTCACCAACTTTTCTAACTCTGATGTTTTCTTTGCATACTCGTGTATTGTTTCACTGAGGACACACAACGTACACAAGCATATACATACTTGATTAGATCGATCATCGTAATTAGTAAACTTGGACTAATTAATATATACCAATGTGGCAAGGTGTGACTAATGCTTACCAAAAGTGTTGGTTCCCATGAGGCCATAAGAGATGAGTGAAATTACGTGTCTTGTCAAAAACAGTAGCATCATCAATGCCAAAACTGTCAAGAAGAGGCATGACAGGACCAGGCTTGTAGTAGCCATGGTAGGGTATTTTAGACGTGTTCTTGGCCTTCACTTCCGATGGTAGCTCAAACATTGGTCCAACCACTTCAAACACGTTGTTGTGGAGTTCCAAGGACAACTGATCATAGACAGCTACAAAGCATCCGTACTCTTCCAGTGCTTCTCTAACGTTTTGGCATATCAAAACCCATGCGCTTGAGCCCGGCATTGCGTTGCCTCCAGAAAGGTTGATGGTTGGAAGCTTTGGAACAACGTTGGCAACCATGGTCGTGATTCAATTTTAACCTATATATATATAAGTATGTCATGAAGGAATTAATGACGACCTAACTTAATTACTTAGAATTATATTATGATACAAGTTACAAACTAAAATGATATAATTAACAAGTCAAGGTTGGAAAATGGAAATGCATACCTGAGGAATATAGTGCTGATGGGAGTGTTGGATGAGGAGAAGAAAAAGAGCAGGAAGGGTTTATATAGTGCTGATAAGTGACACCCAAAGTGACAACTTAATTATAATATTTGTAATTAATGAAGATGAAGATTGCAATAGCCGACTTTTAGAGTGAGGCGTTAATCATATAATTTAGAAGTCAAAGTGACAAACTAAAATGACATAATTAAAAAGTCAAGGTCGGTCATGTATCAAATTGAGAAGACAGACAGTTGAATGGGGGGCGGCAAATTCAGTTATCATCAGTTATAAAAGCGCGGGCGGAGAACCAAATCGTATCTTCATCTCTTATCATTTAATTAATTCGTATGCCCCCCATTGACTTTCAACTTGATACAGGGAGCATGAGACATAGCTGTCAATGCCTTCAATTCCTCCACATCAATTATTCAAAGTTGAGTCTATAATATGTTTTGACTTTCTTCCCCCCTTTCTTTAAGCCCTTAAATATTGTTGTAACATCATCAAATACCCATAATAGTAATTATCATTAGCCTTAATCTGCTCAACTATTTTAGAAGTTGCTTTATGAACTTTAGGTATAAACTATCATGAATTCTTCCTGGTGTTCAGAAGCTTACTTCACCAATTCAAACTTGGATAATTTTTGTAAATCTTTAACTTTTCCACCAGTTCCCTGCATTTTCTTTTTAAATTTCCCATACATGTACTTGTTCATTTGGATTTAACTTTATGTTATATATTTTGTAACAAATGGCATAGGTTAGCCTAGTTAAATTCTTTAACTTAGTCTTAATTAAGACTATATTGTCATATATTATATTAAAAGAAAGGTGATAATATAATTAAATTGTGTGAATGTAATGCTATATACAAGTCCGTATGTTATAGTCTTATCCATAATTTTTAAATTTACCAACAAGCGCGTTAATCATGTGTAACGGATGTGATTGAGTCAATCAAGGTGTCATTTATATTTTGAGTTAAGAGCAACTGTTAAACCCTTTTATAATTGATAATTTAATCATAATTATAAAAAAATTGAGTAAAAGTTGATAATAAATAGTAACTTGATAAAAATTAAAACACTTTAAAAATATTTTGGACCAAAACATGTATCTATACAGCCATACAGGAGTAGTAGGCACTTGGGAGCATACAACAGTACATCAATAATTATTACTTGAAGGCCGATGGGTATTGGAACGTTGGAATAGTTTTAGGTAAATATTATTCTCATATATTTTCGCCGATGATACAAATTTTGCATGACATTGCAAATCCACATAATCACTCATTTTTTATCGTAAAAAAAACATGTGCTAAATAACTATTATGATTACGAAATTTTTTTTAAAAAAAAAACTCATAGAGACCTTTCGATAGTTAAAATAAAATTTTAAGGACCTTTGTGACAAAAACTTAAATTTTTTATAAATCTAAATTTATAAAATTAACAAAAATAATAAAAGGTTAATTTTTACAATAAAATTTATTTTTGAGGGAAAATTTAAAAATAATTATCTTTCCAAAAAATTATTTAAAATTTTCAAAATAGTCAAAAACTTTATTATAATTACATTTACGAAAAATTATTTTAAATTTTCATAAGTAATTTTAATTTTTTTTATATTATGACTTTTTTATGGCATAGAAACTATGATTTTAAGGGGAAAATGATATTTATTTTTTGAATAAATTATCTTTTACAAAAGTTTCTGTATTTTTCACAAATTTGACATATCAATTTTCAAAGAATATTCAATTCTTTTCATATTAAATAATTATTAAAATATCTTTTAAAAAATTAATTATTTCTCTTTACATTTATAATGAGGTCACTACAATATTATTTATTAATTCAAAGGTACCTATGCTGCGGCAAATATATTTTTAGCACAAAATAAAAAAAAAAAAAAAAGGTGATGTAGACTGTGCCACATCATGCAAGATGAAGATTATCCATTTTACGGTAAAATATTTTTGTTTATTTTAATTGACGTTTTAATCGATTTTTTTTTGGTAATATTTGTTAATTTAAATCTTAACAATTAAGATACATTAATTACTCCCCCCCCCCCCCTCATTTCTTCAGTATAAGCCACTCCGTCTCCTTTATGTTATCCCCTCTCTGTTCTTTTATATAAGCTCAACAAAAGTTTATATTTCAAAAGATAAATTAGTACTTTTAATTCAAATATAGATTCAAAGTTACCTCATTTTGAAGAAAATATTATTAGGTACAATATTTTAAAATTAATTATAAAGTACCTACATTTTAAAATAAGTATTTTCAAGGGGACAATCCGGTGAAACCTTAAAAGAATCAACTTAGGCCTTTCAAAAATTGGTGAAATGCCCCTCATTGTTTTTATTCAATTGTTAAAACCCATCTCTGTTAAATTATTTTTCTTATTTAAGGGGATTAAATCAACTTAACTGTTGTTTCCATGTCTCCCACAAGGTTGTTGACAAGAGGCTAAGGATTGATTTACCATTGAAGACCAACTTGAGTCCAGAGGAGAACAAAAAAAAAAAAAAAAGAAAAAACAAAACTTATATGCCTAGTCTACTTCTATAACTAGTCCCATGGATGTTCAGAAGTCTGAACGACGAGAAAAAATGTTCACATGATTTTTGGCAAAAAATTGCTGGGAGGTTTCATACATTTCTCACAACGTAACTGACTAAAAGGGGACCACATTTTTTTAATGCACTCGAAGGGGACCACATCTTCAAAGAACTGGCTGCTGGGTGATTTTCTGACCATTTTGACTGAATTCCGGCAATGTATATATGAAAAGACATAAATACCCCTATATTTTATCAAATAATTGCTAGGAGGTGATATACATTTCTAAAAATTGACTGGGCGGGGATAACTTTTTTCAAATCTCTTCTCCACACTTTCTCTCTCCTCCTCCACATATTAATACAACTCAACCCATCAAAACCATAAACAAACTTATCTTCTTCTTCGTTCGTCCACCACCCAACCACCACCTCGACCACCAGTCCAACCACCACCATACCACCACCACTTCAGCGCTCAGCCACCACTGATAATAACACTGGTCATTTTAAATCAAATCTCAATCAAAGTTTGACACAACCAAACACTAATCCTCTTCTCATTCCCTGTTTCTAACTGAATTCAAAACTCACACCATAAGCACCAATCAAACTCCATTTTTGCATCCCAAATATCACCAGAAAAAGCCACTCCAGCCACCCAAAAACACCCATAACTACTCGAACTCAATCCTGAACTATCCCCGTTTCTCCTCTATTTCGTGCGACCAGACCCGCCCAGGCCGCTACCAGCGACCTATGTTGACCGACACCCAAACCCACGACAACAAACGCCGCACGTGATGCCCTTCCTCCTTCTCTCTCCTTGTACGCCTGATATTAGGTCTTGATGGGTTGAGTTAAGACCTAAAAATAAAAAAACAGATTGAGAAATTGACATGCTGATGGAATGAAGAGAGAGATTTATGCTTGGTACGTTGTGTCAAACTTATATTGTGGTTTGATTTAAAATAGTCGTGATGGTTCTCGGTGGTGGCTGAATGCTGAATTGAGTGACGGTGGTGTTGTTGGTGGTTGGACTGGTGGTAGTGGTGGTGGTTGGGTGGTGGTTGGATGGGGGACGAACGAAGAAGAAGGAGAAGAAATGAGCTTGTTTATGGTTTTGATGGGTTGAGATGTATTGATATTTGGGGGAGGAGAAAGTGCAGAGAAGAGGTCTGAAAAAAGTGATCCTAGTCCAGTCAGTTTTTAGAAATGTATGACACCTCCCAGCAATTGTTTAATAAAACATAGGGGTATTTCTGTCTTTTCATATATACATCGCTGAATTCTGTCAAAATGGTCAGAAAATCTCCCAACAGCTAGTTCTTTGAAGATGTGGTCCCCTTCGAGTGCATTAAAAAATGTGGTCCCCTCCTAGTCAGTTGTTAGAAATGTGTGACACCTCCTATCAATTTTTTGTGATTTTTGACAACTCCACTGGGGAGTTTTCTAAAGTATGTAAAACATGAAAAAAGTTTAGTGTGTTTTAAAATTTTTGGAAGGAAAATAAATTTTTACATTATATTATTAAGTCATTTCTTTTTAGGCATAAATGCATTGCATATACCCGGCTACCTCTTGGCCATGAATTTTGGCTTTGTTGCCCTAAAAGCGGCAGTTTAGGTTTTCTTTTTAACCCACAAAAATAACCCATGGGATGATGGACCGACTATACTCGACTGGTGCATTTACATCGGTCTTAGCCTTAGTCACCACATCCGCTCATGCATCACTCTACGATGTCTCCACACGAGCCTCCAAGAGCAACACCCCACACATTCGAGTCAAAAGAATGCACCGGGGTGAGATATGAGCCGATAAGCCTTATCCAGCAAATAAACCCTCTTTTGTACATAGAGCTTTGGTTTAGGGTACCCTTTTCATGTGTATGCTACGTGCTATGTGCTTTCTTTTTGTTGTAAAGAGTCGACCCTAATTTAGAAGTATTGTTCTAGTCCATGAAAGGATCGTTGGGCTGAGAAGAGTCATGTTTACAAATTACAACTTGGCTAATTTACCTCAAATGTTATGGTTAATCTAGTGGTTGGGCTCATTTATGTGTAAAGGTTAATTATCTTAGTCCATACAGTAAACTCAGCTCGCCTTTGATGATCCTTTATGACCCTTTACAATACTTTTCTAACAAAAGGTCCAAAATCTGACTAAAGTCAAAATAAAGTTAGTTGGTAATGTCTTAGACTGCATAATTGTCACCAAGCTTAAGTAAATTAATTTATCGATCTAATTATCGAATCCATCACATTTATGGTCGGTCGTGGTTAGGCCCAACCATATCGTATTCGGAAATTAAGTCCATAAACTAGTTATAAGTCGCTTGTTGTTGGCTTTTTCCGGTCCATTATAATATCCACTTTCGCCGAGTAAATAAATAAAAAAATGTAGAAAGTGTAGACTGTCAATCTTGTTGAACATTGTTAGGATTCTCAGGACGTAGTTAGCAGACAAACAATAATAAGGGCGAAAAATAAATAAAGATTCAACACAAGGAATTAACGTGGAAAAACCCAAACCGGGAAAGAACCACGAACGATGCACTATCAGAGGATTACAACAGTGTTTCAGAGATTTCCAGACCTCCACAATCTCTGACAACCTCCCTAGAGTTACAATCTGAGAACTCAACACTTACAGATGAGCCTCACACAACTCCCTTAGGAACACAGAGATTATAGGTCAATCTCTTGTGGTATAAGATGAAACACTCTCAATTGTTGTACAAATAAACCTAACACCTAGGTCCTATTTATAGTCAAGACTACAACATAATATTGTGGTTAATAATAATATTAACTTTCAAAAACATGTGTTTCCTAATAATTTGATACTATATTCCAATGCAATATTATATTTCCATGTGATTGCCCCATCACAATTTGGTAACAAATATAATATTTTCCACTTTATATAATATCTTTCCTTAAATAACACAATCTTGGAAGATCTTCAATATTATATGAAATTTGCCCACTAAGTATAATTTTGGCTTTCCAAAATTCGTCCCACCAAAATAATAATTTGGGCTCCACATAATTAACCCAACAAACATCATTCTAGTTCGCGTAATGGCCAGTATAGCTTGAGTTGTATAAATTTATTAGCCCAAGTTATGGATTCTACTTAAAACGGTCAGCCTGTGCATGGGACCCATTCGAATTGAGAAACAATAACTTGTACTAGCTAACTTATGACTAATTTGATATGTTTGGCTTTATTCGGCCCTTTATAATGTTATGTCGTCTTAGGATCATGTAGAGTCAGGTCATGTAAAACCGAATCCCGGGTGAGTCTTTTCCTTGAGTCAGCATGTACGTAGGGCTTGCATCTTAAGTGGTTTTATGTAGGTCAATTAGATCATGCATCCATCGGGTTAGGTTTTGGTTTCCCTTTTGAGGTCAATCTCTAAACTGTGTGTTGTGTTCTTTAGCCGCAATAGGAGACCCGAGTGTAGCTTGGATCCCAGGACCGTCAGGCCGCCTAGTCCGCAATTTGGACCACATTCCCCCAACACTTAAACCCAAAGCTTCCCACCGTCTACAGTTCGACATATCTGTTGAAGAAAGTAATGGGGATAATCAGCTTCATGCTGTATTGGCTTTGTATTTAGAGGAGAAGTTCAATAAGGTGGAAGGATTGATTACCTTTGCAACCTTGCAACAAGAGAAGTAGGTTGAAGAACACACCGCTCGACAGCGGGAACTCATTAAACAACAGAATAACCGCATAGAACAACAGCAAGAGACCTTGAATGGGGTCTTAGAAGCTCTGCAATGTATCAACATGCATGTAGGGATGGTTAATGGTGAAGAAGAAAATGTTGTTCCAAACCATGCATCTACTGTTGATAAGGGTAAAGGAAAGCTAGGGGAAGGTTCCAGTTCGGGAGTGGTCATCCACATGCCACATGACCCGCCACCAAAGCTAACACCATCAGTAGCTACCCCTCAAGCTATCAACATCAAGGCTGAGACTATGCTGCAGGATGAGCCTGTCATCCAAGAGATGAAAGCGCAGCTGAATGTATTCAAGAATGCTGTGAGTTAAATGCCCGCATTTGCTAACCAATTCGTTGAGTTCGAACCGCCTGCTGAGGTTAACTCCAATATTTCTGGGAAAATGGACATACCCCTTAAATAGTTCAGTCAGTCTGAGAACCCAACTCATCATGTGTAGGCTACTAAGGGGCATCAATACTGAGCATTACAAGCAATTATTCCCATCGTCGCTGACTGATGAGGCACTAAACTGGTATAACACTCTTCCTTTGGAGGTTCGTGGAGATTGGACTGCGTTACGAAGAGCTTTCATCGAACACAATAAAAAAAATTCAGAAGGACAAGGTGACTTTGTCTGATGTTATGGCCATCCGTCAAGGAGATGGTGAGCCGTTCTCGGCTTACTACGAGAGGTGGCATGCTAAGCTCAGGTGACTAATGTTATCTCGACAGAGATGCAACTCGATATCTTTGTTCAATGGTTGACACCAAGTCTAGCGCAACAACTAGACTTTCATGTAGTTGAAAGCTTTAAATATTTGAAGAAATTGTGCCTTGAGCTAGAAGCACGCAAGGAGAGAAGCACCGCATCCCAGAGTTGGAAGGGGGCCAACGTGGGAAGGTCTATTAATGCTCCAATGGCGACTGAGACCAATGTCATCCAAAATGTGAATCGTGGCCCTTTCTAGAGGCCATCAACTTTTCAATATGAGATATATACTCCGCTAGATATATTCGCAAATTCAATATGGTTGGACCTGACAACGGGCCGACCATAAATGTCATAGATTCAATAATTAAATCTATAAATTAATGGGTAAATTGTTTACAATGAAGTGTTTTTCTTACCCCTTGGTGTTGCCATGAATCAAACCTTCATTTGACCAAAAAATATTTACAGTTTGGTACTTTTTAGTAGACCCCAACCCTATTGTGTAGGTGTAATGATTGGAAACTAATATTTAATAATTATTAGTGTTTTATGTGATTTCATGTGTTATTGGATGAATTATGTTATTATTATTATTATTATTATTATTATTATCATCATTATCATTATTATAGTTATTTAGAAAATCAGGGTTTATATTTTTTTATTTAAAAGCTACAGTAGATTATTATTAGTTATTATTATAAATTATTTAATTATTTTGATTTTAGTATAAATACATAATTATAAGGTTAGAAACCCTAATTTTCTAGACAAAACCCTGACCCCAGCCTCACCCCCTCTCCCTCTCTTCTCTCTGTTGTCGTCCATCTACCACCGTGCCGCCGCCGGGACACCGCTGAAGACCATCGTACAACGCCCACAACTGCCTCCATCCTCTCCTCTATTTTCTCCTTTGCCCTCATCCTCCCCCTTTGGCAATCTCAACTTCTTGTGAAACTCCAATCTTGCCCATCACATTTGCATCTCCTCCAACTCCAATTCTCTGTTATCTTAGCTGTAGTCTGCATCCCTTAAACTTGGGAATTTTGGACGCTAATACATTGAACTTTTGGGGTATTGGACAATAATGCACTGAACTTTGACCTTGGACAATAATGCACTGAACTTTGGGGGGTGTTGGACAATAATGCACTCGATACAATTTCGAGGGTGGCGAACTTGGTGACAATCTTACGTGATAGGCCGAGAAGACAAATATTTTTGGACCAATTCATCTCCTCCACCCGCTACATAGAATTTCCACCAAGTTAGCCATTGGCAAAATTATACTGAGTGCATTATTGTTCAACACCCCCCCAAAGTTCAGTGCATTATTGTCCAAGGTCAGTGCATTATTGTCCAATAACCTAAAAGTTCAGTATATTAGCATCCAAAAACCCCTTAAACTTGTTTCCTTGACATTCTCGAGATCAATCATAACATCATCCTCCTTTAGTAGCAAGTAAGCGTTATTCACATCACCACCACCCAGGTCACCACAACCCTCCTCCAATTCCTCCTCATCGTCCTCCTCCTCACCCACATCACCATCCTCCTCAAAATCGTCACATTCAAGATCAAACTCTAACCCTAACCCATATCCATCATCCCCACTTCCCCCAAAAAAACTCAACGCCGTACCCAAATCCTCGGTAGCCCTCTTCTCCTTAACCTCCAGCTCCACTTCTTCAAAAACTTCCTTATACTTTAAAAAATTCTACAGTAATTCCTCCCATCATCCCAATTGAACTCCCCATCACAAACCACCTCCAAAGAAAAGCATAGTCTCACTGTCATCGGAATATCTAGTAGGCTTGGCCAAGAAGTCGCAATGGTACATGAGACCTCATTTTCTAAGCAGAAATATAGTACTACAGATCGCATCAAGAAGCTCATATGTGAGAACCTTATATCCCAAAAAAATAAATAAATACCCTTTAATCATTCAAAAAAAAAACACCCTCTAGAAACTTGCAAAAGTGTATTAACCATCCCAAGACAAAAGATCCTCAGTACCGTATTGAAGGAAGCTAGTTGGTTTTAAGTGTTTAAGAGCAGAAATTAAGAAGAGGAAAACGGGGGAAGGGAGGAGAGAAACAGGGGAGGAGACAGAAGTAGCAGGGCAGGGAAGGAGAGAAATTTGTAGGAAAAAAATTTAGAATATTGATGTTTTCTTGGATCTCTAAATCTGCAAGCCTATATGTTTATATCAAATTTTAATCAAAAATAAAATGTTTGGTCTAAGGGGTTTGATTGATGGCAACAGTTGGGGGTAAGAAAAACACTTCATTATAAGCTACTTCTTAAGCCCAACACCAGAGAGCAATTTACCCTAAATTAATTTACTCAAGCCCAGTGACTATTATGCAGTCTAAGACGTTATCCACTAACTTTGTTTTGATTTTAGTCCGATTTTGGACCTTCGTTAAGAGAGCATCGTAAAGGGCCATATATGATCATCAAAGGCGAGTCAAGTTTACTTTATGAACTAGGATAATCAACCTTTGCACGTAAATGGGTCCAACCACTGGGTTAATCATAATATTTTAGGTTGATTGACCTAATTGATAAACATGTATCTTCTCAGTCCAACGAACATTACATGGACTAAAACAATACCTCTAAACTAGAGTCGACTCTTTACAACAAAAGAAAACACATATTCACATAGCAAATAACATGAAAGGGGTACCCTAAACCAAGGCTCTATGTTCATGGATTACTAAGTTTGGGGATAAGATGAGGACCACATGTTGTCATGTTCTTGCCTCAGTGCATTTCACCTATATGAAATTTATAGGAAAAGTGTATGAGGTGTTACTCGTCGAACTTCAAGGAAGCCTTAGAGTGTAACATGGGTGAGAGGAGAGACCAAATGCTTGGCAATGTAGAGTGCATCACACAACTAGTGGTCGCCCGCTCTCAAGACAAATCCTAGATTAATCTTAAATCATCGCTTTTGTATTCCCCTATCAAAAGACCCGGGAGTAGCCTGGTATGTAAGATGCCCAAAAGAATAACAAAATTATGAAAAAATCAACTTTCTCCCTTTTACAATTTGAAAACAAATCGATTTTTTCAAGTTTTACCCGCTTTTTAAGTTTAAGTCCCTAATATAGTTGCCAATCTGTAGGACCCCGGAAAAAAGGAGAGGTTGTACGCCTCTCTTTTCCCGTTCCACTACTTATGTTATGATTTGGAGCCGACTAAGGTTCTTTAATCCTTAAATGAGGATATTTTTATTTATAAATGAAGAAAACTTTTTAAGAACTAAACTCATACTAATCCATGCAAGATCATGTCAAATTATTATTGCACCGATAACATTCCAGCATTAGGGTGACTGATGGAGCAATGGGCTGCTAGCCTGGTCCCAAGGCCCTGCGGCCTTAGCAAGCGCCCAAGCTGGCCCATTACGCCAGGCCCATGAAAGATTGAGAGTAGGACCTGGCCATGGTCGCAGGGCCTAGGCCAAATTCTACTCCCCTTTTCACGGGTCGCCCCATGAATATGAGAGTTGGAGGTTAACGACCCATTTTAATTAATTTGTCATGATAACATATGAATTTAAATGAGTTTAGGTAGGAAAAGGAGTCGTCAATTGATTTAAGGTAATCAACGTACCAAAAGAAGATGAAAACTCCGGTCTGCGAACTCAGATTCTGAGCCCGGGGGTAAGGTTATGAATCTGAGAATTAAAGAATTCTCGGATTCGCTTGTTTAAAAGCAGACTCTACTAAAATTGAACTTGACATGAAAAGAGCGGGGAGAAGTTTAACAGATTTCACGATATTACATTCTAAACATGCAAAGGTGTAATGTATGTTCACAAATTATACAAATCTGGTTGTGAGAATTAGATCGATTACATGACTATGAAATAAATGGAAAAAGATGATCAACCCCTGCTCGTTTGCCGATATCGATGGGGAGTACAACGAAGAACTTGGGCACCACGCTCCTTTAGAAACCTTTGTGTATAGGGATGGCAATGGGTCTTGGACCCGCCCCAGACCCGCTCGGACCCACCCCATTTAAGCGGGTCTGGGTCCAAAAAAATTGGACCCATCAGGTCTCGGGGTGGGTCTGGGTCCAATAAAAATTTGGCGGGTCCAAGTCCGGGTCTAGACACGGACCCGTGGACCCTACCCATGGACCCGTCAAATTATATATATATATATATATATATATATATATATATATATATGTATATATATATATAATGAAAACCCTAGTGTATTTATATTCTTAGAGTTGTATAGTGTGATAATCATGAAATTCGTGATTTTTTTTATTTTGTGCATTTTAAGTTGTATAGTTGCATTCTTAGAGTTGATGTGTGGATGAATTTTGTAATGTTTTTATGTTGAATTTTGCTCATTGCCTTATACAATGAACTAGATGTTTTTATTGTGTTGAAATTTTGTGTATTTTAATAGAATAGTCATTATTATACAATTGCGTACGTATAAAATTAACCCGAAAAATTGATAAATTTAGTAAAAAAAATACATAAGAGTTTTGGACCCAATAAGGACCCGCTAAGGACCCGTGGACCCACGCACCCAGCGAGTCTGGGTCTGGGTCCAACTTTTTGGGACCCGTCGGGTCTCGGCCCAAAAAAAAAAATTGGCGGGTCCGAGTCCGGATCCAACTGGACCCGCCCCAGACCCTGCCCATTGCCATCCCTATTTGTGTATGAATGAGGCTATTGAGGGGTAAAGAATGATGATGGCGAGAAAGAATGATGATGATGAAAGTTGATGAAGAGAATGGTTGTGGGTGTTTTTTTGTGAGAGTTGGTGATGAAATGGGGGGTGAAATGGGTTGTATCAATAGGTGAGGGGGGATGTATAAGGATGGAAGGAGGGGGAGGCATGATCCAAAGATCATTGCCCGGCCCCCATGCCTGATATCAAGGCCGCAGGCCTACGCTTCTACATGAGTCAAAGCAACTGGCATGGATAATGAGATTCTATGGTGGCAGAAAATTCTGGCGCGAAAAATCAAATTGGCGAGCAAGGCCCCACGACCAATAGTAAGAGATTGTACGAATTGCTGACATGGCATGTGTGTAATGGATCTCTGTCCCGAGCAAGGCCCTGCGGCCTTGGAGAATTTCCTCGGGACAAGTCAGCGCCTCGGGCCCAAATGGAAGCCGAGCAAGGCCCTACAGCCTTGGCTTTCATTTCCTCGGCCGCCATTGCTTTTGGGCCTTTTCCTTGGCATTGGCCAAGGCTCAAGGGCCTATGCATCTATTTTGGCCCAATTCTGGTTCTTATATTCGGATTGCGTGGCTGGAATTCAACGGTATCAAATTCGGTGTCTACAACGTTAAACAATCAAGCTTCACAAGCTCAAGACACGTGTATGCATAAGCTAAGTCTGATTTGACTTAAATGTGATTACACTACAGCGTCGGAGTTTCACAAAAACTCAAGGTACATGCATGCATGGCTTAACTTTGATCGAACTTTAATGCAGTCACACCACAACACGGACCATGCGATGGATTCATCCAAAGTCAAGATACATTCATCCTCACCTTAAGTCTGATCAACCTTCAAGTGTTCCCACCTACATTTAGCTCATATGTTGTCACTGTCCAAGGAAGAAAACGTGGTGCATTTTCTGTAGTCCGATCGACGTTCAGGTCGATGATCCCAAAGTGAATTTGTTGACCAAAGTTAAGCAACATACATCCCCTAATCCATTCTAGTTAAACCCTCTAAACCCCATAAATATAGGATCTTCATAGCTCAAAGGAAGGGGCCCCCAATCTTTGAATTATCATCTTTTCTCCCTTAATCCTCCTATCCTCATTCCTCATTCCTCTTAACCTTTTCTCTAAAACCTAAACACATACCTCGATAACCTCTCCAAAAATACCAAAAACCATAACCAAAACACATCCTAAAATACTAGAAAACCTCACAAAAAGCCCATTTTTATCTTTAAACCTTTCCTATCCTAACTTCGTCCTATTTTTCATCAACAAATAGGTTTCCTAATCTTGCTTGTACTCAAGACCAATCGGACTTCATCACGTTTAAGGCGAGAATAGAGCATTCAAGAAGGTTGGGTAAGGTTCCCCTGAAAACATCATATAGGTACTTTTGTGCTTTCAATTTCAATTTTAATTTGTAAAGTATTCTTGTATTCATGTTATAAAGTGTACATTTTTGCATGTTTAATGAATTAATTATGTAAAGTTTAAATTTGCTTCCCATCCGAACTTTATTAAAAACACATTTCTAAATTTTAGTAGAGTCTTTCCTAACGTAAGAGGCGGACTCAAAGGTCATTACCTTTCGAACCCGTAACCTTACCCCCGGATCCACTTCTTAGTTCATAAGAGGAGTCTTCTTTTTGTTTTCTTTTTGGTTTGTCTTGGCTTTGCTCCTTAAAAAGTCGAGTGCAACTCCTTTTAACTAAAAAAATACATCGGGATTACATAAACCGTGTTTATCATGGTTTTACAATAAACCAATGCAACTTTATGGTGTGTTTGCATATTTTTAAATCGCGTTTCTTCCAAGCTCAACATTTTATGAAACAATTGAACTAATCCTAAGGAGTTGGAACAAGTGGATGTTCACTCCAAAGTTAGTTTAACTATTCACGAAATGCATACAGTAAAGGGGAGATAATTTTACAATATAGTTACTCCTAAAATGTACAAATAATCCCTAAAGTGTTTTAAAAAGTAAACCCCAAAAGATTCTCCATTCTGTGAATGTTCAAGTCTGAAAGACGTATAAAAATGTCCACATGACTTTTGACGATTCCACTGGGGAAGTTTTCTAAAAGTGGATAAAACTTGAAAAGAGTTTGATGTGCTTTAAAATTTTTGGAAGGTAAATAAATTTAACATTACATCTTTGAATCATTCTTTTAGGCATAAACATTGCATATACAGGGCTACTCCTTCGCCATATTTTTTGGCATGGGTGCACTCAAAGCAACGGTTTAGGGTTTTTTTTTTAAAACCCAAAAGTATAACCCATGGGATGTCGGACAGGCCATACTCAGAATGATGCATTTACACTAATTTGAGCCCTAGTCACCACATCCACTCATGCATCACTCTACGAGGTCTCCACCTCTCTATTCAGACCTTTACTAGCAACATCACACACATTTAAGTTGTACTTGTAGAATGAAAATGCATTGGGGCGAGACATGAGTTGGTATGTCTTTATCCAACCAACAAACCCCGGTACCCAGAGCCTTGGTTTAGGAATCCTATCATGGTGTGCGCTATGTGAATATGTGTTTTTTATATTGTTAGAATCAACCCTAATTTAGAGGTATTGTTTTAGTCCACATAAGGATTAATGGGTTGAGAAGAGATATGTTTATAAACATGGTTAATTAACCTCAAATTTTATGGTTGGCCTAGTTGTTAAGCTCATCCATGTTAGAAGGTTAATTATCTTTGTCTATTAAGTAATTTTAATTCGCCTTCAATGATTTTATTCGGCCCTTAAAAATGTTCTCCGAACTAAGGTCCCAAAAATATGACTAATAATCAAATCAATGGGTATTGTCTTAGTCCGCACAATAGTCATTAGGCTAGAGTAAATTAATTTATAAAATTAATTGTTGAATCCCAAATTTCAAGGTCGGCCCGTTGTTTAGGCCAATCCATGATAGATTTGATAATTAAGTCTAAATTAATTCTAGCTCTCCTATTGTTGGCTTTATTCGGTCCTTAACAGTATTTACTTTCCCTGAGTAAATAAATAAAAGATATTGTAGCAAGTTTAGATTGTCAGTTTATCAGACATTATTCTAGTCCGCGTAATAACCAATTAACACAGCTCGCGTTAGTATAAGTTTGTTGGTTCAAGTGACTGATTGTCCATAAAATGGTCGACTTGTGAGTTAAACCCATCCTAACTGAGATACACTTACTTGCACTTTCCAACTTATGTCGATTCACTATGTTTGACTTTATCTGGCCCTTGTTAATGTTCTTTTATCATAGGATTATAATTAAGAGCATAAACAAGGTAATCAACAAGCAAATAATTACACTAATTGCAAGCTGAAATTAGGAGAGAGAAAGAGTAAACTCACGAAAATGGGTACTAAAATGATCCTCTAAATGCAAGAAAACCAATGATAATAACTCTAAGTCCAATAATAAATCTTGATCTTCAATGAGATTAATAGAAATTACACTAAAGTTCTTACCTAAGACTTGAAACTAAAGCTCTCCTCAAGAATGACGAGTCTTGCACTATGTACAAAAGAGGAAAGGGGCAAAACACAAACATTAATTTGGTCATGAAATTAAGTTAACAAAACAAGGCGTGACGCCTGTGAGGCCTCTTTGTTAAAGAAGGGGAAAGTTGATTTCAGTTCCTCATGGATGTGACCCATGAAGATCACGGTCGTGTGGACCCTTTTTGTCTTGATATGATATCTGCTGGTCACGACCGTGAGGTGTTGGGTCATGGTAGTGAGGTCTCTTAAACTCTTAAACCCAGAATTTGCCTTGGTGAGTCACGGCCGTAATGTAGTGGGTCATGGTCGTGACCCCCTTTCTACTCATAAACCTAAAGAATGTCTTGGTGTGTCACGACTATGAGATACTGAGTCACATCCATGACTCTCTCCTTCTGTTCGAGGGTACTTGATACTTCATTTCCTTGGCCTTGGGAGGACTCAGTTATGGCCATGAGGTAGTGGCTTACGGTCGTGAGGTTCCTCTCGGCTTGAGTCCACTTTAGGTCTTTGAGCCTAAGGACCTTGGTTTTCATCTTCTCGAGTCGGGTTTCCTTCGGATTCGCATTCGAATCCCAACTTTTCCTCAAATCTTCCCGATTTTTCGCCTCTTTTTGCACATTTTTCTCCATTTACATATAATTTCCAAGGTACCTAAAAGAAAAGAAAAGTAATATAAAACCACTATGTTTATTTGCGAAATCGCGGAAAACACTAAGGAAAAGGGTGTATTCATGCTTAAAACCTAGCCTAAAGCCCTAAACACATGCTTGCTAAGAGCAAGGATCACGACCGTGTCCCTCAGAGAGTAGCGCGATGGGCCGTGACACTGGTTGTTAAGGTCATGACCTATGTTCTGGTCACGATCGTGACACTAAGGTGTCACAAGCGTGTGGCCCGCACTGAACGAAGGCCTGTAAATCAGCTACTGGATCACAGGCATAACACAAGATGTCACAGTCATGACCAATGTTCTTGCCAGCGAAAGATGAGCTTGTCCAGCGCTGATACAGGCGTGTCCCTATCTTCATTCTTCTCCTCTTCTTTCATTGTCTTCAAAAGGGTAGCCTGAGCCTACATAGATGAAGATAAATTTGGATCCATTTCAGGGATAATTCAAGCTGGGGTTACATGACCCTTTCACCCCTAAGGAGCATCGGGGGTACCCCATGAACCTATAGCCTGATGGGATGACCTTTGATCAAAGGCCCGAACGTATTTAGAATGTACGAAAAATATCATGGGTCAAAGCCTTGATCAAATGGGCTTACCGAGTGCTCAAAAATTTAACCCCATCTAGCAAGATAGTATGGGTTGGGCCTGGATCATAAAAGGACTTAAATATACATTGCGCCATGTGTCTCATATTTGTAGTCAATATTTCTTTCATAGTATTTCCAAAACTATTGTCATTTTAATTACTAATATTATTAAAAAAAATTTCCCAGTAACAATCATAAAACAATGTATTAAATGATGCTTTCTCAAAAATTTCATAAAGAGTATAGATACAAGACGAACAAAATAATGTATATAAAAACTGAGTCCCAGATGCAAACGTCAAGAAATTTCATGAGCAGAAGTTTGAAATTATATGACACTTGTTAAGTTTTCTTAAGAAGACATTTATATTTTGCTAGAAAAATACTCCCACCATTTCTAATCATTTGATTGCATGGCACTAGAAGGCATTTACTCCCTCCATTAGTTATTATCTGATTTTTTTATTTAATTTTTCTTATTTAATATTATTTGTCATGTCACAATCCCAACAACATATTGATTACTATTATTCTACTCATTCAATAAACCACAAAATTTGATTTTAACTAATTATATTTAATTAATTTTCTTACTAACTACTCCTCTTATTCCAAAATAATTGTTGCTTAATAAATGTTATACGGTCTCTAAAGTCCTTTGACAAAGAATTTCTTATAACATATCTTATCAAAATGTTACAACATTATACTCTTATGATAGTTAATATCTTTCAGTATAAATCTATTGACAATACTTTTATATAATAGAATATTATATTGTCTATATCGAGAAATAATGGTCGAAATTTTTTAATTAGTTTCACTATTGCGTAAATCAATATGGCAATTAATATGAAATGGAGGGAGTATTGCAAATTTTTTTTCTTTTTTTTTACGATATTGGTTTTTTTTACCCACCCTCTCTAAAAGTGAATTAAGATAAATGGAAGTTGTATATCATTGGATTTATTGTGAAAAATATTATCATATGAATATATTCGTAAGAATATAATTTGTTATAGATGTCGAGCTATTGTACTATGTAGTTTTATGCAACTTTTGTTGTGAATTTTCCACAGCCCGATTTGGGTTGTGAACAATCCCGGGGTGGAGGGGGGGGGGGAATTGAAGATCATAAAGTATTGGTGAGCTGTTCCCGTTACCTTGCCCTAAAACTTGGAATCTTACCATCACCCGTCAGGACATGTTCCTAGTTACTTTTAGCAACCTTACCTTATTCATAGTTCAGGTTGGTTTCGGTTTTGGTTCCAGTTCTGGGGCATCTGCAAATTATGAAAATTTTATTTTGTGACAAATTTAATTTTTCTAAAAAATACTAGTTCTCTATAAGCGCCAATTGCACCGTACCTCACAATCCCGTTATGATGTCCACGGCACATACCACCCTTGGTTTTAGCATGACAATGAAAATTGAAGAACTACAACCGATGAATTTCTAAATAATGTATACATTTTAATAATTTTATTTATTTATATTAAAATTAGATTCCACGTTCTGTCTATTGATTGGTTCTAAGTTTCCAGTCCCAAACACTTGGAACTTGAACCTATTTAATAAGTTCCAAATTATAGTATATAATACTGCATCCGTTCTTCTTTATCTGTCATTTACAGTTTTCAGTGTCAATCTTTAATCAATAATTTCTAATATAAAATTTTATAAAAAAAATTATAATATTATACTTTTTCAATAGTATTTTTTATTAAGAATCTATTGACATCAATTTTGTATGATGAATCATTATTCAATTTAAATTATTAACGGTCAAAATTTTTAACACAATTTTTTAAGTGATAAATAAATAAAAATGGAGGTAGTAATATTTTAGGAACCTTACGATTTATCTATTGAAAATTTGAAATATATTTCTGAAATTTAAATCTTTACCCTTGTGTATTGATGACAAATTGTAGGTTCCAATTTGGAACCGATTACCCCTAACAAAAAGTCTACGTACAGTAGCAACAAATATTAAGAGGTGGAGGAACTACATGGTCATGTGAGGTATTAATAATTGGGGAGGAATTAAAGTAAATAGACAACTCTGTGGGTGTACTGTCTCACACACCCTCTAATTGTAGTGGAAGGTCAAGGAGGCGCATTAAATGAAACAGGATCGATTGCATGAGGAAATGGATTTGTTTCTCCGCCCGCGCTATTCTTAACAGAAATTTTGCCGCCCCCTCCAGTTGTAAGTTGTAACCATCACATTTGGTACTCCTTCCGTCCCTTAATGAGTGTAAATTTTTCTAATTATGTTGTGCATTTTTATTTGTAAATTTTACATTTTCAATTATTAAAATACCAATATTACCCCTAATTAATAATAAGATTTTTATTTTACCTTTCGAAATTCTATTTTGTTCCTCTCTTTTAATGAAGGGTATACTTGTTTATACATATTTTTTCACTCTGTTTTCAATACACATTGATTTTATAAAATTAGTTATTCTGACACTTAAAAAGGGAGGGAGTACATCCTAAGAATCCTTGTTTCTCTCTAATTTCACTACCAAATTCATTCTATCATTCAATCATTAATTACAATTAGACATCATACTTAACCTCAGCTCTCTTCACAGTTGTTAGTCAATACCTTCCACTTCTACCAGCTCAGACATTTATACGATTCTTAATCATTTTCATCATCATTTCTACAATTCTCAAACATATGATTAATTTGTTTGCCACCGTCCATTTTAGCAAACTTTAGCTACTTGCTTTAATCAATTTCTATTAGGGTAGTTACATAATACTTAGAAGTTCGATGGATCTATATAAACCCTCCCTGGTGTCTTTCTTTTTCCGTCGCTTCTGTATATTTTCAAGTGGGATAAACATTAGAACCCAACAAATTGTCACATAAATACACAGTTGCTTCATATTTGGGTATGAATTTCTTACCTTCATTTCCTTTTCCTCGTTTATTTTACTTTTATTCTCTTTCTAAATACTTTTCTCACTACTGTAGTGTACAGATATCTTTACATGCTCTAAATCATTTATGTAGTACAGTAGTTAAGCTTTCCTCTTGGCATAGTAACTTGTTTTTTAGGTTTGCTTTGCTAATAGATTACTTCTTCTAATTTTTTTTTATCTGGAGTTCATTTTTTTAAAATAATTCTGCTAAAATTAATATCCATTTAATTATCAATAGTATTAACTTAATTTCTTCTCTGTCATCTAAAATAAAAAACAAATAGTGAATTAAATGATGTTTACTTAAAGATTTTTATTTCCTACAAGGAATTATATTATAATATGGAAGAGAGAGTAGTTTCTAATTGCAAGCACATATTTGCATGCACATACAACCGCAAAAAACCACAACAACGTAAAACCACAGCTTAAAGGTCACTAGAGCCCTCCTTTTGTGCAAGTCTTCTAGCAAAAGTTTAAAATAATGAGAGAACATTTTCAATAGCAGTAATTTTATATATAACATAATTAATATGAGTCGCTAATAATTAATATGAGTCTAAGGTAGTAAGATATATTGCTTAGTTCTAAACTGTAGGCCTAGCGGGAGTGGATAT
Source organism: Portulaca oleracea (assembly GCA_029582165.1). Classification (NCBI taxonomy): domain Eukaryota; kingdom Viridiplantae; phylum Streptophyta; class Magnoliopsida; order Caryophyllales; family Portulacaceae; genus Portulaca; species Portulaca oleracea. Next base: position 37,213,690 of record CM055874.1, read on the forward strand.
TCGATCTGGCCAGTGTCATGCAATATCCTTTATCACACTTTAGTTACTCCCATAATCCTTTCTATGTACAAAGTGGTACGGTGGCTAATCATATTCTGTATAATATATTCTGTATAATAGATGATGATAAGTGTTTTGCCCTAAGACACTGCTTAAATATCTTTTCTTTTATAAAATCAAACATTTATTATCATTTTTAACCTCAATTGTTTTGACAGATGCTATTAATTATCAATTATAAGAAGCATGGAATATGTTGGCTACGCCAACAATTAAAATTGATACCCTAATAAATGAACCCCATCCGTTGGGCATATTTTGGATTCATGCATTTTCATAAATTTTAAAAAATATAGATAAAAATGTGGTGTTATAACATTTATATATATTATTATAGTTGTAGAAGTCAATCATATCATTTTTTGGCAATTTAATTTACAAATATATAGGTTTTGTAGCATCACAAGACACTTAACAAGTGTCTTGTCTAAGACATTTATCATTTCTCATTCTGTATAATAGCCCGGAGCTTAAACACCTGCTCTTTGGCCATCTTATACGTTTGTTATTTTAAACTTGGATAATTTCCTCTATTAATTTGCTCTATTATGTTAAACTTGGATAATTTGCTCTATTAATCATCGTATACACAGCAACCATGACTTCGAAGATGGTATCAAAGCTTCCAACGATCAACCTTAGCAGTGAAAACGTGAAGCCGGGGTGTTGTTCATGGATGTCAAGTTGTAAAAGCATTAGGGAAGCACTTGAAAAATACGGATGTTTTGTGGCGATATGTGACAACGTATCCTCAGAACTACACAACCAAGTGTTGGATGTCATCCAACCAATGTTCCAACTGCCTGCAGAAGTCAAGGCAAGAAACACGTCAAACATACCCTACCACGGCTACTACAGGCCTGGCCATGTCATGCCTCTCCTCGACAGCTTTGGAATTGAGGATCCCACCATCCTTGACAACACTCGAACTTTCACTCACCTCTTATGGCCCCAGGGGAATCCCACATTTTGGTACGACCTATAGTAAAATGACATATAACATAAAATGCAAAACGCTACTTAAAAGCTCCGTTAAAGAAATGAAAAGAGTACCTGAAAATTTTGTTGGTGGTCATCCCTGACATATGGTCCAAGTAGTCAGGCAAAACTTGCCATTTTTTTAAAAGAAAAATGCTTTGATAGAAGAATTAATTATTGTGCGCTTGTTTTGGCGTGATCAGTGACACGGTACATGAATATGCAAAGCAAGCGGCAGAGATAGAGAAAATGGTGACAAGGATGGTGTTTGAAAGTTATGGAGCAGAGAGGCACTTGAAGTCTCATCTGAAATCAACTACTTACCTCCTTAGAATCGCTAAATATAGAGTACCTGAGGAGAATGAGGGAATGCTTGGAGGAGTTGCTCACACTGACAAGAACTTCCTCACTGTTCTTCACCAGAACGATGTTGATGGTTTAGAGGTTCAAACTAAATATGGACATTGGATTTCTTACGAGGCCTCCCCAAACTCTTACGTTGTTATGGCTGGAGAGTTATTTTTGGTACGTACGTATCTCATTACTTCTTTATATCGATCTATAGTAATTAACTAAGTCGCGCTTGTATATGTGAAAACGAATGATCACGAGTTTGATTATGTACATTAGGCATGGAGCAACAACAGAGTGCATGCTCCTGTGCATCGGGTCATAATGAAGGGAAACAAGCCAAGATATTCACTAGTGTTGTTTTCAAGAAGCAAAGACACCATAAAAACACCCGAAGAGTTGGTGGATGACGAGCACCCCCTTCAATTCAAGCCATTTCATTATATGGGTTTGCTCAAGTTTTACACTGACGATGTCACTCGCATGGCTTTTTGCACTATCAAGGATTATTGTGGAGTCTAGCTAAAACATTTATATGCTTGCATATTTGTCATTCAGATCTTGTTGCGTCCAAACATATTATCTTACTCTAAATTAAGATAATCAACATGTCATGAAATTAAGTTATGTCCATTTTCTTCTTGTTCTCATTTTTTTTTTCTTGTAAGTTATATATTGTTTTAACGGTCGAGCAACGGCCATCACCAAATATCATACTCCGTTTGTAAGTCATATGCTTATTGCTAAATGCATAAATGTGGTTATAGCTTTGTTTTCTATTTTTTTCCTCCAAAAATCTTATTCATATTTTATACATTTTCTAATGGACAATTATAGGTGTCGTAAATCATGTTGCTTCTTAAACATTTGAATTGTCTATATTTTATACGAAAATGATAAACATCATGACACAAGATGTCTCTTAACCATCTTGCATTTCTTCAAAATCACTAATAGAGTGAAATGTAGTTGTATTTAAATCATTCTAAAGGTATGTTTCATCATTTTCAAGGTTACTACAACTTATAAACAAGTTAAAAATAATTATTTATTTATATTTATTTCGTAAATATAAAACTATGTATAAAATGTGGATTTTCTACTATGATTGATAAAATTAGGCTCTTATTATATTTTTTCACCTACCTAATAAGTTTTATATTATTATAATTGATAAATATATATGTTGGGTTTATGGCCCAAAATCAGCCTCTTGATCCCACAGTTATTTGTTTCCTAATTGTATTAGGATATTATTTAGGTTTCCTTATTATATTAGGTTTCCTAATTGTATTAGATTCCAAATTTAATTGAAGTGGGAGTCAAGTTAGATTTATAGGGAGTTTTTCCTATAAATATAGGTTGTTATCAACCTATACACTTACGACATACGACAAACACACACTCAGAGCATTCTTCACCTCTATCTATCCCTAGGTTGTGAGAGTCATTTAGAGAGTTATTTTGTCTTCAGCTGTATATCCCGCAGTGCTATTAACCCCTTGTGATCTTGCCATCGATCCCCTTGCGTTATATAGTCTGTGCTATTAACTCCTTGTGATCTAGCCGTTGATCCCCTTGCGTTATATAGCCCCTTGGGATCTCTCTTGTAATCTCTCCCCTTATACTAGTGGATTATTGCTCCGTTGCCGTCCGTGGTTTTTTCCCGATTTGGGTTTCCACGTAAATCGTGTGTCTTTATACTCTCTATCTTTTAATTACTGATCTTGTTATATTTCTTCTCAATTTATACATCCTGATAATTATCTCTTCCGCTGCAAATACTAGGCCTACCTTATATTTTACCTCGATCCTAACGATTGGTATCAGAACCTCACAAGGGTATCTGAACCAGGTCTAACAATATATAATTATTAAAGAAAATATTAATAAAAGTTACAAAAATGTAAAATATGAATAACTCAAGATGGTTAAGAACCATCTTGAGTCAAGATGGTTATCATTTATTGTTTTAAAGAATACTTTTATAGGTAATTGTACATACTCGTTAACTACAGGAGTGTTACATTTATTGACAATGTCAACAAATACATATAAATAGTACCCTAAGCATATAAGTTATAATAGACAATGTATTGCAATTCTATTATTAAGAAAACTACAAATAAAAAATAATTTATATATGATTTACTAGTGATAATAACCTCGAAATTGAAAAACAAATATGCATGTATAATAAATTAAATATACATAAGTATAATTTTCAAAATAATTTAAATACAATTCAAGATTATTGCAATATATATTGATTTAAAAGATTTATCATTTGTATTTTTGATACGCATACACTATAATTATATGAGGGGAAGAGAGTGAAGATGGGAGTAATTAAATGAGAAGATATACTCTTCATCAGCCGCCAATATCTACGTAATAGATCTTCCCATGTGACCAAATTTCCACTGTATTAATTTAATAATTAATCATAATTTTTAGTTGCTTTGTTTTATATGGTGCAAGGCCACATTAGTATACCCAGAATAAACAATTAATATGCAAGAAGATGAATACTAACGATCGAATTAGTTTAATCAAGAATGACACCGTGTAATTAATAGAAGTTATACTATATAAAGAAGCCAACTTCAGATTCATCGCCTCGTAACAGAGGAGAATCTTTCCTTCCAATTTCTATACATTGGATCATCATATTTTATTTTAATTTTAACTTAAGAAATATTCCACTACTAGTATATTGTTCAATTGCTAAGCATGTTATGTAGACGCGAACATGCATTATGCATGTGAGGCTATGTGTATTGGCATACTTGGATTTGAGGGATGAGGGGGATATGAATAGTGGAAATAATATTATTTTAATGGGTTTTGGAGTATGCTATTGGTAATGGTATTCTTGGTATTGGAGGATGAGGTGAAGGATGAGTGGGGTAGGGAGTAATATTTTATTGTATTATGAGACCCACTTATAGAGTATAATTATTTTCAATAATTGATTTAATTGAATTGGTTTTTATAAATAAAATATTAAGATGTAATTAGGAATTTGACAATTTTTGTACAATAATTATTTTTATATAAATAAAATATTTTCTTTATTGATTTATTTATAATATTTTTGAAAATTAAATTTACAATGGAAACAAAAAATTTAATTTAGTATGGAAACAAAATTTTGAAAAATATTACAAACTCAAAATTATTTTGAAACAAATTATTTTTGTTAAATATTGTATTTTTTTTAAAAATATTTAAATTACAAAATTTTGAATTGTAAAATTAAATAAAAAAAAGAAACGAGAAAAAAACCCAAAAAGAAACGGAAAGAAAAGGAAAAATAAGAAAAAAAATAAAAAGGTGAGGCAGAGGCGGACCCCCTCTGTATGCAAAAACGTGCCCCTCAGGGCATGTAGCCCACGCACCAGACACACCAAAAATGAGGTGCAGTGCTCGATCCCCCCCCCCCCAACACACACACAACTGGGCCTTCCTTTTTGCTGAGTTGACATCCTTTTTTTCCCCATGAATGCATATACATCCTTCAACCACTTTTTTATCCCATTTTTTCTTTATTTTTTTCTCTCTCATCCATACTTTTACTCCCAAATATGCCAATACACATAGCCTGATAAATGCACTCCTACCTTCTTCCTAGTCCAATTAAATCACAACATATTAAGAGTGAAATAAAAATCACTAATAACTCCCTTCAAACTCCACATTGGTGCGCTTACATTCAAATCTTGAAATAAGTATTTTACATTTTGTTATAATTGAATATATTAAATAATATATACAAATTATTCATATTTATTTAACAATCACCTTGCATAAGCGGGAATATACTGAAATTTATAATAGTTGTTGCATATGCTTAAAAATTATCTGAACGAAGCTTTACGTCTATCCGTTGCCGAATTGTTATTTAGATATAATCATTCTTTGTTAGTGACTTCCTTTTATACTACTCCATTTCGTATAAGTTGATTTCCTCGCATTTGCACATAAACCAAATAAAAGTTAATAGGGAATTACTTCATTTTATAAAAAGTATTATCAAGGTACTACATTATTAAAATTAACCATAAGGTACCCTACATTTTAGAGTAAGTATTATAAGGGGAAAATTCAATGAGACTTTGACAGAATTCGACAAACTAGATGAAAATTACCTTACTACCTCTCATTTAATTTGAATGGTATTTGAAAATTTAAAAATTGCTCCATCACTGACTTCTGCCTCAACCACCAAAAACAAGACTGATCCATAATGACTTTTGATGGAATAGTGCAAAAACATGAAGAGTTGCTTCAACTATCTCTCTATTTAGGGTTTCGTTCATGGCCACGGTGAATTAATTGAAATAGTGCAAGCAGGAGGGAAGGCGAAATATAGACATTGAAGAAGGTTATTGAAGTAGATCAGGTATACTAATCCTATATGGCTGTATAGATATGTGTTTTGGTCAAAAATACTTTTAAAGTGTTTAATTTTCATCAAGTTATTATTTATAATCAACTTTTATTCTAATTTATTTTTTTTATAATTATGATTAAATTATTAATTATAAAAGGGTTTAACACTTGTTCTTAATCCACAGTATATAAATGACACCTTGATTGAATCAATCACGTCCTTTAGACATAATTGACGCGCTTGTTGGTAAAATTAAAAATTTATGGATAAAACTATAATGTATAGGACTTGTATATCGCATTATATTCAGAATTTAACTATATCATCACCGTTTCTTTTAATATAATATGTGACAATATAGTCTTAATTAAGACTAAGTCAAAGCATTTAATAAATGTCTTATCTCAAATGAAAATGATAAATTTCTTGTGCAAGCTTGTCACTATAGAAAACATATATGTTTGTAAATTAAATTAGAAAAAAGTTACATGATTAACTTCTATAACAATAATAATATATATACATTGTATAAAATCACACATTTATCAATATTTTTTAAAATTTACAAAAAGGCGTCTAAAATATGCCCAACGGATGCATAGTCCACATCACCTTTTTTTATTTTGTGCTAAAAATACATAGGTAACTTTAAATTAATAAATAATATTGTAGTGTCCTCATTATGAATGTAAAGAGAAATAATTAATTTTTTAAAAAGATATTTTAATAATTATTTAATATGAAAAGAATTGAATATTCTTTGAAAATTGATATGTCAAATTTGTGAAAAATACAGAAACTTTTGTAAAAGATAATTTATTCAAAAAATAAATATCATTTTCCCCTTAAAATCATAGTTTTTATGCCATAAAAAAGTCATAATATAAAAAAAAATTAAAATTACTTATGAAAATTTAAAATATTTTTTCGTAAATGTAATTATAATAAAGTTTTTGACTATTTTGAAAATTTTAAATAATTTTTTGGAAAGATAATTATTTTTAAATTTTCCCTCAAAAATAATTTTATTGTAAAAATTAACCTTTTATTATTTTTGTTAATTTTATAAATTTAGATTTATCAAAAATTTAAGTTTTTGTCACAAAGGTCCTTAAAATTTTATTTTATCTATCGAAAGGTCTCTATGAGTTTTTTTTTTAAAAAAAAAATTTCGTAATCATAATAGTTATTTAGCACATGTTTTTTTTACGATAAAAAATGAGTGATTATGTGGATTTGCAATGTCATGCAAAATTTGTATCATCGGCGAAAATATATGAGAATAATATTTACCTAAAACTATTCCAACGTTCCAATACCCATCGGCCTTCAAGTAATAATTATTGATGTACTGTTGTATGCTCCCAAGTGCCTACTACTCCTGTATGGCTGTATAGATACATGTTTTGGTCCAAAATATTTTTAAAGTGTTTTAATTTTTATCAAGTTACTATTTATTATCAACTTTTACTCAATTTTTTTATAATTATGATTAAATTATCAATTATAAAAGGGTTTAACAGTTGCTCTTAACTCAAAATATAAATGACACCTTGATTGACTCAATCACATCCGTTACACATGATTAACGCGCTTGTTGGTAAATTTAAAAATTATGGATAAGACTATAACATACGGGACTTGTATATAGCATTACATTCACACAATTTAATTATATTATCACCTTTCTTTTAATATAATATATGACAATATAGTCTTAATTAAGACTAAGTTAAAGAATTTAACTAGGCTAACCTATGCCATTTGTTACAAAATATATAACATAAAGTTAAATCCAAATGAACAAGTACATGTATGGGAAATTTAAAAAGAAAATGCAGGGAACTGGTGGAAAAGTTAAAGATTTACAAAAATTATCCAAGTTTGAATTGGTGAAGTAAGCTTCTGAACACCAGGAAGAATTCATGATAGTTTATACCTAAAGTTCATAAAGCAACTTCTAAAATAGTTGAGCAGATTAAGGCTAATGATAATTACTATTATGGGTATTTGATGATGTTACAACAATATTTAAGGGCTTAAAGAAAGGGGGGAAGAAAGTCAAAACATATTATAGACTCAACTTTGAATAATTGATGTGGAGGAATTGAAGGCATTGACAGCTATGTCTCATGCTCCCTGTATCAAGTTGAAAGTCAATGGGGGGCATACGAATTAATTAAATGATAAGAGATGAAGATACGATTTGGTTCTCCGCCCGCGCTTTTATAACTGATGATAACTGAATTTGCCGCCCCCCATTCAACTGTCTGTCTTCTCAATTTGATACATGACCGACCTTGACTTTTTAATTATGTCATTTTAGTTTGTCACTTTGACTTCTAAATTATATGATTAACGCCTCACTCTAAAAGTCGGCTATTGCAATCTTCATCTTCATTAATTACAAATATTATAATTAAGTTGTCACTTTGGGTGTCACTTATCAGCACTATATAAACCCTTCCTGCTCTTTTTCTTCTCCTCATCCAACACTCCCATCAGCACTATATTCCTCAGGTATGCATTTCCATTTTCCAACCTTGACTTGTTAATTATATCATTTTAGTTTGTAACTTGTATCATAATATAATTCTAAGTAATTAAGTTAGGTCGTCATTAATTCCTTCATGACATACTTATATATATATAGGTTAAAATTGAATCACGACCATGGTTGCCAACGTTGTTCCAAAGCTTCCAACCATCAACCTTTCTGGAGGCAACGCAATGCCGGGCTCAAGCGCATGGGTTTTGATATGCCAAAACGTTAGAGAAGCACTGGAAGAGTACGGATGCTTTGTAGCTGTCTATGATCAGTTGTCCTTGGAACTCCACAACAACGTGTTTGAAGTGGTTGGACCAATGTTTGAGCTACCATCGGAAGTGAAGGCCAAGAACACGTCTAAAATACCCTACCATGGCTACTACAAGCCTGGTCCTGTCATGCCTCTTCTTGACAGTTTTGGCATTGATGATGCTACTGTTTTTGACAAGACACGTAATTTCACTCATCTCTTATGGCCTCATGGGAACCAACACTTTTGGTAAGCATTAGTCACACCTTGCCACATTGGTATATATTAATTAGTCCAAGTTTACTAATTACGATGATCGATCTAATCAAGTATGTATATGCTTGTGTACGTTGTGTGTCCTCAGTGAAACAATACACGAGTATGCAAAGAAAACATCAGAGTTAGAAAAGTTGGTGACGGAAATGGTGTTTGAGAGCTACGGAGTTGAAAAGTACTTGGATTCACACCTCAAGTCAGCCAACTACCTTCTCCGTATAGCCAAGTACAGAGTACCACGGGAGGATGAGGGAATACTCGGGGGACTTCCCCACACTGACAAGAACTTCCTAACTGTGCTTCACCAGAACGATGTGGATGGCTTAGAGGTTCAAACCAAAGCTGGAGAATGGGTTACTTACAAGGCCTCCCCTAATACCTTTATTGTCATGGCAGGAGAACTCTTCTTGGTAATTTGCATCCTCCATTTTAGGCACTATACATTTATGCTCCAATACAGTTAGTGATTAATATATATATAATTAAATTGGTTAAATACATATGTGTTAGGCATGGAGCAACAACAGAATACATGCCCCAGTTCATCGTGTGATAATGAGGGGGAAGAAACCCAGATACTCATTAATGATGTTCTCGAGGAGCAAAGACACCATACAAATACCTAAAGAGTTGGTGGATGAACAACACCCCTTGCAGTTCAAGCCCTTCGACTACATGGGTCTGCTAAGGTTTTACACAGAAGATGTCACCCGCTTGGCTTTTTGCACCATCAAGGACTACTGTGGAGCACACTGAACTCCCTTCGTCTATCTTGTTTAATTAATTACGTGTCTATTTTGTTATATAAGCCCAAAAGATTACAAAGTGTATCAAAAGGAACTACTCCCGCAAGATGGAAACAATCTCTTCTAAGTTGTAACTATAATGGAATACTGCTCTAGGCATAATGAGAAATTAATTATTTAAAAATGATAATTGTCTTGATTCCGGATGGCCATTAACCATCTTTAATTTTACTCAAATCACTCTAAAAAGTATATTTATTTATTTGAATTGTAACAAATATATGTTTGGTTGTGTTAAAAGGTTGTACAACTCATAAATTATGTAAAATCTATTATTCATTTATATTCTTTTTCAAAATTTAGAATTACACTTAAAATGCATGTGTTCTCGATAATAATTGATATGATTCCGTTATTGATAATACTTTTTGATGCACTACAACAAATTCGGGCATTTAATTTGTTTAGTGGGTGTAGGACCCCAGGAAAATTCCAAAGGTGCCCTACGCGGTGTATGGTGAGTCGAAAGAGGTGTCTAGTCTTTAAGGGATTTAATTGAATTATTTACACATTAAAAATGTTCACATGATATGTTTGAATTTTATTTTGAACATTAAAATTTATAATCTATCCGAAATAAATAAGAAAAACAGAAAAATCAGAAATAATTAGCACGGAAACCGAGGCAGTCAGGGAATTATCCGAGTCACTGACCCAGGTACCATGCTGGTCTGCCTGGCGCCTTGGGCTATGACCCCGTGCCTTTCCCCGAATGCCTGGGGGATGGTAGTGGGCTCGAGCCAACAGCCGTGCAGACCCGCACAGGGTGCTGGATGTTGGACCGAGGTCACCAATTTTTATTATTTACGATTTTTGAAATTCAAGTTATTTCGGAAAATAAATAAATTTTAAAATTCGAATAAAACTCAATATTTAGTGAATCAAATTTAATCAAAGTTTTATTTATTAGGAGTCGCCAATTAATTTTTAGGAGAATTAATAAACTCGTATTTTTTTAACTCCACGTAACCGCGAACCATGAGATTCGGATCCGAAGGTAAGGTTACGAATTCGAAAGTAAAAACCTTTAAATCCGCCCGTTCAAAGAACGAACTCTACTAGATTGGTTCATTAAAGAATAGTGTAGAAGAGGAGAATTAGTTAGATTAATTTAAATTATTTAGATGCATGCGGAAATTAAATGCGATAATAATAAAATGCGATAAACAAAATACAAATAAATAAAGAACGAAATTAAACTTATCTTTTCAAGTAATCCGATTATGATTAGTCGTAATTGATTTTCAACATCAGGATACAACAGTATAAGTGAGAAATAAAAAAAAATATGCCAAGTATGGATGTATGCAAATGATGAAGGAAAGAGAAGAAGAAGAAGAAGAGAGGAAGAAGAATAAATCACCTAGTGTCAATACTCCTAGGTGATTCGGTGTGTCGAAAAATGGTGAGAGTAGGGTTGCATTTATAGGAAAAAAAGGGAAGAGGAATTAGGGAAGAGGAATTAGGAAAAAAAGGGCCAAGCAGACCTACACGACGCGCAAATCGAGGCCCAACTGCGGTCAAATTAAGTTGACACATTTCTCGAGGTAACCGGGTCCAACGAGGGACTGGTAAAACCTGACCATGCGGGTCTGCACGGGTGTGAATCCCAAGGTCGGCACTTTTCTCGAGGCGACCGAGTCTAACACGGATCGGGTAAAACCCAACCATGCGGGTCTGCACGATGCTTTTTCCTAACTCAAATTTTCGGGATTTTTGGGTTGATTTGCATTGGGCCGCATGCGGGCATCGGGAAACGGGCTGTGCAGACCAGCATGTTTGGTTATTTTGAACTGTCCAACATCAAATGACCATAAATTTCTCATCCGACCTCCGATTGACTTGATTCAATTGTTGTTGGGAAGCTTGTAATGAGTTCTTTCAGCTCCCAAAATGTGGAACCCCGTGGGGGTCGGTGGAAAATCGATAATTTAAAGAAATAGCTCGGGTACTTGAAAAAAAAGGTCGAATTTTTGGAAAATTTGAGCGGGGAAAGGCTAGAAATGGAAATTGGCCAATGGGAAAGGCTTTTTTGTAGAGGAACTTTATTTTGGTTTTTTTTTTTTTGTAGGTTTTTCATCATTTATGCATTTCAAGAATACTTAGGTATTTAATCCTAAATGAAAATAAAAATGGAACTTTATTTCAAGAATACTTGGTATTTGAACGCGGATGGGATAGAAATGGAAATGGGCCAATTTATTCAAATACTTGGGTATATAAAGTTATATCCATCACTAAGTTCAATCGTCACTCCAACTTTTCTAAGTCAACTCAGTCTTTTGGTTGTTTTATTGCTGACTCTTTGCTTTTATTTCAATTCTTATTCTAGTTTTAGTTGCAATTCAGCATTTTGTGATAATGATTTGGCATGTTTAAGTGAAAGAGACAAATAAACCTTATTAATAGTCCCCATTTTTCAGATTCTGTGGACATTTTTCTCTATTTGTACTGAATCCATCTACTTTCTGGAATAGGAAAATTGGATTATAATAATCGCTATTTTTATAAATTGGACAGTAATAATCTCTACTATCGATTTGTATTTCTGGTACTCCAAAAAAAATAAAACTGTATTGTAGTGGGACATCATCGAGAGTATACCCTAAATATCATAGGTTTTGTGTTGCATTTGATTCAAAACTTAGTATGACACTTTACCACGATTTTTAATGAATTTACGGTGTTTCTCCCAAATTTTTTCAATTCTTTTTACGATTTTTTACGATTTTTGCACTTTTATTCCTTTTAAAAATCATAATAATTGCTCGGAGTTTCAAAAAAATAATTTAAAAATAATTTTAATAACTACACTTCATTACTTTGCTGGGGGCAGGAACGGATAAAAATAAAAACAATACGTGGTAAGAATGAAAAAAATGAAAAGAATGTGAAGGTGGATTTGGTACCACTACAATCCAATTTTTTTTTTTTTTTGGACCACTAAAATGAAAAAAAAATGAAAAGAGTATACCCAACCTAATTTTAACATGGACCGAGCGACAAACACTTTTCCGTTGCTATTTACGTTGTAATATAGCAAGTTTTTAGTAGTTGATGACAATCCTGCAGATATGCTCACCAAGCCATTACTCATTGCCAAGTTTGAGCAAGTCAGTGTCCAGTGTTAGTGATTGCCCTTCGGGGTCGTCCCTTGGTGGGGACGTTCATAGGTGCCGTCAAAGTTATATTTTCCGGATTGAAGATCGGATAATGGTCCAATTAACATGGAGATTTTTGGGAATATGTCCCATTGGTTCCTCAATGGTGAGAATTGTTCACTATGTTTTTCCATATTCCTCCATCAACAATGTTTTCCATATTTTTTGGTGAGGATTCTTCACTAAATCTTTCCATATTGCTTCATCTATAATTATTTCCATATTTTCCATCATATTTGAAGTATAAATAAAGGTTGCTACTATGAGTTTTTCATCTCACATCAATGTGGAGAGTTATGTAATTTTGTGGGAGTTTTTTTTTTTTTTTTTTTTTTTTGTGTGTTCCCTTGATAGCTTTGTTGGGGTTTCATCCCTAACTATTCAATCTTTGTATTCGCAGAGAAATCAGAGAGCGAGAGAGAGAGAGAGAGTGGGGTGGGGGGGGGGGGTTAAGAGAGGATTTGTCCTCTAATCTTGATCAAATCACACATTATGATGCTGATCAACTTTGTACTCATATTTTCTGATAGTGAATTTTTTCTGGCTATCGTACACCGGCCGTGATTTTTTCTCTGAGTTCTTCGGTTTCCCATGTAAAATTGAATTTCTTAAAGATCCACGGACACCGTATATTTCTTGTGATTTGATCATATATTGAATTTCCGTATATTTCTTAAAGATCCATTTTATTTTTGAAGCCTAAAAAGTTTAGGACTATCGACAATGTACCTAACTAGGAATATGAAAAATAAAATGAAGTAATAGAAATTTAAGATTGAATAGTATTTGAAATTAAATTGGTAAAGAACTATTTTCTGATGGTTTGTTTGAGCTAATAAATTACAAGAAATTTCATCTACTTGGCTTTTCTAATATAATGAATTGGGTCAATATAATTTTAAGTATAACACTGCACATGCATATACACACAAAAAGGACGAAGAGCTTGATTGGATATTTATACCCCACAATAATCCTTGATGTTGCAAAAAGCCATGCGGGTAACATCTTCAGTGTAAAACTTGAGCAAACCCATGTAGTCAAAGGGCTTAAATTGCAAGGGATGTTGTTGATCAACGAGCTCATTGGGTGTTTGTATTGTGTGTTGGGTTCTTGAGAACATCATGAGTGAATATCTGGGTTTGTTTCCCTTCATTATGACTCGATGAAGAGGGGCATGTATTCTGTTGTTGCTCCATGCCAAGAAAAGTTCACCAGCCATGACAATGAAAGAATTTGGGGAACCCTTGTAAGTAATCCAGTCACCCTCTTTGGTTTGAACTTCCAAGCCATCTACATCGTTTTGGTGTAGTACTGTCAGAAAATTCTTGTCAGTGTGGGGAAGTCCCCCGAGTGTGTCCTCATCCTCACGTGGTACTCTGTACTTGGCTATGCGGAGCAGGTACGTGGCCGAGTTGAGATGAGAGTCTAAGTACTTTTCAGCTCCATAACTCTCAAACACCATCCTCATCACCATCCTCTCCAATTCTGATGTTTGCTTTGCATATTCGTGCATCGTTTCGCTGATCACAACCCAATTGAAGTATAAGAAATAAAATACTTAAATTGATGCAATTGCAATTGATATTATTAATTTATTGGGTGACCAAGACTTACCAAAATGGTCGGTTCCCATGAGGCCATAAGAGATGAGTGAAGTCACAAGTCTTGTCAAAATAGGTAGCATCATCAATCCCAAAACTCTGATGGAGAGGCATGATAGGGCCAGGCTTGTAGTAGCCGTGAAATGGAATGTTGGATGTGTTTTTTCTCTTCACTTTTGTTGGTAGTTGGAACATTGGTTCTATCACTTCAAACACCTTCTTATGAAGGTCCAAGGACACCTTGTCATAAACTGCCACGAAGCATCCGTATTCTTCCAGTGCTTTTCTGATTTCATTGCAAGTTGAAACCCATGAAGTTGAGCCTGCCTTTGCGTTTGCACCAGTAAGCTTGATTGTTGGAAGCTTTGGAATACTTTTGGCAACCATGCTTGTGATTAATTCTTGACACCTACAAATGTCATTAACAAACAATAAGCATCTTGCCCTTCAATACTAATTAAGAAGAAGAAGATGAAGAAATGACATATAATACCTGAGTGAAGGCTAATGTATTGAAACAATATCTCTGATATCAATTATTTAACAAGTAGTTTTGCTAGCTAATTGTTGGTTTGAGTGAAGATGGGAATGATGAAGGGAAGAAATGATGAAGGGTAGAAATGAGCAGCTTTGGTTTATATAGAGTTGCAACAATTAAAGTCAACTCTTAAAATAATAAGTAAAATAACACAATTAATTAGGATGGAGATTCCATTAGCTGACTTTTAGAGCGAGGGTTTAATGATAAAGGAGTGTAGGTCGGTCGCTTAAATAATTGAGTTTTACTCCAAATGCAATATCATAGGAGACAACTCACAAAAGAGGCGGCACATTCAGTTATAATACAGTGGGGAGGAAGTGCAAATTTACATGTTGTCTCGTTTAATTCTGAGTGTGTGTGAGAGTGTCAGAGGGAGCATGCAAGCTTTCATTAGTTGTGTTTTACGATTGTGTTATATGGCCCACTATATTGTATTTAGGTTTTATTTATCTTTTAAAAAAATTGATCAATATTAATTATAAAATTTATTATAAATTTATTAATATTATTTTAAATTTCTTCAATATTTTTTAAAGTTGTTTAATATTACCAAAAATTCATTATATAAAACATTAATATATTTTAATGTATGTAATGTATTAAGTAGGTACACTACAGTGAACCTAATAATTTGCATGTGTCTTGGTTTTATAATGCACAATGAAAATAATTTGTTCCATAATCTTTGATGTTTTTATCAAGAATCTTAATTATACTCCTTGCCTCATTAAAAAGTAAAATAAATTATATTACTTACATAATAAAATATCTTAAAGTTTCATAAACAAATAATAAATCTATCTTAAAGGCCCAATAAACAACTACAGACACAAAATTCATATAGGCCCCTATACATACATCACTCGAAACCAATAATATATATTTTACCATTACATTTGGTGTTTAAGGATCCATCATATATATTAATGTATAATTGAATCACGATGCCAAAATCCACTTCTATGTTCTTTCAAACGGGTGTCTAGTTAGGTAACTTATATAATGTAGCTATACTAATATTATCAAAGAATAAATAACAAAAATAACAAAGAAATATGAATAAAATTCTATTAATATATGTTCGCATCCTAAATATTCTTAATAAGATTCACAGCTTTAACAATGTAACCAAATATCATGATAAGTTTATATATAATGTAACAGGAAGTTATATACTCAAAGGCAAATGGAGAGAAAACAATAATAATGTACTAATACGACTAATGGCGAATCGGAATAAATTGATATCAAAATATTGTAAATCAGAATAAATATATGTTGAAATGTCACACAATGTAAATAGATAAACTACGTACTCATCCAAATTAAAAGGTATACATTGAGATGATATTTATTGATTTAATATTTCTACTTACCACCATTAAATAAGTCAATATAATATAAGTTAGTGTTATAACATAAGCAAAGCATGAATATAAACAATAATAGAAATAAAAATTCAGATCGAAATATCCACCACAGTCTTCTTCATCTGAGTGAGGACGGGATCCTCAGGAGTAACTAGCGCTTTGGTCCCTGTGATATTCGGTGTTGGTGTAGGCACCACAGGGTCACTTCTAGGCTGATTATGCCTCCTAGACCTAGTCAAGAACGCAACACCAGGATGACCCAGCGTCCCCCCCCCCCCCCCCGCCCGTTTGCTTGTTCGACCGTCGCACAACACCCACACCACCACAAATCTTTCTTCTTCCTCCCTCAACTCACTTTCACTTCCACCTCCTCACACTCAAGTTCATTAGCAATTTCAATCTTTTCCCCTCACAACTCCATCAAGGTAAAATTCTTTAATTTCTCTCTTGTTCTTTAACAATTAATAGTGTTTGTGGTATATTTTTGGATAAATTCATTAATTACTTGGTAAGTTGGTTGAATTTGTTTTCTTGGATATACCATGTTCTTGCTCAAGATATCAAGTTATCTTGCTTGGGTCTGTTTTTGATGCTAGTTCTTGATTAGGGCATGATAAAATTGGTTGAATTTGTTCCTTTGTTGTCCAAAGATTGAGTTTTTATGATGTTGTGAGTGGTTTGGGGAGTAATGTGATGGTGGTTTAGTAGAATTTTTGGATGGATCATGATTGGTGCTAACCTATGTTACCATGCTCTGTTTTGGTGTTTTTATGGAGTTAGAAGTTTCATGTTTTGATTCTTGGCATAAAACAACCATGGAGGGGGGGGGGGGGTTCTAGTTGTGTCGGTATGTATTGTTTTCATGCTTCTTTGATGCATTGATCAATTTTGGTGGAGATAAAACTAAATCTTGTATGGTTTTTAGATGGTTAGAACTAAGAACGTGAGTTTCTCCGGACCTCCCGCCGGTGAAGAAGGTGGAAGCGAGAGTAGGAAACGCAAGGTTCCGACCTCGGATAAAGGCAAGCAAAAAGACACCACATCGAGAGACACCAGGAACAACAACCCCTTCAACTTCGACGGGGAAATCAAAGCTTGGTATGATTCGCTCTCTAAACGCACTCTGATTCCCATAAAATACTTGCATGAAATTTTTTTGCGTAATTGTGGGATGCTTGCTGACGTGCTTTGGTTGTTGAACCATGGTCAAATGACACATGTGGCTAGACGCAACGAGCCTACTTTTAGGGGAATTACATTAGAATTTTTAAGCACTGTAGAGGTGAACCTTCAAGGGACGGATGGGCTTATATGGTTTCAACTCCTTGGGGAGTTTAGAGAAATGACCTTATTCAAGTTTGCGCATGTCTTTGGCCTTCCCGAGCGGACTTGTAGGGACAAACAGACCATCCCTCACAATTGGGACGGGTAGGTTTCTTTAGTGATATTTCTGGCTTTTTCAAGTGGGACCCTAGCAACTCTACCTCCGTCCTTATCCGAAACCCCGTAGTGAGGTATACCCACCGCATCCTCTCTTGCGGTATTTTTGGAAGACCTGGGAGTTCCAACAAGGCCACAATGGTCGATTGTTATATGTCGTACGCCATGCTAAACGGCGACAACACAGCTGATCCTGCCACCCTTTTCGCTGTGCACATTGCCCGCATCCCTAACTCAACCTCAGGGATAGCCATAGGCGAATACATCACCCACCTTGCCCGACACTTTGGCTTTAGGCCGACCATGACCACCCCTGACTGAGTTTCAGGGAAGATGTTTCTAGTTGGAGAGCATTGTCGTTCATTTGGTATGTGCACATTTGATAGTGATGACCGTTGCCTTTGGATTTATCCAAACAATGTCCGCCAAGCCCTGCCTCACCCCCACTTCTCAGTGCGTGATCAAGCCAACCTTCTGTGGTTACCCCCTATCCCCCTTGCCCAAGCCGTACCCGAGCTCGAACCTCAGCCCGATCCACAACCCCAACAACCACCCATCGACTATGTGGCGCGTTATAATGCCCTCCAGCTCGCGGTTGGTAGAAACGAGCGTCGACTCTACAAGATGCAATCTTTCCTTGTCGAGATGCGACAAGAGTCCGACGTGCGTTACACACGTTTGGAAGAGTACATCTCTTATCTCTCCCACCTCGTCGAGACCATTCTCCGCCAGTCTCCTCCACCGACCTAATGACCGACCGCCCCGTCCCCACCGAGCCAGGATGATTGATCCTTTGCTCCACCCTTTCCCTTACCATCGTTGTCTTTTTCATTGAGGATAATGCAATGTTCAAGCATGGGGGAGGGGGGTCCATACCCACTTTGTGTATACTCGTTTTCCTTGATTTTCTTTATCGTTTTCAGTTTTCTTTTTAGGTTTTCTTTTAGGTTTTTCTAAAACCTTGCATCCACCTAGTTGCATTAGTTAGAACATGCTAGATTTTCATTTTCTTTTCTTTTCTTAGTTTTTCCCGTTTGTCGTTTTCTTTCTTTTTGCATCCACAACTAGAAAAATCACAAAAAAAAAATAGAAAATAGGAAACAACAAAAAAATGAGAAAAGACAAAAAAAGTAAAAAAATTAGGACAGGTTTAGGATTAATAATCCGGAACACCTTCGGTGATGATTTGTAAACCAATCAGACTTTCAGTGTGTCTTGCTCTATCTTGAGAAGTTTGGATGAGAACAGAAAAAAGTTTTTGAAAATAAATTTGCAAATCTTCCTGATTTTGAGACAAGTTATGAAAGGTGTGTTTAATTGCTTTGACTATCTTAGTGGTGTAAATATACGTACCACAACTCTTTGGGCTAGGTTTAGTTGATTGAGCCATATCCCATGAGTCCACATAGCCTAAAAGCATGGATTGATCATTTTTATCAATTCCTTTATTCCTTGAGTGACTCCACCACTAGTTGCACCTCTAGAACTTATTTTGCATCTTGTTTGAGATTGCACTTTTGCATTGCATGTTATGACAAAGTGATTGAGACATTCGTTTCTTTATTAATGAAACCATATAGCCAAATAGCCTCCCTAACAATATAATTACCATTCTTTAGCTTCGCCTAGCCTTTGAGCACCTTTCTTTTGTGATTGAACCCTAATGATACAAGCCTTGCCTTTGATAATTTCTACCCCTTGCCTTGCTTGGATGTTGCGAGAGTTCGTTATTTTGAGAATGAAAATTGGTTCGATGTTGCTGCAAATGAAATTGAGATGTTGGGGCGTGATTGTGATTTTGATTAGATTGGGACACATTATATTTCCCTATTATTGTGAGTTAGCCCTTTTGTTATGATATTCTTCTATCATATATACATTGAGGTCAAAGCTATGCTTATATGTTTTCCTTCTCCCTTGATCACCCACCAAAAACAAGAAGCAGAAAAATAGAACTAAAAGAAAAAAAAGAAAAGAATTAAAAAGAAAAGGTGTGATTAAGGAGATTCAATTGAAAGTTGAGAAAGCTTTTGACCTAGTTATGAAATTTGATGAGGTGCTTGCTCTTAATGAGGGAGTAAAGTGAGTTCCTTGCCTACATTCGTCAAGAGTGTGAGTTGAGAGCGGGTTTTTTTGCTGAAAATCAATCCAAGCATGGCTCTTAAGCTACTCATATCCAAATTTTACCGCTCCTTTCCCCTAACCCAAGCCTCGTTATAACCCTAAATGTCCTCTTGATTGTCACTTCTGTATTTGCATACTAGCAGTGGAGAGCGAGATTCTTACCAAGCCTATGGTAGGTCGCTTCTTTTGGTCCGAGTGAGAGAAACCCACTTAAATAAAAAAAAAATCGAATAGTTAGAGTGTTCTACTTTACCCTAAAAGTAAGGTTTGCTCATCGACTGACCTACGTCCATAACCAACCGCACATATTTGCATTCATCTTAAGACTGTTGGCAGTTTTTCACATCTGAAGTACTTGTTCTCTTTCCTTGAATTCGAAACTTCATTTTATCTATTTTGCACTGGTTTTGTTCTCTTCCAGATGAATCTTGGAGTTTGCTTGATGGATTGATGTGTTTTATTAGTTAGCCTGAAGGGGTGTGTAATTGTATTTGTATCCCTACCGCTAACCTTTTACGTATTTTTCTTCTTTTTCCTTTTTCTATCTTGAGTCTTTTCCTTTTTAGTTTGAGTCTTTCTTCTCTCCCTACTATTCTTGAGTTAGACTTGCTTGAGGACAAGCAAGAGCTAAGCATGGGGGGATTTGATAAGTGTATATTTTATAGTATTTATTAGGTCTTTAACTTTGTACATTTTAGTTAATTATGTAATATAATCTAGTCTTTTTATGTAAAACTTCTGTGATATTCTTCACCTGATGGGGAATTAGTATGTTTTGCAGAGTTTGATGAAATTCCCTAAAAAGCAAAGAAAAGTGGAAAAGAAAATTAAGAAAAGGAAAAGAACTGAAAAAAGAGTGATAAGAGAAGAGAAGTGAAGAAGCAGCCAAGGCAGCCTAGGCCCATCTCAATTGAAAGCGACGCCCAATAGCGTTGTTCACCAAAGAAAAGGAGCAGCAGCTCGACCTATGTAGACGCTAGCAGCGGCTAACAACAGTCAACAGCGCCTGGGAAAGAACTTATAGTTCACGACATTATTTGAGGCGCTGGTGGTGCCTCTTTGGACGCTGCCTGCGTCTCATCCCATTCTTATAAAAAGGAAGCTCCGTCGAACCATTAGTGCCCTATTAATCTATCATTCATTGGATATTTTACCATCAAACTTTAATATGAGGTTTTCCTGGTATTTTCCTTCCTTCGGAGAGCCGTTCTAGTAGACTAGGAATAGAAGAGGCAGGGAAGGAGATCGAATCGGCTGACACGAAGAGATCGAGTTCGACAACTCGGATGTTCTGTTTATTTTCTATTTTCATTATGTTTCATAATTTAAAATTTATTTCCATTTTGGTTAGTTTTTATTACTATGAGTAGCTAAATCCCTCGTTTAGGGATAGACTCGATGTTTCTTGATTGATTTATGGTATGTGATTCCTGTTTTAGGTTTTAATACAGTTTCTTAACTTTCGTGTTATATATCTTATAGTAATTGATTGACAATCTCTTGGTTTAGATTCTTAATATCGGATCGAAAGATTGTTATTTTGAATTGGAAAGACGCTGATTGAATAGGCATATAAAACAGTTAGAAATAATGGGTTCATGCATAGGGTCGTGTCATAATTAGTTTTTATCTTTGATTGAATTAAATAGTCATAAGAATACGTGCTTAGTTTGATCACTGCAACTCGCCTCGGATGGAAAGATTACTGTGATAGGCCTTAGAAAGATTAAAGACCTCGACCCTATCAATATTACCTTATAATGGAATTATCTCCTAATCGATTGAAGAACTAGAGTGGACTCCCCTAAACTCCCTAAATTACCTATTAAAATTCTTAAAGATTATAGCTTTTCTTATTTTCTTTATTAAATCTCTTATTCACAAACACTTTGGACGACCTAGCATCCTTTGTAGTGAACTAGTTTAGTGCGTAGTTGACACAAGTCCCTGAGAGACGACCTTGATACTACATTGCACCCATACACTTGCGGAGAACCTATTAGTGCCTTAACATTCTCAAACCAAATTGATGCGACCTTGGTGAGCTTAAAGCTAGCAATCTTGAAGGCCTTTTTATCACTATACTCCTTAGTGTCAGAGATCCTCTCTATGATTTGAACCCACTCAAGATAATCGACAGGGTCACTGGAGCCATTGAATTCTGGAATTTTGATCTTAACATCATGGAATTCATCTCGTGGGGTCTTTCACCCGTTTCCCATTGATGATGTAATCTAGGGGAGCCTCTATCATCGTCACTCAACTCAAAGATGGGAGGAGGACGGATAGGGCTGTGAGTGGGCCTCCTTCGTTCATCACGGGGTTAACTCTAGAGGTGCACAACGATGTTTTTCACTTGAGTTATGAGGGATTTGAGGGCCTTCTCAATGGAGGAGATTCGGGACTCCATAAACACATCTTGGGACTTCGGCGACGGGTTGACTTCTCTCGATTGGGATTAATTTCATCACCCAAATCGAAAAGAGGAGAAAGGACGGAATGTGTTTGGGAAATTTTGTGGAGTTACCGTTTTTTTTGTAGCTAGCCAGTGGCGGATCCAGACGTCCAATTTAGGGGTGTCTGACATACTTGTTATGAAATAAACATTTTTTGAAAAATAAAATAATAAAATATAAATAAATAACAATAAAAATAAAAATAAATATTAAATCACATATTCACAAGCTTAACAAAATTTTACATTATCGTATAATATACCCACCAAATAAATTGAAATTTCACATTAACTAGATATTTATATTTGAAACTTATACTGATACTCAATCACCCAATTCATTGACTTACAGTTTTTGTTTATAAAAAATAGTTTGGTACTCCCTCCATTCCAATTAATTTGTCCAGATTACTTTTTTACGGTACATTGATCGCTAATTTTTCCCGTTTTATCTTAGCAACACTAATAATATTATCTTCAGGTAAAAATTTTGACTTGATTAATCAAACTTGGACAATTTATTTAGGACGAAGGGAGTAATTATTTTAGAGTTTTCAATTAATTTGTCCAGTTTACTTTTTTATGGTCTTCGATACAATACTTTGACCGCTAATTTTTCCCTTTTTTACCTTAGCAACACTAATAATATTATCTTCAGGTAAAATTTTTGACCTGATTAGTCAAACTTGGACAATTTAATTATTTGGGACGGAGGGAGTAATTATTTTAGAGTTTTTTGGTTGCTGCTAAATTGGACACCTCTATTATGTTTTTTGGGTCTTTTTTTACGGTGTCCACTTGCTCCAATTAAAAAAATTTCTTCCGAATAATATTAAAGAATCACAATTTTTTCTTTGGCTAATGATATCCGTGGACACCCCTAAGCAACACACAGATCCGCCCATGTAGCTAGCTAGTGTTTTAGGGTTTGGGTTCATTGTAGTTTATCTTCCAACAACATCATTCAAACACAACTACACTTTGGCAACCTCAACATTCCAACAAGAACTCAAAATTTTACCACTCAACTTCACTAATCAACAAGAACAATAATTTCAACAACAATAATATCTTCTCCAATACACTTGGAGGGCATAGGGGATGAGGGTTCCCAAATTTCACAACAATATTAACAACTCCAACAAACTTGGAGATTCACATGAGATGGGGGTACCCAAATTTCACACAATTATTAACAAATTCAACAATGGGTATGAACCCTGACTTGGAATTTGAAGAATAACAACTCAAGCCAAAACCCCAACCTTTGCTCTGATACCAAATTGAGCATGGTGGAAAAGACTTGCTTGCATGAGTTAAGGAGGAAAAAGACCTTGAACCCAAAAACCTTCAATAGAGCTTGAACACAAGATATGAACTTAGCAATGGAGTATTCCACCACCAAGAACTACAACCCCACCAAGATTAGATAAAGACTAACACCACTAATCCATAAAGGAATTGACTTGTTAACACCACCACAATGATTTGAGGCTAAAGTAAGAACAAGATTTGAGAGAAGAGAATTCGAGGAGAAACCCTTGCTTTCATTAATGACCAAGTAATAATGGCTCTTCCTCCCTAATGTTAATGAATAAAAACATTGGTTTGGAAGAGGAAGATAACAAAATTACAACAAAATGCAACGAAAAACACGCAAAAGGGCGGAAAAATGACGCTGAAAGAAATCAGGGTCACGCATCGGTAGAAGTAGGCGCGACCATCGCCTCTTCTAGCGCAGGTCGCGCCTCTTCCAGACGAGGCGATGGTCGCGCCTCTTCCAGACGCCTCGATGCTTGCAAAAATCAAAACACACCCAACGCCTGGGAGGCACGGCTAGTGCCGGCTTCTAGGCAGAAATCCGATGGAAAAGAAGGCAAAAGGGGCAGGCGCGGCCTAGGCCAGCTTAGCGCGACCATCGTCTTCCAAGGCAATGCTAGCGCCTCTTCTTGGGCTTGGGCTGACGCGACAAGAGGGAGAAGGGAAAGGCACGGCTAGTGCCTAACCCCGCACCCTTCAATTTCCTCCTTCTTCGGCTTGTTTCTCGAATATGGTCCGCTTTCGACCCACGATGCCAAAATAAACATACTCCCTTGGGATGACCCGGTATGATGTTAGGGTCCTAAAGGCCCTTGGGGTTGGTGACAGGTCCCGAGTCTCTAGAGGGGCTCGGGACTCATCCAAAAGATGGCCGAGATAATCTAACAAGGCCCGGAATCAAGCGGAAATTGAACCTCCATGTTCGGGTGAGTGGTTGTGTAGGACCCCAAAAATTATCTTTCGGGGAATCGATTTCGATACGCTACTTAGTTTGTGATTGGGAGCCGATATAGGTTGCTTGATCCTTAAATAAATATATTTTTATTTTATGAAATTCATTTTCGGGGGGTAACTTTTTATTTATTTAATAATCAATTTTATTATTCACATGTTTGAAATTACATCAAATTAATTTACAAATAATTTTACATAAAATCCGATTCGAATCCGGGCCAAAAACCAATATAGAATACTTAGAAAATTCAAAGATCATGTGACCTTTGATAATTCCTATGACATTTTCTCTTGAGTGGACTCCGGATCAGAATATGGAATTATGTAAATTATTTTATAAATTCTTTCAACGTAATAAACATTCATGTTAAATAATAAAAAGAGATTATATAAAAAAAAGAAAGAGTCGCTAGCCAATTTAAGGAAATCGACAAACCATAAATTAATAAAAATGACTTCGGTCTACGTACCTGAATTCTAAGTTTTGGGGCAAGGTTACGAATTTAAAAATTAAAATAATTCTCGAATCCGCTTGTTAGAAAACTGACTCTACTAAAATCAAACTTGAAATGAAATTGAGCGGGGAAAACTTTTAATAAATTTCATGAAATTCTTATTCAAACATGAAAATGAAATGAAAGAATGATGATTTTACGAAAATGTACAAATATCATGTTTACATAAAATAACTACATTATTGCAACTTTAAAGGATGAACGAACCTCACTTGAATCTTTGATAGAATGGATGGAAGATCGAACTTCTTATAACAGATCCTTGATTGCAGCTTGATAATGACTTAGAATGAAGGCTTTTTAGTGGTAGTATGGGTGATAGTCGAGAATTGCGAAGAAGAATATGATGATGATGGAGAGAGTAGAAGGTGATAAGATGAGGATTGTTGATGGTATTTTATGATGGAATGAGTGGAAGAAAGGTAGTATTTATAGGTGAGAGATGAGGTAGTGAAGATGGAAGGGGAGGAACATGATCCCATGGATCATGCCCTCTAAGCAAATGGGAAGGCCCTTCGGCCTTGCACAAGGTCAAAGTCAATATCGCAAGGCAATGATCATGGGATCATATTAAAAGAGAGGGAAAAAAATGGCGACAAATGCTGATTTGAAAAGGAAAGTCGTCGGGCCGTTGATTTTTCCTCACACGGAGTGCCACACTGGCAAACAAATTCCCGGTCTAGGGAATTGAGGAAGGCCACCGGGCCTTCTTACTTTCCTGGGCTGGGGCGCGCGTTTTTTTGGCCTGGGCTGAAGGCCTGTGGAGAAGAGGAAGGCCGCCGAGCGTTCCTTTTTTCTGTTGGTTTTTAGCACGCTGTTGGGCCTGTTTTGAAAACGTGCAAGGCTCAGTGGCCTTCTTATTTTCTTTGATTAAAGCCCAATTATTCCTGACCCAATTTCCCCAAGCGAAATTTATCGGTACAAAATTCGGTGTCTACAGGTTGCAACTCTCTTGGCATAGGCAATGAGTGAAGAGTAAGGTACCCGAACCTCTTCAGAAAGGCTAACTAATAAATATTTATTATAAAAAGGTAATGAATATTACTTTAATTATGTATTAATATTTGTAATCTATATGTATGAGTTTGTTCTTTTATTAGTTGACATTTATATCACTAAAGAAGTAGTAGTTAACTGGTAATCATCCCCTACTTTAACACTCATAACCAAGGATCAAGTGTTGGTAGAAACAAAATAATTTCTAAAACATTTATTTATAGATTTGGACTTTTATTTGGAAAAATTGAACCTCCAAAATATTTTCATTCCCTTAGGTTTGGGTTTTCCTTGGGAAGACATGTTTTGACATATATATATATATATATATATATATATATATATATATAGATAGGAGTCTTGGGCCAAGACATTTTTAAGTGTCTTCCTCTATCATTAAAACTATATTGTTATATTAAAAATTAAATTAAATGATATAATTGAATTGTATAACTATAATACCACATATAAATTGCATAAAGTTATATTTTTATCTTTTTTAATATTTTAAAAAAACACTTACAATAAACTTAATGGAAGAGGTTAATTCGCTAGGACATTATTTGAATTCATTAACGCATTTTATGCATCACAAACTTCTTATAATTAATAATTAATACTTACTATTAAAAAAATATTGTCAAAAATCAGAATAAATATCAATTAGATAAATGGTAACTTGGTAAGACACATAAAAATGTCCCAAACGCATTCTATACATCCCAAGCTTCTTATAACTAATAATTAATAATTAATACTTACTTTAAAAAAATTGTGTCAAAAATCATAATAAATATCCATTCGATAAATAGTAACCTGTTAAGATACATAAGAAAATGTTATGGGATAAGACTTATATCATCATCTTTTTTAATTCCTGTAATACTGGTGAGAAATGGCCACATGGATGGATAATTAATTCTTCAAGTGTCATCTATATCGCAATAAGCCTCAGTTATTCAACCGACACGAATTACACAGGAGATGTTTTAAATCCATCTAGCTGCTAATCATTTCATAAACTTCTGAAATAAGTTTGTTTGTTAGCAAACGCAAACTCAAAATTTTTATGATGAGCATAATTAAAAGTGGGATTGTTCAACGAATGGAAACTGCAAACAAGAGTCGGCAAAAATAAGAGGAAATAAAATAGCGTGTCACTTAGCACCCATAAACGGAGTAATGTGACAGGAAACTTCACGGCAACTAATTAACCTGTAGTTTCCGTATGGTTCTCAAATAGAAAAGGGGAAAATAGTGGTATGTTATAACAGCAAATTCTCCAATCAGCCTGTAAGCTTCATGAGCAAACTCAGCTCATTTGGGATAGCTCTAGTTGCTGATTATCAACATATAATAACGACCCAAATACATCAGACAATCTTGAAAAGGGAGCACATATAGGCAGGGGTCAAACAAAAATCAAGCAATTAAGCACCAGTAAATGGACATGTACACTACTAGCTCAACACCATGAACGATTTTCATAAACTTTGCTATTATATTGTAAATAGGATACAAGTAAAAGTAAATAGAAATGATTTGGAATTGGGAACGGGTGGGAGTATAAATAAGGAAACTAGATATGATGTTACTAGGCGGAATCTTGCCTGGCTTGTCCCTGTCTACCAAATTCCATCGGGATAAACAAAAAGATTGTGAATCGATGGTCGGGGAAATTGAAGTCAGCTGATCTCGTGGTGGTTGGTGTTCACCCCATCTTGCTGGAGGAGGAAGACGGGGATACAGGAACTAACTTCCATCATAATAATAATATGGTTTCAGTTTATTTTGTTTTTGTAGTTGGAGGCCTCCTTTGGTTGGCCTCCAAATATAACATCTCTTTTCTTCCTTGATATTTAAGTGCTGTGCAATTTGCTTCTTTTCCACTTTCGACATATATGAAAACATATGCCTAAGTGGTCTTTGCCTCCTGTGCCGTCCACTATTCCTTAATTTCCTTAATACAACTTTGGAATTTCGGATGTTAATATACTGAATTTTTAGGGTATTGGACAAAAACATGTCTAAGTGTACTTTCTTACACGACAAAAATTTTTTCTGGAAAAATAAAAAAACGACACCTCAAAGTAGGACAATCACCGCGTCAACCACCAGCTGAATTGATCTGAGTGCATTACTGTGCAATCCCTCAAAGTTTAGTGTATTAGAGTAAAAAAAAAAAATTCAATGCATTATTGTCCAATACCCCTAAAGTTCAGTGTATTATCGTCCAATAATCCTTATTTATATGATAGTTTATCGTATAAGAAACATTATTACCCTCATTTAATTATTATCAATTATTTTAAGTAGTAATTGACTTGAAACTTTATATATATCTAGGAAAATTTATAAACTACAAAGAAAATATTGAGTCGATATGTAACGCCCCGGAAATTCAATTATAGAAAAGTCAAGTCAAACTAACGTTAACATACAAAATTAGCGGAAGACTCAATTTCTTATGGGGCGTCACTGCCGTATCCCCGAAGGAATACAAGGCGAGAAGGAAAACTACAACTGTCTGATAACGGTAGACCAAACTAACAAACTCATACTTAGGAGTAAACCTCAAAACTAACTTCAAGTTCCTCATAAAAGAAAGCAACATGACTAATGACTTCTAAACATGTCGTCCTCACTTCTAATTCCCGTCCCCAGCATATAGATCTTCACCTGAAAACAAAACATTTCAAAAATGAGGGGGAAATCTCAATAATGTCTACCCCTAACGTTAAAAACGAGTTAAGTTCATTTCAATTCATTTGAGGGAGAGGGAACAAGTCAGATCATTTCACAAACCTTTAAACCCTTAACTGTTCTCCCCAACCCAACCAATCCATATTTTATTATGCGGGCGGGATACCACATCCCTTAGAGTAACATCGCCTACCACAGGCATCAAGAGAGTTCGCCTACCACAGGCATCAAAGATATTCGCCTACCACAGGCATCAAAGTTCGCCTACCACAGGCATCAAAGATATTCGCCTACCACAGGCATCAAAATATCCACTATCCTATATCAGGGAAGAAGCCCTGATCTCCTGGTCTATAACCCCACAGGATTCCAAATCTTGTACTCCGGGTTATGCCCCGAAACCCGCTTAATGTTTCACTTTGAATTAAAAGTATATTATTCAAACTCAACTCACAATTCTCAAGTCAAGCCCAACCCAGGTTATCAAAACCAATAATAAAACCACTAATAAAAGACCATCCAATTTCTTAACTCATAAAAATCAAAGCACGAACAATTATAAACAGTTATCCAAAACAGATGGTCACATTTCCACATAAAGTCCCCTTTCGGGATGCAATTCTCAAAACAAATTAGAAAACATTAAAACACATTTAAAGAGCATCCCAGTGGGGATTAGAGCATAGACATTACCTGGTTAACTTCACTTCACTGCTAAGACGAACACACTTGAGCTCACTAACGACGCGAATTAGCTCGGGCCTAAAATAAAAGTAATTATTCTAATCAAAACGCGCCCTTTGAAGTTAGTATTAACTACCTTCTACCTAACCCTCCCCTAGGAACACTATAGGTTCCTATCAATCATGGATCAATACTTTAAATCATCTAACACATTCCAAGTAATCACATAACCGGATCAAAACATCACTTTCACACAACAACATTTTTATTAACAACAAGCATCAACAAAACAGATTACAGCATCCACATAAAAAGGGTCAAAACCTTACTTCCCGACATCCTATGGGTCTGGTTTTGGACTTTTCGGAAACCTTGGGATGTCTACTAAAACTCTTAAATTGAATTCGAGACCCAACACACGCTTTAACATCCTCAAAAACCGTCATCTTTCCAAACTATCCAGATCTGACCTAGGTCTGGTATTCGGGGTATAACTCGACCTACACAACTCCAAAGTCTATTCCGTAAAATTCCTATGAAAGCTAACATCTAGGGGAACCTGCAGACCAAAGGGTTCGATTAAAGAATAACTATACTAATCGTGGTGACACGATCTTTAGACACTAACAAAATTGTCCCGATCCCGGTTCTTATTTAATTTATAGTTTTCGGTTCTAACTTCCACCAATCGATCCCGGGGTCCTAATTAGGGCTTAGAACAGTAACTAAGATTCAAGATAGTTAATATAATCCAACTAAGGTCCAACATCGAACTTCCTACCACCGAAACCAAATTGTAAAACATGAAATCAACTTTAACATTTTCACTAACCCTAAAAGCATGCATGGTATAACAATAACATTACCTTAACATGAATTCTATAACATACTACTTCAAGATCCTATAATTACAACATGGATAATTATAAAATACGAATTTCTTAATCAAGATTCAAGAAAGAACTTAA
The DNA here is from genome assembly GCA_029582165.1 of Portulaca oleracea. Lineage (NCBI taxonomy): Eukaryota > Viridiplantae > Streptophyta > Magnoliopsida > Caryophyllales > Portulacaceae > Portulaca > Portulaca oleracea. The sequence continues at coordinate 37,244,190 of CM055874.1, forward strand.
TGAACAAATAAAGTACATATAATATTTAAACTACTAATCTCTTCTACAAGATTCAATCAAGAATTATGAATTAATAAACAAGAATCGAACTTTAGTAATTCAAACAACCTAACTTATTTATCAAGATTAAACATAAAATTAAACGTGATTGAACCCTAAAAGAATTTAAAGAACATGTTAATACTTAACTAACGATTCAAGAATTTATCTAGGTAATTAAACTCTTTAATTCGTGCATACAATAATAATATTATCTAAAAATCCTAAACATGATTCACAAGAAAACAAGGTATAACAAACAATTTGAACATTAATAATTTCACTACAATTATTACAAACCCTAATACACCAAATTAGAACATAAAAGTTACATATAATGAATTAGACAACTTACAAGTAATAAAAACAATACAAGAACAAATTAGTTACAAATAACAACTTAATAAAAATTACACCCTAATTACCCAAATTACAAGATTTAAAAACAAGAAATAATAATAATAATTATAATAACAATAATAACATAAAATAAAGAATAAAAGAAAGAAAGTTTCAAAAATAGTTTTAGGGTTTACGTAGGTTTTGCTAGGGCCAAGTCCGGGCGGTTTTCCGGCGACTGGACCGAGATGGTCGGTGGCAAGTCGGTCGGAGGTGGTCGGACAGGGCACAGCAACAGCGGCGGTCGTCGATGGTGTCCGGAACAGTGTCGAGCAGCGGGGTCGCGAGTTGGTTATCGCACCACACCCAACGACAACAGCGAACGATTCGTCTTCCTCGTTCTGGGTGGTGTCGACGGCGGCTGCGGCGAGGACGGTGGTGCGACGTTGGTCGGCTGGCGAGGCCAGGCGACGCATCGGGTCCGGGCTGCAGTGAACCGGAGAGAGAGACAGAGGGAAAGCGAACGAAAGAGAGAGGAGAGAAAAGAACGGTGGTGGTGTGGTGGTGTGGCACGGCGTGGCGCCTTGGTGGTTGCGGGTGGTTGCCAGCGGTCGTCTGGTGGTCGGCGCGGCTGCAGAGAGACGAGGAGGGAGAGAGAGAGAGAGAGAGAGAGAGAGAGAGAGAGGAGGAAAGTGCGGCCGTCGGTGGTGGCTGGAGCGGTCTCCGGCGGTGCAGGTGGTGGCGCAGCAGCTGGGTGTGGACGACAGAGAGGAGAGCAAGGAGGGAGATGCTAGGGTTAGGGTTTAGGTTAATATTAGGGTTTGAGAGGAAAAAAATCTAATTTATGCTAAACACATAATTAAGGCCCAATTAGACTATTCTTAGTCTTAATCCAACCCAATAAGAAATCAGATTTTCTTTTGGAAAATAATAATAACTATAATAATAGTAATAATAAAACAATACGAATAATAATAATACTAAGACTAAACACATAAGAAATAATATTCACATAATTATTCATATAACATATTTTAATAAAATCCAATAAATATTAATAGTAATAATAATAATAATTAGAGTAATACTAATAATACTAAACCCACGAAATTACCGATATACCCCTGTTAGTCCCTCAAAGATCCTACGAGCTCAAGTGTTAGCATAAATAAACATAAACGAATAATAATGAATATCGAAGTCAAATCTAATTTACTGACGACGTCACGGTCAACATCCTTGGATTTTTCGGGGTTTTACAAGATATATGTAGAAAAATTTTAAACCTGTGAAGAATGAGAAGTTGCGAATAGTCGGTTATCTTGGTTACTGTTAGTTAGGAGGTTTTAATGATGTTATGAGGTTGTTATTGATCTTATGAGGTTGTATATATATCCGTGTATAGCTTGGTTATAATACATTACAACAGCATATTATTGCATTCTATTTTCACTTTATCTCTCTCTTTTTTTCACTTTCTATCTCCGATATTAGCCATTGTTTACATGATATCAGAGCACAAGGTTCCTAACCTAGTGTTCGTTCCTCCAAATTTCGATAAATTATCTGATTGATTTGTTCTCAGAATCCTCAATGATCCTTTTATACTTTGATTGTCTCCTTTTCGTTCTGATTTCCTCTGTTTCTGCTCAATTTTTTCCCTCTCACTCTATCGATATGACAGAGGAAAGCGAAGTTCGATCAAATATGGAGAATTACAATCACGATCCTTTGTTTTTTAACCCTTCCGATCATCATAGACTTCAATTAGTCAATGTCAAATGGACAGGGGCTACTTTCCAGAAATGGAGTCGTTCGATTCATATTGCTCTTCGAACTAAAGTCAAGTTCGGGACATGCAAGAAATCGAGTTATCAAGGCTCTCAAATGGAGAAATAGATTCGATGTGACAACATGGTGATGAGTTGGTTAATGAACTCGATGATTCCAGATCTTGATTCAGCAAAGGAATTATGGGAGGATTTGACCGAACGATTTGGTCAGAGCAATGCCTCAATGTTGTTTCAACTGGAGAAGGAGATCATTGATCTTCATTAGAGAAACATGCCTGTATCGATGTACTAAACTAAGATGAAACAACTTTTGGATGAATTGAATGCGATGACTTCAATACCAAAATGCACTTGCCCGGAAACATGTCCTCACAGCAAGGAGGTTGTAAAGTTGGAGCAGAATAGAAGACTTGTACAATTCCTAATGCATCTGGAAGATTAGTGTGACACTTTAAGAAGTCAAATTCTATCTATGGATCCTCTACCACATGTGAACAAGGATTTTGCCATGATCCAGCATGCTGAGAGTCAGAAGCAAGCATCAGGAAATCAAAATTAGCTTGGAGAGTTAGCAACATACACTCACAAACAACCAAATAATGCTGAGGCAAATATGGCAAATAATGCACTGAGAGGGCGCAAGGAGGGTAAGAAATCAAAAAACAAGAAGTTGTTCTTTGATTTCTGCCAAAGGCCTGGTCACGAAAGGTTGCATTGCTTCAAGATAATTGATTTTCCAGAATGGTTAAGAAATTGAAATCAACGTGAAGGTTGCTGCCAATGTCACTGTGACTCATGATGAACAAGACACACCTTTGGACAACAATGCTGAGACACATGGAGGAGGAAACACAGGACAACCTTCACAGTTTGATCAAAAATTCCTTCAAGCTTTAGCTTAGCAAATGCTTGTTCGGTTGCGTATTTTGTGGTTTAAAGTAGGGTTGTCGGTCTCAGGGATGGGTGTCTGGTATTCTTAGGGTTTATGGTTTGTCAAGAGTTTTCCCAATGCAGAAAGCAATAAATCAAGTAAGCAATTAAAAGCATGAAGCAAAGCAAGTAGCACTAAAACAACCAAGTAAGCTAGAATAACCAAGCAATTGAAAACAAAGAAATTATACCTTTGATGACCTAAACTTCACTTGAATCCTTGACCTTGAGCTTCCTCCCGAACAAATAAGAAAGCGTGAATTGGATTACTAAGAATCCTCAAATTCTCACTTGAGAGTGGAATTTGTGACCCTTAATCCTCCTCCTCACTAAAAGTTAGATTGGATGTTTTTGTGGCTAAGCTAAAATAATCAAAACAAGAAATACTAAAAATGAAAGAATAAAATGACAAGAGACAATGAAGAAAACTCTGAAAATGGATTGATTGAAAGTTGATTACAAAGTAGCTTGAAGAACAAGACAATGAAAACCTAAGAGAGAGAGAGAGAGAGATTACAACTTGAAAAGCATTGAAAGCTAATTAACAACAAATCAAACTAGGTTAAAAGACTACTACCCATAAAAACGCAGCTGAGAGTATATATATTGAGCCCAGTTTGTTACATAAAACGCAGCATTTCAATCCCAGATTATACGCAGAAAATCAGAGTGACTCGGGCGAATACCCCGACTCGCGAGTCAGCCCGCCCATCGGAAAATGTCTTCTTGGCTGGTTTTCTTCGGCAGCACAGGCGATGGGCTCGGTCGAGTCGTGAATGTGACTCGGTCGAGCCAACTCTCTGGTTGCTCTTGACTTGGCCAAACTTCAGAGTTTCATGGCGGTCCTCAGAGGCTTGACTCGCCCGAGCCATAGGGTGACTAGGGCGAGTCAGCCTTCTAACTTTCACTTCTCCTTGTCTCGGCTGATGTTTACAAGTTGCATGCTTCAAGGCTCCTAGATGGAGGACTCGGGCGAGCCAGGATATGACTTGGGCGAGTCATCCTGCTGCCCCTTCTGTTGCTGCTTCCTTTTTTTGATGAATTCTGCTCCGTTTTAGCTCCATCTTGGCTCAATCTCTCACTTTCCTATAAAACTAGAAAAACCTCATAACTAACATGATATACGGGGTTAGAACATGTAAAAATACCCTAATAAGGAGAAGGATTCGGCTCGGAACGAGACCGAACACCACTCCCACACAAAGGTTTGCTCGCCCCGAGCAAACTAAAAACAAAGAAAAAGTCTAGAAAAAGAAAACTAAAACTCTAACTCACCTTCGCAGGAATCGCGGATGCATTTGGCACATGCATCAAGCTCTTTAAACCCTCCGGCAGCCCGGGTGGATGAGGTAGGTCTCTGAGGGTTTATAGCAACTATACCCACAAAAGCCAAAGAAAAAGGAGAGAGGGAAAGTGAAAAACAAAACAAGTTTGAAAAGAAAGAAAAGAAAACTGCCCGTCTCAAGAATCGAGTTGTTTCAATCAAGAAAACGATGCTAATCCTCCAAAAGAAACCGTTATGAGCATCTCACATACACCTAACTCGAACAACTGCCAATCTTAGGAGTTTTCGATCCCTTACACCTCATGTAAAGCTAAATCCCACTTGCGTAAAAGTTTAGAAAGTTCTAACTGATTGCGAACGACCCCAAAGACTCACGCCCGAGCTTAAAACAAGCGAACAACAGAAAATAAACAAGGAGTTGCTCTCCCTCGCATTTGGTCGCCCTTGGCTTGGTAAGGGCCGCAGGTGATGCTAGGAAAGGTCCCTCACTTAATTAACACTTCAAACTTTTTTCTACTTTTTGGATTGAGTATTCCCAACAAATTTTCTTTCTTTTTTACTTTTTAATGGTCGGTTTTAGCCTTACTTTCGGGAATTGGATGGCCCAAAATGGGGTTTACCCTCCCAACATAGTCTTTTCCATTTACCTCTTCGTCGCGAACGATACAGAAGGAGGTTTAAGGGGTAATAGCGTCGTACTGCTAATACCGGGCCCGTGTAGGTTGGCTAAGTGTATGGTGGTTGATGTCGTAAAGCCGACACGCCCCACTTAATCAATTTATTTAACTTTGCTTTCTTTTTTTTCTTTCTTTATTTTGCTTTTGCTTTTGACTTTGTTTTTGCTTTTGCTATTTAGAAAAACAAGCTCAGACATGAATCCCTAGAATCTCCCAGTCTCAACCAGAACATAAAAAGGAAGAAATGGGATCTCACTAGACACTCAATGAAAGGAATCTAATTAAGTCATGGCAATCGCTCAAGAAAGGGTCGAAAATGCTCAAACCGGTTTCTTTTAAAGAAGATTAAGAACGACTTCCCAATTTTCACAACGAAACCCAAGAAACGAAGCAAAAACAAAAAAACGAAAACGATAACTTTTAAGGTTTTTCACTCCCTGTTTTTTTCTTTTTCACACAGAAATTTTCAAAATTTTCGACACAAACTACAAAAAAAACGAAAACAACAACTCAAAAGCTAGGTGATCTACCTATGACAAATGGAAGAATCACCCCCCACTCCCACACAAAACTTCACAATGTCCCCATTGTGAGAAGAAGGGTGTCACAAGTAAGGTAGAAAACCTAAAAACACATAATCAAACACATAATAAATAAAAAATGGTGGCGACCCGAGCCCACACGGCTCCAATAATAATGTATATCCAACATTCACACTCAAGGGGTTCGCCACCCAAAAGAAAACCAAGCATGCATCATGGATCAATGATATATGCACATAAAGAGATGGTGGAATGAAGTTACCTGAAGGTCTTCAAATAACACATGTCCAAATCGCGATCCACGAACATGACACCATATAGTGGAGGTAGACAACGAAAGCATACTATGGTCGAAATGTTGACATGCTAGATCAAAAAGGAAAAATCAAACTATACAAGGCAAGAAACTAAAGACTAACTAATAAAAGAAAACTCAAAATATTTACAATATGTACATAGATCAATGCCTAACCACAATCTCGAATCTCATTATATAAGGAGGGAATTGAGCGTGAAATATCTCGCCACTACCTGGTCCTATGAATGAGACAACCCCAAACGCAAACCATACATCCTCCAACATACAACCCAAGTTCATGATGCTCAGCTTACAATGACAATCATCCCAACCAACGAACCATGAAAAAATCAGTGAAGCGACACTCAACATCTAACAAGTCTCAAGAATGCAAAATCATATTGGAGAACCTTCCACCATACCCCCATCACAGAAACACACCCCCCCCCCCCACACACATGCACCACAAAATACGCAACCGAACAATGGCGCTGTTGCCGGGGACCGTTCACGGCCGAAGAGGATTCGGGTGGAGGTAAAGGGGACTGTTCTTCATTAATAGGTGCACGCTTGGATCGAACCATATTCGTGACTTGGTGTGATACAAGACAACTCAAAAAACACCCAACTCAACCAAAGACAACTCACGACCCTAACTTTCAAATGAAATTTCATAAGCAACACCCAATTTAGTCCTAAAATTGAACTTTGAAGTACCAAAATTTAGGGTTACCTTGCAATTTGTCACAAGGGAAGAGAGTTGCTGAAATCTTTGAGTGTAAATTCGAGCCTTGCTTGTGAATTGAAAGACCAAACTTTTGAGCATCCAAACTTAAACCCAAAGCTTCTTGTAATTGACTGAGTTGAAATTGGAACAAAAGAACACCAACTCCCTTGCTAATTGTGGATGGAGCAACAAGAGAACACCAACAAGAAGCCTTTCCCTTGCTACGCTGAAATGATCGAACACTCAGCAAGGGACACGAGTATTTTCGCACTATTCTTGCACACACAGCTGCGAATTCGTGGTTGAAATCGCACACACAGAAACCGCACACTTAGGGCACGAATTTTCGAAAATCTGAGAAGAAAGAGAAGAGACTAGTGAAGATTGAGAGTTAAGGTTTAGTGCTAGGGTTTGGGGGAAGTAAGAAAGTGAGATGAGAGAGAAAACAAGTGAGAAATCATGAGAGAAGTGAGAGAAATCTGCAATAAAAGCCCCGATAAATCGCAGATCTGCAGACGACTCGACCGAGTCGGCTAAATGGCTCGCCCGAGTCGTGCTTCTATGTGCCTTAGAAAATCCTGCCTGAACGACGGCTCGACCGAGTCGTCTTAATGACTCGCCCGCGCCTCTCTTCTGACGGAATCTTGCTTTAGCATCTATCTCAACTTCTTCTGGGCTTAGTCGATTGACTCGGCCGCGCCAACTAGTGACTCGGTCGAGTCATGCTTCTGGAACTTCTGACCCTTCTTTTCTTTTTGAACTTCAAAGTTAGCTCAATAAGACAACTCGGGCGCGCCTGATTGTGACTCGCCCGAGTCAGGTTCCTGCCCAAAAATTGAAAAGTTAGTTTTTCCTCAAAATAAACTAAGTATGTAACTCTCACTTCCACTAAATTTTTTTTAAACTCTCAACACTCTAAAACCTCCCCGGGCACCTTAAAACCCGAAACACATACCTAATAATAAAAAATTCTAACTAAGACTATCCTAACTAATGACTTAAGCAAAATGAAACCTAAAACACACAAAACCTAAGAAAATAACTAACCCAAAACTTTTTACATGGAAAGAGAAAAAAAGCCGGCATGCATGCCTCCCCACTCCTACGCAAAAAGGTCACACAATGTCCTTATTGTGACTAGAAAGAGAGGAAAAAAAGCACCCTAAAAGAAGAAACAACAAAAATCTCACCAAAGAAATGAAAAAGAAACTTCTCACTAACTAAATTCAAACAATAAGGAAAGATGATACCTGATTGGATTATAATTGAATCTTTGCATGACTTGTAAATAAAGATTGATTATACAAGCCACGAATATGGTTCGATCCAAGCGTGCACGTACTAATGAAGAATGGTCCCCTTCACCTCCACCCGAGTCCTCTTCGGCCGTGGACAAGGATTGTTACAAAGCACAACCACCCACACTACTTCAAGCTGCGGCGGTGAGAATCACATTTAGAGATGCCCATCATAATGAAAAATATGAGTTGTATCAACGTCAGAAGATCTGTGCTCCAAACACCTATGATGAGGCGACCGTAAACAAAGTCTATTGTGGGCCTAGTTTCGCATACATCATTCAAATCTTGGGGTGGCGCACGTTCATAAAAATTGACGAGTCTATCTACGACCAACCCATCCTCGAGTTCCTAAGCTCATTGCAAGTGGAGGATGATGGAAAACCTAGTGCGAAGTTTCGATATAGGGTGGACAACAAAGAGAAAACTTGCACCGTGCAAGAACTATGCCGCGCGCTTGGTTTACCTTCGCTACCAACTAGAGTAGCTCAATGTTGGCTTTCGGGAGCAGCGAACTTTGCTTCAAAGCCAACATAACCTTCTAGAGAGCCAACAAGAGCTCCTTCGTAACCAGCAAGCTACGCTTCAAAGGCATGAGGAGTACTTTCAAAGGCACGAGGAGCATCTCCAACGATACGATGAATACTTCCATCAACAAAATCAATACTTGAGAGATTGGGGGTACTATCAATATGGCATGGCTGATCGTCCGCCGGCACCGCCCGACTACATCAATCAGTACTATCCCACGTACTTCCCACATTACCCTTACCCTCCCCTGGGAGGCGATGAGCAATGATTGTGTGCATCCCACCCCCCCCCCTCTTATCTCTTGCATTGGATTATTTGACTGATATCTTGTGGTACATGTGTGGGGGGGGGGGTGTTTGTGTGATGGGGTATGGTGGAAGGTTCTCCAATATGATTTTTTGCATTCTTGAGACTTGTTAGATGTTGAGTGTCGCTTCGCTGATTTTGTCATGGTTCGTTGGTTGGGATGATTGTCATTGTAAGCTGAGCATCATGAACTTAGGTTGTATGTTGGAGGATGTACGGTTTGTGTTTGGGGTTGTCTCATTCGTAGGACCGGGTAGTGGCGAGATATTTCACCCTCAATTCCCGCCTTATATAATGAGATTCAGGGTTGTGGTTAGGCATTGATCAATGTACATATTATAAATATTTTGAGTTTTCTTTGATTAGTTAGTCTTTAGTTTCTTGCCTTGTATAGTTTGATTTTTCCTTTTTGATCTAGCATGTAAACATTTCGACCATAGTATGCTTTCGTTGTCTACCTCCACTATATGGTGTCATGTTCGTGGATCGAGATTTGGACGTGCGTTATTTGAAGACCTTCAGGTAACTTAATTCCACCATCTCTTTATGTACATATTTCATTGATCCATGATGCATGCTTGATTTTCTTTTAGGTGGCGAACCCTTTGAGTGTGAATGTTGGATATACATTATTGTTGGAGCCGTGTGGGCTCGGGTCGCCACCATTTTTTATTTATTATGTGTTTGATTATGTGTTTTTAGGTTTTCTACCTTACTTGTGACACCCTTCTTCTCACAATGGGGACATTATGAAGTTTTGTGTGGGAGTGGGGGGTGATTCTTCCATTTGTCATGGGTAGATCACCTAGCTTTTGAGTCTTTGTTTTCTAAGGAAGCAAACATAGCCTCGTACCCCGTACTCTCACTCACGACGTGAACTCCCCCTTTTGCATTGGACAATTGTGCTCCTATCGACTCGTCCCTTGTATTTCCCCACTGCATAACCCTTTCGGACATACTCTCCAAGAAATCCCAAGCTTCTTCCGCCGTCTTATCCATAAACCCTCCTAAGCACATAGACTCTAAGGTCACTTGGGTTTCCTGATCTACCCCCTCATACACTATTTGACACAATCTCACAAGATCGAACCCATGATGAGGGAATTGAGATAAAAGATTCTTAAAGCGCTCAAAGGGTTTCCAATAGGGCTCCCCCTTATCCTGTCCAAACTTCAAGATGGGATTTCTCAACTAAACAGCCAAAGAGTTCGAGAAGTACCTTTTCATAAACACTTTCAAGAAGCTATCCCAAGATTTTATCGATCAAGGCTTAATACTATACATCCATCGTTTGGCGGAATCACGCAAGGCAAAGGGCAAGTACTTCAGCAAGACATAATCTAATGGCACTCCTGGGGATGTGACCACACTAAGGTATTCCTTGTATTCCGCTGTCCATATCAATGCTAACCCCGTCCTAGTGAAAAGAGGTAACTTTTGAGTGGATATTGTCGAGGATCGAAGGTGACCCCTGAAGGTAAGGTCGGTAATACGAAACAGGATGGAGGCGGGTCGTATGAAGGGTAAAGCTGGTCGCTCAAAATCACCCTTAGTTCTTCCTCACCCATGCTAGGCAAGTCAACTAAAGGTGTCTCTAATCTAGCCAGTCTATTGGTTTCCGGAATACGAACCCATCCTAAAGGTCGACGCACCTTCTCTCTTTTTGGTTTTTCTATTTTTCAATTTTTAGTGGTTTTAACTTAACTCTAATCTATCAATGCAAATAACTATTCACACCATGTACAAACAAACCAATAACCTAATTTCCCAAATAACGCCATCCCCGGCAACGACGCCATTGTTCAGTTGTGTATTTTGTGGTTTAAAGTAGGGTTGTCGGTCTCAGGGATAGGTGTCTGGTATTCTTAGGGTTTATGGTTTGTCAAGAGTTTTCCCAATGCAGAAAGCAATAAATCAAGTAAAGTAAGCAATTAAAAGCATGAAGCAAAGCAAGTAGCACTAAAACAATCAAGTAAGCTAGAATAACCAAGCAATTGAAAACAAAGAAATTATACCTTTGATGACCTAAATTTCACTTGAATCCTTGACCTTGAGCTTCCCCCCGAACAAATAAGAAAGCGTGAATTGGATTATTAAGAATCTGCAAATTCCCACTTGAGAGTGGAATTTGTGACCCTTAATCCTCCTCCTCACTAAAAGTTGGATTGTATGTTTTTGTGGCTAAGCTAAAATAATCAAAACAAGAAATACTAAAAATGAAAGAATAAAATGACAAGAGACAATGAAGAAAACTCTTAAAATGGATTGACTGAAAGTTGATTACAAAGTAGCTTGAAGAACAAGACAATGAAAACCTAAGAGAGAGAGAGAGAGAGAGAGATTACAACTTGAAAAGCATTGAAAGCTAATTAACAACAAATCAACCTAGGTTAAAAGACTACTACCCATAAAAATGCAGCTGAGAGTATATATATTGAGCCTAGTTTGTTACATAAAACGCAACATTTCAATCCCAGATTATACGCAGAAAATCAGAGTGACTCGGGCGAGTCACCCCCCTGACTCGGGCGAGTCAGGCTTCTGGCCTACTGGAAAATGTCTTCTTGGCTGGTTTTCTTCGGCAGCACAGGCGATGGGCTCGGTCGAGTCGTGAATGTGACTCAGTCGAGCCAACTCTCTGGTTGCTCTTGACTTGGCCAAACTTCAGAGTTTCATGGCGGCCCGCAGAGGCTTGACTCGCCCGAGCCAGAGGGTGGCTAGGGCGAGTCAGCCTTCTAACTTTCACTTCTCCTTGGCTCGGCCGATGTTTACAAGTTGCATGCTTCAAGGCTCCAAGATGGTGGACTCGGGCGAGCCAGGATATGACTCGGGCGAGCTAGGACACATGCTTTTCAAGATATTCAAAATTTCTTTGGCACTGTTGAGAATCAATTTACCTTTACTATTAAGCTGATTCGATCTGACAATGGCAGTGAATTTATCCAGCATAGTTGTGCTTCATTTTTTGCCTCTAAAGGGGTAATTCATCAAAGATCTATGGTTCGGAAACCACAACAAAATGGAGTTGTTGAGTGAAAACACAAACACCTTTTGGACACAGCAAAGCTTTGCGATTTCAAGCTAGATTTCCAAAGAGTTTTTGGGGTGAATGTGTCCTAGCGGCCACTCATATTATCTACTTGCTGCCTATGGAGATCCGTCGTTGGAAGAGTCCTCGTGAGGTACTAAGTCAAGCCTAACCTTGATTATTTACAGGTCATTGGGTGTCTTTGCTATACTATAAATATAGGGGAGACAAATAACTTTGCTGCCAGAGCAAAAAGATGTGCTTTATTGCAGTACACCTATGGTTTTAAAGGGTATAAGCTATATGACCTTAATGACAAGAAAATATTTCACAGTCGTGATGTTACTTTATATGAAAAGTGATTTACTTTTCATGAGCAATTATTCATTGGTAAAAGCGTAGTGATGATCATAACATTGGTTTATGGCCAACTTATGAGATTGTTGATGTCGTAGATGATATTACCACACCACATATTATATCCACTCCCTTAGTGGAGGCCTCCCCCACATTATCACTATCCACTACCTCTCAAACACCTCAACACCTTCCTTGCACTGAGCCTTTTCACCATATGTTGTTTCTGACATCAGCAGATAGACTTACCATTACACTTAATTCCCGTATTAATCCTCCACTCACTTTACAACCTAATTAAGCTACTTGTAAATCATTGACAACCAAAGTCCCTCCTTCATGGCTGAATGATTTTGTCCAACCAAAACCCACTATACAACCTATTTCTCATCCATCTGACTCTATGTCTCATAGCCTCACTAGCTCCATTAACCATCCTTTATTTCATTCCCATGACTTCAATCATTTGTCCAGTGATTATGTTACCTCCTTACTCAGTACCATAGACACTTTTGAACCCAACTCGTACGCTCAAGCCAAAAACCATCCTCATTGGGTGCCAGCTATGGAAACTGAGCTAGCAGCTTTGGAGACCAACCATACTTGGGTTCTCACTCCTTTATTGCCAGGTAAACATGCTTTGTCCTCTAAATAGGTTTACAAAGTCAAATTTTCACCAGATGGTTCTGTGGAGCGTTATAAGGCTCGTTTGGTTATTCGTGGATTTGAACAAGTTAAACACAAAGACTACAAACATACCTTTTCACCAGTCGCCAAACTGACAACTATTCAGGTCCTCATTGCTCTTGCCACTTCGAAAGGGTGGCCTCTCCATCAACTCCACATTAATAATGCCTTCTTTTATGGTTTTTTGGACGAAGAGGTTTTTATGAAACCACCGGAGGGGTATACAAAGGCCTAAGAAGGGGAAGTATGCATGCTTGAGAGGTCCCTATATGGACGCAAATAAGCTTCTAGCTAGTGGAATCTTGAGCTTACAAGATTCCTTACTAGTTTGGGTTTTACTCAATCAAAGGTTGATTACTCTCTCTTTGTTAAAGAGAGCAATGACTTGTTTACAAACATCCTAGTCTACGTCGACGACTTGTTAATTACTCGGAACAACGCAAATGATAGTGCGGCGGTTAAGGCACAATTACATATTGCCTTTACCATCAAGGATCTTGGGCCCTCCCATTACTTCTAGGGGATTGAGATCACCCGATCTAGTTCAGTACTTTTCTGAATCAGAGAAAATATATTACCAATATCCTTCAAGATGTAGGCCTTACCGGTTCCAAGGCTGCAAAGTTTCCACTACCTCGAGGTCTGAAATCATCCTATGATTGTGGAGAATTATTAGAAGATCCCAAGTCAAATAGGCGAATTATTGGGAGGCTTTTGCATTTGAATCTCACCAGACTCGACATTTCCTACGCCACACAACACTTAAGTCAGTTTGTGCACATGCCGAGATCCTCTCATTTACAGGCAGCCCTTCACGTTTTATGGTATCTTAATGGTATTGTGAACTGAGGATTGTTCTATTCTACCGACACTGAATTCAATATCACCGCTTATTGTGTTGCAAATTTGGGAAGTTGTTAGATGACTTCCCATTCTCTGACTTGGTACTATGTTTTTTTGGGTCTAATTTGATCTCTTGGCAAACAAAAAAACTGAAGACCGTCTCCAAATCTTCAGCGGAGGTCGAATACCAGGCGATATCTGCAATAACATTTGAGCTAGAATGTCTGTTGGATCTTCAGGTTCCTTATTCGATGCCTGTTGATTTGTTTTGTGACAATAAGGCTGTCATTCATATCTCAAATAACACGGTATTCCACGAGAGAACCAAGTACTTAAATATCGATTGCCACTACACTAGGGATAAACTTGTCGATGGTTTCCTTCAGTTCACACATGTTTCCACCTATCATAATGGAGACCCATACTATTCCTAGCTAGGAGTATAGAGACTATGGAATTCTTCTAATCTTCTCCCCCTTTTTCTATGTGTGCTAATTGCATTTTGGTTGATTTGAGGTTAGATTTACTTCAATTTTATTATTTTACATTTTTATTATTATAAGCATGTAGCCTATAACTTGAAGCTTCTATTCGTATAACAAGTATAATTTTTCTATTCTTTCTTTTTGTTTAAGTTGCATGCATAATAGTTTAAATTGTTGAAATCTTTAAATTCTTCTTTTTCTACTCTTCTCGAAATAGACCTGATTTTAGTAGAGATCGCTTTATACATGGGAAAATCAAATCGGATATTATTTAATTTCTAAGGTTGTAATCTTATCCTCGAATTTGATATTTGATTCTGTCTTCAAAATTAGGTCCATTTTATGAATCTTATAAATTCTTACTAAAATTAATTGCAAGATGTTTTTTTTTAATCATTGATTGGATTTTGATTAATCTTGAGCTACCTCATTCGACTCCCATTCAAAGTAGCACTGCCAAAACAATTTCCTGAACGGGGACCTTTTTAGTGTCGACAACCCTCAGGTTATTTGATATAGATTTCTTCTTCCCAGTCACAAGGTTGAAAAGCCATTTTCACATCCATTTGTTATACCTTTATGTCACAAAGGGAAACCAAAGATAATAGAACACGAGTGGAAGTATGACGAACAACAAGAGATAATATGCATTAAAACCAACTCCCTCCTTTTCGTTGTAACCTCGAACAACCAAATGGGCATTCCATCTAGCATCTTCAAACCCAGGGATTCATTCCTTCTTCATGCATATCCAATTAGCTATCAAGCCTTGGTGTCCCTATGGAAGATTATAAAGTAACCAAGTCAGATTCTTGTGAAGTATCTCCATCTCTTCTTGCATAACCATGAGCTAATGTAACGTCCTAGCCTCTCCCGAGCCCTGGGCATTACCGATAACTTCTTAAAGGATCGCTGACTGGCCCCACAAATTACCTTGGGTCTTTCTAGTGTGATTTTTCCTCGCTCACATGCTACTTGGGAAAACTTCCTAGGTGGGCACCCATCTTGAGACTACTCCCAACCAAGCACGCTTAACTAGGGAGTTCCCAACTGATGAGCTTCCTAAAAGGAAGGTGCGACTTAGTGATATAACTAGTCATTTCAATCGCTTTAAGCCACACTTAACCATATATGCAGGGTGTTACAGTCACCCTCACTTAAAGCACACAATGTCCTCATTATGTAACCATCCACTCTAGAAACTTTTCCCCACTAGGTGATTACCCATGGATCTCCCGTCCACCAGCATAACTCACAGTCGCGAGTCGACTCTAATACCATCTGTAATGTATCAGCCCTTCTCGAGCAGTGAAATAACCGATAATTGCTTCAAGGATCGTTGATTGGGCGCACAAATCACCACGAGTCTTTCAACATGTTTCATCCTCGCTCACACGCTGCTTGGGTAAAACTTCCCAGGAGGTCATCATCCTGAGATTACTCCCAGCCAAGCATGCTTAACTCAGGCGTTCCCAACGGATGAGCTACCTTAAAGAGAAAGGTGCACCTTGGTGATATAAGTAGTCTTTTCAATCCCTTTAAGCCACATTCAACCAGGGACCAGGACATTACATATTGTACCACCCAGGATATATGGTTAAGTGTGGCTTAAAGGGACTAGAGAGCATGAATCTGTCTGTAGCCCATTCAATGGCCGCTCGGACTTCATATGTGTGTACACACTGTTGTATATTTTTGGACGGTGATGAATAATGGAGCAGGAAATGGATTTTGAACTTGAGACCTTGCTAAAGGGCAGTAAGCCTAGAGGTCAGCTTGCATGATATTTTGGTCTTTTACGTGATCTTTGTATGGCTTTGATGTACCCTATTGCATGTAGTTGCATGGCTAGGGTTTTGGTCCACTTTTACGTAGAAAATGTGCATGCATAGCATGTAGGGCTAGGGTTTGCATATAAGTTTTGCATGCAAACATTTTACGTAAACTTATACACGTAAAATGCATGCATGACTTGGCTTCGTTGCATGTAACATGCATGTTCACCTCAATCCTCGACTCCTCTTATTTACATATTTCCTAGCTAAAATACATAAAAAAGAATGATGAATTATATTGAAATTGTAGTAAAATATGCAAAAACCCGGTCTCTACAAATAGTCTGCACTTTGATCGAGTTCGAGTTGGACAAAAATCAAAGTTCTTCTGATAATTGGACACCAATCTGAGGATATGACTTTGGAATGCAAAGCTAAGGCGATGCTTGGAAGGTAAAGTCTTGCGCTTAATTGTTAATGATTTGTATCATTTATGGATGATCTCAGGAGAGAATGATGCCCTACTTGACTGTTGATGGATTTGGCCGTCAAATGTATCTTTTTTTCGATAGTTAGAAGCCATAAAGGCTAAAAGCATCATAGATGCTACAAAAAGTCCGTAGAAAACAGTGAAAACAAACCAACAGCAAGAAAAACAACATCAATAAGGAGATACATCCATAAAAAAACAAGAAAAACAATAGCTACCAAGCCAGCCAAACATAAACAATCACTTCTTGATAGGCTGATCTCGGGTAAGAATGACGCTCTGCTTGATTGTTAATGGAGGGCGTGATTTGTCGCTGGTCTCGAGCAAGAATGATCCTCTACTTGATAGATGGGTGATCTAGAGTGAGAATGACGCTCTACTTGACTGTAAATGGAGAGTGTGATTTACCGTTGGTCTCGAGCTAGAATGATGCCCTAGTTGATTGTTAAATGGACTTGTGCCGTGAAAGGCTGATCTCAGGCGAGAATGACGCCCTACTTGATTGTTAAATGATGTAAATTAAATGCCGAGACACTTCGTCGAGCACGATGTCAATGGCTCTAGTGTCATTTAGGCTTTGAAGAAGTGTGTTTCTAGACTTGGCATTTTTTTCAAGCATGTTATCTTGCCAAATCATTTGCATGCTTTTGCTTGTTAGGACTTTAAGTTGAATTAAAGTAATTGATACTTTTAATTTTTATTTAAGTTCATAGACATTCCTTGTTTGTTATTGCACAAGTTTAGAGTTCAACAAGAGACAAGGGATCTTTTAATTTTACCTGATCAAAGATTTTTGTCTACCATTTATGTCTGATAGTCGGCATTCATGTCTGGTTGATGAAGCATCTGCCATTCGTGTCTGATAGTCACCATTCATGTCTGGCTTTGATGAATCGGTCATTCGTGTCTAACATTCGCCATTTGTGTCTGCCTTTGATGAAGATGTGACCTCTTAACTCCACATTTGGACAATAACTTCACAAGACAATGTTTTCCTAAGATAATGATTGAGAGGCCCTTAACGTATTAGGTATGTGTACCGCAAGTGTACGGGTCTGTGTAATAATAAAATATTGTTCTCTCTCAGGGATTTGCCTTCAACTACGCACTAAACTAGTTTACTATAAAGGATGCTAGGCTGATCAAAGGGTTGTGGTAATGATTTAGAAAACTAAACTAAGAAAGTAAGAATTTTTAGGGTTTTAACAGATAATTAAAAGCGTTCAGGGGAGTCCACTCTAGTCAATCAATCAACTAATGAACAATCTCGGTGTAAAGTGAATAAAAGATTCGGAGTCTATAATCTTTCTAGGGCCTTTCACAACAATCTTTCGATTCGAAGTGAGTTACAGTGATTAAAACTAAACATCCTATTTTCATGGTTATTTAATATTATCAAAGATAGGAACTGATTATAATTGACCCTAAGCAAGAAGCCATTATTTCTAACTGTTTTCTAGCCAATCCATCTTCGTTTTTTCCAATTCAAGATTCAAACTTTCGTCATATTATCAAAAATCTAATACCAAGTAAAAGGCGGATAGCCAGATTTTACTATGACAGATTAATTACGAAGAATAAACGAGCTAAGGAATAACTTCACACCGAGACTGTATTCATAATCAATCAAAAGACATTGAGTTTATCCCCCAAACAAAGGAATTTAGCTACTTATAATTCTAGAAATAAACAAGAATGCAAATTGGAAACCATAGAGAAAATAGAAATAACCGGGTGTTTGAAGTGGTGGAATCGATCTCTTTGTGTCACCCGAATCGATCTTCTTCGTATCCTTCAATCACTTACAATAATCTAAACTACTAATAAAACCTAAGAACTAAACTTTAATGAAAGAACTAAGAAGTATCTCTAAAAGCTCTCTAAAATCTCTCGGTAAAATCTTCGATGTCTTGAACGACTGGCGGACGACTTCTTTTTTAATACACGATTAGGGCATTAGGCGCTGGCAGCGTCTAACCCAAATTTCCAAAAGTTCCGCCTCCGCATGCTGGGTGCGCTTGAAAAACATTGGTAGCGCCTGCACTTTTCTTCAGTGTACGTTCTCCCTGCCTTAGGCGCTGGCAGCGCTTCTTTTGACGCTGGCAGCGTCTCCAATGTCCGCCCAAATATTAGGGCGGACCTTGGCATTTTGGGTGTATTTCCAATCTTCTTCTCTTTCAACTTTCTTTTCAATTTCTTCATATTTTCTCCCTTTTTCCATCAACTCTTCATGCTTTTGAGTGTATTTCCAATATTCTCTACAAAATGCACCAATATCGCAACCAAGTGAAGAAATAACAGAAATTGGTATAAAAACATGGAATTCCGGGTATAAAAAGCATGAAATATATGTGTTTTGAGCCCTAAAAATACTATATAAAAATCATTTATCAAATCCCCCCATGCATAGCTCTTGTTTGTCTCCAAGCAAGTTAGAATCAAAACAGGAGAAAGGGCTCAAACACGAAAAACGGGACTAAGGAAGAAAGAGAAGAGACATGAGTTTTTGATAGGGTTAAAAATATCAAAATTAAACACCCCCTCAAGCTAACCAATCAAACACATCAGTTCAACAAGCAAAACCAAGATCAATATGGAAAAGAACAAAATTCAGTTCAAAATAGATAAGAATGAAGTTTTCGAGACCAAAGGAAGAGAACAAGTACTTCAGATGTACAAATCCGCCAACAGTCTCAAGATTAATGCAAACATGCGCAGTTGGTTATGGACATGAGCAAGTCAAAAAAGTAAACCTCACATTAGGAAATAATATGATCATTCAATCACTCAAATTTGAATATGTATGTAGGTTTTCCTCATACTCAGGCCAAAAAAAAAAAAAAACAATCTACCATAAGCTTGGAAAGAATCTCGCTCTCCACTACTGGTATACAATGCACAAGTGACAATCAAGAGGACTTTTCGGGGTTGTAACGAGGCTTAGGTTAAGAGAAAGGGGCTGTAAAATTTACGTATCAGGAGCTAGGAGCCATGCTTGGATTGATTTTCAATAAAGAACTGCTCTCAATCTCACCTTCTTGCTTAATTATGCAAGGAACTCACTTTTCTCCCTCATTGATGTCAAATACCTCATCTAACTTTATAACTAGGTCAAAAGCTTTAAGAACTTTAAATTGAACCTCTCTAATCACCCTTTTCTTTTCGAAACTCTTTTTCTCTTTTTTTTTTAATATTTTACTACTTCTCTTTTTGGTGAGTGATCAAGGGAGAAGAAAAAAAACACAGTATATAGCTTTGACCTCAATATGATATATGAACAATACAACCGATCACTGACTATCCAAAAGGTTGGAAATTCAGATTTTCCCAATTTGTAACGGTGATCACAAACACTCCCAAACTCTTCACTTTCATTCAAAATACCCCAAACCAATTCTCTCCTTCAAAAATAACAAACTCTCACACATCCAAGCAAGGCAAAGGATAGGAATTATAATGGGCCAAGGCTTGTATTGTCAGGGTTCAATCATAAAAGAGGGATAAACAAAGGCTAGGCGGGGCAAAAAGAACGGTAATTATAATGTCAGGGAGGTTGTTTGGCTACGTTGTTTAACAAAATAAAATGAATGCCTCAATCACTTTGTCAAGCGTGCAATGTAAATGTGTAGTCTCAAGCAAGATGCAAAGCAAGTTCTAGAGATACCACTAATGGTGGAGTCACTCATGAAATCAAGGAATTGATAAAAATGACCAATTCAAGCTCTTGGTTATGTGGACTCACAAGATAGGGCTCAATCAACTAAACCTAGCCTAAAGATTTGCGGCACGCATATTTACACTTACTAAGATAGTCAAAGCAGTTAAGCACATTATTCATAACTTGACTCAAAATCAGAAGATTTGAAGAAAACGGTTTCAAAAACTTTTAAATTCTCATCCAGACTTTACTAGGTGATGCAAGACAAACTAAAAGTAAGATTGGTTTACAAATCATCACCGAAGGTATTCCAGATTATTAATCCTAATCCTATCTTACATTTTTTTTTTTGTTTTTCTTGTCTTTTCTAATTTTTTTGGCTTTTTCTAATTTCTGATCTTTTTTGGATTTTGAATAAGGTGAATGCAAAATAAAGAAAAAGAAAACAAACTAAGAAAATCAAAGGAAAGAAAAATCTAACATGTTCTATCTAATGCAATCTAGGTGAATGCAATTCTAAAATGAAAAGGAAAAACAAGAAGAAAACTTAGAAAGGAAAACTAAAAACAATCAAAGAAACACTCAAACTAAAAACTCAAACAGAGAAAACACACTAAAATAAGAAAAAAATCAAACTAGAAACATACTAAAAATAAGAAAATCAAGCTAATAATTTAAAAATAAGCAAGAAACAAGGAAAAGAAAGACGAAAATAAAAGAAAATAAACGAAAATAAAAGAAAATAAAGAGAAATAAGAAGAAATATTCATGAAGTGGATATATAACCCCCCCTGCTTAATTAAGAAAATGCATTGTCCTCAATGCAGAAGACAATGGTGGAGAGGGTAAGAGCGGAGCAAAGGATCAGTCATCCTCGCTCGATAGGGATGGGGCGGTTCGATTTGGAGGTGGTGTAGGTAAGGATTGGTCAAACATTGCCTGAATAAGGTCAGAAAGGCTGGTAATCGATTGATCAAGGATTGAGAAACGCAAGTCGGATTGGTTCCTTGACTCAACAAAGTACTCCTGCAACTCATTCACACAGCTTTCGGTCCGGTTAATGGCTATCTAGAGGTCGCGGTAATGCACCTCATGATCTATAAGAGGTTGTTGGGGCTGAGGGTCAGGCTGAGGTTGGGGCTCGGGCTGCTGTTGGGGCTCGACATCGGGGAGAGGCGGCATCCAAAGTAAGTTTTCTTCATTTTGAGGGGAGAGGTGAGGGTGAGGCAAAGCAAACCTAACATTGTTAGGGTAAATCCATACACAACGGAGGTCACGATCGAATTTGCACATATTAAAAGAACAACACTGGTCTCCATCTAAAAACATGCTACCAGAAACACGGTCAGGGGCATTCATGGTCGACCTAAAGCCAAATTGGCATGCTAGGTGCGTAACATATCCACCTAGGGCTATCGCTTTGGTGGATGAGGTAGCAAGGCGTGAAAGGTGCGATGCAAACATGGCGATGGGGTCAACAAGGTTATCAGCATCAAGCATAGCATGCAACATGTTGCAATCAGCTTTGGTAGCCTTGTTTGAACTACCGGGTCTCCCAAAAATGCCGCATGAGAGGATGCAGTGTGCATACCTCAAAGCGGGGTTCCTAATGAGGGAAGAAGTGGAGTTGCTAGGGTCCCAGTCTGCGACACCAGCTATCCTACGAAAGAAAGCCTTCCCATGCCAGTTCAAAGGAATAAGGTGGGGGGTCTCTACATGTACGCTCGATTAGACCAAAAGCACGAGCAAGTTCAGAAACAGTCATCTGCCTAACACTCCCAAGAAGTTGAAAACGAATGAGTCCATCCCTCCCATGGAGGTTCACCTCAAGAGTGCTAAAAAATTCTAAAGTGATTCCCCTAAAAGTCGGCTCATCAAGCCTAGCTATATGGGTTATTTATCCACGTCCCAATAACCATAAAACATCATCAAGCATGCCACAATTCCTCAAGAAGTTCTCATCCAAGTATTTAGTTGGTATCAAACCTCTTTTTGTTATCCCATTCAAAATTGAAGGGTTGGAGCTCCTTGAATCCCGAGACGGGGTAGCTTTTTGTTTCCCCTTCTCCGCAGCTGTGGCCTTGCAATTCCGGCTTCCCCTTTCATCTTCATCACCGGATTGAGGCCCGGAATAGCTCGGGTTCTTCGTCCTTACCATCTAAAAAGATTCATCAATTAGTACAACCACCGATATGACATGTAAGCATCAAAGAAGCATGAACACAATGTAAATTAACAAGACTAATACCCCTCCCCCATGCTTATTTGATGCCAAGGATGGAAATTAGAACAATTCTAACCTAGAAAACTCACCAAAAACATATCACAACACCACAAGATAATCACCATTCCAAATCAAACCTAAATTTCTCAAATTTTTCATCACATTACTCCCAAAACACATCCAACACAACAAATTCTCATTCTTGAAACTAGAAGGATCACAATCATCAAATTTCTACATGCCCTAATCATGAATCAACTTCAAAAATCAAACCCAAGCAAGAAATTTGAATCATGAACATGGTTATGGTATAAATTCAACAAATTAGTCAAGAAATTCAAGAACTCAATCCAAATTATACCACAATCACTTAAAGATTATCAAAAACATGAAAAAGAGTTGAGGAATTGTACCTTTGAAGTTGTGAAGAGAGAGGAGTAAAAACTTGAAGGTGGGCAGTGAGAGTGCAAGTTAGAATGGAGAAGAAGGGATGAACAAGATGGTGGTGTGTGGGTGGTATGTGCGTCAGCGAGCAACAAGAGGGAGGAGGAGGTGAGTTTGAGGGAGAGAGGGGGATGGCATCGCTTTTTCGTCGAGGGAGAGGAGAAGAAGTGAAAAAGTTGGGTTTTAATTTCAAAGGGGAGGTGGCCGACTAAGAGAAAGGCAGCAAAATAATTCGTGAAAACACAGAAATGCTGCCAGGGTTTACCAGGCGCTAGCAGTGTGTACTAAAATCCTCTTACCTGGTTGTCGCTAGAAGAGGCATCGCCAGCGCTTATGGGGGCACTGGCAGCGTTTTTGCACCTGACAATATTTTGCACGATTTTCAGCCCTTTTTGCCTTGTTTTATCCCTTTTCTTTGTTTCCTTCTTCTTCTTCAACAATTTGGCATACCATAAATCCCTACATACATCTACCAACTCAAAGATTATTAGGTTAAAATATTAGCTTCAACAAAAACCAAAAATTCATCTAAATTTCTTCTTTCTCTCTGCACACTAAAAAGAAAAATCAGTAAATTAACAAGATAAAAAAAGGTGGGGAGGAATGAATAATAGAGAGTAATTTACCCTCCCTAGGTTTATGTGTTTAACGTCGTTAGCTCGACGTTATCGACCCCTAATCATCGGGGTCCTTGAGTAGTCTCTATGCTGACTGTAGGACAGGGTCACCAACCAAGTATGGTTTTAAGCGCTGTCCATTGACCTTGAATGCCCCAGTGTTCTCATGCCAACATCTACTGCCCTGTAGGGATATGCTCGCAAAACCTTGAAGGGACCCGGCCTCTTGACTTAAGTTTTCCTGGGAACAACCTTAGTCTGGAGTTGAACAAGAGCACCATGTCCCCTTCTTGATATCTTCTCCTTATAATATTCTTGTCATGCCATGTTTTAGTTCGTTCCTTGTATATGCGGGAATTCTCATTTCCTTATTGTCGTAATTCATCGAGTTCTTGGAGTTGCAGGACTCACTTTTCTCCAGTGGCATTTGAATCGAAATTGAGGGTTTTGATTGCGCATAATGCTTTGTGTTCAATTTCGATTGGAAGATGACATGCTTTCCCGAATACTAGCCTATAAGGTGTGGTGCCCAGAGGAGTTTTGAAAGCGGCTCTGTAGGCCCACAATGCGTCATCGAGCTTTAAAGACCAATCTTTCCTAGATCTATTGATAGTTTTTTCCAGGATACTCTTTAATTCTCTGTTTGAGAGCTCGACTTGACTACTAGTTTGGGGGTGGTAAGGCGTGGCCACCTTATGTTTGACCTCGTACTTGGCAAGGAGGAATTCTAATAGTCGGTTATAGAAATGGGTCTCATTGTCGCTAAGGAGCGCTCTAGGGGTCCCAAATCTAGAAAAGATGTTCTTTTTAAGAAACTTGATAACCGTCTTGGTATCATTAGTCGGAGATGTTATAGCTTCTACCCACTTGGAAACATAATCGATGGCTACTAATATATAGAGGTTTTTGTAGGATGGAGGAAACAGCCCATGAAGTCAATTCCCCATACATCGAATAGTTCGACTTCTAGTATTCCAGTTTGGGGCATCTCGTTTCTTCTGGATATATTTCCCGTTCTTTGATACCTGTCGCAGGATAAAACGTAGCGCCTTACATCCCTAGTAAGGGTAGGCCAGTAGAAGCATGCATGAAGGACCTTTGCTATTGTCTTATCGGGCCCGAAGTGCCCACCAAAGGAGGTGGCGTGTAAGTGGAATAACACATTTCGCACTTCTTCTTCAGGTAAGCAGCGCTTGTAGATTCCATCACCACAAAGCTTATATAAAAGTGGTTCTTCCTAAACATACCTCTTAACATCAGAGAGGATTTTCGTCTTCTGCTGATACGTTAGGTCAGGTAGGAGGATGCCACAAACAAGATAGTTCACATAATCCGCGAACCATGGAGTTGGGCGCTGAGCTATGGCAAGGAGTTGTTTTTGAGGGAACGACTCATTAATAGGAAGATCATTGTCAGCTGATGGATCCATCTGGAGCCGCGAAAGATGATCAGCTACTACATTTTGAAGACCAGGCTTATCCCGAATCTCAATGTCGAATTCTGGAAGTAATAGCACCCATCGAATTAAGAGTGGTTTCAAATCATCTTTTGACATCAAGTGCTTAATGGCAGCATGGTCTTTGTAGACAATGACTTGAGAGTTAACTAAAAAAGGCCACACACTCCCATAATCCATTTTATTTTTTTAATTTGTGGAGAGCATAGACTACCGCCAAGAATTCTTTTTCAGTGGTTACGTAGTTTTCTTAAGCTCCGTCAAGGGTTTTACTAGCGTAGTAGATGGCATAAGGTTTTCCATCAACTCTTTGCCCTAAGACTGCTCCTATGGCGTGATCACTAGCATCACACATTATTTCAAAGGGGAGGTCCCAATTTGGTGCTTGCATAATAGGTGCGGTTACCAAAGCATGTTTCAACTTCTGAAAAGCCGCTAAACATTCTTCATTAAACTCAAAAGGGACATCCTTAGTAAGCAGATTCGTGAGAGGTTTTGCAGTCTTTGAGAACTCTTTAATAAACCACCGATAGTATCCCATGTGCCCTGACAAACTTCTGATACCCTTAACAGATACAGGTGGGGGTAGATTTTCTATCGCTTCAACTTTAGCTCTGTCAACTGAAATCCCCTTGCTAGATATAACATGTCCTAGGACCACTCCTTCTTGTACCATGAAATGACATTTTTCCCAATTCAAAACCAAGTTAACTTCTTCGCATCTTTGTAATACTCGTTTCAAGTTTTGCAGGCAAAGGTCGAATGAAGTTCCATACACAGAGAAATCGTCAATGAATACCTCCACAATGTCTTCAATAAATTCGGTAAAGATTGCCATCATACACCTCTGAAAAGTGGCTGGCACATTGCACAACCCGAAGGGCATTCTTCTGTAGGCGAAGGTTCCGTAAGGACAGGTGAAGGTTGTCCTCTCTTGGTCCTTGGGTGAATAGGAATCTGAAAGAATTCTGAATAGCCGTCTAAATATCAAAAATGGGAATTTTAACTAGACGTTCCAACATTTGATCTACTAACGGAAGCGGAAAATGATCCTTTCTGGTAGCTTTGTTCAGCTTCCTGTAGTCAATACACATTCTCCATCTAGTGACCGTCCTAGTTGGGATTAGCTCATTCTTTTCGTTCTTGATCACAATCATCCCTCCTTTCTTGGGAACTATATGAACAGGGCTAACCCAATCACTATCAGAGATGGGGTAGATTATACCCACCTTGAGAGGTTTCAATATTTCCTTCTTCACTACTTCCTTCATATTTGGGTTAAGCCTCCTTTGATGCTCGATTGAATGTTTATGGTCCTCCTCAAGGAGAATTCTATGCATGCAGAAGGAAGGATGCATCCCCTTTAAGTCGTCAATGACATATCCAATTGCTTTCCGATGAGCCTGTAGTACTTCTAGTAAGGACGGTGTTTCTTCCTTTGTTAATGTAGAGCTCACGATTACTGGATAGGTGGAGTTAGGCCGAGGAATTCGTATCGAAGTGTGTCTGGTAGCGATTTCAGCTCTATTTCAGGAGCTTTTTGTTCCGTACTATCTGAATTATCAGTCAGATCATACTCTTCTTTGGGTTCACTTGATACTTCCGGTGCAGCATCCAACTGTTTAGCATAAGCTGCTATAACGCTCTCCTTATCGTGCATTAAACAATCATCGAGTAGACATAGTTCAAGTGGATCACTTGATTGATGGTTAGGGGATGCGTTAGTAACAATTTCTTCAATTGAATCTACCAAATTCCAATCATCAGGCAAAGAAGGAAATTTTGTAGCATGATTCAGGTTGAATTCAACCTTTTCTGATCCTACATCGAAGGTCATTTTTCCATTTTTAACGTCAACACAACATCCGGAGGTTGCTAAGAATGGTCTACTTAGGATGATAGGTGTTCGCAAATCTTCGTCCATCTCTAATATAACAAAATCTACTGGAACGAAGATCTCACCTAATTTAATAGGTACGTCTTCTAGTATACCTACTGTGTAATTAATGGAACGATTAGCTAATTGTAGGGCAATGGTAGTAGCTTTTAATTCATCGATCCCTAATTTCTCATACATTGAGAAGGGCATCAAATTGACACTAGATCCTAGGTCACATAGTGCTCGGTCAATGTGTAGGTTGCCAATTTCACAAGGAATAGTGAAACTACCGGGGTCCTTATGCTTGGTAGGTAGTTTGTTTTGTATGGCAGCACTATAGTAATCATTGAGGGCCATAGTCTCATGTTCCTCTAACTTTCTTTTTTACTAAGGATTTCATTGAGGAATTTGGCATATGTGGCCATTTGTGATATTACTTCGTTGAAAGAGATAGTGACTTGAAGTTGTTTTATTATTTCTATAAACTTCCCAAATTGTTTATCGAGTTTTGACTTGGCGAACCTTTCAGGGTATGATACTGCTGGTATATGGACTCTTTGGTTAGCTACTGGTTGGTCTCCTTGCATTTTCTCACTATCTTTGACAGTAGTATCTATGGTAAGGTCTTTTTCTGGTTCAGGTTCCCTATGAGTCTCACTACTTGTCAGGGGTGGTTCAGCAACGGTATTTTCAGGTTGCTTTACCTCAGTTTGTCTAATTGCTTTCCACTCCTTAGGGTCAAAGCACTACAATCTCCTGATGCAATTTCAACAGGAGGGGTAGAAAAATTGTCTGGGCAAGTCGCTTGGGTAACAAGTCTTTCATTTTGGTGAGTTAGGACTTCTACCTTTTATAAAAGGTTCGTAATAGTCTCTTGTTGTTTTTGTTGGCTTGACATAAGACTTTTTATTATAGATTCTAAATTCAAATTTAGGTGAACAGAGTGAACTTGTGGGGTTCGGTCGTTACATGTTATTCCCGTAGGAAAGACAGAGGTCACATGTTCGGTCGGTTGACACAAGTTACAAGGCGAAATGAGGGTGGAGACAAGTCAAGACGATCTATTTTTGTCACTAAAGAATTAAGCTTAGTAGTTAATAAAGAAATTGCATCAATATTTTGCTTACTTCCCGCTTTATGGCGAGGTTCCGACCATTGACGTGAGTTATTTGCCAAATTCTCGATCAAATCCGTGATTTGACGTACAGTCTTGTTCAGAATATCGCCTCCGGCAGCTGAGAGGATGTTTCCTCTTGTCGCCTTGTTTGCTCCGTTGAAGAACGACTGGACTGAAACCCAAGGTTCGAATCCATGTTGAGGACATTGTCGAAGAATGTCCTTAAATCATTCCCAAGCATCATATAATGGCTCGTCAGGTTCTTGCGTGAACGTCGAAATTTGATTCCTCAAACTACTGAGCTTGCTTGGAAGAAAATATTTTGCCAAGAACGTGCTGGCGATTTCGTCGATTGTCGTGATCAAGTTGGGAGGGAGTGAATCGAGCCACTCCCAAGCCTTTCCTTCTAAAGAGAATGGGAAGAGTCGCAATTTAATTGCATCTTCCGAAACATTGTTGGCTTTGAATGTATCACATGCTAGACGGAAGAGGCATAGGTGGCGATTCGAATCTTCGTTTGACAGTTCATGAAAAGGTGTCTTGGACACCAAGTAGATTAAAGACTATCGAAGCTCGAAATTGGTTGCTGCAACATTAGGGACATTGATAGCAGATTGAGGTTTGGCGACATTAGGAGTTAGATATTGTCCAAACGTCAGTGGTCGTTCACCCATTTCTTCTTCGTTGTCGAATTCTTGCTCCTCTTCTTGCGTTTCTTGATATTCTTGTTGTTCTTTTTCCACTCACGCTCTATTTCTTCTCTCTCGCAAAGTACGCTCGATTTCCGGGTCGTACTCGAAAGAAAAGTCTTTTTGCATAAACCTGAAAAAGACAGAAACAAAAATACCAAGCGTAATCGAAAGTGATAATAAAGAAAAATTAATAACCTAGTCAACTAGAGTGCATTCGTTTAATGGCGGCTGGGGAAAAAAATCCCCGGCAACGACGCCAAAAACTTGACAAGCCCTTAACATATTAGGTCTGTGTACCGCAAGTGTACGGGTCTGTGTAGTAATAAAATATCGTTCTCTCTCAGGGATTTGCGTTCAACTACGCACTAAACTAATTCACTACAAAGGATGCTAGGCCGATCAAAGGGTAGTGGTAATGATTTCGAAAACTAAACTAAGAAAGCAAGAATTTTTAGGGTTTTAACAGATAATTGAAAGTATTCAGGGGAGTTCACTCTAGTGAATCAATCAACTAATCAACAATCCCGATGTAAAGTGAATAAAAGATTTGGAGTCTATAATCTTTCTAGGGCCTTTCACAACAATCTTTCGATTCAAAGTGAGTTACAGTGATTAAAACTAAACATCCTATTTTCATGGTTATTTAATTTAATCAAAGATAGGAACTGATTATAATTGACCCTAAGCAAGAAGCCATTATTTCTAACTGTTTTCTAGCCAATCCATCTTCGTTTTTTCCGATTCAAGATTCAAACTTTCGTCATATTATCAAAAATCTAATACCAAGTAAAAGGCGGATAGCCAGATTTTACTATGACAGATTAATTACGAAGAATAAACGAGCTAAGGAATAACTTCACACCGAGACTGTATTCATAATCAATCAAAAAACATTGAGTTATCCCCCAAACGAAAGAATTTAGCTCCTCATAATGCTAGAAATAAACAAAACACAAACTGAATGTAAATTGGAAAACATAGACAAAATAGAAATAACAGGGTGTTTGAAGTGGCGGAATCTATCTCTTCGTGTCACCTGAGTCGATCTTCTTCATATCCTTCTATGACTTACAATAATCTAAACTACTAATAAAACCTAAGAACTAAACTTCAATGAAAGAACTGAGAAGTGTCTCTAAAAGCTCTCTAAAAACTCTCGGTAAAATCTTCAATGTCTTGAACGACTTGCGGGCGACTTCTTTTATATTACACGATTGGGGAATTAGGCGATGGCAGCGTCTAACCCAAATTTCAAAACGTTTCGCCTCCGCACGCTGGAAACACTTGAAAAACACTAGTAGCTCTTGCACTTTTCTTCAGCGTACGTTCTCCCTGTATTAGGTGCTGGCAACGTCTCCAATGTCCGCCCAAATATTGGGCCGGACCTTGGCATTTTGGGCCATCCTTCCTTAAATCTTCTTCTCTTTCAACTTTCTTTTCAATTTCTTCATGTTTTCTCCCTTTTTCCATCAATTCTTCATGCTTTTGAGTGTATTTCCAATATTCCCTACAAAATGCACCAATCTCGCAACCAAGTGAAGAAATCACAGAAATTGGTATAAAAGCATGGAATTTCAGATATAAAAAACATGAACTACATGTGTTTTGAGCCCTAAAAATATTATATAAAAATCATTTATAAATGATTTCGTAAGAGTCATGGCCATTTTTGAAGAATTTCAGGACAATCCAAGATGGGTAACATTTCGACCCATGGGACTAGGAATGATGGTGGAGGCGACAAGTCCAAAGCATTTTCTTCTTGGATGGTCATGTGGATAACCTTGGGCTGATTATTTCCAAATCCATGTTGATATACGAGAGCCCCCAGTTTGGTGTCGCCTCTAGATGATACTGTCCTATTTTGGAGGCACATTGGAGATTTGCAAGCCCACAACTTGGTGTGGACTGACAATGTACGGAGACCATAGAAGAGAAGGAGACATTGTTTCTTATGTCGTACTAATGAAAGTCTACTATATCCTTAGTTGTGAGTCTCGGTCTCTCTTTTTCGGATTTTGGTTTCTCTCATTTCATCTAACTTGCCCTAATGGCCCATTTGGTATCTAATGGGAATGGGAATGGGAATGAGAATTCATTAGTGGAATAGAAATAAGAGTGAATTTATGAACTCCCAAACTCTTCGTTTGTTACATGGTAATTCAAAGTAGAGGTGGAAATGGGAATAGATGCACATTTACTAAAATATCCATGATTAATTTGAATAGAGTGAGGTAGTATTGGTAATATTAATTAAGTACAAGGATAATATTGGTATTTAAGATGATTTATGAATTCCCAGTATCAATTACCATCCCTCCCCCTAGTAATAGATTGATGGGAGTTGAGGGTCTCTATTCCCATTCCCAATTCCTCATTTTTTTTCATTCCCATAAAACAAACATGGGAGTTGTATTACCTATTTATGTATTCCCATTCCCACCTCCCAACTCCCATATACCAAACGCCCCCTAAAGGGTTTTCAAGTAAGCCCCTCTTTTTTTTTCTTTTTTCTTTTTCTTTTTTCTTTTTCTTTTTCTTTCTTTTTTTTCTTTTCCTTTTTTTATCTATTTTTTTGGAGACGACTATGAGGATGTCAATGAGAATGAGGCTTCGGGACCTTATAGTATAGGGAGTGGGTGTCCCTCGCTCTTAGAAGTTATCCGATAATTTCTTGAATGACGTCATAAGGCTAAAAAGGGCCCCCAATTTAGAGTAGCTTGTTTCTATATCTATTCATTATCATATATGTTGTTGCTAGTTAGCCGTTGATCTGATGTAGACGGCTTTTCGCTCTTGTTGGGAGGTGAACCTCTCTCAGGTGTGCTGGAAGTGGGCATTAAGAAAACGAACCTCATACTTGTAGTAATGACCGAGCGGAAAAGTCCTCAAATGGTGAGATAGGATGAAAGGCTCGAAAAGGTTGTTCGGAAGTTGTTTTGTGAAGGGGGCGGTGGGTGATGGTTGATTAATGAATGGGATATGGAGACACTTAAGGATGATCTTGTCTTGGAAATGGAGGTGAGATGATCAAAAGGGTTAGAACAACCTCATCGGATAAAGTTGGAACATGGGTGCATGAATGATGTCCATATCTGACGGAAGGAAAGTAGAGTGTTGATGATGATAGAACCTAGGGTTTCGTCTCCTTTTGCCTATCCCGCCTCGCATGGGGTTTTCAGACTGGTTTCTTTTCTCTTTTTTTTTATTCTCTCAAAGACCAGTTTATTCAATGATGAATGTTCTCTAAAGTGAAAAGTATTGGTCGGGCCTCAAAGAGGTTCTCCTACAGATCCGATGTGGAATCAGGCTAGTAGTAGTTCTCTCAGTGCAACTTTGAAGGGCTAGTGCCTCGAGGACGGCATGATGGTTCAAATAGATGGTTTTGAAGGCTTGAGGGTTCATATGTAGGTTATGGATGGTTATGAAAGCTTGAGGGTTATTGAAGGCTGAAAGGTGTAGTGAGGTGTATGGATGATGAGGTGAAGGTTTGATTCATAAGGCTCGAGATCAATTTGACAGGCTTATGTGATGTTTCTGGTGTGCATGACTCTTTCTGCCTTCTGGTTTCTTATTCTCCTATCTTTTCTTCTTCTTCTTCTTCTTTTTGTTCCTCATTTTTCCTTTCTTTTTTGTTTTTGCTCTTTTTCTGTTAGCATGTTTCGAGATATGGAAAACCCATAAGAGGATTACTCTCCCAGCGTAGGTTTTCCACACACAACGAAAGTGCTTAAGGGACAAGAGTGTTGTACCACTTATGTCGGCCCATGTTGGTGGACTAACTAGGAACTCTCTTCTTTTTATTTTTCTATATCTTTCTTTTTTATTTTTTTTTTTTTGCTTTCTTTTTTTTCATTTTTTCGACCTTCTTCTTCATGGGGTTGACTCATATTCCTTTTTTTTGATGATATTAGTCACAATAGACCTTTAAGCTTTGGTTCATGGAGAAAAGGGTTTTGAAAAGGTTGAGATTTGATGGCAAGGCCAAAAGTGTAAGTGGTAGGTGGTAAGTCGAGATTGGATGAAAAGATGAGGGTAATGTGGGTGGCAAAGTGAAGGAGAGGTTGATGCCCCTATTATTTGCACATTTGGTTAAGCAACGAGATTTCTAATGGGGAGTGTGCACTTTAGAGATATTACTGGATTTAGTCTTTTTTTGATGACGTTCTCTCCTTCTACTCAACTTGTTGGATGAGGATGTAGGCTAACTTCTCTCTTTAATTTTTTTAACTTTTCTTTTATTCTCTCCTTTTCCCCAATTTACCTCAATGACGTTTTTAAACCGGTCACTATGTAGTTTTTTACTCTTTTTTTTTTAATTCCTTTTGTTTTTATCTTTATCTCTCTAACCTTGAATTCAAGAAATTAGAGGATGGGAATGATGTATATGACGAAAATGGAAGGATAAGAAAAGGTGAATTTGTCAGAGTTGGTTTGTAAGGATGATGGATGGATGAGAGAACTTTTCAACTAAAGTTAGAAGCACAAGCATGAAATTCTATTTGATCAAATAGCAACAAGAGAAACTTATTTTTATGATTTTAAGAACTAACTCTAATCTTAACTCTAACAGACTCAGGAAACAAATGCTTGACAACCATGACTCTAGATGACTCTAAAGCTCCTTTGATGCGGCGTCCTCCCTGCCTTTGTCTCGGAATTCATGCTCTCGCAGGTCGTTTGTGTTGTTTTTGGTAGGGAAAGTTTCCCTTACGGGATCATGTCCTCAATCTCATTCTTAAGAGTCCAACAATTCTCCGAGTCGTGCCCCCGAGATATATGGTAGTCACTGAATTTCTTATCATCCCAATACTTTCCCTTTATTATTGGCTTGGGCTTTGGTGTTGGCAACTCGATCAAATTCTTTTTCAACAACCTATCTAATGCCTCAATGTAGGTAAAATCGAGAGGCGTATAAGTCTCATATTTAGTAGGAGATCTTGAGACAAGGCTCTAGTTCTTATTGGATAACATTAGGTTCTGTATGTGGTCCCACAACCTTTGAAAGATTGCCAGAGGTCCTCTGATTTAAACTTGCACTTTTTCATCCTTGTGAGGCGGCATTTCTATCCCTTCATGCCTCCAGCTTAGGGCACAAATTCTGTAGGTAGTCAAAACTCTCTACCACATGAAAATGAAGCTGCTAGATTAATTAGACTTGGCTTCAATCCTCGGTCAAAGGTGTCATGCTGCACCTCTATAGGGATGATGTTCGTGACATGAGATAGCTAGCATGTCACCTCTCATGGTAAGTGAGGAAATGCTCGTGCTCACCTTGGCGAATTGCCATTACATCAGATAAAGTCACCTTCTCTTTCTGGACCTTACTGTAATGGTCTATAAATGCCTTGTGCAATGCAGATCACTCTACTCGAATCTCTAAAGGAAGAGTGTAGTACCAATCTAACGCCTCATTATTTAGTGATAATGGGAACACATGCTTATAATGCTCGGTCCTGATGCCTGGCATGACATCACCTTGTTGAATTCCCACACATAATGAGTAGCTTCTTGGACAAACTAAACTTCTTCAGAGGTATGCCCATCTTTTCAAAGATCTTAGCACTAATTGCTGTACGCGATTCAAACTCAATGAACTGGTTAACAAATTCAGGCATCTGACTCATGCATTCTGGAATTAATCAAGTTAAGCTTTCATTTCTTGAGTGACGGGGTCATCTTGGAGTTTAGCTGTCTACTTAGACTTGATTTTAAAAAATCGAGGGGTAGATACGGGAGGTGGTAGCTTAGGTGTCGAGTCGTCTGTCACATGGACGACCTCTTCTGTGCTGGGATTCTCCCCAAATTTGTCTTTTCCCATATGTTCTGTAGAGAAACGAAGATGGGAGTTTTTAGGAATGTCTTCTTCCTCATCGCCAATGCTAACGTGGACACTAATGTGTGAAGAGCTTCTACAACTCCATTAAGAATTTCCTGTTGTTTCTCTATCCGATGATTTTTTTTGTTCCATAAGTTTGCGTTGTCCAACGGTGTACTCCTCGATCTTCTTTTCTTGTTGCAAGGTGACAAAAAATCGATCCTTCCACCTTACTGAACGTCGGAACCTACCCTCCAGGTAAATAACCAGAGTGACATTTATCTTCTCATTGTTGCTAGCATTCCCCTCACCACTTCCAGACATGTTGAATTGTAGACAGTGGGATATAGTTCGGCTTTGGGGTCAAAATGGCCAGATAGTCGTGAGATCCAAGCAAGGTTTTGGTCGACTATTACATCTGAAGGGAAACAAAGACAGCTCAGATATTGACCCTAACATGAAAACCCAACCTGATGCATGCATGTCTTATTTGACCTACATAAGATTTTCTAGGATTCGAGATTCCTGTACGCTGACTCGAAGAAAAGACTCAACCATGATGTAGGTTTGCATGTCCTAAACTCTACATGATCTTATGACAACAGAACATTATAAAGGGACGAATAAGTTGGAAAGCGTAAGTGAGCGTTTCTCAAATGGGCTTAAACCACAAACCGATCATTTTAAGAAAAATTTGTCACTTGCACTAACAAACTCATGTTAACTAAAACTATATTGGCCGTTATGCGAACGAGAAAAATGCTCGACGGACTAACAGTTACACCTTCAACACCATTATTATTTATTTACTCATAGAAAATAGATATTGTAAATGACCAAATAAAGCCAACAAAACGTGATCTAAAATTAATTTAATTATTACATCCGCTATGGATGCATGGGCCTAAACAATGGGCTAACCATGAACTCGTAGATTCAACTAGAGGTGAGCAAAAATTCCGTGAACCCCGGTCCCGTCCCGCTCCCAGTGAAGTACCGGTCCCAAAATCCCGTTCCCGGTGGGAGCAGGACCAGGAGTGGGCCGAAAAACGAAGTCCCGGTCAACCACGAGAACGGGAGTGGGACTTGACCTCATTTACGGTCCCGATTCCCAGTTTTATATATATATATATATATATATATATATATATATATATATATATATATATAAAGTGACATCCTGTGGATTATAAATTTGTGTAATTTAATTTTTGTTCGCTCTTTAGATTTATTTTATTTATTACTATTTCAAATTTAACATATTTTTTTTCGGAAAAAACTTTATGTATTCGACATTGCTTAATTTTAATAGGGAAAAGTGACTATGTAAATAAACCGGCATTCACATTTGTGAAATTAGAGAAAACTTGTATAATTTACGTTAGTTTTTAATGGAAATAAATCAAATATAGGTGAAAAAAAAGGAAAGTGGGACTAAAAATTTCCCGGTTGATTTTCCGGTCACAACCGGGACTGAGAGTAAAACTTTGCTCCTGGTTACAACCGAGACTGGGACCTGGGCCTCCAAAAATTACCGAGATCCCGGTCCCGCTCACCCCTAGTTTTAACAATTAATTCCATAAATTAATTTACTATAACCTAATAGTTGTTACATCAGCTAGGATAGTACCTACTAACTTGGTTTGATTATTAGTAATATTTTTGGACCTTAATTAGGAACATATTGTAAAGATCCGAATAAAATCATCAAAAGCGAGATGAGATTCAATTAAAGACAGAGATAATTAACTTTTTAACATGGATCGACCTAACCACTATGCCGACTATAAAACTTGAGGTTACTTAACCTGATTTATAAACATCTCAACCCGATAACTCTTATGTAGACTAAAACAATACTTCTAAACTAGGGTCGACTCTAACAACATAAAAACAC
This sequence comes from Portulaca oleracea, assembly GCA_029582165.1. NCBI lineage: Eukaryota > Viridiplantae > Streptophyta > Magnoliopsida > Caryophyllales > Portulacaceae > Portulaca > Portulaca oleracea. The sequence continues at coordinate 37,280,422 of CM055874.1, forward strand.
ATAATCACATAGCATGCAGCATAATAGAGTTCATAAATGAAGGCTTTATGTACAAGAGTTTTATTGGCTAATAAATGCTTAGCGGCTCATGTCTTGCCCAGGTGCATTTTCGTTGTACAAATTAAACTTAAATCTGTGGGGTGTTGCTCTTAGAGGCTCGAATGGAAGCCTCGTAGAGTGATGGATGAGTGGATGTGGTGACTAAGGCTCAAATTGGTTTCAATGCATCATTTTGTGTATAGCCGATCTGACAACTCATGGGTAATATTCTTGGTTTTTAAAAGAAAAATCATAAACCATCGCTTTGAGTGCACCAATGCCAAAATATAAGGGATTATGCCTAAAAAGAATAATATAAAGTGCTTTAAGGTTAAATTTAATTTTTCTTCCAAAAATTTTAAAGTACACCAAAAATTTTACAAGTTTTACCCACTTTTAAAAAATTCCCCAGTGGAGTCGCAAAAAATCCAGTGGAGATTTTTTGCGTCTTTTATACATTAAAAATCCACGAGATAGAGAATTAGTTGGGGTTTAGTTTTTAAAGTGCTTTAAGGATTATTTGCACATTTTATGAATAATATGTTTAAAATATGATTGTTGGACGACAATACACTGAACTTTAGGGTATTGGACAGTAATGCACTGAACACGCGTAGGGTTCCTTATTTTTGTTCGTTTCATTCTCATTATAAAAAGCGCCTTGTGTATACGAGAGGGGGAGTTTTTAGCATAGTTTTATTTTATTAGTCTTTACTTAGATTTAGTTTAAGCTCTTCTAGTTTTCTTTCAATTCATCAAATTGTAAGCTATCCTTCGGAATTTAAATTCAAGTCAATTGAAGTTCTTCTTCATTCTCAATTTTTACTTTCTGTCTAGCCAACTTCAATTTCATTAGTATTAGTTCCCACAAAATTTCACCTTTTTAGTGAAGAGGAGGATTAAGGTTCTTCGAATTCTCTCTTCAGGTGAGGATTTGAGCAGTCCTAGTAATTCGAATCACGCCTTTCTTGTTTGTTCTAGAGAAAATTCGTGAAGTCAAGATTCAGGAACGCAGAGTAGGGTAAATTTCAGTAATTGATTTAGTTTCTCTCATTATTGTTATTAATTGCTTGCTTGAACACGAGTTCTTCAATTTAGTTTCAATTTCCAGTTCTTGTTAGATTAGGTTGAGTTTTATTTTCTTATTCATGTTTTCCTTAATGATTGTTGTTTCTAAATTCTTGTTTAGTTTAGTTTAATTAATTCAATTGTTTACTGCATTTCGCAATTGAAACCCTACCACACCAATTACCTTAATTTGACACACCATCCATGTGGATACGACTACCCCTACTCTAAAAACTCAAATACCAGAACCGAACAGTAGGAAAGGTAAGTAAAAGGCTTTTTGTGAGGTTTTGGATGTGTTTTTGGTTAGGTTTTTTGTGTGTTTTTGGATGGTTTTAGGAAGGTGTGTGTTTAAACTTAAGAGAAAGATAAAGACGAATTGAAAGTGAAGTTAAGAAGAGTATATGAGACTAAAGAAAGAATATCAAAAAGATGAAGTTTGAGAGAGGAAAAATGAGAATATAATTTTGGTTCCTAAGTTGAGTGAGTCAGAGAGTGTCCTTCTTTGAGCTTAATAGGGTTCTATTTATAGGCTAGTGGATGTTAGACTCAATAAAGGAAAGGATGTACCTAGCTACTTTGGATTCATCGAGTTCTAAGTTCAATCGAACGTGGAATAATGTATAACATTTTTCTTTGGACGGTGGCTTGCGTAGGAGCTGAACATAGGTATGAACACCTTGAATGTGGATCAGACATGAGGGAGGGAATGAATGAATTTGGCTTTGTTTAATGCATTACTTACAGTGTTGTTATTTGAGCTTGAATCTGGTCTATAGCCCATTAAATAGTCGACCGGACTTCATATGTTTGTACACATAGTTGTGCACTTTTGAACGGTGATGAAAAATGTAGCAGTAAATTGATTTCGAACTTGTGACCTTGCTGAAGGCCAATCTGCCTTGAGGTGAGCGTGCATGAGATTTTCGGTCTTTTACATGAACCTTGCAAGGCTTTGGCGTGCCCTTTTCGCAGGTAGTTGCATGGTTAGGGTTTTGGTCTACTTTTACATAGAAAATTGTTCATCCATGGCATATAGGGTTGAGGTTTGCATGTGTGTTTTGCATGCAAATATTTTATATAAACTTGTGCAGGTAAAGTGCATGCATGGCTTGGCTTGGTTGCATGTAGCATGCATGGCTTGGCTTCATTGCATGTAGCATGCATGCTTCGCTCAGGCCTCGGTTCCCTCATTTACCTATATCCTAACTAAAGTACATAAAAAAAGAATGGTAAAAGTTACATTAAAAGTATACTAAAACTGTGCTAAAACGTCGTTGTCTACCATTAGATCAAAATAGTTTGAGGCTAATCACTTTCTAATAAAAAAAGACATACCCGTCTGCTTAGCACCTATGTTGTAAAAATCGGATCGGACTGGCCGGTCCGACCAGTTCAACCGTGAACCGGCAAGTTGACCGGTTCAGCTCCATGTTTAACTCGGCTTACTAGTTCAAACGGGAAAAAACCGGCGAAACCAGTTCAATCGGGTGAACCGGTTGAACCGCCCGGTTCACTGTCAGACCGAATTTTGGATGAATTAATTAAAAAAAACCAGTTTTTGACTAGTTCAATCCGGTTTTTGATCGATTCAATCTGGTTTTGACCAATTCATGTCGTGTTTGTGCCGGTTTAATTATTTTGTGTTGCTTAATTATTCTTCAAGCATATGAAAACTTTTTAATTCGTGACCGGTTTATGCCGGTTTTGACCGGTTCATCCGTCAGCCGGTTCAACCGATCTAATCAGGCCAAAATGGTCCGATCAGTTGAACCATTGACCCACTGGGTCAACCGGTTCAGTGACCAGTCCGGTTTTGACAACATAGCTTAGCACGTGAACACACATCAGATATCATTATTCTCACTGTTATTGTCTTCTTGATATTACTAACTACATTGGATAAAGCTTGCCTTAACTGATGACCCATTCTTCCATGCCATAGTTCTTGTGATATGATTTTCTTCGCTTGATGCTTTTCTAGTCTACTGCCATTGTAGAAAAACACCCTCCATCTAGGTTCACCCACTCCAACTAGGTTCTTCGTAGTAAGGTCCTACACCGCGTACAAATGTTACTGCACAATAATTTTCATGAAGCTAGTGGTACACATATTGATACCAAGTCATAATCAAGACCTGACATGTAAATTACATCACATAGCCTAAGCTTTAAATTCAAATTTATTGATCATCATTTGGTTGCATGAATTAGATCTCCATTTGGCAACTTCACCTCAATAGGGAAAATATTATTCACAACATCTAATTAATATATCAAGCTCTCAAGGCATGTGATCAAAACCTCCACTATCAAACAACATATCTTTCTTACCTGAGAGTTTATTTTGGCACACCTTTGCGGTTTCTATGAGGCTCAAGATCCCTTATACCTATTCTAGAGTGAGCATAGACAAGTTCGGATGCACTGAATCTTTGACTATTGTAGATGACTGCTCCCTTTGGCCCTGAGCGGCGTTTTCGCTTCTAGAGTTATTTCTCCTCTGTGAGGTCATCCACCATTAGATCGTCCTCCTCCATGACCTCCATAGCCTCATCCACGATATCCATGTCCTCCTTGCATATTCCAACCCGGTGGATACCCTCTCAATTTGTTGTAATTGGTTTCTTTATGGCCAAACTTTCCATAGTGTTTGTAAGTTGGCCTCTCTACCTACTACTACACAAGATTGGCCAAGTTTTTGTGAGTCGCAACAAAGGTAGTAGCTTCACAACTCTGTTCTCGTTCGGTGATGAGCCTTTTGTGATTTTCTTCTTGCTCGATCGTAGCGAATACTTTCACTAGCGGAGGTAGTGGATCCTGTTGGGTTAGATGGTTAGACCTATCTAGCCCACAAGAGGAGGTGGGCCCGATATATTTGGGACCGACCCGAGGAAGGGCTGAATAGGAATCCTAACTATTAGGATTCAAACCTAATCTCAACTAATCTAACCCAAAAATAAATAATAGAATGGAAATAGCAGGGGCTTAGTATTACCTCGGGTCTCTTGAAACGAACGCCTTGGTCGGTCTTGTACTCTTGAACACTCCGGGCTCCAAAGGAAGTCGAGTAGAAGATTTCAAAATAGGAATCCTCCACAAAAGGTCCACGCAGAACCTTTCGGCACAGCTGCTAGAAAATTTCAACCTCGATCAAACCGAGGTCAATAGAGTATGTTTGACCGTATCCAATATGGCTTGTCCTTCCTTCCTTAGGTCGGTTTCCCGAGAATCACCCCGAGACTCCTAAAACCTGGAACTTTCAAAAGAAAGATTTTTTCAGTATCCCTTAAATCTAAAATTAAGATATTATCCTTATAATGGCCACTTGAAATGGAAAGACAAGTTTTTCTATCTGAAGGGAACCCCTTTATATAGGGGTGAGAGAGGGGAGGGAATGACACAATCCCCGATGTGGGACACGCCTCCTGGACCTCACCACGATCAACAATAGATTTAACTCGGCAACAGTAACAAATTAGGATTTAAACATCAATGAACTTGAAACGATCAACAATAGTTATTATGAATATACAAGTTAAAACAATTCAATCAGGATTTAAATATTAATAAACTCTCGAAATTAAACCAATTTCAATTTTAACATTAAAACACACTTAACTCTCATTTAGTGTTTCAATGTGACCAAGACCCAACAGGCACAAATCGACAACAAGTGAGATTTGGCCCAAAGAAATCTCGTATCAAACGCCAGGGTGAGCAATCACATATCCAAATTTTGGAGAGTACATATTTATTATCCTAAGCATGTGATTCTAGATGAAACTTGTGAATCAAGCATGAAAAGCATAATAAACATTTAAAACATGCTAGAACCATTCAAAGTATAAAATAAAACCCCTAGTATGGCCTCCTAAACTTAACTAATAAAGTTTAATTAAGATAAGTTAGTCTTCATGAACTCTTTCTTGAAACTTCAAGAATTCCAATCTGAACGATTCAAAGATTCTCTTTATTATCGGCCCTTGAAGAACATCTTCTCAAACTCTTTCAGGAACTCCTTCTTGAAACATCACAACATATATAGTAGCTCCCACTCGAACCAACATCCAAGTTTCTTTGGGCTCCCACTCAACTTCATGTCTCCACATTACAAGATTTACAAGTGGGTCTCATCAAATGAGATTACATTAATTTCAGGTATAAGTTACAACTTTAATCTAATTAAATTGAAAATATATTCAAAATGGACGGCCGCAGGTCGTATTTCACCCAACCTGCCACGTAGGCTGGTAAAACCAGTCTAGCTAAGGCTATACTAAGAGTGCATGAAATTAAGACATTTTATTTTGGCAACACTACAACACGACATATCAACTTATATCAAACTCTACTTCAATAACAATTACAGAAGGCATTCAACTTGCAACATATCAACCAAAATAAAGGGATAAGGCCAAAATAAATTTAGCAACAAACAAATCCCAAACAAAAGCAAGAATCACGCATGCAAACTCAACAAAATCCAATTTGGTCAAGTTTATATCTCCAGCACAAACTATTTCACATGAGATAGGCAACCCTTTCATACTTGAAATTCCAAATTTCAAGGCAAGACACATACTCATTTTGCTTAATTTCTAAAATCGAGCAAATTTTACTTAGAAAATTCCAAATCCATGATGAGGATCATGTTGTAGAGGTCCAACTGGAATCCCCTAGCCACCAACTCCACAAAACGATATGTTTATGCCCAACTGATCGATCGAAAATTGATTTTTAAACTCAACTCTTCCCACAATGCAGTACTTGAATGGAATCACCTAGTTCAATACCGCATGTTAAATCTAATTTAACCGCTCAGTTATGGAAAATGAGATTTTAAGTCCAAACATTTTAGACCTAATTAAACGATCGAATACTTTAGGTTTGATGTTTAAAGAAAAATTGAAGTGACACTAGTTATGAGTGTGACATCATATGCCATGCACATCAAACTATGCCCAACCTCATGAATTCTAATACGATCACAAGAGTCATCGCTAGTACGTCGTCAAACGCAACAATTACTTGAGAGGCTCAAAATTATTTTTTTTGGACCACTAGAATACAAACGGATAGTATGGATTATAACTGTCCAATTTGTAAATGTTGGAATTATTACAATCCAATTTTCATATATATATATATATATATATATATATATATATATATATATATATATATATATATATATATATAATTTGTGGGTATAATAATTTCAATTACAAGATTTTTAAACAAAATTTTTATTTTTTAGCGGATCTCCATCTGAAACTTGAATATTTTTATATATTAATTTAAATAAATGAACGTAGCGATATTTTTTTTATTTTGGTTGATGGTAATGACTATTTAAATTTTTTGGAAAATTTAAGTGACATTTTCGTTCAAGCATTAGTAACATGTTTTAAATTTTATATGTAAACTTGTTATAGCAGGTAAAAGTATAATTTTTGAAATTTCAGTAACAATTATGACACATTTTGAAAATCAGTGACATTGTTTATTTCTTTTTAAAGGTTCAGTAACATTTTTATAATAAAACTCGCTTTATTGTCTCTCTTCCCAACTCGTCGTTCACGTGAACCTGGCTTCCCCGGTAATGGGAATGTCGGTAGAATAACGAAATCTGTAATCTATCAATGAATTTGTGCTCAATGCCTCAACGCAACATGAGAAAGAGGGAATGAAAAAGCACATCATTATGGAAGCTGGGCCGCCTTATATATTTACTTTGGAACAACAGCATTCCACTTGGTAATAATAGCACATTACATTTGCAGAGTCTTTAAAAATAAAAATAATAGTTCATTTTAGTATAATTAGTATTCAAAAAAATTACTATAAGGTACTCTAACTTTTGGTGAAACCATTTTCGATACCTAATTTTTTAAAATTAATTTTGAGGTATCTTTACTTTTTGGGTAAGTAATTATTTGGTATTTTTCCAGCCAATAATTTTATTAAGTGATCGAAATATCCTTATTCTTTTTCAAGGGTATTTATTCAAGAATAAAAGAACAAGGACATTTCGGTCACTCAATAAAATTAATGACCGGGAAAACACCTAATAATTACTAATCCTAAAATTAAGGGTACCCAAAATGAATGACTTTTGAAAAGTTGGAGTACATACCAAAAAGATATTTCACTAAAAGTTAGGATATCTCAAAGTAATTTTTTGTTAGCATTTTAAAATTCATCTTGGCTTAAAGATTATATTTATATTTGACAAAAATATAGCTCTTACTTTTGTGATCTATATATAGAACAACCAGTACAAAACAGATGGCAGTTTTGAAAATTGTCTCTCTAAATTCTAGATTTTAAACATAAAATTATTATATTACATACCTTCAGACTTTAAATGGCTATAATGTGGGAGCATTAATTTTTTGTTTGTCATCATTTTTTATTATTTTCGGTCCCAGTTTTTCATTTCTTATGATGGACCTTCTTTATCGGATGCACCTTATCAATTGATCAGTTTGCGCTCAATTTTTCAATGTTGAGCTCATTCCACCTTTAGACTCGTGAGAGTGATGCCTACATCGCATATTCAGTGCCATATTTCTTGGTCAAATACATAATAATGATTATTAGAAAGCAAGTACTCCCATGGTCACTTGTTATTTGCACTTTATCATTTGAAAGCAAGTACTCCCTACATCAGGTGGATTTAGAATTCACATATTCAGCCACAGTTTAACGTCTTACTATGACAACTTTGTCGTGATTCTCTTCCCGTGAAAACTAACTTGGCCCTTAGGGGTATGATGTTGGGTTGAATGTGAAGACTAGTTTGGATTGGTCTTTGTCTCTTGGGAATCAAAGTAGAAGAGTTTGTGTGAGAATCAAGTTTTTGATTTCTTAGTCACTTCTTTTTTGTAATTCCTTTGCTGCAGGGATTATATTAATCCTAAAATTGTGTTAGCCTAGTACTATAAATAGAATCTAGGTGTTAGGCTTATTGGTATGCAATTGATAGTGTTTCATCTGACTACAAGAGATTGACCTGTAATCTTTGTGTTCCATAGGAATTGTGCGAGGCTCAACTGTGAGTGTTGAGTTCTCAGGTTATAACTCTATAAAGGCTTTGAGAGATTGTGGAGGTTTGGGAATCTCTAAAACATTGTTGTAATCCTCTAATAGTGCATCGTTCGTGGTTTTTTTCCCCGTCTGGGTTTCTCCATGTTAATTCCTTGCGTTGAAACTTTCTTTATTTTTTACCCTTATAATTGTTTGTCTGCTAACAACACCTTAAGAATCCTAACAACTGGTATCAGAGCTTTGGTTGGAGTGTTGATCTGCAGACTGAGAAGCAATATGGCGGATGCAATTGTGAAGATTCTGGAGTTTGATGGGAAAGACTACGCAAGGTGGAGAATGCGCGTTGAGGATGTGCTCTGTTAGCAAAAGTTGCATCTTGCGATAGGTGAAAATCCAGAAAAGATGTAACCGCAGGATTGGGAAGAGCGTCATGGTCAGACATTCAGTATGGTCAGGCTGACGCTAGCTCGAAACGTGGCTTTCAACGTCAAAGATCAGAAAACGACGAAAGGTCTGCTAGAGGCCTTGCAAAACACATATAAGAAACCTTCGGCGATAAACAAGGTATATGTGTTGCGTCGTTTATTTGAATTTAAGATGCATGAGTCTAGTGATATGCATGATAGTATGAATGAGTTGAATATGATACTATCAAAATTCACCTCTGTGGGATTTAATTTTAACGACGAGATAAATGTTAATATACTGTTGGCTACCCTACCTATGTCTTTGGATAATTTTGTGACTTCTGTATCATCTTCGATTAAGAAAGATGAGAAACTGAAGTTTGGGGAAATTATAGGCTCTATCCTGAATGAAAGCATCCGTAGGAGAGAATCTGATGAGTCTGAGTCTTCGCGGAGTGCTTTGGTTGTCAGGGGTAGGAGGAATAGTGGGAGCTCCAGCCGGGGTCGGTCAAAATCTAGAGGTCGAAACGTGGAGCACGTATTGTGTTAGAATTGTGGTGATAGGGGTTATTTTCGTAAGGGTTGTTCTAAACCTAGGAAGAGCAGTTATAGTAACCATGACTCGGTAAATTCTGCTGAGGATTTTGGTGATGCCTTAACTGTTAGTGTTCACAAGTCAGAAAGGAGTTGGGTGATAGATTCGGGTGCTTCGTTTCACTTTTCGTCTAACAGGGAGGCATTTAGTAATTTTATGAGTGGGAGGTTTGGTAGGGTTCGGCTTGCAACCGATCACAACCTAAAGGTGCTAGGAAGAGGTGATGTGAACATTAAAACTTCTAAAGGTGGGACTTGGAGGTTGAAGAATGTTTGGTATATCCCGTGTCTGACCAAGAACCTTGTATCTGTGGGTCAACTGGATCAGGAGGGGTTCACGACGAGATTTGGGGATGGTCATTGGAGGGTAACGAAAGGATCTTTGGTAATTGCAAATGGTAGGAAGGAGGGGCAGTTATAAACTACAATTGATAATTCTAACACGCTTGTTCATGCTCGTCAAAGTGCGTTAGCTTCTCTAATGAGAGAACAGCACCAGAAACAAAGAGGTTTCTGGTCAAGGCTACGGGAATGGATGGTCAGCTGAAGAACGCATCTAACCTGCACGGGAATTCGACAAGTTCAACACGAGGTAAAATTCCAATCCGAAATTACCCTAAGTTGTTAACGATGATGCGTATGTCGAAGTTGCAGGGGTGTCATCAGTTCAAGTAGGAGCCTGTTGATAAAAGAGGCATTGATGGGAGGTCAGCTGAGACCTCTGTTGATCTTTGTTGAACGAGATCGAGATGGATGCACTAAAGGGTTCAAGGAGGTGTTGGAGTGGTGATTAATGATGCTCATCGAAGGCTACATTTACAATTGGGCTCCAAGTGGGAGATTGTTGGGTAGAATGTGGAGACCAATTTGGGTAGGTCTCTGTCTCTTGGGGAGCAAGGTAAAAGAGTTTGAGTGGGAATCAAGTTGTTGATTTGTTAGCCACTTCTTTTTGTAACTCCTTTGCTGCAGGGACTCTATTAATCCTAAAATTGTGTTAGCCTTGTACTATAAATAGAGCCTAGGTGTTGGGCTTATTGGTATGCGATTGAGAGTGTTTCATCTAACCACAAGAGATTGACCTGTAATCTCTATGTTCCTGAGAGAGTTGTGCGAAGCTCAACTATGAGTGTTGAGTTCTCAAGTTATAACTCAAGGAAGGCTTTGAGAGATTGTTGAGGTTTGGGAATCTCTGAAACACTGTTATAATCCTCTGATAGTGCATCGTTCGTGATTTTTCCCCTTTTTAGTTTTTCCACGTTAATTCCATGTTTTGAATCTTTATTTATTTTTCGCCCTTATTATTGTTTGTCTACTAACAACACCCTGAGAATCCTAACACATGAACATCGCGACCTTATGTTCTTTTTGTAGTCTAGAAGAAAAGCAAGATGATCACCTTTCTTTTGCATTGTGAGTATGCTCATGAAGTTGGGGGCTAGCCATTGAACACAAATGGATTCAGGTTGTTCTTGAGCCCTAGAAAAGTGTTTGTAAGATTTTGAACAGATGCAATTAAATTGTACTAAATCTGATTTTGATTGTATTATTGCTCTTATTTAAAGTATTTGGAAATCTAGAAATATCGTAACCTTTAACCATTACTCACTTCGAAGTGGTTGCACTCTCCTTTGTACGAAGTGGTTGCACTCTCCTTTGTACAAAGTGTGCTTCAACAGAATGGAGGGTCTATTATAAATTAACGAATTCTCTGGAAAGTTCTGTCTCCTCTCCTACTCATCATCGTGCTAACGCCTCTATATGGGTTAACTGGCTGTAACCCCCCCCCCACCCCACCCGGGCGCCTCGCTCGCCCCCTGCCGGGGATGGTTCAAATTAATTTTGATGGATCTAAAGATAGAGTTGCGGGTGGTTATACCATTAGGGATTAATCCCGAAGCCAGGTCATCCAGCATCTTCCTTTAACTTAGGAGGTGGTTTCAGTCCGTGTTCCGGAAGGTGATGCAATACGTAACGGAGTCATGGATGTTGTGCGTGCTAGATTTAGGGATATTATGTTAGAAGGGGATAACTTAGTACCCATAAATGCGGTCACGGGGATATTTCATGTCAATTGGGAAATTTCTACGTAGGTTTAAGATATTCGAGTCTACATGGAGAGTTGCGATCATGTTCGTGTACCTCATATCCTTCGTCAATGGAATAGAGTTGCGGATTGGTTAGGGAAACTTGGTCTTTCTATTCAAAATATTGTTGTTTGTATTGTCAGTTTGAATTGGAAGTTAGCTTTAATTGTGTTTGAGGATGCTCTAGGTAGGTTCCTTGAGAGAAGATCTACCTAGCACTTTGTTTGTTTACCGTTGTAAAAGAAAAAAGGTACTCCTTGCATTATTTATTATTTGTTAGTTTTAATTCATCTCCGTCTTCAATTCCTTCAGAACATTCACCATTTTTAGGGTATTTGATACAAATCAACAATAACAATGAAACAATGAAGATATGTTCAATGATAAAGAAATCTCACCACATTGAACTAGAATCTTACATGGATGCGTAAAAAAGAACCACCAATACCCAAAAAGAAATGCAAGGAGCTCATTAAATTTTTGATAAAGAAAACACCACTCAACTTAAAGAGAACACTCCACTAGCACCACCATTAAAATGGATAAAGCAAGAATGAAGATTATGGGGAAAGGTTTTCATTACCCATGAGAGTTTTCATTTGAGAGAGAAATAATGTTTAAGTCTCTTACAAATGAATGGGGAAAGGCTTCAAATCGGGGGGAGGGGGAGAAATTATAACAAAAGAAAGGGAAAGGGAGTGGTGGAAAAGTTGCGGAAAAATGCGGAGGCGCGACCAACACCTCTAACAGAGGCTCTCGGACGGAGAACGGAGGTGAGGCGCAGCCAGCACCCCCTGTTTTCCCTTTCGTTCCTTAGTTACTTCCCACTTCTTCTTCGGTTGATCTTCCATCCCGACCCTTAGGTAATTACAAAATTGCCCCTTTGCTTGACCTCGATCCCAACTCAACTTCTCCTTTATCTCGCGAGAACAGCATGCAAGGACGTCACTCACAGATACACACTAGGGTTTATGTGAGATAAAGCAAAAATATTATCCAAGGATTAAACTCGAAATCCTGATGAGAAAAATTGCCAACCCATCATGTATTAGATGTCGGTCAAATTGCCACATACGCCCCAAAAAATGTGGCATGCATTCATCGGAAAACATTACAAAAATTGGAGTCATGATATCTAGAACCAATGGACAAAGTGATAAGGACTTGTTCAGTTACCATTAAATCACCATTCTCATTTAGCCACTTCAAAGCATAAGGGTGTGGACAAGGGATGGCGGGGAGACCTAACTTGTATAGTGATGGTTGAAGCGACATTGGTTCAACTACCTCCATTGAAGATGAAGTTGAAAATCTTGCCTCCAATCGTGCATCGGGTGTGGATTATCATCTATCTTTGTGCCTTGTTGAGAAGGGGCTCGGGGTTGTGAAGCACCCGCCTCAAGACAAGAATCTCCTCGTTGTTGGCCTTGAGGACCATTTCCTCATCAAATTCAACCCAATCCTCCACAAGCACCTCAGGTTCTTCTTGGTGAGCCGAAAGACCCTCCTTAATCTCTTCAACCTCTTGTATAGTCAAAGTCGTCCTCATTAGGCAAACTGCCTGGAAGTGGCCATACCCCTGGCATATGAAACATTTCTTTCCATCAAACTTCTTGAGAAGCTCCTTAGGAGAGGAAAAAGCAATTCCCTTATCTTTGTCGACCCTAAGTGGAAGAGTAGTTCTAGGAGGTTCGATGGGTCGAGAAGTGACCAATTCTGTTGGCTGAGAAGGGGAGGAGAAGGTTCGTCCATAGGGTTTGGGAAGGGTATTATCCTTTTTCCTTCATTCAACCTTAAGAGCCAAGATGCATAGGTCATCCAAAGAGTGGTACAGTTGAATCTCGACCTTCTTTACGATGGAGGGAGACAAACCGTTCAAAAACCTTATCATAGTTTGCTCCGAAGGTTCTTGAAGGTCACTCTTGATGAGAAATTGTTTAAATACGCTTCTCTTCCATTACTCAAAGGCGAAGAGCTTCTCAAAATATCTTGTTTATAGGTGCTCGGTAAGAATCTTGGCCATTTTAAAGGAAAGACAACTTTCGAACCCTTGTTGGTTTGTTCCTTCCCGATTTGGACTTTGTTCCTCTTCCATTTTGAGAATGGAAGGTTTGTTATGGATTGTGTTTGGGGAAGAATTTGAAGAGATATGTTTTCTTGTACTTAGCTTGTATTTTGGCTTAAGGACTTTTGTGTTTTGCACAAGAGAGACAACAACGACAACCACAACAATAATACCAACAACAATTTAGTGCACACAGGGGAAGGGGGTACCCCAATTCCACAACAAACACAAATGGGTATGAACCCTAATTTGACAATTAAGAAGACTAATAACTCAAGCAAACTCTAACTTAAGCTCTAATACCAGATGGAGCGTATCGTGATGGGAAATCGATGCTTGCCTTGTTGGAGGTGAAGGAGATGAAGAAACATAAACAAACCACTACCAAATTCACAAGGATATGACCTTGGGGTAAGGGGAAACCACCACCAAAGAGCTAGCAAACCCACCCAGAATTAATTAAGGTTACACCCCACAATTCGATAAAGAGCTTGGTTTGAATCACCACCACAACGTAATTGAGGATACAAAAATCAAGACTTGAGAGAGAAGAGTGTTTGAGAGAAAACTCAACTTCATTCAATAGTGTTCAATGCCTCTTCCTCTATAATGTAAATGCATATATACATTAGAGTGGAAAAGGGTTTGGTGCAATTACAAAAAAGTCAATGCTTAGTACAAATAACAACCCCATATTGGGGTTTTATAACAAGATAAGGGTCGGGGGAAAAGGGAAAATAATACACAAAATGGGGACAAAAAGTTCTTGTTGCTGCCGAAAGTCAAAACCCACACGATCGCGCCACTTAGACCCACGATCGTGCACTCCCTACCTAGCACCAGTTACTGATGGAAAATATCGAAGACCGCACGACCATTCTGTAACGCCCCGGAAATTCAATTCTAAACTTAACGGTCAAAGTCAAATGTTGACTAACGGTAACAGCGAAAGTCTCATATTTTTTTTCTTTCTTTTTAATTGGGCGTTACTGCCGTATCCCTGAAGGAATACAAGACAAGAAAGGAAAACTAACAACTAATTATTTATACTTCAATTTAATAAACAAAAGAAATTTTCAATTTCTAAGGACAACATAAACTAACTTTACTACTCAAGTCTAAACATCAACTAAACTTTGTTATGAACTTCTCCTTCGACATCCTCACTTCTAGAACCCGTTCACATCACAGAATCTTCACCTGAATATGAAACATTTAAAAACATGAGAAGGACTCAATAATGTCTACTCTTAACCGTTAAAACAATTTAAAATCCATTTCAATTCATTTTTGGGGGAGGAGAGAACAAGTCAAATCTTTTCAAAAACAACTTTCTTTCCCAACCAACCAAACCATCTTTCATAATTATTAAGCGGGCAGCCTAGCTTATTTGGCCCTCGAAGTCCAAGACTTCAGAATAATCATATCTCAATATCAATCTCATTCTCAATCAATCACAATCTCAACATACGGATAACCATCCATTTCACACACGTGCCTAAAACTAACCCTGCGGAAGTAGCACTTATCAGGCATCCCTGATCTCTTGACAACTTCCCTGCAGGAACAGGTCCTGGTCTTTGGGACATTGCCCGAACACACAACCATATCAGGCCCTCCCCTGATCTCTTGACAACTTCCCTGCAGGAATAGATCCTGGTCTTTGGGGCGTCGTCCGAACCCGCATTTATGTCTCATTTGCATAATTAGTCTGGTTTAATAATAACACACCTTTCTAACTCATACAGTCCAATCCCGATTTTCAAAATTAGAAAATCACACACATAAAAGACTGTCCACATTTAATCAACTCAAAACATAACTCGACATCAAAAACAGACAGTCAATTTTCACCATAAAGTCCCCTTTCGATATGCGAATTTCTAAAATATAATCAAAACCATAAAACATGTAAAGTGCATCCCAGTGGGGATTAGCACATAGACATTACCTGAATTTCTTCACTTCACTTCACTTCACTTCTACGAACACACTTGAGCTCACTAAGACGAGTCGATCTAGATCGCGCCTAAAAAATAGAATAAATTCTATGATTAAAAACGTCTCTCGAAGTTAGTACTCACTACATTCTACCTCACCCCACTCTAGGAATACTATAAGGTTCCCATCATTCATAAATTAACATTTTAAACATACTTCACATATTCTAAACCATCACATATTACAAGCAATTAACATATTACAAATAAATAAATAATTCTCACATAAACACATTACATTTCAAAGTAAACATTCTCTTTAAAACATAGCGTAAAGATCAATATAAAACTTGAATTTTTCAACATCAAAACTTTATAAGATAAATCACACACCGCAAAATACTAAATCTTCACTCTTGACTAAAATTGGAGGTATTTTGAAATAAGGGAAATCGATTAAAACTCATACTAACACTATCCTCTATGATAATAAACAATATAATACGATTAATACACCAAAGATCAAAACTTTACTAAACACAATATAATTTACTTTGCAAAACCATGAGAAGGTTTAAACAAGCCTTTTTAAAAGATATAATATAATAATTATTATAACAAAAAATTACTCTAAGGTACCCTAATTTTTGGTGAAATGTTTTTATGATACCCCAACTTTTCAAAACTCATTTTGGGGTACCCTTAATTTTAGGATTAGTAATTATTAGATGCTTTTCCGGTCATCAATTTTATTAAGTAACTGAAACGCCATTATTCTTCCATTCCTGAAGAAATACCCTTGAAAAAGAAGAATAAGGGTATTTCGGTCACTTAATAAAATTAATGGCCGGAAAACACCAAATAATTACTAACTAATAAAGTAAGGGTACCTTAAATGAGTTTTAAAAAGTTGGGGTGCCGAAAAATAGTTTCCCCAAATATTGGGGTACCTCCGAGTAATTTTTTTAATAATTATAATAAGGTTTTAAATAAAATTTCTCAAAACTTATTCACACCTTGTGAAATACTTTTAGGAACAAAACACACTACATTTAAATCTTACCCACATGAATCTTTAATCAATAAGAACACATAAAATCATATTCACAACTTAAATTAAACATATTTCATGTATAATCTAATATTAAAACAAACCTTAAACACATTCTGACAAGAATATCACTATATTAATCTCATACATTAGCAACCAATGCAATAGCTATAATCATAAGAATCATGGATAAAACAGAAACATAAGCATATAATATTTGCAATTTTTTTTCAAATAAACTTTTAATAAATTACTCTAATCAAACCCTAACGTAACTAGCTTATATGAAATAACAACACAATTCACACATAATGAATGGCAAGGATTAATAATATAACTGTAACAATAACATTTTTCTACTACCAGATTGTAACATGAATACATATATAAATAACACAATAAAATCAAATTATTTGGACTAATAATAACTTTAATAACAATAAAGAAACAAAGGAGAAACTTGAGTTTAATGAACTATATAGGTTTAGGGTTTTATGTATGAAAACTGGGCAGAACAACGACAGTCGGCGCCGCCGCCGCGGAAAGCGGTAAATTATGTAAAAGAAAGCAATAAAACTAACCTAAACATAGATTATCAAGAAAGCAATTAAGCATCAAATCAAATAAGTAATTAAAGCTAGAAATAGGAAAGCAATAAAGCTACAACTAGTAATGAAATTAGGAACAAGAGATTATACCTTTGATGACCAAAACACTAAATCTTCACTTGAATTTCTCCCGAACGAACAAGAAATTGTGGATTGGATTACCAAGGATTCCCAAATTCTCACTAGAAAGTAGAATTGGTAACCCTTGACCCTCCTCTCCACTAAAAGTGGATTTGTGGTGAGATTAACCCTAGAAAGCTTTGAAATCAAACATCAATGGAGATTAGAGAGAGAGAGAGAGAGAGA
This sequence comes from Portulaca oleracea, assembly GCA_029582165.1. Taxonomy (NCBI): domain Eukaryota; kingdom Viridiplantae; phylum Streptophyta; class Magnoliopsida; order Caryophyllales; family Portulacaceae; genus Portulaca; species Portulaca oleracea. The sequence goes on from CM055874.1 coordinate 37,297,637, forward strand.
GAGAGAGAAAGAGAGAGAGAAAGCTTGTAAAAACTTCAATGGAAACTTGCTTGAATTGAGAAGGCTTGAGAAAGTTTGAATACAATTGCAAGAAATCAAAGAAAGCTTGAAGAACCAGTGAAAGCTTGAAGAAAGGCTAAAGAAAGCAATTAAAGGAAAGCAATTAAATCTACTCTAATCCTACTCCTAATCTACTAAAACTACTTGATAAAAGATAAGCTAAAAGATGCCCCTTAGGTCTGAATTACAATGGGGTATTTATAGAAGAAGGAAAAACATAACCAAACCTTAAAATAAACTCCGCAGCACGCGTCATAATTCCGCAGATTTCCCGACCGGTCGCGGGCGAGTCAGCCTACTGGTAGTCGTCATCCGTCGCAGGCTTAGCGACCATCGCGGGCATTATCGCTAAGACCGCGGGCGCGAACACCGTATGTCACAGGCGTGACACTAAGGTTCTCAGTCGCGATCTACGTCTATCTGCAGCACCTCTCGTCTCTCAGCATCAGTTCGCGGGCGCGACCTATTGGATAACGGGCGCGAACTGGTTTAGTGCGATTGTGCTGGCGTGGCTGAACGAGTTCACGAGTGCGACGCTTGCTAACTCGAGCGTGACTCCATTCTGGCTCTTTCCCCTGTTTTACACCAAAACTTGACAAGAGGTTCTCGGTTTGGTCTCGCCTTGGGTCTCGGCTCGGGTTACCTCAAGATCTTCAACTAAATATAACTCGATTCGCGATCCAACAAACATCACACCATAGGTTAGAAATAAACAAGAAAAGCATTTTATGTGTGATGATTCACATGAAAGATCAAAAAGAAAACAAATTATACAAGACACTAAGGACTAAAGAACTAAGAAAACAAACTAAAATATTTACAAAACGACTCTCACTCTTTTTTTTTTCTTTTCTTAAACTTAAAAACCGGAATGCATACTACCTTACCACTCCCACACAAAGAAGTTGTCATATCCTCAAAGGAAACAGAAGTAGGTAAGCAAGCACTCCAAAAATGAAAAGACACACAAAAAGAAAATAAAAGTAGAAAAGAAAGAATACTTACTAACTGTACAAGAAAAGGTGAGGAAGGATATTACCTGGAAGGCGTCTTATCAAGAAATTCACTCGTTCTCACCTCAAGATATCGGGCATCAAGTCAGAACCATTCAACGCCCGGAGTAACAAGTCATGCATTCTCTCATGCATCTGAGAATGGTGGTGGTAAGAGCACAATTTCAAAAGCACATCAACAAACATTAGTGCTCTTAACAATTTATCAAATGTCTAAGAAAATTCATAGAAAGGACGGACTACAGGAATGTACAAGACTTTCCTAGGCACGATGAGACATGACAAAAGAATCCTCCCATTGACTCGTAAATGGAAATTGGGTATACAAATCAATGGGAGGGGGCAATAGAACACAATCTTGAACATGCTCATGCAAAGACTTGGATGCAAACAATGACTCAAACTCATTTTCCATGCAATTTTCATCAAACACATATTCCAAATCACAACTTTCTTCCAATTCATCATCATAATCATCAATGGGTGATAAGGAAAAAGCAGGGTCCGACCACATCATAACACTCCCAACATCACAAGCAGGGACATCTTCATCTTCATCAATATCAGACTCACTAGAAGAACTATCATTGTCAGAAGACAAAGGTTCATAACTCAAATCAACATCAAAAGTGAAAGTGGAAGGCTCAGGATCATAACCCATCGTGAATGACTCAAAAAGCATATCATCATCAAAAGCATCATCGTCACAAACCAAGTTCAAACAATCATGATCAATCCCTACAAACTCAAGCTCATCATCACAAGATTTCTCAATGGATTCACATGCAAGGGTAGCTAATGCCTCACTAATACAATGATCTTCAATAAAAGTGAACAATCCGGCATCAAGCACACATTCAATCACAACAGATTCAATTTCACTCTCAATAAGATCATACTCAATTGCATCACAAGTATCACGACATTTAATATACTCAACTTTATCTTCACACAAAAGCATGGACAATGATGTGGACAATGGTTCATCATCTAACATGTTTTCATCAAGTTCAACATCATCACACACAAAATCATCATGTTCCTCATGCTAACTAGGTGCAGCTAGGGTTAAGGAATCGCTAAGTAGTCCAAGCATGGTTGGTTATAGTAATCAGCATCCTCATCATACACAGAAGAATTGACATGTAATTCAGGGCTCAACGATGACGAATGATCTACTTTAACTCTCGGATCACCCATTTGTGAAAGAAAAGTTTCTACCCTAGTTTTAAGCACTTGTCAAATTTCTTGCATGCGTTCGTTCAATTTCTCACACATCTCATCTTGTAAACCATCTATTCCAGCACGAATTTTATCTAGTCTAACTTCCACACAAGATTCGGAAGCATGAGATGGAGAGATTCACAATCCACACACAAATGATGAGACTCAACCATAGCACTTTGGGAAAGATCATAACAATTTTCCACATAACCCCCACCATAAAATTGATCATCAACATACATGGGGTAATCACACGATTGTTCAGGTTCGGTCCTAGATGGCGGTGCATAAGGAGATTGGAAGCTAGGACTAACACTTTGTTGCTCAAATTCATAGGAATCCTTAGACAACCATTCAAGTAACTCCCATGCTTTTTCTTCACCTAAAGCAGAAAACCCGTAATATTCTAAAAGGTTTCGGGTCTCATAATTCACACCCTCATTCACAATTCCCAATATATCCAATGTACCATAGAAGATACCATACATTTCACTTTGAGCACGATAGTCATGTAATCTAGCAAAATACCTCCAAAATATTTCATGCTCAAATTGGGGGAATTGGGAACTCTCCGTAACTCTCTTTTTCTGTTTTTTCATTTTTCTATTATTTTTCTTTTTTTTCGATATTCAATTTTTTTCACTACATTTTTTTCTTGAAAGATCCTAGAAAGTGATAAACTATATACACACAAACCAATAGCCTAATCTACCAAATAATGCCATCCCCGGCAACGGCGCCATTGTTCGGTTGTAGTTTTTGTGGTTTTAAGGTAAGAGTTGTTGGTCCACGAGGATGGGTGTTAGGCTTGATTGAGGGAATCGGTTCGTGTTTGGGGTTTTCTCAATTGCGTAAAGCGGTAAACTATGTAAAGGAAAGCAATAAAACTAACCTAAACATGGATTATCAAGAAAGCAATTAAGCATCAAATCAAATAAGCAATTAAAGCAAGAAATAGGAAAGCAATAAAGCTACAACTAGTAATGAAATTAGGAACAAGAGATTATACCTTTGATGACCAAAGCACTAAATCTTCACTTGAATTTCTCCCGAACAAACAAGAAATTGTGGATTGGATTACCAAGGATCCCCGAATTCTCACTAGAAAGTAGAATTGGTAACCTTGACCCTCCTCCCCACTAAAAGTGGATTTGAGGTGAGATTAACCCTAGAAAGCTTTGAAATCAAACATCAATGGAGATTAGAGAGAGAGAGAGAGAGAGAGAAAGAGAGAGAAAGAGAGAGAGAAAGCTTGTAAAAACTTCAATGGAAACTTGCTTGAATTGAGAAGGCTTGAGAAAGTTTGAATACAATTGCAAGAAATCAAAGAAAACTTGAAGAACCAGTGAAAGCTTGAAGAAAGATTAAAGAAAACAATTAAAGAAAAGCAATTAAATCTACTCTAATCCTACTCCTAATCTACTAAAACTACTTGATAAAAGATAAGCTAAAAGATGCCCCTTAGATCTGAATTACAGTGGGGTATTTATAGAAGAAGGAAAAACATAACCGAAACCCTAAAATAAACTCCGCAGCACGCGTCATAATTCCGCAGATTTCCCGCCGGTCGCGGGCGAGTCATCCCATGTCGCGGGCGAGTTAGCCTATGTCGCGGGCGAGTCGGCCTACTGGCAGTCGTCATCCGTCGCTGACTTAGAGACCATCGCGGGCGTTATCCCTAAGATCACGGGCGCGATCACCGTATCTCACGGGCGTAACACTAAGGTTCTCGGTCGCGATCTATGTCTATCTACAGCACCTCTCGTCTCGGCAAAGATCGGTTCGCGAGCGCGATCGGTCTTATCGCGATTGTCTTTGCGTAGCTGAGTTCACGAGTAAGACACTTGCTAACTCAGGCGTGACTCCATTCTGGTTTTTCCCCTGTTTTGCACCAAAACTTGACAAGAGGTTCTCGGTTTGGTCTCGCCTTGGGTCTCGGCTCGGGTTGACTCGGGTTGGCTCAGGAAATCACTAGGAATTCCCTAAAAAGCCACAGTTAAGGCCGATTTTCTTCTAACTCTTTATTTTCCTACAAAACACAAAATCATCATATCTTATATATATATAAGGGCTAAAATAAGCAAAACACCTTGGAAAATGATATAAAATTCGGCTCAGAACGAGACCGAACAGTCAGCGTCGGAGTCGGACGGTGGGCAGTGTGGTGTCGACAGGGGCGGCGTCGGGGCAGTGTCAAGGCTTTCGAACTCAGTAGCAACGGTAATGGCAACAAGGGTCGTTCCTTGTGTCGAGGCAACGTGCGACGACTCCAGCAGCGGTCGACGACAACATAGTGGTCTTTTGGGTTCAGGAGGCGGCGACGATGGTTGCAGTGTCCTCGGCGGCGGTGTACGATGGCGACCTTGGCAGTTGTGGCGCACAACAACTCGACAGAGGGAGGGGAAAATAGAGCGTGTGCGTGGAGGGGAGCAGTGAAATAGCTTGAGTTGTTGATGTTAGGTTGAGGAGATCAGAGAAACCCATTGAACACCCATAATCATAGAGTTGAAATATGATGCAAAACTCAATCATCCATGCTTGAATATAATAACAATCTTCTTGATCAATGATTAATAAATTTGAAAAGGAACCAAAATCAATCAACCATGAGCTTGAACACTAGAAGCATTGGATATGACCTTGGATAAAGGATGGAATCCACAACCAAAGCCTAATACCTCACCATGACCATCATAAAGGAAAAATCCACCAAATGATCAATAAATGAATGACTTGAAACACCACCAATGGATTGGATAAAGTAATCAAGATTTTTGGGAGAAAACTAGGGAAAACCCTAACAAATGCATAAGCATGTTCATAATCATCAAAAGCTGCCTAGGAAATAAGCTAAGGGGGTATTTATACTAAAATGGGGGAAAATCAAAACACAATGTTTTAAGCCGAGAAACCACGCGCAAGATAATAGCCGTCTGAGCAGCAATGGTTCGCGGGCGTTACAGAGAAGCTCGTGGGCGCGACGGACCATCGGACACAGCAGTTGTCGCTTGGGCAGTGGGAGTTCGCGGGCGCTATGTGATGGTCACGGGCGTAATGACCTAACGGACGCAGCGGCCATCATCCGACAGAAGGAGGTCGCGGGTGCGACCTATGCTGTCGCCGGTGCGACCTATGCTGTCGCGGGCGTGACGGGCTGGACAGTTTTTCTGCCGACTTCAAACGCGCATAACTTCTTCTCCCAGACTCTATTTTAGGCCCATAAGATATCGATGGAATGCTCTTGGTGTGTACTTTAAGCTCCCAAAACTTGAAGTCGATCGGAGTTGTATTGAAATAGTTATGATCGAAAGAGTGACAACACGTCCAATTCCTCAACCTACATTGACCCCTTTGCGCTTATTCTTGCCGAAGGACTTCGAACCCTTTTGAAGGCCCGAAGTAGGTCCCGATAAGGACCTGTAGCTCCACTCCCATGGTCCATGGTCCCATTTGAAGTGGATACCACACCCAATGATGATCCGAAGATGCCTCCAAGGTCTCGGATCCACCTTGAAATGGACCTCACACCCAACCTTGAAGTTGTTTTGCCCGCGTTTTACGAAGGGGTGCAGGCCGGCTCGGTGAACACGGATTTTGGAGCTTCGACCCTATCCCGATACGCTCCAAAAAAGAGAGACGGAAACAGAGAGAGATAAGGGTCACAATGGTTTGCGGCTGGTGGTGCGCCGGCGGTGGCGACGACGGTTACCGGCGAGACGGTGGTGGCGCGGTGGCGACGGCTGGTGGGCAAGCACGTAGAGAGAATAGAGGGAGAGGAGAAGAGGTTATGGTTTAGGGTTTCCTTAATGACAATATATACTAACTATACTCAATAATTAAAATAAGTTTGTAAAATAAACTATAATTTCTGCTGCTATTATTAGTAGTAAGGAAAAATAAATTTTATTTTCTAAAATAACAATAATAACAATCCTAATAATAGCCACATAATTAAATAAAAGAAAACATATAACTGATCCAACACATGAAATTACTAAAATACCCCTACTCCCATGCACGTAGAAAATTCCTAAAATATCCTTGTTAGTCTCTCAACGGTCCTACGAGCTAAAGTGTTAGCAGAAATAAACATCGATAAAATCTCAAAATTTGACGGAGTCAACTTAAATAACTAGCGACGTCACGGTCAACATCAACGTATTCAAATTTTTCGGGGTTTTACACATGCACTATGACAGCACAATTGTGCATTGATGTCCAATGCTTGAAGACGCCCAACTACATGATCGTACAACTTGGATGGCACAATCGTGCTAAACCACTTGTCGGTGGTGCACACTCATACGGCCTGACTTTGCATCCAAAAGGGAGTGTGAGGCATAGGTACCATCGTGCAGCTATGAGGCACGATCGTGCACTTTCCCTTTGCCTTTCTTACTTCCTCAAACTTTCTCCTTATCCGACCCCATGATTCCAAAACACTATCACACCCCCAGGACGATCTAAAGATCCAAAAAGCCCTCGGGGTTGGTGAATACTCTCAAGCCGCCTAGAGGGACTCAAGGTCAATCCAAAAGACAGACGAGGCGAGATTGGCTCGAGTCGGGAAGGAATTGAACCTCAATGCGGGTATGAAAGGACGTTACCCTCTTGGCTTCCGTGAGGAAGAGGAATACGGACCCCAAGACTCTCCAGCCCAATACTTGGAATCTCTACAATTTAATGTGGAATTTACCTATTAGGGAGGATTTGATCCACGAAGTTCCAAGTATACTTCCACTCGCAGTCCGATTTTTTGGTATGCTTAACAAATTTGAGCTTGTGGCATATTAGAGAAGGGGGATAATTTGAACATAATGGAGCTAGTTAATGTGTAAAATTGAAGTGATTGTGAACCTTATTGGTTTTCTCCCTCTCATTTTGCTCATGTAGATTATTGTCCTAACGATATCATTGTCACAACTCATATAGGCTCTCGTTACCCTAATTGGTTGCCCCGCACGTTATGAAATGATAGGGTAACTGGGTCTGAGAGATTGGTTGATAAGACCACAGAATCCATGAAGATGTGTAAACTGAAAAAAGATGGCATTTATTAGGTTTATCCTAAATATTTCGAAATGAGACTCCCTCAAGAGTTTCTCTCTACCAACCATGAACCCAACATGCTCTTCCTATCTAAAATGAGGATGGTTTCCAAGCCTCTCTCGGGCCCTAAATGGAGGCAATGGTGAAAGGTATTATCATGATTTCAATGAGCAATTTGAATACATTCGAACTGAAAAGCATCATTACCCTTCTTATTGTGAAATAAAGTTAATGGGTATTAGGATGCCAGAAACTAAACTTTGAATGTGCTAGATGACTTTGCCTCTATCCTAAATATGCATGGAGAGATTGGCATGTCTCTCCTGGGAACTTCGACCTAGCTCCTCCTCCACACCACCTTTGAGTCTTTAAGGATAATCCTTTGTCTGAGAATGTTATACTTGTGTGTTTGTACTTGCATTGAGGACAATTCTTTGTCTAAGAATGGGGGGATTTTGTGAAGCAACCCGAAGCCTATGTTTGTCTTGTATATAACTTGGTGATGTTGGATGGATATGGTTACTTGATGGGTTGTACATAGGTTCCATTAGTTTAGTTTAATGGCATTTGTAAATTTTTGTATCCATGTTTGTTGCATTGGTTTTTCTTTTATTACATTTCTAATTTCTTTTTTCACGTCAGTTAGACTTTTTCTTCTAGTTTTTCTTTATTTTCTATGTTTGTTGCATTCGCATCTAAGTTATATTTAGGAGTAAATTTAATTGCTTTGAAAAGAAAAAAGAAAGTAGAAAATTAGAAAAAGTAGAAAAATTGGAAAAAAATTAAGTGAAAAACAAATTAGGTTGGACATGAGGATAGTGAATAAATACTCCGGTGAAGAATCTTTCGCTAGGTAGGCTTTTCGCTTGCCTTTGTCTGAACTTGTGTAACTCGACTATGAATAATTTTTTTACAAGAGTGTATGGATGCTTGGTTTTTAATGATGTAAGATTATACTTTGATATATATTAATGATTGATTACCCTTCTTGATCTTTGGCTATAAGTTTGGCATTTGGAACACATTTGAATTAGGGTTAGTTATTGAGCCTTAACCCAATGAACCTAAAAGTTTAATTATTTTATTAGTCTCAAAATTTCCATGTGTGGCTCCAACTTAGTTGCATACTCGAGAAGTTGTTTTGAATCTCTTAAAACTATATCTTACATTTTGGAATAACATTATGATTGAGGCATTCATTAGTTCACTTTGTAATCTATATATATATATATATATATATATATATATATATATATATATATATATATATAAAAGCCACTGTTCTATGAATGATTATCTCTTCTAGCCCAATTTTAGCCTTTGACCATTCTTTCTTATTGAGCCTACCTTAGTAACCTTGGCCAAATACTTTTCTCTTACCACTATGTTTAAAATGTGACGATTTTGGGTTGATTGTGATAGATTTTGTTGTTTGATTCGACGAGGAATACCACTGAAAATAAGTTCTTGACTTTTACCACTTGTGTAGTTTTATTTTGGATTAGGTATTAGAAATATACCTAGTGTTGTAAGTATATTTACTTTTCCATTGCTTTGCGGATATGAGGTAGTTCAATGGATTTGTTGGGGGCTTTGTTTTAAATGCTTTTGAGTGGCGAGGAGTGTAGATGCGTTTGAATTTGGTGAGTTTGGGTCCAAATTTGGTTCTTAGCTCCACTTTAATAAAATATTTTTCAATCCTTACCCAACCCTCAGCCATTGGTCCCATTATAACCCTTAAAAGACCTCTTGATTGTCATTCGCATTTTGCATAATAGTGTTGGAGTTAAAATTCTTAATGAGTATATGGTAAATGGTTTCTTTGGCAATAGTGTTGTGAGAAGCTTCATTGATCAGACATTCAAACACATGAAGTTATGTTCTACTTCCCTATTGTGAAATTTGCTCTTAATCGTTCTAGTATCATGCATATACATGTGCCAACTTGCTACATTTGGTGATAAAAGGGTGATTGATTTCATCTTGATTTGGTAATTCTTAAAATTTTTTCAAATGTTTCCCTCTTACTTATTGTAACACCCCGGATATATGGTTAAGTGTGCCTTAAGTGGATTGAAATGACTACTTATATCATTAAGATGCACCTTTTTTTAAGGTAGCTCATCCATTGCGAACTTCTCAGTTAAGCGTGCTTGGCTGGGAGTACTTTCAGGATGGGTGACCTCGTGGGAAGTTTTTCCAGGCAGCGTGTGAGTGAGGGCCAAACATGCTGGGAAGACTCGTGGTGATTTGTGGGGTCAGTCATTGATCCTTGAAGTACTTATCTATAATGTCCGCGGCTCGGGAAGGACCGGGGCGCTATAGATGGTATCGAAGCCGACCCGCGACCATGAACTGCACCAGTGGATGGGAGATCCATAGGTAGTCATCTAGCGGGGCAAAGATTCTGGAGTGGATTGTTGCACAACGAGGACGTTGTGCGCTTAAATGGGGGTAACTATAACACCCTGGGTATATGGTTAAGTGTAGCTTAAGAGGATTGAAATGAATACTTATATCACCAAGAAGCACCTTCTATTAAGGTAGTTCATCCGTTGGGAACTCCTCAGTGGCTGGGAGTAGTCTCAGGAAAGGTGACCTCCTGGGAAGTTTTCCTAGGTAACGTGTGAGCGAGGACGAAACATGTTGGAAAGACTCGTGGTGATTTGTGAGCCCAGTCATTGATCCTTCAAGTTATTATCGATAATGTCCACGACTGGGGAAGGGTCGGGGCATTACATTTATGCTTAATGGTTTTTATCGGCTCGAGCTATTCATGATTAGACATAGTTATTAGATAATTTCGCGGTGCTTGTCTAAATAGGTGTGTGTAAATAAATTTCTTTTTTATCTTGAGTCCTTTTACTTCTCTTGAGTCTTTTTGTATTTTGTTTTGAACCCTGGACTAATTGTTTGGGGACAAGGAGTAAGTATAGGAGAATTAATAAGTGCATAATACGAGCGTTAAGACTTTGTTAAATTGATGTTAAATTCGGAATAGCATGCTTTGAATGTGTAACTTTTATATCATTTTCCATTTTATGCTTGGGTATTGAAGCTTTGGTGAATCTTCATGCACTCCAGTGCATGGAAAGAAGGTTGCCTACATTTGGATTCCCCAAGACCCCAAATTAATGGGACTATAGTAGGGTCTATTGTTGTTATATTGGAGCTTTGGTTAAGATTGCAGATAATCATGGTTAAAGTACCTAGAAAAAAAAACCCCAAGTTTGTGACATTAAGTAAAATAAAGTTTAAGGCCCCATAGGCTTGTAAACGGCAAGTGCCAATTCCTTGGCTTAGAACAAAGGTAGCATTTTTTAGCAACATAGGATGTGACAGCCAACAAAAGTAGTAGAATTCCAAGGGCAAGACGACACAAGTCATGTTGGGTGATGGCATGATCCATGCTGGCTTGAGAGGACCTACGTTGGCCTCGAGGCCCTCAACTCCTCCGGTTCATCCTCATTTTTTTCTCTATGGCTATAAGAATGGGGCTTGGTTGCTTGTGTTCAGTGAATTCTTAAGTGAGCCCTCTGGGAGATGATTTTGATATGTACTACCCTTACACCAATGCATTTGCGACGTATCAAAATGATTCATTGGAGATATATAAGATAAAAGTGATAAATAAATAACAAAGGATGAAGTGAGTAACAATTGTGGCAAGCAAAGCAGCCGTACCAGGAAGGATACTCTCGACCAAATCAACTCCAAAGATGGCTGGAGCATTCACAACACTCTTCTCTTCAAACTTAATTCTATGGTACACTTTTGATAGAAAGGTGTCGGTGGTTTTGCGTTTTACTAGTTGTGTGGTCTCTTATTAACCGATTGTTGACAAAAGATATGCTACATTTTCCTTTCTTAAGCAAGATTATAAGAAGAAACATGATGCAATTCAAGCAAGGGAAAAGATAGCAATTGAACATACAACATGGAGGATTTCATCCAAATGAAGAATTCAGGAGCATCATATGTGCCTGTATATGGAATGGGAAGCAGCAACAAGAGCAGCTCCAATGCCTGAGGCGTCTTTGTACTGTCTAAGAAGGACTTTCTTTGAGACCGATGATTCCAGCAACTCCTCAGAGAGAGTCCGCTCTAGGCAGGATCTGAACTGTTGGTATTTACCAAATAATGCACCGTCAACAGCAATTACTGTCTCTCCTTCCTCTTCTCTTTCCTTTCCTAATCTCTTTAGTATTGCCAGAATGGCTGCTGCTGAAAGACGAGCCCCCCGTGTAGCCACCATTTCACATACCTTAACAATCACCTTCTTCCTTGCCATGGAGAAATTTGTTACCTGAATGTGGCCAGACAGGGTCTGGGACACTGTTAGATAATGGAGAGGTGTCCAACTCCAAGTTTCATTCAAATGGTGTGAAGCCAGGTTCACTACTTTCTGGTTGCATTTAAATGGCCTGCTCACTTTTCAACCTCCTATTTTTTCGCTTAATTAGAACTGAACTTCTTTGAACTTTTACTAAAATTAGTATGGAGTTAAGGGTTTCACTTATACAGAAATGAGCATATCTGTCTAACCCAAAAAAAAAAAATGTCAAGAATGTGCCCTTAGCACTACAGGATCAAGCTCCACCAGCAGGGCTCATATCCTTCATCTGCCAAGTTAAGAAAGCTTTATCCAGAAGTTGAGATTAATGTTAACGCATATTTAATCAAATCCCGACATTAGTAGGATTGATTCAGAGTACCCTTACATCAAGTCAGAGCTGCTCGATCTATTCTCAAACGTTTTCCTTCAATAATCGAGTGGAGGCAAGTCATATAGATTTACAGCCAAAAAACATGCAAGGGTAGATGAGCTTTACCTCAAGAATTTCCTCCAGGCTTTTTCCAACTACCTCCAAGGTAGAAGTGTCATCACTATGCATGGCTGACACCATATCCGTCCTGCAATGTGGGAAATCAGAAGAAGCTGAAGACATCAGGAGATGACAACAAGGACAAGTAATGCACTAAACTCGATCCTTCTAAGGAACGCACCCGAGTACGTAGTGTTCTCGAAGTCTTGGAGGAACAGTGTCTCCAAAAAGGGCAGCTTCTTCAGCTAACCATAGTAAAACTCTGCGCACAATTTCGCCCAAATATCTACCCGAAAGCATTTTCTCTAAAACCTGATACATTAAACATTCAAAATCTCAAAAAACTGTGGATTTCTCCAGTTGGATTAGCAGAGCATGATCATGGCAAACACCTGTTTGTGGCGGTTAGGACTATCAAAATCTAATGCGTGATCAAACTCAGTCAAAGGAAGACTTGGTGAGTTGAAATTGCCCCATTCTGTGTTAATAACCTGCAAGTTGAGACCAAAAATAGTTAAAGGACACATATCAAAAACTCAAGTCATTTACACCAGTTAATGCTGATTAAGCCTATCTTAGCTAGAACTTGGAAGAAAAATGCATGCTCACCATCTGTCCAGACTTTGGCGGAACACCGTAATGCTTTCGAATGTTTTCAACCTTCTCAACATAAGCTGCATTAAGCCCAGTCCCCAAAATCACTGTTGCAACAACATTGTTGTCGTAAAACCTACCACCAGCCAACGTTCCAACAGTATCATTGATCTGTTTCAATCACAGATGTCAGTAAGCTCTGATTTTGTTCAGCAGAAGTAACACACAATTTTGCTGATGAAAGCCTGGGCAAGTACTTTTAGCAATTTCTGTGCTTACCAAAGCAGTTACATTCATATCAACATTGCATCTCACAAAGGCCTTTGTCAGCTCTTCCACCATGTCTTTGCCAATCTGATCAAGAATACGATCAAGCCATGTCAGATATTTGATCCGAATTTGTATTTGAGTCAACTTAAGACCATATTTTTCGAAGCAGTTCAATTTCTAAAGCCAGCAGGTTTCAACAAGTCAAGTGAAAAGCATGTAAAGAGGACGTACAGCCTCTTTTATGTCGTAGTCCTTTGTCCAATTGAGAAGTTTCCCGGAATTGATCCTGGTTTGGTGAACCGGGAATGAGAATGTAAAACCAAGTTCCCTCTTCCTCCCAGGAATAAGCTCAAAATCAGAGTCATCCTCTTCCTTCCTAAGGAAAATGGAAACTTTCTCGGCAATGTAATCAAATAGGTCCTGAAATCAACACACCTCCGCATTATATGCATTGCAAACCGGAAGCTGAAAGTAACCAAAAAAATTTGAACTTTAAAACGGTAGAGATAGTTTGTTACTTACATTCAACTTGCCAACCTTGTATTTATGAGGTACAGTATAAGATTCTGATTTAAGGCCAATAGTCCTATTGCCTTGCAACCTAACCTGCATGACTCGGAGGTTTGTACCACCCAGGTCCAATGCATAAAAGCATCCCTCTTCGTTGCTGTACCAAAACAATAAAAACACTTCAGTTTCCCCATACAATTAAAGGGCAGGTTTCTGAGGTATTTGTTAGTCTGCTTTTTAAGTCAAATAATTTGGTTTGAATTACGCCATATTCATACCTATCAAATTCATGGGTAACTTCAGTTTACTAAAATTTACCAGTTTGTGTCTAAATTTACCAAAACTTACCAAAAATTAACAAAGTTAAAAAATAATAAATAAAATAATTTTGATATATTAACGTAAATTTGCAAAAGTTATCAAAATTTACCAAAAGCCACCAAAAGTACCTTTTACCAAACTATTTTTTACCCATAAATTTGACACAAGTGTCCGCTTTATCAAAGTTGAGCTATTGTTGGCGTACGACGCTGCATCACTCTTGTGATAGTTTTCTTTCTATGACAGAGACGTTAACATCAATTGTTGTTATAAGAAATGTCAAAATCTTTAACCAGTTTACATTCGTTTCTTTGCATATTAGGCATCGGTCATCATATGTTGGGTGGACATTTTAAAATGGAAAAGAGGCATTTTTTAGGCTACAAAAGTGAAAGGGACCCTTTCTGAATTATTCCGTGGCCGTATTTGAAGTTTGGAACTGGCTTCGGGTGAGATAGAATATGAATTTTTCTTTCCTCTCAAAGTGGGTCTCACTAATTCAAGCATAATTAGGTTAAAGTTGATTAATTTAAGGGCAGTTTTCTAAAATTTTTCTAATGAATTATTACTAACATTGAAAACTTCAGATGACCCCTCAACAATAGTACAATACTAGTGAAATTTAGTTACTATAAGTTAAAGAACTTTTTTTTTCCCTACAATTCAAAGCCTTAAAAAGTAGAAAGTTCACAACACAAAGCATACAAAAATCTATAGAAATAACAGCTAAGCACCAAACAGCAAAACAAACCAGGTACACACGCTGGTACAAGATAAGATCAATGAAGGTGTTCTAAAAGTATAAGCAGATGACAAACTATAGTGGTGAAAGAGAAACACCACTCATAATTTATCAAAAAAAGAATACTAACTAAATGGAGGATTGGGACTGAAACATATACAAGAAATAAAAGCCAAATAATTTTGTTCAAAAACGTAGAAAATTGGGGAGACAACATAAATTGGATCAAGTAACTAGATAATTGATCAGTTATAATTGTTTAATCATATTCTGAATTCAATTAGTATATGCATGTCGACAAAATTTTGTTGTAAGAAAAGTCCAACCTTTGAATGAAACTAAAAATATGAGATTAAGAAAGGATGAAAGAGTGAGAAAAAGAGATTGAGGGTGAAATTGAAATACCCAGTAGGGAGGGAATCAACATAGGAAACAAGCATCTTGATTAAGCTTGAATCTTCATCTTCCAAACCCTTTTGCATCATGGCTTCTATATCTTGAGCCACCGTCATCAGCATCTCTCTAGACAACCAAAACTTGTCTTCAATTTCTCTGACCTTCTCCTTCAACTTCATCTCATCACACACATTTTCGCAGTCACCCATCTTTTCTCTCTTTCCCTCTTTCTAGTTTCTTCAACTTGTTATAAACAACTGCTGAATCAATGAAAGAAAAGTGCAGACTGGTTAATATATTAATAATTATTGGAAAGTGGGTGGTTAGAATAAATAAAAAATGGGTGGATTGGGTTGACAATTTCGGTCTTTCCAATGAAAATGATGTTGGATCCGTGGATTTATTAAGACAGACGGACTAAAACAGAGGTAGAGGTGGACGAACAGGCGGCTGGAAAACCAAGGCTAGAAAAATACGTCAGCTCTTTGGAAATTGGATATGACATCTGACTCTGCAATATGTCATGGGTACTGGGTAGTCCTCTTCTACATACTACTAGCATGGTAAGAAATCAAAGCAGAATTTATTCATGTTTGAGACAATATTTGATAGAAATAATTACATTTACCATACCTGATATATGTGATAATAATTTTTACACACCTGACATTTGAGAAATAATTTTCACTCTATCTAGTGAAAATGTTTTTTTGTGTCAAAATCCGGTAACTTGAAATCGGAGATATGAAAATACAATAATACCCCTATATAATTATGTGAAAGTACCAAACTGCCCTTAAGATTGCGATTGAAAAGATAATACTGACCCTTCAATTGTTTTGTGTGGGAAAAGGGGGAAAAGACTGTCGATCTAAAAAAGAAATATATCACTCCACTATTCTCACTGTCGTCTTCTAAAAGACTCTCAGGCTTCCCTGGTTGCTTTCCTCCATAAACCCTAGAAAATCAAAGATGTAATGAAGATAATCGAAGGCAAGAGATGAAGCATCGGTGACTCTCACGACTTGTGAAGAAGCATATACAGTTCAACTGCAAGTTTACTGACGGAGAAGTTGACTTGACGGAGAAAGACTCGTCCTCTTCTGAAGGTAGTTTTCGAAACTGCAAGTTTTTTTAGTAATGTTAGGGTATAATTTTGTGTCATATATCTCGAACAAGTTGATTTTGTGTGGGATTCTGGGTTTAAGGTATAAGTTTAGGGTTTACAGTTGCGAATTAAGCAAAACAATTAGGGCTTCATGTTGTAGCAAAACAGAGTAGGCTTTAATGTTTGCAAATTGTGGTCGGTTGTTCGAAGGTTAGGGTTTTTTGTATATGAAAGTCCAAAATTTATGGGAATTCTGATGTGTTGTCATTTGTTTTTTTCATTGTTGTTCAACCAAAAATGCAGATGAATGATACCAAGTTCATGGTGTATTTGGTGTACAAAGACATCACGGTTGATTTGGGTAAGAAGGACTTGGATAGATATGGACTACTTGATTTGTGCAGATATGCTAGGAGTTTGCTGGCTTGCCAATTGTGGATCCTAAACCAACCTTCTATGGGGTTGCTGGGCATCCCCTGAAAAACCAAGGGCTAGGGTACCATTAGATGATGAGGCACAGTTTAGTAAGATGGTAGAATTGTGGTATGGAAGAAAAGAGATTAAATTTCATGTTGTTCATAGGAAGACAATGAGCTTAATACAAGCAAGTGTTGAGAGGCTTGATGGTAGCAACGTAGATGAATTTGATGGGGCCAATGTGATAGTGAATCAAGATGATGTGAATGAGGAGGGAAACAATGAAGAGGGCGGAAATGTGAATGTGAATGAGGAGGGTAACAATGAGCAGGGGGGAAATGTGAATGAGGAGGGGGGAATGTGAATGATATTCGTGATGAATATTGGGATGATATCGTGCTAAACAATGATGATGCTCTCCTCACTCAACCTTCTTCTTTATCTAGCCCCATAGTTAATCAGCCATCTACCTCATCTAACCCCCCACTGAACCACCTAATTGGTCGAGATAGTGATAGTGATGGTGATGATGATGATGACGATGATGATGATGATGATGATGAGGATGATGATGAACACAAATCTGAAGAAAGTGAACCTGATGCCTCATCAGACAGTGATGAAGATGTCAACATTAGTCATGAAGAAGAGGAGAGTGAGAGTGATGACTCAGATGTGTCACTAGTAGATGAGCATGATGTAATTGATGATAGGAGTGATGATGAGGAAGATGTAGGATAGGATATACGATGGGAGACCATGGGAACGTGATCCAGACGGGACAATAGAGCTTAGGCAATAGGACATGTTTGACCACAAGAAACACTTTTTACAAGTTGTGAGGGATTACATGGTCACTCAAGGGCATTGGCTTTTGGTTAAATGGAATGAGGGTCGCCGATACGCAACAAAGTGCAGTGGAGAGGGTTGCTCCTGGAGGATTCATGCCTCTAAATTGCCAGATAAGGTGACATACCAAATTAAGGTTTTAGAAGGCGAGCATACATGTGAAAGAATTCAACACAATAGAGCGGCAAATTCGAGACGGATCGCAAAGCACATGTTTGATAATGTTGCAGCCAACCCTTCCATTCCTATTGATAGTTTGGGGATGTTGTTGACGACGAGGTAACCTTTCAAATTCAGAATTTTTCTTATTTATTTTCTGTTTATTTATGTTATGTATAATATTCTGATTTTATTTATGTGTGTATTGTATAAAAATCGTATCATTAACACTATTTTTTCCCTTTCACAAAAAAGGTATGGAGTTATAAGGCCAAAACATGTTCTGAGAAAGGCAAGGAATAAAATACTGAAGAAGATTGAAGGGGACCATCGGTTCGGTTTTGAGAAACTTGTGCATTACCTTGAAATGGTGAAGAAGTCAAACCCTGGCAGTATATGGCACATTTACTGGGTAGAACCTGAACAACCGGGGGGGTAATAAAGTATATCAGAGGCTGTTTGTGTGCTATTTTGGATGTAAGCAAAATTTCCTAGCTGGATGCAGAAAATTTGTTGGCGTAGATGGATGTCACTTGAAGGGTCCGTACAAAGGGATCTTGTTAACTGCTATTGGGCTTGATGGGGATAACCAATGCGTTCCAATTGCATATGCCATTGTAGATCAAGAAAGCATAGATAATTGGAAGTGGTTCCTTCATTGTTTGAAGGGTGTGATTGGAGAAGATGAATCAGGGGAGTACACATTCATATCTGACAGGGGCCCGGCAAAATTTTCTTTTTACACTATCCCTCCTTATGTTGTTAATTTGTGTATGTTTAATGATTTTGTTGTTGCCATGGAACATTGTATGTTATTGGGATGGGGTATCACACTGTTTATGTTGCATAAACTTGAAAGTATATTGCATGTCCTTGTGATGTCAATCTGGATCAAAATGGATGTGATCCAAGTCAAGTGGGCATTTGAGCTTGGCAATCTATAACCTGGTTGAAAATATAAGACTTTGACTTGCAAGTGATGGTACTCATAAAACCTTCCAGCTTTTCTTGTTTAGTTTTGCCTTGAGTGTTTTACTACAATCCATTGTGATGCTTCTCAATTCTCATTGCCAATTCACATATATTGATGAGTTGAATTTATTTCTCTTGTTTAATTTCTTACTATTTAAATTCTTACTGGCTTGAGTGCTTTGCCATTATTTATCTTTGTGTCATGCAGGGAGTGATTGCAGCAATCGACAATATATTTCCTGCTTTGCATAGACGGATATGTGTCGTGCACTTCATGAGAAACTTCAAGAAGCTGTTCTCTGGTATAAGGCTGAAAAAGCTGGCAAACCAGGCTGCTTATGCATACACGGAGCACGAGTTTAAGAAAGCCATAGAAAAGTTGAGCAAATTGAACCGGGATGCTGCCCTCTATCTACTAGATGAACCAATGGAGCATTGGTGCATGTACTTGTTTGACCAAAGGACCAAATCTGATGACAACACCACAAAATTTGTGTAGTCTTTCAACAAGTACTCAACCGTGTTAGGCATAGACCTATGTTTGAGATTTGTGAAGCAATTAGGATGAAAACGACTAAGTGGATTGTTGAAAGGAGGGATGATGGGAAAAACTTAAGGGGAAGAGTTGTACCTTGTGTGAGACAGCTTTTAACACAGTTTGAAAGGGAGAGTTTGGAGTTGTGAATCATTCGACAGGTATGTAATTTAGAGATAGAAAGTAATGTTATATTAAAAAAACTAAAATTTGTCATTGTTTAATACATCTAAAGGCTGTAAATTATACTTGTTGAGGTTAGGGAATCGAAACTGAAAGAGTATAACTTTTTGATAATGTATGGTTCAATAGGGATTATGGAAATTTTTTTTCACAGTGTATGACAGTGCCTCTGTTTCATGAACTTTCCTAATATTAGAAATGATTATTTTTTCATTGTATGAAGCTTCATCAGGGATTATGCAAAAGTTAAATACTGATTGTGATTAGGTCAATTTATTTTGTTGGTGAATCTGATTTTTTTCATTGTATGAACTTTCCTGTGCTTTCTTTTGTGAATCTGATTTTTTTCATTGTATGAAGCTTCATCAGGGATTATGCAAAAGAAATGATTATTTTTTCATTGTATGAACTTTCCTGTGCTTTCTTTTGTTGGTGAATCTGATTTTTTTTCTGGTGTTAAAACAGAATGTCATCAATACATGAAATTGATTTAGATGATGATGGCAGTGATCACATTGTTGATGATGACTATGATCAGTATGGGTCAGACAATGAAGATGAAGAATTTGTTGAGGTTAGGCAAAAAAGAAAGCATATGCATGAGGAATACATCGCTGAGTTAGAGGAACTAAGAGCTGAGATGAACAAGAACACAGGTGGAGGCAACACACTTGATGCTAGTGAGATGGAGGCATTTTATCAAGATTCAGACAATGCAGATAGCCCGATTAGTAGTGAAAATGATGACGATTTGGGGAGGAAGAAAAAAAGAAGAAACGATACCCTAGATACAATTCTAGCTCATCAAAAGGGGAGGTGATTCTACAAGTAGAACAGTTGTTTAGGGATAAGAAGCAACAAGTCAATGCCTTTGAAGATTATCGGATATATAATGGTTATGCTTTACGGGTAACCACAAGTGACAAAGAAAGATTTGGAGCAATTTGTCGTTCACAAGGATGTGAGTGGAAGTTGTGGGCATCAAAACTAAAAAAAGAGGCATCCTGGCAAATCAAGAAATTACCTAAACCTCACACTTGTGTTCCATTTAGCTTTGAAAGAGGGATGAGAAGGATGTCTAGTACTTGGTTATCTCGTGAGTACAAGGAGGTTTTCAGGTTGCTACCAAATTTGAAATTAAGGGAGTTAATGGGTTTAATTGATAAGGACCATTTATACAAGCCGACTATGTCAATGTGTGCAAGGACTCGGGCAAAGGCTTTGGATTTACTGGTAGGAGATTATAAGGGCATTCTCTTCCTTTTCTTTTTTTCTTCTTCCGGAAGAGCCCGGCAAAGTCCGAAAAAAGAGACATTTCTTGAAAGTCAGAAAAGAAAGTAGGTATTTGGAATGCTTAGGGATTATGCGTATGAGCTTCTGAATAAGAATCCAGGTTCGACTGTGCAAATTGATGTAGACACGAATGAGAATGGAGAATCTATTTTCAAGAGCATATACATATGTGTTGCTAGTTTGAAGAGAGGATTTTTGGAGAATTGTAGAAGAGTGTTGTGCCTTGATGCTTGTTTCTTGAAAGGGCCTTAGGATGGCCAACTTCTAGCCGCCGTTGGTCGAGATGCTAATAATCAAATGTATCCTGTTGCTTGGGGCGTAGCAAAAAGGGAGTGCAAAGAGTCATGGATGTGGTTCCTTAATTTCTTGCTTCATGACTTGAACATGACAGATGGACAAGGATGGACAATGATTTCAGACCAACAAAAGGTAAGATTGTAAGCTACTCTAATTCTACTTTGTGTTTTTACATGTATTTGGATAAAAGATCAACAAACTTACGTTGATTCTTACTCGTTGTCAGGGTATTATTCATGTCGTCTCTTACTTGTTGCCTAAGGCAGAGCATAGACTGTGTGCAAGACACGTGTATGCTAACATCAGGAAAAAATGGAAGGGTTTACAATATAGAGATGTCTTTTGGAGACTTGCCAAGTCATCCAATGAGGTTCACTACCAACAGTGCGTGAAGGAGATGCAGGAGTTAAGCCTTCGTGCATGGGAATTTTTGGAAAGAAAGAACCCTAAGCATTTTTGCAGATTGTTCTTCGAAGTAAATGCCAAGTGTGACTCAGTTGACAATAATATGGCTGAGGTATTTAACGCATCAATCATCGAGGCAAGATTTAAGCCTATCACGACCATGCTTGAAGAGATTTTTGAGTTAGTCATGGCTAGAGTTGCTTCTAGAAAGATTATGGCCCATAATTTTGAGCAAGACATATATCCGACGATTCTCAAAAAGTTAGAGAAATCGAAGAATCAATGCAGATTTTGGCAGGCAAGTAGAGCAGACAATGGTATATATAAGGTAAAGCATGGAACAGAGGGATTTGTTGTCAACATGTACGAAAATACATGTACTTGTAGGGCATGGGAGTTGAGTGGTATTCCATGTGCCCATTCATTAGCAGTGATGAGGGAGGAGAAAGTCAATCCAATTCAATTTATTCATGAGTGTTATAGCGCTCAGATGTGGAGGGCTACTTATTCCCATACATTGAAGCCTCTAAATGGCTCAAATTTGTGGATTCGATCTCAAGATAATCCTATTCTTGCCCCTAAATTCAAAGAGAGGAAGAGAGGGACTCTCCAATTCAAAAGAAGGCTTGAAGAAGGCGAAACAAGATCCTGTGCCCCGTATGGATCTGTGGCACGGTCAGGTGAAATTATTCGGTGCTCAAAATGTGGACATGAAGGCCATAACAAGAAGACATGCCAACAAAGGGTATATTCTTTCATAATTTCTTTTAATTTTACCAAAACAAAAAATGGTTAAATTAACATAATATTCTATTATGCAGGATGCTGTTACTACTGTTCCTACCTCGTCTGCCCCTACTACTACTACAACCTATGATGTTCCTTCTATTTTCGCATTTGAATCTGGAGCTCAAGCTATCGGTGCTTCTTATACTGCTGAAAATGTTTCTACTGTTGGAAGTGTTACGTTGATTTTGGTCATTATAATGCTAACACTAGACCATCTAAGCTCCAACTTAGAAGAACCATGAACAATGGTGGAGAGGTATTTTCAAGCCAAGAAAGCCGAACATTTTCCATTTGGACAGATTGACAGAGCACAAAGGGTGTACCTGCAACTTATTTTGCTTATTATGTTTAGGAGAACCATGATTTAGCTCATTGTGTGAAGGAGAAACTTGATTTTGCTTACTGTGTTTAGAGCTTTGCCTTTTTCCTACTCATTGTATTTTGCTCATTGAGACTGGCTACTTTTTCTTTATTGATGAATGAGTTTGCTCATTGAACTGTTGTTCTGGACCTTTGGTTGTATCATCAAAGAAAATGATTGTTTGACTAAGTTAATTATGTCTTTGGTATGTTGTTTTTTTTTCCTTTGGTTGTGTTGCTCTTTATTCAGGGGGTATGACTGAGCACTGGTTGTTAGTTGGACAGGTTGCTGGACTGATTTGTATGTGCAATATTTTTGATTGTTGGATTGGTTGCTGTATTGTGGTTTTTTATTCTGTTGTGGCTTGGTTCTGGCTGTTTTAAGGCTTTATTAATCGAAAAAATAAGCCTATGTAGGAATTGAACCTACATCTTTTGTGCAACAACACAAATGCTCTTCCATTGAGCTAATAGGCTATACATTCATGAATACATACCTCCAGCTAGAATGTAGAAATCACATAGGCAGTGCTTTAACAATTTGTATATTTTGAACACTAACCAAAATAAGTCAGACAGGAAACATTATAACTCAAAAAAATTTTGCTGCCAGGACAATATTGCTTTGATGAGCGAGGCTTTGACAAGTAAATTTTGTTGCTAGGACAATAGTTTCCAACTACATTATAACTCCAAAAAATTTGACATGAACTATGGTATTCACTGGAAAAAGTAATGGAGATGGTGAAATAAGTCAGACAGAAAACACATAAATAGATCATTTATATAAGGGAACGCCAAATAATATGCCAAATAATATGTTGAACTACAGAAATCCCCATGAAGATGAACACAAAAGAGAAAGAACAATAGCTTGAAACCACTATTAACTTTAGCCAAGCTAATTGTAGTGGTATCCTTGATGGAACTTAAATACTTCCTCAAACTACTATTTGTACCTCCTACCATCAATCTATCCTCTCAACCAAATGCTCAAAAATCCTTGTAATTTCATCACCAAAATTCAGTATTAAACTACCCAGAATTTGGTGCAATCAAGAACACAACTTACTCAAAAAAAAAAAAAATTCCCACATCAAAAAGCCTTTTTTGGGAAGATTTAAACGATGAAGTGCACTTTGATGACATACCCAGTAAAATTAAAAACAATCTGATCCATCTATTGATGACATACCCAAATGAAACATAAAAAATTAAAAATTACCTTAAAGTTGTTCGAATCTGCCGACAGTGAAATCCCAAAATCCAAAACAACCACCGAAAATCGGGTTTGAGATACCGACAATAGGTCTGAGATGCCGAAAATTCAGGTTGGGTTCCAGTAAAAAATGGTGTTCAGGATTGAAAGGGAGGAAGGTGAGAGATCTATGGAAGGAGTTTCAGTGTGGGAATGAGAGAATGGAAACTTAAAGCTTGAGAGAGAGAAAGATGGAGAATGGAGATGTAGAAATGAGCGTAGGATCTAAAATGAGATAAGGGGGTTTCTTTTTTTTTTTTCTAAATGATGATTTACCGGCAGTTGTGGGTAAAGCCAGTTTATTTTGGAGTTGATGGTATTTTTGACAGTATTTTCACTCGTAATGGTAGAATTGGTAAAATAAAAAGTACAATGGTATTTTTGACAAAAAATAACAAGCTGAATGGTAGGAGCAGTTAATTATTACTCGTCCTCTTCTACATACTACTAGCATGGTAAGAAATCAGAGCAGAATTTATTCATGTTTGAGACAATATTTGATAGAAATAATTACATTTACCCTACCTGATATATGTGATAATAATTTTTACACACCCGACATTTGAGAAATAATTTTCACTCTATCTAGTGAAAATGTTTTTTTGTGTCAAAATCCGATAACTTGAAATCGGAGATATGAAAATACAATAATACCCCTATATAATTATGTGAAAGTACCAAACTGCCCTTAAGATTGCGATTGAAAAGACAATACTGACCCTTCAATTGTTTTGTGTGGGAAAAGGGGGAAAAGACTGTCGATCTAAAAAAGAAATATATCACTCCACTATTCTCACTGTCGTCTTCTAAAAGACTCTCAGGCTTCCCCGGTTGCTTTCCTCCATAAACCCTAGAAACTCAACGATGTAATGAAGATAATCGAAGGCAAGAGATGAAGCATCGGTGACTCTCACGACTTGTGAAGAAGCATATACAGTTCAACTGCAAGTTTACTGTCGGAGAAGTTGATTTGACAGAGAAAAACTCGTCATCTTCTGAAGGTAGGTTTTCGAAACTGCAAGTTTTTTTAGTAATGTTAGGGTATAATTTTGTGTCATATATCTCGAACAAGTTGATTTTGTGTGGGATTCTGGGTTTAGGGTATAAGTTTAGGGTTTACAGTTGCGAATTAAGCAAAACAATTAGGGCTTCATGTTGTAGCAAAACAGAGTAGGCTTTAATGTTTGCAAATTGTTGTCGGTTGTTCGAAGTTAGGGTTTTTTGTATATGAAAGTCCAAAATTTATGGGAATTCTGATGTGTTGTCATTTGTTTTTTTCATTGTTGTTCAACCAAAAATGCAGATGAATGATACCAAGTTCATGGTGTATTTGGTGTACAAAGACATCACGGTTGATTTGGGTAAGAAGGACATGGATAGATATGGACTGCTTGATTTGTGCAGATATGCTAGGAGTTTGCTGGCTTGCCAATTGTGGATCCTAAACCAACCTTCTATGGGGTTGCTGGGCATCCCCTGAAAAACCAAGGGCTAGGGTACCATTAGATGATGAGGCACAGTTTAGTAAGATGGTAGAATTGTGGTATGGAAGAAAAGAGATTAAATTTCATGTTGTTCATAGGAAGACAATGAGCTTAATACAAGCAAGTGTTGAGAGGCTTGATGGTAGCAACGTAGATGAAGTTGATGGGGCCAATGTGATAGTGAATCAAGATGATGTGAATGAGGAGGGAAACAATGAAGAGGGCGGAAATGTGAATGTGAATGAGGAGGGTAACAATGAGCAGGGGGAAATGTGAATGAGGAGGGGGGAATGTGAATGATATTCGTGATGAATATTGGGATGATATCGTGCTTAACAATGATGATGCTCTCCTCACTCAACCTTCTTCTTTATCTAGCCCCATAGTTAATCAGCCATCTACCTCATCTAACCCCCCACTGAACCACCTAATTGGTCGAGATAGTGATAGTGATGGTGATGATGATGATGACGATGATGATGATGATGATGATGATGATGATGATGATGATGATCACAAATCTGAAGAAAGTGAACCTGATGCCTCATCAGACAGTGATGAAGATGTCAACATTAGTCATGAAGAAGAGGAGAGTGAGAGTGATGACTCAGATGTGTCACTAGTAGATGAGCATGATGTAATTGATGATAGGAGTGATGATGAAGAAGATGTAGGATAGGATATACAATGGGAGACCATGGGAACGTGATCCAGACGGGACAATAGAGCTTAGGCAATAGGACATGTTTGACCACAAGAAACACTTTTTACAAGTTGTGAGGGATTACATGGTCACTCAAGGCCATTGGCTTTTGGTTAAATGGAATGAGGGTCGCCGATACACAACAAAGTGCAGTGGAGAGGGTTGCTCCTGGAGGATTCATGCCTCTAAATTGCCAGATAAGGTGACATACCAAATTAAGGTTTTAGAAGGCGAGCATACATGTGAAAGAATTCAACACAATAGAGCGGCAAATTCGAGACGGATCGCAAAGCACATGTTTGATAATGTTGCAGCCAACCCTTCCATTCCTATTGATAGTTTGGGGATGTTGTTGACGACAAGGTAACCTTTCAAATTCAGAATTTTTCTTATTTATTTTCTGTTTATTTATGTTATGTATAATATTCTGATTTTATTTATGTGTGTATTGTATAAAAATCGTATCATTAACACTATTTTTTCCCTTCACAAAAAAGGTATGGAGTTATAAGGCCAAAACATGTTCTGAGAAAGGCAAGGAATAAAATACTGAAGAAGATTGAAGGGGACCATCGGTTCGGTTTTGAGAAACTTGTGCATTACCTTGAAATGGTGAAGAAGTCAAACCCTGGCAGTATATGGCACATTTACTGGGTAGAACCTGAACAACCGGGGGGGGGGGGAATAAAGTATATCAGAGGCTGTTTGTGTGCTATTTTGGATGTAAGCAAAATTTCCTAGCTGGATGTAGAAAATTTGTTGGCGTAGATGGATGTCACTTGAAGGGTCCGTACAAAGGGATCTTGTTAACTGCTATTGGGCTTGATGGGGATAACCAATGCGTTCCAATTGCATATGCCATTGTATATCAAGAAAGCATAGATAATTGGAAGTGGTTCCTTCATTGTTTGAAGGGTGTGATTGGAGAAGATGAGTCAGGGGAGTACACATTCATATCTGACAGGGGCCCGGCAAAATTTTCTTTTTACACTATCCCTCCTTATGTTGTTAATTTGTGTATGTTTAATGATTTTGTTGTTGCCTTGGAACATTGTATGTTATTGGGATGGGGTATCACACTGTTTATGTTGCATAAACTTGAAAGTATATTGCATGTCCTTGTGATGTCAATCTGGATCAAAATGGATGTGATCCAAGTCAAGTGGGCATTTGAGCTTGGCAATCTATAACCTGGTTGAAAATATAAGACTTTGACTTGCAAGTGATGGTACTCATAAAACCTTCCAGCTTTTCTTGTTTAGTTTTGCCTTGAGTGTTTTACTACAATCCATTGTGATGCTTCTCAATTCTCATTACCAATTCACATATTGATGAGTTGAATTTATTTCTCTTGTTTAATTTCTTACTATTTAAATTCTTACTGGCTTGAGTGCTTTGCCATTATTTATCTTTGTGTCATGCAGGGAGTGATTGCAGCAATCGACAATATATTTCCTGCTTTGCATAGACGGATATGTGTCGTGCACTTCATGAGAAACTTCAAGAAGCTGTTCTCTGGTATAAGGCTGAAAAAGCTGGCAAACCAGGCTGCTTATGCATACACGGAGCACGAGTTTAAGAAAGCCATAGAAAAGTTGAGCAAATTGAACCGGGATGCTGCCCTCTATCTACTAGATGAACCAATGGCTGCCATTCATATATATGCAAACATGTGAGTCTATGTACGTAATTGTCTATTCCCTATTGCGAGCCTTTTATTTATGATTGTGTACATGAAGTGAGTTGATCGTCCGAGAAGTGGGTATAACCCATGATGAAAGTTGCAGGTATTTGATGCCTACAATACTGTCTGAATCCCATCTGGTTAAGTTCGGTATGAATATCATTTGATTGGCCTGTCTGAATGTTTTCTGGGATAATCTATTTACATTTGATGAATCTGTGGAAATATTATTTGATTAATTCTGTTGAGTACCATCCAACTGAATCGTTTGGTTATCGCATGTTTATTAGAGTAATTCCTTTCTTTGATTTGTCAATCTCTGTTGATGGTGACGTCTATTATCTAGAACTATTAGGGAAGAAATTAGACATAATGAGCATATAGTGCTTAAGATATTGGAGGAGCTGAGTGAAGTGTTGGATCATGTCTGGTTACTTACATTGGTTAGGGAGATTACCGTTAATGGAAGATAAATGATGAGATGTACGAAGTAGATTATTGTCTAACACAGGTCCCTATACTTTTTGTGCTTGAAACACGTGGTGGATTTGATAATTACCATTACTAGTGGTTCTCAAATAGAAGTGGTGATTAAGAATGATTTTGATGGTTTAGGTACATGAAAGCTCTTAAGTTACAGTTTAGTATAACTTGAAATAGCAATATTTGGAGTCAAATAGATACTATAAAGGTTTATCAGGATAAGCTCGATTCTTGTTTGAGGCATTGGTTGGTGTAACATTATTCGAGTTTCGAGGACGAAACTCATTTTGAATGGGTTGAGAGGGTAATGATTGGCAAGTGCTAGTTCTTATTAGGCATATGTAAGATAAGGGAAAAGTCTCATTTGGCGTGGTTAAGTGTTTTGGAGTTAGGGTGGTTTGGTAAATTAATTACAGTGTTAATCATGCCTTGGGTTGCCAATCTTAGCTTTTGGTCTTTCTATTAGATGAAAACATAAGGTTCATGTGTCATTTGAGGCGCCAGGTTAGTGATCTGACATCTGAGATTATTAACAGGAAATTCTCTTTCTCTTACGGATAATAAGGTTGTCTCGAGGAAGTTATGTCGTATGGTTACATATTATTAAATAGTCTTGTGGTGGTTGACATAATGGGGATCTCGTCATTGGAAGGGAAGAGAATTGTACAGTCGCATTAGAGGAAAATGAAAAATCTTGGTCTTACTTGAGTTATCAAGGGAAACTATTGAAAACTATCGTTATTTTATGTTACCCTAGCACAGAAGCAAAAGACTTGTTTTGAGAGGTGATTATTGGGATCTTATAACATTTTGGGTGTTGGTAATTATCAGTTTGGTGTGTTCTAAAGATCTTACTTCATGATTTTAGAAGATCAATAATGGGAAGATTAGGGTAAAGTTGGATTTAGACTTGGTTATAATTGTTGAGTCTACTGGGGACGTTCATTGTGAGAGCGACTATAAACAATACCTCTGGGGAATGGGATGTGTTTCTTTTCCTTGTTTCGTTATGTGTTGCAAGTGCATGCATTTTGTTTTGACATATGGTATATGCCATATCACCACCTTTGCTATGAGCACGAGACTTTAACTCCTCTAAAAGACGTGCAAACCCGAGGTGGGTACGGAATACAACCCCAAGGAGGGCCTGACACAAGAACAAGACCTCTGATGAGAGTTCGGAGGCCGAAAGAGGACTTGACCTACGAGGAGCAGCCGCAAGAGATTTTAGATTTTTGAGAGAAGTCGATTCACAGAAAGATCGTCCTTCTAATACCATGGTATGCGCCACAACTGAAGCAATTTAGGTAGCCACGGAAGATATGGGATCGAGGCAATCCACACATATTCAACACATAAGATGCATTAAGTTTCGAGGATGAAACTTCTTTTAAGGAGGTAATGATGTAAAACCTCATGTTTTAGGAAGAACGGAACCGTTAGGATTGTTACCGAACCGTTAGGTCTGAGTTTAAGTTTCGAGGACAAAACTTCTTTTAAGGAGGTAATGATGTAAAACCCCGAAAAATCCAAAGATGTTGACCGTGACGTCGTTAGTAAATTAGGTTTGATTTGTTATTTATTATTATTCGTTTGTGTTTATTTTTGCTAACACTTGAGCTCGTAGGTTCATGAGGGACTAACAAGGGTATATCGGTAATTTTTGTGAGTCTAGTATTATTAGTTTTACTCTTTTTATTATTGGTATTACTATTAATATTATTGTGTTATATGAATAATTACGTTCTCTCTCGTTCTCTGTTGGTGAGAGCCACCCCGCGCCGCCGCAGCAGACTACCCGACCACCACCGTCGCGTCCTAACACCAGACAACCACCACAACCACCGCCCCTCACATCGTTGCTGCCCAGAACGCACAGAAACAGTGGGTTCGTTGCTGTTGGTGCGCGACCCAAACCCCGACATCGCTGTTGCCGTGAACTCCGGCCACCACCGCGACTTCCGATGACTCCCCAACGTCCGACGCCGCCGACCTCCGCCTTGTCTTCCGCCCGTTGTGCCCAGTTCTGACGTAAACCCTAATTATTCTTTTGAAACTCTTCTTTCTTTTCTTTATTTTCTGTTATTATCACTATTATTATCATTATTTCTTGTTTTTAAATCTTGTAATTTGGGTAATTAGGGTGTAAATTTTACTAAGATGTTATTTGTAATTAATTTGTTCTTGTGTTGTATTATTTACATGTAATTTGTCTAAATTACTATGTGTAACTTTTATGTTGTAATTGATGTATTAGGGTTTGTAATAATTGTAATTAAATTATTAATGTTCGATTGTATAATGTACCTTAATTTCTTGTGAAGCATGTTTAGGGTTTTAGATGACACTATTATTGGATGCACGAATTAAAAGTTTAATTACCTAGATTAATTCTTGAATGGTTAGTTAAGTATTCACATGTTCTTTATTTCAATCATGTTTAATCTTATCTTGTTTAATAAATTAGGCGATTGAATAACTAAAGTTCGATTCTTGTTTACTAATTTATGATTCTTGATTGAATCTTGTATAAAGAAACTAATTGTTGGAATTCTTGATTGGTAGTTTAAATGTTTATATGTTCTTTATATTTTATTCACATGTTCTTTAAGTTCCTTCTTGATTATTGATTAAGAAATTCATGTTTTATACCCTTCCATGTTGTTATTATAGGACCTTGAATAAGTTTATTTTAGAATTCATGTTTAGGGTAATGTTGTTATTATTTCATGTATGCTTTTAGGGTTAGTGGAAATATTAAAGTTGATTTCATGTTTTACATTTTAGTTTTGATGATAGGAGGTTTGATGTTTGAACCTTAGTTGGATTAGGTTAATTACTTTGGATCTTACTTATTGTTCTAAGCCCTAATTAGGACCTCGGGATCGATTGGTGGAAGTTAGAACCAAAAACTACAAATTAAATAAGAACCGGGATCGGGACAGTTTTGTTAGTGTCTAAAGATCGGGTCACCACGATTATTGTAGTTGTCCTTTTGATCGAATCCTTTGGACTGGAGGTTCCCCTAGATGTTAGCTTTCATAGGAATTTTGCGGAACGGAATTTTGAGTTGTATAGCTCGAGTTATAGTCGTTTTACCAGAACCTGTCGGAACTGGACCAGTTGGAAGTTTTGGTACTTTTAGAGTTTTTCGAGGCTGATATGGGCTAAGTCGTCAACTTAAGAGTTTTAGTAGACATCCCGAGATTTCCGAAAAGTCAAAAATCAGACCCATGGGATGTCGGGAAGTCAAGTTACGACCCTTTTTATGTGGATGCTGTGATCTGTCTTGTTATGTGAAATTGGTAATAAATGTGTTGTTGATTGAAAAGGTTTAATTGGTGTTATTATACGATTACTTGGAATGTGTTAATTAATTTAAAGTATAGATCCATGATTGATAGGAACCTATAGTGTTCCTAGGGGAGGGTTAGGTAAAAGGTAGTTAATACTAACTTCGAAGGGCGCGTTTTGATTAGAATAATTACTTTTATTTTAGGCCCGAGCTAATTCGCATCGTTAGTGAGCTCAAGTGTGTTCGTCTTAGCTGTGAAGTGAAGTTAACCAGGTAATGTCTATGCTCTAATCCCCACTGGGATGCTCTTTGAATGTGTTTTAATGTTTTCTATTTTGTTTTGAGAATTGCATCCCGAAATGGGACTTTTGTGGAAATGTGAGCATCTATTTTGGATAACTGATTGTATTTGTTTGTGCTTTGATTTTATTGAGTTGAGAAATTGGATTGTCTTTTATTAATGGTTTTATTATTGGTTTTGATAAACTTGGGTTGGGTTTGACTTGAGGGTTGTGAGCTGAGATTTCATAAGATACTAATAATTCAAAGTGAAACATTAAGCGGGTTTACTCTTTGATGCCTTTGGTAGGCGATTATTTTTGCGGGCGATAACCCTGAGACCAGGATTTGGTATCCTGTATGGGTTATGTGTCAGAGATCAGGGTTTCATCCCTGATATAGGATAGATGATCTTTGATGCCTTTGGTAGGCGAATGTTCTTGATGCCTTTGCTAGGCGATGTTACCTTATGGGATTTGATATCCCGTCCGCATAATAAAATGAATTGGTTGGGTTGAGGAAAACAGTTAAGGGTTCAAAGGTTTGTGAAATGATTTGACTTGTTCCCTCTCCCTCAAATGAATTGAAATGAACTTAACTTGTTTTTAACGTTAGGGGTAGACATTATTGAGATTTCCCCCTCATTTTTGAAATGTTTTGTTTTCAGGTGAAGATCTATATGCTGGGGACGGGAATTAGAAGTGAGGACGACATGTTTAGAAGTCGTTAATTATGTTGCTTTCTTTTATGAGGAACTTGAAGTTAGTTTTGAGGTTTACTCCTAAGTATAAGTTTGTTAGTTTGTTTACCGTTATCAGACAGTTGTAGTCCTTTCTCGCCTTGTATTCCTTCGGGGATACGGCAGTGGCGCCCCATAAGAATTATGAGTCTTCCACTAATTTTGTCTGTTAACGTTAGTTTGACTTTGACTTTTCTATATTTGAATTTCCGGGGCGTTACACACAGTCAAAGGACCTTGGATAATGTTATACTTTTACATCACGAAGGACTCATGAATGTATACTAGCTTGAGACTGCGAAGGTCATAGAAACCTTACTATGTACTTACAATCCTTGGCATAGTTATTGAAATCTCGATCTGGATCAACGATTTTACAAGTTTACGATCCAAAAATCCTCGATCGATCCAACTCTTACTAGGATAAGTAGTTAGGATCATACGACCCTGTTTTGTCTGAATAATAGATGTTAGAATCATAATACGATTGTATGATCTTGCGATTCGATCCATGATCCTACCTGGATTTGATAATGTTTGCACACAATATAATCTTTAAAAATTTGTCATAACAATTTAGATTTTGTTTTGAAGTTATCAACTGATATATAATTTAACGTATTGCTTCATTACTAGTTAATAAAATGTTAAGATTTTAACTATCCTAGAACTTTATTTGATATTTTCCTATTGTACTAGAATCCTACGATCCTCGATCTGATTCTACGATTCTGATCCTAACTACGCCCATCGATCCTAACTAGGATATCGATTCTAACAACATTGATCCTTGGTAAGAAAGCAAACACAATCATTATATCCTTCATGTATCACAAGGTTTCAGATACTTAATCTATTCTAATGGCATTGCATTTTTCATAGCATGAATTAAGAGGGAAAACCCTCACTTATTATTAACAAATCATTAAGTTATTGCAAGACATCAAATCTTGAAGTTTTTTATTAAGCTTCATGGTTATTATGTTAAGGGGGAGTTACCTATCATCTTTATGATATATTCCTATGTTCCTACCTTCATGCCTTTTTTATGAAACTAATGGGGAGATTTATTGTAGTTACCCTTGGTTGATTACTGTTTTGTTGAATTTTGTCTTTTATCAAAAAAGGGGGTGAAACCTCCTTAAGGTCATTCACGAGGTAAGGCGCTTGGGAAAAAAAAATTGAGTAGAAAGAAAAAATTCAACTTGGCCTATATCAACTCCTTGATATTCTTAATTCCAAGCCTAATATTCTTACAACCTATTATAGATAATCTGCTTTTTTTTTTTCAGGTGATATTTTTCAAGGATAACTACCTAAGAGTATGGAAGATATTTGATTGGTATCTTATCTTTTCCTTACTTAGGCAAGAATTTTGTATATATTCCTTGATTCATGAAGGTTTTGAGAACAAAATCATGAAGATAAACAATCCAAGGGACAAATTTTTCAAACCCTAACACAAGGGTTCCAAGTAGAAATCATAAACAACAAAACCCTAGAAATAGGTAGTTTTTGAATCAACCATTCCAACAAGTAAAGGATACAAGGATATGTTCAATTTAAAAAGAGAAACTCACCAAAATTAAACTAGGAAAACAAGAGAAGTATAAAGGAAAACCACAAACAACTCTTAAACCCCAATGGATCCTCACCAAGCTTGAGGGAAAGGAAAACCACAACTCAAACTCTAAATGGGATATTCAACATCACCACCACAATCAATCATGGATAAAGATAGATGAGATTTGAAGGAAGGGTTTCAAAATACCCAAATAATTTTCACTCAAAAAGTGTAGGTTATTGTTTCATTGGGAGGATACAAGCATATATATAGGGGGAGAAAACTATCAAAAATGAACACAAACACGATAAGGTTGCAAGCGAGACTTACAGATGCCGCAACCGCAACACCCAAAATGCTCCCGAATTTCTCCAAAAAGTCGAGGATTGGCACTGGCATGCCAAATTAGGTGTTTAACACATGTATTTTGGCTTGATTTGCGACGTGAACTTGCTATTTTATAGCGAATTTTGTGATTAATTCACTTGGTTTAGAAATTGGTAGAGTTTTGCAGATTATGCCGAAAATCTAAGGAAAACCAAGAGAAAAAGAAGAGCAAAAAGAATTAGAAGAAAAATAACAAGCAAGGAAGAGGCTCAGCCCAAGACCATGAAAGCCAATCTCAGGCACTCTTGGCACCAGCAGCACCTAGGACAGAGGGAGTAGCAACATGACATAGTAGAGGCGCGGATAGCGCCTAGCCGGACACCAGCCATGCTTGGAGGAATTCTTCCAGCGGCAAGA
Organism: Portulaca oleracea; assembly: GCA_029582165.1. Classification (NCBI taxonomy): domain Eukaryota; kingdom Viridiplantae; phylum Streptophyta; class Magnoliopsida; order Caryophyllales; family Portulacaceae; genus Portulaca; species Portulaca oleracea. The sequence goes on from CM055874.1 coordinate 37,332,242, forward strand.
GGGGCAAAACCAATGCCAGGATGGACAAAAACGTATAAAAGGGAAAGGCGCAACCAGCGCCAAAGGCGCACGCCATTAGGGGTGTTCACGGATAGGGTACTCGAACCGATTGGTTAATTTCTTCGGGTAACCGAAAATTCGGGGCGGCCAAACCCTCGAACTGTAACCGAAAGTTTCGGAGCGGGTACCGGATAACCAAAAGACCCGATAAATTTTAATTTTATGAGTTTCCACTTTTATTATTTTTAACTGTAATTTATAAATTTATAATTAAAGCCACTAATTTTATTATTATTTGAAAGAAAGTTAGTCACAATATGCTAAATACATTTTAATTTTGAGTAATTCGGGTAATTGGCTTTTATAATTAAAGTCACTAATTGCGCTTTCATTATTTTTTATTATTATTATTATTTTAATTTCGGGTAATTCGGATACCCGATTTTTGGCTACAGGTCGACCCGTATCCGAACTGATTACTCGAAAATTTCCTGGTTCGGGTACCCGACCCAATTAAAAAAAAAAATTTGGTTCGAGTCCCCGAAATTCATGACTGGGCAATGAGTTTTCGGATCGGGTATTCGGGGCAGGTTTTTTTGAACAGCCTTACCCGCGATGCCTCCTCCCCTGCCATTTTTGTACGCGTAACATAAATAGAAAACGCCGTAGATTTGAGAGAAAGGCTTTAAACCTAGATTTCCGTAGACGTTCTTCAGCATGATGTAGAAAAGGCAGCCATTGGAGAGGAAGATTGATGATCAAAGCTTTGGAGAAGGAGACTTTCACAAATAAGATTTCACTCAACCTTGAATCGTGGTTATCTCTTGTTTAGTTTCAATTATGTTTTCTAGTAGAATCCTTGTTATTTTCGTGTTTGTTCTTTGCAAGCATGAGTAATTACGAACACGATGTTGATTAATTAGCCTTCTGTATTTGATTTCAATAAGAATTAGTTTGATATAGTTTGTTTAATCTTAGTATTTTTATGTGTTTAGGCTCGGTTCTAAGCCTAAATGCATCCTTTTCCTTTGACATTTTCCTCGGTTCCACAAATAAATATAGTGTTTTCATGTTACTTTTCTTCCCTTTTAGGTACTTTCGGCAATAATATGTAAAAAGAGGAAAAGTGCACAAAAAGAGGCGACAAACGGGACGATCTGAAGAAGGGTTGGAATCCTAATGCAAATCCCGAGAAAACCCGGCCCGAGAAGGTGGAAGGTCGAGCCCTTAGCTTTAAGGCCCTCAAAAGGACTCAAGCCAGCAGAAGAGACCTCACGGCCGTGAGCCTACCTGTCACAGTCGTGACTAAGTCCTCCCAAGACCAACTAAGTGGAGCCTCTTGCCCCCTGGATAGAAAGGGAGTCACGACCGTGACCTAGTGCCTCATGGTCATGACACATCAAAGGAGAAATTTGGGTTTAAGACTGAAGATGCCTCATGGCCGTGACAAGCAACGAGCAGCTCAAGATAGAAGGGTTCTCATAGTCGTGACAGCCATAGGTCACGCCCGTGAGGATATGAAATAAGCTTTCCCCTTCCCCAAGAAAGAGGCCCCACGGTCATGACCATAATAGGTCACGGCTGTGATGCCCTGTTCCACCGACTTAATTTTGGGGCCAAAACGACTTAGTTTTGACCCATTTCCTCAATTGTATATATAGTGAGACACAATTATTTCCAAAGGTAGCCTTTTAGCTTAGAGTTTTAGGGTAAACTCTTAGTTTGTAGTCTTAGGTAGGATTTAGGGTTACTCTCAATTGGGAGAACACTTGCATTACTTTTCTCTAATCTCTAATGTAATTTACACTTGCATTACGCTTGAGGAATCAAGATTTATCTTTGCAATTGAATTTATCAAGATTTTCAAGGTGGCAAAGGGGAATGTCTTGAGGGTGGTCGGCAACACATGGTGAATGAACCACGTGTGGCCGGTGCTAAAGGCCGGTCGGCCGTCCACACGAGGGAGGATGAACCTTCTTCCATCCATACATCATTGGACGCTGAGGGTATGAATATGTTTGCCTCGATTATTGCTGGTTCGCACTTGGACGACAATTGAACTTTTGATGGCTTTTATGAAGTGTTTTTGTGATGTTTTTATGAGGTTTCGAACCTCTGACCTCTTTGCATGTGGCTTGCATGGCTTGCATGACTTATCTTTTTTTATAAAAAATGTTCATGTGATCATGCATATAACTTGAGGTGAGCTTATACATGTAAGGTGCATGTACTTAAGCTTTATTTTCCGGCTTCTTCTTCTTTATTTTTGCTCTTTGCTATATAGGTATGCTATATACTTAGGTGTCAAAACTCGGTGTCTATAGGGCGTGACCTACAGATGTCACGACTGCGATGCCCAAAATTCTCTCGAATTTCTGCAAAAAGTCACGGCTTGGCACTGACATGGCAAGCACTATCGCGGGCACAACGACCGGAATCCTAAAAAAATGGCACCAAAGCCATGTGATGGCACGATGCTACATCATGGGCGTGCCACCCCCTCATCTTCCAACTTTACTTCCTAGCCTCTTTCGATAGGACCCTAGTCGATGGATGTGAAACAGACCCAAGCCCGAACCATAGTTTATTGTTTCTGAAGTCGACCCGCTCTGGGACCGCTAGGGGGCCTCGGGATTGACTTAGGAGGAAAAGAAACCGAAGGCGGACCATTGTTGAATGATCGACGTACCTAGTAACACTATTAGAAAACATATAAAATCTAGACCCTATTTAACCCATATCTAAATGCTTTTTATAGTCTATCAATTTTCGGTCGACCCTTTCAGAAAGCGCCGAGATATTTGGGGCCGAGAAATCTCGACCCTTTTTTGGGTCGACACATTGAAATATCTAGATGCTTTTTTGGTCTACAGCCTGAAAAACCTAGACGCTTTTTTTGGTCTACCGCCCGAGAGTTTCGACCCTTTCTACTGTCCACCATATGGAAAAGCTGGACCCTTTTTGTTGTCTACCACCTCCAGTGCATCGACCCTTTTAATGGTTGCCAAACTCAAAAAGTAAGAATCAAATTTTTGCTATATATTATTACTAGCAATTAAAAGCCACTGGCCAAATATTATCAAAATGTCTAATTATATATACTAAGTTCCATATCCCAACCATTAATTAAACACACTTTTTGAATCCTTGCAGGTACACGCATATGTATAGCTTTAAGGACACCATATATTGCAATGTTAATTCTTTCAATAGTGAAGTCCACACCAAATTTACAAAAGATTGTTGTCAACCAATAAAGTGATTACAACAACCTCTACTAATTAATTAGCAAAAGCTAGCAAAGTCTACCAACAAGGAATTGCATAACCCCTACTAATTAAAAAGATGTCACGAGCAAAGCCTCCAACAAAGAGCTATTAATCAATTTGAACATGCTCTTGGAATATCAATACCACCGGATTATTGAGGTCATTTCTAGTGAGTAAGGTCAATTCCACTTGAGTCATGTAGAACCTGAAAAATAGATGATTTACAATACAAATACAATTATTGTTTTTAAAAAAAAGAAGGAGCAGTACAAGTAGATTTCAATTAGTTCACAAAGTTGAAGCCTATCAATTAAATTAAACAAAAGAAGCTTTGTTAGTAGGCAAATCACCTGAAATTACCTCTTTGGTCAAGTTGGAGAATGTTAAACCATAGCCACTTTCAAGACTTGTACTTTGCAGCAGCTACTATCATAAGAGGCTTTGACTAGACTTAAAAGATTTTTGACACTGTTAAGATTCAAGGCTTTCATAATCTTAAAAACAGTCCAACTGAAATTGAAAATAACTGCATATCAAGGAAAGTAGAAAGTCAGAAACCATACCTTACAATATAAGGAGTTGGATATCACTTGTCCAAGCCTTGATCCAATGTTCTTCAAGCGGGATCGAGAAGTTAACATGCTCTATCACTAGAACCTAAGAGGGGATTGGATCAATATTATTGCCTTTTTTGTCAGCATGGATTTTTCCCAACATTTCATATCGCACATGGATTTATTAAAAGGTAAGCATCATGGTTATTTTACTTGGAAAGAATTTGGAAGTTATGGAAAGCTTGTCTAGTGCCAATTTTCAAGAAAGGATGCTATATATATGGTTGCTTGTTCACGCAAAGAGTATAACAATTTTGAAAGAAAGACAAGGCTTCAGTTAAGAGCAGTCTTCTTTTATATCCATAAAGCATCCTCTGAGTTAAAAGACTTGTATTAAGTGAGTTTGTTAACTAACTTAGGTAGCTAAATGTAGCGTTGACAAACTTAATGAGTATATGTATTCTTGAGGACTATAAAGTGTGTGAATTAAACCTTTAGAAAGCTGAAGCCTCAAGGTGGTTGGTTGGTAGTTCCCATGAAGATGGAACGAGTTCATTGGTAGAGAAGAGTATTTTCCCTAGGAAGTTCCTGGGAAGCTTCACCTCAATAGGACTCAAGGCAGATTGATAGTTGCGAGGGAGTTGGGACAAGTTTGAGTAGAACTCTTCCAGAAGGAAAGATTCCTTCAGGCTGTTGATGAAATCTATTCATTATCTTTGTAATCTTCCCTTAACTGTATTTCAATAATATATTTATATCTATTTTGTCATAAAAACTGCCCATGATTGAATCAAGATCCTTGAGTTGAGAAGGGGTTGTAGGGTTTTTATGTCCTTATGCCTTCCTACCAAGTTTTTAGATCTATATTTGTCTATTATCATGTTAATGTTAGTTATGTTATTTTTTATATTGGACAATCATTTTGTGTCAATAATAAAATTTATAAAATAAGATTTTTTACTCGTACTTTTCTAGTAAATTAAGAATAATTGAATTAAAAGTAAAATTAAAATTAAAACTAAAATTAACATTAAAACTAAGACTAAAATTAATAATTAAAACCTAATCTAAAGTTAAATGAAAGTAAAAGTAAAAACAATGAGATATTTGAATGGAAATACCGGAGGGAAAATCAGAAATTATATATTCAATATATTTAGAGCATGTTTGGCCAAGCTTTAGCTTTTAAAAAAGTTTTTTTTTTGGAAACAGTTTTTAGGAAACTCATTCTATAGAAATTATTAGGTGTTTGGTAGCTCTATTTTTGAAAGACCTTTAAAAATCAGAAACAGTTTCAAATGTTTGGTTAATGTTTTCATAAAAGCTTCTACTTTCAATACTACATTGATAGATTATTCCAACTATTCTTTTTTATCCGTTGTTCATGCTTTTTGAGATCCATCTTTAATAAATAATTTTTCACAAAATATTTTTATAAAATAAATTGATATCATAATTTTTTGAATAATATTTTTATTATGAATCTATTGATATCAATTTTATTTGATAGATAATTATACAAATTAAGATACTATTTGTCCAAGTGTTTAACACAAATACGCAGGTGACAGTTAAATACAAACGGACGAAGTACCTCTTTTATAATGATTATTGTTAATAATCTGATTCATTTTTTATTATAAAGTTATTTATGATTTCTTATTATTAGTATATTTGTCTTGTGAACTCGTAATAGTAAATAATATTGTTCACTTTACGATTCATTATTTATATAAATTTTATACTAAGTATTTGTTATGACAATAAATTTAATTTGAACGTATACACTTAATTATTTTCTTGACATTTCTTATGCTAAAAAAGGATTTCATATATTTAGCATAAAATTAAAATTATTAAACAACATCTATTGTCTTAAAAAATAATTATGAAAATATACTACCTCTGTCCCTGATTAATTGTCCCAAAAACTAATTTCACAAAACCAAGAAATATATGAAATGGAGCAAAAGATTTATACATTGCCAAAAATGTCCTTGAAAATACCCTTGGAAAGATGTAAAAAGTGCATTTATTAGGGATAAAATGGGTATTATAGTTATTGAAAATGTAAAAGTTAGGTAATTAGACAAATAAAAAGGGACGGAGAAATTAGTTAATTGGACAAATAAAAAGGGACGGAGGTAGTATATGTTTTGTAAGGAAAAGATCTGGATAAATTATGGCAATACAATTAAACTATTTAATTCTTTCCCAACTTCTAGAGGTTAGAATCCAAAATCCCAAAATTGTAGCTTCTGCTGCTACCCCCTTGAGAGCTATCTTTTGTTCTTTAAGATTTGGAAGTTATTTTGCATATTTTTAGTGTTTGACATAATTTTAACTTTTTATGTTTTTTTTTGGAGGTAACGAAGGGGCAAGCCCCAAATTATTCAAAACAAAATGAAAGCGTTACATAATGTAAATTCCACGGCCATTCATGCGATATGCTGTAACAATTATTGAACCTCATCTGGCCAATTGGAAGCTTGTCACGTCGAGTAAGGAAAGAGGTGGATTGGGTTTGATTGCCATGAGAAATCTTAACGATGCTTACTTGGTAATGCTTTGATGGAGATTTTTAACTAATGAAGGAGATTTTTGGGCAAAAATTCTTCAAGGCAAATATTGCAAGAATATTTCCAGTTTGGAAATTAGTGATATTGCACATCACCATAAATCTTCGATTAGTTGGAATGGGATTGCCAATACACGACATCTTCTTGCTCAGGGCATCATGGTGACTTTGGGAGATGGCAGAAGGACACGCTTCTGGCTGGATAAGTGGGCGGATAACCAGCCTCTCATCAATATTGCAATTGCTTCGATCACTGAAAGCGAGAGCAACAAGATGGTAGCGGACTATTAGGACAATAACACATGCTGGAAGGCGGATTTCGCTGCAAGACTCCTAAATTCTGCGCTCAAGAAAATTACTCGCCTGGAACTTGCTGAAGAAGGCGTGGCAGATAACTTTAGTTGGGCAAATTCGCCAACTGGGGAATTCAAATTGTCACTAGCTCTTGACATTATTCAGGGACCGCCTGAGAACGACGAAACAAGGGCGGCTGAATGGAGTCGAATCTGGAAACTCCACATCCCTCAAAAGGCAAGATCTTTTTTGTGGCTTCTACAAGATAACAAACTTTTGACACAAGAGAACTGGTTAAAACGTAATATGTTTGAGAGTGGTGACTGCTCGGAATGTGGTGGCACAATTGAAGACCTTGAACACCTCTCCGGTCAATGCCCGAAAGCAAATTCTGTATGGGCTGAGATGGAAGTGGTTGGGTACGTATAGTGAAAAGGACTTCAATAAGTCTTTCAAAAATTGGTTGCTGAGTAGTATTTTGCCGACTACTCGAACATATCAAGGTCCAAAAGCTTTTGCTATCATACTTTGGAATATCTGGCTTTGGCAGAATCGGCGCTCCTTTGGTCATCCTTCTGACATTCCTCATGATCAAGGTCAATGGCTTTTGGATGAAATTGCTCGTGTACGGGAAGCCTTCATGAATGATGATGTGCGTTGGACAGCTCGAGGTTACTACATCAGAGATTCCAGTGAACATATGTTGCACTAGGTTGGGCCGGGTCTTGGTGTATCCCAATTGTGCACTGATGGTTCGACTCGAGGAGATCCAAAAATTGGAGGTGTTGGTGGCGTAATTCGAGATAAGGGAGGCAACTGGATTTCGGGCTTCGTCAAATTTCTAGGTATTCAACCTCCGTTATTGGCGGAACTCCATGTTGTGATTAAAGGTCTCAAGTTGGCAAAGGGACTGGTCTAAATTGACTCGAGCTTTGGGTAGATTTTGTAACGGTTCACCATATGATTACGGAAGATGGTCACTATGTGAATGCGGGACTCAACAATTTAATAGCGCAATGCAAAATGTGGCTCAATATGTCAGGATGGAAGGTTGATGTGGTTACTTGCTATCGGGAAGCAAATCAAGTTGCTGATAAACTCGCTAAACTAGCTGTAGAGAGAAATAATCCCAATGTCGAACTTTAACTTTTTATGTTTAGAAGTTGAAAAAAAGCTAAACCAAACACACACTTAATTTTAAAAAAAAGTAAATGAGTCTCACTTAAATATATGATTAATTTGGTTGTATTGGTAAAAATGAGGTGGGGGAGGAGAAAGGAAAAAATATAATTCAAATATTCGTGTGATAAACTCAACCCCAAACTCATCTCGTGAAACCCTCGCCATCAGTCTCGCGAAACGAGTTTCATTCTCATCATTGGAATGCCCCGCACAACCTCATTTTATTCTCATCCCATACTATGTTAGCAGTGAATCAAATTTAAACTTACCATTGAAAATAGTCTACTTAAACTCTGTTCTTTTATGCGGTTGGTTGGTTGTGATTCTACACCGCACCACAACTTTTCAATTTCCACCACAACCCACCACAATCTACCATTTCAATTTTTTATTTATTTATTAAAAGTTATACCAACTCACTTATAATTATTTCCACCACAACTTTTTACATTCCACCACAACTTTTCACAACTCACCACACTTTTCAAATTTCCACCACACTACACCGCAACCAACCGTAAAAAAGAACTGGACCTAAAGATCTTGCATGTATAGTACTCTTGAAACATATGGTACTTGAAATGTAACTTCAGATTTATTTGAAACGTTGTTAAATTTCTTTTATAAAGTTGTAATTAATTGGAAACGTAATTTGTTGGTTATTAAATATCTGTGTGCTTCTTATATACTACCTCCATCCCAAAATGTTTGTCCTTTGATTAAATTTTGACAGTTAATTATTTACAAATTATAATGAGTTGAAATATAGAATTACCACCATTAGAAAGATAATTTACTAAAAATTACAATGACGGTTATTTTATATTGTAACTCATTATAAGTTGTGAGTAATAAACAGTCAAAATTTCGTCAAAAAACAAATATTTTGGGACAGAGGTAGCAATTCAAAATAAAATACTTATAGTGAATTTCAACTTAACACATGTGTACATAATTTCATTCTTTCATGACGCCAACACATCTGCATATAAAAAGTTTAAAAGTAACTAAATATTAAACATGTAATTATATGTAGTCACATATGTGATAAATTAATTTGCTAATCATCTAGCTTTTCCACCATGCTTAAAAAGATGCCTAAAGATCAAATAAAGAAAAGATGGTCTCACTCACATCACTCACATACAAGTATACATGTCCGACTTCATTCATGCACTGAATTGGGTCTATTAACATCATTTTCAAATCGAAAGAGGCTCATGATTATCACAATTAACTGTGCCTACTGCCTACCATTCTAATAATTTACTATATAATAAGTTAGCCGTCCATTTATTTATTTGATACTCATATTAATCCTATATCCAAACCCTCCTAAGGCCCTACCAAAGAGTATTTTTTATGAGTGGAAGGCATTATAAAAAAGGCAACAGCTTTGCGTCTTCAAAGCCATTTTCATTCCCTACACTTTTTGTGACTAAACTTTATGGACTGTCATACCCCATTTTATAGTGATGAATACAAGATTGTATTAATCTATCATAAAATTATGTTAGTGTATTAATCTATTAGAAGGAGAACCCATATTGATATTAATCTATTAGAAGGAGAACACATACTGATGATCATATTTCTCAGAGCCGACATTTTAATAATTAAAAATTGCTATAAGAAAAGAGTTTTTTCCATACTTAAAATAGTCAACATCCACACTGTGTGTGCCTGATATCCCTTGCCATGCTTAACTAAGTGTGTAAAAGATATGTCTGGAGAATTATTAGGCATGCTTATTAGCGTGGAAAGAAGTTGCTTTCCTTCGCTTACTAAGCGTGACAAGGGGTTGTGTTCCCTCGCTTAAAAGTGTGACCATTGGCTGTTAGGAAAATTGGGATTGATTAAGATTTTGAGGCGAGATCATATCACTATTTTTATGATAAGATTTTTCCCTCATGCAAATTCATGTCTTCAGGATACAACAAAACTTCCTGTAGTGTTATTCGAATTGTAATTCATTCAAGATTTCAATCGAAGTTCTTCGTTCGTAATCGTTTCCCGGATTCCGCTTTGTACTTTACTGTCATTCGATTCTAGTAAGTTTCTGATTTCAAATTACTTTCTCTTAATTACTTTGATTAACTTTATATTAGCTTTAATTGCTTTCTTAATTATTCATATTAGTTTCTTGTTCCAGTTTTTTTCCGATGCATTCCTTAGGTTTAAAGATTGAATCTTTAGTGTTAATTAATATGGTAGGCTAAGTTCTCTTAGGGATAGGGGGTGATTAGGGCCTCTAATGGAGGATTAGGTTATGGAATAGCGGGATTATGGTGATTAGTGAGATGATTCATTTTTCACCCTAGAATTCCATGCGATGGATGAAGGATGTCAGGGGCCAGGAGGCTATGGATCCTTTCATCCTTTATTCATGGAGTTCTGAGGTGGTTAATCGATTTCAATTCCTTGCTTATGCGAGAGGGGATTGGAAGAGATTACTTTGGATTGGTTCCCATACTACCAAGGTTTGTCATGCGCGGGAGTGATGACAACCTCGAAAAGTATAGCATCGATTCATCGCCCTGGCGGGGATAGGGGGGATCGATGCTAGCTCGTGCATAGGAAGTGAAAAACGACTTGACGCCCTGGCAGGGAAGTCGGTGCAAGCTTGGTATGCACGCAATCCCTACACTTGATTATCGAACGAAATATCCCTTAAGACCGTAGTTCCATGCTTAGTCTTTTGTTAGGTCAGCCCGGTGTTACCCCCGAGCCCTTGTTTCCCATTAATTGAGTAGAAATCTTAGTATATTTCTTCTAAAAGATCGACCTTTAGAACCTCTCGAGATTTGAAAGACCAACATAGATCACTAGGGCTCCAATTCCTCGAACATATACGACCGTTGTTTTACTTTGTTAAGAAAACGTTAAATATATATCAAAGTTGAGTATCATTCTATTCATGAATAAGTCTCCCATGGTGACTTGTTCAATAAACCAAGCAACTTCAATTTGTAGACATCCTTATGAAATCTCTACATGTCAATCAATTTTATTATATTTTTTTTGAAATTCAATATGTGTGTGCATCCGTTCGTATAGATTGAGGAGGTAAGATAGAGAATCATTGTATATTAGTATAGGATGTTTGAGAATCTTTGTATATATGGCAACCCTACTCTACCTATACATTCTTTCACAATATAATATTTCACCATTGACTATATGAGTAGACCTAGGGCTCCCACAAGACTTTCACCCTTAATATTGTTACAGCCCTGAATACTGCAGTTGTGTTGTTCTAAGTTCTAACATTAGATATATGAAGGCAAAGGCATTGTTCCAACGCAATTTATAATATGATCATGAATACCTGGAATTAAATGTAAACAAACATAAATGTGTGTCACTCCACTTTTGACATTCAGAGTTGTGGTGAAATCTAAATGGAGGTTGGTTTTGGATGCGTCTCGAAGGTCTAAATCGACATCTGTTGAATCTACGCGAAAGATGAAGCTTATTAAGGATGCTCGTGCGGCGATTGAGAGAAAAAAGGCTCTGGTGGAAAAGGTGTGTGGGCTAAAGGTTACTCCATCCAAGAAGAAGTGATTTGTTTTTCTTTGGGTGGTTTTTCGACTATTGTTTGATGTTTGTTTGGGTTCTCATGATTGTAGCTTTGGTTTTGCTGTTTTTTTGAGGTTTGCCTCGGCTGTTTTTGCTGTTTTGGCGGATACTTTATAGCATCTGTGATGCTTTTAACCTGTTGGCTTCTGATGATCGAATAAAAAAAATGTGTGTCACTCCAACATGACTACATCCAAAGTCAGGGAAACAAAAAAGAAATTGAAAAAATAAAATGAATATTACAGTATATAGGATCTATTGTCAGGCTTATCCTACATGCAAGGTCAAGGAAACATTTTTAAAAAAAAATTGACTTGTGACATGCCAAAATAAAATGAAACCCCATCCAAAAGACTTAAAAGGAATCGTCATAGACACGGTCAAGGCTCCATACATACTTGAGACTAGTGTAGAAATATATATATACACTCCAAACATTCTGAGCATTTAACAGTCTGAATAAGAGTTATTACAATTTAACAAAGACTACTCAGACAGAATACACATTTCCCACCTCCAAATTGAGCAATGTTTCAGTTCCATTACCCAAAACCTAAAACAAAGTTAATTAAACATAATGTGATAATGCAGTACTCGACTCTTCAGCTGATGTAGCCAAATATTTTCAACTCGCTTCAATTTGCTGCAGGCCCACCATGAGGCTTGTTTTCTTTACTGATCCTCCCTGAAATCCACACATAAATACTCTTAACTACTTGGAGATTGCTAGAGCTGTTATAGTTTAGCCTAGAGAGGCAAGGACCATTTTGACTGAACTAACCGTTAATCGGATAGGATCACTGGATTTCAAGTTTCAAACAAACTAGGATTGTACCACTAGTTCGAGGTATAGTTAGTTCTACTGGGGTTCAGATCAAACCCAAGTGGCACGGTTCTCATTTCTGAACCCATTGCTGTCAGCAAATTTGATACATAATACTCAAGTACAGGAAATTAGAAGAGAAACTCACAACCCAGAGTAGGTAGATCAGAAGTCTTCAACACCCTTAGCCTCTTGACTGTGGACACAAACATGCTGCAAAAACCAACCAAAAAACAACTCCACCAGTCAACAAAAACAACCTTATACAAACAGACATTTGCAAATTGTTCAAAGTTGCTGACATCTAAACAGAGCATCAAATGCTGCCCACTGATAAATATAGTAGGTTTTCCTAATATATTAAGTCAACTGCATCAGTTTATTCTACCCAAGAGAAAATACAATACCACAAACTACCAAAGCCGACAAAATACCTACATCAATTTGTCAAAGTATCGGGCTAATGTAATTTTTGCAGTTAATTAAAATTGGTTCTAGCTTTCACAAGAAACAGCCAACATGGACAGGGTTCATGCTTTGACGAAAACATAACATACCATTTACATTGAGTTGAGGGAAACCTTGACTAACGAACAAATAAAAAAACAAAAAACAAAGCAAATGCCAACAAAATGGGAATCCTAATCCGGTTTTCTATTCAATCAATCCAGGGAAAGCAACAAAACATGGGTATTTTTTAAAAACTTGACGAGATAGCATGGGTCCTAAAAGGCACAGGGCATCATATTCATTAATGATAGATTAAGATCTAGAATAGTTAATAAAAAAAAAAGATGCTTACTGCCAAGGGACATCCCCAACAAGCATTCTGTCTCCTTCATTATCCTCATAAACCAGAGTATATTCCCCACTTCCATCCAATAGCCCAGTTATCGGTTTCTGCTCTTCATGTTTCTTATCAATAGGCGAATCTCTTTGAGCTGATCGGGAGAAGCACAAGACAAACTTAATCAGACAACTGTCAAATGAAAATCATTCAATTCAAGCAACATTTTGTTTTAATGAGGAAAAAAAAAAAAAAACAAGCTCAGCAGTTAATAAATGATCCATAATGAGCCTCCCCTGCTTCTTAACTACCCTAACATGCCGCCGATGAGATAAAGTAATCAAATGCTAGGATGTCAAACTAATGGAGAAATGCCTACCTAAACAAATTGACTGTATTTTTTTTCAACACAGTACTTAAGCACACTCGACATATGACAGAATATCAACCATCAATGCATAGTTACTAGGAAAGCCTTGCATGGATTATTACTCTGGACTTGCTACAAGAACTCATGCTTTAAAGAGAGTTCATGCAAAAACATCGTTTACTTAACGGACTCATATTCAAAGGAGAAGTGTAGAGTTACCCGCAAGAAGCCCCCCGAAAAGCTCATCAACAGCAGAGGAGAGCTTTTCATAGGTATCATATACGTTCAAGTCTACCTTCCTTCCAATTGGGACACCATCCATATTAATCTTGACAAATACTCCCTTGTGGGACTTTTCACCATCAGTTTTCTCATTAATGGGTTTAGCTTGAATTGGATTCTGCAATTCAGAGACGGGTTTTGCCGAGCTTGTGCTAGCAAGGTTCTTCCTAAATGATCGGATTGGAGGCCATCCCACAACTGGAACAGGAGCAGCTCTGAATATATTCCCAAAACAAGAGTTATTATTCCCATCAAAATTAAATAATTAAAAGTTAATTATTAAAGACCTCCACTTTCTTAAGTCCTTGAAGCAGATGATATTATGATTATGTGTGAAACAATGGACTTAAGCACAATTCAACACCAAAAGCTAACTTAAGAGGTTGAGGCACCCAAGCCATTATAAACACTACGAGATATGAAGCAACAAAAAGAACTACCTGCCAGAATGCCAGTGCAGTGTATATACAGAAGCACCTAGAGGGAAAGCCGAGAAAGTTTTTTCGCTTTTGGCCCTCCCACTAGTTACACATGGGATAACTAGTAAAATACTTGCAATATGTACTAATAACTGCACGAAAACTAAACCATCCAACAACCCTGGCTAACATATTATTACAATTACAAACTCACCAAAAAAAAAAAAAAACCACGAAAACACACAAAAAAAAAATGGCAGTTATGCAGAGTACAGCCCAATACATATTTAGGCCGTGTTCTATACTGCAATATTTTGCAGTGAGAAGAGAGAATGTAAAAGTAGAGGAGAAAAGTGAGGAGAGAAAAGTGAGGAGAGAAAAAGAATGATTCATGGTGAAATGCGCAGAGGCCATAAGAATCATAAGATCACATAAGACCGCAGTTTGCCAACTGCAGTATAGAACACGGCCTTAGTCCATTAAGAAAAAAGAAAAACACAAAACAACATAGGAAGAATACAGATGATACATCAAACAAATTAGAGGACAGATGAAAGCCTAAAATACCAACACATGATCACAAAATTCCATGTTTGAACAAAAACAAAACAATCCAGGAAGGACTAAACAAGGTGCAAACATGTCGTGGCACATTAATTTCAAGACTATAAATATTTGTACTATTCTACCAGCTCCCTAATTAATAGAACTAATAACTCCAAGATACAAAAATCAGGGGAAATAAATTCCAAGATTGCAATAAAAAGAACAAGACAAGATGTAGAGCAACACATGGACCACAACCACCAAAAAAGAAAAAAAAGAAAAGCGTTGCAAATGTGGCTGTACAGTGAATATCCTCTGTTTATACACAAAACTTTTCTGATTAAAGAAAAAAAGAGTGAAAGGGTAGAGAGAGAGACAGAGAGAGAGAAAAAAAAAGGAAGAAGAGACAACCTTTTGTGAGACTGAGAGGTGTTGGGCACAGCTGTATTTGCAGAAGCAGATGAAAATGCCTTCTGTTCTGAATTCTGCAAGTCTAGTATTATAGTGCAACAGGGCTGTGATGATTCTTTTGCCATAACAGGGAGACCATTGGGGCCTGTTTGGTGGTACTGGTGATTTTGATGATGATTAAGATATGGGGATGCATTGTTCGATTGCTGCTGTTGTGCTTGCATTTGGTAACCTGAACACGGCCATGGATTATGATTGTTGTTGGGCAAACGCTGCTTCTGGTCAGGGAAGTGGTTTACACAGATAATGGACTCATTTCTTTCTCTAACTGATGAACTGTTTTTCTGAGACCACCTTTCATCACCTGGAAGTCCAAGCCCAAGCCTTAGTTCAAGCTTCTTGTTCTCATCACAAGATGACCCCTTTCTCCTTTCCTCAGGAGCTTCTCGGTTTACCCCCCACTCTGTCTCCTTTGGTATCAAATCCAGCAATTTCGGGCAACTCTCTCCCATTTCACACTTGTTCAGAACAATCCTAGACGCAAAATGCCTTTCAAATTAGTAAACACCTGAGGATAACAAACCAACATGGTATAAGTATAGAAACGCAGTTGATAAGACAAAATGTGTGAAATAAGGCAAGCAAGTGATGTGTGACAAGTAGATTGAGATGTTTGGTAACCAGAACTCCCAAGACATAATGACCATCCTCAAATCATGCAACCCCCTTGCTTACCTTTCAAAACTGCGCTTGAAAACCCAGGTAGTAAAACCTCTTGGGAAGGAAGAAAACAGCACTTAACAAAAATAGACAAACGAGAAAAAGGACTTTGGTGAAACAAAGCCAAAATGATAATGATCAGTGGCTTTCAAGGTTTCAAAAACTAACAATACCTTACCCCAAGAGAACAATATATAACAACCCAAGTTAAACCCCACAAATAAAGTGTTGGGCAGGGCAGGAAGAGAACTAATTTAACAAAACTCTAACCCCGCAAAAGAAAAGGTAAGCAACAGACGGCTACAAAAAGAGTGGGTTGAATCATTAATGGGTTGGGTTTTACCTTTGCTTTCCTATACGTTCTTTTGAGCCTTCTTTTTAAACAGCACGCTTCAATGGGTCTCTCCCTCACACACACACACTCTCTATCCGTCCTCTTGTTCAATAGGGTTAACACTGATTAGTGATTAGTTCAATGAGGGAGGGGATATAAATAATATAGATTAAAAAGTGAGGAATGCCCAGAAAATTCTTTCAGACATTGAATCAGAAAAGCAGAAAATAATCCCAAAACAGGAAACAAAATTAGAAGAAGACACACGCAACCAGGTAGAATAGAACAGAACAAGAAAGGCCCCCCAAAAAATAAGTATGAAGTTTGGTTAAGCAAGCAAAGCGTGCTAAGGCCTGTGGTGAGTGCTGAGTGCTGACCTTTTTATTTATGCACAATGCCCAAAACAACATGAGAGAATTCCTCCTTATCTCGCTTTCCTAGTGAGAGAAAGCGATGTGGTGTGGGGGAGGGGAGGGGAGGGAGAGAGGGTGGGAATTGGAGCTATACATTAGTAGTAGGCTAGTAGTATATGAGAGAGAGAAAAAGTGGGGCATAAATTAACCAAAAAAGAGGGAGATTCTTTACCATTTGGAATGGAGTCACTTCAGTGCTTCACTCTACCACTCTTCACATTCGTAAATGGTGTGCCCACTACCCGACATTTAAAACAAGCCAAGTAGCCCTCTCAAACTTAATCACATTTCTTAAGCACTACTTATTGCTAGTTTTTAGAGTTAATTTCCCTTGAGATGCTCCTTTGATTTACTTTTACTGCTTAAGGCATTTGCTGAGTCATACTACTACTTTTATACTATGGTTAAATCCATGCTTGATTTACACTTGTTCTTTTCTCCAGTAACGACTTCTGTTCTCCCAACCGCCTATCATAGCGTATAGGGTGTTGTATACATCATCCTAACCAGGTGTATTGAAATCTATTTTTTTGCTTTAGAATGGTAAACTTTTGCCAATTCTTATTTTATTTTGTGTTATTTTGCTGTATTTTATCACAGTATACAACTCACACAATTTATTTAAAATAAAAAAGAAATATGTGATGTGATGTGATATTTACCTACCTCGACTGTTTTACTTAAGGCCGTGTTCCTTTTTGGGGTTGGCAAACTGCGGTGCCACAGCCTACCGCAATTTGCCACAACGCACCACATTTTACCGTAAATCATTACTTTTCTCTCTCCTCACCTTTCTCTCTCCTCACTTTTCTCCTCTACTTTTTACCTTCTCTCTCCTCACCTACCCCACATACTAATAACCTACCACAATTCCACCACACCCCACCACAATTTCACCACACCCCACCACACCATTCCGCAAAATACCGCATAAAAGAACACGGCCTTATTTTACTTCACCGAACTTTACCTTGTCTTGTTTTGCTTACTTTGCTATACTTATCATCCCAAACATGACCTTAACCAAAATGTGTAAGGAATCATTTAGGGGTGTGTGGGACCGAGACCCTGTTATTTTTGGAGGTCTCATTCTTACTCTCAGTTATAATTAGGAGCAAACTTTTGTAGTTTCACTGAGACAGGGAAATTAATCAAAAAATTTTAATCTTGCATTATTGTTTCCCCATCACTCATACTATCAATTTATACATAAATTAATAAAAATATTTTACTTCTACCAAGACTTGAGTCTTAGTGTAGAGTATAGAAGATGAAGGTATTTACCACTTAACCACTACATTTTTGTTACAAAATTGTTACATACAAAAATCATGTCTTATCAATCATTTTCAATGTATAGTTATTATGAGACTAAGACTATTACCAATGGTGGGTGAACTTTAACTTCCTTATCTATTAAAATATTGTAAATATGAGTCTTCACAATTAGGACGTTCTTCAATAGTGAGTCAAGTGTGTCTCACAAGTCACAATCAATGCTTTAACTCCTTTTTATTTTGGTATTATTGTTTGTTGTTAATGTATTTATTTTGTATATATTGTTATAAATATTGTTATTGCGCTTTGATTTTAAATAGTTGTTAACTATTCTTCTACAACTTATTATCAATGAGCTTGTGATGATATTTTATGAAGATCTAATTTTATCACGAAATTTATTTAACTTTTTCTTAAAAGAACAGAGTTATGGGTGACTTTGAAAATTAAAAAAAATACATTTAACATAATTTTAAGATAGATAATTTAAAATAATAAAGTTCCATCAAATACAACCTTTTATTTCATTTGTTCATCATAAATTTAAAAAAAGTAGATAAGCAATTACAACTACAATGTAGATGAACAGATAAATTAGGAATGAATAAACAAATTAAAATAATACTAATAAACAACTCTCAAAGCAAAGCAGGTTTTGGCTCAAACCTTACAAAACAGTGTCGTGCGAGGTTTATGTTTGACCAAAAAAAAATTGCTCAGAGGTACTCCAATATTTGGGGAAACTATTTTTCGGTACCCCAACTTTTTAAAACTTATTTTGAGGTACCCTTAATTTTTGGGTTAGTAATTATTAGGTGTTTTTCAAGTCATCAATATGATTAAGTGACCGAAATACCTTTGTTCTTCCATTTTTGAAGAAATACCCATGCAGAAGAAGAATAAGGGTATTTCGGTGGAACTTTTTGTCGGGCTCTTATGGTTTCATGTATCACCTTCCTGAGTGTGTCACAGCTCAAATCCTGGGGTTCTACCCTAGCTACAGTCCTAGGGATCCTCCAGTCTGGATGTACGACTACAGGTGGTTGTCCCCGAGCCAGTTTAATGAGGCACGGAGAGGTTGGCCAATGGCTGAGGTGTTTAGGCTCGGTTTTGAGCCTAAATGCACATCTTTCTTTTGACATTTTCCTCGTTTCCATGAATGAGTATAGTGTTTTTATGTTGTTTTTCTTCCCTTTTAGGTACCTTAAGCAGTTATGTGCTTATGGAGGAAAAGTGCGCAAAAAGAGGCTTAAATCGGGACAATCTGGAGAAGGGTTGGGATTCTAACGCGAATACCGAGAAAACTTGGCCCGAGTGTTACTTGGTAGAGCAGCTTATTTAACCATAGGCGAAGGTGAAGATATCATACAACCTATCAACTTGGACCAATTAAAGAAGTTTTATGCATAAAACATCCAACAACCATGA
The DNA here is from genome assembly GCA_029582165.1 of Portulaca oleracea. Taxonomy (NCBI): domain Eukaryota; kingdom Viridiplantae; phylum Streptophyta; class Magnoliopsida; order Caryophyllales; family Portulacaceae; genus Portulaca; species Portulaca oleracea. Next base: position 37,351,509 of record CM055874.1, read on the forward strand.
GTGATCATGGACACTTGACCTTTAAAACAAGACCAGAAAGATCATACAGTAACCGCCCGTTTACGCACTAATTTTTCCTAACCAAGCGAAAGTTGGTCTGGCCCAAACAAGAACGGGATTAAAGAGCAATTGTTATGATTGTTTTTTCTTTTCACAACATGTAGGTGTGATCCAAGATATATTATAAAAGAAACTCAATTTTGTAATCCCGAGTTACAATTTTCCCACCTATTTACAATAAAAGAAGCCCAGAAGGAGCGTAGGCCGTATGGCCTATGCTGTGATAGCAGCCCATATTTATTAGGCCCAAGGCCCACAATAATTAACGAAGGCCACATGGCCTACGTTTACAAAATGGGTCGTCTGTTTTCTGTTCGGTGGATCAGGTCAAAGTCATGCGGGCCTAAGTTAACAAAATAGGCCGAATTTTCGCAAAATAACGAGCTGAGTTTTCATTTTTAGGTCAAGCAAAAATCATTTTGACGTTGAAGGTTGCGAATATACATCGAAATAAATGTGCTTAAACTAATTAAAACATCGACAAGACATGAAAATCTATGTTTTCTGCTTGCTCATTTTTACACTAAACTAAGCATGAAAGAGGGTTAGTAGGTCACCTTGTGCGAACGGTGATACCGAACATGATTCCAGGACTGAAGAGTAAGATCAGAAGGAGTGGGCTCAACGCCGGGCACGAAGCTTCGTGGAGAAGAACCTTCATGAGGCCATGGCGCCGCATGAGAAAGATGAGGATTCCTATGACTTCGGGGTTGCATTTTCTCCAAGAACTCAAGAACTTTCAAGAACTCACTTTCAGAAAGAAAGGGAAGAGCTTTAAGGAAGGAGATGAAGAAGATGTGAAGGAATGAATGAATAAAACATTGCATTTATAGGAAGTTTGTATGGATATGGACCGCTCATTTCAAGGACCCGCCTCGAGATTCCAAACGCATCTCATTGGTTGGAAATCCAAAGGTCATCCATTTACCTCCCAAAGAAGAGACAAGGCCATGTGGCCTCGTTGGAACCACAAGTGAGGTGGGCCTCACCTAGATTCTTTCAACAAGAAAAAAAGAAAAAAAGGAAAAAATAAATATGTAGGCCGCATAGCCTACGACGGGGCATGGCCCAAAAGTCGCGGACCAAGCCCGATAGAGAGGGACGTATGCCACATCACCTACGCTGGTAGAATCATGGTCCAAGTTCTCGGCCCAACTCATCCAAAGCAGAGCCCTAGGTAGGGAATCAGATCAATTTCCAAAAATTCCAAAGAACTAATACTGCGTCTTCTCCTTTTATCTTGCCCGAAAATCTTTCAGGTCACTGCTAAAAGGGACCACCTTCATCCAGCTGCCGCTAAAAGGTCGCTAACATCCTTCAGGTTGCCGCTAAAAGGGACGACCTTCATCCAGGTAGGGAATCATATCAATTTCTAAAAATTCCAAAGAACTAATACTCCGTCTTCTCCTTTTATCTTACCCGAAAATCTTTCAGGTCGCCGCTAAAAGGGACCACCTTCATCCAGTTGCTGCTAAAAGGTCGCTGACATCCTTCAGGTCGCCGCTAAAAGGGACCACCTTCATCCAACTGCAGCTAAAGGTCGCTGACATCCTTCAGGTTGCCGCTAAAAGGGACCACCTTCATCCAGCTGCATCTAAAGGTCGCTGACATCCTTCAGGTCGCCGCTAAAAGGGACCACCTTCATCTAGCTACCGCTAAAAGGTTGCTAACGCCAGGTCGCTGCTAAAAGGCACCACCACCATTCAGCTACCGCTAAAAGGTTGCTGACGCCAGGTCGCCGCTAAAAGGCACCGTACTATCCAGCTGCCGCTAAAAGGTTGCGGACGCCAGATCGCCGCTAAAAGGCACCGCCACCATTCAGCTACCGCTAAAAGGTTGCTGACACTAGGTTGTCATTAAAAGGCACCGCCATCTTCAGGTTGCCGCTAAGAGGCGCCGACACCATCCAATTGCTGCTAAAAGGTTGCTGACAATCTTCAAGTTGTTGCCAGTGAAACATCACGGATTGTCCGTATATCAGGCTACTTTGACCTTCGTCCTATTCGGACTCGATCAAAGTGGGGGCTCTTAGTAGACACCGAGATTTACACCGATGAATTCAGAAGATCAAACCCGACGTGCCAAAACCCAGCAAACCACGGCCTAAGAGCTAACATAGGCCACTGGGCCTATAGCATAACCAAGACGGGCCCAGCAAACAGCCAAGCCTAACATTAAGAGACGTAGGCTGCATAGCCTATAACGCTTCTCAAGTTAGCCCAGCAAGCAGGCCGAGCCCAGGAAAAGGAAGCGTAGGCTGCCTGACCTACGCTGTTGAAACCCAGCCCGTTGCCTCACTGCCAAGTCAGCAATCCTGTGCTTTAATATCATAGGCGCTTGACCTACGATATCAGAATTCAATTTTGGTGCCACCGCTCTCCCTCCAAACCCCTTGATCTTTTCCCTGACTGTTTGACACATGATCATGGCATAGGTCATGCAACCTACGATTCAACCATGATCATGATCATCCCTCCCTCCTTCCATCTTCATCCCTCTTCCTTCACCTATAAATACCCCCACCTCTCCATTCATTTCATCAACAAAAACCTATCATCTACTACTATCATCCACTCTCCATCTCTACTCTCTATTCTATTCTCTCTCAAAATTCTCTCCCACAATCATCATCATTATCACCATCCTATCATCCATACACCACACTTTTAGCCACCCTTACACTCATTCTCTCATCCAAACTCTAAGCGGAGGCCAAGTCGAAGGGGTTTGATCTTCCTTCCATCCCACCGAGGCTCAAAGTGAGGTTTGTGCATCCCTTGTATTCTAATCATGTAATTATATTCTTCAAGTTGTCTTATATGTACATTATTTTGTAAAAACATCAAGTCTTAATGTTGCATCTTCAAGAATATAACATTGTGAAATTCATTAAACTTCTCCCCGCTCATTTCATTTCAAGTTTGGTTTTAGTAGAACCTGTTTTTAAAAAGGCGGATTTGAGAATTATTTAATTCTCGAATCCGTAACCTTGCCCCCGGACTTAGAATTCAGGTTCGCAGACCAGAGTTATTTTTATTTCTTTTTTTGGTTTGTCGATTTCCTTAAATCGGCTGGCGACTCTTCTTTATAACCGCTTTTATTATTATTCATGCATGTTTATTACACCAAAAAATTTATAAAATGATCTTATATTTATTTTGTCCTAACCTACGGCCGACCCAAGAGAAATGGTGTAAAAATTGTCACAATCCACTTGGCCTATGACAATTTTTGCCTTTTTCTGTTGGGCCAGTAGGGCGCGAGCCCAGCAGAGGAAGTGTCATAGGTCAAGCGGCCTATGACCCCCTCTGGTGACCCATCTCCTCTCTTTTGGGCCCAAGTTCGGATATGATTAATATGAGGTCATTAATAAAATAGTTCGGTGTAATTTCATGTGTGTTAATAATAGAATCGGTCCTTAAATGAGGAAAAGCCCCTCCTCTCAAAAACGTGTTTTATAAAATAAAAACATCCTTATTTAAGGACTAAGCAACCTTAGTCGACTCCCAATCACTAAGTAACACTCTCGAGGAAAAAGCGGTGGCTTTTCCCGGGGTCCTACAGCGATATAGCCATTGCTTCCTCAAAACCTCAATTACCTTCTGAAGATGGACTATATGCTCACCTTCATCTCGATAATACACCAATATGCTATCGAAATACACCACAACAAACTTGCCAATGAAAGGTCTCAACACCTCTTTCATAAGCCTCATGAAAGAACTCGACGTATAGGACAACCCGAACGACATGATCATTCACTCATACAACCCGCCTTTCATTTTGAAGGCGGTTTTCCACTCATCACCTTCCTTCATCCTAATTTGATGGTAGCCGCTCCTAAGGTCGATTTTCGAGAAAATCTGGGACCCATGCAACTCGTCTAGCATATCATCCAACCTTGGTATGGGATACAAGTATTTGATCATAATATTGTTGATAATGCTACTATCAACGCACATCCGGAAAGTTCCATCCTTCTTCGCCACAAGTAGCCACGGTACGGAAAATGGACTCATGCTCTCCCGTACATATCCCCTCTCCACAAGCTCATCTACTTACCTTTGTAACTCTCAAGTCTCCTTCAGATTGGATTGATAAGCCGCTTGATTCGGTAATGGTGCTCTGGGGATGAGATCAATGCGATGCTCAATCCCATGGAGGGGCAGTAAATCGAGTGGCAAATCCACCAGAAAGACATCGACAAACTGATCGATGAGCGGGGCCACTAGAGGGTGGATGACTTTCTCCTCCTAAGTCTTGTTGGCTTCAAGGAGGAGTAAGTTATAGATGCCCTTACCCTTTCCTAGAGCCCTCTTGACCCGTGTCTCATTTATGTGTTTCGGCTCCACACAACCTACCCCAGTTTTTACTAGAAGTAGCTCATGGGGCGCTAAAGGTTTAAGTTTGACCCTTTTTTCTTAATGACAAAGGTATATGTGCTCTCAAAGGCATCATGAAATGGCGTGTCTATCGAATTGCCATGGCCTTCCCAACAATGTATGACATGCATTCTTGGGTACCACAACACACAAGATCGAATCCCCATATTTATAACTAATAGAACGAGCAACTAAAGCTTGTTTCGTCACCTTGATTTCGTCCTTTTCATTTAACCAATTCAAAGCATAAGGTTGAGGGTTTGAAATAAGGGGTAGCCCCCAATTTCTCAACAACATAGGTAGGTACAACATTCGTGCAACTTTCTTCATCAATGATCACGTTGCAAACCTTCCTATTTATGGTCATCGGGAGTGAAATATCATTTCTCAATGCGCCTTATCCACCAGTGTCTCATTCTTATGTAGAACACGTCTGAACACAGGCATCTCACTACGATCGAGAGCTAGAGTAGCGGGAACATCATCATCATCTTCGGACACACTACAATCCTCCACTACAAACTCCGGCTCTTCTTATGCAACCAACAACTTATCCTCGATTTCTTGGACCTATTGCATGGTTAATGTTCTCATTGTAGGGCAATCGACTTAGAAGTGTCCATAGCCTTGACATTTAAAACACTTCTTCCCTTTCATCTTCTTTAGGAAAGCCATTGGCGAAGGATAGAAAATTCCTTTACCCTTGTTAACTCTAGGCAGCGATAAAGTAGAACAGAGAGTATCTTGCGGCCTAGGTGTAACCGTGGGATATGGCCTTGGAGGAGGAGCAAATGGACGATTGAAAGGCCTAACACTAGCCTTCTCCTTCATTCTTTCAATCTTGCTAGCGATATTACACAACTAGTCCAAAGAGTGATATAGTTGTATCTCAACCTTTTTGGCGATCGAGGCAGACAAACTATTCTAAAACTGCATCATAGTTTGTTCGAGCGATTCTTGTTCGAGCGATTCTTGAAGCTCACTCCGAATCAACAACTACTCAAACTCCTGAATACACTCAATAACACTTCTCTTCCCTTGCTCAAGGGAGAAGAGTCTTCAAAGAATATCTTGCTTGTAGGTACTCGGTGGAAATCTCTTGTTCATAAGCTTCTTTAGTTTTCCCATGATTCAAGTTCGCTCCGACCGTCCCATGCTCGTTGTGCCTTTACACTCTCAAACCACAAGGAAACCACCTTCACCAGTTTCAAACTTGCCACCTTAAATGTCTTCTCATCACTATATCATTTTGCATCAAAGATGCATTCCACCAATTATACCCATTGCAAATATTCATCCGTGTTAAGAGAGTCGTTGAATTCCTTAAGCCGACCTTAACATCATTTTAATCTCTTGGTGGTTGTTCACCTCTTCCCGTACGTTGAAACATGGGAATAGAGTCTTTATTATCATCACTCGACCCAAAGTTAGGACGAGGAGAGATAGGACTAGGGGAGTGTCTCTCTTGTAAATGCTCTAGTGGCCTTCATAATTAATAGGCCTAATAGTAGGTGCATTGCTTGCAAAATGTACATCTTATATAGAGGACCTAGTTAGTGGGGCAAGGGGCAACTTAGTAGCATAAGCCTAAAAGTACCCTTGATTTTTTAAAGTCCTGACTTCTGACAGATACTAAACATAATTATGTACTTCTAAGTGTATATATCTTTTAAAAGCTAAAACAAATTAAACTATATTATGTGAAATACAAACAACTATTCGAATAATTCTAGACTATTTTAAATGTACAAACTATCATTCTAGATTTTTGTGAAAAACATATAATGTTATAGATTGGCATTTTCGTCAAAAAATCAAATAAGACATCGATCACTTACACCAACATCATACCTATGGAATGTTGGTATCTATGAATTAGTGTGCAGAGCACCCAGCCCAACGAAACCAATTTAGTTTTTCTTAATGCCTTATTTGGAAAGGGAGCTGGTTTTTCTTCTTAAAAACGTGGTTACAATTTATGTAGACATGTAACAAGTGTGTATAAATACATATATGATTGAAAGTTGGACGTACGATAAATTTCATATAAAGGGGCAAAATGTTATCTAAAGTCCTCCACCAACCAACCTGCAATATCTACATATCTATCGACATTAAAAACTAGCAAGGACATGATAGAAATACAATCAAAGAAATGCCCAGAAACTTTAGTGGACATGGCATTCGCTAGTTCACATTCATACATTCGCAACCTTTTACTTGAAATGCAAGGGGGGGCCCTATTTCCACTAAGTGCGAATGGAGGCTTGTTTTAGAGTGGGGTTGCTTCAATGTAGGTTCTAACACTGTTCAATTGGTTCTTATCTGCTTTCGCAATGGAAAAGTGGATCTTTAATCATTTTTATTTTGACGACGGATCTTTTATCATTATCCCAATTAACACTATTTACCTTTCCAAATTAGTTTTTTTTTGCCTTTTTATCCATACTATACACAGTCCTTTCAAGGTATTCAATCTTTGTATCCATCCAACGGCCGAGTTGACGCCTATCTATTTAAATTCACTACATACATTATTAATGTATATCAATTTTTCATATGTTAAATCTAAAAAAGAATGATATTAAAAAAATATGAATTTTTAATAATATTAATAAATTTATGACGAATTTTATAATAAACATTAATGAAGTCTTTTTTATGACATTTAAAACCTTGAAAAACTTTGATAGATACTGTTTTTTGTAATAATTGATTAGAAATGTCTACATTATAAATATTTAAGTAATATATAGCTAATAAAAAAATTCATGAATTTTTAATAATATTGACAAATTGTATGTTTATTATAAAAAAAAATATCCACATGTTTTAACACTACTAGAAATATGTGTATTACCAATAGACCTGTCAATTCGGTCGGACGGGTAGGTTTTGGGTTGTTAGTATATCGGGTTCGGGTAAATAAGGGTCGTGGTATTTCGGGTTCGGGTAAGACCTCGTTCTTTTATGCGGTAACTTGCGGTGCAGTACCGCACCACACTGCACTACTCAATATTCCACCACAATCTTTACCAAAATATCTTCTTACTTTTTTCTCTCATCTACTTTTTATATTCTCTCTCCTCACCTACCCCACCTACCACAACACAGCACAACCCACCACACTTCACCACACTTTTTCAAATTCCACCGCACCGTACCATTACCACACCGCACTACACTGTATAAAAGAACGGAGCCTAAATACGGGCGGTGTGGTTTCGGGTCAACCCAACGGGTTACGATTGCGATCTTTTTTTGTTTTTTATTTTTAAAAAATGATCTCTGAATACTACTTTTTGTACACTATACATAATAAAATATGATTATCTTTTACTAACGATAGACAGTTGTCACTATTTTAACTTAAATTAGAGACATAACAAATAAATAAGTTGCGTTTATAATTTAATAGTTAAAAATTTCAATGAAAAGTCACAAATTTTAATAAAGTTGAATAAAAAAAAAATTCGGGTCAAACGGGCGGGTCGGGTTTGACCCGCTAATTTTCGGGTTCGTTGTATTTCGAGTTTAGTTGAAAAAATCGTGTTCAAAACCCATAACTTTCGGGCGGGTTTGGGTCGGGTCAGGAATTGACAGGTCTAATTACCAACAATTTTTTTTCCAACCAATTTAAAATGGTTGGAAAAACCAAACCGGTTTAACAACCATTTCATATTCCAACTATTTTCAAAAAAATTACGTGGGAAAAAGGGTTGGAAATTCCAACCAATTTTACTAAAATAGTTAGAAATTTTTCCTACCATCCTTTTTTCTGCGATTTGAAAATGGTTGGTTCAAACTCAATTGGTTCAAACTTTTTTCAAATAGTAGAAAAAATGATGGTAGGAAAAATTTCCAACCATTTTAGCAAAATTAGTTGGAATTTCCAACCCTTTTTCCCACGTAAAATTTTTGAAAATAGTTGGAATATGAAATGATTGCTAAAACGGTTTGGTTTTTCCAACCATTTTAATTTGGTTGGAAAAAAGTAGTTGGTAATACATATATTTTTAATTGTGTAATATATCAATTTTAATGTTAGAAACAAAAGTGTAATAGAACATCAAATAAATACTCTTGTTCTTCAAAAATCACCTTCATTTACAAGAGCACAATATTTTGAATAAATTAATTGCTACCATGCATTATTTTGAATAAATTAAACATAAGAATTAAACCCAAACACAACAGCGAAGTAGTCTGGACATACGACTCAATTACTGCTAATTAATTCTGTGAAACCATTGTAACCAAAAGTTTAACCTTCCTCAATCTCACTCAAATATCATGTGGGATCATCTTAATCAAAGACTGACAATGATGGTTTTAGGCCCAACAATGGTTTTTATACACTAACAAATCACAACCAATAAATTGAAAGCAAGAGTATTGGTAGCTTGTACGTATTTAAGATTATTTCATAAATGTAGTGTCATTGTCGTTGAATGAGAGTCTTAGCGCAACAATTGAGTTGTTGTCGTGTGATAGTGAAGTCACGGTGTGGACATTTTTTTTCTCGCTATTCAGACTTTTAAACATCTGCGGGACGGGAGATTTGTCTCTTTAGGGATTATTTGCATATTTCATAAATAATAGTTGTAAAATTACTTTCCCTTTACTTGGTGCATCCCATGAATCATTAAACTAAACTTTCAAGAGTGAACACCTACTTGTTCCAACTCTTTAGGATTTTCCTCAAAAAAAAAAAAATTGTTTAGGATTAGTCCAATTTGTTCACAAGATGTTAGGCTCATAAGAAAGTAATTTAGGCAACCATTATTTAGAAATGTACACAATCACCCTAAAGTTGCATCGGTACATTGTAGAACCAAGTTAGACACAGTTTAGGCAATCCCGATGTGTTTTGGTTTGGAAAGAAGTCAACACTCGACTTTTTTAAGGGAAAAGCGAAGACAAAACTAAAAAGAAAAACCAGAAAGACTCTGCCTACGAAACTGAGAAGCGGATTCGTCGGGGGTAAGGCTACGAACTCGAAAGATGAAAATCTTTGAGTTCGACTCTCACAAAAAGAAAAACTCTACTAAAAGTTACAAAAATGAGTTAATAAAGTTTGGAAGGAAGATAGATTGAAACTTTACTTGACTATTTCATTACACATGTAAAAGAATGAAAGAATTACAACATATACAGACTTTACATTAGGAAAGAAACACACAAAAGTACCTACATGATGTTTTTAGGAGAAGCCTTACGTAGCCTTTCTTGAAATTCTTGAACTGTATGATTTTAGGTTACCTATTTCCTAAACATGTATAGATTAATTGGCGGAATATTCATACCAATTACAAAATAATTAATCATCCAGGAAAGAGAACTTCGGAGGCTTAATATTATACCGGATCGCTAATATGGCTGATGAAGAGGATGACCTTTGAGATTCCAATGGAGAAATCCTCTATTGTAGGTCCACACAGCTCTCCGGGAGCTCGATTGCTAGATCGACCCGATTCAGACTAATCTCAATCTAAAATGTATGTGTTTACGGTAAATCGTGAATTGTTTCAAGAAACAATAACTGTAAACTAGGAGAAAGAGGAACTCAGGAAATCACTTTGGTATCTCTCTAGAAGTCTCAAACAATCCATAGGAATAAATCCCTCAGAGAGACTCATCTTTATAAAGTTAGATGGCTTGGGGACAGGGTTAACCTAAACCCTAATAACCAACTTCTCTTAAAACATCGTCTGAGACCCAACCCGGTCCATGTTCACCCAACATGAACCGTGTTGTGTTGATTTCTCCAAGAAACCAACTTCTAACACTTTCAGAAATAATACTTTATTATTTTGGGCCAAATACATTGTTTCAGGGAACTAACTTGTGTGACCCAGTAGGACCAAATAATATAGTTGTAATTAAACATATTTAATTACCAAATATAGAGGTCTCTAGCAAAACATACAATAACTATATTATTTTGGCTTAAACTCTAAGTATATTGAACATTGTCCGGACACCCCCAACAATCTTTTACTTGTCTCACAAGTGTTCGATTCCTTGCATTTACTTGTCACTTATTGTCTTATGTTCGGATAAGGTAAGTTAAAGTCATTCTTATGTAAAACTTGAATGTTCCTCTATCACCGAGTTAGACTGTGAAAAGCAGATGATCATCTATTGATTCATCTGAGCTCGACCAAACATTTTCAGTTTAAGCTCATCGAATGGCTAACGAGACGAATGTCCCTAATAGGAAGGAAAATGTCATCTTGTTCAACTACACATTCTCACATGATCCAATTGTAACCTAAACACTGCCTCTATGGCCTCATGTTACGAAAGGCGTTGGACGCGCTCCAAAGTTACAACAGACCATGTAGTTTTGTAATGAACTCAGGATTTAGAAATTTTCCTTTAGTAGCAAGAGCTCTTATGACATTCACGACTTAAAGAGTTCCCGTTGCGGGTCAATTTGGTAGTTGTTCAACATTACCCATATGATTTATTTATGATGCCTCTACATCACCATGATCACGAAACTTGATCATCACGTCAACCCTACATGCTAATTATAATGATATTATCACTGTCCTTATGCGATAATACAATTAGGAACTAGGTCGACCGTCGACCAGAATTAGCATTATCAAGTTCACTTAATGGGGTTTCAGAAATTACACCTCATCCAATTTTCCATTTTGAATTTGCTAACCCATTTCGACATTTACATAATTTTAAACTACAATTGATGTAAAGCTTGAATCTTATTCTTATTGATGAATCTACAAGGTCATAATTCATGAACAATTCATGTAAACTTGACTTGTTCACATTCCGCAATGTGTTTAATACCTATTGCCCATGTATGACTATCATGCTCTAAGTGCAATAGGGGTTTAGTCCATAATATTTGCAATGAACCTCACACATTTTATACCATCTCCACTAGCGACCTTTCGTATGGGATGATATCTTTGGAACTCATGTTTGGATTCGTAGTGAACTTCAGTTCCTTTGCTTGAGTGATGACTCTTATCAACAAAGCTCCATTCCTCTCGCAAGGCTAGAAACACTACCCAGTTTTAAAACGAACTTCACAATCCTAACAGTTTCTGTCACAATTGCTAAAGTCGCGCCACGCTTGTCTTATTTGTAGAATTAAACCCGTGTCATGTCAGGAATCTCTTCCAGCTCACCTCAATACCACTCAAACAGATTGTATAATCTTCTCTGACCTTTTAGAATCATACCTTTCTGACATAAATGTAGCATCAGTATAACTCTTCACACTTAGCTTTTACCAACCACTTTAGACTGAGGATATAACCTTAGTTTTGCTTATACATATACATAACGTATATGTTATGTCAAGCTTTGAGCATCTCGTGGCATACGTTAATCTCACGCCTGAAGCATAAGTTATATGTCTCATCCTTTTTAGGTCTCTTGATTGTTTCAAGACAATCAGATTCACTTAAAGATATGTCATGATTCATGGTAATTAATCCATTCTTGAAGCGGGTTGAACTATTCAACACATTATCAACTTTAATTCAATCAATCAAAATCTTTAATCTATCATTACAGATCTTGTCTCCAAGAAAATTCTTAGCCTCACCAATCCTTCATTTTGAAAATTATTCCCAAGCCAACCTCAGTAGATCGCAACATAGGAATCTTCTTCTCAATAGGCAGTATGTCAATCACATATATTATTAGAAAATTATTGCCAAGTCAACCACAGATAGTCTCTTGAAGTTTACAAGGATTCCAACCAAAAACCTTTGGTTGTGTCAAGTACACATCCTCCATCCAAATCTAATTTTGAAGGTGGTTTTGAAATCTATCTGTCACATCTCATACTCATACTATGAAACTATGGCTAGGAGTATCTTAATGAACCCATATTTTACCTTAAAGGCCCTCTTATGCCTAACGAATCACACCTTCATGCAAGTCAATCAAGTTCTAAACTTGGTTTCGAACATGGATTCCACCTTCGATTTCATAGAATCATGACATGTTAAAACTTCTTTGTAGTAGGTAGAGTCATTACTTTCTAAAAGTAACATCTCATGCACATCCATAGGAGATCGATATCTCTGTGGCTAACTGAGATGTTTACGTGACCTTGCTGAGAGTGGAATCCATGGCACCTCCTCCTCAACTTTTCAGGAACTTTTACACCTCAACCTCGTTCCTAATTTCCTGTCCAATAGGAAAATTTTGAAATAGGCTAGGTTACGGAGTTTTAGGTGATGAATGCAGTGTTTGTGTCTCTTGAACTTTGGTAAGTTCAAAAACTCTCCCACTCTTTCTCTTAGAGACTAACATACTATCTAAGAAGAAACCATTTTGAGATACAAACACTATCTCTACAACATTTTGTAGAAGTGATACCCCTTCCTTTCAGAAAACAGTTCAGGAATGATAGGCCCTAAAAGGTATTAGGTGTCTACCGCAAGTGTACGGGTCTGTGTAGTATAAAAATGTCGTTCTCTCTCAAGGATTTGTGTTCAACTACGCACTAAACTAGTTCACTGCAAAGGATGCTAAGTCAATCAAATAGTTATGGTAATAATTCAGAAAATTAAACTAAGAAAGCGGAAATTTTTAGGGTTTTATCAAATAATTAAAAGAGTTCAAGGGAGTCCACCCTAGTCAACCAATCAACAATCTCAGTGTAAAATGGTAAAAGAATTCGAGGTCTACAACCTTTCTAAGGCCTTTCACAGGAATCTTTCGATTCGAAGTGAGTTACAGTGATTAGACTAAACACCTATTTTCATGGCTATTCAACCTAATCAAAGCTAAGAACTTATTGTAATTGACCCTAAGCAAGAAACCATTATTTCTAACTGTTTTGTAGCCTATTCAATCTTCGTCTTTCCAATTCAAAATACAAACTTTCGTTCTGATATTTAGAATCTAAACCAGGCAAAGGCGGTTAGCCAAATTACTATGACAAACAAATTACGAAGATTGAACGATTAAACGAAATAACTTCACACCGAGATTGTATTCAAAATCAATCGAAGGACATCGAGTTTATCCCCCAAACAAAAGTATTTAGCTACTCATAATACTAGAATACTAACATCACACAAACTGAATTAAAACCGAAAAGCATAAAGAAAATAGGAGTAACCGAGTGTTTGAAGTGGCGGAATCGATCTCTTCGTGTCACCCGAATCGATCTTCTTCTTCTCTTCAATCACTTTACGATAATCTCCAAACTACTAATAATCTAAAAGAACTAAACTTTTATGAAAGAAACTCTCTAAAATCTACTCTAGAAACTTGCTCTCTCAAATCTTGGATGTCCTTAAACGGCTGGCTGGGGAACCTTTTATAAGGCATGATTAGGGCGCCAGGCGCTGGCAGCGTCTGGCTCAAAAAGTAACTTCTCCGTGTCCGCACGCTAGTAGTGTGTGGTTCAAAAAGTAACTTCTCCGTGTCCACACACCGGCAACGTGTGGTTTAGCTCTGGCAGCGCCTGGAGTTTTCAGCGAGACCTACACTCTCTACCTTAACCGCTGCCAGCGTCCAGGCAGGCGCTGCCAGCGTCTTGGTCTTCCGCCCAATATTTGGGCCGAGCCTTGCAGCTTGGGCCATTCCTTTCTTCATTTTCCTTTTCTTTCATCTTTCTTTTTAATTTCTTCATATTTTTCTCCCTTTTTCCTCCAATTCTTCATGCTTTTAGGTGTATTTTCTTTGATCCCTACGAAATATACCAATCTCGCAACCAAGTGAAGAAATCACAGGAAAATGGTATAAAAACATAAAATTCTGGGTATAAAATGCATGAAATACATGTGTTTGAGCCTTGAAAATTACTATAAATAATCACTTATGAAATCCCCCCATGCTTAGCTCTTGCTTGTCCTCAAGCAAGTCAGAATTAAAAAAAGGAGGAAGGGTTCAGACAGGAAAACGGGACTTAGGAAGAAAGAGAAGCGACAATAGTTTACGATAGGGTTAAAAGGAACAAAATTAAACACCCTCTCAGACTAACCAATTAAACACATCAGTTCAACAAGCAAACACCAAGATCAATCTGGAAGAGAAAAAATCAATGCAAAATAGATAGGATGAAGTTTTCGAAACCAAAGAAAGAGAACAAGTACTTCAAATGCACAAATCCGCTAACAGTCTCAAGAAAAATGCAAATATGGAGCGGTTGGTTATGGACGCAGGCCAGTCAAAAGAGCAAACCTCACTTTAGGATAGAATATGAACACTCAAACATTCAAATTTGAATATATTTATATATATTTGGGTTTTTCTCACACTCAGACCAAAAGAAGCGACCTACTATAAGCTTGGTAAGAATCTCGCTCTCCACTGCTAGAATACAAAAACACAAGTGACAATCAAGAGGACTTTTCAGGGTTGTAACGAGGCTTAAGCTAGGGAAAAGGAGTGGTAATATTTTGGTATGAGGAGTTAAAGGGCCATGCTTGGATTGATTTTCAACAAAGAACTGCTCTCAATCTCACCTTCTTGCTTAATTTGTGCAAGGAACTCACTTTTCTCCCTCATTGATATCAAAACACCTCTTCTAACTTTACAACCTGGTCAAAAGCTTTCAGAACTTTCAATTGAGATTCCCTAATCACCATTTTCTTCTTGGAACTCTTTTTTCTCTTTTTCTTAATTTTATTACTTCTCTTTTTGGTGGGTGATCAAGGGATAAGAAAAACATAAGAACATAGCTTGCCCTCAATATGATACAAGAATAACACTACCAAACGCCAACTCATAATGATTGGGAGTATAATGTGTCCCAATTTTATCAAAGATCACAATCGCTCCAAAACTCCTTAATTACTTTCATTCAAAACACACCAAACCAATTCTTCTCTTCAAAAATAACAAACTCTCACACATCCAAGCAAGGCAAAGGATAGGAATTACTACAGGTCAAGGCTTGTATTGTCAGGGTTCAGTCATGAAAGAAGGATAAACAAAGGCTAGACGGGGCTGAAAGATGGTAATTATAATGTTGGGGGGTTATGTAGTTCAGCAGAATAAAAATGAATGCCTCAATCACTTTGTCACGGCGTGCAATGCAAAGATGCAATTTTAAGCAAGATGCAAAACAAGTTCTAGAGACGCAACCAATGGTGGAGTCACTCATGAAATAAAAGGATCGATAAAAATGATCAATCCATACTTTTGGTTATGTGGACTCACGGGATAGGGTTCAATCAACTAAACCTAACCCAAATATTTGCGGCACGCATATTTACACTTACTAAGATAGTCAAAGCAGTCAAGCACACGTTTCATAACTTGACTCAAAATCAGAAGATTTGCAAAATCAGTTTCAAAAACTTTTTAGTTCTCAACCACACTTTTCAAGGTAAAGCAAGGCAAATTGAAAGTAAAATTGGTTTACAAATCATCACCGAATGTGTTTCATATTATTAGTCCTAATCCTATCTTATATTTTTTTTTGGTTTTTCTTGTCTTTTCTAATTTTTTTTTTTTTGGCTTTTTCTAATTTTCTGTTTTTTTTTTTTTTTGATTTTGTCAAAGTGAATGCAAAAGAAAGAAAAAGAAAAACAAACTAGGGAAAGAAAAGAAAAGAAAAATCTCGCATGCTCTAACTAATGCAAACTAGGTGAATGTAATTCTAAAACTAGAAGAAAAACTAAGAAGAAAACCTAGAAAGGAAATCTAAAAACAATCACACACACACAAAAACTGAAAAACTCAAACAAAGAAACACACTAAAACAAGAAAATCACACTAAAATATGAAAAATAAGCATGAATCAAAAAAACGAAAGACAAAAAAAAAGAGAAAATTAGAGAAATAAAGAAAAATAAGAAGAAATATTCACAAAGTGGATAGATAAACCCCCACCCCCTCCCCCATGCTTAAACATTGCATTGTCCTCTATGCAGAAGACAATGGTGGAGCGGAGCAAAGGATTAATCATCCTCGCTCAGTGGGGATGGGGCGGTTTGGTCATTAAGCGGCGGAGGCAAGGACTGGTGAAACATAGCCTAAATAAGGCCGGAAAGGTGGGCAATAGACTCGTCAAGACGTTTGAAACGCCCATCGGATTGGTTCCTCATCTCAACAAGATACTCCTGCAAATCATCAACTCGGCGCTTGGTCCGGCTAATGGCTAACTGGATGTCGCGGTAACGCGCCTCATGATCTATGGAAGGTTGTTGGGGTTGAGGGTCAGGTTGTTACTGTTCAGGCTCAGGCTGTTTTGTTGGGGCTCGACATCAGGAAGGGGAGGCATCCAAAAAAGGTTCGCTTCGTTTTGAGGGGAGAGGTGGGGGTGAGGCAAGGGAAACCTAACATTTTTGGGATAAATCCACAGACAACGCTGGTCGCTATCGAATTTTCACATTCCAAAAGAACGACATTGTTCTTTATCTATAAACATGCTACCAGAAACACGATCAGGGGCGGTCATGGTTGGTCTAAAGCCAAATTGGCGCGCTAGGTGTGTGATATATCCACTATGCCTATCCCTGCGGTGGATGAGGTAGCAAGGCGTGAAAGGTGCGAGGCAAATAAGGTGGCAGGGTCAGCGTGGTTGTCAGCATCAAGCATAGCATGCAACATACAACAGTCAGATTTGGTAGCTTTGTTTGAACGACCAGGCCTCCCAAAAATGCCGCAAGAGAGGATGCGGTGAGTATACCTCAATGCGAGGTTTCTAATAAGGGTGGAGGTGGAGTTGCTAGGGTCCCAATCATCGACACCAACTATCCTGCGAAAGAAACCTTTCCCGTCCCAGTTCAAAGGAATAAGGTGCGGGTCTCTACATGTGCGCTCGGGGAGACCAAAAGCACGGGAAAATTCAGAAACAGTTATCTCCCTAACCCTACCTAAAAGTTGAAAACGAATAAGGTCATCCCTCCTATGGATGTTCACCTCAAAAGTACTAAGAAATTCCAAAGTAATCCCCCTATAGGTCGGCTCACCTAGCCTAGCAATATGGGTCAATTGGCCACGTCCCAACAACCAAAGAACATCATCAAGCATTCCACAGTTTCTCAAGAAGTCCTTATGTAGATATTTAGTAGGTATTAAAACTCGTTTTGAAAGAAAATCATACCTAGCTTTGATGTCCCCTTCAAAATTGAAGGGGTTGCTACTTCTTGAATCTCGAGACGGGGCGGCTTTTTGATTCCCTTTTTTCGCAACAGAAGCCTTGCGTTCCGCTTCCACCATCGTCACCGGATGGAGGACTGGAAAAGTTTGCGTTCTTTGTTCTTACCATCCTAAAAGATTCAAAAATTAGTATAACCACCAAGATTACATTAAAGCATCAAAGAAGCATGATTATAATGTAAATTGACATGACTAAATACTCCCTCATGCTTGTTTGATGCCAAGAATGGAAAATTGAACAATTCTAACCCACAAAACTCACCAAAAACATAGCACAACACAATAAGATAATCACCATCCCAAATCAAACTTAAATTTCACAAATTTTCTATCACATTACTCCCAAAACATTCCCAACACAATATATTTTCAATCTTGAAACTAATAAGGATCACATTCATCAAACTCCATTATGCCCTAATTCAAGAACTCAACTTCAAAGACAATCCAAGCAAAATCACTTGAAATCTTTGAGCATCAACATGGTATATCAAATAATTTCAACAAACTACCAAGTAATTCTTGAATCAAAACAAAATTATACTACAATTACTGGATATTATTAGAGTAAAAGAGGGAGATTGAAGAGTTTACCTTGATGAAGTTGTGAGACTAAAGATTGAAGTAAAAACTTGTGTGGGGTGAGGTGAGTGAGAAAGTAAGGTGGAAGAAGGAAGAAAGAAGAAGATGAGAGGTGGAGGTGGAGGTGTGGGTGTGCACCGGCGAAGAGCAAGAGAAGAAGAGGAGGATGTGGGGGAGAGGGCAGCGTTTTCGTCGAGGGAGTGGGAGGAAATGAAAAGGTAGGTTGAGTTTTGATTTGAAAAAGGGGGGGTTGACTTAAGTGAGAAGGCAGGCAAAATTTCCGTGAAAAACCCAGAAACGCTGCCAGCGTTTGCTAGGCGCTGATAGAGTGCGGCAAAATTTCATTATCTATTTGCTGCTGGAAGAGGCACTGCCAGCGTTTTAGTGGGCGCTGGCAGCGTTTTTCTACCTGACATAAATTGCTCGATTTTTTTCAGCTTTTGCATTGCTTAACCCCTTTTTTCTTGTTTCCTTTTGCTTCTTCTACACTTTGGCATGCCATAAATCCCTACAAACATCCACTCACTCTAAAATCATTAGGTTAGAAAGTAAACCTTCAATAATAACGAAAAATTCACTTAAATTTCTTCTTTTCTCTGCAGAATAAAAAAAGAAAAATTAACGAAGTACTCCCTCCGTCAGTGGCGGATCCAGGAATCAATTTCAGTGGAGTCGAAAATAATTTGTTAAAAAAATTAAAATTCAACAGCATTAAAAAAACATATCCAAAATAGTGTAATTTGATATTAGTTATTAAAACGGTATTCAACATAAATGTATGCTAAACTTTTAATCAACGATCATTGTGTCTTTCTAAAATGGTCAATGATAGCCACATTTGATACTTTTGGAAGGCATCATCCTCAAAATAGATAACATCATTTAAAAACTCATTTGATTAAATTGGTCATCATAACATCACTTAAAACTCATCACTTCATACATGGTTAATAAAATTACCAAGATCATCCATAACCCTCTCCAAGCCCAAAACATAAAAAGTCGAAGGATATAATTAAACAACTCTAGGTAGTTTTTTTTTCTCATCAAAGTCACTGAATAATATGCGAGCAGGGTTAAGACAAATCAAATTTGTTAAATAGGTAGATCCCAATTTAATTATTTTGACTCATTTGCACAAATCAATTTTAAATAAACAAACCCTAATTTAGCCTTAAGAGAATTGAGAATATTAGAATGCATTAGAGAATTAAGAATAAATTATGGATGAAAGGATAAATCATGAAGAGGACTTAAAAAATTCTAATAGAAGGGTTAGGGAAAGTGCTGAAGTGGTACCTCCTCCACCCCAAAATAATTAATTTCACGCATTTTAATTAATGTTTATCTTAAATCAATAATTTCTTACACAATATTTTATTAAAAAAATAATATTATACTTTTCTAATAGTATTTCTTTATAACTAATCTAAAAATATAAATTTTATATGTTAAATCCTTGTACATTTTAAAAATAATTAACACTAAAATTTTTTGGCATGAAAATGTGGAAAATAAACATTTTAAAAAGCGGAGGGATCAATTTAGTAACCAAGGAATTGAATAACGCCTATAGTTGTCAAACTTTCGCAAAATTTAAATATGTTTCCATCCTTGGATTCGAACTCCCAACCTTTATGATAGCACACTAAAATGCAAACCACTAAGACACGCCATACTTCATGAATCTGCATGAAGTTAAATTGTATATATACAATACAGTGCAAGTGAACAGATTTCTTTTTCCAAAATTTCAGTGGAGTATGCATGCATCAGATCTACCCCTGCCCTCCGTCCCAATTTAATTGACACTTTAACTAACTTATTTCAAAAAATTACTTAGAGGTACCCTAACTTTTGAAAAAATAATTTTTTGGTACCCTAGCTTTTCAAAACTAATTTTGGGGTACCCTTACTTTTAAGATTAGAAATTACTAGGTGAATTTCCAGCGAAACTCCGATTGATTCAAATCATTTTCGTCCACAAAAACAAAGGGCATTTTCGTCCACAAAAACACTTAATCAATTTCCCGCCTAAAACTCACCGGTAAATTCAAATCATTGGCCGGAAATTCACCTAATTATTTCTAATTTTAAAAGTTAGGGTACCTCAAAATTAGTTTTTAAAAGTTGGGGTACCAGAAAAACATTTCACCAAAAATTAGGGTACCCCTTAGTAATTTTTTGAACTTATTTTGTCCCAAAATAATTGTCATTTTCCTTTTCCCAATACTTAATTAATTTTTTTTACTTTTCAAAAATATTAAATACTCCTCATTCATACTCTCACTGATTTCAAAATAATTTATTACTTTTACAATTTCAATTATTCAATGGATTCTTTCTCTCTCTTTCCAGTTGCCCTTTTGTATCCTGTATTCGTGTATCACAACTGTATTCCTCAATCCCTTTTGTATCAAAGTTCTGCAACTCTTTTCCTCAATCCCTTTTGTATCCATCTCTCTCAGGTTCTGCAAATCTATTCCTCTTTCTCAAGTTCACTCACTCTGTTCCTCAATCCCTTTTCTTCGGATGGTCTTATTCCCTGCCAAAAAAAACTGAGTATTGAGTTGTGTTTGCCTGATGAAAAAACAAAGTATTTCCAAAGTGAAAATCTTTAGAAATAAATGAAGGTAAAGGCTTATTCCATGCCAAAATATTTCACCCCCTTCCCCTTATATGAAATACCTCCCACATCATCAAATCTTAGCAAATATGGCATGGAGTATACGATTTGAGCTGTTGGAGAATAATTAATAATTTGGAGAAATTATAACGATAATGAAAGGATTGGTTAATATCATGCCTTGTTGTATATCAATTTGTTCAAGAATCTACTGGATATTGATAAATGAAGGAAAGGAAAGACGTACTGGATATATAGATTCTTGAAATCATAGTTACTGATTTATTTAGTTTTCTTTGTATTGCATGATAAAAAAAAAAAAAAAACAGAGTACTAGGTTGGTTTAAAAATGAGTACTAATAAGTGAAAAAAACCGAGTGGAAGATGAAGAATTGAGTAGTGAAAGAGGCGGCCATGAAAATGGTTCAAATAAACCCATTTTTTGGGAGAGAGAAATGGGCATGAAAGAGAAAAAAACAGGAGAGAGAAAAATGGTAAAATAAACGGGAGAGAGAAAATAGTTCAGATAAAGAATTGCTAGTATTTGCTGAATCAAAACAGGAGAGAGAAAAAACAGGAAAGAGAAAAGATGTTGCATTAATTACTGACAGTTTATGCAGTTTGTGTATTGGTAGTACAAAATTGTGGGCGTTCCGTCAATTAAATCGGGACGGAGGGAGTAACAAGGTAAAAATTACTTAAGAGATAAAAAATAGTAACAAATAACAAAAAATAAAAAATAAAAAGTGGAGAGGAATAGATAATAGAGGAGTGATGTTCCCTCCCTGAGGTGCTTTGTTTAACGTCGTTAGCTCGACGTTATTGACCCCTAATCATCAGGGTCCTTGATCCGTTCTTGGATCGATTTCAGAACCGGATCACCATCATCTTGAATCTTTTCCATTACATGTTTTGGGACTTTCTTGTTTGCTTGTACCTCATACTCTATCATCGACTTCCCAAGCTCGATAACCATTGTGTCTTTCTTCATATCCATCTTACAATTCACAGTTGAAAAAAAGGATCTTCCTAGGATGATTTACGGTGCAAGATCCTCTCCTGTGTCTAGAACCATGAAGTCTACTGGCACAAAGTGTTCTCCTATCTTGAGAGCGACATCATGTAAGACTCCTAGGGGTTGTCTAAGGGTCTCATATGCTAATCGAAGAGTTGTGCTTGTCACTCTTAACTCCCTATGGTTCAATTTTGCTAGGTAGGACTTGGGAAGGACATTTACCCCGGACCCTGTATCACATAGAGCATATTCAATTGACCTACCATCTAATAGACAAGGGATCTTAAAATTCCCCGGATCTCCCTTTTTAGGCATAACCGAGGGTGTTATGGTTCCCTCACTTCGGTTAGGCTCGAGGTCTACCTTGGCTACTCTAGGTGTAGTGGATTCTTCTAAAGTTTCATACTTAGGGTCATGTTCCTCACAATCTATAGCATTGCATTGGTTTCCCAGATTTGGGACAGGTTGAGGGGGTAGGCTAGTAGAGGGGGTCGCTGAGTTAGCGATTTGATTTTCTAAAATTTTATTGTGTGTCGCTAAAGCCTCTACCTTTTGCATTAAATCTTTTATCACCCCTTCTTGTTTTTGTTGCACCGCTATAAGACTTTCCATCAAGGTTTCTAAGTTTGATTTTTGAGGGGGACCTTGTGGTGGTGGTCTCTGAAATCCTGGGGGTACGTATTTTTGTCCTTGTCCTTAAAGAGGACCAGTGGGTTGGTTATTTCTATAAGAAAAGTTTGGGTGGTTTCTTAGTCCAGGATGATAGGTATTGGAATTCATATCGTAATTTTGCCTTTGGTTGCCAACATAGTTGACTTGCTGGATATGTTCATTACTAATTCCACTTAAGGGACAAGTCAAAGACTCATGTTCGGTCGAATGACAAGTATTACATGTCGGAGGGCTTGGAAGTGAGCTCCAACCGTCCATCTTCTATGTCAAAGTATCAAGCTTAGAAGACAATAAAGAAATAGCATCAACATTTAGCTTACCTCCCGCTCTATGGCGGGGTTTGGACCACTGATACGAATTGTTCGCCAATTGCTCGATCAAGTTTGTAAGTTGGGGCATAGTCTTGTTCGAAAGATTACCTCCAACTGCTGAGAGGATGCTTCCTCTCGTCGACTCGTTTGCTTCGTTGAAGAATGATTGGATTGGAACCCAAGGTTCGAATCCATGTTGAGGACATTGTCGAAGAATATCCTTAAATTTTTCCCAAGCATCATAAAGTGTCTCGTCAGGTTCTTGGACGAATGTTGAAATTTGGTTCCTCAAGTTTGTAAGCTTGCTGGGAGGAAAGTATTTTGCCAAGAACATACTGGCGAGTCCGTTGAATGTCGTGATTGAATTGGTGGGAGCGAATCAAGTCATTCCCATGTTTTGCCTTCTAAAGAAAACGGGAAGAACCTCAGTTTAATAGCATCTTCCGAAACATTGTTGGCCTTGAAAGTGTCACAAGCTTGGCGAAAAAGTCGCAAATGTCGGTTTGGATCTTCACTTGGCAGTCCAGGAAACGGTGCTTTGGACACCAAATTGATCAATGACTGACGTAGCTCAAAATCATTCGTTGTAACTGTAGGGAATGCGATAGCTGATTGTGGATTAGTGACATTGGGTGTCACATATTGCCCTAGCGTTCGTTGTTGTTCAGCCATCTCTTCTCCTTTGCTTTTAGCTTGCCCCTCTTCTTGTTCTTTCCGTTGTTCTTACTGCTCTTGTTGTTCTTTCTCCAGTCTTGCTTTCTGTCTTCTCTCCCACATATTACGTTCGATCTCGAGGTCGAATTCGAAAGAGAAGTCTTTTTGTATAAACCTGAAAAATACAAAAACAAGAACACCAAGCATAATCAGGAGTGATAAAGAAAAATAAAGAAAACAAATAACCTAGTCAACCAGAGTACTTTCGTTTAATGGCGGTTGGGGAAACAAATCCCCGGCAATGGTGCCAAAAACTTGCGGTAGACAAAATGTCGTTCTCTCTCAGGGATTTGTATTTAACTATGTACTAAACTAGTTCACTACAAAGGATGCTAGGCCGATCAAATAGTTGTGGTAACAATTCAGAAAATTAAACTAAGAAAGCATAAATTTTTAGGGTTTTATCAAATAATTAAAAGAGTTCAGGGGAGTCCACCCTAGTCAATCAATCAACTAATCAACAATCCCGGTGTAAAGTGGTAAAAGAATTCGGGGTCTACAACCTTTCTGAGGCCTTTCACAGCAATCTTTCGATTCGAAGTGAGTTACAGTGGTTAGACAAAACACCTATTTTCATGGCTATTCAACCTAATCAAAGATAAGAACTTATTGTAATTGACCCTAAGCAAGAAACTATTCTTTCTAACTGTCTGGCTCAAAAAGTAACTTCTCCGTGTCCGCACGCTGGTAGCGTGTGGTTCAAAAAGTAACTTCTCCGTGTCCGCACGCCGGCAGCGTGTGGTTTAGCTCTGGCAGCGCCCGGAGTTTTCAACGAGACCTGCACTCTCTGCCTTGGACGCTGGCAGCGTCCAGGCAGGCGTTAGCAGCGTCTTGGTCTTCCGCCCAATATTTGGGCCGGGCCTTGTAGCTTGGGCCATTCCTTCCTTCATTTTCCTTCTCTTTCAACTTTCTTTTTAATTTCTTCATATTTTTCTCCCTTTTCCCTCCAATTCTTCATGCTTTTAGGTGTATTTTCTTTGATCCATATGAAATGTACCAATCTCGCAATCACATGAAGAAATCACGGGAAAATGGTATAAAAACATAGAATTCCGAGTATAAAAAGCATGAAATACATGTGTTTGAGCCCTGAAAATTACTATAAAATAATCACTTATCAAGGAGCCTTTCTTCTCCATATCATATGTGGTGTCTTCTCTAGTGCTTCTGAAAATGTTGACTCAACCATCGTTGATCGCACCATGTCTAATAAGGTGTGATTCCTCCTTTCAGACACGCCATTGTGTGGTGGCGTTCCTGGAGGATAAAGTTGTGAAACAATTCAAAATCTCTGGGATGGTCAATGAAATCTTGGCTCAAATACTCACCTCCCCGATCCAATTGAAGGGTTTAGATTTTCTTGCCAAGTTGATTTTGTATTTCACTTTGAAACTCTTTGAACATTTCAAAGGATTTGGACTTGTGGCGTATTAAATAGACATCTCCATATCTACTAAAATTGTCACTGAAGGTGATGAAATAGTACAATAAACCTTCTTCTACCACTAGTGCTCATAGGCCTACTTACATTAGTATGTATGCATCCTAACAAGTCATTAGCTTGTTCACCAATTCCAATAAGAGGTGATTAGTCATCTTACCCTTCAGGCATGCTTTAGAAACATCAAACCTTTTGAAGTTTAGGTTAGTCCTACACTATGCAGTTTCTAAATGCATTTCTAATTAATATGACTAAGCTTACAATGCTAGAGTTATATTTCATTTGAGTCATTTGTTCAAACTCTTGGCTAAACCATTAGCACCCTTTCTATCGTATCTAGGTGCTCTCGCTGTCTTGCCAAGACGACTTCATTCTGGAAATCTTTAAACTATTTTAACATTCCAGCTCCAGATGCATCTCATAGACATGAATCACCATGTCTTATTTTATTCATCTTTGAAGATTTGAAATAATTAATCCTTGTACCTGTGCTCAATGGACTACATACATCCATATGTATGAATATTCATTGGCATGTTCACCCTTTCTTGTAAAAAGTTACAGCCATACTTTGCAGATATCATATGTTGCAAGTCTAATTGTGACGCTTCCAAATACGCTTTGATTTATATGACTTAATAGATAGTTCCAAGTTTATGTTTGAACATGAGCTCTTCCTTTTAAACCTTTTGGTGTCGATGTGTTAGATGTGTTTAAACGAGATCCTCTCTCTCTCTCTAATTGAGAGTTTGAAATCAAATTTCTACTTATAATTTGAACATTGAATTACCTACAAAGTTCTGTTACAGGTCTTGAGGAAATAGATAAATAACCATCTTTACATGAGGAGCTACAACAGTTTGCATGTTCCCGTTTGCAGGCTGGCTTTCATCCCACCAAATACATCTACTTTGTTGTGGATTCTACACATTTCCATGAATGCAAGTTTTACAGCCAGTATATAATACCCAAAGTGGGTTTAATAAGGGTAATGTGTATCATATACGCACTAATCCAGAAATGAAATCATATTTCTACATCTTAAGTCTTGCATATAGTTTGGACATTCACGCTTCTAGTGTCATATACCTTTACAATAAAAGTATACATGATTTGGTTGTAAATCGGTAGTTGTCATTGGTTGGGTATGTACAGTTGTTTGTCCTTACCTTTCCTTTGATTTCTTGTCTTTGATAGATTTTTTAAATCTTATTTCCCCTTTCACCATAAGACTATATCTAGTGGCTAATCTTTTGGCTAAAGGGCGATTTGAGGTTTCTCATATTTTAGAATAGTCACATTATTTTAGAACATGAGTGTCATCAATTGGCCCTTATCGAGCTTAACCGAGACTATCTCATTATTGGTATCATATTTATCAACTCTAACTAGTTCGATGAACTTGGTCTTGAGTTGGCAATATTGAAATCCTTCCTTTAATCTTCAACATTTTGAAGTTAAAGTCGCTTGAATACTATGACATTACGTGTATCCATTAGGCTTGATTGACCCCTTAATATTGACACTTAGCTCAATGTTATATCAAAGACATGTTCCTTTTATTCACCTCCAAGACAATCTTGTGATGACGATGCCAATTAAGGAATTGGTGCAATCGTTCTTCTCTTTCTCAAGGAGGAAACAATATTTGATTAGTGGTGGATGCTTGAGTGAAAAGACATAATTGATTCTATGAGACAAATTGGTTCATTTTAGTTATTATTCATCAACAGAAATTAAATTATTTTAATCTCAAAGCAAAACACTCCATCAACTCTCACTTAGTGTTTTAATTTTAACAAAGACCCACAAGATACATGGGCTCAAGTGGACTTTGGCCCAACAAACTTCGAGCTCTTATTGCCTTTGGTGGATCATCTCATGATCGATCATTTAAAAATGACTCTTGGCAAGAAATGTATATGAATATAATATTTCTCTTCTTTGCTCTTAGCCCAAAACTATTTTGATAGCTAATTTGAATTGACCTAACTCCCACCCTACTTATTTGTGACATATAAAATAATTCGCTTTATCGATATTATTTCCATCTAAGTGGTATTTCAGTAGGTTGAGCAATAATTCAATTTTGAGAGTAAGTTTTACTAACCTAAGCATGCAATTCTAGGTGAAGTCTTTTGAAAAGTATAAAAGACATAATAAAACAACATGCCATAACAAATTAAAGCATAAAATAAAACTCTTAGTATGACCACTGAGACTTAATCAAACTAATTTAACTAAGTCTTGACAGTCTTCAAAAACTTCTTCTTGGATTTTGCAACAACTCCATTGTTGTTGGTCTCCCACTTAACCCGATGTCTCCAAGTACAACAAATTTACGAAGTGGACATGTTACAAAGAGACTTTACATGAATTAAAATAAACCCAACTGAAATTTAAATTTAAATAATTCAATAACGTCACATAGGCTGTATTTCACCCAACCCGGTATGCAGACTGGTAAAAACTGACTATCTATAGTCATACTAAAAGCACATGCAAAGAAGCAGTATTGCAATAATTATATTAAATATAACGCATGTTTAAATAACAAATTATGAAGACATATTTAATTGCAATATAGCACACACAAGGAAACAAATACTAAACAAAATTTCCTAAACAGTTTGCATGATTGAAAAATAACAAATTACTTAATTTTCCTAAAATTAAGTGTTCCATAAGATACTATATCTATTGAAAATTGTAATTTTCCTAAACTTTACAAATTTAATAAAATTTACTACAATGAATCATGCCAGTAGCTACCTTTATTTGGTAATACTCCTACATTTTGAGGTGTATCTATAATATCATGGCTACATCCCCACCAGTTGTAGGTATTTTACGTGTGACTAAATTTAGCTACATGTGAAGCCATGTACTTAATTTAGTTACATTTGGTTGGTGTAGATATCTTAACCCCAATTCCTCCATGTTAAAGGTGTAGCCATTTAATATCATGGACGTAATCTTCTCATCATGGAAATTATTTTAAATGAAAAATTGTTACATGTATCAGGTGTAGCTATTAATTTAGTTCTATTTTTAAATACATACATAACTTATTATTATTATTATTATTATTATTATTATTGTCGTAAATATATATATATATATATATATATATATATATATATATATATATATATATATATATATAGATATAGATATATATAACAAAGACACGCATGAATAGAAATATATGGAAACAAATTCATGAACCGCTTCAAATCCGATTATGATCCATGTCGCAATCTTGGCCTGGATTTTTACCCTCGCATTTCTGATGAAGATAACTCTGCTCTCATCCGAGAGGTGTTGGACGATGGGATCGAATTAGTCGTGTTTCAACAAAATAAGTATAAAGCGTCTGGGCCGGACGACTTTTGGATCGCCTTCTACCAGGACCACTGGAAAATAATTAAGAATGACGTATGCTCTGTTGTCAAATCGTTTTTCCAAGACGCCAAACTACTGAAACAATTTAATCACACTCTGATAACCCTCATACCAAAGTTGACCAGCCCTCAACTCCAGCCCATTTCGGCCCCATCAGTCTTTGTAACAGCTTCTACCAAATTATCTCCAAAATTCTCACAAATAGGCTTAGACCTATCTTGAAAAATCATTGACATGGTCCAAACAACCTTTATGCCAAATAGATCAATCCATGATAACATCCTTATCAAACATGAAATCATTAATAAATTTAAAGAATCGAAAGGTAAGAATGGTTGGATTGCCCTCAAACTCGACCTCGAAAAAGCTTTTGATCGAGTCGAGTGGGACTTCCTCTTCAAAGCCTTGTCAGAATTAGGATTCCACTCCAAATGGATCTCCTGGATCCGTGAGTGTATCACTATGGTAACCTGCTCAGTTAATATTAATGGAGAAAGCTGTGGTTTTTTTTAAACCTTCCAGAGGCCTGAGGTAGGGTGACACCTCTCCCCATACCTCTTTGCCATCTGTATGGAGGTCCTCACATATTATCTTAGAATTCACTCTACCTTGCCTAAATCAGGCATTGGTTTTCGCCTTGCGCCTAATTCTCAACCTATCCCTTGCCTTTTTTTTGCTGATGATAACCTTATCTTATGCTAAGCTATTGACTCCTCGATTCGCACTCTAAAAATACATTCTTGACAGATTCAGCTACCTCTCTGGTCAACTCATAAATTTCAGCAAATCCACCTTAATTTTCTCCCAAAATACTAGCTCCAATGATAAACAGCGCATTGCGGGGTTGCTAAATATACCCGCAACGATAGCCTTGAAAAGTATCTAGGTTGCCCGCTCTTTAAAAATAAACCACCAACCTCTCTTTTTAATAACCTCATTATCCGCAGCCAGCATAAATTGGAAAGTTGGAAGACCAAACATGTTTCTAAAGCTGACCAAGTTGCCCTTATCCAATCTAACCTCGAATCACTTGTTGTTCATATGATGCAATGTTTCAAGATTTCGAGAATCATTGCAAGCAAAATCGACGCTAATAGTCGTGATTTTCTTTCGAAAGACCTAAACATGGGTAAAGGTATCCCACTTATCCCTTGGAACAAAGTTTGTCGACCTAAAAAGCTTGGCAGCTTGGGCCTTCGCAAGTTTGAAGCCGCCAATGCGACCTTTATCTATAAACTCATTTGGAAATACCTATTCGGTACTTAGCTCTAGGCAGACTTGATGAGGGATAAATACCCCCTCTCATTCAACTTCTTCGACCGAGAAGCCAAAAGTAGTGACTCGTGGGCTTGGAAAACTATCCTGAAATATCGGGACCTCTTCAACAAAGGCCTCCGGTGGACGGTCAGTAATGGAGAATCCATCAACTTCTGGAAGGACAACTGATGTTTTCATTCCTACTCACTCTTAATGAAAAACTGAAGTAATTGAAGTTGACCTCAATCTCAAGGTCTCAGACTTCATTACTTCAAATAGAACCTGGGACTTGGATAAACTATCCACTATGGTTAATCTGCAATCAATTAGCCTGATTAAAGCAACCCCAATTCCTCATAGTCCTTCTATTGATGAATGTTGGGGCTTTCCAGCTCGGGTAAATTTACAACAAAATCCGCCACTTGGTTGGCACACAACATAAATTCTGACTCCCCTCCCTGGACTTTTAAATGGATCTGGAACCTGGACATCCAGCCTAAACTGAAAACCTTTATGTGGCTTTTATACCATAACGCCCTCCCTATGAAATGTGCTCTTGCTAATTCCTATTGATATCAGCTGCCCCTCATGCAAGGGCGACCCTGAAGACCAAGACCACCTTTTTTTTTCTGAAATGTCCCAATAACATCAATGGCTTTGATATCGCTATCAGATCCAACTGGATTAAACATAGGCATTATTGAATAATTCCACTGTTCTCAATTATATCACTCATTACAAAGATTCGTTCGGCTCCAAAAGCATGGCCAATCTAGTAACTATGCTATGGAGCATTTGGAAAGTGAGGAATGAGCTAATCTTTAAAAATCGCCTTTTGAGACCAGAAGCAATTTTCATCAAGGCCAAGAGTAGCTGCATCAAGTGGAATCTCAGAAACCAATTGGACATGATCTCTCAGCCTCTCATTTACCATCTTGACGACCGCCAGGTTCACCCATCCACCTGTTGGATTTCTTGGTCCCCCCCGCAAACGACTTTGTCAAAATCAACTTTGATGGTGCTAAAGCCTCTAACAATGCGGCTGGTGGTTTTATTATTCGAGATTGGAGCGACCGACCTATCGTCTGCAAATCTTTCAATATTGGTATTGCCTCGGTAGTTGTCGCGGAAGCTATTGCAATGCGGAATGGTATCCTTGAAGCCATTTCTTTAGGTTACTATAACATCATCATTGAAGGTGACAACAAAATCGTCATCGACGCTGTCAACGACCTGTGTGGTTCTCCATGGTCCATTAAAAAACTCGTTGAGGATATTCGCACCCTCCTTAGAAGAACTACCTT
This sequence comes from Portulaca oleracea, assembly GCA_029582165.1. Classification (NCBI taxonomy): domain Eukaryota; kingdom Viridiplantae; phylum Streptophyta; class Magnoliopsida; order Caryophyllales; family Portulacaceae; genus Portulaca; species Portulaca oleracea. Next base: position 37,382,388 of record CM055874.1, read on the forward strand.
TCACATTGTTAATCATGTGTATCTAGAAGCAAATCGTGCTGACGATTGGTTAGCTAAACAAGGTCTGCATGTGATGGATGAGGTTATTTGGAATCCAGATGATGTTAGGGATCTCCATACAATCTTGTATGAGGATAGGCTGGGTTTGTCCCTTGTGAGAAGGGTCATGTAGTTCTCTTTGCTTACCCGTGTAAAAAAAAATGGTGTTAGAGCTTATGTGAGGTAAGGTAAAAATTATTTCACAAAGGTAGGACGTATAAAAATTATTACAGCAACCTCAAATAAGGTAAATGTAATTTACTCTTTTAAAAATAATATTATAGATAATTATTTTTCTATTCTATTAAGTGTTTTAAAACAAAATAAATTGAATGAGATGTTTCCATGTGTCATGCATATAAAAAAAAAACTCATTTTTGTTGAGTTGGAAAATTTTTATTGACTAATTTATTTAATGTATTCATTAGAGATGTTAAATATTAATAGTTGTTAATTAATAAAATAAGTTACTATTAATAATAACTATCAACCAATAAATACACAAATGTATCTTCATGAAAAAATGAAGAGACATTGTCATTTACACATTCACGCTTTTACTCTTCTTATTTTTTTTTAATAGTAACCTACTACCTTTTTTTTTTATTTGTGGTATCAAAAAGAATTATATAGTTGTTTGCATTTATTCAAATGAACTAAAATAAAAATTACTATTATTCGTTATTATATGTGTTTAAGAAAAATTATAATACATATTTATTGATTTTTTATCATATTAATAATAATACTTAATTCACTAAATTGAAAAGTAAATTATTTGATAAATATTTTCAAGTATATCATCTATATATATGAAAAATAAATATTTCAATTTTAATTAGCTTAACACACATATTCTTATCAAAAAGAAGTTTAACACATAAGTTTGAATAGTTTAATGACTGACAATCTTCACGTGCATTGCACGGGATATATAATGCTAGTTATAATTTAAAAATTATAAAAAAAAATATATATACAATATGTGACACGAATAATGTTGATTTAACAAGGTATGGCGTAGGCGTAGTTATTAAGAATCTCCTCCATTTGATGAATAATTATTGCGATTGAAAAGCTAATATGAAAACTATAATAAAATATTGATTTAGGAAAAAAAACAGGCCACGTTAAATAATCATAAGTAAACAAAAATAGTATCAAAATTGTAATAAATATTAATTAGTATTCCCTCCATTTTTATTTATTTGTCGTTTTGGAAATTATTTTAAAAACTTTGATCATTAATATCTTAATTTGTGTCATGATTTATCATACAAAATTGATGTTATTACTCCATCTGTTCCATATTAATTGTCGTATTTGGAAATTGTGCAGTTAAATTTCAAAATTTTTGACCATAAATTTCTTAACATATATAATGAGTTGCTACATAAAATTAGCATCATTAGATTCGTAACGAGAAATACTATCATAATAAAAGTATAATATTGCAATTGTTAATAACATGTTATGTAAGAAATTATCATTCAAAAAGTGGCATTGAAGACCGTAAAAGTCAAAATTATGACAATTAATATGGAACAGAGGGAGTATATTCGTAAAAAATACTATTAAAAAAACTATAATATTATATTATTTTACAAAAGTTTTATGATAAAAATTATTAACTAAAGATTGACACTTAAAACCGTAAATAATATATAAAAAAGAACTGAGGGAATAAGACTTATTCCCTCCGTCCTTTTTTATCTGTCATTTACAGTTTTTAGTGTCAATCTTTAATCAGTATTTTCTAATAGAATTTTTTTAAAACTTTTAATATTATACTTTTTTAATAGTATTTTCATGAAGAATTTAGTGATACCAATTTTATGTGATGAATCATTATATAAATTATGATATAACAATTAAAGTATATTTTCTAGATGATAAATAAATAAAAATAGAGCGGGTAAACAATTAGGAAAATTGTTGATTTTACTTTTACTGTGAACTTGGGAAGTCCATCCATCCAAGCATCCAGCCCCTGAATTTATTAGAAAAACAGCTCATTCTTACAGAGACACAGAGCCCCATAAAAATCCCAGAGAATACTATGCTTCCCTGCTCCCTCTCCTGCCCTCCCTTCCCACTCTTGTTTCTCCTCACTCAATCTCTCTCTTTCCCAACCATTTCCAATTCCAAGCTCAAATGATGAGGCCTTTAGGTTTGGGTTCAGTGGTCTTCCTCTATATCTTACTTCAATCTTTGTCCTTCATCTCAGCCGCAGAATCAACGATACCCATGAACTGTTCTGACACAGCCAGAATATGCACCTCGTTCTTGGCATTGAAACCCACCCCAGACGAAACCCTGCCCTTGATCCAGAGCATGTTTGATGTTTTACCTGCTGATGTTACAGTTGAAAACACCGACAAAGACTTCATCTTTGTAAAGAAAAACTGCTCTTGTGATCCAAAGTTGAGGAGCTATTTGACAAGCACCACCCTAACAGTGAGAAAGGCTGGTGGGCTTGTCAATGATGTGGTCAGAGACGCCTATCAAGGTCTGGCCTTTCTGCCTGATCCTAACAATACAAGGACTGCTAGACTTGGTGCTGTGGTGTCTGCTCGCCTCTTTTGTGGATGTTCCAGTGGCTTGTGGAATTACTTGATGACTTATGTCATGACAGATGGGGATACAATTGCTTCTTTGTCTAGTAGATTTGGTGTTAGTATGGACAGTATTGAGCAAGTTAATGGGATTTCTAATCCTAATAATGTTTCTGTTGGTGCCCTTTACTACATTCCCTTGAATTCAGGTCCGTCACCCTCCCCTTTTCCCCCCTTGTTCAATTTTGGGTCTACGACTTTGATTTCATTGTTAAATTCATCCCCTTTCCTTCCATTTTGGGATTGGGATTGGGGGTTGGGGTTGATTGTGTTAATTTTGGGCATGTTGCATTTTCGGAATGCTTGTTGTGCACTTGTGCAAATGGAAGCTAAAGATGAAAATGGGGTGCTTTTAGTATAGGTGGCATCGCCCTGGACCAGAACAAATCGAAAAAGATTCTGACAACTATGCATAAAGTAAAGCCTATTATAATATCTTTGAATACTATTAAGAAATTCTACTTCTAAATTATCTGGAAATAGGAATGTGAATGCTACTTTTGTGCTGTAGAAGGCTCAAAAGAAATGCGATGTGCTGATATTCTCTCATTATTATTTATATTTCTGTGAGGAGTGAGATATGCACATTTGGGAAATAGTTTGCTCTCCTTATGTGCTTAGCATCTTAAACCTTTTCAAAAGGTATATGGAGAAATCCTTGTGATTCATACGTTTGTATTGTTAAATTCTTTGGGTTTGTAGCTTTATCTCCAATTTGGTTTCTCAATTGTCGTTGGGTTGGTTCTTGTAAAAGTTGACTGATATAGCATACATTGATAATTTATATGGCCTGGAACTAACATTATTAGGGGGTTAGCTTGATTGGAGGTGGTTGGGTTGAATGCACCAATGCTTCAATTAATTCAGAAGGATTCCCAAGCAGCTGGGTATATCCCTTTTCTGCTAAGAAGGCAGCTAAGTTTGCAATGCTAACTGGTAAACAATTAAAACCAATGGGTGCGCTGCAGGTTGTAATATTTAGCATCATAATTCGACAATTCCTTTCTCCCTTTGCTGAATACTGACAAGACATATGAAACACTTAGGGCAACACTAGCTGTGTTACGGTGGTTTTTAAGTGAATTTATGTGGTAAGGCCCTGTTTTTTTGTACGGCCTGGTGTGATGTGGTACCACAACTCATCATACTACTTAATATTCTTCCACACTTTATAATACCACATCACACCAACAAGGTGTTGGAAGAGTGGTAAGCAACTCAACCCCCATAAGGATGAGAACACAAGTTCGAGTCCTGGGAAAGCGCACCTGTTGGGAGGGAGAGTAACCTTTAATGCTCCATCTCCCACAATTTAAACCGCACCAAAAAAAATACCACATCACACTTTACCATAATTATTATCAATATATCTCATCACTTTTCTCCTCTACTTTTCACATTCTCCCTCCTCACCTACCATGTCAATCACACTTCCCACAAATTTTATCGTACTATTTCACACCTTACCGCACTTTCCACAATTTCATCACACCGCACCATTTCCGCACCATACCAACCGTACACAATTACCACAATTAATGGATAGCATTATACACACACACATGTATATATATACACACACACACACACACACACACACACACACACACACACACACACACACACACACACACACACATATATACACACACACACTCACACACACACGGACACACACACACACACACACACACATTTAGTATTGAATTGTCTATTGATGTTTACAAGCCATCTAACAAGGTCCTTGCTGTGGTTGTGGATGCAGTGGTTTCAGTTTTCGACTAAAATACCTGGATTGTCAATAGTGATTTTAGCATATGAGAGTAGCTTACTATTCCTGTTTTGCTGGTTAATTGTGGTTTTGAGAGTTAACATTGGAGAATGAGCAAAGTAGCTGCAAATATGATCAAGGAATAGAGCATATGATGCCCCTTCTATAAACTTAATATCCAATTATATAGTTTGTTGTTACTTTTTACATACCATGCAATTTGTTGTTTATAGTTTTCTGCTTCAAAGTTGTGTGTCAATCACCATATATTTTGATCTAGCAAATCTTACATGTCATTACATGTCTTTCCTTTTTTTTTTTCCCCAATTAACATAGTCATCATCCGAATTTGTTCCAGTTCCTGGCGACCCATATCCCATGGAAAGTAGTGTTCCTCCAGCTCCATCTCCTGCACCATTGGCCACCAATATCACAGGTATGGCTTTGAATCTGGACATTGTCTGCTCAACTTTCAGGCTTATGAGAAGCATCCCTAGCATTTGCTTTCCAGGGACATTGGGCAATTAATGTTACACAGTGTTTAGTCATATATCTGCACAGAGCTGAGCTCTGAATGACACTAATTATATACCAAGATATAGAAGACTTGTAGGCTATCAAGCACGGACTAGGCTGCCTGGTCATGGGTTAAAAAATCTACCATGTTGATAAAAGAACCTTGAAATGGATTAATTTCTGTCGTCCTTGTCCTTCCTAATATGAGTTGGAAGATTCTTTAGATGGTTGTAGGCTTTCAATTTGATGATATCAAAAGGAGAGAACATCTACATGCAAAGTGAGGCTAACCTTTTTTTTTTTTTTTTTTTAAGGAAAAACTTGCATGAATGAAGGCAATAGAGCGGATGAGTTAAAAGCTCAACATGAAGATGTTATCCCTTCAGTTTGCTTCAAGAAATGATGATTTTTTATTGTTTGTTCTTTGCTATGGGTTGATGTTTGATCCTTCCATCCATTTGGAGCTTGAGCTAGCTTATTTGACAGGAGAAGTTCTTGGAAACTAAAAAACAAAAATTAAAAATATAAAAAAAGCACTGTGAGGGCTTGTCATGATGTAGTAATTTTCTAGAACATTGCACAATATGCACTGATGTTTGAAGATAAACTCTTTCTGAATTTTGCTGCTTCTACATTCTATTGTTTGCTATCAGAGACTATACAGGGTTGCTTTGTTTGAGTAGTTCAGGTCATGTCATTTAGAAAATGCACAATTAGTAATACTCTATTTCTGTGGCAGAAAATGGCGAGAATCACAAGGATCACATTCCTTATGGCTGGATAATAGGAGGCATGGGGGTCCTTTTGGTGCTGATTGTTGTATTAGTTGTCATATGTGTTGTTTCAAGGTCATCAATCTGCTATTCAGAGGACCAAGCAAGTCATCCAAAGGATCCTAGTGGAAGAGATGCTAATAAGTTTCAGATACTCCGGAATACCAGTTTCTGCTGTGCTTCTGGAAGGTTCTGCACCAATTCAGAAGAATGGAAGCAAAACAATGTTGCTGACCCCGCCAGTCATCAGATAAACATTCCTAAAGGTATGTGTTTCATGAACTGTACTAAATTTTTTCGAAGTCATGCAAGCACTATGATAAGCACACTTGCTTCAAACTTCAGCATGTTTTTTAAAAATTTTCTTAGTAGGTTGCATTATTTTACTTGCTGCTGCAATATCCTTCTTAAACTGTTATTTACATCTACATCTCCATTGTCCATCCCCAACTGCTGCCAGAACAATAGCAGAAAGAATGGAAATGTTACTTGTTGTGTCCAAGGCAAGACTTGTATTGAATTTTTCTTCTTACTTTTTTGTGAAGCTGAAAGTACAAGTTGGAATTCACTTTTTACATCATTACTCATTTGTTCGATCAATAAATGATACCAAATTTTTTGCTGGTTTCTTGTCCCCAATGGTTTTATGAACAGCTCAAATATGCCCCTATTTTACCAAAATTTTCTGGAAGACATTCCCTTCATCATCCTGTTGACTTGACAATAGCTGTTGATAAATCTCACCAAATAACAAATACATCAGAAATGTTGAATGTCTGCTTAACGCCCTTGCCAATTGGGCAATGCCTTTGTGTGATCCTTCTTAGTCATCAGTCCCATGTAATTCTACAAAATTACATGCAGAGCCTCACATAATCTCTTCAATATCATCCTCTTTTTTTGGTGCAGCTGTTGGTAATGATGCATTTGAAATGGAGAAGCCTGAGGTGTTCAACTATGAGGACATTGTTGCAGCAACTGATGGATTTTCTGAGGCAAATCTTTTAGGGCACGGAACATATGGTTCACTGTATTATGGCCTTCTTCATGATCAGGTATACAGATATTGGGATTTCCCAGTTTGGAAAGATGCTGCTCATAGTTGATTTTCTGTACCATGGATTATGTGTGGTTATATTGAATTGTTTGTTGACGATGTGATTGTTATAGGAAGTAGCAATCAAGAGAATGACTGCCACCAAAACTAGAGAGTTCATGGCAGAAATGAAGGTCTTGTGTAAAGTTCATCATACAAATTTGGTAGGTTTTGAATAAACTCCATTTAACAATCAGGATTCAGGATGGGCCTTTTCAATCGACCTGACTTCTTTTATTTCTTTACTCTTTAAGGTGGAATTGCTTGGTTATGCTGCCACTGATGAAGAGCTCTTTATTATCTATGAATATGCACAAAAAGGTTCACTGAAAAGCCATTTGCATGATTCTCACAACAAAGGTGAGAATTCACTTGATTCTCCCTCTGAACTCACTTGTGATCTGATGATGTATACCTATGCTGTGATTTTCTGCCATGGCTTCTAAGTTCTAAATACTGCTTTTCTTGCTGTGGGTTTCCCTTGGCACGCCATAATCAGTGCAAACAGTTAAAGTGAAGTTAAGTTTAGACATTTAAGTTCTAAATACTGCTTTTCTTGCTGTGGGTTTCTCAGGAAGAGTTACTAGTTATCTGAAGAAAGCCTTGAGCCATAGAGTAAAAGATTCTCCCTCTCTATCTCTCTCTTTTTTTCCCCTCTTTTTAGGGGGATAAGGGTGCGGGGGGATGACGAAGAAAGCAGTGGCCCAAATGGGCATATCAGCCGGCCTTGTCAGCAGGCTGAAATCTCATGGAATGTAAAATTGAATTGTGTTCTTTGGTGCAATTAACATATGATATCCAGATGATCGTCACGATCTTGACAAACCCTAGACATATGAAACTATTCACCATTTTGGCAGAGAATTGTTTGATATGAAATGTGATTTACATAATCTCATGGTTGCAATGCAGGACATACATCTCTTTCATGGAATATGAGAGTTCAGATAGCTCTTGATGCTGCTAGAGGTTTGGAGTACATTCATGAACACACAAAATCACATTATGTTCACAGGGATATCAAATCAAGCAATATCCTCCTTGACAGTGCCTTTAGGGCTAAGGTTTTCCTCATTTTCTGTCACTTTCTAGTTTCTTTAGCCAACATAGCATGGCTATGAATACGATAAGCTTATAGATGCACTTGACTGATCTGAGTCTTCTGATCCAGATTTCAGACTTTGGACTGTCAAAACTGATTGGCACAACAGGAGACGGAGAAGCTTCTGCAACAAGAGTTGTTGGAACTTACGGTTATTTAGCTCCAGAGTGAGTGACCACTTCAACCAGTCAAGTTATGCCTTGTTTCCAAGAGAACTTTTTGCTTATAATGGCTTGATCATCTGTAGGTACTTGAGCAATGGGCTGGCCACAACCAAAAGTGACGTTTATGCATTTGGTGTAGTTCTTTTTGAGCTAATATCAGGAAAGGAGGCTGTGATAAGAACTGAAGGAATGCCAAAAGGTCCTGAAAGACGTTCACTTGTTTCAATTGTAAGTAAACTCTGTATCATGGAAAGAATCTTTCTTTGTTTTGGTTTAGTTGACTACTCACAGTTTGATTGAAGGATGATTCAATTAAAGTGGTATTCTGTAATGATGTGGAAATGCAGATGTTGGCAGCTTTAAGGAACGTGCATGATTCAATGAGCATGTCAAACATGAAGGACTTGATTGATCCCAACCTAATGGATTTGTATCCGCATGACTGTGTATACAAGGTGAGTGACCCATGTACAACTCAGTAACATGAACAAGTAACGGTGGAAAGAAGGATGATCAATCGAATAGGTTGTTAACTGTTGGGGGGGATCCTATCCTATGTATGCAGGTGACAATGCTGGCAAAGCAATGTGTGGATGAAGATCCAATTCTGCGGCCAGACATGAAGCAGGTTGTGATAACTCTGTCACAAATACTTCTGTCTTGTGTGGAATGGGAAGCAACTCTTGCTGGGAACAGCCAGGTATTCAGTGGCCTTGTCCAAGGAAGATAAACAAGGTTGCCTAGTCGGCCTCTCTGCTAAAACACCTCCATTTCGTCCATGACAAAACCCTCTCCCTCTCCTTTAAGCTTATGATTGTTACATTCATTTGCTCCCCAATTTTTGCTTGTAATTTATGTGTACAGCACCAAAGGATGATTATGGTGGCGTGTATCCAGTAGTAGTAGGCCATGCCATTTTCCTTTCATTTCTGGCTTCGCCTCAACAATTCAGATATATCTTCTATTCGTTGAATATTCTAGGTGTAATGTAAACTAATGCTTAGTTGTATCAGTAATTTGCATTAGTTGTATCAGTAATTTCGTTCCATGGTGGCGTGTGTGTGTATATATATATATATAGGGAAATTGGATTCTAATAATCCCTACTTTTGCAAATTGGATGACAATAATCCCTACTTTCAATTTGTATTTTGGTGGTCCAAAAAAAAATAAAATTGTATTTGAGTGGGACGCTGGCGAGTTGAGTGGGGGTGAGTCGATGGTTTTCTGACATGGCACCTTGACCATGTTTTTGATCGGGTTGACTTCTAATTTGAGTGTCACATCACATATAAAACACATGCCCAAAAAATTTTCTTTTTTTTTTTGTGTCTAGGTTGGAATAAATTTTAACCCCCCATTCTCCTTTTCTCTCTCTTCTTTTTCCCTTTACAGTTCTCCTCTCTCTCTCTGTTGTAATTTCCCCACCCAGCCTCTTCTACTCTCTCTTCACCTCACCTTCCTCTTCACCGTCAAACAGAGCAAACCTCAAAAAACAATGGCGGTCCTGCAACCTCAACCCCAAACCCAAAACCCCCACCTCCAAATCTACCGCCTTCCCCAATTCAAATACGTCGACGTCATTCGATGGATGCCTCCATTCTCCACCTTCAACAAATTCATCATCCTCTCTCTCTTCGACTCCGATTCATCCTCTTCCTCAATCGAACTCCACTCTCTCACCAACTCCCCAACCAATCTCTCTCTTCGCACCTCCTTCCCAACTCCCTCGCGAACATCATCCCTCAAAACCTCCCGAGGCCTTATCGCATTCTCCAGATTCATAGGCTCGCTCAACTTCATCGCTCCTAAGTATCGCAACGGAGACGTCTTTCTTGATTCCTCGATTTCGATCTGAGAATCGGGGCTTCATGTTGGGGCGATTTCGTGCATTGATGTGTTGGGGAGTGAGTGTGTTAGTGTGGGCGAAGGTGGGAGGGTGAATGTGGTCAATCTGGGGGGTGCGAAGGTGGATTACAGGAGGGTTTTTTATGGGAATGGGTTGGTTTCGTATAGTGCGGTGAAATGGGCGTCTCCGACGGAATTTGTGACGGGGGGATTAGGGTTTAGTGTTTAGTGGTGGGACCAGAGGAGGAAGAATGGTGAGCCTTCGTTGCAGTTTAAGGGTAACTTGTGAGATTTTCTGCAATTTGGCTTTGAAATGTTTGATATGTTTCTTAGTGTTCAGTGGTGGGTTTATCCAAGCTTTGAAAACCTGGGGTTTATCAGATAGTTGCAAGGTGATGATAAATCACGAAATTTTCTGGGTACAGAGGAAAAACAAATTTCTGGGTGCTTGTGAATTGGAAAGAGAGCCACGGGATTTTTTAGGTGAAGAAGGAGAAGATGGGAGAAGATGGAAGGAGAAGGCAGTCGGTACATATGAAAAGAAATTCTGAGTGGAGGAAGATTTTTACAGAAAAGGCAAACTGAAGGGGAAGAAGGGGCAGCGTCTGGTACAGAGGAAAAAAATTATGGGTTGGGATGTTTTTTACAACAAGGCCAAACTGAAAGGGAAGGGTAAAAAGAATAGAGAGAGAAAGAAGAGGAAAAAAGGGGGGTAAATAAAAATCCATGCTGGACACCAAAAAAAAAAGAAAGGAATGGGCATGTGTTTTTTAAGTGACATGGCAAAGTCAACCCGGTCAACCACATACCAAGATCACGTGTCAGAAACCACCGAAACCACCACTCATTTTTTGCCCCAATCTACAATTTTTTTCCACCGTAATTGAAAGTAGGAATTATTAGAATCCAATTTCCCTATATATATATATATATATATATATATTTGGATTTTTGGATGTTAATGTACTGAATTTTTAGGGTGTTGGACAATAATATACTGAACTTTGACCTTAGACAATAATACAATGTATATTTTGGGAGGTGTTGAATAATAATACACCTAGAATGATTACCGCAGTGACTAGCTCGGTGACAATCCTATTTAGCAGGTGGAGGAGATGAATTGATCCAAAAATATTTAAATATATGACATGTCAGCTAATCCATATAAAAGCCAAGGGAGTCAACTTGAAAAGAGTAAAAAAAAAAATCACACTTGCTTAAATGTGTTTTCGTTGAGAAGTTGTAGTTGTATAAAATTACTTTTGTTTCTGTAGATTAGCTGATATGTCGTAAATTTAGATATTATTTAACCAATTTATTTTCTCGGTTTGCCCCATAAGATCGCAACTAAGTCACTCACCGTCGAAATCATTCCAGGTGCATTATTGTCCAACACCTCTCAAAGTTCAGTACATTATTGTCCAAGGTCAAAGTTCAGTGCATTATTATCCAATACCTCAAAAGTTCAGTATATTAACATTCAAAAGTCCTATATGATTTGATAGGTCAATTTTGAAAAAGCTTATTAAATTTTATTTGATTAATGGGTATATAACAAATATTTGGTTTGGATATTTCCCATCATAATGTTTTTCATATAAATATTTCTCTAAAATGAATATATACAGCTAAAAGAAAGAATTTAGGAGGTTTGTTGTTTTCAAGCCAAATTTTAAACCTATGAATAATTGATCTACAAAATATTTTGCTTCCATCAAAACTTGAATATTGGTTGAGAGTATGAAAGTTGAGAGTCATTATCACTTAGTTACCACTTTACTAGTAAGTAGTAAAATAGATGTGAACTTAAAAACAACAAACTCATACATACAGGCTTCAAATATTAATACACAATTAAAATAATATTCATTGATTTTTTATAAAAAAAAATATTCGTTAGTTAGTATTTCTTCCTCCAAATGTACTGTTTACTATTATTATAATATATCAATCTCTATATAAATAATAAATTAAACTAAATTTTAAGAGAAATAAAAATGTAAAACTCCCATAAAAAATATATGTTATTTATAAAAAATATATGTTATTTTTCTCTGTCTTCTTTCGCAATTGTAAAAAGAAAATAAAGTTGTAATTAACATTCTGATAAAAAAATGTCACTACAAAAGAAAAGCCCAATAGCTACGCCTATTGGGGTATGTTAGCTGCGCTGACACACGTCACTAAAAAACGTAGTGACGCCTGATGCCACCCGTCATAATTTTGGTTGTCAAAAGGAAATTTTGTGTCAGTTGCACGCGTCACAAGGCTTAGTGACGGTTCTGCATGTCAGAACTGTCTTTCAGCAGCTTTAAACGTCGCAACAAATGACTCAATTAAAAAAAATAAAATAAGCACAATTCCCCGTGTAATAGCAGGGAAACGAAAACAGATGCATACCAATAGTTTTACATATTACACAATTGATTAGGATTATATTAACCATAGATTAAAATGAAATTACAATCTCATAATTAATACTTTATATACAAAATTGATTTTGGTATATATGAAAAATAAAACAAATTGGCTACAAAAAAAAAAAGCCAATATACTACACAAAATTCTACCTAGAAAATATTCAGAAAAATGGGTACAATAAATTAAAGCCAATTTATTAGGTAGCCAAACAATGACTGGCAGTGAATAAAATACCAAAAATCTACCCAAAAAAAAGCCTAAAAAAACCACTGGTAATCCTCAAACGCATATGTTCCATGCATATGTTAATTGATTGTTTGCTCCCAGTAGGCAAACTGCAAAGCCCCTTCAATTCCTTCATGTCAAAGCCCTAATCCCAAAAAAATATGATTATTAAACAATAAAATATATAAAAATCGTAAATCTAGCAACAAATTAACAAAAAAATATAGTTAAAATTGTAAAGTCAGAGAAAAAATAGATCTAGAAGCAAGCAAACCACTTATATTCAAATATTTACAATACATTTGAACCTTCTATTGTAAATAGTTGGTCGTTCAAATAGTTTGCTTGCTTGCTTCTACATTTATATACAAATAGTAGTGAAACACCAACTATTTGAAAAACAAAAAAATTTAAAGCAATTACAGTGAAAACTTGGTTGGGTTTCATAAATCATTGATGCAAATTAAAACTCCTTAAATTCCAGATCTGATGATTGAAAAGAGAAATGAGAATTCAATCTCGATGAAGAGAAAGATAAAGACCTGAGGGTTTTCTTCAAGCCCACATGAGGGGGGAGGAATTCAAACCTTCGACCTTCTCACCAGACCATGGCGTGAAGCAACAATGACATACCCAGAAATTGCTTTGACGAGTTGAACATCTGCCTCAGAGTACTCGAGCATTTCAATGATTCCAGATCTACAAGCTTGTCATTAACTTTGTTTACTAGATCCACAGTTGGATATTTCCATGGATAAATAACAAATAATACCATATAGAAGTAAGCTTTGAAGGAGAAATATAACACTAGAGAGAGAGAGAGAGGAGAGGATGAGGTAAAGGCAAGCTGCTAGGGTTTTTTACTGAATTGTTGCTTGTGAGTTGCGAGGCAAATAAATGAAATAGAAATGGACACAAGGGCTATACGAAAGACAACAATAAGGCCCATTTCCAAGCCCTATTATTACTACATTACAACTATAAATAAAATAAAAAAAATTGAAAAGGTAAGAGAGCTACATGTGGGATACAGCTGGAAAGCTCAAATATTAAGTGAAAGAACTAAAAAATTAAAAAACAACCATAAATATTTTTCTATTAGGTGTGATGCAACTAGAAGGTAGTGGGCCATACTACCAGCAGTGACGCCTTAAAGTGCTACTCAGTACCCAGTGACGCTCTTAGCTGCTGATACTCTAGATTGACCAACTTTTTATGTGACGCGTGAGGGAGCCGTCACTTAATATGCGTCGCTATTGGGCCTTTCTTTTGTAGTGTGTAAAATTACATGAGGGATATAGACATCATATGAAATTAAAATGAACATAAAATAAAAAATATCAAAATTTATTTCATTTTATAAGATGGAAGATTGAGAATTTGAGATCATTATGGTATTACAACAAGTAAAATATTACCCGTTTACTATTCGTTGTCCCGAATTTTACTAATGTCGCCTAAATTTTCATAATAATTTCCAATATCGTCTTTGACCCTTCACTCTCTAACTTTTCTCTAGTTTCTCTCTCTAATAATAATAATAATAATAATAATAATAATAATGATAGTATTAACAATAATAATATTATTATTTACAGAATTTTATTTAAAAAAATTAATCAAAAAAACCCAGAAAATACGGTTGCGGCACGAAAAATGCGGCAGCACTGCGGTCGCTGCCGCACGTCAGTCGCGGCAAAGCCGCAACGGGTGCCGCGATCGACGTGCGGCAGCCACCACGGTGCCGCCGCATTTTTCATACCGCAACCGTATTTTCTGGGTTTTTTCGATTAATTTTTTAAAATAAAATTTTGTAAATATTATTATTATTAATATTAATACTATTATTATTATTATTATTATTATTATTATTAGAAAGAGAAACTAGAGAGAAGTTAGAGAGTGAAATTGTGAGGGTCAAGGGCAATATTGGAAATTATTATAAAAAAAGTGGGCGACATCAATAAAAAGGGGGGCGACGTATAACAATGTCCAAATATTATTTCTTATTAGAAAAAAAATGGTGAAGAAATTACAAATATGATTACCACCAAATATATAAATTGTAAGTTCATAAAAAAACCTCTAAAATTCTTGATTTATTCTCCTAAGTTAATTATACAAGGCTAATAATATGCAAATATTAATATTTTATTAATACAGAACTAAAATAATATTAATCAATTTTTAATAAAAAATATTCATTAGTTAGTCTTTTTTCCACTGAATTTACTGTTATAATATATCAATCCCAATTTCAAAAACATACTAAAGTAAAATCAAATAGATATTAAAGTGTTAAACACCTGTAAAAAAAACTATATTATTGTCCTTTTTTTCTTTAATAATTTTTTTAAAAAAATATTAACATTACGATAAAAATGTAAATTAATTTGTCTTTATTATAAAAAAATAATGCAACTTTGTTTGAAATGATGTTGTGATTGTTGACATATGCTTAGATTTTAGAATTAATAATTAATAATTAATTTGTAATTTGTAATTTGTAATTATACGTTACTACTAAATAGTAATACTTTATATACCTTTTTTTATTTTAATTATTTTACTAAAAGTTTTCAATTTATTTAATGAATATAAATTTCCATCAACATTATGTTTATAATGTACAGACAGTTTCTATTATCTTAATCATTTATTCCTATAATTAAGATTATATTTTTTTGCATACTATTGGGAAAGATTTGAAGGAATTATAGAGTTGTTTGTATTTATACAAATTGACTTATTAAAAAATTATTGTTGTTCTTTATTATGTTTAACTAAGACAATATTGAAAATAAATATAGATTTTATCCTTCACTACATTATCTAAATTAATTTTGAAGACAATTTGTACAAAGAAATGAAAAATAACCATAGTTGATTGTTGTATTTTTTTTTAATTTCTAATTATTATTTGAATTGATCATTCTTGTAAAATTACTTTGAATAATGAATCACATAAAATATTAACAATTTTCATGTATTATATAGGATATACAATGTTAGTTATTAATTAAAAACCAATATTGTTATGTGGCACATTCAAACTATGTAGAAAATGGGCCAAAATATAATTATATGTGGGCTTCAGCTTAGGATACTATGGAAAGATGGCTAGAGCGGTCGTGTACTCAAATTACATCATATACAAATTATGGGTTGTGAATAGAAAAAGGTTGTACATTCATGTATGATGAAATAGTTATAAACCTAAGGAAGATTGATCTATTGATTTTTTAATAATTAGTAGTTATATTTATGGATGAATAATGTTTGGTGTATGCACATTATATAATTCGGCTTGCCTATTCCCACGCGCTATCTTTTGTGCTTATCTTGACAATTTTTATACTACAAATTTAGATTGTTGTAATATTTATCATTGTATATTAATTATAATCCTAGTTCCGAAATTCAAGTTGCAATTAAATCATGAAAAAGTTAGCTAAACATATTCCTTTTAATTGTACACTTTTAGCGTAGCTTCTTCTCTTCCATTGTTAGCACTTTATTTCAACTGGAAGGAGATGTGTTGCAAGAAGATGGCGGGGGGTATGGGATTTCGGGACATGAAATGTTTCAATCTTGCTTTGCGGGCGAAACAAGCTTTTCGAATCCTAACTAAGCCAAACAAGCTTGCAAGCACTTTAATGAGGGCTCGATACTTTCCGAGAGGGAGCATCCTTGATGCACAAGTGGGTATTTGTCCAAGTTTTGTGTGGATGAGTATCTTAGAGGGGAGAGAGCTGCTGGTGAAAGGTATTGGGTGGAACGTGGGAGATGGGAAATCAGTGTGTATTTGGACAGATAGGTGGGTGGCCCTGGAGGGGAGTTATTTCCTGGGAGGGGTGGAGGAAGACAAAAGAGACTGGAGGGTTGATAGACTTCTGGAAGAAGGGGATGTGAATGTGTGGAATACCAACCTCCTATACTCTCTTTTCGACCATGACAGGGTTCAAGCCATCCTTTCTCTTCCTATACCACACAAAAAGACTCCAAATCAAGTCAAGTGGATTTACACGAAGAATGGGGAATACTCTGTTAAGAAAGGATACCATCTGGCCAAAAGTCTGTCGGAAGGATCATCCTCTTCGGGGGGTCTCCGGCCTCTCTGGAAGACGATTTGGTCTTTGAAGGTGCACCCAAAAGTCAAGAACATTGTGTGGAGGTTAGCTAGGGGCATCATCCCAACTTTGGCAAATTTGAAAAGGAGACATTGCATTGCTGATGGGGTTTGTGTTATATGCAAAAAGGGAGAAGAGAGCTTTCGTCATGCTTTCTTGGAATGTGCTTGGGTTCGAGAAGTCTGGGACTTTCTGGGAGTCCCTGAAATATACCAAATTTCGGGTGCTAGAGGAGATGACTGGGTTGAAAATACCCTTGACTCTCTAGACTCAGATGCTATACGGGATCTGGAGCGTTTAGTGGGCAAGGAATGATGATGTACACAATAATAAGGTCCCTGATTCACAATTGGTGGCTACTAGGGCAAGCAAGTTTTACTTGGAATATCAACAGATGCAACAGATAGGCATAACAAATGGGGGCAAACGACAAAGTCAGAGATGGAGGGGAGGATTCCAGGGTCTGAAGATCAATGTTGATGCGGCATGCGATGTCGAAAAAGGCTTAACAGCCTTGGGGTGTATTGCAAGGAGAGGTGATGGAGTTTTTGAATGGGCGGCTGTCAAATGTTTGGAACGAAGGTGGTCCGCTGAGCAAGCTGAATTACAGGCCATCTCCATGGCGCTGGATCTGAGCATCGATATGGGAGTAAACTCTGGAATTGTTGAGAGTGATTCGAAGGTGATAGTTGAATCAATTAATAAGAACCACTCAGATCGGAGTACACTAGCCTTATTAGTGTCAGAAATAAGAGAGAAATGGAAGGCTAGCAATAGTGAAGGCATCCAGTGGCAACGAAGGTCTGCAAATGAAGTTGCTCACAGGTTGGCTGCTTGGGGTTTGTGCCAAGAATTTGATTTTCAAGTTTTCACCTCTCCCCCTACTTTCTTATCGGATGTATTATTTGAGGATTCTTTACATATTGAATGAAAGTTGAGCCTACTGGCTAGTTTGCAAAAAAAAAAAAAAAAAAGTAATTAGTAGAATTTCATTGAAGATTTCTGTGCACATTTGAAATTAATGCAAATTTATTGAAGATATATTGTCTTCCATTGTTTCCTTTCTCCTCTCAACTGAAATTATTGATATTGGTAATCTCTTCTCTTCTTTCCAATACTTTTGATTTGTGTTTATGGTTTTAATTAGGGTTTGATATTAGATTAATTGCTTTGCTTTCCTTCATCTTTACATCCATGTTTAGGTCTAGTTTGAATTTTGAGATTGTTGAATTAGAAGTCATGAGTAGCTAAGTCTCCCCTAGGGTTAGGGGGTAATTAGCACCCTTAATGGGGGATTATGTATAGATTAGTGGGATTAGGGTGATCTATGAGGTAATTAATAAGTGTTCGTCCCTAAATTTCCACCTAATGTTGGAGGATTTGGTGCCGGAAGGTTTCTGAGTCCCTCCCCAAACATTGAATTGGGCATCTAGGGCGAAGTAATTGGTTCCTAATCCGCACTGGCGTGAGATTTTGAAATCGATTAGTTTGGATTGTGATCGAATACTATCAAGGACCATCGTACACAGGAGTAATAATGAGCTTTGGGAAGTATGCATCAATGTACCACTTGAGAGAAGGAAATTGATGCAAGTTTATCCGTGCAATTCTTACATTCAATAATGGTAAATGGAAGATAGTGAAGGGTGTTATGATAGTGGCGAAGGGATTGAGGTCCTGTACATTGTACTCCACCATGGATAGCATTATCCTGATTTCTAATGTCAATGATACTCCTTGTTCTAGCTCATGTCGTTGTAGGTTGGTCACATGAGTGAGAAGAATATGAAGATTCTATCTTCAAAAGGTGCTCAGGGAAATTTGAAAATTGAAGATATGGAGCTTTGCGAAACCTGTGTCTATCGCAAGCAGAAGAGAGTCAGTTTTAGCAAAATTGACAGGAACCTAAACTACGATTCAAGGAATCTGAGGAAATCACACTAGCAGGATGTGAAATGGCTGTTGAGGTATTTGAAAGGTGCCTCTCATGTATGTCTTTTGCTTGGTGGAACTAACCTTGATCTGAAATGTTAAGTAGATGCTAACTTAAGTGGAGATTATGATACGAGCAAGAGTACAACATGCTATGTGTTTACTCTTGGTGGCTCGGCAATTAGCTGGATATCAAGACTATAGAAGTGTGTGGTTAAGTCTACAACTAAGTTTGAATATGTTTCCCTGCCTAAGGCACGCAAGGAGATGATATGGCTACAGGATTTCTTGGAGGTGTTTGATCAAGGGCATGATGGTGTTTTTCATTGTGACAGCCAAAGTGTCATTCAGCTCACAAAGAATCCAATGTTATACTCAAGGACAAAGCACATCAGAAGGAGGTATAACTTTATTTGAAACTTAGTGGAAAGTGGTGAAGTGAAACTTGAAAAGGTCGCAGACAACAAGAATCCAGCAGACATGATGACTAAGCCAGTGGATATTGGGAAACTGAGGTTCTTTTTGGCCTTAGTAGGCTTCTCTGACTAATAAAGAGGTCGGTCGATGTACTAGGGGAATTTGGGTTGATAATTTGAGGATTCTAGAGGCATTACTCGGTGTGTAGTGGAGTGAGGTGTGTCAAGAAGGCCATAAAGGGGTAGATGGGCCCTAGGAAGGGGCGTGTAATGCACAACACTTCAGAGTGATTGTTCATCTACTTTAAAAGTAACTGAGATTGAGGGAAATCTCTTGTAACTTATAATGCTCCTCAGTTCTGATCTGATACATTGATTTCGTGGCTTAATTTTTTCCCCGCTTTCGGTTTTTTCCTCCTTAAAAATTCTGGTTTTTTTAAATCTATTTTTTACACATATTTTTATTGTTTGTGATTTGTTGAGTACTCTACTGACCCTGTCAACAAATTACAAAGCAGCACGAACACAAGCTAACAACTTCATAGATTCACAACCCAAACTCCGATTCAATGAACCCTTGCCCGCCAAATAGCAGAATCGCTCTTCTGCAGAAACCCATGAAACCAATCGACTGCAGAGCCTCCAAAACAAATCGCAGCCTCACTAATAAATCATGGCCTTTGATCAAACCGGAAACCAGCCCCAATGACTGCAGAACACACTTCAACAATACCTTGGTAAAAGACGAGTACAACACAGAATGAATATATGCCAAAAAGAAAAAAAAAAAGGGGGGGGGGGGGAGAAAAGGTGGGCTGCATCATCAAACAGTGACCAACATCAGCTCCTCTGGCCAGTGTAAAGATAGAGAAAGAGTAATCTTGTTGAAATACAATGAAGTACTTTTAATTGCCATTTTATTGTACTGCTTTGCAAGCTGATTCACTAGTTAACAGCAACCCTCTAGGCCTCTAGAGACACCACAGAATTTCGGACGTTTAGTAATTTCATTACCGTCTGTACAATAATTGGCAGAGGCAGAGCCACCCGTAGAGGAAAAATATGGTGATAGATGATGAATACATTTTATACAGAGTACATAGCAGCCAGCAGCTTACAAGATCACTTGCAGAGGGAAGCTAAGATTCGACGAGGTGGATCAAATGATCTACGAGAATGAAGCACAGCCCAGTTATCTATTAATAGAACATCACCTTTTTTCCATGGAATTGCAACACTTTCCTCTTCAAGAATATGCAGGCAGTCCAATACAATATCTTCTGGTAATGGTGTTCCATCGCCAAATGTAACTGCCTTCTTAGGATCGTTTCTGTCATCTTCCCATCCAGTGTAAGCAGCCACCATGCTGTTGAACCAGACCTTGCGCTGCCTACTCTCGTCGAATTTGATTGCTGGGATCGGACCCATTATTGTTTTCACACCATCTTCCAACCACTCCAGCTTCATTCCCAGCTTAGCCGCCCTGAGGAAAGAATGCAACTAGTTGTCAATCAAGAAAGAAAGACTAGATTTTCATATAGCACAAGGTTTAGATACCATATGAGATTCTACTTAGGATACTATGTGATTTAACCGAAACCCACCAAAATTGGATATCCCTTGACATGTGTTTTCCATCTAGACTCAGGGTTATCATTATTAAGCAACATTGTCAAACAGCTATGTTAAAGAGGGGAAGAAGGAAGCCAACAAATTAGAAACCTTTGTTCAGCAATGGTCTTATCATTGGTCAAGAAAGTTGATTTCCAACCACGGCCAATAGGAGAGGCTGGATTGTCATCTTCACCCAACACCCGAGTGTAGATCAGACCATGCTCTTCTAGGTGTTGGACAAACTCTGGGTGTTTTTGTTTCATCCTTTCGTATATGATACGGCTAAGAACAATTGGAGTCTCTCCTCCAGTCTTAGGCTCCACTTCACAGAAGAAGAACAACTTGGATGGGAACTCTGGTACCTGTGGACACGTTTCAGAAATCAAATAGTTCAGCAAACAAAAAAGAGGGCAGAATTAGGGGAGTGAGAGATGTAGAAACCTGAGCCATTTCATGATGGAAAGGGATCTTCTGATGAGGGGGAGATTCATTGGCAGTGAATACCCTACCAACGACGTTACTCCTGGGAGCGGCGCCGCCAACGTAGGGGAGCTCGTGGAAGCCGAAGGCCTCGACGACGTCGTTGAAGTCAGCGGCGGAGGAAACCGGAAACCCTCGGAAGAGGACGGCGCCGGCTTTGTGAAGGCGACACTCAAGGTAGGGTCTGCTTGATTCAACGGCGTGTATGAAGTCGGAGAGGCTGCTGATTTTGTTAGGGTTAGGGTTTGGAGATAAGATTAGAGGAAATAGAATTCCATCCTTGTTGCAGTTGCCGTACAGTTTCTGTTGAGCTACGTTCAGCTCCAGGAATGTTTCCTCCATTCTTGAGTATGCTTCACCTTCCTGTTTCTGTAGCACAGTCACTGTTTCATAATTGATAAGGTCATGATGGCTGGAGTGGAGGCTTCTTATTTCTTTCTTTCTCTCCACTTGGCCGGCTTTGCGTCCGCCTTCAATTTGGGTACAATTGTCATAGAGTGACGATATGTCTCGACTTGCTCCTTATAAAAATACTACATCCGTCCCATATTGTTTGTCCATCCAACTGTATTTAAAAATCTAATGATCATGGGAAATGGGGTGAAAAATGTGTAATGTACCAAAATTGTCCTTACTTTTCTCATGTAAAGAAAAATAAAAAAACAAAAGAGTATTTATTAGGGGTATAATAGCAATTACAATCATTGAAATTATAAAATGGACAAACATTTTGGGACAAGGGAGTTAGGTAGATGGACAAACAATTTGGGACGGAGGTGGTAATATTTATTATTATTTTAATTATAATTGTTTTATAGTTATTATTAATTATTAATTATAAGTTTAGAATACGTTCAATATACTAACAATTAAAATTAATACTTTAACAAATGAATTTCATCTGTTCGACATATTTAGACATATTTTTGTAAATTTTAAAAAATATAGGTAATTGTGTGATTTTATACCATTTATATATATTGACGGTATTGTTATAGTTATAAAAGCCAATCATATAATTTTTTCAATTTAATTTACAAATATATAAGTTTTATAAAATAGCAAGACACTTAAAATGTGTTCTGCGCAAGATGTTTATCATTTTCGTCATATAAACACAACACATGTTTGGACTTTAGACTACTCGGTCCCTCCCATTCTAGTGTTATTTTGTTAATTTTCCTGAATTTTCTTCGTCACCCCTCTTTTACTAACGTCGACCCCTTTTGTCCATAATTTTTTCACTAATACCCCCACCGTCCCCATTCTGTCTAGCAGTCACTCTTACGCTCTTTCTCCCTCTCTTCTCTCTCTCTCTCTCTCTCTCTCTCTCTCTCTCTCTCTCTCTTCTCTCCCTCTCACACACACAATTTCTTCCCCCCCCCTCTCAAATCCAACTACTGCCACCGACCACCACCACCATCCACCGCCACGCCGAACACCAGTCGCCTGTCTCCCGCCGTTGGACCCACGCAACCGTACACCGGAGCCGAAAAAAGCTCGTTGGAAAAAGGTATGTTTCGTGTTTGAAGTTTTTGAATGAACTGCAGTGTTTAGGGTATTAAAATGTTAGTTTTTGATGATAGTGTAAACACAAATTTCGAACCTGGAATAAATAAAGGCAAGAAATTGAGAAACAAATATAATTTGTATTAATATTTGAAGATATGCGGGTACAATCTCTGTATTAAATAAAGTATTCCTCTGATTCAATCTCCTAAACTTTTGGTGGTAGAAGCGCGAACGCTGATCTCGATCTCGGATCAAGTCGAAGTGAAGAACTCACCAGTAGGTCCTGACTTGACGCGCAGGAACTTGGAGCTTTGAACTTTTGTCGACCTTGAGCCTTTGCGCTTGGGAGCTGGAGGCCGCTTGTAGTTCGAGCTTCTGAATTCTCTGAAGTCTGCCGAGACATCGAAACCGGGTAGATCAGTGTGTCTTGAAAATGAGGGAGATGACCCCTATTTATAAGCTCTGGAGGCCTAGGGTTGCCTAAGGTTTGAGTCGGGCTTTGGATTTGGGCCCAAATTAATTAATTATTCCTTTATTTTAAAATAAAGAAATAATTGATATTTTCTGCATCATAATTGACACATGTCACGATGGTACTGGCCAGGATACATATCCATTTAAAATTTAATTAAATGGACCGCCGCAATTAATTTTACACGTGGCGGATAATAATTAGCCAAATAAATTTAATTTATTTTCCACGTGTCATTTCAAAATTTGCCGACAAATTTTTACCTCCTACAGATAGATTATTAAATTTGAAATTGGAATTTGGGTTTGAGGTTGGGGGCTGTAATCATTGAAAAAAAAACCCAAAAATTCCGATGAATTGTGCCGGAAGGCCCCCAGATGGTGGCCAGGATGCCACCAAATGGTGAATTGGCCAAGGCCATAACACCATCTTGGGCGTTCCGGCAATTTTTTTTGTGAAAAATATTTTTTATTTCAATAATAGTGAAAATATTTATATTAATAATAGTAAATAAAAATCATAAAATTATTATCGTAATAATTTTAATATTAATATTAAAATGATAATGATAATAATAATATTTATTTTATTAATAGTAATATTAGGGTCAGTTATAATATCATTATTATTGTTGTTTATTAATGAATATTATAACAAATATTGTTAAATATTATAATTGTCACTATCATTTATGTTTAAATTATTATGATTATTATTGTCATTATTATTATCATTAATGTTGTTGTTATTATCATTAATGCTGTTGTTATCCTATTAGGTGTCAATATATGTTGTTATTATTTAAGAGTTTAGGGTTTAGGGTTTAAGGGTTGTTTCGTAATATTATGCCAAAAATATATAAAAAATAAATAAATTTGCATACTTATCTCCTAACTTAACCCAAATTTTTGTCATAACAAAATACAAAAAATTTTGGATTAAGTTATGGGAAAAGTATGCAAATATGTTTTTGTGTATGAAACTTTAGGTTTTACGGTTTACTGTTTAGGGTTTAGGGTTTAGAATTAAATGAGATTGGTTTGTTGTGATTATGTTGTTTACGGTAGAGTTTACATTCTTTAGTATGGAAAACCTTCTAATCGGGAGTATCTTTTCCATATTTTATTGGCTATGAACTTGAAACTAAAAGTAATATTTTATTTTTTTGAGTTAATATAGACTTAAGTTAGTGCATATATGATCTGAGGGTAAGTAGTTTGTAACTGAATTTATTAACTTAATTAAACATATGTGCCTAAAAGGAAATTCGTCGTTGTTGTTAAGAACGAAGTGCAAAAGGTCAATATATAGGTCATTAGATGCTTGCAAAATAATAATGCAGTTGGTGATGCATTCTTGATACCAACCACATATAGAACAAACATCGAGGAAATCAAGAATCGAGTTCCTTGTTGGTCGTCGTATAAGCGTTGGTATCTAGAATGCATCTACACCTACATTCTAATTCCGCAAGTATCTTATGACCTATATATAGACCTTGTGCACTTCGTTCTTAACAACAACGACGAATTTCCTTTTAGGCACATATGTCTAATTAAGTTAACCAATTCAATTCTTATCAAGCTACCCTCAAATTATATAATAACTTAAAGGTGTGCTAATTCAAAAGAGAAAAAAAATTGCAAATCACAATAATTCAAGTGAGTTTACGTGAAGTTTAGGATATTTTGGGTTTAGGGTTCAAATGATTTTATATTATTATTATTATTATTATTATTATTATTATTATTATTATTATTATTATTATTATTAGTTGTTGTTGTTGTTGTTGTTATCATCAACACTGATATTTTACATGCTTAGAAAAATGTCTAGAGTAGAACCCAAGGGTAAGGGTAAGGTAAGGTTGAGATTAAAATAAAAAAAAATCTGGGTGGAGAGCAGAAGCGGAAGGAGACCCGCAACACTGAGGGATGACGACATTTGTACGTCGGGCTGAGGCAATTGCCTGTGGCGGTGCACATCCCAAGTAGCCACTACTAGTGGCTTCATCAAAAGCCTATCATCAGTCCGCGTTGCGTGGGATGCAACGACAGGAGGCGTCTGACACCTTTATGCTCGCTGATTTTGCTACAAAGTTAAGTAGCTTTATGCATGAGTCGGGTAGTTAGGGGGCATCTGGAGACGAGCAAACCGAGCAGACTGAGCAGGCCGAGCAGGACGTGGATGTTCATATGGTTGACTATGTTCAACTGAGAGGTTGTGTCGGTAGATTTGCCCTGGGCAAGAAGAGCACACAGGGTTCTGGGGTTGATGAGGGTGGGTCGAGTTCTAGCCGAAAGAGAAAGAGGTCACAGGGCGACATGGACTGGAAGATAACTAGACGGATGCTTGGTGGTCCCACTTCACCTAGGGTCATCCCGAGCTTGGGGGGACATATTGCTCAGTTTATTTGGGAGGGTTAGGAGCATTAGCCCGAGGTGATTGAGTGCTTGACGAGGAAGTCGGCACTCTAGCAGCTGAGGGAGTTGATGTGTGACATGCATCCTTCCACCGTGGAAGCGATTGCTCGTAGCTCGATGTCGGGTCTCGGGGAGCTCATGTTTGAGTACATCGATCATCCATTGATAACTGCATTAGTGGAGAGGTGGCAACCAGACAAGAACTCATTTCACCTACATTTCGGTGAAAGGACCATCATGATCCACGATTTGGAGAACATTCTTGGACTCCTGGCTGACGGGACGTTGCCTCCTTGTCCTGACCGGGATATAGCCAACAACTACATCACGTCCTTGTTTCCTATGGATATTGTGGAGTTGCAACAGAATAAAATTTATAAAAAGGGGGGGGGGGAATTCTGGACAGTGACCTTAGGAATATATGTACCTCCTCGCAACGCTTTGAGGCCTATCCAGATACAGGCGTGGTACTTGAGCCTGTTGGGCAACATCCTGCTGGTGGATAAGTCTAGGGATAAGGTGCGTCCACGTGCATTTGGGAGCATTGACCGCGTCGATACAGTTGCATGGGGTGCAGTGATGTTGGCGTACCTGTACAGACAATTGCGTGTAGTGATTAGGGCCGAGACCGGGAAGATCGGGGGGATGCTTGACACTCCCTCAAGCGTAGATCTACGAGCATTTCCCCCATTTTAGGCCACACCCCATGGCATGTTGACGTTCCATGGGCGACCATGTGGCATGTTAGGTGCGAGTTGCGTACTCTGGAACGCCTTAGGAACTTCAAGCTGGGTGATAGACGACCTTTCTGAGCAACATGTCTTATGGTGCCGATACGATCTTAGACCTATCGAGCGAAGTCGTTGAACCGGTTATTGTGGTTACATATGCGCCTTTGATGTGACGAAGTCGAACATGTCGTATAGTACTATCAGGTAGCTTGGCTTTAGGAAGCATATCCCTGGACCACCAGACCCATCCCTTAGGCAAAGCTGACCAGCTCATGGCATGAATGTGTTGACTTTTGATGAGTCGTTGGTCGATATAGCATGGGATAGATTTCCTATCACTAGCTAGTGATATGCCACAAGACGCCCTGACCTAGTGTCGGAACCCATACGGCGCACCCTTATCTGATTAAGGATGACAACCCTGGCCAGTCTAGCATTTATGATCCGACCTCTCTTGAGTTTGTGAGTTTCTTTTTCATTTCCTAAAAATACTTATGATATTTATTTTACCTTCCGTTTTAATAACTATTTGTTTTATGTTGCAGTGGGCCCATGAGTGTCCAAGACGTGCATGACCTCTGTATAACATGTATGAGGGTGGCCTTCTGCCACAGTAGTTGCATAGAGATATGGTTGACTTGTTGGATCAGTGGTATGCGCGCATGCATATCTAGGCCCCACCCCCTACCTCCGGATGCTGAGCAATGATTCCCCTCATTATAGTGTTTTTTATTATTTTTGTTGGGTTTATTTTATTCAGTTAGTTGGACTAGGTATTATGTCTATGTTCATGTAATGGATTTGTGTTTGTGTTTATGTATGACGCCCAACAGTGAATTTATGCTCATGTTTATGTATTTTATTCAGTAATTGTTTACCCCTATTTAATTTAAAATATTGGACTTTTGTTATCTTTACGAATTGTGACATATTAAGTATAATTTAAATAGTAATAAAAAGGTTCACACCAACCAATTACAAATCATATATTACCTCTACGAATTTCCCTAAGTCTAATCAACAAATCAAAATGAAAACCTAAAGAAACATCCCATCCAACAATATAGTCGTCCCTAGCACATCTCCATCTAACATCTAACGGCGGCAGAGGGCATCCGTCTTGCATGTAAACAAAAACGGAGTGATCTTTGTTGACATTTGCAATGTCGACCACGTGTTCAAGAGTAGTAGTACTAGCAGTTGCAGTAAGTGGCAACAAAGTTATGCATGACTTAGTTGTGTGTTAACTGACTCCAAGAACAGTTGTGAAGGCTCCTAAACACGTAGTTCGACCGGGTAACGACTGAAAACATATATGAAGGTGTTTTCAACCAATATGGTCGATCACATGGTTCAAGAAAATTACCCTTAATCCTTCGAGCCGCTCTCAGTACGCCTCCTTTGTATCCGTACGCAGCTACGTATCATGCCGTATACGCCTGAATTTCATTGACCGTGGATTTTCTAACCACCGCCCATTGTCTCTCGCTCCCAAAACCAGCCTCGACGATTGATCAGAACCCATAGTTGCCATCAGATTCCACATCCGTCCAACCAACAATATATGGAAGAATGAAATCAGGGTCGTCATTAGGCCAAGGAAATGAACCTATACTTACCCGTTGGTTCCCTGCGCGGAAAAGTAAAACGCTGGTGCAAATTAAATTTGTACTATGATAAATTATGCATAACAAATATAGAAAACGGTACCATCTGTGCTAAAACCTCTGCCCATTCCTATTGAAGAAGAGCTCGATATTTTTTTTTTTTGTTGTCGCCAGTACTGGACTTGCTCACACGGCTCCTTCCACTAACGTACTCAAACGCACGAGGGATACGTCAAGTTGACTTCCCTATGCTGGGTCTCCCTCTATGAGGGGGCTGCTCTCGGGATCCGGTATGTAGGCTGTATCAGGAGGCAACTCATCGTTTATGACGCGAGACAAGCGATGTATGACAGCGGGATCACTTTCTCTAGCCTTCTTCACAAGGGAATCAAAGTAAGACATGTCCTGGAGTAATGGATCAACAACTATATCTGGTTAATCAGTATCACCAATGACTTCAAGTTACCTCCAGAACTTGTGAATACTTGCATGAGCCACAAGAATGGAGTAAGGACATCGGGATGCTTCAAGTTGGTATGAAGAATGCATCACCACATGCAATCTTAGGTCAAAAGAATCTGATAACCTATATATAGAACTTCTCCACTTTGTTCTCAACAACAGGGCCTAATTTCCTTTGAGAGACATGCCTCTAATCAAGTTACTAACTATGTATGTTCAAATCATACACTAGCTTAAAGTCTATGCTAACTCCAAAAAATTTCGTTTAATATCGAGTTCACATTCATGATAATGTTTAAAAGATATCCTTGATAAGAAGGTTTCCCATGACCAAGAATGTAAGTTCGACCCTAAACATCATCACAGTAAACCTTGCTTAAAACTTATTTATTTTCTACACTAACCTAAACCCTAACCCTAAATCCTAAACCCTAAACAATAATAATAGTAATCACTTGTAACAACAACAACAACAACAACAACAACAACAACAACAATAATAATAATAATAATACTCCCCCCTTCTCAAATTACTTGTCATTTATGACACAATTCACAAAACCAAGAAAATTTTCAATTTACATTAGTTTGTATTCTTGGAAATGAGAAAAAAAAGTGAATTAAATGGTGAATAAAAAGAAAAATAGTGAACAAAAAAGAAAAATTGATGAAAAACATGCACTTAATAAAGTGAATTTGATAAATTAGTAATTAATGTGTTTTTAGAATTGTAAGGTGACAAATATTATGAGAAAAAAGAAAATTAAAATGATAAATAATATGGAAGGAGGGAGTAACAACAACAACAACAACAACAACAATAATAATAATAATAATAATAATAACATTCACTGAATAAATAACAACATCAAAGTGAAGCAACAATAATAAAGAATAAGAACAAACAGAACAATGACAAAGAACAACAACAATAACAACAACAACAATAATATTTTTTTAGAAAAAGGTCTAGAGATGCCCGAATCGGGTCTACACCTTGGTCCGGACGCACCTAGATGGCGTCTGGACCAAGGTCCATACGCGATCCAAGCGCATTTCATCCATGGTCTTGGTCCATACGCGATCCAAGCGCATTTCGTCCATGGTCCAGACGCATTGTCCGTGCGTCCCGACCATCGCGCGGTCGCGATCTGGACGCCTTTCGGTCTCGACAAATGAAAAAATTCAAATTTCTAAAGGCCACTTACATCTACTTCAAAGTCATGGTATTAACATAAAAAATTATATGCACATTTCTTAAACACATAAATTGAACTATAAAAATACAGAAACAATCAAGACTTCACATTTAAAATACGAATTGAACTACAAAAACTTACTGATAATTCGGTGGTGATTCAGCACGATCACACAAGGCTGATGTGGTCTATAGCGACGGTGAGTGCCGATTTGAGAGAGAGGGAATGTAGAGGGAGAAAAGATAAAGTGAGGATGAAAATGTATTTTTGGAAAAAATATGACAGAAAGAGGGCTATATAAGGAAAAGGAGGGTGACAGAGAAACTACAACTTATTAGATACATTTTGAAACATTTATTCTGGATATTATGGTTGTTCACCTATGGAGATGAAGTTGTTTACTCTTATATTAGTATTATTAACTCTTATTATTATTAGTTTATTATGATTGTTTACCAACAAAAGTTTGGAACATATATTCTCTCCGTCTGTTTTTAAGTGTCACACAAACTAACTTTACAAAACTAATGTACCTTGGAAATAGAGTGAAAAATTAGGTATGGATAAGTATGCCCCTCATAAAGAGAAATAGAGGAATAAAGGAGAACTTTAAAAGATAAATTAAAAATCACTTCCATTTATTAAGGGTAATATAAGTATTTTAATTATTAAAAAAGTGAAATTGACAAATAAAAAGAGCGAAGTAGTTAGAAAAATTGGACAGGGAATCCTAACAAAAGTTTGGGCGACGGACAGGGAATGCGTTCACTGAATCAGTGGGACGAATGAGCAGCGGGATGCAAAACGTTTCTTTTTAATGAGCGTTGTTTCTTTCTGTGCAAGCAAAGACCCGGTCATCTTCAATTTGGATGGAAGATTTCAGCAAGTTGACGATAACTGAAGAGATGGGTAGTGAGCAAATCAAAGATGGTGCTACAGCTTCAGAAGAAGAAAGTGCCAAGTCGACAACCCTCAATTTGCTTCGTAAATTTCTCGCTGTTCAGCAACGCCGAGCCGAAGCTTACGCTAAATTGCGAGAGTAACAAACCCTACTCTGCTCTTTTTCACTTCCTGCTCAAATACCATTAGTTTCATTGTTCAGAATTTGTTGTCCTTTTTCTATGTACAAACATTGGCAAATTATTCTTGCGCACCGTTCGTCAAATTGTTGCGTTTCTCATCGATTCGATTTGTATCATTAGTATGGTGTTTTTAGAGGAGAATTTGTAGTTCTAACCAGTCGCTGGATCCCAAATTTGTTTAGTGATGAAGTTAAGCTGTTTTTGCATCTAGAGGTTTTGTTAAGGTTGTTGCAATTGCCTTGGATCATTGTTATCGAAGGCTTTGTTTGGTGAGTTAGCAAGTAAGTTTGTTAAGTCCAGACGGTTTGGAAGAGGTAAGTCTACTCAACAGGTTGGTATTGTTTAAGCTAAGCCTATTTGAATGCTGAGGAGGATTCATATTTCATATCATAAAGGACATCAGTTGTGACTCTGGCACGGGGAGCATTAGATTTCTCTATCAATGTTTTGGAATCGCCTTTCATCAATAAGGGCGAAAATGGGAAATGATTTTGCCTTAATTTTGCTCATTTTAGAAGTAATGAATGAGTGAGTGATGCCTGATTTATTTTCCAACCACCTATGATGAAGTGCTGGGAGGGTAATAAGAAATTATGGTCAGTTGGATATTCACTTGTCTATTGTTGCGCTCCACTTGATTTGTTGAAGAGCTTTTGCCACTTCTGGAATCTGGATATTCATTGCAATCTGTATTTTGTGGAAAATGGTAGGAGTAAATTGGTGAGTGGTAGAGGGAACATAGAACACATGGAACTTAATTAGCCTTTCATGAAAATGCTTCACTTAATGTGGAATTATGAATTTCTGTTCTGTTGAACTGAGATTATGCTTTTCAAATGATTCATTTGGGTAGCTGCCTGAAGAGCAATATTGTTTGGTAGCAAACTAATAGATTATACCTATAGAAGATTTCATAAAAGGGCAGCATCTTTTCATTTTCGTTTTTTAAACTAAATGAAAGAAAATTGTGTTAGGTGTCACTGCATGCTTTTCGTGTTGATTTGTTGTCATATTGAATGAAACAGAGGTTTTGCTGAGTACATGGTCTCTGGAGGGGAGTCATCTTACCAGCAGCTTTGCAGTGAGATCACAGTGGAATTCAGTGATTGCTCAAAAGAAGTAAGAACTATATATTTCTGTTTTTCTTTTTTTTTTTGTTTTTTCAATTCTCGTTCTTATATTAAAATTTTTGCTGCAGGTCCGTGATATGGAATCTCTGTTTCTAAAACCCAATTGCTTTAGAGATGATTTAGCTCGGATATTAAGGGCTGTTCAAGAGCAAGAAAAACAGAAGCTGCACCTGGTATGCTATGGATAACGGGATTCTTTCACAAATTTTCATTTAAATTAAGTCACTGATTGGGCCCATTTTTCATCTTAGTGTCTTGCTGATACTTGTTAGGTTCTTTAATAATGCTGATACTCCTAAATGACTATTGTATAATAGTATGTACGCTATTGTGGAATCTGGATAAGCTTAGAAAGCATCAGGAAGACATTTGCTAGCATGATCAGGATAGCTAAACTATGGCTTGCTTTATTGTAGGTCTCCATGTGTCTTCCATTGTCTGCAATTTTCATTCAATGATCTCATGATGACAATATGTCTTTTTGTCTCTCCATAGGTAGTTCCATTCCATATGTTCGGTTCCAAATGCTAGGTTTTCTGCCGTCGTGTTTTAAAGATCCAAGTAAATGTCTTCTCTGTTGTCACTTCTTCAAGTAGTCTAACGGATTTTTTAAGACGTATCTTGTTTTACAAGATGTCAAAAGCCTCCTCCACTCCAGCATCACAATATAGGAAGTAGGTGGTTATCCGGTTTTAGGTAATTGGACAAGGTCATCTCATCCAGCAGTATTGCTGTCTAGTAGTGCAGTTAGGCTACTATGATTGAATTCTATGTAGATGCTTACTGTTTTAGAGGGACTTCTAGTTCATCCACGAACCACTTATGTGACTCTAATGTGCATCTCTTTCTTTGAACACAAAAATCAGGAACCTTCTCTTTTCATGCAGTTATATTTGGACTGCCTGATTCGATTGCTACTCCTTGAAAAAGAATTAGCCCCCTTTCCTCTGGGCCCTTGAGCAATGTTACTGTGTGCGGTGTCCGGTCCCTTTTTCATGTATTGGTGTACCAACTGGAAATGGCCTCTAAAGGGGCAAGACTACATGCATGCCTTTTTCCCTATACTGTCTCACTGGATTGTTTGCTTTGCTATGTCGAAGGTAGTGCTGTTTCTCTCTGCAATTGCAGCATCATATGATTCATAAGACTACCAAAAAATCAGCCTATAATTTGAAAGATGTGCTACCAAGATCATAAATCTCAATGATTCAGAGGAAGTACTCAATATGGTAGATCTGAGTGAGTCATATAATCTCTGTTAATACTATACAAGAGGTTTGTTTGTGATGGTTTTGTACTTTTGTTGTTTTCATCGTGAATGGATTGAAGTTAAAGGCAGGAAGAGGGTGGGGATACAATTAGGTGTGATTTGACTGGTTGCTGTACTTTGAACACAATATACTATATTCAGTGTATTGTATTTGTGTTATTGCTAAGCACATATGAAATGTGAGATCATGTGTTTTTGCATATCTTCTTTTCCCTTTAGGAGTATGACAGCTGCAGTTTCTGCATTTGATATCTGATTACGTAGTGATTTCTGCTTGAATATCACAGTGCTATTATCCTTTGAATTTTGTCATTAGTTTTTTCAATAATTATAGTAGAAATTATTAAAAAATTTGTCATTAACTTATGCATGACATCATAGTATAAATTTCAAGCTTCTAAGACCTGATATGGTTGTGTATCAGTACCACCCACCCAAACTGTTTCAGTTAGATGTAATTCAAATCTTTAAGACCCGCACACTTGGTAATGAATAAACTGTGGCTATAGGTCTGCGTTGATGTGGCCCTAGTAAATCCGTGTGAGACAGGAATCTGATAAGAGGCGTTGAGTTTGTCGTAACCACGCATTCTGATGCAAAACATCTATTTATTTATTTATTCATTTATTTTTGGGAAGGGGGGTGAAGTTGTAGAAAATTGTAATTGTAGACCTGGATGAAAGATTCACGGTTGTACAGGTTAGTCTTCACGAGAATGTTGTGATACTGCATTATTTATAGGTGTGCCATTATGTTTATTGTACTGAAGCTACTGCTCTGATCATAAGCTAATGCATTTTCTACTGGTGCATAGACAGCAACAATTCAGGTGTTAAAGAAAGCTGGACGACCTTCTGAGCGACTTGTGACTCATGAGCAATGCAAGTTCAAGAAGCCAATGCATCACGAGTGTGTCCACGTTCATGAATTAACAGATGCTGCTGGGACTGAGGAAGCAGAGGCAGATGCAGAATATGATAATGCCCTCAAGGAAGCCATTAAAGGGGTGCAAGATGCTGTTACCTCTATAAATGAACACTTGGAAGAAGTTAGATACGAAATTGCTGCCCTTGAAGCTGAGTACAAAAACTCTGAGTAGCTCTACTACGTATGTGCAGATATCACAAAGCCCTTTTCCCCTTTACTGTCAACAGTGATACTTACTATTTTATTTATTTTGGTCTGGATGTTAACCCTCCGTTTCACTCATACAAGGGGTGGATCTTCCTTGAGTAGCTCTGCAGTCATTTCCCAGTTCATCGGTGTAAATGGATGACATTGTCCCTTACATCTAGAGCTTGGGTTTGTTTCTTCTTGGGGGATGCAATCGATTCATACATCTTTTTATATAATTCTAACACTGAACAAGAGTAAGTTTTACAGAGATTACACTGTAAAAATGATATTAGTTTTGTCTCTCTGAAAGTTGGTGATCCTTCTCTGCGTGGCTTTGATTTTTTTTTAGACGAAGCAAATTTGACCCACCTAATAGGCCCTACTTCAATGTCAGGGGTAACCATTGGCGAACTTAACAAGTCTATATTAAATTGTCTATGCCAAACATGACCTAATAGCCCCAAAATTTCTTCTAATGAAATATTTTGCTCTACTAACACATGAACCTTGATAGAGAGCATGGAAGATGTCATTTGGCTACCACTTCTTTGGTTTTGAGCCTTTAAAATTAAGAAGTTTTTCAACTTAGTTTGTACTTTATAGCCATTACTTCATTATCTTTAATATAGCCGTTGTAAATATGTCTTCCAAATCAAACATTCTCTTTCAAACTTTCGCTGATTTTTCCCTCTAGCCACTGCTCTCATACTGTTTTCTTTCCCTCCATTTTGTAGTGGGCTCGCTGTCCCCAGTTGCCGGAAGTCTCACAGGTCTTCTAGCGGTCGGTGCTCCAGTTGCTGGGTCGTGCGTTGCTATCGCCTCTCGTCGTTTTCCTCTTCAACGTAGTTTCGGGCTGGATGTCAGTCTATCTACAACCTCTTGCGGTGGGTTGCGGAGTAGTGGCGGTAGTTCATAGCCTTTTTGCGGTGTGTTGCCCTTGCGACTGTTTTGAAGGCCACTAGTGATGATTCGTACACTTCTTGCAGTGGGTTGTCGAGTAGAGTTTTTCCAATGGGTTTTATGGTGAGCTTTATTGTCCGGCTTCCGTTTGAGGTTGGATTTGAGGTATGAGAATATTTTTCATGTATAATGTGTCCTATTATCTCCAAATGTGTGGTGCTAAAGATTGAATTATCTGCTATTATTGATTCCATCAATTTTGAGGGTGGTTGCTGTGATATGTTGTCATTGGTTGCCTTATCAGTGTGTGCTTAAGGAACTCTTGGGGCTAAAGAGGATTGTTAAGTCTCATTTTTCTGATAATGATCACATTTCTACTTGTTCAGTCGGAGCGTAGTGCTCGTGTAATTGGTGTATCCATAGGGAGTTGAGGCTTTAGAGTCTAAGAGTATATCGAGCTCTCACCAACTAGGCTTGATGTACAAGAATTTGGGGTTGGTAAACTATTGGACTAAAGGTCAAGAGAAAAGTCACCATTAAAAAGGGAAAAGGGCTCGGGGTATTATCAAGCCAACCTAGTGAAGAACTAAGCACAAATTTCGTAGTTTTTAGAAATGATCGGTATTCAGTTATCAAGTGTGAGGATTGCATTGATAAACTAGCATTAATCTCCCTCTCTCTAGTGGTAAATTAATGCATACTTCCCAAAGTACGTCATCACTCTCGTATATGATGACCTTTGATAGTATTAAAGCACAATCCAATCTAATTAGTTCCAAAATCTCACGCTAGTGCAGACTAGGAACTAATTACTCCTACCTCTATATCCAACTCAATGTTTGGGAAAGGATTCATAACCTCTCGCCACCAAAATCGTCCACATTGAGTAGAAATAGAGGGAGGAGACACTTAATCACCTCATTAATCACCCTAATCCTACTAATCCAAGCCTAATCCTCCATTAGGGGTCCTAATTAACCCCTAACCCTAGAGCTAACGAGCAACACATATTTAATACTGCCACTACTTCAACAATCAATCCAACATTCAATGTAATTCTATCACCAACTATCAAAACTGCACTAATTGAACTAAATAAAATCATAAACAAGATAATCAGACAAGTAATTAAACTAATTGAATACTGAAATTAAGAGAGAAGAAGAATGAACTAATTGAAAACTGAAAACTTACTAGAATTGGGTACTTCAGTGGTGCTCCAAAGGTAATGGAAACAATAATGATAACCAAAACAATGATAAAGCTTGATCTTTAATGAGATAAATGTAGACGACAGGGCTGCAAACGCATGGTGTACGGAGTAGCACGTCAAGATCGATCCCACAGAGACTCAATTAATGAGATAAATGAATCAAGAACGATAACCATAAGAACTCTACTGCTCTTTCGATGCTAATAGAATTACCTCAATTAATCAAAATTACAACTTTCGTATGCTTTTCAAGTTAATCAAAGTTGAAGGCCTCAAATATTTTGGTTATCAAAAGGTTCCCTAGTTTGCTATTCTTTTCTCAAATTTCACAAAACTAGGTAGAAAGGTTAGTAGTAATATTATCCTAATTCACCTTTCAGCATTTCTCAAGTTAATCTCAAATCATGAGTATTCGAGCGCTCAAAGAACACACATGAATCTGGAACACAAAACCTCCTATTCATTCAAGCAAGAATTCATGCATAAATTAGAAGCGTTCAATCAAACTACATTGTTTCGGGTTGCAAAACCCTAGAATTCAAGAAAACTACTCACTCATTGTCAAAGAAAACATAAAACAAGTTCCAAAAATCATAACCAAATCTTAAAACAAAGATGGAAATCGAAAAGAAAGACAAACTACGAAGAATACAACCGTCGAGTCTTTCGATCCCGGGGAGGAACCTTCTTCGCGAGTGTTGATGATTTCGTCTCGAATCTTGGTCTTCGCTTCTCTTGAGATGATTTGATCTTGAATCTTGATGGAGAGTTGATGAATAGAAGGGTGGATTAGGGTTTCTTTTCTCCCTTGAAGGCTCCTAGGAAAACCAAGGAATAATGAATGCGTAACATAAAACCGACACTTGCCCTTTCTTTATTCCGCGATAATGTCCGACCTACGTGACTCGCCGGACCACCATGGTCCGTGGCAGCCCACCACGGTCTGACCGTGGTGCGTTCTGTCGCGTTGCTTTGCTTCCCTTTTGCGCCTGCACTTGAAATGGGACACCACGGTCCGTGTCTCCCACCACGGGCAGACCATGGTGGGTCCTATCCGGCTGCTCCGAGCTTCGTTCCGTGTGAAATTCAAGCCACGATCTGGTCTTGACACGTTGAGGCCCATGGTGTCTTTTCTCTTGCCTGAAATGCTCCTAAAACTGGTGTTTTGCTCCCAAAACTGCAAGTTCTCATAAAAAACAACACCGAGCATAATAGAGAAGTAGGGGGTATGTATATACGTAATCGACTCAAAATATCCCTAATCTACTATCAAAACACCCTGGAAACTTAGTTGCAATGAGCACTTATCAAATCCTCCCATGCTTACTCCTTGCTTGCCGCAAGCAAGTACAAGACTCAAAACTAGATGAAAGGACTCAAAAGGAAAGCTAATCACACCCTCCTCCAATAAAAGGGCATATTAGAATACCAAAACGAGCATACACAAAAGAGTCTCCCTAGTGAGATTAAGAATCAAATCGAAACAAGGATCACTATTTGAAACAGAATCACAAGTCAAGAAGCAATACAACCAATCCATCCCAACTCAAATGCAATATAATTCCATTCACATGCTTGGCGAACTAGTTGGGATCGGTAGGACCTCACTTTAGGGTATGTGAATTACTCCCCTCGTGTGTGTGCAAAAGATATAACGGTTCACTCAAAACCTTTAACCAATGTAAACAAACTACCATAAGCTTGACAAGAATCTCAATTCTCTACCGCTACACACAATATGCACAAATGCCAATCATGAGGACTTTTCAAAGGTTGTAACGGAGCTTAGGTGTAGGGTAAGGAGGGAAATCAATTTGGGAATTTAGAGCCAAGGAGCCAAGAACTTAAAGAGAAACATTCCCATAGCATAAAACACAATACCTCTTACATCACACCGCAATGAAGCATAAATACCTCCCCGTCGAAAGAAAAGTAAGGGAAGAGTCGACATAAGCAAGAAAACCATCATGCTAATCACCTATTCTTCAAGCATTCTCTCTTTTTTTTCGTCAATATGTTTCATTCTTCTCTTTTTTTTCCGGTGAATAGCATGGTTACACAAGGAGTGACTCATTCCCCAACAACAAAGTTCAACCTCGAATGAAAAGAGGGGATAAATAACGATGACGAACAATGCTTCCCTCATCAAGCAAACTAACCAACGAAGTTACTAACAATTAGACTACAAAACCTGCCCCAAACTGAATTGTTGCTCCATTAACTTGGCTAAAAGGGTATGAGATTAAGAACAAGCCAAAGGTGCGCACGAATAGGGTAACAACAAAATAGGAAAAACTGCGCAAGGGCTAGCAAAAAGAAGTCAAGATGTCAGGTGACTTTTGGCTATGTGGCTTCAAAATGGGCCTTAATCATATTAATATAATGCACAAGTCAAATGCAGTTTCAAAGAGAGTCAAATCAAGTTCTAGAGATGCAAATATGGTAAGGTTACATTCAAAAAAAAAATGAGACTATAAAAGTGATAGTCTTTTAGGCTCAAAAAGTCTCACATGTTAACCTACCACAATTGCTACAACTAGTTCATTCGATGTATCAAACACAAAAACTTCACTATCATACACAAAAATCAATCAAGACTAGTTAAATCGCAAACAAGACAAAGCAACCTAAATC
The DNA here is from genome assembly GCA_029582165.1 of Portulaca oleracea. Lineage (NCBI taxonomy): Eukaryota > Viridiplantae > Streptophyta > Magnoliopsida > Caryophyllales > Portulacaceae > Portulaca > Portulaca oleracea. The sequence continues at coordinate 37,421,284 of CM055874.1, forward strand.
AAACAAGCAACCAAGTCTCTCCTATCATCCAAATCAAGCCAGAAATCACATGAGTACACACTTGCGATGACAATCCAAACACACACCTTACTCATCATCGGAGGGGTTTTCGAAACCAAAAACTACCGTAACTTTTACTTGTTTTTAAACTTTTAATAAGAAAGCAAGAAAATTACTCCTATATGCAACCTAGATGCAAATTCAAAGCCTAACAAACACAAAAAAAAAAACTAACAAACATGCAACTATAAACGCCAGTCTCACTCAAGCACATGGTTTCAAGGCAGTCAACCCAATCCCCCCATGTTTGGACAAGGTATTATCCATAATGCATTTCGAGTAAGGGTCGTATGCACTGGGGGAAGCGACGTAATGCATCATACTCAAAGGAAAAGGAAAAGAGAAAGGAAAAAAACGAACAAAAATAAAGGGATAAAACAGAAAGAACTCACCAGGTTAGGTGCAGGATGCACCTAAACTATCTCTTCTTCCAGCAAAGGGCATGAGGAGCATCAACCACTCCATCAAGACCTTATGATTAAGCCATCACCTCAAATGTAGTCAAAGCCCTTAGAAGCTTGTTAAACTCGGCAGCATGCGGTTCACAAGCCTGCAAATAAGAGAGCAACAAAATACTCATAGCAAAGAACGTTAGTTGCGCTCTCTCACATAAGTCAAAGACATTAGAAAAATCAAAAGAATCAAAATAAGTTGTCCACATGATTTTTCTAGCTAAGTCCTCTAGGCATTTACAATATGGATCAAAATAGGGATGAAACCCTCCTAAAGTGCCTAAGGACAAATCAAGAACAATGTTAGTCTCCTCAATCATAGTCATATCACAGGAGTTAACCACACATCCCATATCAACAAGAACATCAATGGTATTTTCACAGGGAATGGGCTCCTCAAGGTTCTTCGGGGCAAAGGAAGGTGGTGAACAAAGTGTAGAAACATGGAGTACATCACCAATTTCTTTGCTTGAAGGATCAATCCACCCACAAACCCCTCACAAGAGTCCTCATCAATAGTATCAGTTGACCCATAACATAAATCATCATCATTCATAGCATCAAACCCCTAGGATTCACTCACCTCAAACCCCATCGATTGAGAAGAATGTAAGATGCACTATGAAAAGTCAAGATACCATCAGTAGTGTCTTTAGGTAAGCTAGGATGAGAAGGAGCAACAATTGGCAGGGATGCCTCAGGAGGGTCAACTACTTCCTCTAGACTAGCCTCTAAAGGGATGTAGACTGAACCTCATCACATAATCCAACACTCAAATTGAAAGAACTAGAACTATGGTCAGAATCATGTAATGGGTCAGACCCTCGCATCATGTCAAGTATCTTATCTTGTTGCTCATGCACTGCCCTCATCAAAATATCAAGTCTAGCTAAACCAGGGCATGTAGAATCATCATGGTAAAAAGAACAACATAAACTACAAGGAGGTAAATAATGAGGTTGAGTAAATGAACTAACATGAGACGCACAAGGATTGGGGAAAGAGTAACCAGATGCACAATAAGAATTTTCAAAATCAAGAGTATCATGTGCAAGCCATTTAAGCAAACTCCAAGCTTCATCAACAGTTTTAGCATAAAAACCAAAATACTCTAATAGAGTACGGGTCTCTAAATTCACCCCCTCAACAACAATGTCAAGAGTATCTGACTTCCTAGGCACAATACCACATGGAACAAGACAAGCAAGTAATCGCACAAAATAGTGCAAAAATGATTCCTGCTCAAATTGGGGAAAATCAAGAATTGCCATTTTTTTTTGTTTTTTTTTTGCTTGAAAATCAAAGATAAAAAGAAAAGAAAATAAAGAAAAAGAAAATGGCTTAGTCAACCTAAGAGTATTCGTTCAATGGCTGCTAGGGACAGAGTCCCCGACAACGGCGCAAAAAACTTAACAGGGCCGCAAGCGCACGGTGTACGGAGTAGCACGTCAAGGTTGATCCTACAGAGACTCAATTAGCAACGTAATAAACTAGTTCTCTATGTGATTGCTAAGCCAACCGGGTTTTAGGTTTTGGAAAGGTCTAACAACTAATCAGGACTAAAAAAGCAGGCAAATTAATCAAAGATTCAATCAAGGGAGAAAGACTTCTAGGGAATTGCTTTCCTAACATTGAGTTCGATTATTAAAACCTAGCTTGCACAATTATACATTCAAGAATGAATCAAGAACGATAACCATAAGAACTCTACTGCTCTTTCCATGCTAATAGAATTACCTCAATTAACCTAAATTACAACTTTTGTATGCTTTTTAAGTTAATCAAAGTTGAAGGCCTCAAATATTTTGGTTATCAAAAGGTTCTCTAGTCTGCTATTATTTTCTCAAATTTCACAAAATTAGGTAGAAATGTTGGTAGTTAGATGATCCTAATTCACCTTTCAGTACTTCTCAGGTAAATCTCAAATCATGAGTATTCGAGCGCTGAAAGAACACACATGAACCTGGAAAACACAACCTCATATTGATTCAAGCAAGAATTCATGCACAAACCAGAAACGTTCAATCAAACTACATTGTTTCTGGTTGCAAAATCCTAGAATTTAAGAAAACTACTGACTCATTATCAAAGAAAACATAAAACAAGTTCCAAATATCATAAACAAAGAAGGAAATCGAAAATAAAGACTAACTACGAAGAATACAATCGTCGAGTCTTTCGATCCCGGGGAGGAACCTTCTTCGCGATCGTTGATGATTTCTTCTCGAACCTTGGTCTTCGCTTCTCTTGAGATGATTTGATCTTGAATCTTGATGGAGAGTTGATGAATAGAAGGGTGGATTAGGGTTTCTTTTCTCCCTTGAAGGCTCCTAGAAAAACCAAGGAATAATGAATGCGTAACATAAAACCGACGTTTGCCCTTTCTTTATCCCGCGAAAATGTCCGACCTACGTGACTCGCCGGACTACCATGGTCCGTGGCAGCCCACCACGGTCTGACCGTGGTACGTTATGTCGCGTTGCTTTGCTTCCCTTTTGCGCCTGCACTTGAAATGGGACACCACGGTCCGTGTCTCCCACCACGGGCAGACCGTGGTGGGTGCTGTCCGGCTGCTCCGAGTTCGTTTCGCGTGAAATTCAAGCCACGGTCTGGTCTTGACATGTGGGACCCGTTGTGTCTTTGCTCTTGCCTGAAATGCTCCTAAAACTGGTGTTTTGCTCCCAAAATTGCAAGTTCTCATAAAAAACAACAACACCGAGCATAATAGAGAAGTAGGGGGTATGTATATACGTAATCGATTCAAAACATCCCTAATCTACTATCAAAACACCCTAGAAACTTAGTTGCAATGAGCACTTATCAAATCCCCCCATTCTTACTCCTTGCTTGTCCCCAAGCAAGTACAAGACTCAAAACTAGATGAAAGAACTCAAAAGAAAAGCTAACCACACCCTTCTCCAATAAAAGGGCATATTAGAATGCTAAAACAAGCATACACAAAAGAGACTCCCTAGCGAGATTAATAATAATAATAATAATAATAATAATAATAATAATAATAATAATAATAATAATAATAAATCATATAACTATCATTCTGCTATATGTTTTCGATGTGCATAGCATCGTAAATAAGTAGTTATGAAACCAATAATACTATTTATTTTAGAGTTGTACTCATATAATATAATGATAGAGACAAATTCAACTAAGTATCTAATTTTTATTGGTAAACTAATATAGTTTGAATGTTTATTGTATTTTTTCATAGGCAAATAATATACTAATTGAGTTTATATTACATAGCATAAAAATATTTTTAATTCTAATTCAACTAGATTAGTATATTATTTGCCTATAAAATAATACAATAAACATTCAAACTATATTAGTTTACCAGTACAAATTAGATAGTTATTTGAACTTGTCTCTATCATAATATTATGTGACTACAACTCTAAAATAAATAGTATTATTGATTAAACAACTACTTATTTATGATGCTATGGACATCGAAAATGTGTGGGAGTAACATACAGCAGAATGATAGTCATTGGCTTATGCAATAAATATAATTCACTAATTATTATTTAATAGAAAATCAAAAAATATATATAAATACCTATATGATTCTTGTGTCCAACTTTACTGAGTTATTTCTCCTATTATGCCCAATTATATTAAAAAACTTAGCAACTTGTTCCTCAACCTGAACCGTGTGGGATCGGTTCACTTTTTATTTCTCCTATGGTCCCTAACTTGCTATAAGTCACCCTCTCCTATCCTCGAATCTAACCCGGTTTCATTATCCATTTCATGGTGGATTCGGGTCCTTTGAGGGTCGTTATGGCCATCATGGATAGCGGTGTTTCATTCTACAAAGACCCCCGGCCATAGGATGTCATCTTGGGTCTCTACCGGACCATTCCTGAGCCTTCTAAGGGGCTCCGGAACCATCGGCAAAAATAACGAGGCATAATCAAGTCGGAGGCTAGAAAAGACAAGCAGTCACTCTTTCTATCATAACTCCTTCAATACAAGTTTAATGAATCTCAAATTTTGGGAGCTTAAAGTAGACACTGAGAGCTTTCCATCGATATATTATGGGCCTAAAACAAAGTCCGGATGAAGAAGTTATGCATGTTTGAAGTCAGCAAGAAGAAACTGCCAACGACACAATCGTGTCATCAGGCCGCACGATCGTGCCATCAGGCCGCACGATCGCGCCATATTTCCAGTAAGCACTGCACGATCTTGCCATACTATAGCTCAATCGTGCCATTCTCGAACAAGACATTCTTGGGCTGATTTGAGTAGCACGATCGTGCTCCCAATATGGCACGATCGTGCCATTTAACGACAGGTTGTTTTTCAGCCTTTCTCTCTCTCTCTTTTGGTTATGTTATTCCCCATTTCCTTATATATATTTGTAAGCCTCATTTTGTAGAGAGGATACATAGATTAGAGATAGAAGTTTGAGAGCTTTAGACTCAAAAATCCTCTCAATTGGAGAGTTTGTAATTGTGGGTTTTCAAACCCTAATCAATGAAAGCTAATCCTTTGGGTGGAAATTGTGTGGTGATTTCTCTTATTTGTGAGTGGGTGTTCTCCCTCCACTCTTTGTGAGATTTCTTGGGTGTTTCAAGACGCTTTGCTTGTGGAAGGTCCTTGTGCAAGTGATTGAACATCTTAGTTCAATTGGGTGAGTGATTGCTCTTTACAATTGTTCATATCCCTTTTAATTTTTGTTTCCTTTGTTGTTCTTCTCCAAAAATCCAAAACCCTAAAAATTAGTTTGTAGTGTTTATGAGTTCTATGGGTGGATTTCTATCATCCACGTGATTTCCTATAGACCCTCGATCTCGCATCCCTCTCCACAATCACACTGAAACAAGAGTCCCTTAACCCCTCAGAATCGCGTAATATGCAAACCAACCTAGCAAAGGCTTCCTTCCCCATACGAAGCTCATTAGGACGGTCTTCCTCACTTTGTTGTGTAAGCCTATCAAATTAAATTGACGACGAATATCCCCTTCACTAGATTTTGGAAGTGGCCTATCAACTTGATTACTAAGACATGTAAGAGACACAACTAGACTCGCGGTCGAGGCAGCACAAACAACAACACTTGTTGTAGCCCACTTTCTAAGTTTCTCCCATTCATTCATCTATAAATCAGCACAAAAAAAAAAAAATAGTATCAAACACCAACTGAGGGGAAATTTTCACAAAGTTTAAAACCCAGTACAGTCAATGGTCAAAAACTATATCTCCAAGATCTAGCAAAAAAAAAACCAAAAATAACATTGCATTTGAATTTGGAAATTCAACTCATGGATTATCCTACTTACTCAACTCCAACTACTAGAACAAACATCATTCCATTTTTTCCTCCGAAACATGATTAGATGGATCAGATAAACACCATTACAATAATAAATAATGTTAACAAGCTAAGATCCAAAAGAAAGAGTATCACCTCCGATTCTTGATCAATATTCTCCAATAGAGATGGATCAGATAAACTTTGCCATGGTTAGATAGTTGCATCCTGATATTCAGTGTTGTCTCTTATGTCCCTCATCTGATACGAATCAATTGATGGTCGCTTCAAATTTATTGTTATGGAAAAATCATCTTGAGTCGAGCTTGAGCGCTTGAGAGAGGAGCTAGGGGGTAACTTAAGGTGACCCACAGAAGAAAGCGAATTGCTCTTGGATTTGTTGGATACCATTTACCAGTTGCAACAACAACTTAATCAAACACACACAAAAACCATACCAAAACCAAAGCTGAGACATCTTTACATAGTCACTCCCATAACTATATTCCTTCTCCTCCCTAATTATCTTGTCTATAATCTTGTTGCTTCTATTATACATCTTAAACATTGCATTTATGACTTGACAAACCCACCAACTCAAGCAAAGCTGACATACTCAAAAATTGGTAAATACATCTTCACTATTTATCTACAACCACCACCACTATCAATCCTACATTTATAGACACAGTCAGGTTCATCGGGTATAAACACAAAGTTTATTTCTAAGCAAAAATCTCACCACACAAATTAAAGTTTACCATTAATTTAGGCATGAAAGAAACACACAGTCAGGTTAGTGCCTACTCACGAACCTTCATATCACAAAGGTAGAGCCCTATACACAACACATTACTCTTCACACTCACAATCGTAACCCCATTTTCTCGCTCCTTCAACTTCTCGTAAACCTTGTTCACCAACTTAGACTAGGGCGCACCACCCATATGTGATTCTAACCCTAAATCGTTGCTTATAACTTCATCAAACAATCGTAGAAGAATTACCAAAGAAACAAACATATCACACAGAAAGCAGGGCAGTAATAAGATTCGTAGAAGAATTACCGAAGGAAGTCATGCAAAATCACACAGAATACATCCGAAACAAACATATCACACAAATCAAACGGACCTTAAAGAAAGTCAGAAGAATTACCAAAGAATTATAGATGATGGACCGAGAAAAATGGATTGAAATCGCAGAAAATGGATCGAAATTGCAGATGATAGACCGAAATCGCAGAAGATGGATCGAAGTTGCAGATGATGGATCGAAATAGCAGAAGATGAACCGAAATCGTAGGAGATGGATCGAAATCGCAGAAAGACAGATCCAATTTGCAGGTGATGAGGATGGATTAGATTCGTAGAAGAGAAAAACCATGTACAATCCAAATCACACACAGAGAGAGAGAGAGAGAGAGAGAGAGAGAGAGAGAGAGAGAGAGAGAGAGAGAGAGAGAGAGAGAGAGAGAGAGGAGGATGTGAGTCGCTGTCTGATTTAGGTCAGCGAGATATGTGAGCCTGCTGTCTTTTTTCCTAGAATTTTCCTCTCAACTTTGAGAGGAAAGTTTTTTCTTCTATTTGTCCATAATTTCCCCCTACTTTTCCACCTCTTTTTTTCCTTTCAATTTTCATCAGTCCAAACACGAAAATTATTTCAGTTTTTCCGAAATAATTTTTTTCCACTCAGTTTTTCACAGTACAAATGGACTCTAAGGGCTATTATCACTCATAAACTATATAAATAATTTATTTAATTATATTTTTCATAAATATAGAACTATACATAAAATATGCATTCTCTATTATTGGTTGATATGATTAAGTTATCGTTTATATTTTAAATGATTATCGAAGAAGGATATACTCTTATCGCAGGGTTTTCACTTTGGGAGTGATTAGCTTGAAAATTTTTCTAGAAAAAAAAATTATTTAACTTTTCTAAGTTGATGAACTTTTCCATATTTGGTTTTATCTAATAGATGAAAAAACTTTAAAATGAACTCATTATTTCATTTTTAAGCTCCGTAAATATGCTCACAATCATAAAATGTTAGGGTTTTAATAATAAGAGCAGAATTGATCAACGGAAGCGGAAAAATAAGAAGATGACTAGATATCGAGAAAAATAAATGAGTGCAAGATAAAGGGGACAAAAAGATTTTTACGTGGAAACCCAAATCGGGAAAAAACCACGGGCGGCACAAACACAAACAAATCCACTATGGTAGAGAGTACATCGAACGATCTCACCCCGAGATCAACAGAAAGAGAGTATAACAACTCACATAAACTCTCACAACTTCTCTCACCAATGGGAATAAGAAATCTCAGAATATCTGAATACACCTCCCCCCACAGGAGGTGCCCCCGAAATTGGCCACACCAAACAAGGCGAACTAGACCCACTATTTATATGGAAAACTCTCTATAAACCTACCTTGACTCCCACTCCAATTAGATTTAGAATCTAATACAATTAGGAAACCTAACATAATAAGAAAACCTAAATAATATCCTAATATAATTAGGAAACAAATAATTGTGGGATCAAGAGACTGGGTGATTTTAGGACACTTTCCTAACAATCTCCACCTTGGACTAAAATCAACAAAAGATCCAAAATTTCTTCATCGCCAACGAACTTCTGAAAGGTAGAACTGCGATGGGTAGCCAAACCGCTGAACAGTTACAAATTGGATCCTTCAGAAATCTTCACAACCCCCACATTTGATCTTGCCAATGAATTCTCGATATCCCTGAGCGAATTTTCTGAATGTAGTCTTCTCATAATCGAAACTCTTACATGAACCCTAACTCCTCAAACTTGAACAACCATGGCTCTGATACCACTAGTTAGGGTTTTAATTATAAGAGCAATACATAACGGCGGAAGCGGAAAAGAAGATGACGTACTACTGGATATCGAGAAGATAAAGTGCAAGATAAAGGGGACAACAATTTAACGTGGAAACCCGAATCGGGAAAAAACCACGGGTGGCACAAGCACAAACAAATCCACTATGGTAGAGAGTACATCGAACGATCTCACCCCAAGATCAACAGAAAGAGAGTATAACAACTCACATAAACTCTCACAACTTCTCTCACCAATGGGAATACGAAATCTCAGAATATCTGAATACACCTCCTCCCACAGGAGATGCCCCCGAAATTGGCCACACCAAACAAGGCGAACTAGACCCACTATTTATATGGAAAACTCTCTATAAACCTACCTTGACTCCCACTCCAATTAGATTTAGAATCTAATACAATTAGGAAACCTAACATAATAAGAAAACCTAAATAATATCCTAATAAAATTAGAAAACAAATAATTGTGAGATCAAGAAACTATGTGATTTTAGGACACTTTCCTAACATAAAATTATCAAACACACCTGTCGCACCATATGTTAATCCTACAAGAATTCAGGAGTTGCACGATCATAAAATTGCAGAGACATTATAAAAAATAAAAAAATTTTGCAAAGACGACATTATAAAAATTGTTAAGAAGATTAATTAAGTAATCCATAAGGTATGAAGCAGGCGCAGTTGTTAGAGTAAATTATATTTACCCTACTTAATATTTGTTGTTTAATTTTTACACACCTCATATTTGTGAAATAATTTTTACCTTACCTCACAATAGCTCTTCGTGCTTTTTTTATCCTACCTGAAGTTTGCGTAATAATTATTACGCACCCCACCTCTGTGAAATAATTTTTACCTTACCTCACATAAACTGTAAATGATTTTTACCCTATCTGAGGTTTGTTGTAAGTGTTACGGCAACACTACAACATAACAAGGATATGACGACTTAACAGAGCGATCAATATTGTATTGGTCGCAAAATTTTGCGCGCGACCGATAGCTTATAAATTGAAGTGTTTAGCTTGGAGTAGGATATTCTTTATTTATCACTTTTTATTATTTTTTATAGTGAATAACTTAAATCATGAAGTGTATGAATCAATAATTAGCTATGTATGGGTAAATTCACATTTTGGAGGAAATCGACGACCGCGAAAGGGTTTAGGATTAATCTACATGATCGACAGCAAAGAGGGTAGTAAGGGAGGAATATGAAAATTCAGTTTAATGTAATATAGATGATGGAAACTAAGATTCTATTGTAAATTGCTTCCTGTTTTGTTCCTAGGATGAAAATTCATGGTATTCAAATGTCGTCTTGGATTCTAGAACTTCACTAGTAAAGGCGGAAATCGAAGATCTAGATTTTCAGTAACACTTTTATAACAAGTTCAGTAAAAATCACTCACAACTATTGTGAGGTAGGGTAAAAATTATTTCACAAAGGTGGTGTGTATAATAATTATTACGGCAGACCTTGGTAGGATAAAAAATACTTAGAGCTTACACTAGTAGAATTGGGGTCATTATGCGTCTGTCAAATGGCGTCTGTTTAAACGTCAGACGCCCAAACGTAGTTTTTTTTAAAATAATTTGTAAAGTGGCGTCTGATTTAGGGGCAAACAGACGCCAAAATATTTTCTTTAGTCAAGTGGCGTCTGATTTCTGGGGAAACGGACGCCAAAGTGCAGCTGCTTTCTCGGCTGCTGTGAGGCTATTTCTTATATTTTTTTTTTTAATTTTAAACCCTATTGGCGTCTGTTTAACCCTAAACAGACGCCATTCTGGGTAAAACAGACGCCAGTCTGGGAAAAACTATGGAGAAATTCTCTTGCTCGCCATTTTTGAACGGATCGGAAGAGAGAAAAATCGAGAGGTTGAAGAGAAGAAAACGAACGAGCATTTCAATTCACAAAATTTAGGTAATTTTATTAATTATTGTTGTTTTTTAAATTATTAGGGTTATGTTCTTTTGTAATTTTTGTTATAAATTTGTGATATATATATAACCGAAAAATATAATGAATATGAATTTGTGATATTAATTTTGGATGTTTTATATGTTTTAGAATTATGATTTTATGAATTTTGGACATAAATATATGATATATATGTGAATGACGATAAAATATGGTGAATATGAATGTGTGATATGAATTTTGTATGTTTTGTATATTTAGGAGGTTTATGGTATGAATTTTTTGATATAAAATTTTTGTTATGAATAACGAAAATTACGGTGAAAAATATGGTTTTATGATATGAATTATGTATGTTTTTATGAATTTTTGATATAAATTTGCGATATGAATAACGAAAATAGTAGTGATTGAAATGGAATTTGTGATATGAATTTTGTATGTTTTGTATATATGTTTAGGAGGTATAGGGTTTATGAGTTTTTGATATAATTTTGTGATATGATCAATGAAGATTATGGTGAATATGAATTTGCATTGTGATATGTATATTGTACTCGACTGGATGATTAAGCATGAGTAATTTTAATTCATGAACAGATTCACGTACATTATGGAAGGGCCTCCACATCGACGTTGGATGTACGGAGGTTTGAACCGGGAAGGAGGGTTATCGGGAAGAATGGGCATTGGGTATATATGTTTGATCAATTTGCAAAGAGTAATTCGTATGAGTATCCGAGGACCGGAAAGTATCGGTGTCCATGTGTGAAGTGCAAGAATAAGTGCGGATTGACTCGGCGAAGTTAAAACACATTTGTACAGCGAGGGTTTATGGAGCGATATTGGTGTTGGGTTAGTCATGGTGAAGATTGGCGTGAATATTATGATGATGACGGCGATGGTGATGATGCGGTAGGTGAGGGGAACTGCGCGATAGTTCGCCGACAAACGAGGAACCCAATCAGCCACCGTTCATCGACAGAACGGAAGATATGATGAATGATTTCATCATGGCGAATGAGGCGCCTAATGCAGGAGCTCAACAATTTTATGATATGCTTCAATCTGCTCAACAGCCTCTGTGGGAAGGGTGTGTGACCCATACTGAGTTGTCCACTGCCGTGAGACTGGTCAATCACAAGACTGGTCAAAATGTAACTGTTAAAACATGTGAAGGAAAATTGGGAAGCATTTCGGTTTTACGAAGATGAGCGACATGACCACCTTTACCAGTTAGTCCGTATGCCTTCACCTAAAGTGACCACGTGGAGTGGTTATCGAGTCAACGGGTTCTTGTTTCACACCCAAGCAAGGAGTAACTCTTTGGCTTCGTATAGTGCCGGGGTGTGTATCAAAGGCACGGGTGGCGGTGGATTTGTTGATGACTTCTACGACGTTCTCCAAGAAGTCATTGCATTAGAATATGTTGGGCCCGTCACTAGAAAGAGCATATTGTTCAGATGTGATTGGTTTGACAATACCCCGGTACGAGGTGTCCGTTCACCAAATTTATGCCCGTTTGTTGAATTACACAAGGACAGACGGTACTGGAAGTATGACCCATTCATATTGGCGGGGTGCGCAACCCAAGTGTTGTTCATGAATTACCCGGCAGGCATACGGGATAAAGCTAATTGGTGGGTTGTGGTTGCAAACAAACCTTCATATGCACAGTACAAGCAGTACACCCTTCCGTTGGCCCTCCAAGATGATCAACCGAGAGCTGTTGTCCCGATCAATCCCGATGACGGCACCGTTTCTCAAGTACTCGCAGTTGAAGGGGTGTACGATGAGGTTGCCGATATGGACAATACCCAAGTAATAGTGGTCAATAATACGTCCGAATTGAGCGAAGAGGAATATGGAGACAACGACGAATATGAAGATGGTGACGAGGGTGAGGATGAGGGCGAGGGAGACAACGATGAATATTAATTAGTTGTGTTACACAATTTATTGTAATATATAATTAATATTCGAATTTTGTATCCAAACATGCTATATATGTAACGAATAAATTTAATCGATCTATATATTTTGAGACGCCCATTTCAAAACATTTATAATAATATAAATAAATAACAATAGTTACAATAAGAAAATAAATAAATAAATAACCACAATAAAATTAATTTAAAGACCTTTATTATTATAAATTTTTTTAAAAATATGGCGTCTGTTAGCCTACTAAACAGACGCCATTCTGGTTAACAGTTTGAAATGATGTGAGAGTCAGAACGTTATCAGTTTCAAAATTGGCGTCTGTTTAACACAAAATCAGACGCCATTTTGATAAGATTCTTCTGACGGATAAGATCTTGGAACCCTAAACATCAGTATATTTAATCAACTTAGCGTCCGTTTGACCTAGCATCGGACGCCAAGAGTAAGCTTGGCGTCTGTTTGTACGTGTAACGGACGCCAAAATTTGTTACAGTTAACGTTTAGATTTTGGAATCAGAACATTGACTTTTAGAACAAATTGGCGTCCGTTTGACCTAGAAACGGACGCCATATTTAAAATTTTGGCGTCTGTTTGTACGCTTAACGGACGCCATATTATTATTAATAATTACTATTATAGTTTGCGGATAATTTTCAAACAAAATGGCGTCCGTTATGGTACCAAACAGATGCCATTTTTCAAGGACCATCCAGCTGAATATTTTCCCTCCAATTCATTTCTCTTTCAAAAATGGCGTCCGTTAAGGTACCAAACAGACGCCATGACGGGGTAAATTGGCGTCTGTTTGGTACCGTAACGGACGCCATTTATCTCTATAAAAGCACCATCCAGGTGAACATTTTCCCTCCAATTCATTTCTCTTCCTTAAATTTCCCTCCTTCATCCATCAATTTTCTCTCTAAATTCCATATCCTTTCAATAATTCCCTCCACCTCAAATCAATTCACTCCACTAATTAATAAAATTTACGAAGATTGAAGATTGAAGATTGAAGATTGAAGATTGAAGATTGTAGATTGTAATTATTTTTTGTATCTTATTAGTTATAAACCAACTCTGAAAATAAATATTTATTATAATTTGTTTTTGTTTTTGTAATTTTTACACACATATATGTATATGAAATTGTACATTTTAAATTCCATATAAACTGTATTTTATTTCATTATTACAATTTAGTTTGTACTATATATTATGTAAACTATATTTTTTCGTTACTAATTAATATATGTTTGTATTCTTTGGAGTGTTTATTAATGACGTATATAATTTGTTTTTGTATTTTTTATCATTATTAATCGTAATATTTTTCATTATTAATCGTAATATTTTTCATTATTATTGAAATAAATATAAAAAACACATAATATTTCTGATTTTGTTAATCGTAATTTTTTTTTTAATTTATGTTTAGGGTTAGCGTCCGTTAAATGCATAATCAGACGCCAAATATAGCGTCCGTTTTGCCTTTAACAGACGCCAACTCGCTGAAAGCGTCAGCGACAATGACGCGAAAAATGGCGTCTGTCTTTAACGGACGCCAACTTCAGACGCCTTTTCAAAAAGGCGGAACAATATTTAGCGTCCGTTTATATCAGACGCTAAAATCATTTTGGCGTCCGTTTTACCCCTTTCCAGACGCCATCTACAGACGCATTTAGGGTTAAATTCTACTAGTGTTATGTGAGATATTGTAAAAATTATTTCACAAAGGTCGGGTGTGTAAAAATTATTATAACATACCTCAGATAGGGTAAATGTATCATGTGAAAGGAGCTTATGTGAGGTAAGTAAAAATTAACCTTAATGCCAGTGTCTCCTTCGCCATCAAAAGAAAAAGAAAGAAATGCATCATGTGAAAGGAGCTTTTTTTTTATTTATTTTTTTGTTTTTAACATACTTGCATGGCAAGAATCTAACACTAATACCAAATTAGCCATTGCAAAACTATTAGTAGCAATTTGAGTATATATATGTCACTGGTAAATGCCATTGTTTTCTCTTTTTTTAAAATAAATTTTTTTATAGCAGTAAATGCCATTGTTTTATTCCCCTTAACTTTTATTTTGCTCTCGGCAATTAGCATAGTCTTTTACTATGCAATTGAGATTTTTGATATATTACTACATATTTTTCCAGAATAGTTTAAACTATATTTTTATACATTTAATTATCTGGGTCGTCACTTCGATTTTGGGTACAGATTTTCGGTAAATGCAAAGTGAGTAGAGATTCTGATGCTCATCCATCAAAGTTATACATCTCTTCTGTACTTTGCTTGTAAATTAGTACAGATGACCTTCATCTCTGTAGTACATATCTACTATTAAGAACTTGCACATGTTACATGGAAAACTTAGTCTTTATAAAAAAAAGGGCTAGCACCACAGAATATATCATTATAGTGCAACTCATTCAAAGGTACAAAATCTATAGCATATAATATGTAGCTCTTACATAAGGCCCTTACAAAAGGATAAAAGCACACTAAGAAACATACAAAACTCGATTGTCTTGTTTTCGTAGGAATTCACACTCAACATTTAAGCAAGTACTAGCTAGCACACTTTTTCTATCATTTAACGACGACGTGTTGCCACCTCCCTTGGTCCAACCTGTCTGACCAACTGAAAAAAAACACCAAATACAAAATAAGTACTGAGGTGAACAACTGCTGACACAATATGAAGATAAAACGAAAATATTCTCAAGACGTAAAAATAAAGATGATGATATGAATGAGACCTGAAAATAGGCTTCAAGCTTCCTTTTTAGAGTTGTATATTCCCTCTTCAATTGCTGGAAAGTTCTCATGCAGCTGCTTGCACCCATCAAAAGAATAAGCAAAAACACAATACAAAAGTTAAGTTGAGACGTGATATAAAGATAGACAATTAAGATTCCTGATTTAATGACAAGCTGATGAATAAATCTTTCCCAGCATTCTATATGTTGATTGGCTAACATGTCTCTGTAGAATAGCTTTAACTTGTCCTGTTTGCCCCTTAACATTTGTAGGGTCATTTGTTTAGCTCTCTCATTAAGTAGGTTAATTGGTAACATAAGCTTCTATGCTTACAAAGGGTTACTTTTTAAACAATTCCAAATTTCCAACATCAGAAAGAACAAATACGACTCCTTTGTGGGCCCTGCTAGCAAGTAAAGGAGTTGTCTGCCGAAGTTGGTTCTAATTAGAGCGCTAATTAACAAGTGAAAATTAGCTGTATTAGACCTAAAAGGATGCTTATTTTAATCAGTTATAAGAGTGTAAGACAGAATGAGAATTACCCGTCAGCGTTTCCAGCCCTGCAGAACTCTTTGAAATGGTTGCATTCTGTTTTGACCCTCTTGGCTCCGATGCTGTACCACAAAATTAAATAACTGGGGTGTAAGATACAAATTGATGCAAACAAAAGCAATCAAATATCAAATTTTAGACTACTTTACTGTTTCTTATTATATATGTATTACCTTGAGCAACTTCCCTTGAATTGTTGTATGTAATTGTCCAACCTTACAAAGTCTAAAGGGTTTCTTTCCCTGTAAATACATAAGAAAGCATTACCCATATTAATGTTATGAGCAACAAGCTAAGGTTGATGGTTAAGGCCTAACAGGAAGAGAGTTTCTTACATTGCCTGCTCTATATTGGCTAGCAACCTTGCTGAGTCTCTGTAAAATAGAGTTGCCACTTCCTCCACAAAGTTAGGATTGGTCTCATCGGCCAGTTCTTCTAACTGAACAAACTGGTCATCCACAAAACCCTGCAATCATTCATAAGTTGGAGGATTCTGTCAACGGTAATTCATACTAGCAGCTATTAATCATAGCTCGATCGTGACATTAATCATTAATAAGTTCAAAGAGAAACCTGATCGAAGAGGGATTGTCTCATCTGAGCAACCTGCCGATGCAACTGATTTCTCTCCATTAGCTAGATTAGAAACACAAATTTAACAAGGCTGAAAAGTAGTTATAGTTAGTTTATGGAGAATGGGATGATAGGTTTATGGTGAAGTTAGCAAGTGAGGAATGTGTAGGAAATATGGGAAGGCAGAACTGGTATTTATATAGTAGGATTCAGGAAGAAGAGAGAGAGACAGAGAGAGAATAAACGTTAAAAGAAAGAAAGAAAGAAAGAAAGAAAGGAAATGGAGTGAGAATGTTGTAGAGTAAGGGGTGTAGGGGGCCACAATCGATCAGATGATTGTGAGATGACCAATACGGAAGCATAAAAGGAAAGGGGTAATGGATGCAGTGCAGAGGTTGACGTGTCATTTTGCGTATAAGCAGGAAGCAAATCAGAAAAAGAAATATCAAAAAGCCACAACTACTCTGTCTCACCTACAGCGCCTATTCATCTTTTCCTTGGATGTTAATAAATTTTGCTGTAATTAAAGATTCCATCCATTCTCTGTCCCCAAACTGAAGTAACTCAGCTTCGGTTCAGGCTCACCCACCATTTCAAACTTCTGATCTGAACATACAAAACAAGCACCCAACAACACCGTGCAAGTGTGTAACCCCTCACCACTCACAACCACCTCACCTGCACACTGCATGCATGCCTTAACACTGAAAGCCTACCTCAACTTTTATATTATATATATATATACACATAGTGCTGCTGAAAGATCTTTAAATGCAGTGGATATCTACTTGGAAAGACTGGATGAGGAAACTCGTAGAGCGGCGAAGCTTGTGTGTCAGTTAAATTTGTTTCATGATGATCAGGAGACTGTGGTTAAAGCTTTCATAGATGATATGCTGGAAAAAAAGAATGATATTACTAGATAATTGTTTTTCTTTTGCTTTGTTGTAGTTCGTTACCGCGGTTTGTGTTTTGTGTTTTGTTCTTTAGCTGCTGGATTCTAGGTGTTCTACTGTCTTGGCGGTCTTGTACCATCTTTGATGCATGCATCCTTAGCCTTTTTGACTTGCTAATTATCGAAAAAAAAATATACATAGTAAATGATAAACATTTTGCTGCAACATGGTTCTCAAATATCTTGTATGTCACCTAAATCACTCGTAAAATTAAATGTAATTATATTTAAATAATTATAAAGATATGCTTCATTAGTTTGAAGGTTATTATAACCTATAAACAATATAAGAATATTTATTTATATTTTTTCATAAATATAAAACTATACATAAAATATGCATTTTTTACTATGATTGATAAAATTAGCTATTATTTATATTTTTTACCTAGCAAATAAGTATTATACTCTTGTAGTGATAAACATACATAATTATTAGAAAAAATATTATTAAAAATTAACAAAATATGAAATATAGATAATTTAAGATGGTTATTAACCATCTTGAGGTAAGATGTATATAATTGTCCATCTATATATTTACCCAACTAGCTAGGTGTGCAGTTGAGCTCACTCTATTGTCTGACAGTGCCATGTCTTTTCACAAAAACAAAAACCCATTCAACGTGGAGTCCCCCACTGCAAGTATTTGACACATAAAATTGTTGCATGAGTATCATATTTTTTTTAACGTACAATTCATTTTCCCAATTCATATATCGTTAAACAACATTAATGGGAGTCTTGGTTTTCAAGTGTTTTACATTAATGTAGTACAAAATATATTATAGCACATCCAACTTTTATAAAGGATATAATTGAATTGTATATTTATAAAACTACATATAAATTATATAAATTTTAATGTTTAAAATTTATAAAAATACACATAATATGGTTTATAGATGCAGTAACATGATGAAGGTGCCATTTATTTTTGTTTGCTTAACCGATGAGTGGTAAGCCTCTTATTACTGACAATTAATTATAACTATAAAAAAAATTAGTGTCAAAAACATGACCATAATAAATATTAATCATAATATATTTCGTTGGATGTACTATTAAATTAGTAATTACTGAGAACTATATGGGTAAAATTTTAAAAAGCATTTTTTTTTTGTGCACACACATATACATACATGTGTATATATATACATACACATAAAAAAATTATTCAGCGGTACTCCACATTTTAAGAAACTATTTTTTGGTATCCCAAGTTTTCAAAAATCATTTATGGGTACATTTTTAAGTTTCTAATTTTTTGGTACTTTTCTGGTAATAAGATTTGAAGATTACAATATATTTAATCAGAAGATTTTTTATAGGCACCTTATAGGTACCATGCATGCCTATAGTTAACTTCCTGCCTAAAACTATTTGGAATCTTCAAGTCTTATTACCGAAAAAATGCCAAAAAGTTACAAACTTAAATATGTAGTGTACTCATAAATAAATTTTGATAATTTAAGATACTAAAAAGATTTTTAAAAAAATGTGAAGTATCTTCGAGTAACTTATATATATATATATATATATATATATATATATATATATATATATATGATAATTGGATTCTAATAATCCCTACTTTCACCAATTGGACAATGGTGGACCGTACTTTCATTTTGTATTCTGGTGGTCCAAAAAAAAAATAAAATTGGATTGTAGTGGTACCAAATCCACCTCCACATTCTTCTTATTTTTTCATTCCTACACTATATTGTTTTTGTTTTTTCGTTCCTGCTCCTAGAAAATTAATGAATTGTAGTTTCTAAAACATTTTTTAAATTATTTTTTTGAGACTCCAAATAATTATTATGATTTTTTAAAAATAATAAAAGTGAAAAAATCGTAAAAAATAGTAAAACAATGAAAAAAAATTGGGAGAAACGCTGTAAATTCATTAAAAATCATTGTAAAGTGTTATACTAAGTTTTGAATTAAATGCAACACAAAATCTATGATTCCCTCGAAAATATCCCACTACAATCCAATTTTATTGTTTTTGGACCACCAGAATACAAAGTGAAAGTACGGTCCACCATTGTCCAATTGGTGAAAGTAGGGATAATTAGAATCCAATTATCCCACAAAAATATATATATTAGAGGATCTTCATTGAATAATTTTATTATTAATAATTTTGACATACTTTATATATTTCATTCTTTTTTATTAATCTCATGGGTAAAAACTAAAAGATATATATATTATATTCATATTAAATATTACAATCTAGATATAGTTTTGGGAATTTTATTTGTTTGTCGACAATGATATTTATTATTATAATAAATTGTGAAGGCAAAGGATTAGCTTTAGAGGAACCAACATTTCTAACTTTGTCATGTAGTTTTGGATTTTTCTAGATACTTGTATATAATATTCTGACTGATATTCTTACAAATTATTCTCTTTTATGATGATAATATATATATATATATATATAAACAAAATAAGTAATAGTAACTAATAATAAATGTCTATCAGTTAGAAATAATATAAAGCAATACTGACATTTTGAAAAAAAAAATTATTCCAAAGAATAAAAAAACAAAAAAAATTGACAATGTGTATATATAGTACAACATTAGACGTCTTTTGCCAAGTCTTGAGTCTCTAGTTAAATTTTACATGAGATATTTTTTAGTAGTATAATAATTTTAGTGGAATACAAAATGTACGTAAAGTTTCTTATTATTTATCAAATAGTTTTAACTCACATATGTCTAATTGCATTTTTTTTAAATAGCATTTATTAATATGTTAAATTATGTAGGGTAGAAATTTAGTTAGGAATGTCCAAACCTCTCAAAATGTACTATTTAGACTTGAATTTCCGAAACAAAACTTTGTTTTAGTGTGTGTGTGTATATATAGAGAGAGAGAGAAAGAGAGAGATTTTCTATTGAGAAAGAAACCTATAGAAGTCTTGTGACAAGACTCATATCACCTCGTCAATTGACACCCTATAGATAATGGTGTATATAAAATTTCGCATCAAAATTCTATTTAACAGTTAGCAATTACAATTGAAGGACTCATAGCATGGCAACTTTTTCTACGTGGAGTAATTTGTCTACAAACCACCTTTTGTTCGATTTTTCACTTCTAAAGTTCTAGGAAACTTGGGACAAGCACAAAGATATAAGAGACTCCCCATTGAAAGTCGAGAATAATTAAATATTAACCCAAATATAAATATTTAAGAGCATGGAGGGTCATAACTGATCACCTGA
Source organism: Portulaca oleracea (assembly GCA_029582165.1). NCBI lineage: Eukaryota > Viridiplantae > Streptophyta > Magnoliopsida > Caryophyllales > Portulacaceae > Portulaca > Portulaca oleracea. Next base: position 37,441,927 of record CM055874.1, read on the forward strand.
ATAACATACGGATCACTGTAATTCCATCCGACTACCCTACGGACTGTATGATCTCCAATGCATTCTCACCTCTTTATTTAATTATAAACAATCAATAATAAACACTGAATGCAAACACTTAACAGTCAAGAACAGCAACTATATGTGAAAGAGAGTCCTTTACGTTAAACCATCTTAGCTATTTGTGAGAAATATCTTCATACCTTATGGTGGCAGCAGGGAAAGATGAAAAATGACAAGATGACACCACAATGTGCTGCAATGTAGACGGCTCATGTCAGAGAACCCTCCTAAACAATGATTAAAAAATCAAGATTCACTAAGCAAAAACAATTGGTGGGCATATACCAATTTCACTTGTTATTGTGCTGCCATCCTAACTGTAAACAGTGCTTTCAGGATTAGATATCATATTAATATACAATGATTTTGCACAAGACAAGAGAATCTATCCCAAAAGAGCCAAAGCTAGAATTTCGACTTTTTAAGACAAGAACTGGTGCTTTTTGATAAATATATTCTCCAGATTGTTATTATTTTATGAGATGGCAAAAGCAAGGAAGCTCTCAATCAGAGAGAAAAAAAAAAAAAAAAGTATAGGAACTTATGCAAGAAATGACAGCGCACTGATGAAAACAAAAATAGATAACAAAGTTAACAATAAATCCTTCTAGGTTGTGGCTTAAAAGAATTGGGTTTTCAAATTCCCATTGCCCAACTTATGGTTATCCATCAAGATCCCCTCTTGAAAGCACTTTTCATGCTCACCTCTTTTAGACAAGTATTAGTTTAATTTGCAAAGATAAATCTTATAAAAGGCTAAACCTCTAGCTACCTACTGCTAAGGGTGCCCAACATGGAACAGTATCTTTGAGGAAGTGAGATTACAGAGGGAACCTAACTCCATTAGTAGGAGACAGATATTTGGACATTAAACTTACTTTTTCCCATATCTACCAGCAAAAAATCTATGATTTAGAATATAGTTAATTATCATAATCCTTTGTCTACAACTCTATAGACAACGTTCCTGTTAGGATCGAAGAACACTAAAGCAACCACAAACAATATGAAATAATAGCAGAAAAGATATCGGAAATTGACACTAGAGGATTAACGTGAAAAAAACCCAAAGCGGGAAAAAAAACACAGAATCGATGCACTAGTAATAAAAGGATTACAGTTACATATGTTGTGTTTCTCTGTATCTCACTTGATACGAGGGATTTTGGGATTCATTAAGAGGAGAATCTGACCCCAATATATACCCATTGGTACAAGGGAAACTAGGTTATAATAATAAGTAAAGTTGTCGCAGAAAGGAAACACCTGCAAAAAGGAAACATCTGCAAAAAGGAAATTCCAGCAAAAAGGAAATTTCAGCAAAAAGGAAATATGGGCCTTGGATGGCGTGCTTTCCTTCTTTCCCTTTATTTCCCACTTGGTCTCCACACACAACAATCTCCGACTTGGAGACCAAGCCTTCTGGAATCCTCACTTTCAGCACGAGTTCCCCTAGTGCATCGACCGACCTCTTTATCAGTTAGAGAGGCCTACTGAGACCATACCGGGCCTCAATTTCTCAACATCCACTGGCTTATTCTTGATCCTGTAGACCCACTTCTTCAAGGTTTTCTTCTCTACAGACAACCTGATCAACTCCTAGGTTCTGTTTTCCTCAAGTGATGCAATTTCATCTATACCATTGCATGCTCCCACTTGAGTCGAGCCTCCGCCTGCACTGCCTTTGTATAGGACTCTCTGGTAGCCCTCATGGATCTCCTCACAGTAGGTGGTGGAGTATGCTCATCCTCACTAGAGCTTTCACCTAGCTCCTGTGGTTCAGGCTCTTCAGCAGCCTGATCTGCAATTTGTGAAGCTTCATGTGGTTCCTCTATTTCCTTCCTAAACACACGAAGTCTAACAGAAACTTTGACCGCCTCATCTCCCACTAGCTTCTGTCACCTGGGTCACTCTATGCCTCCACAGGTTCCCTGCCAGTTTTGGTGAAATTGACCCTCTTCTCATTCATGTGACCAAGCCTGCAATGCCATAAGCTAGAACAAGAAGTATTAAAAATCTTGTTAGGGTATTGTCCTAAAATCACCAAATCTCTTGATCTCACAATTATTTGTTTCCTAATTGTATTAGGATATTATTTAGGTTTCCTTATTGTGTTGGGTTTCCTAATTGTATTAGATTCTAAATCTATTTGGAGTGGGAGTCAAGTTAGGTTATAGGGAGTTCTCCCTATAAATAGGATGCATGTTTCTACACAAAAAGAAAAAAAACACATCGGTAAACACAGAGAGCTAGAGAGAGAAAAAATATTGAGAGAGAAAGGGGTCTCACCAATATTTTCCCCAATGTATCCTAAGAGATTGTGAGTTGAGTGTTGAGAGATTGTTATTGTAATCTCCTTTGTGGATCGTATCACACCCTGTGATAGCGATCAGGTTGTACTCCTCCTTTCTCATAGTGGATTATTTTCTGGCTGTCGCCGTCCGTGGGTTTTTCTCCGAGTTCTTCGGTTTCCCACGTAATTCTGGTGTTTGATTTTATCGCTTATTTTTACGTTCCTAAATTTTGTTGTAATATTCGTCATCTCGTTTTCGATTCTATTATTCGCTTCCGCTGTTACCTTGCTATTCACTTTTCTCTAACAAGTGGTATCAGAGCAAGATGGAGATGGCTTCAATCATGAAGTGCGACATTCCAAAATTTGATGGAACGAGGAGTTTTACTATGTGGAGACTGCAGATGAAGGCGGTCCTGATTCAGCACGGGTTATGGGATGTGATTAGACCTGGCAATTCTCGACCCGACCCGGAAACCCGACCCAAACCGACCTGCAAAAAATGGGTTGGTTTTGAACACAAAATTCTGACCCGGGACCCGAAAATGACCCAACCCAAAGAACCTGGTAAAAAGCGGGTCAGGTGGGGTTAGGTTTGGGTCGACCCGTTGGGTCAGACACTTTAATTTTAAGTGTTTTGTCTACTTTGGCCTTGTGCAAAAAAATGGGCCCATTTCATGAAAATTAAGGCCCAAAAGTAAAAATATTGAGTGACTTTGGAAAGTTATGCGTAGAGAGAGACATACAAATGACATAATCAAATAAGAAATGACCAAAACAAATCCCTAACACTGTCACTCACTCACTCTTTCAGTGAACGCCCTAACTCCTGCAGTCCCGCCGTTCTCCTCTCTTTCAATAAAATAGTGTATTATTGTCAAAGGACAAAGTTCAGTGCATTATTGTCCAATATCCTAAAAGTTCAGTATATTAGCATCCCAAAACCCTATATATTACATAAGTACTATTATTCGTGGATTGTTGACGTAAACTGCATAATACTTGTAGACTTGAAGATTGCCAAATTTTGTCCCTTGGGTGTATAGTAATATGTCTATACAACAATGACATATCGTCGTGGTCGAATTTGGAATGGAATGGTACATTACACAAGTGTCTTTGACCAATTATAATCAATTTTATTAGTTGTAATTAACTGAGAAAAAGGGCGGTCATGACCCGTAGACCCGACCCAAACCGCCCGAAACCGGAATACACCCCACCCGTATTTACCCGAACCCGAAGTACACCCGACCCATATTTACCCGAACCCGATATACGACCGACCCGTAACCCGCCCGCCCGCCCGTATTGACAGGTCTAGATGTGATTGAGTATCCCGACACGAAGACTGATGCGACAATGAGCGATTATGAATTCAAAACTCGGAAGGATATCGAGAATCGACTCGAGAGTGGAAGAAGCTTGAAGATAAGACTCTGGCGAGGATTCACTGTTTGTGCAGAGCATTCAGAGAGAGGTGATGCATATCGAGAAACCTCGGGAGCTCTGGACCCAACTGGAAGAGTTGTACATGTCGAAGAGTCGTGCAAACAAGTACCGAATGAAGGAGAAATTCTACAGGCTGAAGATGCCCCAAGGTACTTCTATTCAGGCACATCTTAGTGAATTTGATTCTATTATTACTGAATTGGAATCAATGGATATAAAACACACTGATGAGGATAAGGCTTTTCATTTAATTCTGTCCCTACCTGCATCACATAAACAATTTAAGGAAATCATGTTGTATGGGAATCGTGATGACCTTAACCTTAGTGAAGTAAAGACTAGTTTACTATCTAAGGAGAAACTTGATACCGATGGTGATGACCAGGGTGGTGATGCTATGGATGTAAGGGGTAGAAATACTGAACGTAAGGGAAACGGGTCTAGAGGGAGGTCTAAACACCGTTCAAAGTCTAGGAATCCTCACAAGAATAAGAAGTGTAACTACTGTAGTAAGATGCGGCATATAGAGAGAAACTGTTGGGCAAAACAGAGAGACTAGAAGCAGGAGAGTAAGGATAATCACACCAAACCTGGTACCTCAAACTGCGTAGAGTCCGAGTCAGATGGTGATGGGTTTGTGTTATGGATAATGCCTTGGCTACCACATCGAGTAGGATAGCTAGAGATGAGTGAGTTCTTGAACGGGGTGCACCTATCATATGTGTCCTCATAAGGACTGGTTCGAGTCTTATGAGAGTGTTGACACCGGGGTCGTAGTCATGGGTAACGACACAGCTTGCAAGGTTGCAGGAATCGGTAGCATCAAAATCAAGACTCATGATGGCATCGTTAGAACTCTCAAGGAGGTTCGTCATATCCCTAACATGACTCGAAATTTAATTTCTTTGGGTACTCTTGAAGCTAACGGCTATAGGTACAAAGGAGAAGATGGTGTTTTGAAAGTGTGCAGGGGTTCCATGGTTCTTATGAAGGGAATCAGGAAGGGCAGTCTATACATCCTGCAGGGGTCTCTGATGGCGGATCTGCAGCAGTCCTAAATCTTGATGAGTCCGACAGCACAAAACTGTGACACATGAGACTAGGCCACATGGGCGAGAAGAGAATGTCAATGTTAGGCAAGAAGGGATACCTTGAAGGCGCAAGGATCGGCAAGTTGGAGTTTTCACGATCACGTGTGTGCAGGAAATGAAGAGGGTTAGCTTTTCAAGGGCTAAACATACAACGAGGATCCTTGATTATATTCATTCGATTTGTGGGGTCTGCTAGAGTGCCATCAACTGGGTGGCAAGCTACATGTTGACATTCGTGGATGACTTCTCGAGGAAGACTTAGGTTTATTTCCTGCGGCACAAGAATGAGACATTCTCATATTTCAAGAAGTTCAAAGCTTTGGTGGAGAACAGACAGCAGGAAAATCAATAAACTCGGGTGACAATGGGTTGGAGTTTGTTGATTGTGAATTCTTGGTCTGCGAGGAGCGTGGGATTGCGAGGCATCGAACCTTGGTGGGTAAGCCTCGCAAAGCGGGTAGCCGAGAGAATCAACAGGACACTCTTGGAGAAAGCCCACGCATGCTCTCGAATGCGGGGCTTTGGAACAAATCGTTACGGGCAGAGGTGATATCTGCGCTGCTACTGCTGAAACGATCACCTCATGCCTCTATCGAATACCGATTCCAAAGGAAGTATGGACAAGTAATCCGATCAATTATTCTAATTTGAGAATTTTGGATGTCTGTATATCCGTGAATGATGGGAAGTTGTCTCGAGTTTAAATGCATGTTTTTAGGTTACAGTGCGAGTCTAAGGGATATAGAATGTGGTGTCTGATTTGATGAAAGTTATTCATCTAGAGATGTAACCTTTAATGAAAGCTGCTATGTTATCTGGAATGGAATCTCAGGTACTTCGATGATGCAGAAATCAAGAGAAGGATGCGGGAAGAATGGTGTTCGAGGTGGAGTAGGCCCAGTGGAGCTCTGGAACTGCAATCGTGAGCAAACTCGATGCTCTGAACCAACTCGAGTTGATGAGCGAGATTGAGGCGAATGTTCCTCGGTGGAGGAACAACCATGCATTGCTAGAGATCGTCCCGGGAGGAGATCGGAGACCAATGCGATATCTTGAAGAAGATGATGCTATAATTGCTTATGCTGAGTGTTGCAGAGGAGACTCCTGAAGGTCTGAACCTCTACCTATCGGAGGCCATCTCTTGTCGAATGCCTCAAATGGATAGGAGCTATGCAGAGGAGATGGAGAGTATGCGAAAAATCATACATGGGAGCTATGTGAGTTGCCTAAAGGGCGACAAGCTCTTCTTGCGAAGTGGGTGTACAAGAGAAAGGAAGGTATCCTGGTGTAGAAAGTGCAAGGTGGAAGGCAGTTAGTGGTAAGGGGTTGTAACCGAGAAAGAAGGAATCGACATAAAAGTATTCTTGCGATCGTGAGGCATACGTCGATCCGCACCTTGCTTGCCTTTGTTGCTCTATTTGATTTGGAGTTGGAGCAACTTGATATCAAGACAACTTTCCTCCATGGCGAGTTGGAGGAGGAAATATATATGAGGCAGCCAGAGGGTTTCATCGTTCTGGTAAGCGAGGCAGTGCACAGATTAAGGAAGTCCTTGTATGGACTTAAACAGCACCAGTGCGGTGGTACAAAAGGTTTGATACCTTTATGGTAGGGCAAGGGTACACAAGAAGTCACTATGATAATTGTGTGTACTACAGGCAATTTGAAGAAAGGTCTTTCATTTATTTATTATTGTATGTGGATGACATGTTGATTGCCTCCAGGGACATGTCACTAATAAAGAAGCTGAAATCTCAACTCAACCAGGAGTTTGAGATGAAAGACCTCGGAGCGGCGAAGAAGATTTTGGGTATGGAGATCCAAAGGGATAGAAAGGCAGGAAGCTGTTCTTGTGTCAGAAGAAATATCTGGAGAAGGTGTTGGACAGATTCAACATGAGAAACTGTAAAGCAGTTTCAACTCCTTTAGCTACACACTTCAAGTTGTCTGGTGAGAACTGTCCTAAATCTGATTTAGAGGTAAGGAGGATGTCTAATATTCCCTATGCTAGTGTAGTTAGTAGTTTGATGTATGCTATGGTGTGTACTAGACCTGACCTATCCCACGTAGTTAGTGTGGTGAGTAGATATATGTAGAATCCAGGGAAGGAGCATTGGGAAGGAGTGAAGTGGATCCTTCGCTATGTGAAGGGTACTTTGGAGAAAGGCATCCTGTATGATAGAGGTAGTGCTGCAACGTCTGATGTTGCAGGTTATGTTAATGCTGATTATGGTGGAGATCTGGATAGGAGACGCTCAATTTCAGGGTATGTGTTCGTCATGTGTGGAGGAGCAATATCTTGGAAAGCTTCACTTCAATCTATAGCAGCCCTGTCTACTACAGAGGCTAAATATATTGTTGCAACGGAAGAAGTGAAGGAGGCCATCTGGTTGAGGGGATTGGTCATAGAGCTTGGAGTACCACAGGGCGAGACTGTGGTTTATTCAGACAGTCAGAGTGCTATACATCTGACAAAGAATGACACTTATCATTCGAAGACCAAGCATATAAGCGTCAGGTATCACTTCATCAGAGATACAGTTGTTGCAGGAGAGATCGTGGTGAAGAAGGTTCATACTTCTGATAATCCTGCAGACATGTTAACCAAGCCTCTATCTATAGCTAAGTTCGAACATTGTTTAGACTTAGTTGCCGTTCTAAGCATGTGAGAGCCCTGCGGGGCCACGCCCTGCGGAGGGGCGTGTTGATGGCGACAGTCAAGATGTTTATCTGGACCAATGGCTCGTTGATTTTAGTCTAAGGTGGAGTTTGTTAGGAAAGTGTCCTAAAATTACCAAATCTCTTGATCTCACAATTCATTGTTTCCTAATTGTATTAGGATATTATTTAGGTTTCCTTATTGTGTTGGGTTTCCTAATTGTATTAGATTCTAAATCTATTTAGAGTGGGAGTCAAGTTAGGTTATAGGGAGTTCTCCCTATAAATAGGGTGCATGTTTCTCCACTAAAAAAACACATCGGTAAATACAGAGAGCTAGAGAGAAAGAAAATATTGAGAGAGAAAGGGGTCTCACCAATATTTTCCCCAGTGTATCCTAAGAGATTGTGAGTTGAGTGTTGAGAGATTGTTATTGTAATCTCCTTTGTGGATCGTATCACACCCTGTGATAGTGATCAGGTTGCACTCCTCCTTTCTCATAGTGGATTATTTTCTGGCTGTCACCGTCCGTGGGTTTTTCTCCGAGTTCTTCGGTTTCCCACGTAATTCTGGTGTTTGATTTTATCGCTTATTTTTCCGTTCCTAAATTTTGTTGTAATATTCGTCATCTCGTTTTCGATTCTATCATTCGCTTCCGCTGTTACCTTGCTACTCACTTTTCTCTAACAAATCATGTTAGTGTTATCCCTAGTGGAGTACAAAATACCAGACCTCAATCCATTCGCCACTACCATAGCACCCTTCATGATCTTCCATCTTCCACTCCCGAACCTTATAGTGTAGCCCATCTCATCGAGTTGATTCACTGAAATCAAATTCATCTTAATTCCAAGAATATACCTCACATCCTCCAACTTCCAAAGACCACCTTTAGAAGTATTAATAGTCACGTCTCATTTACCTGTTATTTCATAATACTTGTCATTGGCAAGATACACCTTGCCAAAATTCCCACTCCTGAAATTATGAAATAACTCCCTATCGGAGGAAACATGAAAGGATGCACCAGAGTCAACTATCCATGACTCTTCAGGACTAGACACACTCAAAATTAGGGCTTCATAAAGGTCTTCCGCAGAGTTGATAGAGTCTCGGTCATCATTACCCTTTCCCTTCCTAGGTTTAGGGTAATCCCTCTTAAAATGACATGTATCACCACAACCATAGTACACAACATTGCTCATGTCCCTAGGCTTGCCTTTACCCCTAGACTTCGACCGTCCCCTGGAATTATTTGAATTCCTATTGTCCTTCCTACTCCTAACACTTAAGGCACTTCCCGAAGATTCACCACTAGAATTCTTCCTATGAAGGCCCTCATTGAGCAGCACGGATTTAACCTCATCAAATCTCATCTCGTCACTACTCTTAGCACTGCTAACAACGGTTACAACTATTTCCCAAGAGTTAGCATAGAAGACAACAATATGTAAGACTTAACATTCTCAGTAAAAGTCATCTTTATTGAAACAAGTCGTGATAAAATCTTAGTGATCTCATTAATAGGATTAGCCACATCACCATCCTCAGACATCTTATAACTGGTTAATTTGCGGAACAAATATACCTGATTTATTGCGCTTGACTTCTCATACATCTCCTCCAGTGTCTTCAGCAATTCCTTCGTTATCTTTTTCTCCATGACGTTAAACCTGACATTCCAAGACAATGACATTCTGATTAGGGACACCGCTTGACGATCGAGCAGATCAAACTTGGCCTTCTCCATAGAGTATGGCTTCTTCTCTAGTAGCGGAACATGCAACAACTTCGAATACAACAGATCCTCAATCTGCAACTTCCAGTAGGTGAATTCAGATCCGTTAAATTTCTCGATTTCATACTTATCTCCTGACATTGTTTGGAAGCGAGTTCTCTTTTAGTAACCTGCAGGCTCTGATATCAGTTGTTGGGATCGAAGAGCACTCAATCAACCACAAACAATAGGAAATAATAGCGGAAAAGAAATCAGAAATTGACACCAAAGGTTTAACGTGGAAAAAACCCAAAGCGGGAAAAAAACTATGGAATCGATGCACTAGTAATAGGAGGATTACAATTACACAGGTTGTGTTTCTCTGTATCTCACTTGATAGAGTGATTCTGGGATACATTAAGAGGAAAATCTGACCCCCAATATATACCCATTAGTACAAGGGAAACTAGGTTATAATAATAAGGAAAATTGTCAAAGAAAGGAAACATCTGCAAAAAGGAAACTTCTGCAACAAGGAAACATCTACAAAAAGGAAATATGGGCCTTGGATGGCGTGCTTTCCTTATTTCCCTTTATTTCCCACTTGGTTTCCAGACACAATAGTTCCAATTAAGGTGCTCTGGAACAGCAGCCGACCCTGGATCAATGACTGAAATCCATCATAAATTTTAAGTTTGTAATCGATAGTGTTCCATAGTCTTCGAAGTTTTTCTATGTTTAGTTTTTTGTGTTTAATCAGCCATAACTCCTAACACAAAACAAAATAATGGCGAAGACTTGAATTATTGGATAAAAATGTAAGTCAACTTTCCAATTTAATACGAATTAAAAGTCACTCATCTTTAAAAATTGTCATTAAAGCCTCTTAAATTTTCAAAAAAAAGTAAAAAATGAAACTTTTATTCCTTATTGGAGCTTTACAACTAAAATTTGAAACTTGTTACTATTATTTGGAAAAAAAAAAATTGTCATTCAACTTTCCCAAAAACTAAAAAATTATACTACCCTCAATTAAAATTATAAAAAGTACGTGTCACCACCTTTCATTCATTTAAATTAATATATAAAAATACTCAAGTTTCAAATGGAGATTCACTAGAAGTTAACATTTTATTTAACTATTAATATAGAAAAATAATATCTCGAAATTTTGAAATACTAAAAAGGGAGTGAATTTATGTGTCCGAATCAAATGAAGTTATAGATAAAATATAATATGTTAACTGCTTTTCCCGCCTATTTCCGCTCAAAAGATAATTTATTAATTTTTAAAATAAGCAAATTCTTGTCAGTTATGGTTCTCGTCCCTTAATTTAAATCGAGTCGTCCACACATTTTGGTAACCCTCTACACCGTAATCCCTACTACTCCCTCTATTTGTTTTTATCAGTCGCCTTGAAAATTGTGCCAAAAATTTTGACCGTTAATATTTCAATTTGTATAATGATTCATCATACGAAATTTATATTATTAGATTCGTAATAAAAGTTACTATTAAAAAATTATAATATTATATTTTTTTACAAAACATTTATATTAGAAATTATTGATTAAAAATTGGCATTGAAAACCGTAAATGACTGATAAAAAAGAACGGAGGGAGTAACATGCACCCACCTCGGCCAAAGGAATAAGGTATGCTAACTCCTATGTAATTAACGCAAGTTAGGTAATGCAAGTTACTACATCCGTCCCAACATATTTGTCTTTTTACCTAACTTCTTTCTCTCAAAATATTTGTCCCATTTACAATCCCAACAATTGTAATTTCTTTTCTATCCATAATTCCAACAACTATTAACTTCAATTAAAGTAGGGGTAGTTTTGGTAAATTATAAATTTTTTACCTCAATTTCCAATACACATTGGTCTTCTCAAATTAGATAGATGAACAAATAAAATGGGGTAGAGGTAGTAGGCAACACAAGTTATGATGAATTAATTGGATTGTGTTTTAGAGCGAAGAATGGCAATGTAAAAGGCAATAGAGTTGAAGGTTATAAATTTTAATAAGTTTTAGACTTCTTTTTGAATTAATCTGGTTTTAGATTTTTCTATTTCAATTTTTCAATTTTCTATATACAAATTTGACAGCCCTTTATTTTCATAGTTTTAGATTTATTTGCCCAATTAATCACATGTAAGAGCAATGCGAGAATATGCTATGTTGGAGGTATTTGTTCCCATTGATTTATGCTAAAGGTTCTCTATTCTTTGTTTGCATATTCAACATAGCTTAACTTGAATTAGCGCTTTTGGTGATGCACACCTCAAGAATAATATGGTTGATAATTATAAATCAAGGATTAAAATTGATACATGGATACCCATATGATCTTGAGGTATTCTACTATGGTGCAGTTTATTTGTATGGGCAATTTTTAGTGTGAAAATTTCATCTACATTCCTTTTTAGTTTGACAATAGTCTCTTCCTTTTATATGGCAATATTATGTCTTTTATTGTTGCTTTCGATTTGTCATATTGAGATTTCTACAACGTGTCACCTAAATTTTTTTTTTTTTTTTTTGTTCTAATGACTAATATGGATCCTGGTGATTTATAGAACTCTATATTTTTTTTAGAAAAACCAAATTAAACTTCATTAAACAGACAAAGTGTAGAACATCAGAGTAATGCATGTACATCTTCACATAACAGATCAACAAAGAAATTGGGGGATCATCCCAAATATGCTCCTGGGCATTGTTTAGGCACCACTTTGCAAGCTCATGTGTCACTTGATTGGCATTTCTACTCACCCACACAATTTCTTGAATGTTGCGGTGATGCGAAATAAGTATTTTTTTCTATTCGGTAATATTACTTATGTTTGTTCTTTTGAATTTAGATCTACTTCTCTAATTTGATTTTTTTAATCTATTCGGTAATATTATTTAATAAATAATTACTGAGGTTTAATTTGTGTTAACTTTAATTTCTATTTTGACAAATGTTTCAATTTTAAGTATGAATCTTTTGGTGCTTTTTTTATTTTCATTTTCTTGCTAAGTATGTTGGTGTTTAAATTTTTTCACTTTTGTTTTGAGTGCTAGCAAGTTGTTGTTGGAGGATGGTAGATGAGTAAATACAAGAAGGTTAAAAATACTTAATGTTGTTGTTTGGGCTTTTTGCTGCAATGATTGGAGTAATATTTTGCGTGCAGGATAAAAGAGTAATTGAGAGAGTTTTAATTCTTTTTGCAGTAATTTTTATGTAAAATCGTCTTATCATAAATTTATTGTAAAATATATAATTTTGTAGTAATTATTTATCAAGAAAGAGGCGACTATTAATTTATTTAAACTAATTTCAAATAAAAGTCACCCTATATAAAATTATTAGTCATGTTCGTGTTAAAAAGTTATTTTAATATCACTTATTAATCATAGTAAAATATTAAAAACGTGACCCTATAAGGAGTCTCTCTCACGATAAGTTTACGTGAGACAATCTTACACTAGAATTTGCGTACTTTTTGTATGCTGTGTTAAACTTTCAGATCCATTAAATTATGAGTCTCATTTCTCCTTGTAGATACTTTTTCTTATGCCTTAAATTTGCATTTTACATTTCAAATGTTCTTTACTTTGGTCAGAATTTGAGCTTTTGAGAAATCTTTTTTACTTCAATAGTTAACTTTTTGTGTGGTTAAAGTTGGTATAAGGTTGTAATCAATATATGTCTACTAATTTTTTTTATCTCTATTTTTCTTGAGTAATTGGATTATTTTTTCATATTGTTATCAATTCTTTTGTAAATAAGTTTAAACTTTAAACTTCTCTAATGAATAATGAGTGATTAGTGACTAATCTGCATATTGGGTTTCCATTATCTTTTACCCGTTTTTCTTTTAAGTCGAATGTAGGTTGATATTCGATGTCACTTAGCTAGTAGGACACTGTAGGTTGATATTTGATGTAGTCATTTACAACAAATACCCTCTTTATGAAGAACAATAATATATGATGTCCTTGGTTACAAAAAAAAAAAGAAGAAAAATAGTAATAATAGTAGTACTACTAATAATAATAACATTAACAATAATAATAAGAATAATAATAATAATAATAGTTATCGTAGTAGTATATAAGTAATTATTTCAATCCCTCTAAGTCACACTAAACTTTATATCTAGGGTGTTACACATACATATACACACACAGTTTATATATATATATATATATATATATATATATGTATGTATGTATGTATGTATATATGTATATATATATAATATATATATATATATATATATATATATATATATATATATATATATATATATATATATATAAAAGAGCGGCGCATTGGAAACTATATGAAGGCCAAAGTGACATATATTAATGTACATAGTGAATATTATAAATGCAGAATTAGAATTAAAATAATATAAAATTGAACACATAACACATACAAAATTCAACATTACTACGTACATAAACTTCTAACCTCAAAAAAGAAGAAATATATGAGTTCTAGGCAAGAAATATTTTTTAGAGAATCTCCACTTGAGACTTGAGTATATATTGTGATATATTAATTTAAATAAATTAAAGGTGTAGGGTTGGCAAAAATCTCTGACCTGATAACCAAGGTTTTTCCGACTCAAAAAAGATCGGGTATGTATAGAAGTTTCGTACGAATTTTGACATTGACCGATTTGACTTCAAACACAAAATTTTTTAAACTTGTATTGTTTTAACCCAATTTATACTAGAATTTTTCAAACTTGTATTATTTTAACCCGGCCTGTATTTTTCCTAGTTCTAAAATGTGGTGACGCTTTTACAATCTAAATTGAGGGTAGAAATATATTTGACTTTTTGGGAAATTTAAGTGGAAGTTTTCTCCAAGTATTAGTGACAAATTTCAAATTTTACCTGTAAACCTGCTATAGAAGGCAAAAGTGGCAGTTTTTTATTTTTTTGGAAAGTTGAGCGGCATTAATGATAGTTTTTAAGAATTAGTATCATTTTTTACTAAAATGAAAAGTTGAGTCGCATTTTTGTCCATGCATTCGTCAAGATTCGGGAGGCATCACTTGTAATTATCTTCATCCAATACCCCCAAGCTTTTCTCAAATCCTCAATGTTGTTTTGTTTTTCTTACGATGTTAAGTTCACCCATTCACCGAGCCCTCTTCTATAGAGTATAAACCCAATAGAGTGATATATGGCAGGATTTCTTTGTTAGCCGCGGGTGGCCAGGACGACCGTTAGTGAAAAAACAACAGTATTTTAGTATAATCTGGATAAACATTATGGATCAAATGTTTCTCAAATTAGCGTAAGAGTGTAATGGTCATTCTCAGTCAAAAGTCCTAGATCCGTCATTGTCACTAGTAGGCAAGGGGAGGGGGGGGGGAGGGGTAATACATTGCCAAAGTAGGTTTACATAGAGCTTCCAAAAGTAGTAACAATTCAAACTATAGAAATTATAGCATTAAAAAAGCTTAGTCCCGTTACTAGCTTGGTGGATAATTTCAAGTGTGTGTGTCATTGATGTATTGTCCATGCTAAATGCAAGCTAAAATAAGCAAATAATCTTAAGGATTATGAACTTTGACATAAGAAAACTCTAGGACGAGTTTCGAAGTCCAATAGGCCCATTTTGGGGTGGCACTTGTAATGATTCGCAGGTCAAGACGAAAAATTGACGAGTTTCGAAGTACAATCAGAGTCTTACAATATCTATTTAGAGAACTTACAAGGATAATCCTAATTCTGCGTTAGAATGCGTATCCTAATTCTCAATCATACACCCTGAACCTAATTAAACGGTACTCTTAGGAGACACCTGTCCAAACACTCCTTTGGTGACAGGTGCCACCCGATTCTTGTTCCATGAGACACACATGATCACTTTCAACAGCTTGATTATTTATAGGAAGACTAACCTTAGACACCAAGCCATCAAAGAAAGCCTTGGTCATCAAGCTACAACCAAACCTTGATCAACACTCTAATTAAACTTCGCACATCTTATACAATTAGGAAACCCAACATAATGGGGAAACTTAAATAACTTCCTCACACAATTAGGAAACAAATGAGTTAGGTGGTCAATCAGGGAGATTTTAGGATACAATCCTAACAACACAAACATAATAGGGTTTTTGGCAGGGAAAAATCCGTACTGAGGGCCTTGTGATTGAGAATAATCCAAAGTGACTTTTTAGCTGGTGGCAGTCTATACTTATTCATTAATTTTTGGTAGCATCCCAGAGTGAAATTCCGGCACCGGAATGCTGATGTGGCAACCGGAGCACGTGCCCTTTTAATTAAAAGCATGCCACATCATTTTTTTTAAAAATTCTATTTTATCGTTTAACTTACATTATTCATCTTGCACTTACATTATGGGGGGAAAACATTAGCAATGAATTAAAAGCATGCCACGTCAAGTTATTTTAATTCTATTTTATCGATTAACGATAAAATAGAATTAAAAAAACTTGACGTGGCATGCTTTTAATTAAAAGGGCACGTGCCCCGGTTGCCACGTCAACATTCCGGTGCCGGAATTTCAATATGGGACGTTACGAGAAAATAATGAATAAATATAGACTGCCACCAGCCAAAAAGTCACTTTGAATTATTCTCGATTACAAGGCCCTCAGTACGGATTTTTCTCAGCCAAAAACCCAACATAATAAGGCATGACACAATCCGTGTCGTAAGGCAGAGAGAAAGGAAAATTGCAATTGGTCTGACACAACTGATGTCGAGTTTGGCACGACCCGTATCAGATTCAACTGGTGCCATTTGCTTGTCTTCTTTCGAGTGCTTTCAATTTTGACTAGATATCTCTTTCACACATCATCAAACCTGGAAAACATTCGATATTATCCATCCTATCTAACTTGGTTAAGGGTTATCCAACATTGGATAAGTGTTTCTTATCGTAACCATCCTAAGAAGTGCCTCTTGAATGCACTGTAAATAAGGGTGTCATTATCATGCTTTGACACATTCATTCCAACTTTAAAACACATTCTCTTAGGTTGTGGCTGCAACGCTTTTTAAGATTATTAGAGAGTTTGTTTGAGTTTCCTTTAAGGTAAGTATTTTATCTTGTGCCAATATACATTGGATATATAATCGTAAGAACGTAGGCCTATGACTCACTTGATTATCTAAATAAATTATCATCATATTCCCTTTATTTCCAACAATCTTAGACTTATATAAGAGAGATGGCCTCCTTGAAAAAAATGAATGATAACTTCCGAAAGTTGAAGAAGTTTGATGGTACGAAATTTCAGAGGTGGCAGAAGTAGATGTACTTCATCCTCACTACCTTGAAGATTGCATGCCTTGCCCCGAAGAGATTTCCACACAGAACCTACTATTGGTAGTAAAGAGGTGACCATTCTAGATATTGTGCAGTATATATATTAGGATTAAAAGATGAATTACTTGATAAGTTTATAACATATAAGGTCAAAAGTGAAGTGCATTTTGAATTTTTCATTAAAGTCCTTAGATTGGATAGAGGTGAGAAATATGATGAGCCTAAATATTTCTAAGATATCAGTATTGTTCATTAAGTTACAACCCCTTATTTCCCATAATATAATAGGGTGGTTGTCAGGAAAAATAGAATCCTTAAGGAAATGGTTAATGTTATATTATCTAATTTCAGTTTAAGTGAGGTTTTTTCACCTAAGCTATGCTTACTGTTGGTTATATCCTAAATAAGGGTAATTCTATTACTCCTTATGAAATTTGGAGCGAAACATAAGCTAAACCTAAGTCATCTTAGAGCTAAACCTAAACCTAAGGCATGACAATTGTTAAAATGCTCGAATCCAAGAAAAAGAAAGTTGGGTGAAAGAGGTATTGGATATATATTTCTTTGGTTATGCTCAAGATAGTAAGGCATATAATTTTAGGGTCATTAAACCTAATGAATACATAACCGCGAATAACGTTATAGAATTTGTTGATGCCTTGTTTGATGACCAAAGGTTTCATTCAATACCAAGACCCTAAGATGTCCCTTATGACATGGTTCCAAATCAATAAGCTTGATCATTGATGATTTCTACCTCTACTTGGTAAAGGGGACTCGGAATAAAATTTTCCGGCAAATCCCTTATTTCCTTAGCATTGATAGTGATCCGATGACCTTAAAGGAGCCCATGGAACCACAAGATTCCAACTATTGGAAGAGGGTTGTACAAGAAGAGATAGATTTTATAACATAGAACAATACTTAGATCCTAGTGGATCTTTGATCGGGTAGTTACCCATTGAAGTGGATCTTCGAAAAGAAAAGGAAATTGTTTGTACCATAGAGATGTATAAAGTCTGACTTGTTGACTACTTTGGTATCTGTACGTATGTGGCAAGAATAACGACTATAAGAGTTTCAATAGTGTTAGCCACCATTGTTCTAATAGTGTTAGCCACCATTGTTCTAATAGTGTTAGCCACCATTTATAAGCTTATAATTCACCAAATGGATGTTGAGCCTCCTTTTCTAAATGGTGAATAAAAGGAAGAGGTTTATATGCGTCAACCTGAGGACTCTGTTGTCCAAGGTCAAGAAAAGAAAGTGTATAAATTAGTTAGGTCTTTATATGGTTTAAAACAAGTACCTCAGCAGTAACATCAAAAATTTGATGAGGTAGTGCTTTCTTTTGGTTTTGTCATTATTGAGTCTAATTAGTGTGTGTAATATAAATTTGATAATGGAAAGGATTATTTGTTTATAAGTGGATAATATGTTGATCTTTGGGGTCAATATGGAACAAGTTTTGATAACTCCTAGTTTTCTATCATCTAAGTTTTCTTTGAAGGACATGGGTGAGGCATATGTGATTTTAGGCATCAAGTTCATTAGAAATAATATGGTATTAGCCTATGACAATCCCATTATATTGAAAAAAAGGTGTTGGAGAAGTTCAATGTAAGGATATTCCTACAATTTCAACACCGTTTGATGCTAGCTTTCATTTCATTATGAATTAAGGTAGAGTAGTATCCCAATAAGAGTATGCCAAGGTCATTAGTAGCTTAATGTATGCCATGAAAAATACAATTCCAAATATTGCATTTGTAATAGGCAAGTTAAGTACGTACGCTAGTAATCTTAGTATGTACCATTAGCATACTAATCGGATGACATTGAGATACCTCAAGAAAACCCTACACTATGCCTTACATTATTTGAGAGAACCCTAGGTTCTGTAGGGACACTCAGATGCTAGTTGGGCTAGTGACAAGGAGGATTATTCCTTACTACAGATTAGCTTTTTATGGTTGGTGGGGTACTGTTGTGTCTTTGGCTTCCAAGAAAAAAGTTGCTTCACAGATTCCACCATGGTTCTGAGTTGGTGGCAGTAGTCACTGCTTGCAAGGAAGCAGAATGGCTTTGAGATCCGATGTTGGAGTTGCCCATTTGGCTTAAACCTTTGGTACCTATCTCTATACATTGTGACAACAAAGCTACCCTAGCAAAGGTGTATAGTCATGTCTACAATGGGATGTCATGGCACATTGGGCTTAGACATGCATGCACTCATCAAGTCATTAAGAATAAGGTATTGACTAGTGGTTATATCCCTTTAAGTGAGAACCTTTTTGATTCCATAACTAAAGGATCAATAGGCCCAGCCTTGGGGGTAGGCCCCAGGGGCCACCACCCAAGGCCCATGATTTTTTTTAAAAAAAAGAATGACTTAGGTTTAGGGCCCCATGCTTGAAATGTGAAATCATAGTAAAGGGCCCAAGGGGGCGCAACAAGACCCATCATAAAACAACATGGAGACCTGAAGAGGACTCAATTACTACCTCTGTCCCTTTTTAATTGTCCAATTAACTAATTCCTGTCCCTTTTTATTTGTCTAATTACCTAACATTTACATTTCCAATAACTATAATTCCCATTCTATCCCTTATAAATATATTTTTTGCACCTTTCCAAGGATATTTTCAAGGACATTTTGGACAATGTACAAATTTTTTGCCCAATTCCCTATATTTCTTGGTCTCATAAAAGTAGTTTCAAAGACAATTAATCAAGGACGGAGGTAGTAGTTAGTAATCAACATGCCTCCATCGTTTCTTTGACATTTGACCAAATTAATTTGCTCTTGGGAATTTGAGCCCCAAATGAATTTACTAATTAATCAAAGTATCAAACGTTTTTCATTTGTTTTTTTTTTCTGTCTCTTTGGTGCACAGTACATGTGTCACTACCAATTGATTATGTTGAATTATGCAAAAGTCATAGTTTAACGATTTTCTTTTC
Source organism: Portulaca oleracea (assembly GCA_029582165.1). NCBI lineage: Eukaryota > Viridiplantae > Streptophyta > Magnoliopsida > Caryophyllales > Portulacaceae > Portulaca > Portulaca oleracea. The sequence goes on from CM055874.1 coordinate 37,461,481, forward strand.
TTTCGTTTTGTGGATATTTTAATACTTATCCCTTGTTTAATCTGTAAATGGTTATCCCTAAAATAAGTATATGGTGGACAAGTCTTATTTACCTTGTTGAAAAAAATATATTTGATTGGAAACCACATATTTTTGTTCAACACATCTCCATATTGAAGGTAATTTGATTGGAGAGTACATATTTCAGTACAACTACATATCAATTCCCTACATTTCATATTATTTGTCATTTAATTGATTGTCACGATCTCCAATATTATATTTCGATTGATAATTTCTTATATAATATTTTACCAACAGTTGCAACATTATACTTTCAAGATAGTATTTTTCGTTGTGGATCTAATGGTAATAATTTTATATAACAAGTCATTTTATATATTGAGAAATTTATGGTCAGAATTTTTAAAATTTAATTCACAATTTTCAAATATGACAATTAATATGGAACGGAGGGGGTATTTCAAATCCAAAATCTTGCTGTTGTAGTAAAAGTCACATTGATAATTTGATAAATGAGAATGAAATATCATGGTATTAAAGATATGGGTTTTTGGATGCTAATATACTGAACTTTTGAGGTGTTGGACAATAATACACTGAACTTTGACCTTAGACAATAATACACTGTACTTTTGAGGGTGTTGAACAATAATGCACCCAGAATAATTTTGGCAGTGGCTAATTGGGTGGCAATCCTACTTAGCAGGTAGAGGAGATGAATTGACCCAGAAATATTTAAATTTATGACATGTTAGCTAATCTATACATAAACAAAGGGAATCAACTTAGAAAAGAGTAAAAAGTCATTAAATCACATTTGCTTAAACGCATTTTCGCTGAGAGATTGTTGTTATAGTTGTATAAAATCAGCTTTGCTTATGTAGATTAGCTGTCATGTTATAAATTTAGATATTATTTAGCCAATTAATCTTCTCGACTCGCCTCGTAAGATCACCACCAAGTCAGCCACCATCGAAATCGTTTCGGGTGCATTATTGTCGAACACCCCTCAAAGTTTAGTGCATTATTGTCCAATATCCCAAAAGTTCAGTATATTAGTATCCAAAAATCCTAAAGATATGCTACAATATAAATACTTGCTTGCTAATAAACATTAGTATCCATTGTTGTGTGTGTGTGTGTGTGTATATATATATATATATATATATATATATAAAATTCTTCTTGTGAAGGGTAATCAAGATACATTACACTTAGTGCCAAGAGCGCCAATGGGAAATGTGAATGTGTGATCAATGTGATTTACCTTTCCAATTACTATCTCACTTTTTCACCTTATCCCATGTTTTCCATCTTTCACACCCACTCTTTACAGTAGTATTGTTGTTAAGTAGGTATATGGATATTGATGCATTTTTTAACGCAAATTCTAGCATAAGATCGTCTCACATAAACTTATTTTGAGACAGACCACTTATAGGGTGACATTTCAAATATTTTACTATGACTAATAAGTGATATTAGAATGACCTTTAATACGAATGTGACTCATAGTTTATCGAAGGGTGACTTTTATCATAGTTAACCCACATAAATTATTAGTCATTCATGTATTCATTATAAATAGTAACCAAAATGTTATACGTTTTATGATAAGTTTATGGTGAGACAATCCTGCATAAGATTTTTACTATTTTTTTAATAGGGTCCCAATCCACAAATTAGTTTACCCCAAAATGTCAAGATCGAGCATGGGGATCAAACAAGGACTTCGTGATTACGTCATTAAGTGGGATAGGTATAAGCTCAATTTTAAAAAACACTAATAAAACTCCCTGCTTTATACTTGATTTGATGTCAAGCTCAAGGGGGAGGGGGGGGGGGGTTGACTCTATTAGATAGTGGTTGTGATAGCACAAAATTATAAAAAAATCATCCCAAGGGTAAGTGTTATGCGTTAGTTCTGTAACGATGAGAGGTTGAGTGTTTACTATTAGTAGACTAATTAAGGATGGAGGCTTGATTACAAGAACATATATGTTTTAATGTATCTATCCGAGTAAGAAGTGTAGTCGCTGCTAATTGACTTGGCTCTGATTTGCTCACTTGAATATATAGGACACATGACGGTTAACAATTTCGCAAGATCAAGGAAACTTAATTGATTAGTTATGTTAGTGTAATGTATCCAAATGATCAACACGGATGTGAAATTGAATGCTATCACATTCAGACATTTGTAATTATGTTCACTACGTGGAAGCTCAATTTGCAAGAAACTATCCATGATACATAACGAGTTCTTACACTCTTGAGTGTTTTAAGTTATGTGATTTAAGTTATTCTTTTATGGTGGGGGTGTGGGAATGTAAGTTGTTAAATTCCACACGCTCGAAATGACGACATATTATTGGATAATTTCAAGCATGCGTGCGTGCGTGTGTGTGTGTGTGTCATTGATGTATTGTTCAAGGCAAATGCAAGATATAGTAAGCAAATAATCCTAGGGATTATAAACTTGGGTGTAAGGAAACTCTAGAATGAGCTTCAGAGTCGAATACTCGAATAGGCCTAGTTTGGAGTGACACAAACTTAACAAAGCATGACAAGGACTGTGTGATAAGACAGAAACCAAGGAAAATGGTAGCTAGTCTGACATGGCTCGTGTCAGACTCAATTAGTGTCATTGGCTTGTGTTCTTTTAGCTGCTCGCATTTTCAATTCGATATGTCTTCCAGACATAATGAAACCTAGATAATATCCTTTAGTATCCATCCTATCTGACTTGGTTAAGGATTATCGAGCATTAAATAAGAGTGATCCTATCCTAACCACATTTTGAAGTAATTTTTGAATGCCTTATAAATAGTGGTGCCATTACCATGTTTGGGAACATTCATTCCTACTTTGAAACACATTCTCTTAAGTTTCCTTTGAGGCAACTATTTTATCATGCAATGTATACGATAGATATATAAGCCTAACGAAAGAAGGTACACTTCCAACTCACTTGATTATCTAAGTAAATTTTTCATCCTATTCCCTTTATTTCCAACATTGTCCACAATGAAAGCACAACCAAATCTAATTCTGCTACAATCTATCCCTTCATCAGATAGAGTGCAAATCAGATAATGTAACACTCAAGAAATTTATACCGTTAATTATTTTTTTCATTTTACTTGGGTGGGTTGGGGTAATGAGAACTACATCAAGAAGTTCATCTCTTGCCCTTACACTACCTGATTTTACATCGATAGCTCAGAACATATGCAATGCGGAATTCCATCAATGGAGTTTTTATTTTCTCTCTCCTAGTTGTCACCCTCTCTCTCATACCTTTTTTTTTCATTCGAGTTCTGGAACTTTCCATAACTCAAAAGAATGAAAAAAAAGTAGGAGAGAGAAGATAAAAGTTCTATTGAAATAGTTTCGCATTGTATATGCTCTCGGCATTCCATTACTTCGGATCTTTGGTGGGGGTCCATCTAGCTGCATCATTTCATTTTTGATTTTTTGGAACTCAATTCTTAATTTTCCACACTAAAAGGAATTCCAAATTGGAACTTTGAACAAAATATTTGTTATTATCTTAATTTACTACACACAACATCTATTTTTAAAGTAAATGAAAATAGAAAAATGAATTTTCCACTAATAACAAATAAGAAAAGATACAAGATGTGGATTTCATTCCGAAATAATGTAGAGGTCCAGAATGAGCTCCAAAACTATGAAACTTGTAAAAAATACCATTATCAAATAATAAAATGGAATGACAAAGAATTGATTGGAATGAGATACAATGTTTTCAGAATATAAAAGCATAAAGCAAATTGTACAAGCAATTGACACGTGTACATTATGCCCAACATTTATATGATATTTTACTATTACAGAGAATCCCTCCCACAGCTACCAGAAAGATTTCCAATCTCCGGAACATATTAAAAAATGAAATAGAACAAACCAAATATAGCCTTCCCTAAGAGCAATTATCCAGTTGTAGAACACAAAGGAGTCACGGAATCACATTGCTAACCAGAGGTGACTGCTTAAACAAAAACAAAAAGATTAAAAAAAAAAGAAAAAACCAAGAAGAAAAGATTCAAGAATTGACATTAAGGATTCTTGTCTTTATGGAGAAAGGAAAAGGTATATATAGACAATCATAAATTAGTTCAAAGAGTCTGATTAATTCTGGGTTCAAGTTACAACTAATGATTCCAATTAAGGAAAATGAAAAATTAGTGAGAAATAACTAGTCCCAAAATGTTTCATTGTTGAGAAAAATGAATTGGATTCTTGGAGGGGAATATTAATATGAGTAGACAGCCAGAAAAGGAAAAAAAGCAATAATGTGGAGAAAAGTAGTAAACAATGCTTTGTATTAATTTATGATTGTAGCCCCTTATCTCACTGTATAAGCTTCCTGCAAAACAGAGCACATTGCTAGTTGGGAATAGAGTATTGAGCAGAGATTCTCCCTTTATTCAGATTCTACAAGCAAGTGCGGCGAGAGAGAAATGACGATCATATCAGAGACGCCTCTGTGGGTGGCTCTCTCTGTAACACTGCAGTCTTTAATTTCCAATGTTTTTCCTTTGTGCAAATGTATGGTCACATCTACTACGTGCCCAAAGAATTAAAAGATGGAAGTGTGTGGGTGTAGTGCAGTGGGATCAGAATATGATTTCATGTTTCCTTGAGGCATTTGTTATGATTCTTTTTCCCAACTACTGTCTCCTATGTTGATAAGCATCTGAACTTGGACAGTATCAATCAAGGTTAGTTGGATGCATGGCCTTTTAAGCATCATGGAAACACTTGTAAATCATTGGAGTCTCCAATTGAAGAAGTACCAATAAACCTCTCAGTATGGAATAACATGCAGTGACCAAACCATTCAATTAATTGTTTTATAGCGATCAAATTGAAGCTAGTCCCTTCACTTTCTAATATATGTCAAGTGTCCATGAACCTTTATTTCCTTCAACATTATAAGTTTCAATAGCGAGCTCAACCCTCCTTGTATACCATGATGATTGCAGCTCTCAATTTTGTTTATCATTGAAACTTGTGAGCTTCAAGCTTCCAATATATATATATATATATATATATATATATATATATATATACACACACACACAAATATATATTTCGGTACAAAGGGTAAATGTGGAATTTGTGAGTTTTAATGAGGGTATTTTTGAAATACTATAATTGGTAATGTTTAATTTTTTTTAAAATGCAAAGTCATTATATACTAATTAATCATTAATGTGAGTTAAATTTTGGGTAAAAGGGATGAGAATAAGAATATGTGTGTTTTAAGAGGAAATTTTTTGGAAAGGAAAAATAAGTCATGTTGATTTTTTTCAAAGAAAAGTATTTCAACACATATTAATTGATAGGAATATAGGATAAGTTACTACAATATAAATAAAAAATAACTAATTACAAAAATGTAATAATATAATCATAAATGTAATGAAACCTTTTGTTTCTTTTAAACTAATTTATTTGTAAGTGACATATTTAGGCCGTGTTCTTTTATGCGGTATTTTGCGGAATGGTGTGGTGGGGTGTGGTGAAATTGTAGTGGAGTGTGATGGAATTGTGGTAGGTTATTAATATGTGGGGTAAGTGAGGAGAGAGAATGTAAAAAGTAGAGGAGACAAGTGAGGAGAGAGAAATGTGAGGAGAGAGAAAAGTAATGATTGGCGGTAAAATGCGGTGGGTTGTGGCAAATTACGGTAGGTTGTGGTACCGCAGTTTGCCAACCGCAGAAAAGAACACGATCAGTAAATTAAAATTTCATTAACATTAGAAAATGATTTGCATAATAAATTAACCTGAAATTCTTACGATAAATTCAATAGAAATTTTCATATCCTTATTAAATAAGAAGGATTATTACTCTTAATATCTAATAATTCTACAAAAGTAAGATGAATATAACATCTTTTTTATCAATAATTTGAAAAAAAAACTAATCGTAAGTTTACTTTGACGTCTATTAAAAAAAGGTATAGTTTGATAAGATAGATAGAAATATTAAAAGATATATTTAAATGAATCTTAAATAAAATTTCATGAAAGTAGGATAAAGTAAATAAAGGTAATTGAAAGAGCACATAAAACCTTTGTCTGAATCAGTTATCCATAACAAACCATTAATTTCATAATGTAACATATAGTATTATTAATTGGTCAGTAATACAATTTATATTATTGTCCACAAAATCTAAGGAAATATTGATATTCATTTCTATAATTAAGTTCTTAATAATTAGGTATGACTACGGGGCAGGACGGGTATGGGCCGGGGTGTATTCCTCGTCCTCATCCCCACACGGGCACCCCATCCCCATCCCCGCCCCATTACCCATTGTGGGATGAAAAACTGAAAATCTTCCCTCATCCCCATCCCCATACCCATCACTAGCGGGTATCCAAGCCCAACGGGGCCTCACAGGGATGAAATAAAACTAAAATTAAGACAATTATAAAGTGAGAATGAGAAATTAAGGTGAGAGAGAATAAATTATTTACATACGCTTAGTTTTTTTTATTAATTAAAATTACAATTTGCCTGAAATTATATATATAAATTTAATGTAAAAAGGATATTTATGTATTTTAAAGAAAATTGAGGACGGGGATGAGAAATGTGGTGGGTAATTTTCTTAAGCGGGAAAACGGGGGCGGGGACAGAGAAAATTTTTGTCCCCATCCCAGCCCCGTCCCCGCGCGGGGATTTAATCTTTCATCCCATACCCTTCCCTGTCCCCATCAGGAACGGAGATTTTTCCTCAGAGCGGTGGGGGACCTTGGCGGGTATGGGAATTCTCCGCCCTACTGCAATCCCTATTCATAACGTTTACATGATGACTTTAGCCACACAAATGCAATGTATTGCATTGTAAATCCTAATTCTTTCAATTATTTAGTCCGATCCATATAAAAGAGTGTGATATGATGTGTGTTTTGGCTATATATTTTCTTTATCATAGGATGATATTTTTTATATTTTTAAATTTTTTTAAGTGTAATTTATTTACATAATTTATTTGTTAATTTTTATTGCAAGGTTGAATCTTAAATAATTCAATTGATCAGCATATTTTGAATGGATACACTTATAGTGATTGTCAATCATGACAATCACCACAATAAAAACAATGTTTATCTATATATGTGTCAGCTTTATCTTCTTCACTCATTTTTTTTATTTAGTACAACATCGTAAAATATATTTTCTTAATTAAAAAATATTTTACGAAATTTTTTAAAATTTAAATACCTTAACTCTAAGTTTTTGTCAAGTAAACAAGCATATTTTGAAAAATATTTTTTTTAAAATTTTTTTAAAATAAACTAAAATTTAAAAAAATATATTTTATAATTTATATTAAATAAAAAAGCTAATCATCAAGATAAAACTTGACATATGTACAAGTAAAATTTATTTTACTTACTGTGGTTGTCATGGTTGACAACCACTATAAGTGTTTCCTGAATAAGTTTTTTGTTTACAAAAAGATGAGCCAAGTAGGTGAGGTATTTTCTTCTACTAATAAAATTTCAACATTTTTCAATCCAATTACACTCTTCTCTAACGTACCTCTTAATTTAAAAGGAAATAATTATATGTAGGGACATATATTTTTTCTATTTCTTTTTATGTAGATGTTAGGTATATGTGTGCGAGTGAGAGAGACATTTTTTAAATGAAAATCTCTTTATATCTATATTAAATATTATGGAAATTACTTTTATGAATATTTTCGTACATTCATGTGTTAACTAGGGATAACCCACTCTCATAAGAAGAGAAAAAAATGTATATATAATTATTAAGTATTTTGATTAAAGTAAATTAGTATTTAAAATTCGAACAAGGAAAGACAAATAACGGGAATTTGTTATAAATGAAATGTACTACTATTTAGGTAAATAAAAACAATTAATAAGAACCATAACAATTAATAATTTTATATTTATTAAAACGAAAATGATAAATGTATTGGGCAAAACACATATTAAGTGTCTTGTCATTATGTAAAATCTATATATTTGTAAATTAAATTGAAAAAAAACTAACATGATTGACTTCTATAACTATAATAGTATATATAATGGTACAAAATTACACTTTTATCTATTTTTTTAAAATTTACAAAAAGACGTCCAAAATATGCCCAACGGATGGGGTTCATTCGTTAGGGTATCAATTTTAATTGTTGGTGTAGCCAACACATTCCAAACTTCTTATAATTGATAATTAATAGTATCTGTCAAAAGAATTAGAGTTAAAAATGATAATAAGTATTAATTTTCGAAAATGATAAACATTTTGACACAAGATGACTCTTAACCATCTTGCATTTCTTCTAAATCACTATTAAAGTGAAATATAAGTGTATTTAAATCATTCTAAAGGTACGTTACATTATTTTTAGGGTTACTACAACTTATAAACAATTTAAAAATAATTATTTATTTATATTTATTTCATAAATATAAAACTATGTATAAAATGTGAATTTTCTACTATGATTGATAAAATTAGGCTATAATTATATTTTTTCATTTTGCTGATGAGTATTATATTATTATAATTGATAAATATATATAATTATTAAAGAAAATATTAATAAAAAATTACAAAAATGTAAAATATAAATAATTCAAGATGGTTAAGAACCATCTTGAGTCAAGATGATTATCATGGTCCACTTTCGAAAAAGGAGCTCCAAGACACATATCATCACCCTTATTAAAAATTCACACATAACTTCACTAACCAATGACAACTGCTAGAGCTTGAATTTATACAGCCAAAGTTTAACTTGAAGCAATTTCAACTCCATTCATTGTAAATATTTTTACAATTAATTTTTTAATTTTAAATAATATCTAGGGTTTTATATTACAAATATGAACATTTTATAATTTCTAATAGATTTTTGGATGTCAATAATACCAACTTTGAGGGTATTGAATACTAATAATATAGAATATTTTCTTGGACACTGGCAGTGCCAACTATCGACCTATTTTCCACCAACACTACACCATCAATTTGGTATGGTTTCAACTCATGGAAAAATGACGTGACTCCATAAAGCATGACGTTGAAGCCAGAGCTTATGTAGAAAATGTTGACGTGAACACTAATCTGCCTTCCACGTCACACATTATGGAGCGAACTCATGTTTCCAATGAGTTAAAATCATAACAACTCGGTTGTATACTGTTGGGAGAAAATAGGTCGATAGTTGGTACTGTCAATGTCCAAGAAAATAGTCTGTATTATTAATATCCGATACCTTCAAAATTAGTATTATATATTGACGTCCAAAATATGTTGTGTATATTTTTCAAAATTATTGACCGTAGCGGGACTAATAACTATTCATATTCACACTAAAATGAAAAATTGTATATATTATAAATTAAATCTTTGTATTTTAGAAACATAATAGAAAAGTAGATCAGCAATTATTTTAAATATGTTTGTACAAGTTATGTTCATAACAATGTGTATTTTTGTAATTGTTTCGTGAAATGCACGGATTTAACAACTAGTACTAGTAATTTGTGTCTTAGTACTAGGAGCAAATCATCATAAATTTTTTAGAAATGCTGTACAAAAGATAGAGTTGCAACCTTTTTTCGTGAATACAATAATCCCCAAGGTAGTCACACTAACGCGAAACCTTTTCAGAATGTACATTTTTGAGAAATACAGTAGCATGTGGTTGTTCAACATGTTCTGGAACTGGTTTTTAATGCTAAAAAAGTTGCGGATGAATGGGTAAACATGGAATTGACTTGATCCAACCCAGTTAGATTGATAAATACTCCGTATTCGGTAAACCATTGCATTTAGCAAGTTAAGGCTTAGAAATATGAACCAGCTAAACACCAAGTTCATGGTCGGCCAGGTCGGGATTCGAAAAGTGTGTTTTACCTACTAACTTAGACACCATTACAAACCCAGACCAACTGCCCTGCTTGTAGTAAAATGTGACAACAAAGAAACTGCCTTCTCAGACTGTCCATCACTGGCATGGGATTTACTTCCTTTCATGCCAATACTCAACTTTAGTGAAGATATTTATCTCATTATTTGCATGCTTCTTTTAGGAAACCATTTCTGGGGAGGAGTAAAAATACATCTAGAAAGATCTGCCAGTGATCCGACTTCATAAAATTATGACAAAGGCTGTCCATCACCGAGAGAAAAGAATATCCATCAATAATTATTGTTCTTGTTGTTAATACATTTGATTAGACTTTGAGAAAAACTGCTGTAATGGTCAAATAAATAAACGAATTCCACTGATATGCAAATTAGTTTTAAAGGTTGGGTTTCACGATAGTTCATTTGTTTGAGATGAAGACATTGAACAAGGGTCTGTTTGGATGAAGAGTACTACTGTGTCAAGGAATTAGCTGCCTTAAGGACTTTCTAGATAGGTATCCCCTTTAGTTCATCGATTCAGAAAATGTGCTCATGAGAATATTCCTTAACTTATGTGAATTGAAGCAATCATAAAGATGCTAACTTCAAGTGAGCTTTCATATTTGCCTTTTAGCAGATATTCTACTTGCAGCATCAATTCTCCTCATCTTCACTGTCACTAGTATTCCTTGATTGAATACACAATATTAGCGTAACTTATAGTGTAAATCAACTTTGGCACTCACCAAAACCATTCTAATATTTGCGCTTCATGTGTCTCACTTAGGGTAATATTCTACCATTTTTGGATGGCATACTTTTACTAAACAAAAGTAGAAAAAAATTACAGCCAAAAAATTATACACTTTCGAGATTACCCTTCTAAAAGAAATTATGCTTTCATTATTAAAGCTTCTTAATACCATATACCAGTTGGCTGTAAACATTATAATCACACACCATTAATTGTTGATGAAAACCTGGAAATGCAGGGGAAAAAACTTGTAAAATAATACAGAAGAACTTTGAAGCTAGAATTAATTAAATGAGATGTGATTTAGCCATTATTTACAGGACAATTGGAAAATTTTGAAAATAAACAAGTGAACTACAAAAAACAAAACCATGTAAACAATAAAACTCGGGGTATGGGGGATTCAGATGTAGGCTGACAGCCTCTCGCCCTCTCCCATGCATAAAAATGCAGGAAAAGAAATAAAACCACATCACTTATCTCAATACTCGAAACAGAAAATGCACAACCATAAACTCAATATATTACCATATTCCATGAGTAGCACTCATCAAATCATATAACAATGCAAGCATGGGATATCATTAACTAGACTAGACCCATCAAGGTTGTAACTTGTAAGCAGTGTGCCTACTCATCAGATTCCATCGATCATTATGTGGCACACAAATCACATCAGTGAACATATATATACGACGATATACGATATGGAGTTACGTAAACATGAAAAATCTGCCAATACACGCATATCATAATATACTTAAAGTTCCATATTTAATTAAATGCATATGTCCAATTCATACAAGTTCATTAGACGGAGTTTTTTGCATTTTGGACCCTAAAGTATAGAGGTATTTATTTTCTAGATCCTTGGTTTTCATTGTTTATTTTAGGGACCCTAAAATTTATAGGTTGAACAAAAAAGGACTTTAAAATTTGTAGGTTGAAAAAAAAGGTTCGTATATTGTTTTTTTTTTTTAAACTTTCTATGTTTGAATTTATTTCTCGATTAACGCCAAACTTCAGGACTAAGGTTAAACAAATATTAAAGCATTAATACACCTCTCTTATTCATGCCGAAACTAATTAGACCCTGATGTACTCATAGTCTAAGTAACTCTGGCATAAATTGAAGAAACTCTACAGCCCTCTAAGGACCTCCACTACAGTCTGCGTGAGGACCTCCACTACAGCCTGCATGAGGACCTCCATTGCATCCATCATACTTTTGATTGAAAGACAAAATTCGAAGATATAAATTCAGGGAAGTTTCCTTTGTATAAATATCTCTTATCTTCCCTAGAGATCTATATCTTTCTCATAATCTCTAATCTGATTTTATTTAACAGTTTTTAATTAAGAGATTTTGGATATATAAAATCCGATTTTAATTAAGAGAAAGAAACAGCTGCCTAAATGAGAAGATTGAAAATCTGTCTCAAGAAAGGAAACAATCTTGAATCAAGGAAGTAGAATGAAGAATCTCAATGCTATCTGAGGACCTCACCGTATTCAGCAATGAGGACATCCAGTTCCAGTGCGAAGATTTTGTTTGTCAAAATTAAATCATGGAAGTTTTTCCATAACCTAATCTTATTCTATTCCTTCCGTTTCTGGATTTATATTATAATAGATTATACCTTTTTCAGATACTAAAAGGAAAGGAAGGAAATCGTGGTAATTGCAAAATATACGGAAGATTGAAGACCAATCCAAGAAAGGAAACAATTTTTGTTGAAGGAAAGTAGTCCTTGCTGTCTATAGCTCTCAAGCATATATATACTAGCAACCTCTTCCAAGAAAAATGAGTATTTCCAATCAAGAAAATATGAGTAGGAACTTTGTGTGAAAAAGTTCTGAGTGTAGGAATATTGTGAGTTAATATTCTGAGTGTAGCCATTGTTATAAGTGGTGAGTTTGTGTAACCAGTGAGCATACTGGTGAGGACCTCCAAGCTCGAGTGTCAGAAGTGAGAAAGGCGTCTCACTTTGAGATGTTTTCTCTATCTGCTACGTACTGCCTCATCTGTGAGGCCTCATTTACAGAAGACATCTGCTAGATTTTCTGTTCCAGTAGGCTGATTGAGGACCTCACGGTTCTCACTTAAGCTGAGTTGTAATCTCCTCTGTTTTAAGCACTTTTGTAACAACCCGCCCTAATCCATGGTGATTCATGTTGCTAATCAACCGTAAATAAATTAATTCGCGCTTTTTAAATTCTTTATTTACTGTCACTGTTTTTGCAAGTCTCGAACAGTGCAACGACTATCGATTCTCCAGTATAATAATTTTGGTAGATACATTTCAAATAGTATTACCGACCCTTCCTAGTAAACCATAGTATTCATATCGTTTGTCTAAAAATTTCTCATTCGAATTCATTATTATTATTGGAGACTTGAGTCCCATAGAATTTCTATTAGCAAAATTTCTCTTGATTAATCTAGTAGAATTTTATTCCGAAACCCAAATTAGTGGTATCGAGTTCAAAGGAGAAATTAACAAATGACTGAGTCAGTTATAATTGAAAGAACCCTAGAGGGAGGGTGAATAGGGTTATTGAACTTTTCTGCACAAATCACAACTTGATAAGGACGTTAGGTTCTCTGTCTAAACAGACTGAGAACTTCCTTCAAACAGAATAGAAATAGAATGAATAAAGGACAAATAATATATAACTGAATAACCTCCTTTATTGCACTGATCAGATAGAAAACCTAAGGTAAAGGACCTTAGGTATTACAACGGACCAAGCGCCTTACAGTGGACGCTTCTTATTGTCTGGAAAGGCCTTCACAGTAGTGCGTTTCAACTGCTTTACAGTAAAGGACCTTTGCAGTGATCAGCGGCTGAAATCCCAAAGGTGAATGTCCTTAGGGATTCAGACAAGCCCAGAAAACTTCGAACAGTTTCTGGGTAACTTACACAAGTTCTCAGAATTCTTCACCCACCAAACTCGATTTGGTGTTTACACATATAGAATCCTAATTCCGTCTAGGATTCAAACATGAAAGCCTAACACAACTCTAAATCCGTTAAGAGTTTGATAGCACTCTCAATATGAACACTCGAACACCTCACTCAACTCAAGAACACACTCTTGGTTGAATTCTCGATTTCTTCCTTGGAATCGAATGCCTTTCTTCACTTTAGATGCGTCTATTTATGTTGCCGTACTGAGTCTTGTATCCGTTGAGGATAGCTTCCGTTTTTGCCTTGATTTCCTTTTGTAGTTGTGCTTCCAACTTGGGCGAGATCTTCTGAGGATCCTTTCCTTTTTCCTCCTTGATTTTGTTCTGCAAGATCATAGGTAAGATCAGTAAACTAGTTTCCATAATAAAAAGAATATGGAGATTCTTGCTAAAAAGAACAGCTTCCTTGATTGATTGTCATCGCTTGTCTTTCACCTCAAAACCTGTTGTGCTGCGTCAATGTCCTTCTGAGTGTTTGTCGTAGGCAGACGTCCTTTGCTTCATTTTCAAATGCAGCGGATAGACGTCCTTTGCTTCATTCTCAGTTGGGGTTTTTTCAATCTCCCCCTTTTTGAGTGAAAGACAAAACTCCATGGTTGTGCATGCATTGATTATAGCAAGAGCAACATACAAGAGTGACATGTAGTAGTCTAGCATAACATTCCATTTAACACACAAGGCAAAATAGACACAGACATAGTAGGAGTTCATCTCCCCCTTTTTGGCTTTCACCAGAAAGGAAACAGGAGGAATGTTTGGCACAAAAGTGTTTTTGAAAACATATTAAAACAAGGAAGAAAAATTAGGGAGGGGGAACACTTGTATCAGCAGGAGTTGGGTTGAGTGCAGCATCAGGAGTTGGGTTGATGGGGATGAGTGGAGGGGTCGGCATTGATGAGACAATTTGTTGAAGGGATGTGATGGCTTCCTGAAGAGATATATTGGCAGTTTGAAGACTTTGAATCTCTTTATGAAGACAGAGAATCTCATTCTTGAGATCAGAGACTTGGAACTGCAGGCTTACTTGAACGTCCTTGGCAGCAGCAACTGAGGAGGTTTCTTGAGCAGCCTTGATTTCATCTGTGTGAAGCCATGTGCCATTGTCTTGCTGAACATAACCCAGATTTTTGAGAAGCGGAATGCCTATGTTTGAAATATTTACAGAGACTCTTTTGAGGCGGGCAGGGGAACAACATAGGCCTGAAATATTTTGGTAAGGAGGTTACAGTATGGTAAAGGCCCAGAGGTAGAGGATACTGTTCGGATGAGTTGAGTGACGACAATGTCACCTATCTCAGGGTGTCTGTCATTGAGGACATTGAGGAGAAAGTAGGCGGTTGCTTCATTTAGGGTTTCTTTGTTGGTGCCGCGGGGCAGTATGGTGCGGACAATGGTGTAATACAAGAATCGGGCTTCAGAGGTGAGGGCAGTGTATTGATAGTTTTTGGGCTCAGAGGAACGACCATATAGTTTGAGAAGTTCTTGTCGTGGGTCAGAGGGTAGAGGAAGGGGGGATTTTGTGATAGATGGAGTAAGGTTCAGGATTTTTTCAACGTGATTTGCAGAAAGAAAGATGTCAATACCTGAGACTTTGGAATGGAGAGATGTTTTGCTTGGATTGGTCACTAGGTTTGCAAAGAATTGATGCACAAGGGAGGGATAGACTCCTTGGTCACAGTTGAAGAATGACCGACAGCCAACGTCCTTTAGTGTTGAAAAGGAGGGGAAGGCCTCTATGAGAGGGTCCAGATCAACAGTGTCACAGCAGAGCATGGGTCTTTTGGAGAAGTTCTCCAATCGTTGAGATGGGGTGAGTTGGAGGGCAGAGGAGGATGGTGGTGGAATGGAGACATCGGCGGAGGAAGAACTGTGGGAGTTGGTTGAGTCAGGGGGAATGGGTGATTTGTTTGATCTGGTGCGCTTTGCAATCGCAGAGGGGGTTTCTTGTTTGAGGGCTGGTCGTTTTCCCATGGTGAGAAGTGAGAGGATGATGGGATAGAAAGGAAGAGGTTTGAGATGGGGATGTGGTGTGGGGCTTTCTGTGGGGTTTATTGTGTTTTATAGAAAGTGTGTGAGTGATGCAGGCATGATGACGTGGGGATGGACGTGGAGGAAGATTGAAATTTGATTTTGAAAAGTTTTGAATGGATAATGGTGAGAAGTTATGTGGGGGGGTGGCGTGTGTCAGGAGGTTTTAATTAAGGGAGGTGAATATGACGGTTGGGGGGAAGTTTTTGATGATGATTGGACGTATATTGGGAAGAGAGGAAAGAAGCAATGATGGAAAAGATTTTGAAGAGTTAATTTTGGAAGTTGGTGTAATTTTTTGAACGGGTGTAATTGTTTTGGAAACAGGAGAGAATTTTGGAAGGAATATCGTTTTTGATTTTTTAAGAAAAGATTTGCGTTTAAGCAGGATAGTTATGGGAGAACTAGTCTGCTAAACGTTATTGCCAAGATTTTTGTGTTGTAGGTCAGACTTAGTTGGGTTCAGTGACAATGATGTCAAGGACCTATCTAAGTCTATAGATCAGGGCGTACTTGATGGTGGAGGCCCTTTGCTCCCCCTGGATGGAGGGATGTTAGCTCCCCCTCAACTGGTCATCAGGTGTAGCATGCCAAGTTCCCTTCGGTTGTTAATAAATTGCTCGGTGGGAAGGGCCTTGGTGAAAATGTCTGCCAGTTGTTGATGAGTGGGGACGAAGTCCAGTGTAATATGGCCTTTGTCAACGTGATCTCTTATGAAATGATGTCGTACTTCAATATGTTTAGTACGAGAGTGCTGAACTGGATTTTTGGTGATTTGAATGGCACTCTTATTGTCACACTTGATAGGAATTTTTGAGAGGGTGATCCCGAGGTCCTTTATGTGTTGTTGGATCCATAAAATTTGAGCACAGCATGCCCCTGCTGCTATGTATTCTGCTTCGGCAGTGGAAAGGGCAATGACATTCTGTTTCTTGGACTACCAGGAGATTAAGGAGAACCCAAGCATTTGGCATCCTCCAGAGGTGCTTTTTCTATCAGTCTTTGATCCAGCAAAGTCAGCATCTGTGTATCCAATGAGGTTTAGTGTGTTGTTTCTGGGATACCATAGACCAAGGTCCTTGGTGCCTGCGAGATACCTTAAGATCCTTTTGACAGCAATCAAGTGAGATTGTTTGGGTGCACTTTGAAAGCGCGCACATAGGCAAACACTAAACATAATATCTGGACGACTTGCAGTTAGGTAAAGTAGAGATCCTATCATACCTCTATATTGCTTATCAGGAACGTCCTTACCTTGTAGATCCTGATCAAGTTTCAATGTGGAGGACATTGGGGTGCTGCAGTGTTTGGCATTCTCTAATCCATATTTCTTTAGAAGCTCCTTGACATACTTTGGCTGAGAAAGATGCCGTCATTGTTTTGTTTGATTTGCAATCCAAGGAAGAAGCTTAGTTCTCCCACGAGGCTCATTTCAAACTCTTTGCTCATTAGATCGGAGAATTCCTTCACTAGACATTCATTAGTAGCACCAAATATAATGTCATCTACATAAACTTGAATTATAGTAGAGTCCTGACCTGAGGTTTTGATGAAGAGAGTCTTGTCTATGAGACCTCTTATAAATCCATTTTTGAGAAGAAATGAGCTTAGTCTCTCATACCAGGCTCTGGGGGGCTTGTTTCAAGCCATAAAGGGCCTTCTGAAGTCTATAAACGTGAGTGTCTGAATTCTGTTCAAATCCAGGAGGTTGTTCTACATAGACTTCTTCTTTTAGGTAACCATTTAGGAAGGCACTTTTGACATCCATCTGATATAGCTTCATATGACTTGATGCGGCATAGGCAAGGAGTATTCGAATGGCCTCAAGTCTTGCAACAGGTGCAAAGGTTTCTTCATAGTCGATGCCTTCTTCTTGGTTGTACCCTTTGGCAACTAGTCTTGCCTTGTTTCTTGTGAATGTGCCATGTTCATCTAACTTGTTACGGTAGACCCATTTTACATCAATGATTGGATGATGCATGGGTCTTGGAACAAGTTTCCATACTTTGTTGTGCTCGAACTGATTCAGTTCTTCTTGCATAGCTAGGATCCAGTTGCTATCCTTTAGGGCTTCGTCAGGTTCTTTAGGTTCAATCTGAGACACAAACGCGTGAAAGGCACAAAAATTTCTAAGAGAGGATCGAGTTCTAATACCTGTCTCCAGACCAGAAAGGAGGTTGTCGGCTGGATGAGCAGGTTTGAATCTGAAGATCCTTGTTGATTCCTCTATGTTTTGTTGTGCGTTATCAATCGTTTGAGTAATTTCTGTCAATGAGGAGCCTTGTCCTTCATTGGAGGAATGTTCTTGTTCAGTGCTTGAGGAGGGACCTTGTTCTTCCTCATGCGAAGGTCCTTGGGTCTCAATTTCCTCATCTTCTGAATTTGATTGTAAGGTGTCATCTGGATGAGGTTCTTCGTTTTGTTGATGAGGACCTTGTTGAAATTCACGTGGAAAGTCCTCGTCATCATCATCTTGATGGATCTGGAATTTGATGGAGGTCCTTTCTAATGGAGTGGTGGAAGTTTCGTCGAAGATGACATGAATTGATTCTTCCACCTTTCTGGATGCTTTGATGTAGATTCTATAGGCTTTGCTGGTTAATGAATAACCAACCAAGATGCCTTCTTCACTTCTTGGTTCAAATTTACTTAAGGCCTTCTTGCCGTTGTAGTGAACAAAACATTTGCATCCAATGGCCTTGAGATGAGCTACATTTGGTGTTTTCCTTTTGAACAGCTCATAGGGTGTTTTCTTCATGAAGGATCTTATGGTACATCTGTTGAGAATATAATTTGAAGCATTTATAATTTCAGCCCAGAGAAAGAGGGATAGATTGTTCTCACAGATGATTGTTCTGGCCATGTTTTCCAGTGTGCGGTTCTTCCTTTCAACCACACCATTCTGTTGTGGTGTCCTTGGGGCAGAGAAATTATGTGTGACCCCTTCTTGATCACAGAATTTTCCAAATTGATCTCGATTATCAAATTCTCTTCCATGATCTGTTCTTATTGATACCAGATTTAGTCCGGTAAGGACCTTGAGTTGCCTGTACAATTTCTCAAACTCTGGATAGGCTTCTATCTTATCCTTCAAAAACAAAACCCAGGTAAATCTGGAATAATCATCAACAATAACTAGTATGTATGAACGTCCTCCTAGACTTTTGTATGGAATTGGTCCACAGAGGTCCATATGCAACAGTTCTAGGCATCTGGAGGTTGTTACTTGAGATACAGATTTGAATGATGCTCTGGTCTGTTTTCCTCTAGTGCATGCATCACATACTTTGTCACGAATGAAGTTTTGAGGTGGTAATCCTCTAACTAGGCCTAGGAGTTTTAGTTTTTGAAGTGTTTTCATGTTCATATGTCCTAATCTACGATGCCATAACCAGGTTTCATCTGATGCAACTCTAAGACAGGTAAGGTCCTTGGTCATATACTCACTTAGGTCAATGACATATACATTGTTCATGCGATGACCTTTAAGGACTATTTCATGAGATTCCTTTTCTACTACACATGAGTTCTTATTGAACCAAACTTTATAACCTCTATCACAAAACTGAGAAATACTTAACAGATTGTATTCTAAACCTTCTACATAATATACATCATTTATACAGTTGGTAGAGTCCTTACCGACCTTGCCGACTCCAAGGATCTTCCCTTGGCTTTTGTCTCCAAACGTTACCTTCCCACTTCTGATGTCCTTGAGTTCTCTGAATTTGGTTGGATCTCCAGTCATGTGTCTTGAGCATCCGCTGTCCAAATACCAAAGGTCGTTGTGAGCCCTGAGACATACCTGCACTGAAGGACATTATACCTTTCTTTGGACCATGAAGTTTATGAAGGGTTTCTTTGTATGAGGGAATTGGTCTGTTGGGTTGCTTCTTTGGAACCCACTTTGTCTTGGTTTTTCGGTTTGGTACAGGTGTGGGTTTGTGAGTAGGTAAGGTTTCAGGATCAGTTTTGGGTGAACTAGGTTTATCTGTAGAGGTTTTCTTCTTAGGATTTATGGTCAAATGAACTTGGTCTATTTCTTGATTCAAGATGGAGTTTAGCTCTTTTCGGTTCTGCATCATTTCATTTCTCATGCTGACATTATCAGAGGTAAGGTTTTTGATTATCTCCAATTGGGTTTCTATGGTTTTGGAGTTTGTTTCAGCAATTCTAGTGAGATATTGTACTTTGTCAGTAAGGGTTACAATGTAATCAAGCAGATTTAGTAATCTTGGTTTCAGATTGTGCGAAGGACATTTCAGAAAGAGATCTGTAAATACCTCATCACTGTCATTTATTTCTGTTTTATCTGCTTGCGTTTCTGTAACGTCCTTTGCCATGAGACAAAGATTTGCAATCTCCTCAGATTCACTTTCACTGCCTTCACTTTCACTCCATGTGGCGACCATAGCTTTGCTGCTTGATCTTTTTCCTCTGAGGTCGCTTTGTTCCTTGACTTTCTTTATATAAGGATATTCTCTGACCAAGTGATCTGTTGCACCACAAGCAAAGCATTTGTATTCATTATCATCCTTGGTTGGAGTTTTACCTTTTGGTGAATGTCGTTTGGATGATGATTCTTTTAGGTAACCCCGGAATCTGGGATTTCTTCTATATAGCCGTTTGAATCCTTTGGCTAGCATGGCCATGGTTTCTTCATCCTCATCCTCTGATTCTTCTTCTGGCTCCTTGGTGCTTTTGAGGGCAATGTCCTTGATCTGATTTCTTTCAGGCAGTCGTATCTCATAGGCAAGGAGTTTTCCTATCAGCTCTTCAAGCTTCAAGGTTTCTAGATTTTGGGCTTCTTCAATGGCAGTCACCTTGGAACCCCATTTGTGCTCAGGCAGGCATTGAAGGATCTTGTTCATCTGCTCTTCATCTGTATATGTTTTCCCGAGAGATTTGAGATGGTTGATTATGGCACTGAATCTTTTGAACATAGATTCAATGGATTCATTTTCTTCCATCTTGAAGCCTTCATACTTTTGAACAAGCAAGTTGATCTTGGTCTTCTTTACTTGATTTGTTCCTTCATAGGTGGTGACCAAGTAGTCCCATATCTGTTTAGCTGTATCAAAATTTGACACCCTTTCAAACTCATTAGAATTAAGACTACAAATTAAAAGATAGTGAGCATGAGTATTCTTTTTCGCTTGCTCTTTTTCTTCCGCCGTATACTCAGATCTCGGTTTGTCACTTTCTGTTCCATCCTCGGCAGTCTTTCGAGGTGTAGGATAGTTTCCTTCCCTGACTATGTCCCAAATGTCCTCATCTTGATTTCTCAAGAAGATTTCCATTTGGCGTTTCCACACTCGATAGTTATCACCTGTTAGCAAAGGTGATCTGTTCCATGATCGTCCTTGGCTTAAATCACCCATGTTGTGATCTCCCATGATCTTTGCCACAGAGCGGTTAGTCTCTGACTTTTCAGTGGACCAGGCTCTGATACCAATTGAAAGAACCCTAGAGGGGGGGGTGAATAGGGTTATTGAACTTTTCTGCACAAATCACAACTTGATAAGGACGTTAGGTTCTCTGTCTAAACAGACTGAGAACTTCCTTCAAACAGAATAGAAATAGAATGAATAAAGGACAAATAATATATAACTGAATAACCTCCTTTATTGCACTGATCAGATAGAAAACCTAAGGTAAAGGACCTTAGGTATTACAACGGACCAAGCGCCTTACAGTGGACGCTTCTTATTGTCTGGAAAGGCCTTCACAGTAGTGCGTTTCAACTGCTTTACAGTAAAGGACCTTTGCAGTGATCAGCGGCTGAAATCCCAAAGGTGAATGTCCTTAGGGATTCAGACAAGCCTAGAAAACTTCGAACAGTTTCTGGGTAACTTACACAAGTTCTCAGAATTCTTCACCCACCAAACTCGATTTGGTGTTTACACATATAGAATCCTAATTCCGTCTAGGATTCAAACATGAAAGCCTAACACAACTCTAAATCCGTTAAGAGTTTGATAGCACTCTCAATATGAACACTCGAACACCTCACTCAACTCAAGAACACACTCTTGGTTGAATTCTCGATTTCTTCCTTGGAATCGAATGCCTTTCTTCACTTTAGATGCGTCTATTTATGTTGTCGTACTGAGTCTTGTATCCGTTGAGGATAGCTTCCGTTTTTGCCTTGATTTCCTTTTGCAGTTGTGCTTCCAACTTGGGCGAGATCTTCTGAGGATCCTTTCCTTTTTCCTCCTTGATTTTGTTCTGCAAGATCATAGGTAAGATCAGTAAACTAGTTTCCATAATAAAAAGAATATGGAGATTCTTGCTAAAAAGAACAGCTTCCCTGATTGATTGTCATCGCTTGTCTTTCACCTCAAAACCTGCTGTGCTGCGTCAATGTCCTTCTGAGTGTTTGTCGTAGGCAGACGTCCTTTGCTTCATTTTCAAATGCAGCGGATAGACGTCCTTTGCTTCATTCTCAGTTGGGGTTTCTTCAATAATTTCAATCTTGAAAGCCCAATTTGGTATATAAGGGAGTAAGGCTTTTTTTTAAGTGAGAATGTTAATATTAGTACCATTATTTTTCTTTCCATCCTCACATTCCAGTTCTCAAATTCTCAAAACACTCCCTCACACTCTATCACCAGCGTGCTCCTCCGCTCTCTCACTGTCGTCACACACTGTCCCTCTACCTGAGTCGACCTCGGCCACCATCATGACGGCGAGGTGGTGGCCGGCCGTCGGCCACTTCTCTCTTCCTCTTTGTTGTTCTCTTTCTCCCTAAATTGAAGAGTTCTCAAGAGGTCGTTGTGGCCACCTATTCAAGTCCGTGCGGGTCCAAGTGGGTGTGTAAGTGTCAGGTGTTCAGGTACGCATATTGCCTACCTTTTCCAAGCATGTTTATTTGATGATGATGTTTTATGATGATGTTTTATGTTGATGTTTTATTGATGATGTTTTATTTATGCTAATGTTTTATGATAATGTTTTATGTTGATGCTTCTTAATGTTTAATGCAAGGAAAGTTTATGGTTTTGTTCTTTCAATGATGAGGTCTCTTATTATATGGTGCTAATCGCACTGAGGTACTTTCGACTTATTATATGGTGCTAATTGCACTGATGTACTTTCGACTGGTTATATGGTGCTAATGACACTGAGGTATTTTCGACTTGTTATATGGTGCTTAATTGCACTGAGGTAGTTTTGATGTCGACGGGCATTTGTCATGCGACCTGGCCAGCGTCTATGATGAGGTCTATAATGAGGTCTATAACGAGGTCTATTTATGATGAGGTCTATGATGATGATGATGATGATGATGATGATGATGATGATAACGATGTTTATGATGTTAACGTTTATCTTTTTCTTTGGCCGATCAAGAGTTTTTGTGACTTGTCTCCATTTTCCATTTTCAAAAGAATTTAAAAATGCGCGAACTAAAATGAATTATGAAAGTTTACACTGTAGGGGTATGTGTACTGAGTCTAAACAACTCATTTGCGAAGTTTTCTGTTTTTGTTTTAGGACGTGTTCTCTCCAAGGGCAACAAGCTCCTAGGTCCGAAAAAGTAAGTGAGGTCCTTTCCAGTTAAGGTGGGTGTTCGGTAACAAGAATAAGGGCTCTCCCGCTTAGATGGTGATGATGAATCTCTCCCCTTTGGAAGTGTAGGATGATTTTAAATATTTTGATGAATAGATGAGAACCTTAAGTTGTGGTTTATCTAGGTTTGTTGTTTATGATGTTAAAAGGTTGTAAGTGAAGTATTAGTTGCTTAGGATATGTATGATTGTGTTGATAGTATGTCAAGCCTTGTCCATGATCATGGACGACGGTAATGCCTCCGGAGTATAAATCCTGCTGCGCTAATCCATGGGTTAGTAGATGTTTAGTCTTAATATGATGTTTATGAATCTGGGGGCGTTACAACTTTTGTCTATTTAATAAAGAAGTATTTTTCATTATATACAAGTGCTATTAACCTAGTTGTGTTGATCAAAGTGCAGAATTATCCATATAACCTTATTTACCCCCTCTAGGGTTATTTCATAAATAAAAGAGGTGTATTACAACTTTAATATAAGTTTTAACCTTAGTCCTAAAATTTGACGCTAATTGGGAGATAAATTCGAACATGGGAAGAAAAAAACAGTACACGGACATTTTTTTCAACCTACAAACTTTAAAGTCCTTTTTAATTCAACCCATAAACTTTAAGGTCCAAAAAATAAACAATGAAAACCAAGGGTCCAAAAAATAAATACCCCTATATTTCGGGGTCCAAAATGTAAATAACCCCCATCAGGCCTTGCCTTACAAACAAGTCAGCATACATAGCTATAATCGTAAAGTATATCGTACTTACCCAAGGCATTAAACTAGAACTCCTGGACAATATAAGTGCACATATATGATGCATCAAGGTAGAATCTAAAGAAGATCTAAAATGGTCACAACAATCTCGAAGTTTTTCATGAAGACCTATCCATCACCATCTTAGTAAAAGTTCTAGCTATGTTAGTAGTTTATCATCACCAAAATCAAGTATAGACATGTTGCGAAGTTAACTGATACAATAGGTAGAGTTAGTGACAACTGACAACCCCTAAAAGTTTGAAAGAACGACAGTACCTACAATATGGCTACTACACCTAGAAAAAATAAACCAAGAGAAACAGGAAAAAGTAGGGAAACTTAGTCAAGGATGGACACAGGAAGAGAGATGATGATAAGGAGCAAATAGTGGCATTTTTGTGAAAATAATAGGCAAAATAACTCCAATATGAGCAAAGAACAAAGTAAAGGTATTTGACCTCATATATGTGATGTAGTTCTTGACTTTTAGTAAGTCCAATTTCCCCCCGCATACCCAATGAATACCACCACATTCAAATAGTTACTGAAGATGTGTTTTGAACACATAGGTCATTCATAATCATTATTATTGAAATCTCAATCCAGATCAATGATTCTACGAGTTTACGATCCAAAGACTCTCCATCATTCTAACTTTTATGAGACTTTTAAATTAGTTAGGATCTTACGATCCTAGTTTAGCCTGAATATGTATTAGAATCACAATACGATTTTATGATCCAACGATTTGATCCTCGATCCGTAGTGAATTTGATAATGTTTATGCACATTATTATCTTGAAAATGTTGTCATAAAAATATAAATTTTGTATTAAAGTTATCCCCTATTATGTAATTAAACCTATTGCACACTTCATTACTTGTGAGTATTTGTTAAAATTTTAACTATTATTTAACTTTTTTTTTGATATTATCATATTTTATTAGAATGTTACGATCATCGATCTAATTTTACAATTTCGATTCTAACTACACTTGTCAATATTAATTTGAATCCCGATTCTAACAAAATTGTTCATAATCAATAGTCTGGGCTACAACTTCAAAAAATAAAATAAAATAGGAGAGTATGAACGTGATGAGCTCAAAAGGAAAGCAAATTCACAGTCCAGCATAACACAAAAAAGAATCAGTGGATGAAGACTTAACGTACGACCCATAGATCATTATTCAACATGAATAGGTTTTAAATTTGCTTTTTTGTTTAATCATGTTAAGCGGATGGCCCTCAACTACCAATTGGGTTAGCATCATCACAGGACATAAGCAGGGGGAGCATATATACAATAGAAAATTGATTAAGTAGAAAATATAAGTATTTTTTGCTCCAATTAATTTGTAATGAGGGTTTTATGACTGGAAATAATTCAAAGTGACTTTTTGGCTAATAATAGTTTATACTTTTATATTTTTTCTCATAACATAATATTGCATTTTCCGGCAATGAAAAAATGATGTGATCATTGGACTACGTAGTACGTATTGTTAGCCAAAAAGTATAGACTCTCATTAACCAAAATGTCACTTTTTTCATTGGCTACATGATTTTTCATTGCCAGAAATGTTAATATTATGCTATTAGAAAATAAGATAATAGTGTATGAAGAACCTCAACTGGTTATGAGGACCTCAGCGTAATCGTCAATGAGGACCTCAATTGTCAGCACAAGATTATTTTGTTTGAAAGACCAACCGAACTATCTTAGGGAAGTACAAATCATATCCTAATCTTATATCTTCCCTTTATTCTGAGAATTGTTTATAATGATCTTCATTTCCTTTTTCAAATGACAAACGAAAAGGAAAGAAAAGTATGACTAGGAGTCTTGCGAAATTTAGAAGATCAACTCAGAAAAGGAAAGAAAAATCCTAGCAGACCGTTGCACTAAATGGTGCTGCCTACCAAATCAGAATCAATACAAGTTGGAAATAATCAAGTGTAAAGGAAGGCAACCGAAAGGAAATTGTTGAGGAGCCAAATATAAATAAGAGAACTCATTCTCTTTACAGAGGTGTGATTTCCAAGGAAGAAAATTAGTTGTAAGAACTTTGTGAAAGGAAGTTCTGAGTGTAGGAATATTTGAGTGAATATTTCGAGTGTAACCATTCTTGTGTAGTGGTGAGCTTTGTGTAACCAGTGGTCATACTGGTGATGACCTCTAGGGTCGTGAGTTCAAAGTTAAACAAGTGCCTCTCTACTAAGTGAGGTCACTGGTTGTAATCACCTCCACTATGAGGCTTCATATTCAGAAGACTTCTGCTGTGCCTTCTAATCTGGTAGGCCAATTGAGGACCTCACAAGTTCTCTATTGTGCTGAGCTGTAACCTCCTCCTCTTTAGCACTTTTAATCATTCAATAAAGAAGTTATTTTTCATATAAAAGTGCTACTAACTTGGTTGTGTTGATCAAAGTGCAGAATTATTTTTATAACCCTAATCACCCCCCTAGGTTATTTCAATTGGTATCAGAGCAGGTCGACAGATCTCAAGAGTCTAACAACTCGTGGTAAAGATCATGGCCGGCCTCAACACAACCGAAGCCCCTCAAGGACGCTCATGGACAAGAGCACTTCTCCTCACTGGAGAAAACTATAGAATGTGGAAAGGGCAAATGGAAATCTTCCTCAAGGACCAAGATGAGGACCTCCGGACTGTGGTTACCGAGGGAGATTATCCTATTCCCACGAAGAAGAACAGTGCTGGTCAAGATGTCCCAAAGAAAAGATCTGAAATGACCAAGAAAGAGTTGGAGCAATTGAGAAAAAAATACTCATGCCCTAAACTTGACTTATTGTAGTTTAAATTCGAATGATTTTGAACGTATATCTAATTGTGAAACTGCGAAACAGGTTTGGGATTACTTGATAACCTCATATGAAGGCACAAGTCAAGTCAAGGACACCAAAGTAGATATCCTTGTCCAGAAGTATGAGGCCTTCAGAATGAAGGAAAATGAGACTATTGAAGAGATGTTCAAAAGATTCAACAGCATCACCAACCACATCATATCTCTGGGAAAAACCTACCCAAATGAGGAACAAGTTAGAAAGGTCCTCCGATGCTTGCCTAGAAGAAAATGGGGTCCAAAAGTCACAGTCATTGAAGAAGCTCAAGATCTTAAGGCCCTCAAGCTGGAGGAACTCATTGGAAAACTATTGGCCTATGAGATCCAATTGAATGACCTCTCAGAACCCAAGGAAATTGTCCTCAAGGAAGTATGTAAATCTGACAGTGAGTCAGATGATGATGAGGAGGAAGATACAATGGCAATGATGGCTAGAGGGTTCAGAAGATTATACGAGAAAAATCCAACCTTTCGAGGATACATCAAGGATGGACAAAACAGAAAAGCAACCTCAAAAGGTAAGTCCTCATTAAGAAAAGATGCTGACACATTCACTTGTTTTGTTTGTTGCAGCTCAAAACACCTTATGAAGGACTGCCCTCACGCCAGAAGAAACAAAGACAAGAGAAACAATCGACCTCAACGGCATAACCATGAGGCAATGATGGCAACATGGAGTGATAGTGATTCCAGTGATGGCCACAGTGAGGTAGAAGAAATAACAAATATATGTCTGATGGCAAACACAAGTGAGGATCAAGATCCAACCTCATCTCATGACGAGGTAAACATTGATGACCTCCTTAATCCTTCACCATTACATCTTGCTCATAAGTGTATGCATATTTTTAAATACTCTAAGTCCTTGATAGAAAGAATCAAACACCCTACCAACCATGTTCAAAGTCTTTGTGAGGCCATAGAAAGCCTGAACTCTCAAAATGACCTCCTGTTCACAGAAAGCAATAGACTGTCTCTTGAGGTCAAAGACTGCTATAAAACCATCACTCAATTATCCAATGAGGCAGTCAATAATTCCCATCCTTACCAAAGCAAACCAGTCTCCACAACCCCCTCTTCTCAACCTCGGACCAAAATTCCTGCAAATCATCCTCCTAGAGGACCTCTCCTTCCCACACCCAATACACCACCTCTCAAAAACTATCGGTCCAAAAGTCCTCCTTTCCATGCCAACAAAGGACCTCTTCTTCCTATCCCAAACATTCCGCCTCTCAGAGAAAATCGTCATAGAGGACCTCCTACAGAAAATAAAATAAGGACCTCATCAAATCCCCTGTCTAAAGGAACTAGACCTCCGTGCATTACTAAAATCTGGGTCCCAAAGACCTCATTGCAACGATCTCATCCTTGGTCAGAGATCAAGAAAGGTATAGTGTCTTCTATTACAGGTATGCCTCAAACACAGAGATCCAACCAAGCTCTTCAAACTGAAAATCAACAAGAATGCAAGAGTGACCTTTGGAGACAAAATCCAAGACAAGATCCTAGACATTGGGAAGGTCGTGAAACAACACCACCCGCACCATTTGAGGGGGAGTCGTCTACTATGAGGACCTCAACCTATGCACAAGCTGTCAAATTGAGGGGGAGTCCTATCATCCATCCTCCCTACATGTGGTCTCTCTCCTGCTCCCAAGTTCGTCAACTCACTGCATGCCTGGACCTCGGATGTCCTCATCAGCATGGCCTCTCGGGCACCTCAAAATTTAATCAGGGCCTGGTCAAGGTGTCCTCATCATCTCTTTTCCTCCTATCCCTCTTTCTTCTTATCTCTCTTCCTCTGCTTTTTTTTTGGCTACACAATTTAGTACTTATACTCTCTTGTTTCCCTTCTGTCTGAAAGACAAAAAGGGGGAGATAGCCTTGGTCTGTAACCGAAACAATATGGTGAACTGTTACTTGCTACTATATGATACTCTATTACAAGAATGTATTGTTGTATCTATTGTCCATATCTGCTGTACATTGAGAATGCATGTATAGAAGCAGCATCCAGGAAGTTTTGTCTTTCAAACAAAAAGGGGGAGATTGAAGAACCTCAACTGGTTATGAGGACCTCAGCGTAATCGTCAATGAGGACCTCAATTGTCAGCACAAGATTATTTTGTTTCAAAGACCAACCGAACTATCTTAGGGAAGTACAAATCATATCCTAATCCTATATCTTCCCTTTATTCTGAGAATTGTTTATAATGATCTTCATTTCCTTTTTCAGATGACAAACGAAAAGGAAAGAAAAGTATGACTAGGAGTCTTGCGGAATTTAGAAGATCAACTCAGAAAAGGAAAGCAAAATCCTAGCAGATTGTTGCACTAAATGGTGCTGCCTACCAAATCAGAATCAATACAAGTTGGAAAGAATCAAGTGCAAAGGAAGGCAACTAAAGGAAATTTTTGAGGAGCCAAAAATAAATAAGAGAACTCATTCTCTTTACAGAGGTGTGATTTCCAAGGAAGAAAATCAGTTGTAAGAACTTTGTGAAAGGAAGTTCTGAATGTAGGAATATTTGAGTGAATATTCCGAGTGTAACCATTCTTGTGTAGTGGTGAGCTTTGTGTAACCAGTGGTCATACTGGTGAGGACCTCTAGGGTCGTGAGTTCAAAGTTAAACAAGTGCCTCTCTACTAAGTGAGGTCACTGGTTGTAATCGCCTCCACTGTGAGGCCTCATATTCAGAAGACTTCTGTTGTGTCTTCTAATCTGGTAGGCCAATTGAGGACCTCACAAGTTCTCTATTGTGTTGAGCTGTAACCTCCTCCTCTTTAGCACTTTTAATCATTCAATAAAGAAGTTATTTTTCATATAGAACTGCTACTAACTTAGTTGTGTTGATCAAAGTGCAGAATTATTTTTATAACCCTAATCACCCCCCTAGGGTTATTTCAGTGTAGATTGCCTTTAGTCAAAAAGTCACTTTAGATTATTCCTAGTCATAAGGCCCGCAGTACGAATTATTTGGAGCAAAAAACCCAAAATATAATGAAATATTTTGTAGAACCACTTCTGCTGGTGCACGGTCCTCAAACGAATAAACCGAGGCTCCCTCAAGCACGCACTACCATAATGGCCTCATCACTTCCCTATGAGGACCTCTAAACCGTTTTGTTGTGAAATCGACAAAATTGCTACTCTACTAAGGGAAATATCTCAAAACTCTATATTGTCTAAATCCTGAATATTCTCTTGATACACTAATCGCTACCTTGAAATATTAAACTGAGGATGGAGTATACAATACAATACCTACCCCCAAAAGTCATTGCGAAAATAATAATTGTCTTGAATCTACATGATATATTAACCCCTTTGAATTTCACTTAAATTAGTCTAAAAGTTATATATACTTATGTATATTTAAATTGTTTCATTTCATAAATTATATAAAATCTATTTTTTTATTTATATTTTTTTCATAAATATAGAATTATGTACAAAGTATGTTTTCTATATGGCGGTTGATATGCTTAAGTTACCATTAACATATGTATAATTACTAAAAAATATAAGTAAGCCCTCATTAAGGTTGTTCTACAAATACAAAACAAATTTTTGTATGTCAATATATCAATCAGATATCTATTGGGTATCTTTTCGGTTAGGATGATATAATATAGGAAGATTCTATTCTCATATGAAGTCTATACTATATAGGACTTTTGTTATGTAACTAGTTTAAATACCCCTTTTGGGTTATGAAAAAATCATTTGATTCACCTCTCACAATCTCTTTTGTCTTCTATTGTCCTTCTCTATTATTCTCTCTATATTATGTTCATATATTTATTGTTTCATAACACGTTATCAGCACCACTCTCAAACCTGTCTGTTCCCGAGTTTTTCTATAATTGATCGAAGGTAGAAGCAGAGGATCGGCTCACGAAGCAAAGAAGATGAATGCTACAAACAAGTTTTAAAAAAAATATTATATATATATTGCACAAAGATATCAACAAGATGACTACAACTTGAAGGATTGTAATTGTGAATTAATACAACAAAAGATTATACTTTTGCTTTTTTGCTTGGAAGCATCAGGTTTGCTTTTCCTTCGTCTCTATTTGTCCATAGCTTTTCGTATGAATTATAAGTCTTCTAAATTAATTGGTATTAACAATATGTGCATGTTATTGACGAATACATGTTATTCATACAATTTCATTAGTGAACCAGTAGTTCGCCCACTATTAAAATTTTGTCTAATATGATAAATTGTAAATATTAATAGTGAACCAGAAGTTCACCTCAATATTGAATATTATGTCTAATATCAATTGTGAACCACAAGTTCATTCCATCACCTTTATATGGCTGAATTTTTTTTATTAAATATTATAGTTGTAATTAAAGGTTGTATATTTTCATTTGCAAACCAGAAGTTTGTCTCAATAATACGAAGTCTATTTTATTAGTGAACTAGAAGTTCACTCCTACAACGGAAGTTTTCGTTTAATTTTATATGTGAATTAAAAGTTCACCCGAATGATAAGATGCTTACCTTATTTCATTAAGTGCACCAGAAGTTCATTCGTATATCGAAAATTTTATCCTATCGATGACCAGAAGTTCACCTTGCACTTGATAATATTGTTTGATTTTATTAGCGAACTAGAAGGTCACTCTACTTACGAAAATTTCATTTAATTTTATCAGTGAACTGGAAGTTCACCGGAATGGTAATAATGTCACCTTACTTCATTAAGTGAACCAGAAGTTCACTCGTATGTCGAAAGTTTTATCTTATGAGTGAACTAAAAATTCGCTCTAATATTGATAAGGGTTTATTACACTGTGGTGTTGGGCTTAAGATTTATCAGTCCTTATTTACAACTTAGTGTTGTCATCAATCAAACTCAGCTTTGACCAGAAAAACATTTGCAGTTAGGTGTTATTTAGTAGAGCCCAACCTATATGCATAGGTGTAATGATGGTAAATGAATATTTAACAATTAAAATTGCATTTGCTGTTACCCTATTCGTTTAACTTATTAACCTACTGTGTTTTGGGTTAATCACATCATTGGTCTGGGTTAACTACAATGAACTTCACGTACTCCTAACGAATAGTTCCAATATAAGGTTTGTATACTGAAATTGGTAATTAATAAAGTAAAAACTACATAAGTTATGCTTTAGGGTTATGAACATTGGTCATATATGGGTAATGATGCTAACATAAAACACTCAACATGGACATCATGGACGGTTAACGCAGAATAAGTTCATGTTAACCTATTGTATTTTGGGTTAATCACCTCATTGGTCTGGGTTAACCTACAATATATAGTTAACCCATAATAAGTTCATGTTAACCAAGTTATGTCTGGGTTAACCACCTCATTGTTTTGAGTTAATCTACATTGAAGTTCATCGACTACTTATATTAAATACATCAAACATGTCACATTAGACATATCACATCAACAGTAGGCCTACTTGCTTTTACCAAATTTTAATCAAAAATAAATTCATGGTCAAACTACCTTGATTGATGGCAACATCAAGCTGTAAAAAAACATCTCATTTTAATCAAAATCTTAAGCCCAACACTAGAGAGTAATAAACTCTATTGATAATTTTATTTAATTTTATTAGTTAACGAGAAGCTTTATCCAATAATAAGAACTTTGTCTTATTTCATTAGTGAACCTGAAGTTCACTCTAATGTTAAGAATTTTATCTAATTTTATTAGTGACTAGAAGTTCACTCTAATATTGAAAAAAAAAGGATTACTTATCTCATTGGTGAACCAGAAGTTCATCCTACCAATAATATTGAATTTTGTTTCCGTTGATTACACGTATTAGTAGTGAACCAAATGTTCACTCCAATCATTGAAACGCTATATAATCTCATTAGTAAACCAGAAGTCCGCTTTCTGGCAATTAGAGTATAGAGTTATTAATTGACATAGATTGTTGAAAGGCGATGATATAATACTTGAGGTTGATAAAGTTTATATCGGCGGTTAAATTTATCATTTTGTTACAAGTGTGGAGTTTAATGTTTAGATGAGAAATGTACATAATTTTATTAATAATGATCTATGGGATCATTAAAACTCTCAAATGGTTTCGTCTCATTCCCTGAAGTGAATGTGACTAGATATAAACTCAAGAATCATGAGCAAAACACAGGTCACGCCAGTAGTCATGATAGTTGACACAGTCATAGTCGTAGTCATGCCTAATCTTTTAAAAGATGATATCCCTACTAGGAATAGCTAGGAACACGAAATCGAAAAGCATAAATGATACAAAAGTGAGAAATGTATTATTAACGAGGAAATGGAAATGGCACATACTTATTGTATGTCATAATATCTTGTTGAACCTTATCAAGCTTAATAAAAAAGCACAACATATTATTTTATAAACTTTTGATGGTAAGTGATATTATTGTTTATGTTGTGCACGTTGTTTCAAGTCGCTACTTCTTAGATCTTTCTCTCTTGGCATTGTTCAAAGACTTTAGCAATTATTGTGTTTCAATTATTCTTCAGCCCCTTTGTTGATTAGCATTGAACTTTGTCTAGGACAATTAAATTATTCTAATTTCCGTAACTTAAGTGTTAACTGTGAACTTGATTTGATCATGAAGATCTGTTTAGGGGAAACTAGGTCGGAGCATTATGAATTTGACATCCTTTCTAGAAAATTAATTATATGGATGGTGATGAAATACAACATTGATTATTGGATTCAAAGAAATATTATCATGATAATATATACATAATTATGGATTAATATGAGTCCTCATGTGATGCTATTATTTCATGGATATTCATATGATTTGATGTATGCACCTTATTAAAAATGTTACACATACAAATTGTGAGTAATATGCCCTCATCTGTCCAAGACTATATGATATCATTGATTTATTCGAATTGGTTGATTATATTGAATGATTATCTATTTTCCAGTATCATGAACAAGACTACTTGTTTCGTAATACCTACACAAAGTACATATTTATTGATTGACCAAATATGCGTGAACTTTGTTTCCTAAGCATAATACAAATTATAGTGTGTATTGGATATTTGATTGTGATACTATATGAGCATATGGATGGAATCAATCCTTGTTAGAATTTAAGGATATTTATGTGATTATTCATTATGATCATAGACATGTATTAAAAGTAATCAATGATCTCGATATCCATGATTGATGTATGTTCACTATGGAGTATTTAACTTTCAAGAGTCATGTATTTGCTTCTGAAGTTGAATTTTTTTTAATGAATAAGTGATTAAAACACTTCCACTATATGCTTTATATGCATTGATTCTATATTTATCTTAAAGTGAAGTTCATGGATACTTACTTGATGGGAACCATGAATAATTCATGAGGTGTTAGATACGTGTCCTGCATACACCAGAACAACACGCATTTTTAGTGATAATAAATCACTTCTTGTACGTCCATTAATGAGGGAAGCAAATATTAGCATTATCGATAAGTGCTCATTGCAGCTAAGTTTCTAGAGTGTTTTGATAGTAGATTAGGGATGTTTTGAGTCGATTATATATATACATACCCCATACTTCTCTATTACGCTTGGTGTTTGTGTTTTTTATGAGAACTTGCAGGTTTGGGAGCAAAACACCAATTTTACGAGCATTTTTGGCAAGAACGATCACACCACGGGCCTCCACCTATCATGACTAGACCGTGGCATCAAATTCAAAGGAAATGGAGCAAGAAACCCAGGCCAGTGGCCACCACAGTCAGACCGTGGTAAAGCCCACGGACTTTGGTGGTCCCATTCGTGTATAGCAGCAATAGAAGCAAAATGGAGCAACCAAAACGCACCACGGTCAGACCGTGGCAAGCTCCACGGACCGTTAAGATTTCGCGAATGAAAAAGATAGGCAGCGGCAGTTTTTTTTTATTCCTCGATCATTCTTCCTTCGTTCTAGAGCCATCAAGAGAGAAAGAAAACCCTAATATCCCCATCTACTCCTCAATTATCCATCAAGATTCAAGATCAAATCATCTTAAAAGAAGCGAAGATCAAGATTCGAGAAGAAATCATCAACGCTCGCAAAGAAGGCTCCACCCCAGGATCGAAAGACTCGACGGTTGTATTCTTCGTAGTTTGTCTTTGTTTTCAGTTTCCTTCTTTATTTTGAGATTCGATTATGATGTTTGGAACTTGCTTTATGTTTTCTTTAATAATGAGTGAGGAGTTTTCTTGAATTCTAGGATTTTGCAACCCGAAATAATGTAGTTTGATTGAATGTTCTAGTTTAGGCATGAATTCTTAATGTGAATCAATAGAAGGTTGTGTTTTCCATGTTCATGTGTGTTCTTTGAGCGCTCGAATACTCATGTTTTGAGATTAACCTGAGAAGTACTGAAAGGTGAATTAGGATAATCTGACTACCAACCTTTCTACCTAGTTTTGTGAAATTTGAGAAAAGAATAGCATACTAGGGAACCTTTTTGATAACCAGAATATTTGAGACCTTCAACTTTGTTTAACTTGAAAAGCATACGAAAGTTGTAATTTAGGTTAATCGAGGTAATTCTATTAGCATCGAAAGAGCAGTAGAGTTCTTATGGTTGTGAAATCTTTCTCTCTTGATTGAATCTTTGATTGATTTCCCTGCTTTATTAGTCCTGATTAGTTGTTAGACCTTTCCAAAATCTAAAACCCAGTTGGCTTAGCAATTACATAGAGAACTAGTTTACAGCGCTGCTAATTGAGTCCCTGTGGGATTGACCTTGACGTGTTACTCCGTACACCGTGCACTTATGACCCGGTCAATTACATATATGACACTCTACTTTGATTAAAAGCTTTAGAAGAGCGCATATAATACTACTTGGTGGAACTAACTTTCATATTGTGGACGTACTTTTCTCCACCAAGCTAGTCTCAAAGGAACTTATTAATTAAGTTTCAAAGATATTCGTGCGAATGAATACCATGTTGAGACAACTAGTATTCATATATTTTGAAAATTGCTTTGAGCAACATGTATGTTGATAAGGATATCATCCTTATTTCCTGGGTTATTCTACTCAACTAACTCAATTGAAGCACATACTCTAGTAAACCAGAAGTTTACTATTGATGAAGACTTTATCATAGTAGGAGCATCTTGGATCAATCCTCAGAAGAACTCATATAGATATATTTTAAGGGCTAGAAGATCCTTAATCAAATGAGTTCTAATTAGCTGCTCACTATCAAAGAAAATTAATTATAATGCCATTATTAGCAAAGATAGGGATCAAATTCCTTAATTTCATAGGTTGTGTACAAGTGATATTTGTGTTGGTCTTGTAGACCCATCACCCATATGTAAACCATTTGAATATAGTATGGCTTTACTTGATGCATCAATGAGATAGTCACTTGTGTTGGAGGTTAGAACATTAAGTTAGTTAAGTAGCTGACATTTTAGTTGAGTTAGTTAGAGTAGTTAGTTTTCCTTTTTAATTAGTTAATTTTCTGTATCTTTCTTTTCTTTCTTTTTCCCTCTTCTCTTTCCCTATATATGTGGGATTGGTTCGAGGCTCTTAATGCATGAGAGACATTTTTGTCATTCAGATAAGAATACAAAATTTGCACAGCTCTTTCCTCTCTCTAGCAGCATAAGGTTTTCACATGGTATCAGAGCCCTCCAATTGGATTTGCTGAGTTCTTCCTAATTCCAGATCTTGGTGATATCCTTTCTTACTTTCCTTTGTCTTCCATTCCTTTTTCTCCTTCTTCGTGCCTGTTCTTTTCTGCTGCTCCTTTTTCTTCCATTTTTTCTGACATGGGTGAAGAAAAGGCTATGGTTCCAGTGGCAGTTGGACCCGATCACCCATTGTATCTCTATTATTCAGATAATCCTAGCTTCAGCTTGACCAATGAACCATTAACTAGTTTGAATTATGGACAATGGAGTAGATCTTTTGAGGTTTCTTTAAAGGCCAAGAATAAAATGACATTCATAGAAGGAAATATTGAAAAACCCGCTACTGATTCCCCTTTATTGCCTTTCTGGGAAAGATGCAATAGCATGCTCATTTCTTGGTTTGTTCGATCTGTCACAAAGGATATTGCATCAAGTATCCTTTATACTGAAACTACAGCAGCCATATGGAGTGACCTTAAAGAAAGGTTTAGTTATAACTAAGGTGCTAAAATTTATCAATTACAACAAGATATGAGTGTCCTTAGTCATGGAAATCTTTCTGTCTCTAGCTATTATACTAAGTGCAAGCAAATTTGGAATGAATATGTCATGATTATTACCCCTTGCAATTGTGCATCAGAATGTTCTGCATCTAAAATAATAGCTAGACAATAGTTGTTTCAGTTCTTGATGGGTTTAAATGAACAATACAAGACTGTAAGGGGAAGCATTCTTATGATCACTCCTTTGCCGAGTGTTAATCAAGCTTATAGCCTTGTCTTACAAGAAGAAAAGCAACAAAACATCAAGAAACCTTCATTTCCTGAAGAAGGCACTATGGTGTTCAATACTGCCAGAAGCCAGAATCCCAGGAATGCTCAGAATCAGTATAATAGGCAATCTCAATATTCAAGCTATCCAGCTCACTCACCTGCACAATCTTCACCCAGGAGCAATGAGAACAATGCAAACTCTCAAGCTGATTAGAACAACAGGCCCTATTGTTATTATTGCAAGAAGCTAGGGCATCCAGCTGAAAAATGTTTCAAATTGGCTAGAAAGCAGGCTGAAAGGTTTCAAAGAATTGTTGCAAATGTGCAAACTGATCCTGAAACTGCACCTGCAACATCTGAAATTCAAGAAGCATCTAGGCACACTCTCAGCAATGAGGAATACACACAATTGATGCAACTTCTTGGAAAACAGAATATGCACATTTCTGATCAAGTGGACCCTCAGCACACAGCTTTTCTGGCAGGTAAGTCATTCTGTTTAATGTCTGATAATCAAAATGTGTATTGGGTCATAGATAGTGGAGCAACAGATCACATAACACCACACTTGCATCTTTTCTCTTCATATGCACCTGTTATTACTTCTTGCTTCATTACTTTGCCTAATGGTCATCAAATACCTGTCAAGAATGTGGGAAATTTCACCCTTCAATCTGGGATAACACTTCACAATGTTTTGCATGTAACCTCTTTTCAATTTAATTTAATTTATGCCTACAAGTTAACTAGAGATCTTAAGGCAAGCATAATCTTTACTCCTGGAAATTGCTATATCCAGGACCCTATGAAGAACAAACACCTAACTCTTGGTAAACAGCAAGGAGGTCTTTACTTGGCAAATAATCACAATAAAACCAAGAATATTCCTCAAAATCAAGAAATTGGCAATGCTCTTCTCTCTACATCAGAACTTTGGCACTGCAGGCTAGGTCACCCTTCTCCTGAATACATCACAAGAATTCCAGGACTATGTAGCATCCCAAAAACATCAATTTGTCAGATCTGTCCTCAAGCAAAACAACACAAGCTCCCTTTTCCCTCCAGTACCAGTAGAGCCATAAATAAATTTGAATTGCTTCATGTAGATTTATGGGGGCCTTTTAGAGTACAAACTTATGATGGTTTTCACTCTTTTTTAACGATTGTTGATGATTGTACTAGAACAACATGGATCTATTTGTTGTCCAGTAAGACCAATGCATTTCCAATGCTTGAGAATTTTATTTCTTTTGTCACAAAACAATTCAATGCTACTGTAAAGATAATCAGATCTGACAATGGAAGAGAATTCTGTGACAATCATGCTAAGACTTACTATGCATCAAAAGGGATTTTACATCAAACTTCAAGTGTGGAAAGACAACAACAAAATGGAATTGTGGAAAGAAAACATAAACATATCCTACAGGTTGCTAGATCCCTACTAATTCAAGCAAAACTTCCCTTAAAATTCTGAGGGGATTGTGTTTTGACTGCTACATACTTGATTAATAGAATTCCTAATTCTACTGTCAATTTTAAAACCCCCCTATGAAATCCTTTATAATTGTCCTCCTGATTACAGTCATTTGAAAATATTTGGTTGTCTTTGTTTTGCATCCACCCTAAGTGTTAATAGGCATAAACTTGATCCCAGGGCACATCCCTGTATTTTCTTGGGATATTCATTCAATAAGAAAGGATATAAACCGTATGATATGTTTGACAAAAAGATTATATACAATAGAGATGTAAAATTTTATGAGGAGCATTTTACATATCACAATATTGCCAATACTGATGATACTGTTTTACCTGACATTATATTTTTGTCTAATGTTCCTGAAAATTATGCTTAGGGTGGAGATGATCATGACAAAGAAATCCCAGCTCAAAGACCTACAAGCCAGCAACAGCAGACTTCATCAACTGCAGATAACAGCCAGACAACTACTACAGCTGTACCTGTTCCAATAAGAAGATCTACAAGGGTCATAAAACAACCCTCATATCTGAAAGATTATGACATATAACTGCCCAAAATTGGTAATATTGTTCAATTTTCTGGTCTATCTACATCTCAACAACAACATATCACTGAGCTTGAATATTTAGAAGAACCTAAAAATTACAAGCAGGCTGCAGCTCACCAACATTGGGTAAATGCCATGAATAGAGAATTAGAATCTCTTCTTGTTAATAATATTTGGACTGAGGTGGATCTCCCACCTGGGAAGAAAGCCATAAGTTCAAAATGGGTATATAAAGTAAAACTGAAATCTGATGGTTCCTTGGAAAGATATAAAGCTAGGTTGGTCATAAGAGGGAACACTCAAAAGGAGGGGCTTGATTACAATGAAACTTTTAGTCCAGTGGTCAAAATGACAACAATTAGAACAATTGTTGCACTAGCAGCAGCAAGAAACTGGTCTCTTTACCAACTTGATGTAGATAATGCTTTTTTACATGGTGACCTACATGAAGAGGTCTATATGAAGATGCCTGAGGAGGTCTATAATCCCCAAAACAAGGTTTGCAAATTACAAAAATCTTTATATGGCCTGAAACATGCTTCTCGACAATGGCATTCTAAGCTAGCTGAATTCCTAAAAGAGCAAGGATATATTCAATCTAAAAACAATTACAGTTTATTCACCAAGAAAAATAATGATGATCTAACTATAGTATCTGTTTACGTTGATGACAACTTACTTACAGGATCATCTATCATTAAGATTGATAGGCTCAAAGACAAATTAAACACAGCCTTTGGAATCAAAGATCTTGGAATTCTCAATTACTTTCTTGGTTTTGAAGTATCTTATCTACCACAAGGAATCAGCTTGACTCAAAGAAAGTTTACTCAAGAGTTACTCAAAGAATCTGGCCATATCAACTCTAAACCTACTGTCACCCCTCTCCCTTTGAATTGCAAACTACAATCTGATTCTGGAACTCTATTGACAAACCCTAGTATCTATAGAACTTTTATTGGCAAACTCAATTTCTTCTCTAATACTCGCCCTGATATTTCTTTTGTAGTACAAACATTGAGCCAATTCATGCAAAACCCTAGGACTTCACACATGGCAGCTTTGGATCATCTCCTGAGATATATAGCTGGAACCTCAGGACAAGGAATTTTGCTTATAGGTTCTGATCATCTTCAGCTCACAGCTTTCTCTGACTCAGATTGGGCAGCTTGTCCCATCTCTAGAAAATCATTCACAGGATATATAATCTTGATGGATGATTCTCCTATAAGCTAGAATTCCAAGAAACAGTCTACAGTTGCACGATCATCAGCTGAGGCTGAATATAGGGCAATGACTCAAGCTGTTGCTGAGATAACATGGTTGGTCAGCCTTTTTAGGGAACTTGGAGTTCCTATTAATGGCCCAGTTACACTGCATTGTGATAATCAATTTGCACTACAAATAGCAAGAAATCCAGTCTTCCACGAACGTACAAAACATATTGAAGTGGATTGTCATTTCACCCGTGACAAAGTCATGGAAGGACTGTTACAGCTGAGTTATCTCCCTTCTCAATCACAACTTGCAGACGTTCTTACCAAAATCCTTCCTTCCAATCAGCATTGGCATTTATTAAACAAGCTTGGAATGTTTCAACAGCATTCAAGCTTGAGGGGGGTGTTGGAGGTTAGAACATTAAGTTAGTTAAGTAGCTGACATTTTAGTTGAGTTAGTTAGAGTAGTTAGTTTTCCTTTTTAGTTAGGTAATTTTCTTTATCTTTCTTTTCTTTCTTTTTCCCTCTTCTCTTTCCCTATATATATGGGATTGGTTCAAGGCTCTTAATGCATGAGAGACATTTTTGTCATTCAGATAAGAATACAAAATTTGTACAGCTCTTTCCTCTCTCTAGCAGCATAAGGCATGTAGAAGGTGAAGGTTTTCACAACTTGTATGTTTACTATCAACTTGCAACTTGGCGCTTGCAAGATTGTTTGCTCAATTTATTTAGGAGCTCATTTCAAATTATCAATCAAGAATATTTATCTTGATAATGATGGTGAAGACTTTTGATAATTTTTGTATGCCAATGGAGATGCTAAGCATCCTATATCAAATGTTTATATGTAAAATAATCCTATGAAATCATTTATATATGAGATGTTGAGTGACAGGGTCGCAAGTGCATGGTGTACGTAGTAGCACGTCAAGGTCGATCCCACAGAGACTCAATTAGCAGCACAGAAAACTAATCTCCATCACGATTGCTAAGCTAATCAGGTGTTGGGTTTTGGAAAGGTTTTTAGACATTAATTAAACTAATAAAGCAAGGAAGAACAATTAGGGATTCTATCAAGAGAGAAAGACTTCTGGGGAGATGCTAACCTAACAATGAGTTGATTACTAAAACCTAACCTGCACAACCATACATTCAAGAATGAATCAAGAACGACAATCATAAGAATTCTACTGCTCTTTCGATGCTAATAGAATTACCTTGATTAACCTAAATTACAACTTTTGTATGCTTTTCAAGTTGGTCAAAGTTGAAGGTCTCAAATATTCTGGCTATCAAAAGGTTCCCTAGTCTGCTATTCTTTTCCTAAATTTCACAAAACTAGGTAGAAAGGTTGGTAGTCAGATTATCCTAATTCACCTTTCAGTACTTCTCAGGTTAATCTCAAACTCATGAGTGTTCGAGCGCTCAAAGAACACACATGAACATGAAAAACACAACCTTTTATTGATTCAAATCAAGAATACATGCACAAGCTATAATATTCAATCAAACTACATTGTTTCGGGTTGCAAAACCTTAGAATTCAAGGAAACTACTCACTCATATTCAAGAAAAGCACGAAACAAGTTCCAAACATCATGATTGATTCTCAAAACAATGAAAGAACTCGAAATAGAAATACAAACTACAAGGAATACAACCGTCAAGTCTTTCGATCTCGGGGTGGAGTCTTCCTCGCAAGGGTTGATAATTTCTTCCCGAATCTTGAACTTCGCTTCTCTTCGAATCGATCTCAATCTTGAATCTTGATGGAGGAATTGATGAGTGGATGATTGGATTAGGGTTTTTCCTTGTTTTCTCTCTTGAAGGATGGATGATAGAATGAATGGTGAATGGGTGAATGAACGAATCAATATAACCGTCACTTCTTTTCTCTTTTGCTTGCAAACCACGGCCAAGACACGCGCAGCACGCCAGCCATGGACCAAGGCCTTCACCACGGCCTGGCCGTGGCAGCCACTGCCTCCCTCTTCTTCTTTGCCTTCGCGAAATACAATCGGCGCAATGGACTTAGCTTTCCACGAACCGTGGCCACCACCACGGGCTGACCGTGGTGGCTGCTGCCCGGTCCTTCCTTGCTCTGTTTCGATCCAAATTCGTACCACGGTTCGGGTTTGACATGTAGAGGCCCGTGTAACTTTACTCTTCCTAAAGTTGAGAGAAAGTTGGTGTTTTGGCCTCAAAACCTACAAATTCACATCAAAAACAACAACACAAAGTGTAGTAGGGAAATCGGAATATAAAACTATCCCTAATTCACTTTTGAAAACCCCTAAAAACATAGTCATGAAAAACAGTTATCATTGAGTATATAATAAATGGCAAACCTATCACTTTTGAGAGCAGAGCGTGCTACAGCTGTTCAGGACATGTCATGTTGGATGCACCAACATTGATCCAAATAAGGCTAAAAGGTTATCATGAATGTTTATTCCTCCACTATATATCGTTTCTGACCATGAACCAAATATCTCCCACCTATGAATTTGAGTATGTGTGATGTATGTTTCATGATAACGCACTAAGATGGGACCCCAAAGGAATCGGGAATATTTGTTGGGTATTAATATCCATTCATACTTAAATATAATGTAATCATTCATTGGAGATATACTTATGGAATAATTTGTCGGTTATGATGACACAAGTTTCCCAAAATTAGGGGGAGAAATCAAGTTGTTGGACAAGGAAATAAGTTGGAACGAATTATTATGATCCTCATACGATGTAATCTGAATTGGAAGTTCAAAATACAATTCGTCTACAAACTTGAGCGAATCTACAGCTAGATATTCAAGTGACCCACAAAGAGTTATTAAATCATATGTCCCAACTACTAATGCTCCTGTAAGAATTGATGTCCCAGTAGGACAAATTGAATTGCTAATGAGTCTAGACCACATATGAAATGTTGTAGACCAGTCGGTTCCGAAAACAAAAGTCATAAAAAAAAGGAGCGAATAAGTAATGATTACCAAAATGAGGAAATTTTGACTCCAGAAGAGTCCTCAATCATGACAAATGTGGAAGTTACACCACAAGCTCAGGCACCTGAAATTCGCGAAAATGATGAGATCTCAATTAGTTATGTCATGAATTGGATAAGGTGGAACCGAAATGAAGTCGACGTCGATATATTATTTGATTATATAATATAGCGCTCACTACTGTGAGTAACCATGAGGATCATGGATTTAATGAATACAGACAAAGATGAGATTGGCCAAGTGGAAAGATGCATTTAAGAATTAGATTCACTTGTAAAATTGGAAATATCAGGACCTGTTGTCCACACACCAAACTGGTGTAAAACTTGTGGAATACAGTTACATCTTTGTGAGAAAACAGAATGAGAAAATGAGATTATGAGATATAAGGAACAAGGAGTGACTTGTTGCATAAGTGTTTTCGCAAAGACTTGGTATCGAATATGAAGGAATATACTCCTAAGAGTTTTTAATGAGGCAACATATGTTTGCGTATAAAGAATTGTGTACTCTTTTTTCCTTAACTAGGTTTTGTTCCATCAGGTTTTCCTAGTAAGGTTTTACGAGGCATATTCTTTAGAATAATAGACATTCAAGTGGTAGTGTTATGAAATAATATATTTGTAAATGTCCATATATCAATCAGATATTTATTGGGTATCTTTTCGGTTAGGAATAATATAGGAGGATTCTATTCTCATATGAAGTTTATACTATATATAACTCTTTCTATGCAACTAGTATAAATACCCCTTGTGGGTTTTGAATAAATCATCTAATTCTCCTGTTTCAATCTCTCTTGTCTTCTATTATTCTTCTCTATTATTCTCTATATATTGTATTCATATATTTATTGTTTCATAACACATGAAACATACAACTTTGTTGTGACTTTTTATGAATGTAGGTGTCATTAATTAACTTAACTCA
This sequence comes from Portulaca oleracea, assembly GCA_029582165.1. Classification (NCBI taxonomy): domain Eukaryota; kingdom Viridiplantae; phylum Streptophyta; class Magnoliopsida; order Caryophyllales; family Portulacaceae; genus Portulaca; species Portulaca oleracea. The sequence continues at coordinate 37,505,989 of CM055874.1, forward strand.
ATATTACCTTACCTTGCCCTGCCCAACTCCCTAAATAACACTCAAACCAAATTCAAAATTTTAATTAAAAAAAATTGAAATAATATTACTTTAATCATGAAACAATTCCACTGTTTGCAACACTTATAACTTTTTCATTTATTTTCTCCAAAACATTCAAATTTTATTAATAAAATATTTTCACTTCCCAACTAACGTAACACAAACAAATTTCAACATTTCATTTCCTTTCTTTTCCTCTCCTTCCTTACCAATTCTAACTCAACCCAACCACTCTAAAGAACATGGTCTTATTTTAATGATTGATAAAAGTCACCCATTGATGAATTATTAGTTACTTGTATTCAGATGTAATTCTAATATGACTTTAGTCAAGAGTCAAGACTGAAACCAAAACTAGTACTCCAAAATCCATCCCAAACGGGACATGGAAGGGTCGAATACGATAGTCTTACCCCGAAATTTTACAATTTAGAAAGAGTGGTTCCAATTGACCTAATATTGAAAAACAATTCCCTACCTACTATTCTATGAAAATGGTTGGAAAAATGGTTGGATCACTAACCATTTTTCCAACCAAATTCAAATAGTAGCAAAAAAGATGGTAGGAAAATTTTCCAACCATTTTTCCCACTAAATTTTTTGAAAAATAGTTGGAATATCAAATAGTTGCTAAAATGGTATGTTTTTCCGACCATTTTAAATTGGTTGGAAAAAAGTGGCTGGTAATACACATATTTTTAGTAGTGCCTTAAGTAGAGGAAGCGGATGACTATTCAAATAATAATTGTGTTAACTAAATTTTAACAGTTGAACTAATAGATTAATATACATTGACATAAAAAAGATATGTATAATTTCCAAACATAAAATTTTCAAATGATAATTTTGACAAAAGATTATGAAACGTTACTCCAAAAACAAAATGTGAACTTTGACCCTGTTCTTTATAGTAGTAAGTTAAGTTTATATTTACCTAACCTTACCTTACCTTACACGATACCCTAAAAACCTGCAACATCTCGTGTATATGGTTAAATGTGGTTTAAAGGGATTGAAATGACTACTTATATCACCAAGGTGCACCTTTTTTTAAGATTGCTCATCCGTTGGGAACTCCTCAGCTAAGCATGCTTGCCTAGGAATAGTCTCAGGATAGGTGATCTCTTGAGAAGTTTTTCTAGGCAGCGTGTGAGCAAGGACAAAGTACACTGGAAAGACTCGTGGTTATTTGTGGGGTCAGTTAGTGATCATTTAAGCAGTTATCGATAATGTTCGCGGTCCGGGGAGGGGTCTGGGCATTACAGATGGTATCAGAGCCGACTCGCATCCGTGAGCTGCACCAGTGGACTAGAGATCCATGGGCAGTCACTTAGCGGGGCAAAGATGTTGGACGTAATTGAGGCACAACGAGGACTTGTGCGCTTAAGTTGAGGTTATTGTAACATTCCAGGTATATATGTTTAAGTAAGGGTGTCCAAAACCAGTTAACCGCAATTTTGGTTAACCGCATACGCGGTTAACCATATTTGCGGTTTACAAGTTTTATAAACCTATACCTAAACCGCCTTATCTAGTTAACCAGTTTGTGGTTAAATGCTTTTGGAAACTAGAAACTGAAACCAAACCAAAACTGCCGGTTAACTGCTTTTTGGGTTCGGTTTATGGTTAACCGTGGTTAACCACCGGTTCCTAAAAACTTAAAGTACTCCCTCCTTCCCAAATTATGTGTCACTTTGGACACAATTTAAAAGACCAAAAAAACTTCCCCTCTATATTAATTTAGGTCATTGGAAATGTGGAAATGTTGAATAAAATGGTGAATGAAAAAGGAAAAAAGTGAATAAAAAAGAAAAATGCAAGAAAAAGATGTAATTAATAAGGTTAATTTGATAAATTAATAATTAATGTGTATTGGAATTATAAAGTGACAGATATTATGGGAAAAAAGAAAGTTAGTTAAAGTGACAGATAATACGGGAAGGAGGGAGTAACAAGTAAGAGAGAAAAATTTACATTCTGCTTTAAATTTTTAAATTTTGCTACTAAATTAATCAAGACCGGTTAACCATGGTTAACCATTTCACAAAAATGTTAAACCGAAACTAAATCGCTTAAACCGGTTTAGTTGACCGAAACTGCAATTTTCAAAAAATTCAAATAGTTAACCGCTTTTACCGGTTTGGTTTATGCGGTTCTGCAGTTTGATTTTTAGTTTCGGTTTTTGTCGAACACCTCTATGGTTAAGTGTGGCTTAAAGGGATTGAAATGACTACTCATATCACCAAAGTGCACCTTCTTTAAGGTAGATCATCCGTTGGGAACTCCACAGTTAAGCGTACTTGGTTAGGAGTAGTCTCAGAATAGGTGACCTCTTGGGAAGTTTTCTCAAACTGTGTATGAGCGAGGACAAAGCACATTAGAAAGACTCGTGGTGATTTATGGGGTCAGTCAACGATCCCAGAAATAGTTATCGACAACACTCAAAGTCAAAATTTTAGTAATAAAATATTTTTATCACAACACTAATTTACCTTCCACAAATTTTATCTTTATCATTCCTTATCTTACCAAATTTAATTGGATTTTATCACTCTAAAAAACGGGGTCTTTATTAACATTTTAGAAAACACTACTTGAAACTTATAACGTTACCAGAAATTTTAAGTTATTAAATGTGAATATTTATATAATTAATCTCTTGATCTCACAATTATTTATTTCCTAATTGTATTAGGGTATTATTTAGGTTTCCTTATTATGTTGGATTTCCTAATTTTATTAGATTCTAAATCTAATTGGAGCCGAAGTCAAGTTAGGTTTATGGGAATCTTTCCTATAAATAGGGTTTAGTATTCTTCACTTTATTTCACGGCGACGTCGATCACGACGAACAGTTGAGTGACAGAGACTTAGAGAGGGAGAAAATATTGAGAGAGAAAAGGGTCTCACCAATATTTTTTCAAGTGTATCCTAAGAGAAAAAGATTGAGAGTTGAGAGTGAGAGAGATTTGTGTTGTAATCTTCTCTTTCGTTGATCGCATCACACCCTGTGATAGTGACTGGGTTGTACTCCTCTTTTCTCATAGTGGATCATTTTTCTGGCTGTCTCCGTCCGTGGGTTTTTTCTCAGAGTTCTTCGATTTCCCACATAAACCTGGTGTTTGTCTCATCGCTTTTTTTTTGGTTCCTGAATTTTGTCGTAATTTCTATCATCTCAATTTATTACTTCGCTTCCGCTGTTACCTTGCTATTTTCCCTAGCAGTTTCAAATTGATCAAAACACGGGTCATCATCTTGTTAATTAGTGTACTTGGGTATCTCAACGCAACTAAGAAACTGCCAAGATTTGCGGGTGCTATCAGCCACTGAATCAGAACTTATGACAACATGTGCAAAATCAGTGGGTGTATGCCAGAATCCAATGCTCATAGCGTGTTTCATTGTCCCCCGTCAGTAGCAATTTGGAAGGTGAGCCAGTTTGATGAGAATTTGTGGGCACTGCCATACTCACATCCTATTGAGTACCTACATAAAGCTTTCGTGGAGCTGGATTCTTCTCAGTGTGCAATTTTTGTCACAATTGCTTGGCAATGTTGGAACTCAAGGAACAAACAAATTACAGTGGGTAAATTATTGCCACCTACTGTATCATATGCATATGCTATGCAGGTTCTAACAGATTACCAAGTTGTTCTTCCCCTTCGGCAACCTCAGACAGCTAAGCCTACAGTTGTATGGTTGCCGCCTGCTCCAGACACTTGGAAATTAAATTTTGATGCAGCAAAAATTGGAGATTGGGGATGAGGTTGGGGATGTATAATCCGGAACCATGAAGGAACAGTTGAAGCTGCTGGATCAAGACAACTCCAAGGTTTCACTTCAATTGAAACGGCAGAAGTAGAGGCGTGCTTATTCGGTTTGCAACTAGCGTGGAATGCAGGAGTTAGGAAAATTATTGTTGAAGGGGATTGCCTGTTGCTCATAAGCAAGCTTCGAAGCTCTTTCAATGGCCGAAATGCTTTAGGGCTTCTAGTTTCAGAAATTTTACATTTCTCAAAAGCTTTTCATTGTATTTGTATTAGTTGGAATCACATTCTTAGAGCCGTAATAGAGTAGCACACTCTATGGCTCACCTCCAACCCCATGATTTGTGTGAACGAATTTGGTTGGATGGGGGTCCTGAGGTCTGTCTAGCCTTGGCCCAAGACGATATGATTACTTATTTACATGTTAATGAATATCCTCGCTGTTTGGCAAGTTCTCTCAAAAAAAAAAAGAAAAAAAGAAACTGCCAAGTAACAAAGTTGAAATGTCTACCGCGTTCTTAAGCACAATGTACTATGGTACACAAATTTAGAAGTGTACTCCATCCGTCCCAAAACTCTTATCCACCATAAAACGCTTTCTGTTGGTCTTTGTCCTAACTCTGGTTGTAAATAACTCTGGTTTTATTTTAATGCATTTCATTTGGATTTCAAAAAGCACAAAACTAAACGTTGTAGTTTCACGACACATAAATAAGACTCATAATTTAAAATGATCACAACATAAGACTCATTAATTCAAAATAATCATAATTTTAAGGACAGGACAAATGAAAAATTATTTCTTACCAAACATATTAGTTTCGCTTTCCCGGTTTCCCCAATACCGCTGTCTCAAAAAGAAAAAGGGTAAAGAAGAAAAGGTCATGCAGTTGCACATGACAATATACCAAATGTTTTATACTGGTAATCTGTGAGTATGAAGTCATGCTGTTATGGGTCTTATGCCATTGCAAGGTATGGGACTTGTCCCACATCGGTAGAATGGGATACCGGTGTGAGGTTTATAGATCAAATGGGCTCTCTCTCCTATCAGACTAGTATTTTGGGATGAGCTCTCCTCTTTGATCTGTAACAGTGGTATCAGAGCCAACTCGGAGTGGTGGCCCACGGAGTGGGTGGCCTGGGAAGAGCCCAGTCGTGACCCAACCTGGCCGTGACCAACGAGGACGTTGGCCGTTAAGGGGGGTCGATTGTTACGGGTCTTATGCCATTGCAAGGTATGGGACTTGTCCCACATCGGTAGATGGGATACCGGTGTGGGGTTTATAGATCAAATGGGCTCTCTCTCCTATCAGACTAGTCTTTTGGGATGAGCTCTCCTGTTTGATCTGTAACACATGCATATGAGATTATATTCAGAGGCTTGATATTTGGTGGGTTGGGCGTACATTTTCCCAACCCTAGCACAAAGATTACAGAATGACAAAGAATTCCAAGATATTCAGAGACTTGATATTGGACTCATAAATTAGTTTACACTTGACCACCTTCATTCAAGGAAAGAATGATGTTCCAATTCCAATTTTCTGAATCTGACACTTCGCTCCTGTTTTCCTAAGTCTTAATTCTCAGTTTAAGTTTAAATCAATGAGGTGTAGACTGCAGACAAACTCCCCTCCTTTACTTAATACATGATAAGGGCTGTTGCCAAATCAAACAATAAAACTATGTACTCGAATTTAAGACAACAAAAAGAGCACTATAGAACTTTCTTAAATCTCTCCCATGAAATTGAACAGTTGTAATCACCGGTAGGAGCGGTAGGCAGGGCTGTACATGCAACTCTCTGCGTATTTCACCAGATTTGCTGGTTGTGGGTGTTTAGTTGCAAGTCCTGCAAAAACAACCCGAAAACACACATGAAATCTTCCTACTCACAAGTCACAAGTATATGGTCTGAGGTGGTTCACGGCTCCTCATACAAAAGAATTTGAGGAAGAAAACTAAACTCACCAAGTTCATAGGCTTTGGCTGCCACATTGGCTGCAATGTGCGCTGAGATTTTTCTGATGTCCTTGAACGGAGGGTATAGGAGCCCCTTGGCATAGTGCTCTTCTGTCACCTGGGAAGCCAGCGCTTCAGCTACATGGCACCCACAACAACATTAGATCATTTCCCAAAAAAGAATCAACAGTTGATCTCAAGGAGTGGGGAATAGAGAGTACATACAGGCTGCTAAGAGCATGTCATCATGGACACGAACAGCACCAGACATTATCAACCCAAGACCAAATCCAGGGAAGATGTATGCATTATTTGCCTGCACAACAAACAAAGTACAACTCTCAGAATATCCCAATCACACTGCTTAATATCTCAACAAGGGTTTCATAAATTATATCAAGTCACTAGGAATGACCTGTCCAGGTGTAAAAGTCTTTGCTTCGTACTCAACAGGAGGGAATGGGCTTCCACTTGCAAATATTGCACGACCCTAAAAGATACATTATACAGAAGCAGACCAGTCACTTCCCCATTCACACTTTTTATTGAATTTCATATTTTTCATAGATTACTTACCTGACTCCAAGTGTAAGCCTGCTCTGCCGTACACTCTGATTGTGATGTTGGATTAGACAGTGCAAGAATGATGGGTCGCTGCATATAAACTCATGTCAGTTCCACAACCACAAAAAAAAAAAAGGGACAAAAGGAGCTGATAACTGAAACAATACCTCATTGTAAGTGGCCATTGCTTCAACCACCTCCTTGGTAAATGTCCTTCCAACTCCAGATGAACCAATCAAAACAGTTGGCTTCAAGGCCTTTACAACACAAAGTATGTTAGCTGGATTTCAACCCCTACTGACCTCTAGGAAGAATATGCATGGAGTGACTGACAACTATGATTGAAACTCACATTAACGGCATTTAAAAGTCCCTTGATAGGTTCATGATCGTGAGCCCATGGCTTCTTAAAATGCTGCAGTGACTCCATGCGACTCTTGACTATAAGTCCCTGTAAACAATCCATGCATTACAACATCAGAATCAGCTGAAGTCGTCATTGTATCCCTCTCTTCCCGTTTATAGACAAGTCATAAGAAATGGAAAGTCCTGTATGGTTGAACCTTGGAATCCAAGAGCCAGATCTTCTTACGAGCCTCCTCGAGTGGAATATTTGTCTGCATGAGAAATTAGAGCATCAATAATCAGGCATCTTTGACTTTGTCTAATACTTTAATTCCACAAGGAAATTGCCAGTGTAATTCTTAAGGGACGGTGATTTAATTCTAACCTGCTTTGAAATTTCAAGAGCTATGAGCTCAGCGATACCAGTACCAGCCTGAAATCACAATTGAAATAACCCAAAAATAGTCAGTTGCTCAGTAAGAGAAGAAAACTAAGAGAATGGAGTTAAAGAAGACATGGCGGCTATACAAGCTCTGAAGCTCATCAAAACAGAAGAAGAAAAATTTGACTAGCACAAAGAAACAAAATCAGCAAACCAATGTTGCAGTTGACATTTACCTCTCCAGCCCCGAGAAATAGGAATGTTTGATCAGCCAAGGCTTTGCCGGCTAACTTCTGTGCCGCGAGAAAACCAGCAAGGACCACAGAGGCTGTCCCCTAAAATATATAGCCGGCAAAAGGGTTTGAAGTTTTAGAACAAAGAAGCAACCCAACTCAATTAGAAATTTCAGAGTACTAAACACAGCTGACAAGGGCATAGAAAACTACCTGTATATCATCGTTGAATACAAGATGGGTACTCCCATACTTTGCAAGTAAGTCGAATGCATTATGGTTGGCAAAATCTTCAAACTGGATGTGTCCACGCACAAGATCACTTAAAATGCACAAGATATCCACACCAAATCAAACAGATAGCTACAATTCTACTACTAATATCAGTTTTCACAATCAATCACCTGAATGAGGACCTTCTCCCCATAAAACTGCTTTACAGCCGTCATGAATTCATGCATCAGTTCAGCATATTCCTGTGATGAACAAATATTAGGAATTAACACTCAAGAATTTTAGGATGACCAGTCCAAGTCAGTATCATTTATGTAAGAGATGACAACCACCTGGCCAGTAGCTCGTCTTTGCCGAAGGCCAATGTAGAATTCATCATTCAACAGTGCCTCATTGTTTGTTCCCACATCGATGGTAACCGGCAAGCACTGAAACGAGGATAAAAAGCATCGTTCATTATCTCGAAATTTAGCACGATCTAACGACAGGCTTTTTACTGCAAGCTATAGCCTATATGACGGATAAACTATTTTAAATTACTTAAAAAAATAACTAGCAGACATTGCTAAAAGCAAAAAACAGCAACTTGTATGCATAATGGGCACAGCACCTTGGCAGATGATAAAATTTCATGTCCATAATGAGAGATGGGAAGAATCAAATGGACAAGAAAAGTACCCATACCACCAGCTTTATAGTATAAAGCCAAAGTGGTGTCCAACAGGACCACACCATCAAACTAGACATTTATAATTTTTCTGCACAAGCTAAATTGGCAACAAGGCTGCCAGAAATGTCAATTCTTCCCTATGGAGAACAGCTAAGAAAAGAACAAAAGAAAAACAAAAGCGTGGTAAAGATAAGTTAATGGCCAAACTTCACATATTAAAATTTCTGTAGTTCATCAGGAGCGTAAGATGATGCAAATGGACAGCAGAAATGAAGTACAAACCGCTGAAGGGCGAATGCCTCCAAGAGCAGTATATAGAGAAAGCTTTCCGACTGGAATTCCCATTCCCTGAAAAAAATGATAGCCCATATCAGTTGATTTCATCCAATACATGAACAAATGAGTGTTGCATGGAAATACATATGTAGACAGAATAAAACAGAAACAAGAAACAATACTGAGTAATGACAGTACACCAACAAAAGGAGAAGGGTGGGGGTAATTTTCAGAAGAATTGGCTTTTATACAGAACTAGGTGAAATAGAATGCAAGAGGTTTGCAAGTTAATGAAAATAATTGTTGCAACAGATTGATAAACATAGAAAACACAAATGAATGCACCAAATATCACTACAGAGTACAGGGACATCCATTACACAGTCGACAAGAATGCAAGACTAGAAAGGCTCCATGAGAGAGTTTTATAAAGGGGTTCTTTTTTCTTTCTTTTTTTTTCTGGTTGGGGTGGCTATTGTCAGAGGTCATTTATGGCATACATCACTAACATCCAAGCTGCACCACCGTCGCGCAATGTTTCCCTCACAACTTATTCTTGACCCCCTAAACCAATTCAACATCTTCCTTTTACTCAAACTCAATTATTTCAAAGTGCCAAAAAAGCACATCATTCACGGTACTAAATGTTTAAATGCATGAATGATCATTCAACCATTCTAGAGACTGACCTGACTACCAAGATCCCCAAGGCCCAAAATCCGTTCGCCATCAGTAACAACAATTACTTGGATGTTCCTCTCTGGCCAGTTCTTTAATATTTCTAGAACCTTTCCTCTGCAGAAGACATTAAGATTTAAGTTAAAAGAGCTGTACAGACTGCAGCACACTATACAAATTGACCTAAAAGGCTAAAACATACTTTTCTTTCAAACTGATAAAGAGACCCTGTGGACGCCTGAGGATACATCCATATTTCTGACAGGCCTCCCCAACAGTTGGAGTATATACCACTGGGAGTAACTCTTCTACGTTGTCAAGGAGAAGTCGGTAGAAAAGCTTCTCGTTCATCTCCTGCAAAAGCAATAGGAAAGATATCATAAGATCCAATAATCTTTTTATCCACCACATTCTTCTCCCTGTACTCTTGGGGAAATGACAAAACTTTGCAAGACAGAGAGAGATCTTGCAATACGAAACATGTACCTGAAGATCCATCATTGCCATGTACTTCTGTAAGGGGACTTGATATTGGCGTATATTATGGATCATTTTCTTTGCCTGGCAATTGTTGATTGCAAAAGATCAACAAACAATCCAACTAATTAGATAACGACAAAACCTTTGATACTGAGGATCCATTTAGACCTACCTGAATGTCTTGGCTGATAACCGTTGGAGGAAGAAGACCGCGCAAGTAGTGGGCATCTCTCTCCTTTTCTGTGAAGGATAGCCCTTTGTTGTAGTGAGGATCCCGCAACAATGAGTAGCCACTGCAGCCAAGAAATTCAAATGTACAATGTTGAGATCCCAACAGCTACATCCTTATTCCATACATTCGAGCACTGGAAGGTACAAAACTTAAAATAAATCTTGCACAAAGTATGGCTTCAAAGAAACCTGAACCATCAGTCATTACGTAACCTTAATTGCTACATCCAGGCATATGATATAAATAAATATAAAGGGAAAATTCAGGACCCAGCAGCTTATATTTAACCCGTCAACTCAAAGACATGCTTAATAATATAACCTTATTTAGGAAAAGACATCAGCAAAAAGAAAAATCCTACAACAGACCACCATGGGAATTACCACAGCAGCTACCTGCATGGAAGAATTCCTTGATACCTATCAGTGTAGCAAAGGGGCTTTGAGAAACAATCAAGCAAAGGAAACGAGAAACTCTAGATCAATGACAATGACACATAAGCAAGCTCAACGCTGATGCCATAAGATTGTCATTAGTCTTTAACAGTATGAGGAAACAATACCAACTATAAACTACACGTCCCATTTGTCACATTCACATCATATTTCCCAGCTTTCCTAATACTATTATACATATAAAAAAAACATAAACAGATTTCCACGCACGCAGCAGGCATAAAGTACAACTTCATTGACATTCATGATCGTCAGGAAAACTACAAGTTGTGTGACAACCAACATAAGTTATTAAAATAAAACTTCGACGCAGTGGTAGGATTCCAGCTTCATATAATAAACAGATTAATATCTCCAAATAAAACAAATTCAAAAATGCAAAACATAGGCGGAACTTAGATATTTAACAGCTATGGTTATCAACCTTAAGAACTCCAGCTTAAATCCAATCCAATACATAAATCTACTTTGGCATGTACTGTGAATGTCAACTTGTTCTTTACTTCAATAATTATATATAGTATTAGCCCTTCAAAGAAAACAAAACGATATAAAATCCAACATCCAATAATCCATTGTCCTATTACTCCTATGCTTTTATACAAAATCGTCAAAGACAAAAAAATCAATGCAGTTGAGATAGTTGTGAGATATTTCCTGCCTTGAATTTTGCAGGATTAAAAAGTCAAAACAAAACTCATCTTAAGACGAAAAAAAAAAAGTAAAAAGGCATAAAGCATAAAGCATAGAAATCATCGCCCCAGTTTGGGTCATGGGTGTGGTTGTTACCTAGCAACGGAGAGGGACCAAGGCGTGACAAGCTCGTCATCGGTAGCAGTATCCTCACCGTACATATCTTGAACCCCAACATCAGTGACCGTCGATTTATCATCAAAATGTAGAGCGGAAGCGGAAGCAGAAGCAGAAGCAGCAGGAACGACACCTTGTTGGACGTCCTCCGTCAAGACGTCATCGGTTGATCGGCCGAATGAGGGGCCCACCGCCACCCTGACCACCGTCGTACTCCTCCGCTGCAGATGGGTGGACCTGTTGCCGATGGACCTCCCAGAGATGCTGGGAGTGTTGTTCTGCCATCAACAAAACCAAATTAATTAAAATGGGGTGGCATGAAGTTAAGATCTATGAAATGGGGTTTGTGACATGTTAGATTACCAAGAAACTAGCTGTGTTCAAGGAGATCATGCTGATATTACGGGGTTGAAAGGGGGAGCTTTTGTACTTGGTTTTAGCTTTGTGATGAGAAAGAGATAAGAGAGAGAAAAAGGATGTGATTAATTCTCCTTTTGCTCCGACTCTTCCTCTTCCTCTTCCTCTTCCTCTTCTTCTTCCTCTTCCCACCTGCCTACAGATCTTATAGAAGACAGCTGCAGAAGAAACTGGGGGAGAAACAAAAGGAAGCATTGCATTTGTCGTCTTGTCGTAAATATAAGCAGCTTGATTAAACCCAAAGTTACCGAAATGCCATTCGGGTAAGATCTTAGATCACCAACCCTTTGCCAAACAAAAAAAATATATAAAAAAATACAAAAAAGAATGAAAGAGAGATTAGATTAGCCATTAGCCACAATCCTGTGGGTCCTACCGATGCGGGACCGTCATGTCAGGTGTGCAGTGAGTTTTGGACCTATGATCTGTGATGGGTAAATCAACGGCTATGGTGTAAAACATCAAGTTGTTGGGTTTGATTCCTCCACGTCGTCGGTTTCGATTTTGGACAGACGCTAAAAATTAATCACAAATAAATCATAAATGAATCTTCGGAGAGAGTTAGATTGAAGTGAAGTGAATCCATTTTCATTTCAACCTACAATTTCTGATTTGGATAATACATTTGTCATATCCTACAATCCTTCTGATCCACTATCCATGTAAATGTAATCTTTCTCATATTAACAGAATGTTCTACTTTATTTTATTTTTTTTCATTGAGCGAGAAGGTTTTTTCTATGGCTTTTTTCATTAAAAATTTGAGCCACACGTAAATTTAAGTGCGGGGTGTTTTTTTTGTTAGCCAGAATAAGTGCGGGGGGTTATTGTACTCCAAAGTAGACATCACAATAAGCCCATAGAAGCAACGTGAAAGCAGTGGCGGAAGGTAGGTTTGGGCAGGGGTGAATATGGACGTCCTTAGTTAAAGGAAACTTTATAATTTTTTAATATTATTTGAAAGAAATTTTATTAATTTGAGTAAATGGATATCGTAAAAAAATTTTAAAAAATATAAAAGGGTGTTCAATTTAACAACAATCCAAAAACTCTAAAATATTGCTCACTCTGTCCCAAATAAATTGTCTATGTTGGCTAATTAGGTCAATAAATTTAAATTTTGATCGTTAATTTATCAAATTATATATTAGGTTATTACAAGACTATCACTATTAGGTTTGTGATGAAAATATTTTTACCTAAATACAATATTATTAATCTTGCTAAGATAAAAACTGAAAATATTAATGATCAAAGTGTTGCATTGAAGACCGTAAAAAAAATAAATTGGACAAATTAATTGGGACGGAGGGAGTACCAAATTATTTTTTTTTATAAACAAAAAGTGTAAGTCAATGAATTGGATAATTGGGTATCAATATAAGTTTAAGATATAAATATCTAGTTAATGTAAAATTTCAATTTATTTGGTGGGCATATTTATATGATGATGTGAAATTTTGTTAAGCTTGTGAATATGTCATTTAATATGTATTTTTACTTTTATTGTTTATTTATTTATATTTTTATTATTTTATTTTTCAAAAGCGCATATGTAATAATAAATATATTGGACACCTCTAAATTAATGGTCTGGATCCACCACTGCATGAAAGTGAGATTACATGCTCACACCACACAAGGTCATGTTATTTTGTGCACTAGATAAAGTGTGAAAATAATATGGTATGGTAAATTGTAAAAAAGTGTGAAAAATGAGGCATGTTGTGGTACAATATATTAAGGCACTGTTCTTTTATGCGGTATGGCGCGGTATGGTGTGGTAAAATTGTGGCGGGTTATGGTGTAATTGTGGCTGGTTATTGGTATGTTGTGGTGAGTTTTTTGTATATATATATATATATAAATATTGTATTGGTAATTGTGAAAAAGTAATTAGAAAGGTGACTTGAAATATTGTATTATTTTTGGATGTATTGGTAATTGTGAAAAAATGAGTTGAAATATATATATATAAATATTATATTGGTAATTGTGAAAAGTAATTAGAAAAAGTAATTTGTGGTGGGTTGTGGTAAATTGTGGTAGAATGATATTTTGTGGTGGTTTGTGGCAAACTGCGGTATGCTGTGGCACCGCAGTTTATCAACCGCAGAAAAGAACAGGGCCTAAGTTGTGAAATTTGTGGTAACAATGATTAGTGTTAGGGGTAAGCGGTTCCGGGTACCCTCATCTAAAATAAGGAACTCTTACTCTTATCCGTTTAAACCGGTTCCTAAATTAAGAATCTTACCTTTACCCGCGGTTCCGAGTTTGATTCCAGATACCTACCCTGTTACACTAAGTATTATTTCTGACAATTTTTTTCAAAAAAAGCTTATTGTGCTAAAGTCTAGCATTTTTCTTTAAAAAAAATGTCTAATGTGTCATGATTTCATCCATACATTTTGATATTGACTATCATATTTCAGACCCACATTGCTCTAAAGCCCAAACAAACCAAACATTTAAAATAGTCAGTTCATTTTACGGAAACGAACAACATAGAAAATTACAAATAGTCTTAGTAAAAATTAAGTATCGATAGACAATTTTTTTCAAAAAAAGCTTATTGTGCTAAAGTCTAGCATTTTTCTTTTAAAAAAAATGTCTAATGTGTCATGATTTCATCCATACATTTTGATATTGACTACCATATTTCAGACCCACATTGCTCTAAAGCCCAAACAAACCAAACATTTAAAATAGTCAGTTCATTTTACAGAAACGAACAACATAGAAAATTACAAATAGTCTTAGTAAAAATTAAGTCTCGATAAAAATTACAACTTCACGAGAACATAAGCTATATAACAAGCTTAAAGTTCCATAAAATCTTCAAGATTAGTGACAATACCTGGAACCTAACCCTAATTGACAGGTTCCAGGTTCCGGTCCAGGGTAGCATGGTCTCGACACACGGGAAATCATTGTCTTAGGAAAACATTATCCTAGAAAATCATTATCCTAATATGGAGCTGGGGAGCTACCTATAGGGCTGTTCATCGGCTTAAAACCGAACCGAACCGGGCCGAACCGAATAAACCGAAAACCGAATAAGGGCCAAAGTCCAAACCGAAAACCGAACCGAATAAAATCGGTTCGGTTCGGTATTCGGTTTATTCGGTTTTGAACCGAAAAATGCACACTTTTTATGGTTTTTCACCAGAACCGAATAAACCGAATAAGGCCTAAAGTTCAAACCGAAAACCGAACCGATTTTTATTCTGTTCGGTTTGGACCGGTTCAATTCGGTTCGGTTTTCGGTTTATTCGGTTCAAAACCGAACAATGCACACCCCTAGCTACCTACAAATAGAGTCACATGCAATAGAAGTATAGAGCATCATGTATGTGTCCCATTTGAGCATAATAGATTTGCGTTGTAACCACAAGTTATGTCAAACTCACATGGAGTCAGTTTTCTTGCCGATAGTCATGCATATATCAGTTTTCGTGTCGATAGTCATGCATATATGCATAAGTACATAAATACATATGTTAAAAAAATAAAAATAAATGCATCATTTGTGTTTAAGAATCTAGTAGACCAGTTGCATGTACCTTCCCGTAGCACATTAACGAAATGGGGAAGAAGCAAAAAGGTGTCACGTCATCACTCTAAAACTCAATACCGGGGGCTAATTAAGCCCATATGTCATCTCATTCAGACTATCCAGCATGGTTTCCAACCAATTATAAGAACAAGAATCACAACACATGGGTCGACCTGAGAAGCATACCATGTGGCCTAGCTGGGAGGCGTAGACCTAGTCAGGCAGCAAGCCCGACCGACCTTCTGCTCCCTATGTGTCACAGGGTGAAGCTCTCGGGCTGACAGAAGTGGGTTCAAAGTGAAGGTAAGACCGGGCAGCCTAGCCTCCTTTCTGTGCTTCATTTTTAGACCACATAGCATGATTTTATGCTGGCTAAAATGACTCCCGACATAGTATGGGCCAAACTGACTAAAACTAATCATGAACAAGCATTCACATAACATACAAATGATCGCGACAACCTAACTATGTCTCTAAGTTTAAGGATCACTTGGTTTGAGATAAGATAGGGTACCACAGATTCTCGCCTTACTGCACCTTTTTTTATGAAACTTATAGGAAAAGTGTGTAAGGTGTTCCTCTTTGGACTTTAAGGAAGCCTCGGAGTATAATATGGGTAAGAGGAGAGATCAAATGCTTGTCGGTGTAGAGTGCACCCACAAGTAGTGATCGCCGACTCTCGGGATTAATACTAGGTTTCAAGACCTAAACCAACATTTTTGTACTTCCACTGCCATGAGACCCGGCCTGGTATGCAATATGCTTAAAAAAGATGGTGAAATCGTGAAATAAATAAAATTTTCCCTTTTACAATTTCACCAAAAATGATTCTTTTTTGCAAGTTTTACCCTCTTTTTTGTTTAAATCCTCAGAGGAGTCGCAAATCTGCAAACCTAAAAAAAAAAATTTCCTTTTAAGAAATTGATTTCGTTACGCTACTTAAACTAGGAATTGAATGAGGTTGCTTAATCCTTTAAACGAAAATGATAAACATCTTGACACAAGATGACTCTTAACCATCTTGCATTTCTTCTAAATCACTAATAAAATGAAATGTAAGTGTATTTAAATCGTTCTAAAGGTACGTTTCATTATTTTTAAGGTTACCACAACTTATAAACAATTTAAAAATAATTATTTATTTATATTTATTTCATAAATATAAACTATGTATAAAATGTGGATTTTCTACTATGATTGATAAAATTAGGCTATAATTATATTTTTTCACCTAGCTAATAAGTATTATATTATTATAATTGATAAATATATATAATTATTAAAGAAAATATTAATTAAAGTTACAAAAATGTGAAATATGAACAATTCAAGATGGTTAAGAACCATCTTGAGTCAAGATGGTTATCATGATCCTTAAATAACAACCTTTTAGAAAAGCTAATAATTCTTATTAATCTTCAATTTGTAAGTCGAATTCGTGCAATTAGATAGCTCGAGCAAATAACTATAACCCGGATTAAGATAATAACAACCCAATGAGCTGGCACCCAAGGCTAGGCAACCTATGGATGTTAGACCAGTGGTCTGTCATGTGTTCAAACCGAAACATAGGCTCAAACAGCAAGCAAGGCCAGACGACCTTGGTCAGCTAAATGAATCCTTTTCCCACATTTTTTCTTACACATTAGATCTTAATTCACATTTATAATCATGTACAGGAATAACACTACTACAACTTGCTTAATTGTGACAGAAATTGAGACGGAACAGAACAGAACTGCGACGGAATTTTTGGACCGAGCGACAGACTTTGCGACGGAACCTTTTCCTACAATTAAGAATATTTTTTAAAAAAGATTGCCCATTCATTCTTTTGTCAAATTTGTTTTGCTAAAATTTAATTTTCAATTGAAAATTTGTGTGTGTGCATATATATATATATATATATATATATATATATATATATATATATATATATATATATATATTGAAAACAATTCTATTTAATAAATAAATAAAATTACATGTATAAATCATATATACATTTATTTAGTTTGACTAGACTAAATAAATTAAAGGAAAATAACATAAGCCCTCGTAACATTTAATCGAAAAAATAAATATGAAAAATCCATTTAAATTGAACTGCATTTCTTCCTTATCGAGACCTTCCTTAAAGTTTTGCTGAAAACAAATACAAAAATTGTTAGCAAAATATAAGCCAATTAAATATATAAAAATATAGATCGATTAAATATACCTTGATCTAGAGTAATTACTTATATGTAGGGAATGAAATCCACGTATCATGCAACGATGAAAATTTTGTAAGTAGATGTGTGGTGATTGGCTAAATCATTTCTATCAATAGAGCCTACACTCTAGTACAACATATTTTGGGTTTACAAATGCCTAGCACTTTTACGGCCCGTTTGTTATGCAATGGGAATAAGAGTGAGAATTTACAATGAGAATGAGAATGAGAATGGGAATTGAAATGTTTTATGAATTCTAGAGATGACAAAAATTTGTCCGACCTGAAAAAACTAGGTCTGGACAAAGATTTTTGGTCCGAATTTTGATGTTGGCCGAATATTCGGACATAAAATTTCTCTTTTTTCTATTGTCCGGACCCCCGTTTGTTATGCAATGGGAATAAGAATGAGAATTTACAATGAGAATAAGAATGAGAATGGGAATTGAAATGTTTTATGAATTCTAGAGATGACAAAAATTTGTCCGACCTGAAAAACTAGGTCTGGACAAAGATTTTTCGTCCGAATTTTGATGTTGACCGAATATTCGGACATAAAATTTCTCTTTTTTCTATTGTCCGGACCCGATTTTAGCTTCGTCCGAATTGTCCGACCCGGTCTGACCCGAAATAAGATCGGGTCCGGACAGAAATTTCTCGTCCGATTTTTGACATTGTCCGAATTAGTCCGACCCGAATTTACCTGTACCCGAATTTTTGCCAGCGCTAATGAATTCCCAACTTTATTGTTTGTTATGTGGTAATTGAAATAGGTAACTAGTGGGAGTAAGATTGAAAATAAATACACATTTACTAAAATATCTTTTTGATTAATTAATGAATGTTTTAATAATTGAATTGGTGGAAGAACATAATTAACTCATATTTCATGCTAAGAAAATCAATTACTATATGAAAATTTTTTTAAAAAATACAGTTCATAAAAAATTCTAATAAAACTAATTCAGCACCAAATATAAATTAAAATCAAGTATATAATAACTCCAAATATAAAGGATTCAATAAATCAACATTCTAATAAATAAATATTAATTGTTTAATCTATCTAAAATACTGAATTTTCCCATGAAAATAAATAAATATTAATTAGAACTCTCAATCTCTTGGTGATTAATATCTTCTAAATAAGAGGGATAGTTTTAGTAATAACAATTTAACATAAGGGCAAAATTGGTATTTAGTAGTGACTAATGAATTCCCAATACCACTTACCACCACCCCCTTGGTAATAAATTACTAGGAGTTGGGCATTCTATTCCCATTCCCATTGCCCTCTTTTTCTTATTTACCGCAAAAAAACATGATAATAGTATTCCCAATAATCCTATTCCCATTTTCAACCCCCTACTCCCTCGTACCAAACGACCCCTTAGAGCATTCCCACCAGCGTGGGAAGGAAGAGTAGAGAGATGAGTTGACACTTTGTAATTGGCTAGAGTAGAAAGAGAAGAAAGTTTCACACCCGTGGAAACATGCTAGGCGAGGAAACATGGGAGGGAAAGAGAGATAGGAAGGGAAGGGAGAAGAAGAGAGAGAAAGAGGAGAGAGAAAGAGAGAAAAAAGAGGAGAGAGAATGTTATATCCATTTTTCTTCCACTCTCATGTGTGATTCTTCCACTACTCTTCCACTATTCTCACACTCTAATGCTAATGCTCTTAAGTAACACAAGTAATCTCCCACCTTCACAAGGGAAGCCAGAAAAGCAAACAAAAAAAATGATTAAAATACACCACCTTGTATTCATCCAAAGTGATAATAAAAACTAGGCTTCAACCTTGCACACAGCCACATCAATTGTTTAGATACATGGCCATCCAGTACAGAGGAAAAACAGGGACTTTATCATATATAGGCAATATGGCAACTCAGGTTTCCAATAACAGGATAATATGGTAGAGATATGTCAAAAACAAAAATATATAGTACTGCCAACTTACAATGTCCATTTTCCAAGGATAAGAAAGAGCATCAATTAATCTGCTGAAATGATACACCACACAAATTGTGTAGAAAATTAATCTGTTGATAAATTGAAAAGCACAAATTAGTGCGTATGGTGGCAAAATAAAACGAATAGTACCAAATATGAAAGATTAGAGGTAGGCAGGTTGGAAATAATAGGAGTAGAGAGTGTACCATTGATTGGAGTAATGAGGAAAGGGAAGAGTAGTAGTTACACTTACATTGCAATCGTCAAGAGCATATTTTCTTGCAATCATAATGGGGGCATTCCTATCTCTTTCTGATTGGAAAGTTGGAACATAGGAGACCTCTTTCCTTGCTTGCCAAAACAATGATTTGAAAGTAGCATTACCACCTCCTCTTACACCACACAACTGCAAAATGGAACATTAAAAAATTAAAGATTTTAATTAGTCCCAATGCCACAGTATCAAACCCAAGAATTTATGACTGTCAGACTTATCTAGGTGGATAATTCATTGTTTCTAGCTCAGGTTCAGGTTGAATCATTACAATAAGCAACCATAGACCTTTTCTAGCAAGATCATCTCAAAAATTCAGGTGTTAGGACAGGTTCAAAACCGCAGTTTATTTGGCAGGGACAAGGATCAATATGCTCGCTTCAATTTCCATTATTACACTAAACATATCTGAAAGACAAACTCATAGTAGCAGTAAAGTCAGCACCAGAAGAGCAGCTCATGTGCATAGTTCAGCACTAACACAGATCTAAAAGACAAACTAGTGCATGACAGCAAAATTGTGCAAAATTCCCTTTGAAACTTCGTTTTAAGATGGAACCTCACTTAACTTGTGTACCATGGGCCTTGGTTGAAGTGGGCTCCCTCCTTGGATCTCCCCAAGAAGTGGTATCAGAGCCGATGGTTCATTCGGCTGGGCGCGTGCAAGGTGCGGGAAGATCACCGTGGACAGGAGCAGGGACCATAGCGTGTTGCGCGACTGGGTCTCCTGAATACTCATAGTGGTGGCATGAGACTCGGGTGGAGTAGGGTGCGGCTCTGTGGAGTAAGGTGCGGCTAGGACTCTTGAGACAGAGTGGTGGCATGAGACTCAGGTGCAGTAGGGTGCGACTCTATAGAGTAAGGTGCGAGTATGATGGGCTCCTGATGGTGGCTTGAAACCATGGGAAAAAGAGGCTTCTGATCAAGGGGGAGAGACTCATGTATGAAGGGAGAGATTGTTGGAATTCACCCATGAGTAAAAATGTCTCACATCAGAAAAGTAAAGAGAAAGGACATGGTATATATGTCAAGTGGACTACTTCTCTTAACACCAATTGGTTTTAAGATGGAACCTCACTTAACTTGTGTACCATGGGCCTTGGTTTAAGTGGGCTCCCTCCTTGGATTTCCCCAACAACAAGAACTCTGGGCCAAAAATGGAACAAAATAGGGTTGAAAATCCGAACTAAATGCAACCAAAACCGACTTAAATCAACACCAAGTCTTCAAGCAAGTTTTCCAATTCTTCAACTAGACCTTTAATAATATAATTGTCTTGTGGACATCCTGCACAGTCGAGGCACAAAGCTAATTTAATAATATGTTGAAGTGTCACGCAAAAAAAGTCTAAAGAAGATTTATGAAAGCCAGGAACTGCTTAGTAACCAACACACATACTGCATCTGCCCTAAATCAAGAGTCTGATGAAATAATTCAAGGATGTCACTGTTCTCAGAATCATTCACAAAGCGGGAAAGAGCTCTAATGGAAAATGTATGGATTATGGGAACCTTGTCTCCTATCCTTATCATCATGTTGTCTATCACCAGATACCAAAGATCATCACTCACTTCGGTAGTTTGCTATGATACGCATATACCTTTGACCGTATATAGTGTTTATGTTTCAATAAATATGATTAATTGTCATAACAAGTTACTTTAGTGAGTATGAAGCCTAAATATACATCATTCATACAAAATTAACCAAAACTTAACCAAAATCTGAATTTCAGCCATAATTAAACCATAAATCTACATCATTCATACAAAATTACTTGCTTTAAGCCAGTCCACAGAAGAGCCAAATCAGTTTGAAGTCATGAAAGTCTAGGTTCATACAGACATATTCAGAAGATCGAAGGCGAAGTTATATTGCAGGTTGAGGATTGTGCTTACCGAGTATGGGTGAATAAGACTCAATCTGCGAATGATCAGCTAAGTCCAGGATTACATCCAAGCAACGAAGTGCGGGAGAATACCCAAAGTGAAGAATATACAGGCCAAGACAAAAATGTAGGAGCTTAAGAAGCCTCATAGTTCTCCAGCTTCAACTCTGATAAGGGAAACAAAGATCAGATGCTATAAAATCTTGATGAGATATAAAAGGAAAATCAATAGGTACATGATGATACCCCCGACCCTCTCATTATTGAGTGGTATCTGTCAAAATGTTTGGGACCAAAATGTGCACAAAACCCCTTGATACAAACTCAAATCCAACTCAAGTGACCCTCAATTACTCTCCAAACTTCAGTCATAATTTTGAGGACCAAAATATGAAGAACAATTAGCAAAAACCTTGAAAAATCAGCAGCTCAGAATTGCCAAAAAAAATTTAAAAAAAAAATCAGAACATCGATGTAATTCAGCAAAATCTGTAAAGGATTTTGGCATTCAAATACACCTTCTAATCATTCATCAAATGTCATGCAGACAACAGCAGAAGGAAGGGACATATTTCAAACATATTGGAAAAAAAGAATTAAAACTAAGATTTTAGATATAATACTCATACCTGTTTAGGGAGAGCTCAATTACTGTATGGATTCATAAGCTTTGGCATCAAAGTACTCCACTGCTTACCCATGATAATTCCCTTAACACCATCAAAATACTTGCAGTTTAAGCACTTGTTTGGCTCACTCAACCCAACCAAAAGCTCCCAACCTAAGCATTTTTTCAAACACCTGATATGCATTAGGCCTGATAACCATTTATGTTGGTGCCCAATAAACCTCAAAGGAATCCAACTCTACTTTTATGTAATACTCCTTGCTTGAACTGAATCTAATATATTATATACAGGATATCAACTGAACATAAACATATCAAATCAATTAAAGAACCAACAATGACCTCAATGCTTTAACACATTACCCATCTCAACTTTCATACTCAAGTAAAACCAGTCTGTCTTTATCGTTGAATACCTAAGTTTCTTAACAAACCATATAATCCATAAAGCATTTTATAACAAACAAGTTAATGTAAATTAATAGTAATGAAATCTGTGTGGTGATTAAGCGCACATAATTACTTCAACATATATGCCAATTGTCATCAATTATTGTCTGAAGAAAGTCCCAAGCATTGAACATACATAATCTAGTACTCCTCCACTATCAGATTAATAGAGTAGCATCAAAATCTCTTAATAAGTAAACTTCAAAATTAATTAGCAATTGACCATACCCGACAATTCTAAACTAGACATTAGGGTTTGAATATTTTAACCTCAAATCTCAATCCGACAATCTAATTGCCAAAATTACTACTTCAAGGTACAATATCTACAATTAGCACGCAAATCAAAGATATAAGTAAGAAGTAAGAACAATAGAAAGGGACACAACAAACATAAACTTAAAGTCTGATGGAGTCAGGCTAGTTGGGCGGTGGGTAGGCACCATGCAGCGTCTAGATGGACTAACCGAAGTGGATTGTGGAGCGGTGGTGGTGGGTCGTCGAACTCGGCGTCGGTGGTGGTTTTCCACGTCAAGCGTTGGGGGTGGGTTAGGAGTGTGTCGCTGGGGCTGAGCATTGATGTGGGGCGTCGACGATCTGCTTCGCGTCGATATAAGGCGTCGGTGGAGGTATGGAGGGCTGTCGGTGGCGGTTGTCTAGGCGTCTCTATAGTGCTGGGAATCGCTGGGTGGAGCAAGGGTTTTGACTTCGAGGGATGACCCGTCTCTTCCACTTTTTGCTCAGTTGCAGCGGGAAAAATTCAAAAAACCTTGCGACGGAAAGGGCCGTCACACTGATGAAAATTATGCTTTCCGTCGCAATTTTCGTCGAAATATGACAACTTTTTAGTAGTGCAATCAATGAAGCGAAATGAACTCGGCAAATGAAGATGTAAAGAGTCGTCCGTCAGTTTTAAGAAAACTAACAAATTGTAAAATAAGGACTCCAACCTACTAACTTGAAATCCAAGTTCAGCGGTAAGGTTACGAATCCAAGAGTTAGAAGAATCTCAGACTCACCTATTTCAAAAACATACTCTACTAAAATCAATTTAACGTGAAAGAAAGCAGGGAGAATTTATATAAATTTCATGTGAAAATTATCATGTTATGCATTTTAATGAATAATATTTACAACGGTAAGAAAGCATGATAATATCAAGTTATATAAGTACAAAAAGAGAATAAATACAAATACCCATTCTAACCTTATAAGCAAATAGCATGCAAGGAGAAGTTTGGAAAATGGAGAGGGAGATTTAGAGAGGAATTCACTAACGTCAATACGATGAAATTTCTTGGTGTCCTTTGCATGGATGGAGGACGGGTATTTATAGGTGAAGAAAGGATGACGAAATAGGAATGGATTGATTGTGGTGTATGATTCACTTCAACATTGATCATCCTTTTCATTAAAAATTGCTCGGCTGTGGACCATGCAAATGGAGGAATTAAGATGGTTAGGATGATGGGATGTGGTTGGCTGAAACCTCACACAGATTGATGAGGTGGAGAGCCACGAAGGCCAGACGGTTTTGTGTGTTTTGTCACACAGATTTCTTACCTGATCTGGATTAGCCCAGCTGTAAAGGCTGCGAAGGCCAGGCGACTTTTGAGATGTTTTTTTTTTTAGATTGGATATCGGGATTTTTTTTTTGTTTGATTCAGCTTTTGGGTTTGTTTTCCTTGCACGGTAGCTCATTATATCTAGTATGCTTTATTCTAAAATATTTAATCCAAAAACCGGTGTCTACAAGGACTAACTGGATATCAAAGTCTATGTCTCTTTAGAGTGGTAGACTTGAGATTTCATTAGGAAAGACATCCAGGAATTCACACGCTATAGGTAGATCTTGAGGTTTTGGTTTAGACTCGAATTCCTCTACCACACAACACAAATACCCCTCACATCCTTTTTCTTATTAATCTCGTAGCTTTCATAAGAGATATAATAGGACACTCTAGTTTGACATTTTCTCTTTGGAAAAGTATTTTCCCTCCTTAATTTACTTTAAGATTGACACTTCTCACTTTACATATATTTGAGCATTATATCATTACAACCAATCCATCCCCATAATTAAATCAAACTCATTGAGGTCAACTTGGATTAGGTCTGCTAAAAAGATTTCACCATAAAGGTTAATAGGGAAGTTTTTATAAATGATGGTATACATGATGGTTTCCATAGTGAGAAGACGTATATACTTCTTGGTTTGGTCCCTATATGATTCTAACTCTAGCTTCTCAACAACAGATTCAGAAATAGGACAATTTGTTTCACTAGAATCAAATAGGGTATTTAAAGGAATGGAATTAATTAGAGTGGGGGTTCATGAAACAACCATACCCGAATTAGTTGCTTCTTCACGGCTCATACTATAGGCTTTCCCAACATTCCCTCCACTTCCAGATGATGGGTATGCCGGTTTATCCACTCATAGTGGTCTAGCATGGCCTTTAGATATAACTGTAGATATGTGTGGACGATTAAACACATAGTGTTGTTGACTCTCACATCAGATACACATATTTTCCCCTAATCTATGATCAACAGTGGTATGGTTGGTACGTTCCATTTCATACAAGGCTCACTAGGTAAAGGAAGACCTCGGTATGAGTCATGGTTTGGCTTTTTGATATATTTGGTGGGATTTGATTAACTGCCTTTAGGGTCCCATTTTCTTTTGTCCCTATCTCGATTTGCATCTCTAAGCTCATTTTAACCCTTTCTACGTCAGTTGCCTAGTCATAAGGTCTTGAAAGCTTGTAATGTGATGCCCTGCTAATTGTTCTTTTATATTGTCAGCTAGTCCACCCTCAAATCTAGTCTTTTTGATCTTGTCACTGGCCATATATTCTGGGGCAAAACTAGACAATTCCATAAACTTATCGATACACTCTACTACAGACATGTGTCCCCGTTTCAACGTCATAAAGTCATCCTCCTTTTACCTTCGAACGACCTTAGGGTAGAATTACTCCCTCAATAGTTCAACAAATTTTCCCTAGTTGAACCCTGACTCATTTTGTCTCTCTCTCTCTCTCTCTTTTATGGTATTCCACCAAATATCTGCTTTACTCATTAGATAAAAGGCTCCAATGCTCACTTTCCTATGCTCCGGGACTTGCATAACCTCAAATATTTTCTCCATCACTCTAATATAGTCCTCTAGTTCCACAGGATCCACTTTACCCCCGTAGGTTTTGGATTTGGCTAGCTACTCTATCAAATATCTTACTAGTTTCTTCTTCACTAGCTCATGACTCCCCTGATTACTCCTCTTTTAAGTTCCTCTAGGCCTTGGGGCTTGATTCTGCCTCCGTCTTTTGCTAGGGGTGTCTCGGTTTCCTCCCGAGTCTTGGTCCTGGCCAGGCCCAGGTTTGGTTGGTTTTGCTTCGAGACTTGGCCTTTTTGACTCGTTTAGGTCGTTTTGTGCCACATTTCTATTTCACAAGTGAAACCTAAAAAGGAGATAAAAACTAACATAAGTTTGATACTTTATTGCGGGAATGATTAAAAGTGTTAAACAAAAAGGCGATATTCAAGCTAAAAAATGAGCCTAAACACTAGACCTTTATAATAAGTGATTAAATGGTTTAATCACAACCATATTATTTAGTCCTACATGTTCATACAAGTCAGCGTCTTGGAATAGTATCTACATAGTCCAAAATAATATGATATTTTGGAAAGCATTCAAATTGAATTTTGGAGAAATATAGTGAGACGTGGACCCTGGCTTGCCTAACAGTGGACCATGCCTTGCATGACACGTATCGTGTCACTGTGCCAACAGAAAATTGGATTTTTCTGGGGGGAAATTGGATTCTAATAATACGAACTTTTGGCCATATAAGACTTAATAATACAAACTTTCGATTTGGTTATGAATAATATGAACTTTGACCCCCTGTTGCCCCTAATAACACGTCACCGAGTTACTCTTTTCTTGACTCGTCGGGGAAATGAGCTGGCGGTGGCGGCACGTTTTCTTTGATGTTTGACCATGCCATGTCACCCATTGACTTAAAAATTGCCAGCAGCACCCTCTCTCTCTCTCTCTCTCTCTCTCTTCCCCTCTTCTTCTTCGATCCACCAGACAGCCATGGCCATGGCTTGTCCTCCTCTTCTCTCCATACCAAACCCAGAATCATACCAAACCCAGAATCACGAATCAAAGCACAAGATTCATCCCTAAAAAAAAATGGAAAAACTGGGTAGATCCAATTCGATTACAAATTCAAGCACCCCCAGTAAAAAATTGACAACATATTGAGTTGGGAATCAACAACACAACCAAATCCAAATCAGTCAACCCAATACCAAGATTGTAAATTCAATCCCATGACGATAACTATGTCAATTGATCCAGCATCCAACTCAATCAAACTGGCCAATCATTCAAACACAAACATTTCTCATTCACAGACCAGAATACATCGAAATGAACAAAATACAACTAAGAAACCAACTTCAATTCACAAGCTCAAATTTCTCTGATTGATGACCTAAATTGATACTTATAGAGTACGCGGTTCCTGAGATTATCCACATTCTGCAACCCTAGAATCGACGCGACATCCACAATCTGCAAATACGCCCTGAGATTATCCACCACCACCCCTCCATTAGAGTTAGGGTTTCCGGAATTGGAAGATTGCAGAGCCCTCTCGAGCTCGGTGAGGTGGCCGGAGAAGGAGAGCGAGGAGAGGGCAAAGAGGGGGTGATGAAGATTGAAGATTGAATGATGAAGACAACGAGGCAGAAACCAGCAACCAAGCAAACAAGATGAAGGATAGAATGTCGAAGCTTCTCTGATTCGCTCTTGCTTTGTTCGAATCACTGATTTGTTTCGAATCCTCTCAATTTCTTCACCAACACTGAATTCTGAATCAATTCTAACCTAATCTTCAAGAAATTCGGTTTGATTTTGATTCGAGGCAAGAAACAAAGATAAGGAACTGGATCAGTTTTCGCCTTTCATGATCTGAATCCGCCATTTTTACTCCACAATGAGAGCTCAAACGCAACAAAGCAAGCACCGACATTCTATCCTTCATCTTGTTTGCTTGGTGGAGAAGGTGGTGATGAAGCCGGTGTGCTCGAAGGGGTTTTCGAGGTCCGACGACGGAGATGAAGGCGGTGACAGCGGCGAGTTCTGGCAAGCAGGTCGGGGAGGGCAGCCGGCAGGGAGGTTGAGAGAAGGCTGCAAGCAGGTCGGGGGAGGGGGCGTGAGAAGAAGGTGGGTTAAAAAATAAAAGGGAAAAAAAAATAAAAGGGTGAGTTGACATTTTTTTAAGTCAACTGATGACATGGCAAGGTCAAAATATAAAGACAACATACCTCCGCCGCCAGCTAGGATCGCCACCGAGTTAAGTTAATCTTAACTCGGTGGCGTGTTACTGGGGGCAACAGGGGGTCAAAGTTCATATTATTCAGAACCAAATCGAAAGTTCGTATTATTAAGTCTTATATGGCCAAAAGTTCGTATTATTAGAATCCAATTTCCCTTTTTTTGGGTGGTGACACGCACTATGCCAGTTAGGATGTGCGTTTTTTAAAAAAGAAAATGACGGTTTTGGTCTCATGACCCCTTTCCCAAACAACCTATTTCCATAAATTGGGGGAGGGGGAGGGGGGAGGAGAAAACCTCATTTCCACACTCTCAATCCTTAAGCCATATAGAGTCCCTCCTTTGAGAGATTCTTGAGGATCCTAAAAAGTTCCTCCTTTGAGAGACAATTTGGGAAGTGATTTAGCGAGTGATTTCTCATAATCCTCCTTTAGGTGTTTTTGGCTTTTGTATTTGATGCAAATCACATACACATTCTCCGTATCCCAATTGGATCATGGTCGTGCGATCTAGCAATGGACTCCTCAGTGAGCTGCGTGGACCACGGTGGAGGATCTCTTCTCTTGGCGCCCTACGGTCATTAGTCGGAGTGTTGCCAGGTATATTATCATCCTCTACTTTTTGAATTTTCTGGGATTGACTAGATTAGGTGAAATCGTAAGGGTTAGGATTTCTTCTACCCCTAATATTGGGGACTAGTTCGGAATTAGATCTACCAAACCCCATCACTAAGAAGGTCGGAGTCAAACAAGTACTCATACTTTCCCTAATAAAGCTTCTAGCCATCAATTAATTTACTAGCTACAATGTTTAGAAAATGATGCTTGACCGACTTGAATATTCATCATCTTCTCTTGCTTTCTTGATCTTCTTGCGGTATGTATGACAAGATGGAGATATGGACTTAGGGGCTGTAAAGTTCAGTGATAAGTGGTAGGTACGGTAAATGTTACTTTTGGTAAGTTTTGGTAAGTTTAAGTAAATTGTTATAACTTTTGCTAATTTTTGGTAAATTTATATAAGTTTAGATATGTTTTTGGAAATATATTATGCTAAATATACAAAATGAATAAATTAAAAGATAGAGTTTAACAATTTATAATTTTCAAATATTTAAAGTATAGAAATTTAGTAATATTAAAGTTAAGAATAAAAAATTTTAAAATTGAAAACATAAAAAATTAAACAATTAAACAATTAAAAAAATTAGAAAATTAAAAAAATTATAAATTTAAACATTATAAGTTTTAAATAATAAATAATAATATTAAAAATAAAAATTTTAAAAACTAAAGAATTAAAAAAATAAAAATTTAAAAGTAAAATTTTAAAAAGTAAAAAATAAAAATTTTAAAAATTAAAAAGTTAAAAAATTAAAATTAGAAAAAAAAAGCTAAAAACAATAAAAATTAATTAATAAAATTAAAAGAATTAAAAAATTAAAATTTTCAGAATTTAAAAACTAAAAAATTCTAACATTTTATAATTTAAAATTTTAAAATTTTAAAAATTTTAAAAATTAAAAAATTAAAAAATTAAAGAATTTAAAAGATTTAAAAAATAAATAAACTAAAGATAAAAAAAATTAAAAATTAAAAACATAAACTAAAATAATTTTAATAATTAAAAAATTTTAAAATAAAAATTTTAAAAACTTCAAAATTTTAAAATTTAAAATTTAAAATTTTAAATTTTAAAATTAAAAATTAATATTAAAAATTAAAAATTAAAAATTAAAAAATTAAAAAATAAATAATAATATAATCTAAAAATTCAAAATTCAAAAGTAAAAAGTTTAATGATAAAAAATAAAATTAAAAATTTTTAACATTGCAAATTTTAAAATTTAAAATAATTAAAAAATAATTAAAAAAAATAAGAATTTAAATATATATAATTTATGATTTAGATATTTAAAATTAAAATATTTAAAAAATAAAAATATAAAAAATATAAAAAATTCAAAATTAAAAAAATATACAATTCAAAAATAAAAAATAATCTAAAAATAATAAATACTAAATAAATAATTGCTCAAATATAAACTTTCAGTAACTTTTAGTAAGTTTCAGTAATTTTTGGTAAATTTCGGTATCTTTTGGTACCTTTTAGTAACCACTTACCCTGCCACAACCTATCTCCCAAATTTACAGGCCCTTAATAACCAAATGGTTATCTTATTTGGATATTGATAAGAGTCATGAACATACACATTTTTTTTAAGAAATATTTACTATATCGTAAATGTTCAGAGGGATGAAACTTAGTGTTTAGCACACTCAAGATATACTTGTTTCTCGCTTGATTCACTCAAGTATAGTTGCAGTCTAGACAAGAAAGAGAGGTTATGATTAGATAAAGATGTAATCAAATGGCTAGGGAATGTCTCCTATTTATAGGAGACTTCCTACCCTCTTTAACCCTTGGTCAAAGGACTTAATTAAGGTCATTAGTGAGTATCTTGACCTTGACTAAGTCAATTGACTATGTGGTATAAAGATGATATAATTGTTGGAGTCTTAAATATGGAATTAAAATGAGATTATAGCTTAATGGTGAAGATTATATAGCCGTTGGAGCATTAATCTGATTCTGGGCCTCAACACAGTCCGTGTTAGGTTCACCATGGTCCGTGTTGAAGCAACAAGTTCTGTGTTGAGCCCAAAACTCTTATATCAGCTCTTTGGAGACCAGCATGACTCGTGTTGGTCTTATATTGATATGTGTTAATCATATAACTTGTGTTTATCTTATATATGACCCTTATACTTGTACCACATGATTTCTCATGTTATATAATCTTCTTATACTCTTGAAATAATTCCAACAATCCCCCGCCATTTCAAGAGTATGGAAAGTACCCTTGAAATGTGCTCTTATTCTTACTTAAGGGGTTACAACCCCGCCATTTGAGAAATACTTTAACTTATAATCACCCAAGAAACACACAAAATATATGTCTATCGTAAAATAGATTGCTTTTTGAACTTTTCAATTAGTGTATATAAGCTATAAGTGATCTGAATCACAAAGTAGACATGTCTTTGAACTTTGTATTGATATTGATCAGCCATGCCTATAACACACATATAACTTTTATCTTAAGTGTTAATACTGACACTATTATCCGGCCTTGTGTCCTTATCCTTAGTAAGTGTTTCATAACTTTAGCCCTAATTTCCTTTCAGCGACCACACATCACACTTACATGGGTAGTCTTTAGATTTTACTGCCTCTATAATTAGGCTCCCACAAAGTATATTAAGAGTGTCACCACTCAACCTCTTGTCTTACAGATATTAAGCATCACTTAACCTGAGATATATAAAATCGAAGCTTCCTACTACTTTAAACAACTTCGTACTCATTTGAACTTTAGAGATTGACATTGTTCAAATTTATAAAGTTGAGTCATTGTTGTAAGTAGTAGAGATTTGGGCTCCTCCCATCTCTAACAACAAGGTCCACTAGATATACAAACATATCTTTACCATGGCCTTAATAAGAATATCTTCACCATAATATGACTAAACCATGATATTATTTTTTAATATAATCCCATTATATCGTGTGTACGTAAAGTTTTACATAGATCCTTTTATATGCTTATTATCCAAAAAACCATAGATGTAAAGCTATCTTGAGAAAAAAAATAACCTTATACTTGATAAACCACTTAATTTTGATTCATATGGAAATTGAATTTCCAGCTTATATGTAATTAAACCATTACATCTCAATCTTTTGCTACATACTTGAACTTATAATTTTAACTCATTGAATAAACAATGGTTTATAATCATGAATGATTATCTTGTAGAGTATATTACCAAGTATATGATTAAACCATCACATTACCATGATTGTATACTCTCCTTTTATGTTTAAGTCCACCCTTCAAAGCATATAGCTATGAAGACCTAAACATAATACTTAAACTTTATCATTACCAAATCCATTGATATAAATATATCATGAATTTAAAATAATTTAATGTAGAAAAAAAATCATACACTTCTTATGTAGCAAATAAACTTGATCTATGCATACTTAACTCTTGCAAACAACATAGACCATTCTCAATCATGATTTTTCCGAAAACCTCATAAATTAAACTTTATGAACTTGGAAAACCTTAAAGAATAACCATTCCATAATCATGAATTGTAGCCTATCACAAGTATGCATAATTTCTTATAAAAAATATTTCCTGATGTCCAACTATATGCACTTATAATCTTGAAAAATTAGTAAGGACAAACATGTATTCAACTTCTATTTATGAATACACTAAAACACATGAGTAATCATGATCAATCTTATAGGTATCTAATCATGTTTGATGTTTTATATGCCATTACTCATTGAATACACATATAAACATACAAATATTGGCAAATAAATCATACAAAAGTATGAAATCTCCTCATATATCTTATGCAATCCATCCACTTATTTCATAAAGAAATTTTTACTTATAGTAAACTTGAACAAAATCTTAATAAACTCTTATCATATTAAACTATGATTGAATAACATGAGAAGCTAACAACTATCGAACACATAAATAAATTTATGTCCATGTCACTTATGAATAACTTGCATTGCCTAATGGAGCGTGTGCGTAGTGGGAGTGATAGAAATCCATGTTTGACCATAATAATACCATTGTTGTTCTTGAGAAATGGATAATAATATTCTTGAAGGAATAGGAAGACAATAATAATAATCCAAAGAGGAACACACCAAAATTTAAACACCAAAGAAACTTGATATATTCTTGGGTAAAGGATGATCCACCACCAAGAATTAGCACTCCACCATGATTAGATAAAGGAAAACCACAATTAATCAATAAGGAATGGCTTGGTTTCACCATCATTAGCAAAGCAATGGATAAAGAGCACAAGGTTTTAGAGAGAGTTTTGAGTAGGTCTCAAAAATACCTTTTTCATTCATCAAAAGCTAAGTCTCTCTCTTTTCCAATTACTCTTATATAGGTAAGGATAGGGATAGAACCCTAAGAGTGATTAGCACTAAAAGGGCCATTAACCCAAGAGTTAATTACATCTCAAGACCTAATCTAACCCAACAATAAATTGGGAAGGAAAAGGCTTAAAACATAATTACATTGAATAGGAAAGAAAAGACAAAGCTGTCCTTAATGAAGAAAGGGAAAAACCGAAACGGTAGGGACGTCGCGGGCGCGACACAGGTCGTTGCGGTCGCGAAGTGTTGTCTTGCACGAGGGGCCACCTTCCAGGATGGACCGTCGTGAGCGTGACGGCTGGTGTAGCGGTCGTGACAGCCGATGGGAGAAATCCAACTCCCACTCGAGAATTGCCTCCATGAGTCATGACCACAACTAAGGAGGTCACGCTCGCGACGTCGATATGAGGAATAGACGACCCGGTCGTAACGTAGCCATCATGGTCGTAACGATCACGCCGGCTTCTAGACGTCACAGGCGTGGCCACCCCGTCGCGGGCGTGACGGAACTTAGCCTCCAACTTCTTGACAAAAGAGAGCAAGGTCGTCGGGGTCATGATAGGACCATCATGAGTGCGATGGCCAAGACTGGCTTGGGGCCACGAGTGTGGCCAAATGTCACAAGCGTGAGGACCCTTTGGATCCGCTGCTGAAAAACTTGGCCAAAAGAGGGATGGGGGAGAAATAGAGATCGCGCTCGTGACAAGAGTAGTCGCACCCACGATGTCCTATTCCTAAGCCCTAGACTCCCTCTAAGGCCTGTCACGGACGTGACAAGGTGAGTCACGACGATAACGGCCTGATGCTTCCCCTTTTCTCCTTTCTTCTTCTCCTCCTCACCTCCTCTTCGGCTCCCTTCTCCTTATTCTTGCAGATTAGAAAAGAAGGCCCCTTTAAAGGCTATCACGACCCATCCATTGGATGACCGTAATTACTCAGCTTAGCCCCGAGTCGATGTGTGACAGGGCCGCAAGCGCACGGGTATGATAGTAGCATGTTAAGGTTGATCCCACAGGGACTCAATCTAGCAACGGAATGAACTAGCCCTCTACTTGATTGCTAAGCTAATCGGGTTTTAGGGTTTTGGAAGCTTTTAGTAACTAATTAAGACTAATAAAGCAGGGAAATTAATCTAGGATTAAATCGAATGGGGAAAAACTTCTAGGGATATGGTTTCTTAGCAATGAATTTGATTATCAAAACCTAGTTTGTGCAATTATTCTTTCGATCAAATCAAGAATCGATAATTATTAGAATTCTACCGCTCTTTCGATGCTTAGTAGAATTAATTCAATTAACATAATTAACAACTTTCGTATGTTTTTCAAGTTAATCAAATTTGAAGATCTTCAATTATCAAAGTGATTCCCTAGTTTACTAGACTTTTCTCAAATTTTGCAAAACTCGGTAGAAAAGTTGGTGGTTGGATTATTCTAATTCACTTTTCAATACTTCTTAGGTTAATCTCAAATCACAAGTATTCAAGCGCTTTAATAATACCCATGAACATGAAGAACACAACTTTCTATTAATTCAAAATAAGAATGCAAGCACAAACTATGAAAATTCTAATCAAATAACATTGTTTCAGTTTGCAAATCCCTAGAAAACTAAAATCTACTTACTAATGATTATGGAAAACATAATTAAAGTTATAAAGATGATAATCAAACCTCAAAACATATGAAGATGAATTAGAGTTTAGTAATTTCCAAGAATTCCACTTGAGTCTTTCAATCTCCGGTGAAAATTCCTTCAAAATTGCGTCAATATTCTTCTTCGTTTTTCAATTTTGTGTTTCTTTGATTTGACATATGGATGGATGGATGAGTTTCCAATAGGTTTTCGGGCTTAAAACCGCATAAAAACGCAATTTTAGCACTTAAAACCATCAAAATCCGCAAAATCGCACAAAGTGGGCAAAAAAAGGAGTCGCCACAGACCATAGTGAACCCCAGGAGCATTCCAGAGTGGTCTGTCCGACCATTTTTAGATACAAAATTCTTGAAATTATTGCCATGGTTTGCTTGTCCATGGGAGAGGTCCGTGGTGTACTTGTTTCCACCAAAAAATGAGGGAATGATGGTGTTTTGGCCTCAAAACCTACAAATTTGCATCAAAGCAACAACACCAAGTATCATATGAAAATATGGATATAAATCAACATTTCTAATCAAAATAATCTCTAATCTACTATTAAAACTCTCTAAAAATCTCGGTAAAATATACACTTATCAATGTGGAATTGGAACGAATCGGCCGGCTAAGAGGCAACCTGCTTGGCTCACGTAACAAGGGCCGAGAAAGGAACATGGGATGTTTCACCTAAGAACATAGTTGCAAGTATATGACTTGACTTACAACTACTTAAATTAGCATGTAGTAAAATAGGTCATTCTTAAGTTTACTAGCATGATCAAACTTATAAACATAATATTAAGTGAATAAACTTCCACTCATATTTGCTTGTCAAGAATAAAGTATATTCTTGTCTACTTATATTTATATAAAGGAAATTAACAACTTATGATTCTATCTACTCATATAATCACATGAATAAATTTTGCATTTAGAAAAATCAAGCAAAATTATCTTAAACACTTATTGGATCAAGTGATTATTCTTAAACTTGTCATGCCAAAGACAACATAGAGTCAAATACTTATTCAATCAAACAATCAAAACTTAGGTCCTCTCAGAATGCTTGAATAAATCATATAAACTCTAAACATTCATAAACATGAATCACATGGCAAAATACTTGTAAATATGCATGAAAGTCAATACTTAAATAAATTTCATAGTTGACTTGAACTTTAATTCATATTAAATTTCCTTTGTATAATTAGCTAAGAAAATTAGCCAAATAATCTTGTAGATTCAACTTGTTAGAAATAGTCATGAGTCCTTACTTATGCAACATCTTATACATATGCAACATCTTATAAGCGTAGAAAGCTTTCTTGTCAAACTTATACATATTATGAATTCTCATATTTGTATTCATATTATGTATACTTAATCATATTTTGAAATAGCCTAGACAACTTGTGTATATATATCTTAAATTTATACATACCACTAATCATATAAACATGATTAATGCTTTGTCTTTCTTATTAACTTGTGTACTCTTAAATTTCCAATAGGAAATTATAGCCATTTATAAACTTGTACAAAATAAATCACATATGATTTTTCATATATAATTACTTTTATGACTTCTTATTAGAGCAAGCTAATAGGCCTGGTCAAGTCGGGTTCGCGTTCGTGTCAAAGTTAAACGCTCCGACCTAAACCTAACCCATTTATTAAACGGGCTGGAAATTGAAACCGTTTACCGTTAAATTTTGAACGGGTTGACCTTATTTTGACCTGTTTACCCATTTAAGTAAATATTTTAGAATAATTTTATCAATTTACCCATTTAACCATTAACTCATTTATATAAAACAACTCATTGTGGGATCAAAATAATGACATATCAGACTCAACAATTTGTGTAGTAATATAACTCGAGTTATGTATAAGGAGATGTATTTTGATTCATAGTCAAAGATATATAAATATAAATTAAAATTACGAGTCTTACGTATATATATTTCAAAGAGTATTAACTGTAACATTTACCTAAACTTATTGATAAACGGTATAATTTGGTAACAATCATCGAGCGAATGAGTTGACCCATTTAACATGCCTAATTAAACGGGTTAAGTAGGTGTTTTTTCGTGTCGAAAATCCTGATCTGAACATATCCTATTAATTATAAAGGTTTATCGTGTCAACCCATTTAATTTAATGGGTTGAAAATTTATACCTAAACCCGCTTAATATCATGTTCGGTTCAGGTTGGTAATCGTGTCGGGTCAGCTTTTCCCAGCTCTACTTCTTATACACAAGTTTGCTCTTTGATCTAAATAACCACATAATGTTGCCAAATACTTTATCAACATATATAATCACATATATATAATAACTTATTATGCTTTTCTTATTACAATATAACAAAAATATACTCATGATAATAATAGAAATTTGAACCTTGATGCACACATAACTTATAGTGGATTTCACAAAAACTTGAATCAATAATCAAGCCACTTGTATACATTTAAACAATTCTCATTAAAATTACACTTATATGTGAAGCTTATATTAATAACAAATTCATATTTTGACTTTCAATTTCATAAACTTGTTTCAATCATCAAGAATAGAATCATAAATTTGACATAACAAAATAGAATTTCATGGCAACTTATAACTTATAAATTAAGAAAATAATACTTCGCCAATACTTTAATTTTATTTTTTATGCTTCATACTTAAACATAAAATTAACTTGTTAATCATACTATTAGCTTGAAAGATTATGGACAAATTCATTAAGCATGAATCACTCATACCTATCACTTATAAACATGAAACAAATTTCCAATCATGATATCAATAAAAGGTCTAATCAACTTGTACTCATCCTTCATATTAATATAAAAAACAATAAGCGGAGTAAACTTAATTATACTTGAACATGTGTATAAACATGGAAAAAATTCATATTATAATAAGCAAATTATAATCTTGACACAATGAATTTCCACATTATGCACCTTAAAGACTTGTAAAACATCCAATCAAGTTATCTTTTTAATGGCAATAACCTCATCCTTGTTACTAGAATGAAACTTCCATGAAACTTAATGTCATAGCCAACTTAAAACTCATTGATAAATAAACTTGTAACTTATGTAGGTGTTCAATGGTGCACTTAATAATATATGAATAAATAAATAAATAGAGTAAATTACATTTACCCTACCTGACATTTGTGGTAATAATTTTCACACACCCGACATCTGTGAAATTATTTTTACTTTACCTGACATTAAGTATTCATATATTTAAACCTCCTCAGATATTTTATATTTGATTTTTGTTGGATTTTTCGGCGAACATTAAAAAGATAAATATGAATTGACTTTTTGACCCTTGATATTAATTCATTTTCATTTTTCATTTTCATTATAAGATATTTCTTCCATTAGAATTGATTTTTTACCCTTGATATTTTATAAGATATCTTGTAATTGAGTTTTCGAAGAAATAAAGTAAAGAAAAGCTTGTGGTTAATTAAATGCCATATGAATTAATATTAAGGGTAAAAACGTCAATTCATGTTTAATTGAAAGTTGTATGAATTAATATCAAGGGTAAAAAAGTTAATTCATATTTATCTTTTTAATGTTCGTCCAGAAAATCCTATAAAAATCAATTATAAAATATCTTAGGAGGTTTAAATATATGAACACTTCATTTCAGGTAAGGTAAAAATTATTTCACAAATGTCGGGTATGTAAAAATTATTACCACAAATGTCAGGTAGGGTAAATGTCATTTACTCTAAATAAATAAATAAATAAATAAACACTTATTTTGACTTTTCTTGCACCATCCTTCCACAACTATCTTATCATGGAATGTCAAAGATAGTAAAACATATTCGTGTCATTGGTATTAACTTGATAATATTGAGAGGCAACTTAAACATGGCCAATGCATATGCATATAACCCCCAAATTAATAATAACAACTTAATTACCTTTGACGTCCTTGTAAATGTCTTGTTGTTATCTTGCTCTTAATCCATGTAAACCTCATTGCATAACCGAGCAACAATTCACATCATGAACATCAAGGTCTTGTACTTGTATTGCCACTCTTTTGCATCAATTTCTCATATATACACAACAAATATAGATAAACAAATGATTAATAAACTTTCAATCTGTTGGGGGATCCAAGGCGGGAACCCACTTCAACTGAGGTCCATGGTACACAAGTTAAATGAGTTATATCTTAAA
The DNA here is from genome assembly GCA_029582165.1 of Portulaca oleracea. Lineage (NCBI taxonomy): Eukaryota > Viridiplantae > Streptophyta > Magnoliopsida > Caryophyllales > Portulacaceae > Portulaca > Portulaca oleracea. The sequence continues at coordinate 37,544,711 of CM055874.1, forward strand.
ACCAATTGGTGTTAAGAGGAATAACCCACTTGACTTATATATTATGTCCTTTCTTTTTACTTTTTCGATGTGGGACATGTTTACTCATGGGTGAATCCCAACAATCTCCCCCTTCACACATGAGTCTCTCCCCCTTGATCGGAAGCCTCTTTTTACCAAGGTTTCAAGTAACCATCACGAGTCCATCATAACTGCACCTTACTCTACAGAGTCGCACCCTACTCCACCTCAATCTCATGCCACCACTCTGCCTCAAGAGTCCCCGCTGCACCTTACTCTACAAAGTCGCACCCTACTCTACCTAAGTCTCTTTCCACCACTCTACGCCTTCAGGAGACCCAGCCGCGCACGCGCTATGGTCCCTGCTCCTGCCCATGGTGATCTTCCCGCACCTTGCGCGCGCCCAGCCGAACGAACCATCGGCTCTGATACCACTTGTTGGGGGATCCAAGGCGGGAGCCCACTTCAACCGAGGCCCATGGTACACAAGTTAAGTGAGGTTCCATCTTAAAATTAATTGGTGTTAAGAGGAGTAGCTCACTTGACTTATATATCATGTCCTTTCTCTTTACTTTTTTGATGTGGGACATGTTTACTCATGGGTGAATCCCAACACAATCATTAAACTTGCTCAATAAAACTCAACAAACTTGTATGGAAAAATTGATACTAATAAACTTGTAAAATATAAACTTATCTTTACGATTCCTCTTGAATCTTGGATGTCCAATGTACTCTTAGTCTCCTTCAATCTTGTCTCGTAAAATTATTCTTAAGATTGTTGGAAAAATAATGCTTGACCGACTTGAATCTTTATCATCTTCCCTTGCCTTCTTGATCTTCTTGTGGTATGTATGACAAGATGGAGATATGACTTAATAACCAAATGGTTATCTTGTTTGGATATTGCTATATAAGAGTCATGAACGGACACATTTTCCTTAAGAACTATTTACTATAACGTAAATGTTCAAAGGGATAAAACTTAGCGCTTAACACACTCAAGACATGTTTCTCACTTGATTCACTCAAGTATAGCTGCAATTTAGACAAGAATGAGGGGTTGTGATTAGATAAAGTGTACTCAAATGGCTAGGGAATGTCTCGTATTTATAAGAGACTTCCCACCCTCTTTAACCCTTGGTCAAAGGACTTAATTAAGGTTCTTAATCAGTATCTTGACTTGACTAAATCAATTGGTATAAAGATGATATAGTTGTTGGAGACTTAAATCTAGTTATAAAGTGAGATCATAACTTAATGGTGAAGATTATATAGCCGTTGGAGCATCGATTTGATTCTGAGCCTCACCACGGTCCGTGTTGATCCCATAACTCTTATATTAGCTCTCTGGAGACCAACACAACTCGTGCTGGTCTTATACTGACCCGTGTTGATCATATAACTTGTGTTTATCTTATATATGACCCTTATAATTGTACCACATGATTTCTGATGTTATATAATCTTTTTATATTCTTGAAATAATTCAAACATACATAATATCCTATGATAAAATATATTATCATTTCCCCATAAAAATGAATTAATTATCGTTTATCATATCTAATGCCTCAAAGAAACAATGAAACGCAATATAAATTGTCGAGTTTGTAAAAGGTGTTATGCATGATTTAATATGCTTTCAATAAATTTAAAATTGCTAAACAAGTCTAAAATGATGAGAGTTGGTCTGGTATGATGCCTAATTGGGTTAGTCCGGGTTCGGGCCAGTTATTCATGGTTTGATCACATAATTCACTTTCCTTTGCTTGTCCTCTTATAGTCTAGCCATAAGCGGTATGTTTTTCTTATCCTCTCAATCAATCTTTTTCAATTCTATTTGATTCCGTTACATTATGATTATTCTGAATTTAACATCTCCAAAGAGAAAGTGGACCCACTTGTACTTGGATAGGAATATAATAGTCTTCACTGAAAGATCGTAAATAACGCAATTGAAAAGAAAAGTTAAAAAATTCAAATAAAAATAGGTTGATCGAGGGTATTCCCGCCAAATCAAGTCTTAATAACATATTTCTCACAAAATTATTTTCCAATTTCATAATTAGGCCTAGCATAACATTACGCAAAATTGATGTGAAAAAAGAAAAAGCCCTTCTTTTAAAGGAAAAGAAAGAGAAAGTATAATTAGTTTGACTAGTAACTCAAAGCTTGAAAAGAATGTTACGATGCTACAATAGCAAATTCATGGTGTTACATTAAAAAAGTATTTATTATCAATATAGTGTTGCCATCAATTCAAGTATATTTAACCAAGAAAATAATTTCAATATAGTTCTTTTGAGTAGGTGTTGTAAATTATCATGTCAAATATTTTATGTGGAATTTATTTTTTGTTTTACGTAAGAAAGAAGCCACATAAACTAACGCAAATTCAATTGGACACCATCGAGAACCCAATCTGGGATAGGTTCACTTACACATCTATGAGGGTTTACGGAGGACGGGTCAAATTGATTGAAAAATACTATAATTTTATACATAAATACATGTAAAAAAATTATAAGAAGATATAATTAGTAAATAAGCATATTAAAATAATAATTAGTAAAATAATTTGGAGTAATTAAGTAGGGAATTACCTAAATAAAAAGGAGGTATGGATTGAGTATAATCGGACTTGGAATAATAGGGAATAAATAGTTAGGGTTGTTATTTAACCTTTCTCTCTCTTCCCCTTTTTGCTCTTTAAACGGGGAAAAGAGAACCAGAGGGAGAGACAGGGGACGACGGTGGAACAGAAGCAAACTAGGGCCACGACTGTTGGTTTCTAGTAGGAAAAAAAATGTTGGTGGTGAGGGCTATGACGTAAGGACAGTCGGGATTCGCGGTGGTGTTCTAAAGTCGGTGGCTTGAGGTTTGATTGATGCGTGACAGGGTAGACGATGATAGGTGTTTTGGGCTATGGAATCAGTGTTTTCTGGCAAGTCCTCGGCTAATTCAATATGTATTAACTTAGTTTAGATGGATTAGAGTTGTGGGTATGGATAATTTGGTTTGACTTGATAATATTTCAAATGGGTTCGGTTTTATTTTTGGTTGGTGTTGGTGGTGCAACGGCTGGTGGTGACAGTATAAGGTAGGTTGGTTTAGCGATAGACAGCGATGGTGACCGGGTAGTGCTGATGGCGTACGTGGTGGTTGATGGTGGTTTCTGTAGTTGTAGGTACTTTTTTTTTTGGTAAAATGGTGATGAATTTGATCTGTTTCATTGGGTTTGTATTGTTAACCTCACAAAACATCATTGTAAACCCATTTTGGGCCAGGTTTATATATACCCCTATGTGGGTTAACCGAATTGCTATCAATATAACTCTAGACAAAAGTAATAATAATTCCAAATAGAGCAGACCTATCACTGACACACCCTATTTCATTGCCCAAAAAAATCAAAATTAATTTCCTTGGTCAAAGATACTTGATTGATGGTAACATTTCATTGAAAGAAAAATACGTCTATGATAAGTCTTCTTTTTCGACAACACTACATAGCAATTTTCTCAAAAAAATGATGTTAATAAGATATTATGAATGTTTGGTAGGTTATAGGTTAACTCTTGGTCAAATTTTGTGAATGCAAGGAAATAAGCTAGAGAGAGTTGCAATGTGAACTAAGGCGATAATTACGAGAGTTGATGCGAAGAAATGTAGTTGTGATCTTGAAAGCAAAATTAAGGTGAAGAAAAATATTTGAGAGTGAGGATGCGTGATATGAGCAATGAGCAATGAGCAATGACCACATGGTAATCATTATGTCATTGGGATGAGACTTAAATGGGACCATCCTTAGCCTAACTTAATTGTAATCACCACTAGGTACCACCCAACTGTACGTGAGTTACTGGATTGTTTGTGAAGTCACCATGTCTATGTAATATCTCTCATTTTCATATTTATTCAAGTAATGTGGACCTTTTTATCCATTTTATTAGATTTTTTTAGGGTATTTACAACAATAGTCAATACTTTTCAATTACAATTACACCAACTGCATTCATATTATCCTATATAATCCAATTTTATATTTCTTCACTAAATCCTCAATGGAGCTGCTGAAAAGAATGATATCATATAAAGTTTGCTATTAATATATTTATTTAAATTTTATATGTTTTTATTTTGATCAAAATTCATTTTTTTTTAATGTTGAACATTTAAAACAATAACCAATTTCCTACACCACATAAATGTTTTTTCTGTTGAAACCATACACCTCCTAAGTAGTTGCTAGCATACCTAAGGACAAATTTTAGATAAATTGTCTTTTTCCCAAAAAGAAGAAACTGGGCCTTAAGAATGCACAATATCATAAGCCAGAGTTTCAATGAATTAACCAAAATATACAACTATACAATTTACCATGAAATTTTAGACTTTATGTATCATAGACCTGCAAGTTTTCATATTTACAACATTTCTCTTCAACATTTATATAAACAACTTGAAAAGGGAAAAGCAAAAAAAAAAAAAAAAAAGGCAACATGAGTGTTAGAAGTTTTGATGGAGATGGTTATCTCTCTATCTCATCTGGAAATTTAAAGTCCGGATGCAGTATGCATACAAGAAGGCAAAAAACAGTGTGAAGCCAACTAAAACTATTGCGACTGGCCCCATAAAGTCAGGATCATATCCAAAGTGATGTTGTATATACCACTTAATTGTTGGTTTATATGGCATTCCTGTTACCTCGATCTCTCTTGTCATATCCCCGTATTGTGAAACGATTAGCCCGTAAACAGTCCATGCCACTGGGCAAATCCAGTAGTACCATACCCACCATTTTGGTATTCTCTGAAACCACCAACAATATTATGATGACACACAGATTAGGCAGTTATCAGAATTGAAATGTTTTGGAATGAAATGATGATAAAACGACTTACCGGCCTAGGAATGAAAAATCCAGAAAAGAGGTTGAAAAGAGCGTAGAAAGCAGCCGCGAAAACAGAAGCCACTTGGTGGTTCGGTGTAATGGACACAGTCATCATGCCATAATAAGTGAAGTAGAGGAACGAGAAGAAAGTAATGAAAAAGAACCAAAAGAATTTTGCCGCTGTCCATTGGAAGCACAACATGGCATAGACTATAAGTGTATAATATGTCGTTTGCACCAATATGTATGGTATCTCAACTACCACCTACAAAATCAATCCAACAAAACATCATGTGCTTAGTTTGAGAGGATTTCAAGTCTCAAAATCCAAAGATGTTGAGTGAATTCAGTTTAAGCACCTGTGAAAGGGCATATGGTAAGGCAGAGTACATTCCTGCAGCTCTTTCTCTATAAAACACTGTTCTCTCAATAGCCACCACCGGTTGAACCGTTCCACAATTACAAACTCCAACAAACAGCACCGCAGCGTACATGGTTCCGATGACTATGGTTAGACTATTCGCGTTATCCCTAGAAACATTATTTACATCATAAGCATATGTCGCATAAATGAAACAGTCAAAGGTTATTAGAGAATCAAATCAGTGGTCTATAAGAAAGAATGATCATAGTTCATGATGTAGAAGACTTACATCTTAGTCCCAACTTTCCAAAAGATTGCTCCAACTATGAGGGCAGCAGCTAACGTGAAGAAGTATCTGACAAGATTATAATCAGGACTTCTCCAGTAAGTCCACCATTGTTTCCAAAGGCATGCTTTGAATTGGCCCCATGTCGACTGAGCATATTGAGTAGTGAAGTACAAGTCTTTTGCGTCAGGCGGGGGTTTACTTAGCTCTGTCACTAGTGCCTTATTTCTTCTGCTCATATCAAATCATAAAAGCCTCAACATTTGATATCAGTTGTATTTTCATAGATTCTACAATAGAGTCTTAGGAACTTACTGGTATAATGGGGATGACTTATAGTACTCAGCAAAGTCTACACCAAACCGCACTTCAGCTGCAACCGAGCTCACTTCTAGCATCCATGTTGCAGGATTGTACTTGTCTTTGATTTTTGGCACTCCAGGAATGGCCTGTGGTGGTTTAATAAATTGTACAATTACATCAACATATCAGGCCTAAATTTGCATTTAATTTGTCAAAACTCACCTCAAAATACTCTATCATTTTGTGGGAGTGCCGACCCAATGGACCAGAGTAGATAAGCTGCCCTCCTCTTTTCATCAACAATAGCTAAGAAAGGATGTTGCATGTCAAGATATAGGAGAATAATAGACAAAGGGATTAAGAACAACAAGTATTTTGTTCATAAGACTACCTCATCAAATGCTTCGAATATGTCAATACTAGGCTGATGAATCGTGCAGACAACTGTCCTACCAGTGTCCACCGTGTTTCTCACTGTCCTCATAACAATGGCTGCCGCCCTTGCATCAAGGCCTGAAGTCGGCTCATCCATAAAAATTATGGAGGGATTAGCAACAAGCTCTACTGCAATTGTCAATCGTTTTCTTTGTTCAGTTGATAGGCCAGTTATTCCAGGTAGCCCCACAATGCCGTCTTTAATGTTGTCCAGCTCCACCAACTCCATCACCTCATCCACAAAAATCTGATAGAACGGAACAGGAAACAATGTCAGAGATGGAGGCTTATAATGCTGTTACACAATCAATAAAACTCATGTAATTCATGATTCTTACAAGCTTTTCTTCCTTGGAGATTTCCTTTGGAAGCCTAAGGAATGCTGAATAGATCAAGGACTCTTTAATAGTGACTTGGGGGGAGTGGATATCTGTCTGTTCACAATAACCAGATATTCTCGCAAATGTTTCTTGTCTTTTAGGAAAACCCGAAATTCTGATGTCACCTTCAATGTAACCCCCGGTCTTTCTTCCCGCTAGAACATCCATTAGTGTCGTCTTTCCGGCTCCACTAACACCCATTAATGCAGTTAAAACTCCTGGCCTAAATGCGCCAGTTACTTCTCGGAGCAATTGAAGCCTATCCTCCGTCACACCTTGTTCTTTCATTTCCTGGCCACCCCAAGAATCAAAAAGCAAATCCATTAGTTATACTTTTACAAGTTTTAGTTATATGATGCAGAATATGTAGAGATACAAATTGAAAGGAATCCTCACCGCAGGCATGTCAACATAATAGTTAACATTATCGAAGGACATGGCATATGGTGTGAAAGGAAGAACCATGCCTCTCTTAGGAGCAACCCCGTTTGCTACCTCAAGCGACGGATCGTCATTTCTACTTAATCCGTTTGGGTTAGATCGACTCATCATCCTCATTAGGACCATTTTCCCTGTACAACTTTTTAATGTCACACAAGGATACATATACCTCTAACAAATATGCAAAAAAGATCAACAGTTAAGGACGACTATCGTATTTTTTTACAAGGGTAAAAAGCAGCTTCCAGGGGCACCTCAATATTCAATAAGGCAATTGTAGCCACCAAGATTCGAATCTTAGTGGAGAGGTACCAGCTGAGCACTATGCTTTTAGTGATTATCAATGAACTTACCTTACCCCTTACTTTGGCGTTAGTAAAACTGCATATCTAAAAGTTCAAATGAATGTACAAATACAAATCTTACAGTAGAAAATGTTCTTACTTGTGCTGTTCCCATCGTTTGAAGATAATGAACGTGAGAATGAATTTCTTTTGGATTGTTCTTCTCGTTGATCATCTCCCATGTCATCGACAGTTTCTTTAGGGATTATTGCTTGTGGCTTTCCAAAAGCTATTTACACCCAAGGTAAGAGAAAACAGCAAATACACTTGTCAATCCTTCTCCTTCGGAAAAGAAAAGAAATATCCTGAAATTTTGTGCAAATTTAACTAAAAAAGTAAAGAGGCTTACGATTTAGGTAAGTAAGTGCAATGATGAAAATCAAATTGGTGAGAATCATAAACCCAAAGAGAGCAGCAGCTCCTATCCAATACCAATATCCACGAGGGAAGACACTGAAGTTCTTCAGCACTGCCACACCAAGCGGAGTTGCACCATCTGATGCCTGAAAATGTCCAAAGTTGAGTTTTTCATATGCCTGTTTTAGATTCTTGTTTGCTTTGAAAATGACGAAAGCAAATGTATAAACATTGTTTTACCAATTTTTCCATCCAGCGTGGAGCAAACATCTCATTAACAGCAAGCGCATTGAAAGCATATGACAAAGGAGATACCCAATATCCCCACTGCAACCAAATGGGTATTTGACCTATTTGTACACATAGCCAAAACAACAAACACCAGTTCATTAACCCAAATCCCCCAACATTAATCACATCTACATAACTAGCCAGGATTGGTTGTCTTTTGTAAAATATTTAAGAAGACATACGAACAACCAATTAGTTCAGTATATCAATGCTTTGTGATATTCATCCCAAGATGACCAAAGTTATTTGTCTTAATTTTGATTATATGCTAACCTTTGGGAAGAATAAAACCTCCAAGCATGAACATCAGGAGGAGACTGAGAGATCCACCAATATTTGCTATGATCATGGTCCTGCATAGTGCTGCTGTAGAGCGGAAAATTCCTGCTGCTGTTTGTTGGATTAGGAATATCAATAGTAGCTGCTTGAAGAACCTAAATCATGATCACAAGAGAATAATGTCAAGCTAGTCTTGATTCACCAACATACTCATTTCATGTATGTGTAGTTTGTTCTGGGGTATAAAATTCTAATTGCTTGTAATCCTAACCATAGAATCAAACTGGATCAATAAATTTTGGATTGATTGTAAGACACAAACCTGCTAGGCTCAGGAGCGAATCCGATGGAGTAGTATGTCATGGAGGTCCAAACAATGGACTCAAACATGGAAATAGGGATACCAAGTAGGAAATTCGGGAGAGTGAAGGTCCAGGAAGGGTGAAACAAGAGGTCTCTATGCTTGTAAAACACAGGGAGGCGTTGCATGGTCATGGACATCTCTGCAAGGCCATTAAACATGTTTATGATAAGAGAGAAAATGAGGGCTCCCATGTACAAGGCTCCATCGTCCTCATTCCTTGTGTGCATTCTAGTCCTTACAAACACAGTTGAGGTGATGAAGGCCACGATCATGATCTGTATGACCTTGAACACATACACAAACGGGTTCCTTTTGATAAGCAACCACTCCCTGTCAAAGGATGCCTTTAAGAGCTCCTTATATGGGACCGAATATCTCTTGTAAACTAGAGCTGCCTTGTGGGATTGGGTCTTGTCAAATGGGACCGATAGCTCATTCTCCAACCTAACCCCGACATGGAATTGCTTGAATCGCTCCACAAACTCTGACACCGGTATGTACCTATACGGCTTGTTCTTGTCAGCCCAGTACTGTGCTTGGTCTTTTCTCGAAGTAACCTACTCAATTACACCAGTATATTGTTGTTAATTCATAAATAAAACTGGCAAAAAACTTTGAACTAAAGTCTCGAATAGTGCTTGTGCTACCTCTTGGAGGAAGTCAGCAGTGCCCTTTCTCTCAGGGCAGCAGAAGCCACAACTCTCAAAGAACTCAACCACATGTTCTCTAGGGCCTTGGTACACAATCTGGCCCTCTGACAACAAAATTATGTCATCAAAGAGTTCATAAGTTTCTGGAGCTGGTTGAAGCAATGACATTAAGATGGTAGCATCTGTTAAATGGGCTATTTGTTGTAAGCACTTGACTATTTGGAAAGTGGTGGAACTGTCCAACCCAGTTGATATCTCATCCATGAACAAGGCCTTTGTTGGTCCCACTATCATCTCCCCTGACAATGCAAGCTAGGTGTCAGAAGTAGAAATTTAACATCTCATTCATTAAGGAAAAACATTATTAAAACTCTCAGAAAGTAACAATTTGGGGACTAGTTAATAAAAATGTTGTAAGTTGATGTCCATCATTTAGTAATATTTTAGTAGCTTTGGCAAGAATGTATGTCACTGCTAATTTATGTAGTGATGGTTCACCCCAGCTCCACTCATAAGTTGTTCTTTGTGGATTAGCTATGATTATTTTCTTAACAAAGGATAATACATATCTGTAAGACATTAACAAACCGCTCTCGCCTCATGATAATATACCTTGTGTGCTGATAGTACAAATAAGATTCAAGGGAATTTGAACTTGTACAACTCTTTGAAAGCTAAAATCATTTTATTTAATTCCTACTAAGAGCATAGACTACATGTATAAAACAAGCAGGGAAGACTCAACCAAAATTAGGTCTTATACCTATTAAGAACTCATACATTAATTAATAAGCATAGGGTGCTTAACCCAAGCTACAAACTCAAACGCAGTCATTTATTTTGCCACTTGCTGCAAATGTGGTGTTTGACATGGGGAGGGGAAAGGACGAGAAATATTTAAATAGTTTCATGCCCTCATTTATCCTTGTTTAGAAAAATAAATAGGAGGGGAGGGGAGATGAGGGGAGAGAAATCATTTACCCCAATTCACCTAGATTAACCTCATTTTCGTTAACTCCCAAAATGAGGGTTACTAAAGGGGGAGGGGATAAGAACTCATCATACATTAAAAGAAACAAAAATTCCTTATTTATATAATAATTACCTCATTTTCCTTCCCTCTCTTCTCCATCCTACCTTTTTCTAATTCAAACACAACAAATAACTCTTCTTACCTCTCATTTGGCTCCTCTTATAATTCAAACAAGATAAATTCCTTCCAAACATTACAAAATGTAGAATTTGCTAAAAAGATGACATACTAAAGAAGTTAATTAATTTGCAACCAATTCAACTAATAACCAAATGACTACTGCCTTTCTTTAATACTCTCCCAGTGAAGAACAAAATTCCATACTTTTTAGTGGGGAAAAGGACATTTGAAAAAGAGCTGGAACCGAATTATTCTTCAGCCACACCACACATATGTGTTTAACCTCACTGTTTTCACTATATTAGTACAATTTCATTTATGAAAATAAAGTTTTATTTATGACGGTATATGAACTTTCCATTGAAAAACAGAAATATCTATGAAGAAAGTTCCAAAGTAACATAAAAAAGCACAAATTCACTAACATAATCCAAATATTGAAGGCAACACCCCTTAATGTAAAATCTCTGTTGGAACCAAATTCCAACTTATGTAAATTATGGTTGCTTTTGTTAGGAAAACAATGTCTTCTTCTTTTGGGGGGTGGGGGGGGGGGGGGGGGGGCTTGTTTTTCTCAAGAGAGGAATAACGCCCATGCAACACAGCTCGCAAAAAAGACACTGAAATACAAATCCATGTGCATTATTGCGTTTGTTTCCCCTTTCTCCAATGGACAAATTAGTGGTTGTTGCAATCATCTTTATAAAAGGGCAAGTCTTTTCTCGCCTTTTAATCTCGTGTCTCTTTCGTAACTTCTCTCCCACTGTTTATTGCAATTCCATGTGAATTGCGTCGGTGCTAATTGTTTTCATCATCATTTACAAATGGTTGTTATCGACTTTCTTACATAGTTGTTCAAAATACTCGTTCCGCTCCATATTAATTGATATTTAATTAATTGACAGTGACGTTATAATAATAGTACTTTTATATAACAAATCATTATATATATTGATAAATTTATGATCAATTTTTTTATAATTTGATTGCACAAGTTCTAAATATGACAATTCATATGGAAGAGTGAAATAATAAATTTAATGGTAAGGGTACTATAGCCGACTCTTCATTCTTGTGTGTGCAACAATTTTTGACTGTGAATTTTGGTTTACTTTTTCAAAATAGAGAAATTCATGATATACATGAATCATCTCTAGTCAGCCGCCCATCCACTTAAAATTTAAGTCAATATAGTTGGTGGAAAATGAAAAATACCTGTTGTTACTCGCTTTTTTTGTCCGCCCGAAATTCCTCTTTGCATTTCATCTCCAACTAGAGTGTCACGACATATGTCCAATCCAAGTATCTATTCCACATAACATCACTTATAGATTAGCTTTACAAACAAATTGAATTGTTCAAATTTTACGTATTCTCTCATTTGCCCGTGAAATAACAATATTGATGCCCCATATAAAATTGATAAATTAAGAATATCAGCTTAAATTAGTCTACCAATTAAGGTATATATATCTAACATAAGCTACAAGCCTACAAGTGGAACCAGATGTTAAGTGCATTATGTGACACTTGCGTCTACAACTTGCATACAAGAAAGGGAGATTGATTTGTTTACTCACCTAATTAAAATCCCATACTATAAACAGTAGACCATATCTACTCCTAAAGAGGTTAAAATAGGCCATAAGACCCGGGTCAGTTGTTGAGAACGAAATGTTGACAGCAAGGTCAAAAGAATTTAGTATGTATTGCCATTTTTTTCAAACCTAATTACCCTACAAATATTGGAAAGATCCGATACTGATAAAGTAGAAAATAAACAAAAAATGCACCTTAGATCATTCACACTCGAGACAGTAATGGACACTTGGCAACAAATATATCAAAACGAATTACTCCCTCCGCTCCATATTAACTCTCGCCTTTGGAAATCGTGCAGTCAAATTTTAAAAATTTTAACTATAAATTTCTCAATATGTACAATGAGTTGCTATATAAAATTATCACAATTAGATTCTTAAATAAAAATATTATCATAAAAGTATAATACTCCCTCCGTTCCAAATTAATTGACGGAAAATGAATTTTCACACATACCAATATATAACTATAATAACTATTAAATCTCAATTGCATTTGACTTTTCTCTCTAATAACTAATGTAAGGACTATTAAAAGAATTATCAGTAAAAGAATAACATTGAAAACCGTGAAAATCAAAATTATGACAATTAATATGAAACAGAAGGAGTGTCTATGATGGTGTTCTCCGAGGAGTAAAAAGAGGGCTTGAATATTAATTATCTTTAGGCCATGTTCTTTTCTGCGGTATTTTGCAGTATGGTGTGGTGGAATTGTGGTAGGTTATTGGTATGTGGGGTAGGTGAGGAGAGAGAATGTAAAAAGTAGAGGAAAAAAGTGAGGAGAGAGAAAAGTAATGATTTGTGGTAAAATGTGGTGAGTTGTGAAATCATGCGGTATCTTTGTAGTCTGCATGATTCTTACTAAAAAGAAGAGGGCCTTAATTTCAATGTTGATGATGACTTTAGGGTTGTATATTGGGGAGACCAGCAGGTGGTGAAAAGTGAAAACAGAAGGAGCCCATTTTCAAGAGCCGGGAGAGTTGGAAGCTCTATGGAAGCTAAGGGATAACAATGTCCAAATCCTAATAAACAATTTCTATTGGAGTAGAGAGCTTAACACAAAACACATATATTCAATTATTGGAAGACTTGTAACTTGTAAGGAAATTGTTGCAACCACAATAGAGGGCGAAACAGAACACCATGAGTTTTAATGGATGAGGACAAAAGATAGGAGCCCCACCAGAAATATCAAGCCACGCAATATGCAAAGGCAGGGATATAAAATACAAACAGTCTAACAGATAATGACAACGATAATTGTAGTCAAACAACAAGAAAAGAGGAGGCGCCACTCAAACTAGGAAAACAAATATGTTTTACCTAGACTAGTTACATATGAGTTATGATGTATATATGTAGCATCTTGTAGCATATTGACGCACCAAAAAAAAAAAAAAAAAAACCAAGATAAATTTTTACCGTAAATTACGTTGTATACGAAGGAGGAATTATCTAAATCTATCTCTTAAAGATATTATGATTTTTTTATGACAACTTGAAAAATTTAGATATATTGATAAATTTTATAATAAAACTAATAATGGATTTATGAAAATTATTGACGATCTTTCTCCCAAAAAAAATTTAGAAAAATAAAAAATAAACTCCTTGAATATTTAGGTAAGTACTGTAAGTATCATATAATAAAGAATTGACGTTTTACCCTTAGGGTGTAGTCGACAATGAGGTTGCTTTCAACTCCCTCCATCGCAGTTGCCTGCAAGAATGCCGAAAACAAATTAAAACTAGTAAAAGAAAATGGAAGTTAGGAAAAGTAAAAGTAAGTGAAGCAAGATTGAAAAGAAAAATATAAAAGATGCATGATTAAGTTTAGAAAATAACGTACCTTCATGAAAAGGTCAACCTCGGGGTCTGGTTTTAGGCCAAGTTCCCTTTCTCTCCTTGCGAGTTCGGATAGAAGCTCTACCAAATCAAAAAAGAAGGATTTGGGAATTAAGTTAATGAAGGCATAGAATAGTTGAGTACGTTAAGTTGGTAAAAATATTAGAAATGAGGGTAGGATTTACCGTAGCGAGAACCAACTCCTTGACATCTTGCTGAGAAATCCAAGGTTTCTCTGACGGTCATAGACCCAGTGTGGACATCATTTTGACTGATGTAAGCGGATGTTTTTTGTGGTACAAATTCATTGAGCTTATGTCCATTATAGCTCACTTCACCCTTCACCTGTTCAACATTAATTATCATCACTCCTCAAATCTTCACATCAGTAACTCACTGCTTAATTACGAACTTGATCGATTTTTACTCATCACCCATTTAGCTCAAGAGTCCATCGGTATTATTTTACCTAGCTTCCACCATTTCTCTTTATTTGCTTGCATAAATATATTAGGACAATAGGTGGAAACCACTTTCAGTAAAACAAAAAAAAAAAAAAATCAATTATTTGACATTGTTCTCTTCCCAATACCTCTAAATCATTTTCAGCTACTACTAATTAAGCAACTATGGACCCATGCATGCATGAATTGCATCTATTCCCTTCCAATTAATTCAAAATGAGTGTCCACAACAACAGAAGGCCTTAGGCCCTGTTCTTTTCTACGGTTGGCAAACTGCGGTACCACAGTATATCGTAGTTTGCCACAACTCACCACACTTTACCACATTACTTTTGTTTCTTCTCACTTTTATCTCTCTTCATTTTTCTCCTCTTTACTTTTTACATACCAATAACCTACCACAATTCCACCACATCCACCACAATTCCACCATACCACACCACAGCATACCGCAAAATACCGCAGAAAAGAACAGAACGCCAAAAGGTAATATTGAATATTCCATCATTTCAATATTAATTGTCATGATTTTGACTTTCATAATCTCTAATATTATTCTTTAACTGATTGATAATTTTTTACATAATAGTCCCTCTGTCCCAAATTAATTGATATTTTAACTAAAGTTTGACCGTTAATTATTTACAAAGTATAATGAGTTATAATATGAAATTACCTTAATTGTAATTTTAATAAAATATCTTTCTAATTACATTAATTTCATATTATAAATCATTATAATTTATGAATAATTAACGATCAAAATTTAGCCAAAATGTTAATTAATTGGGATGGAGACGGAGAGGTATGTTATTAACAATTTCAATGTTATACTTTTATAATAGTATTTTTCGTTAAAAATCTAATGATGATAATTCTATATTGCAACTCATTGTATATATTGATAAATTTATGGTCAAATTTTTTGAAATTTAACTACACAATTTTTAAAAACGATAATTAATATGAAACACTTCAAGCATAAGTCAATCAGCTGCCCCCTCCCAAAAAGGAAAAAACAAAAAGAAAAATCCCGTCACTCCTGGATATAACAATTTAAATAAATAAAAGAAATAGAAAATGATACCTTAAGAGATGGGTCCAGCTTCCCGGCGAGGGCTAGCAAAAGGGTAGTCTTTCCTGAAGCAGGTGGGCCCAATAATAAGCACATCCTGCATACCAGTTGTGTACAATCTTTTAAGCTTTACCTCTTACTGTACGGGAAATTGACAATTTTAATACTAATCCTAATCCATGTCCACCCTATTTGCCAAATCTCAACTCTATCTTCATAAACTTTTGAAATGCTTCTTATTGTGGGTAAATCATAAATAGAAAGAAATGGAAAAAGCTTGTAAAAGTTTTTTTAAAAAGTTGGTTACATACTAGAAGAAACTTGAAAAGAATTAGCAAAAAATTGAAATAGTTAGAACCAACTTAAAATAGTCTAAATTGCTTTAATAGATAATATCATTATTGCTTCCCTTTGTTTGTGGGTGATCTTTTAATTAAATTGTCTCATTTTATATTATGTATTACTTTATAATTTCAATAATGTATTAGTTATTACTTTTTTTATTTTATTCATAATAATTAAAGATATTTAATTATAATATCATTATTGCTTCCCTTTGTTTGTGGGTGATCTTTTAATTAGTTATTACTTTTTTTAAAAAAATAAATTATAATTAAAGATATTTAATTATTTTTCGTACTAATTATCTCATTACTTTTTGTGATTTGATTTTTCTCACCACATTGAAAAGTCAATTAAAAAAAACAGACTAATATTGGTCCCAATATTTGATGGATTGTGAAATTAATTTTGGTGTTCATTTTTTTAATCACACAATAAAATGTGAAGGACAAATCAAATTATTAAAAAACACTTAGCGTTGATAATTTGATGAATAAATTTTACTATTTATCATTTTTGGATCAAAATCTTATTGTTTATCAAATCACATGTACAATCACATAGTTTTTAGTCCATACTTGAGAATATTATCATAAGTAAATTATAAAATAATTCAACCATTCATAGTTGCTGGAAAAAGTTTTAAGAACTACTACCTCGGTCCCTTAATGAGTGTCAATTTTCTTAACTACCTTGTTCCTATTTATTTGTCAAATTTACATTTTCAATAATTAAAATACCTATATTACTTCCGCTGTCCCATATTAATTGACACTTTTAAACTAACTTTTTTTGTCCAAAATAATTGTCACTTTCCATTTCCCAATATCTAATTTAATTATTTTAACTTTAATAATCATGTTAACTTTTTATTTTTTCAATTAATAAAAACTACTCATACTCACATTCTCATACTACCTACGTCTTGGTATCCGAAAAAATAATTTAGAAAACAGTGTTATTTAATTATATGAGTAGTTTTTTTAGTTAAACATTGGTATGTGACAATTTTCAAAATATGTCAATTAATATGGGACGGAGGGAGTACCCTTAATTAATGAATCAAATTTTTATTTTACCTTTTAAAAGTCATCTTTATTTATCTTTTTCCTTAATGAAGGGTACACTTGTCTATACATAATTTTTTTACCCTATTTTCAAGATGCATGGGTTTTGTAAAGTTAGTTTATTTGACATAAAAAAAGGGGAAGTTAATGCAAAGTTATCAGAGTCTGAGTGCAGATAACCCTACAAAGCCCAAAGAACCGTTTATGTAGTTAGTGTATTTAATTTGGTGTATTATTCAGTTTCTATTGTGGGCATTTCTCGGGAAAAATAAGGAAGAAAAAAAAAAAACCTTTAGACTTACAATTGTGCTGGCCAACTACGTGTTTTCTGTTAAATTTAGGCGAACTTAAAAAGCTCCAGTGAAATTGAATTAAAGTTGAAGTGGTTTAGGGGGATTTGTGAAAAGGGTACCTTGATGGTTTTAGAATGCCAGATAAATTCTTAAGGATTGTGAGCCTTCTTCTCTCGGCCGTTTTGATGCCAACCATGGAGAGGAGTGATTCTGCGAAATTCCGAGCTGCATTTGGTAGTGTTGGAAGAGCTCGCGTACCAACATAACAGTTTGCTTCAACCGTCAAATTCTCAAATCTCACTTCCACTGTCGGGAGTCGAATTCCTACCCTGAAACAGTTCCAATATAACACACAATCAAACACTTCTTCATTTGTGGTCCAAGGAAAAAAAAAAAAAAAAAAACCCAAAGTCTAAACTACTCTATCCTAAAATTTGTGTCTGGTTTTCTATTTTTAAATGATTTTTGTCCACAATTTTATTTTGAAATTTCATAAAATGATATCCACTTTTATGAAATGAATACTAAGCTTATCAAATTGTTTTTTTTTTTTTGCCGTTTATTAGACCCCTATACTAGTGTAAACTCAATTGTTAACAGGCAAGTAAAAGGGAGCCATATACTGCCCAAGGCCTAACCTCAGGCTCCCTAGGGGTCTGTCACAGTATCAACATTCAACAATTTCTAGTTTTCTACTATAAAAAGTATCTGAAATGATAAATGCTTTGTGTAAGACACATATTAAGTGTCTTGCCATGGTATAAAACTTATATATTTGTAAATTAAATTGAAAAAAAATTACATGATCGGTTTCTATAACTATAATAATATATATATAAATGGTATAAAATCACACTTTTATATATATTTTTTAAAATTTACAAAAAAGCGTCTAAAATATGCCGAACGAACGGGGTTCATTCGTTAAGGTGTCAATTTTAATTGTTGGCGTAGCCAATACATTCCAAGCTTCTTATAATTGATAAGTAATAGTATCTGACAAAAAATTTGGGGTTTAAAAATGATAATATATATTAGTTTTATAAAAATGAAGACACTTAAATAATGTCTTACTGCAAGAGCAGTGTCTTGCACCAAGACGCATGTCATCAACCAAAAAGTATCCACCGATATTGGAGTTCTACTCGAGCTACGGCTCTTGAAAGTACACGCTAATTTGCTCTCTTTATTAAAAATTCAAAAAGACAATTGATAAAGGAAAAAGAATTTGAGATGAGTTTTTTTTTTTTTTTTTGATGTTTATTAGTTAATATATTTTTGTACAATCGATACATGACAAACTAAATAAAAGTTGATAAATATTTTGGGAAGTAGTGAGTAATATTGCCTGTTTTTCTTTTTTATTAATTAGTGAAAAATTGGAAAAACATGTTTATTTTGTGCATCAAATAAAATGACGACATTGATCCCATTATTCAGCTTGAAATCATGAAGGGTATGAGCAGGAAACATGACAAAAAATGAGTGTTCATCACTGTCAGTTTAGGCAATTTGAAGAAACGGCCAAGGCACTTTAGCTTAAAACATGTATGTCCTCTTTGACAAGAATAGCACAGGATATTATTCTACTTGTTATTTTCCTTGGGTTAGTCATCCAACTGGTGGCACCGCACCAGCCATTATTGTTTGAAAGCTGAGCAAGAAAGAGACACACACCTAACAAGACTGACTATGAATTGGGTATGCTCACGCAAGTTGCTAACTTGAATAGCCACTTAATTAACAAGTTTCACAATGTAATTAAATAATTTTAACGAGTATACATGATATGAAGTGCAAAGATGCACTCTATCCAAGTTGCAGTAGCACTATTCATACTAAGTGTCACCCAAATTAAGGTAGAATTTTGTAAGATCCAAAAAGATTATGCTTTTCGCATCTTTTTCATCAAGTAGAGAATTTGACTATTAACTTTGTGTATATTGTGCTATATTAATTAAATCGTCTTCAAGTTTACAGGCATATACAAAAAGAGGAATGCAGTGTGATAAGTTACAAATACTGAGACATTTTTAGTGAAGATAGAATGAATGAAAAAGATGATTGAAGGTGAATAGAGAGATACATACCTATCAATTCTGTCCCTAAGCTTAGTAAGGAACTTCTCATTATCCTCCTCGGCAACTTTGAAGAGCCTATCGATGAACTGAATTCTGTCGGAGACTTGAAGCTTCCTAACGTCAACTTCCTTATGAAGAATCATGTCAACACCATCTTCATTTTGGGTGTCACCGTAAGACTTCAATATACTGGTTCTCAACCTATTGTAAGTAGGGAGTTTTTCCAAGGCAGCCCAAATGAGAGCCTCTTCATCTTCTTCGTGGGCTCTAGCACTCCTCCTTGACTGGCTACTGAAAACATCTTCCATGCTCCAGCTTGACTTGCTCATGCTTCTGCTTGTACTCCTCCCCCATTCACTCTCCTCCATTTTTACTCTTCTTCTTCTTTTCTCAATTCATGCTCTGTCCTACAAACAGGGGAACCTTGCTTGCTTTTTATTGGAAATATGGCCAATTTTCTCCCTTTTTCACTCTCTTTTCCCAAGGCAAGCTGATTAGCTCTAAGGTTGTTAGGAAATTTTGTGGCGTCTACTATATATTCACTATTCAGGCTTTGGAGTCCGGAGGGTATTTCTAGAAGGACTGTGCCTTTAATTTTTTTCGAAAATGATAAACATCTTGACGTAAGATGGTTTTTAATCATTTTACATTTTTTCTAAATCACCAATAAAGTTAAATATAAGTGTATTTAAATCATTCTAAATGTATATTTCATTATTTTCAGGTTTACTACAACTTATAAACAATTTTAAAATAATTATTTGTTTATATTTATTTCATAAATATAAAAAGTATGTATAAAATGTGTATTTCCTACCATGATTGATAAAATTAGGCTATTATCATATTTTTTGACCTAGCTAATAAGTATTATGTTATTATAATTGATAAATATATATAATTATCAAAAACTATTAATAAAAGTTACAAAAATATAAAAAATGACTAATTCAAGATGGTTAAGAACCATCTTGAGTTAAGATGGTTATGATCATCCATTTTTTTTTCCTTTTTTTTTTGGTTAACTCTATAAGTAGAGGTTAATTCTTATTATGCCTTCCAAATTTTGCACGTAAATTAGCATGATTTTTCCATGAGTTGGCAACCGAGCGGACAGGATTTTTATGCTTTTTTTTTTAGAAAAAAAAGATTAAAAATCGTACGTCTCAAAAAGGTGGCTGAGACTCGCCAGGCTGCTATGAATAGAGATGCTGCGTTGGCACCTTTAATGAGCTTGTTTGGGGCATTGTCTCCTAGTGTCGCATATCCTTTTCCTTGAATGCTACTCACATTAGTTGATAATTTGTCATAGCTTTATTTTTCGTTTTTCCAGTTCATGCATCTTAATATTCTTAAATACATAGACATGACCTTCCACTTAAAAAGTTCCTGGCCATCGTTTATTATGGTGGATACGTACTGTTAGAGGCATCAACTTGCAGAAAATTGTCCCATTTTGTGGATATTATGGAGTATATAATGATTATGACGGTAACAAATAATAAAATTAGTTTTATATCTGAACTTAAGGCCTCGTTCTTTTGTGCGATGCGTTTGCGTTATTCTGATTGAATTCATGGAAATAAGAAAAGGTAATGGTAATTTGCGATATGTTGCGATGAGGTTAGTTGCTTAGTTGCGTTAACGCATCTGAAAGAATCTGCTTAGAAATTAGATAAATTATTATGTTATTTATATATTGTAATAACCCGACTTTAACCTAATGTAATTAAGTTAGGGACCATGATAACCATCTTGACTCTTAACCATCTTGAATTATTCATATTTCACATTTTTGTAAATTTTATTAATATTTTCTTTAATAATTAATTATATATATTTATCAATTATAATAATATAATATTTATTAGGTTGGTGAAAAAATATAATAATAGCCTAATTTATCAATAATAGTAGAAAATCCATATTTTATACATAGTTTTATATTTATAAAATAAATACAAATAAATAATTATTTTTAAATTGTTTATAAGTTGTTGTAACCCTGAAAATGATAAAACATACTGTAAACACAAATTTCTGGCCTGAAATAAATAAAGACAAGAAATTGAGAAATAAATATAATTGTATTAATTTCAAAGAATTTTGGGCACAATCTCTGTATTAAATACAATAAATTAGTCCTCTAATTCAATCTCCTGAAATTTGGGTGAGCCGAGGGCGCGAACGCTTGATCTCGATCTCGAGTAGCTAAAGAGCTCTATAACAGTTCTTGAGCTGAAGGTCTTGAGCGTTGATCTCCTTAGTGCTTGGTAGCTGGAGGCTGCTCGAAGGTTGACCGTTTGCAGATTGATTGTTGGTTGCAGTTCTTCAAGTTATTGGATGCAAGGGCTTGAGTGCTTGGTCTCAATCGATGAACAGATGAAGAAGATGAATGCAGTCTTTGATTGAAAAACAGAAGTTGTTGAACTAGCAGGCGTTGGTCCTTGGCGCTTGATAGCTAGATGTCGCTTGTAGTTCAATCTTCTGAAGGCTTCGCAGGTCTTGCCGAAGAACTCTGTAGCAATTCTTGATCTTGACGCAGTAGAGGCTTGGAGACTCGATCTTGAGTTTTTGCAGACTTCGATCCTTAGAGTTTGGTAGCCGGAGACTGCTGGCAGTTTGATCTTCTGAAGTTTCTGGAGTGCAGAATGTCGAATGCCGCTGGGGGTAGACTGCAGAGTGTTTTGAAAATGAGGGAGAAGACCCCTATTTATAGGCTCTGGAGGCCTAGGGTTGCCTAGGGTTTGAGTCGGCTTTGGGCTTGAGCTCAAATTAATTAATTATTCCTTTATTTAAAATAAATAAATAATTACTATTTTCTACATCATAATTGACACGTGTCACGATGATATTGGCCATAATGTATTTTCATTTAAAATCTAATTAAATGGATCGCCGTAATTAATTTGACACGTGGCGGGTAATAATTGGTCGAATAAATTTAATTTTTTTCCACGTGTCATTTTGTAATCGGTCGACAAATTTTTGCCTCCTATAGATGCCCCCTTCGAGAGTCAGTCGCGAACACGAATTTTGAGTGTTTGAAGCAGCTGAGTCTCGAATATAATTTGTATTTAGCGGACATACTGTGCCTAAATTTCAGCTGGGCCAAACGGAGTGCGCTGTTGATTTGAAGGACAAAGATGTCATCTTGGAGCAGAATTCAATCAACACGACTAGGATGCCCCCACATTTGAATGCTTGAATGAAGTTGTCAACCAGCCTGAGTATCCTATCGATGGTGCTGACTTGAAGCAAACCACTAACATGAAGATCTTGGCAAGCCAGAGTGTGGCTTGAAAGCCCAAAATTTTGATGATTTGGAAGTTCGATCTTTTTTCTTTACACTTGTGACTTGAGAGTCTTTGTTGTGATGATGTAAAAGTCTTTAACCTTGTTGACTTTGGAGTCTTGCACGAGTGAGCTATGGATTTTACTGACTTACGAGTCTCTCTTATTAATTTATGAGTCTTTATCTATCTTGACTTGGAAGTCCTTGATCTTGTTGATCTGTGAGTCTTTAACTTTCTTGGCTTGAGAGTCCTGCTTCCTGTTGACTTGTGAGTCATTGAATTTTGCTAGCGTAGGAGTCATTAATTTTGACTAGAGGGTCATGAACTCATGAATCTTTTATCGCGGGTTACTTGGGAGTCTTTTCTTTGGTGACCTAGGAGTGATTGCTTTTCTTCACCTTAAAATTTGATTTTGACAACTTGGTAGTCTTGAATTTGGCTGACTTGGAAGTCATCAATTTATTTGACTTGGAAGTCGGTTGGTCTGATGACTTAAGAGTCTGAAGTTTGTTGACTTGAAAGTCTTTGATTTTTGTTCACTTGGAAATCAGTGAATTTAGTGACTTGAGAGTCTTGAAATTTGTTGATTTGAGAGTCTTGAATTTTTGCTGACTTGCAAATCTTGTAGATTGCCGACTCGGAAGTCATTGTCTTCTTTTTTCTTGACAATAAATTTGGATGACTTGTGAGTCTATGACTTGAAAGTTTTGAATTTTGACTTGGGAGTCTTTAACTTTGGTGACTTGAGAGTTTGACTTGAAAGCCTAGGGTTTGAACTTTTACGAGTCTTTCGCGATGATGACTTGGAAGTCTTAGATTTTGACTTTGGAGTCTTTACTTTTGGTGACTTGAGAGTCTTTTAATTTCTTGAAAGTTTGGGATTTGGACTTGTGAGTCTTTGGTTTTGATGACTTGGAAGTCTTGGATTTTGACTTGGGAATTTTTTTTATTTTTGTGGATGACCTGGAAGTCTTGAATTTTGACTTGTAAGTCTTTTTTCTGTAGATGACTTGAAAGTCTTAAATTTTTGACTTATAAGTCTTGATGTGGATGACTTGGAAGTCTTGAATTTTGACTTGTGAGTCTTTTTTTTTTCGTGGATGACTTGGAAGTCTTGAATTTTTTACCTATGAGTCTTGATGTGGCTGACTTGGAACTTGGAAGTCTTGAATTTTGACTTGTGAGTCTTTTTTTTTGGATGACTTGGAAGTCTGAATTTTTTACTTGTGAGTCTTGATTTGGATGACTTGGAAGCCAACTACGATTACCTTCGGCTCATACCTTCGTCATGGCAGTGATGACAATTGGAGCTGTTAGCATGGAAGAAAAGATCGCCAAACTGGAGGCTACGTTGAGAATGTTTGCTAAGGAAAACGACGAGAAATACAAAAGAATCGACGAGTAAAGTAAGTCCAAATTTGTAAATACAAATTTCTGGCCTGAAATAAATAAAGTCAAGAAATTGAGAAACAAATATAATTGTATTAATTTCAAAGAATTTTTGGCACAATCTCTGTATTAAATACAATAAATTAGTCCTCTGATTCAATCTCCTGAAATTTGGGTGAGCCGAGGGCGCGAACGCTTGATCTCGATCTCGAGTAGCTAAAGAGCTCTATAACAGTTCTTGAGCTGAAGGTCTTGAGCGTTGATCTCTTTAGTGCTAGGTAGCTGGAGGCTGCTCGAAGGTTGACCGTTTGCAGATTGATTGTTGGTTGCAGTTCTTCAAGTTATTGGATGCAAGGGGCTTGAGTGCTTGGTCTCGATCGATGAACCAGATGAAGAAGATGATTGCAGTCTTTGATGTGAAAAACAGAAGTTGTTGAACTAGCAGGCGTTGGTCCTTGGCGCTTGATAGCTGGATGTCGCTTGTAGTTCGATCTTCTGAAGGCTTCGCAGGTATTGTCGAAGAACTCTGTAGCAATTCTTGATCTTGACGCGGTAGAGGCTTGGAGACTCGATCTTGAGCTTTTGCAGACTTCGATCCTTAGAGCTTGGTAGCCGGAGACTGCTAGCAGTTTGATCTTCTGAAGTCTCTGGAGTGCACAATGTCGAATGCCGCTGGGGGTAGACTGCAGAGTGTTTTGAAAATGAGGGAGAAGACCCTTATTTATAGGCTCTGGAGGTCTAGGGTTGCCTAGGTTTTGAGTCGGCTTTGGCTTGGGCCCAAATTAATTAATTATCTCTTTATTTAAAATAAATAAATAATTACTATTTTCTGCATCATAATTGACACGTTTCATGATGATATTGGCGATAATGTATTTTCATTTAAAATCTAATTAAATGGACCACCGTAATTAATTTAACACGTGGCGGGTGATAATTGGCCGCATAAATTTAATTTTTTTCCACGTGTCATTTTTTAATCGGTCGACAAATTTTTTCCTCCTACACATACCTTTAGAATGATTTAAATACACTTACATCTCACTTTATTAATGATTTAGAAGAAATGCAAGATGGTTAAGAGTCATCTTGTCTCAAGATGTCTATCATTTTCGTTAAGTTAATTAATGAGATTAATTAAACAAATTGTGCATTTCAATTCAGTTAACTGTTTGTGTTTTGCAGGACTCAAGCAGAGCAACGACCATCATACATCAGTCTAGTATGTTATGTATATAAAGCACTTATGTGACAATTTTAGTTACTCAAAATTACTCTTGGGTTACCTACCGGGCTAAGTTTTATCAGGTCGACCGATGCGTTGACATTATTAATAGTAGGAATAATAATATTATTATTATCATAGCTATTCATTCCTTAATTTATTTAAAGTTTTGATTTATTCCATCTCTCTATTTTATTCCAAGACTTTACATTAGTATTATTGGGTTTTAGTGGGAATAAATTTAGTATAGGAGTAGGGCTGTTCATCGGTTTAAAACCGAACCAAACCAGGCGAACCGAATAAATCGAAAGCCGAATAAGGGGTAAAGTCCAAACCGAAAACTGAACCGAATAAAACTGGTTCTGTTCAGTGTTCAATTTATTCAGTGTTGAACCGAATAATGCACATTGTTTATGGTTTTTCATCGAAACCGAATAAGGCCTAAAGTTCAAACTGAAAACTGAACGGAATAAAAATTGGTTCATTTGGACCAGTTCGGTTCGGTTCTCGGTTTATTCGGTTCAAAACCGAATAATCACACCTAGGAGGAAGGAGTTGGTAGTTATACTAAGTTAAATTGGACCTTTAATTAAACCCACACCCATTTGTTATAGAAAACGAACGTCACATACAATTGTCTAGCTGCCTCCCTTCCCTCTGTCTCTCTTCAAAGCTCAAACTCTCTCTCTGCCTCTGTTTGTTCTGTCTCTCAATCGACGTCGACAGCCTCTCTGTGCGCTGTCGGAAGTTGCATGGACCACCGGAGCCACGCCCGTCCTGACGTCGATGGCGGGACCCCCAGCTGGCTACCAAGTCTTCCTCCTCTGTTTCTCTCTCGGTATGTCTGGGTCGTTCTGTCAGCCACAACCCCTCTCTATCTGTGTCTTCGCCGGCCACCAGCTGGATACCGCTAGTCGCGGGCGGCGGTCGCAGCCCCCGTCGGCGTCCATCGCCACCATCATCTCTTGGTTCTCCTTTCTCCCTCCCTTTATTTGAGGTAAACCCTAATTTCTTCCAAGTCAGAATTTCAAGTCTTAACTTTGTAAATTGTTGTTTCTTCAGTTCAATTCAGATTATAAGTTTAATATTCTGTCAAATTATCAATTTGGAAGTGTGTAAGAGATAAATTGGGTATGAAAGTGTTGAATTTTTGGGGAGAGACTAAGGGGATGAGTAGATTGTGCAATATTGTGATTTGCATGCTATTTTTAAGGCTTCATCTACTACCAAACTAAAGTTTGAATGCTGAAAGTATAATGCATGTGAGTAGAGTAGTGTTTGATTGATTCAATTGGTGAAAATTGGGTTTAAAAATTAGTCAGGTGAAGGAATTTTGTTGTTAGGGAGTATTAATCATTTAAATTAAACCTTTGGGTACACTACTTTGATACTAATGGACTTGCATGTACTTTAGAAGGGAATTTATGGCCACTTTGAGTGAACTACTCACTGTTTCATATAGGTACAATAAAGTTTTATTTGTGAAAAGTTAGCTTGAGACATGAGAATGGTGAATTTAGTGGGGAAGACAAAAAGTAGACTTGGATTTAATAA
This sequence comes from Portulaca oleracea, assembly GCA_029582165.1. NCBI lineage: Eukaryota > Viridiplantae > Streptophyta > Magnoliopsida > Caryophyllales > Portulacaceae > Portulaca > Portulaca oleracea. The sequence goes on from CM055874.1 coordinate 37,571,490, forward strand.
GGATTGATATATATATTGGTAAATCGGGACAACCAGGACGTCCCGTATACAAAATTATTGTGGAAAATAATAGCCTTAGGTAATGGCCTTCATACGAACTTTGAATTTTGATGTTTCGATAAGTATAACTCAAGTTATAGTGATTTTACTTTGGGTGATCGGCTTATATACGATTTTGGATAACAAGTTTTCAAGGACATTTTAAGGATCTAAGGAAACTTTATTGATCTAAGTGTTCAACATAAAAGTGGTAGTATAATCCGCAAGCTTTTCGGAATGGGGTCTTATGCGTCCATCGAATGTCGGGGGAATAAGTTATGACTCGCCAAAGTAAGGCTCCCAACCATGTCAAACCGGAATTTTATTTCACCAAGTCTGTTTTTAAAGCCAATTATTGTGTCTTCTGAATACTTTCTGATTTTGAGGCCAACATCAAAGTTGTAGGTTGTAACTCAAGCTTTCCATAGGCTGCTTATACACACCCAACCGATGTCTAGAACTTAAGTTATGATTTTTCAAAGTATCACTCCCGACTATTCATTATTGCAGGCCAGCCTTGGTATTTCATAAATGTCATGTCTTTACACTTGTTTTTGGCCTTAACTCTCAACTGGATAGACGTAGAACATATTTTTAGCTTTCTGAAAGGTCCTTTTATGAAGTTTTTAGAGGTCTATAGAGGAAGTTATGTCTTCCGCAAACTTACTACAAAGTCCCAAAAATTCACCAATCTTTTAGTTAAAAGTTTACATTTATTAAGTTAACTAGAAGACTTCCTCCTTGCCAAGGATCCCATTTGATTCACTTTAATGTTCTTATCTCAAGTATGATCCATGAGGTCGTTGTTGCTCCATGTTCGAGTCCAGTCAAGCTTTTCAAGTCGCTTTAAGTGCGAGTTCAATTCGTAAGGTACGCATATTGCCTGTACCCTTCTTAAACTCTTTTATTTGAGTTTAATAAGCAAGTGTAATGATATTGAGAATGAATAAGGTTTACTTGTTTTATCATGTAAGTATGGCCCCGACCCATTGTTATTTGTGCCATTGAGCACTCTCACAGTAAATACCTGACCTAGTGTCAACCCATCCGGATCTCCCAATCGGTCCGGGTATGCGCATACGGAGGTTTAGACCGATGATAGCAAAGCAGGGGACCATTAAAGATAATAATATGGCAAGCATGTTTATTATTGTTCATGGTTGTTTATTGTTTTATTGTTTGCAAAATGAATTGAAATGCGCGCTTTTTGGGATTGTTGTGTATTGTTTAGAGTCATACATATGTGGTTGGTGTTTAGTTGTGATTGATAAGCCTTGTCTATATTTGTGAACGACGGTAATACCTTCGGATTGTATTTCCGGTGCATTAATCATTGGGTTATGAGTTGTTTAGTGATAATCCAGTGATTATGATAAATCTGGGGGTGTTACATATATATTATGTTATTTATATATATATGGTCCAATATATTGATTTCAAAATATTTGTTTGGACGTTAGTTATATGAGTTATATCATACTATAATATTTAAGTAATCAATTTTTTATGTGATATCATAATATTTAATTGGAAAACCTTGTGAAGTGTGATTTGCCGGTCCAGTCCTGTTATTTTTGGGCCAACATTGTAGAGTCCTTTTAAAAAATGCATCAACATTCATGTTAGACAACGATATTATAAATTTAGTCAAAATGCATACCTGCGAAAGACAATTTTTTTTTTCTATTTACAAATCGTGGCTCTTCTATGAAAACTCAGTAAAGAAAACTGAATTATTAGTGTTGTCCTTATCAAAATAGACACTTTTAAAAATATTTTTTATTTTGGTTTTTGTTTTTGATTTGACAAAGTGATATATGAGCCTCTTCATTCTCTCCTTATTTTATTTACTAGCATGCTGGGGCTTTTTATACTACTATCTCTATTCTTGATTTGGTCCTTAAACTAAGATAACTTTTTTTAAACAAAAAAAAAATCGTGGACCAGAGGCGGAACCAGAACATTCTGTTAAAGGGAATCATCCAAGACGTAATACGTAATATTAAAATAGTTAAACATTCAAATTCTTAAGTTGTAAAACATTCCACGTAAATTCAATATTTAAAACTTTTCGGATAATATCCTAAATTGTCAATTTTACTATTTCAAGTTTTAAGTAAACCTTACTACAATGTTTTGGATCCAAGATTTTTTTAATTATTAATGTTCTTAAGAGACTATTTTTTCCTCAAAAATAAAAGTAATAGTGCTGGGATTCACTCATGAGCAAAAAAGTCCCATATCGGAAAAGTAAAGAGAAAGGACATAATATATAAGTCAAGTGGGCTACCCCTCTTAACACCAATTGGTTTTAAGATGGAACCTCACTTAACTTGTGTACCATGGGGCCTCGGTTGAAGTGGGCTCCCGCATTGGATCCCCCAACAAGTGGTATTAGATCCGATGGTTCGTTCGACTGAGCGCGCGCAAGGTGCGGGAAGATCACCATGGTCAGGAGCTGTGACCAAAGCGCGTGCGCGGCTGGGTCTCCTGAATGCGCAGAGTGGTGGCATTAGACTCAGGTGGAGTAGGGTGCGGCTATAATGGGCTCCTGATGATGACTTGAAACCTTGGTAAAAAGAGGCTTCCGATCAAGGGGGAGAGACTCATGTGTGAAGGGGAGATTGTTGGGATTCACTCATAAGTAAAAATTATCTAACACTGTACAATTTGTATTATAATAATTTTATAGTAGTTAGGGGTGGTTGGGGCTCCTTTGGCTCCCTGTAATTTCGTCACTGTCATGGGCCTTGGGCTGTCGCCACTTGGGCCTACCTCCAGGAACGACCCTAACGACTTGATTGATATTATGAGAATATTGGATAAAATGAGATATGTGAAACCAGTAAATGTCCAGATACATTGTAAGTATGGTTTTCGTAAAATTTAAGAATAAGTTAAGATTTGGAGTATGTCATGGTGTTTGTATACCAGTTAAAACTTAAGTGTGACCATGTTGTGTAAGTTATGTTTCGGTTTATTTGTTTACTATCTGATTTCTTTTATTGCTTTAAACGTTCCGCACTAATAACTGTTAGAGAAAAGTGAGTAGCAAGGTAACAGCGGAAGCGAATAATAGAATCGAAAACGAGATGACGGATATTACGACAAAATTTAGGAACGAAAAATAAGCGATAAAATCAAACACTGCAGTGCGTGGAAACCAAGAACTGAGAAAAACCCACTGACGGCGATGACCGAAAATAATCCACTATGAGAAAGGAGGAGTACAACCTGATCACTATCACAGGGTGTGATACGATCCACAAAGGAGATTACAATAACAATCTCTCAACACTCAACTCACAATCTTTCAGGATACACTGGGGAAAATATTGGTGAGACCCCTTTCTCTCTCAATATTTTCTCTCTCTCTAGCTCTCTGTGTTTGCCGATGTGTTTTTGGTGGAGAAACATGCACCCTATTTATAGGGAGAACTCCCTATAACCTAACTTGACTCCCACTCCAAATAGATTTAGAATCTAATACAATTAGGAAACCCAACACAATAAGGAAACCTAAATAATATCCTAATACAATTAGGAAACAAATAACTGTGAGATCAAGAGATTTGGTGATTTTAGGACACTTTCTTAACAAACTCCACCTTGGACTAAAATCAACGAATCATCGGTCTAGATAAACATCTTGACTGTCGCCATCAACACGCCCCTCCGCAGGGCTCTCACATGCTTAGAACACCAACTAAGTCCAAACAATGTTCGAACTTAGCTATAGATAGAGGCTTGGTTAACATGTCTGCAGGATTATCAGAAGTATGAACCTTCTTCACCACGATCTCTTCTGCAGCAACTATATCTCTGATGAAGTGATACCTGACGCTTATATGCTTGGTCTTCGAATGATAAGTGTCATTCTTTGTTAGATGTATAGCACTGATCGTGCGAATAAACCACGCCTCGCCTGTGGTACTCCAAGCTCCATGACCAATCCTCAACCGGATGGCCTCCTTCACTCCTTCCGGCAGAATATATTCAGCCTCTGTAGTAGACAAGGCTGCTATAGATTGAAGTGAAGCTTTCCAAGATATTGCTCCTCCACACATGACGAACACATACCCTGAAATTGAGCGTCTCCTATCCAGATCTCCACCATAATCAGCATCAACATAACCTGCAACATCAGACGTTGCAACACTACCTCTATCATACAGGATACCCTTCTCCAAAGTACCCTTCACATAGCGAAGGATTCACTTCACTCCTTCCCAATGCTTCTTCCCTGGATTCTACATATATCTACTCACCACACTAACTGGGTGGGACAGGTCAGGTCTAGTACACACCATAGCATACATCAAACTACCAATTGCACTAGCATAGGGAATATTAGACATCCTCCTTACCTCCAAATCAGATTTAGGATGCTTCTTGCATAACTTGAAGTGTGCGGCTAAAGGAGTTGAAAGCGCTTTACGCTTTCTCATGTTGAATCATCAACACCTTCTCCAGATATTTCTTCCGAGACAGAACAACTTCCCGCCTTTCTATCCCTTTGGATCTCCATACCCAAAATCTTCTTCGCGCTCGAGGTCTTTCATCTCAAACTCTGGTTGAGTTGAGATTTCACTTCTTTATTAGTGACATGTCCCCTGAGGCAATCAACATGTCATCCACATACAATAATAAATAAATGAAAGACCTTTCTTCAAATTGCTGTAGTACACACAATTATCATAGTGACTTCTTATGTACCCTTGCCTACCATAAAGGTATCAAACCTTTTGTACCATCTGCAGTGCTGTTTAAGTCCATACAAGGACTTCTTAATCTGCATACTGCTAGTTTACGAGAACGATGAAACCCTCTCGTCGCCTCATATATATTTCCTCCTCCAACTCGCCATGGAGGAAAGTCTCTTGACATCAAGTTGCTCCAACTCCAAATCAAATAGAGCAACAAAGGCAAGCAAGGTGCGGATCGACATATGCCTCACGACTGGCGAGAATACTTCGTTGTAGTCGATTCCTTCTTTCTGGTTGCAACCCCTTACCACTAATCTGGCCTTCCACCTTGCACTTTCTACACCAGGGATACCTTCCTTTCTCTTGTACACCCACTTCGCAGTAAGAGTTCGTCGCCCTTTAGGCAACTCACATAGTTCCCATGTATGATTTTTCTGCAGACTCTCCATTTCCTCTTGCATAGCTCCTATCCAATTTGAGGCATTCGGACAAGAGATGACCTCCTGATAGGTAGAAGGTTCAGCACCTTCAGGAGTCTCCTCTGCAACACTCAGCGCATAAGCAATCATAACATCATCTTCTTCAGTATATCGCGCTGGTCTCCTGATCTCCTCCCGACGATCTCTAGCATGCATGGTTGTTCCTCCACCGAGGAACATTCATCTCAATCTCGTGCTCATCAACTCGAGTTTGTTCAGAGCATCGTAGTTTGCTCCTCGATTGCAGTTTCCAGCAGCCTCCACTCGAGCCGCTTCCACCTCGAACACCATTCTTCCTGCATCCTTCTCCTGATTTCCTGCATCATCAGAAGTACCGGTAGATTCCATTCCAGATAACATAGCAGTTTTATTAAAGGTTACATCTCTAGACTTAATAACTTTCATCAAATCAGGACACCACATTCTATATCCCTTAGACTCAGACCCGTAACCTAGAAACATGCATTTAACAGCCCTGGGAGACAGCTTCCCATCATTCACATGGACATATACAGGACATCCAAAAATTCTCAAGTTAGAATAATTAACTGGATTACCTGTCCATACTTCCTCCGAATCGTATTCGATAGAGGCATGAGGTGATCTGTCACAGTAGTGCAAGAGATATCACCTCCGCCTGCATGATTTGTTCTTCCAAAGCCCTGCATTCGAGAGCATGCAGCGGGCTTTCTCCAGGAGTGTCCTGTTGATTCTCTTGGCTACCCCGTTTTGCTGAGGCTTACCCACCAAGGTTCGATGCCTCGCAATCCCACGCCTCGCAGACCAAGAAATTCAGAATCAACAAACTCCAACCCATTGTCAGTCCTGAGTTTCTTGATTTTCCTGCCTGCCTGGTTCTCCACCAAAGCTTTGAACTTCTTGAAATATGAGAATGTCTCATTCTTGTGCCGCAGGAAATAAACCCAAGTCTTCCTCGAGAAGTCATCCACGAATGTCAACATGTAGCGCTTGCCACCCAAAGGATGGCACTCTAGCGAGACCCACAAATCAATGAATATAATCAAGGATCCTCATTGTTGTATGTTTAGCCCTTGAAAAGCTAACCCTCTTCGCTTCCGTAGACACGGTGATCGCAAAACTCTAACTCCGATCTTTGCGCCTTTCAAGGTATCCTTCTCGCTCAACATTGACATTCTTTCTCGCCCATGTGGCCTAGTCTCATGTGCCATAGTTTTGTCTTTGTCGGACTCATCAAGATTTAGGATCGCACGCAGATCCTCGTCACCATGACCCTCGCAGATGTATAGACCGCCTTCCCGATTCCTTCATAAGAACCATGGAACCCCTGCACACTTTCAAAACACCATCTTCTCCTTTGTACCTGCAGCCATTAGCTTCAAGAGTACCCAAAGAAATTAAATTTCGAGTCATGTTAGGGATATGACGAACCTCCTTGAGAGTTCTAACGATGTCATCATGAGTCTTGATTTTGATGCTACCGATTCCTGCAACCTTGCAGGCTGTGTCGTTACCCATGACTACGACCCCGGTGTCAACACTCTCATAAGACTCGAAACAGTCCTTATGAGGACACATATGATAGGTGCACCCCGTGTCAAGAACCCACTCATCTCTAGCTATCCTACTCGATGTGGTAGCCAAGGCATCATCCGTAACTACAAACCCATCACCATCTGACTCGAACTCTACGCAGTTTGAGGTACCAGGTTTGGTGTGATTATTCTTATCCTCCTGCTTCTCGTCTCTCTGTTTTTCCCAACAGTCTCTCTCTATATGCCCCATCTTACTACAGTAGTTACACTTCTTATTCTTGTGAGGATTCCTAGACTTTGAACGGTGTTTAGACCTCCCTCTAGACCCGTTTCCCTTACATTCAGTATTTCTACCCCTTACAACCATAGCATCACCACCCTGGTCATCACCATCGGTATCAAGTTTCTCCTTAGACAGTAAACTAGCCTTTACTTCACTAAGGTTAAGGTCACCACGATTCCCATACAACATGATTTCCTTAAATTGTTTATGTGATGCAGGTAGGGACAGAATTAAATGAAAAGCCTTATCCTCATCAGTGTGTTTTATATCCGTTGATTCCAATTCAGTAATAATAGAATCAAATTCACTAAGATGTGCCTGAATAGAAGTACCTTGGGGCATCTTCAACCTGTAGAATTTCTCCTTCATTCGGTACTTGTTTGCACGACTCTTCGACATGTACAGCTCTTCCAGTTTGGTCCAGAGCACCCGAGGTTTCTCGATATGCATCACCTCTCTCTGAATGTGCTCCGCCAAGCACAGCTGAATCCCTGCCAGAGTCTTATCTTCAAGCTTCTTCCACTCCCTTGGAGTCAGATTCCCCTTGATATCCTTCTGGAGTTTTTGGAATTCATCATCGCTCATTGTCGCATCAGTCTTCGTGTCGGGATACTCAATCACATCCCATAACCCGTCTTTGAATCAGTACCGCCTTCATCTGCAGTCTCCACATAGTAAAACTCCTCGTTCCATCAAATTTTGGAATATCACACTTCATGATTGAAGCCATCTCCACCTTGCTCTGATACCACTTGTTAGAGAAAAGTGAGTAGCAAGGTAACAGCGGAAGCGAATAATAGAATCGAAAACGAGATGACGGATATTACGACAAAATTTAGGAACGAAAAATAAGCGATAAAATCAAACACCAGAATTATGTGGGAAACCGAAGAACTCGGAGAAAAACCCACGGACGGCGACAGCCAGAAAATAATCCACTATGAGAAAGGAGGAGTACAACCTGATCACTATCAAAGGGTGTGATACGATCCACAAAGGAGATTACAATAACAATCTCTCAACACTCAACTCACAATCTTTCAGGATACACTGGGGAAAATATTGGTGAGACCCCTTTCTCTCTCAATATTTTCTCTCTCTCTAGCTCTCTGTGTTTGCCGATGTGTTTTTGGTGGAGAAACATGCACCCTATTTATAGGGAGAACTCCCTATAACCTAACTTGACTCCCACTCTAAATAGATTTAGAATCTAATACAATTAGGAAACCCAATACAATAAGGAAACCTAAATAATATCCTAATACAATTAGGAAACAAATAATTGTGAGATCAAGAGATTTGGTGATTTTAGGACACTTTCCTAACAATAACTAAAATAAATTTCAAAATGATTCTTTCATTATAGGGGTATACATGCTGAGTTTATCTCACTCTTCGAATTTCTTTTGTTTCGTTATTAGGAAATCCGACTAAAAGTAAAGGCAAAGTATTCGAAGGACGAATCCCTAGGCTCGCGTAAGACGACAAAGGTGATTGGGAGTCTCTTGCTTTAAATGAAGGAGACTTGGTTTTATATTGGTCATGTATAATAATGGATCTATGAGTTTATATTGAGGAGTACTTAAGTTCAAGTATGTATAATGATGGTTTGTGATGTTTTTAAGTTAAACTCATGTTGTGGTTATATGTTTTGGGATAGAGTATAGCCTTGTCCACTTTCGTGGACGGCGGTAATATCCTCAGGTGCTATTTCCACTACGCTAATCATTAGGTTAGGTGAGTCATTAGCTTAATCTATTGATTAATAACTTAGGGGTTACACTAGAGTACAAGAGCTACAACTCAAAGGGAGGGAGCAGAGGAGAAGTAGTGAAGTGAAAACCATACCAAATGGATTGGTGATTAGGACACCAGTTGGACACAGCTTCAGACAAACTGCTGCTATTGCTCGTAGTAACACTGAATCACGAGCTCAAAAGTATTTGGAATAAAGTTAGAACAAAGTCATAACACTGAATCACCAGTTTGAATCTAATGCAAATTTTACATCAAGTAAACCCTAACCAATATTGGGGTACCAAAAATTAACCATAAACTAACCAAAATTTGCAATTAAACCTTAACTAAACCCTAAATTTATATACAAAATTAACCAAAGATTTTTTGACTATGACATCAAATTCACAAAACCCAAATTTTAACTTACCTTCAAGTGATTTGGGCAGTACTCTCTGGTGGACGGCTGACAGATGGGTGACATCGGCGGCTGACGAAAGAGGGGGTGGCGGACGAACAGTCTTGCGTCGGGGAAGGCAAAGGAAGGCAGGGGAATGGGGCTTGTTCGACTGGAAGGAAAAAGAAAGGGGAAGGCATATTCGACGGAAAAAGGGCTTGTTCGACTGGGGGAAGGCAGATTCGACGGTGGAAGGAAAAAGAAGGTAGAAGCTGGCCTGGAAGAAGCCCGACTGGAAGGAAACTGGAAGAAGCTCGAGTGGAAGGAAATGGAAGCCAGATTCGACGGCTGGAAGAAGCTGGGAAGGGGGCTTGTTCGACTGGAAGGAGAAAGAAGGGGGAAGGGTTTCGCAAAAAAGAAAAACGAGTAATTCCATTAGCCCAGCGCCCCAGCTATTGTGAGCAATTTTTTTTAAAAAAAAATGGACCGAGCGACGGACTGATCCGTCGCAAGGTCCTACTTTTTCGCCAAATCAGCCACAAATTAACGTGGGTCAGGGCGACGAACATTTTCGTCGCTAAAATGCAAGTTTTTAGTAGTGATGCCAAGCACGTATAAGCAAGACATATTACGGAGACTCTTCGCCCATGAACAAGAGAAGAGAAGTGTGATTGAGTATATCCCAGAGTTCGAGCAACTCTTGATTAAAAGTGACCTCCAAGAGCAACCCGAACAGACCATGATGCGATTCTTGGATTTGGGACCACTAAAATCTAATTTTATTTTTTTGGACCCCTTGAATCCAAAATGAAAGTAGTCATTATTGCTATACAATTGATGAAAGTAGGGATTATTAGAATCCAATTTTCATATATTGGACAATGGTGGACCGTACTTTCACTTTGTATTCTGGTGGTCCAAAAAAAAAAAAAAATTGGATTGTAGTGGTACCAAATCCACCTCCACATTCTTCTTATTTTTTTCATTCCTACACTATATTGTTTTTGTTTTTTTCATTGCTGCCCCTAGAAAGTTAATGAATTGTAGTTTCTAAAACATTTTTTAAATTATTTTTTTGAGACTCCGAATAATTATTATGATTTTTTAAAAATAATAAAAGTGAAAAAATCGTAAAAAATAGTAAAAAAAATGAAAATGTTTTTGGGAGAAACGCTGTAAATTCATTAAAAATCATTGTAAAGTGTTATACTAAGTTTTGAATCAAATGCAACACAAAATCTATGATTCTCTCGAAAATATCCCACTACAATCCAATTTTTTTTTTGGACCACCAGAATACAAAGTGAAAGTACGGTCCACCATTGTCCAATTGGTGAAAGTAGGGATTATTAGAATCCAATTTTCCTATATATATATATATATATATATATATATATATATTGGAAAATTGGATTCTAATAATCCCGTCTTTTACGAATTGGACAGCAATAATCCCTACTATCAATTTGGATTCTAGTGGTCCAAAATAAATAAAATTATATTCTGGTGGGATGCCACCGAGTCAAGTGGTTGTGACTCGGTGGTTTGCTGACGTGTACTTGCGAGAGTCTGTTTGACCAAGAATTCAGGCCACCAGAACATAATCAATTATAAAATGGGACCACCAAAATACAATAAGTATGTCAATGAGACTACTAGAATACAGTAGCAATTTAAATGGGACCATTAGAATACAACTAAAATAATAATTTCTTGGTCAAACACACTCTCACCAGTGCACTTCAGCAAACCATCGAGTTACTACCACTTGACTCGGCGGTGTTCCAGCAGAATACAATTTTATTTTATTTTGGACCAACAGAATCCAAATTGATAGTATGAATTATTGCTATCCAATTCGTGAAAGTTGGGATTATTATAATCCAATTTTCCTATATATATATATATATATATATATATATATATATATATATATATATATATATGTTGCAAAGTAAAAACATGCTATATTAACTAACTTGGAAAAAAAGAAATACAAGTTGTGTATTTGTTGCAATAGGTTGCAAATGTCTGAAAGACATATGTACATAAAAATTTATGTACATATGTCTTTCAGACATTTGCAACCTATTGCAACAACATGCTCGTTGCATAAGCTATTGTTTTTTTTTTTTTTTTGCAACGACAATATTGTTGTGAATGATGTCTTGTCGATATTTACAACTTATTGCAACAACATGGTCGGTGCGAAAGTTAGTGTCTTTGGCTAGAATAATGACATTGTGAATGATGCCTCATAGATATTTATAACTTTGCAACAACATGCTTGTTGCAAAAGTTAGTTTTTTTTTTTTTTTTTTTTTTGCAACGACAATATCGTTGTGAATGATGTCTTGCAGATATTTATAACTTGTTGCAACAACATGATCGTTGCGAAAACAAGTGTCTTTGGTAACAACAATGTCGATGTGAATAATGCCTCATAGATAGTTGCACCTATTACAACAACATGGTCCTTGCAAAAGCTAATGTCTTTGGCAACAACGTTGTTGCCATAATTAGTCATATGTATTGCAATGACATTTGTTGTTGCCTGTCAAATTAGATCTGACATCCTTTGAAAAGATTAATGACAACGACACAATATTCGCAACAACAAAAGTCGTTGCAAAAAATGCTTTTTAGCAACGATATAAGTCGTTGCGGATGTCTTTTGCAATGCCCGTACAGGCAACGACCCCGCAACAACTTTAGTCGTTGCCAAAAACATTTATTGCATCGACAAATAGTGTTACCAAAAAGGGGTTTTTAGTAGTGTATATAACAAGTCATTGTATATAACTATATATTGATAAATTAATGATCATTGATTTTAAAATTTGACGGGCACAATTTTCTAAATGACAAACAATATGAAACGAAAAGAGTACAATTTTTATAAAATCTTTTGTACGCCTATATTTCTATAATTTAAAAATATTATTAAGACAAATTATCTCGGAAAATATCTTGAAAAAATGATATTCTAAATCAACATTACACTTAGTTTTACTAAAAATAAATAAATAATTGTATAATTGTTTTGTCTAATATTCATTAGTAAATCTGATGTAATCCACTTTTATCCATTATTGGATATGTAATATATCGCTTTTCTATCCATGATAGCGGGCGCTTCATCCCTTACGGCCTGCTTGAGAAAGGGGTAAAGGAGGGTCCTTATTCTTTCTTACCCTCGCTTGGGAAGAGAGTGAGAGAGGGTAAGAGGGAGTGAGGTTTACACCCCTTTACCCTTCTTAACCCTTGTTTTTTTAACACCCCAAATTGGGGTGTAAGGAGGTGTTTAATTAAGTTATAAGATACCTACAATGGGAAATGACCATAATACCCTTAACCCTAATTGAATTACATATAATATGAAATGATAAATATGTCAATTAACATTTTATTATTATGAACTCTCCAAATTGTTCTCCCAAGCAAGGGAAAGTAGTTTATCCTTATGAACCCTCCCATACTCTCACCCTCCTTTACTCTTATAAACTCCTACACTCCATTTTTAACTGCCCTTCCAAACAGAGCCTTAGATAAAAGGATGGGTACGGTGATGCATTGTTCCATTATTTTGTTCCATTCAAAAAGATATAAATTTATATCCAGATTTGTTTTATTTAAGTAATACAATATCAGTAAATTTCTAAATGAAAGAAACCACTATTTCCATTATTTTGTTTGGTTTCTAGTTTCTACACATGAGTGCCTAGATATTAGGCTCCATTCTTTTGCGGTGCATTAGAATTTTGAAAAGTATGATAAATTGTGGTAGGTTGTGATAAAAATTATGATAGGTGGACTGTCATATTTTAATTTAAAATTAGAAAAAATAAATAATATTTTTAAGTTAAAAAAATTAGGAAAGAGAAATTATATTTTAATTTGAAATTGGAAAAAAATTAAATTATAGTAGGTGGATTGTGGTAAAAAGTTTTAAATTTTAATAAAAAGAAAAAGGTATGTTGTGGTGAATTGTATTGGAAATTCAAAAAATGTGGTATGGTATGGATCCGCAACCCAACCAACCGTGGAAAAGAACGGGGTATTAATCAAGCATGCATGCAATGACTCGACTGGAAATTAGTTGTCCTTGCGCCTTGATGTAGTCTCACCTAATTGAAACAGGATACTAATCGTCTTATCTAATTCAAATATTACCCCCGTTCTAAAATATTTGTCAAATTGACTAAAATTTGATCGTTAATTTTACATAAGTAATAAGTAGATATAACATAAAATTAACAGCATTAATTTTAATAAATACTAGGAATCAACCCTCCGTACATCGCACGGAGGGAACTAAATTTGTTACTTTTGAAATTTTATAAAAGTCATGGATAAGTAACTGTCCATACAAAGTAAACCAAACGAAATATTAATGAAATTGTTACATGGAAAACATCATAATAAATTATTCCGATAAAACATGTAATTTGGCAATAGAAAATTTCCTAAAATGACAATAAACGTTGACCACGGCGAGTTGCATGATGCATCATCCTTCCTTACGTGAACGTTTGTAATTCCAATTTGGGTGGGTTAAGGCTGGGGTTTGTTTTAAGGCCGAGCTGGATTCTGCTGAAGGCATAGCACAGTTGAAGACACACAAAAAGGTGGAACTGGATAACACACACCATCTCAGGTAATTTCTTTTCAGTTACAAAATTTTTTAAAAAAAACTGGTTAACATTCAAGAGGTTATAAGACATGATTTATTCATACGATATGATAGGCAATCCAATTGAACATGATAACAGGTAAAATAAAATAGCAGCAAAATATGATAACCAGTTAAACAGGTCTAATAAATAGAGATAAGCAATTGAGTTGAACATGATAACATCTAAAATAAAATACCAGTAAAATATGATAACCAGTTGAATGCAATGCAAACAATTGTAACACTTGTTATTTTTGACAGACTGGTTTGTTCTATATTGTTGTAACAATTACTTTGTTGATGGTCTGATAAATAAGTCAAAAAAAAATTTAAATTTAGCAACACTCAAACATTAAGAACCGTCAAAAACAAAATATGTATGTAAAACTTACTGACGGGGGAGGTAAAAGATCCTGGCAATATGACCATGAAGTGTGACAAATTTGATCTTGATTGCTCGTGACAGTAGATGAAAAAGGGTTAATCTTTAGAAATATTAATAAAAGATCCTGACAATATGACTATGAAGTGTGAAAAATTTGATCTTGATTGCTCATGATAGTAGATGAAAAAGGGTTAATCTTTAGGAATATTAGTAAAAGATCCTGACAATATGACTAACAGATGCATTGTATTTATATGCCTACAGAAACTCATTAATGTAATTGATCTAAATGCAAGAAATATGTTGGCAACTAATTAGTTAATGGATTATTGTATCTTGGCGGATATTTAGATGATTAGTTGAGATACGGACTGTTAAGAATTAGTAAATTAAAAGAAAATCAGTCACAGTTGTTATTTGAATTCTAAAATAAAAGAAAATAGGAAAAAATATACAATTTCTGCACTGTGATTGGTAATAAAAGAAAATAAAATAAAAATATACAATTTTATGCGAAGGTCATAAAAGACAATAGAAAAATAAAATTATACAATTTTCTGCATTGTGATTAGTCAATACTCCTAGAAACGCTCCCATGGCTTTATTCAGTGGGACCCACAAAGATTTCTATTATTATTATTATTATTATTATTATTATTATTATTATTATTATTATTATTATTATTATTATTAGGCTTCAACCCGTGCGATGCACGGAGTGAACTCAATTAGTTACTTTTGAAATTTTATAAAAGTCATGGATGTGAAACTTACAAATAAATATTGAGGAAAACGTTTATGAATGTCAAACTTATTAATGGGGAATGTGAAGGATTATGTCTATATGATTCTAAAGTGCGATAAGATTGATCTTGCTTACTTCTGACTGTAAATGAAGTAAGGTTTAATTTTGGGATATTTAGTATGTTGTTTGTAAAAGTAGATGCATAATAATAGGTTAATATCCGGGAAACAGATATAACCTCTAACAGATGTGTTATATTCATATAGATATCTCATTGATCTAACCGCAAGGGTCATATTAATAATCTAATTGGTAATGGTTTTGAAGTGTTTCGGATATTATGGTCATTAGTTATGGACAATTTGTTTTAGTGGTGTAATTAAATTAAAATTGAATACTACTGTTTAAGATTTCATAGGACTCGTTTAAGGATATATTTTTTGATTTCTTAAATTGTAAATAAAATCTGGAAAGAAATAGAAAATAAAATACAATTAAAATTAAAATTGAATACTACTGTTTTGAAACTTAGTAGGACTTGTTTCGAATGTAACTGCTATCAAGCAGACGTGGATTAATGATATATTTTTTAATTTATTTCATTGTAAATAAAATCTGCAAAGAAATAGAAAATAAATACAATTTAAATTAAAATTGAATACTACTGTTTGAGATTTAGTAGGACTCGTTTTGAGTGTAACTGCTGTCAAGCAGACGTGGATTAAGAATATATTATTTAATTTGTTTAAATGTAACTGGAAAAAAAAAATTGAAAATAAAATACAATTTACTGCGCTGTGATTGGTTTAGACTTCGAAAATCGCTTCCATGAATTTATTTCATGGGGCCAGCAATGATTTCAATTATTATTATTATTATTAATGTTATTATTATTATTATTATTGTTATTATTATTATTACTATTATTATTATTATTTTGTCAAAATAATTGCTAATATTTGGACCAAAATAATTTAATTCAGTATTTATCTATGTTCTGATTGGTCGAAATCCCTACAATTAATCTCCTTTCTCCATTTAACGGGACCCACAAACTTTATTATTAATATTATATAGATACATATTATTGTTATTATTATTATTATTATTATTATTATTATTATTATTATTATTATTATAGGCAACACCAAAATAATTACTGTTATTTGGACCAAAATAATTTAATTCAGAGTCCAAAGGAGTCAAGGATTAGTGATATTTTCTAGTCTTTTTAATTTTAAAATAAAATCCAGATTGAAAATTTAAAAAAAAATTGAAAATAGAAAAAAAAATATATAATTTTCTACGATGTGATTGACCAATTCCCCTACAGTCACTCCCGTGGCTCTATTTCATGGAACACACAATGATTTCCATTATAATATATATTATATATTATTATTATTATTATTATTATTATTGTTGTTGTTGTTGTCAACACCAAAATAATTTAATCCAGAGTCCAAAGGAGTTAAGGATTAGTGATCATTTCTGTTTCTTTAATTTTTAAATAAAATCCACATTAAAAATTAAAAAAAAATTGAAAATAGAAAAAAATATAATTTTCTATGTTGTGATTCGTCAATTATGCTAAAGTCACTCCCGTGGATCTATTTCATGGGAACCACAATGATTTCTATTATAAATTATAATATATAGATTATTATTATTATTGTTGTTATTTGCAACACCAAAATAATTAATATTATTTACACCAAAATAATTTAATTCAGAGTCCAAAGGAGTCAAGGATTAGTGATCCTTTCTGTTTTTTAAATTTTAAAATAAAATCCGGATTGAAAATTAAAAAAAATGAAAATAGAAAAAAAAATATAACTTTCTATGTTGTGATTGGTCAATTCCCCTACAGTCACTCCCGTTGCTCTATTTCGTGGGACCCACAATGATTTCTATTATAATATATATAGATTATATCAAGAATGGTGATGTGAATTGAATCTGCAGAATTCAAAGTAGTTTTTGAATATATCAATTACAATGAATGCAATCAATGTAGAAGCCAATAAGCTAGTTTGAATATCTATATAACAATGACTTGAAACTTACCGTAATGAGAGTATGAATTGGGAATGTCAATAATCAATTGAGAAGAATGCGGCGAAGATCAATTGTGATTCTGGCTGGTATGTGAAAGTATTGTATTTATATGTTTTGGAAAAAGTAATGAACGTAACCTTAATGAGATTATGTATTTATATGTTTTTTTTTAAATTCTAAAATAAAATTAAATCTGAAACAGTTATGTAACAGCTGTAAATGGGGTCAGAGTCCAAAGCAGCCAAGGTTTCAAATAAAATTCAGTTCAAAATAAAATAAAAAATTATTGAAAATGGGGTTAGAGTCCAATGCAACCTAAGTTTTGATTTTCATCAATTATTATTATGGTTTTCTGAAATTATTAAAAAATTTCTAAAAATTGTATTTTTCTTAATTGTGATTGGCTGAAACTCCTTAAAATGCTCTCGTTGCAGTATTTGTTGGGCCCCACATAGATTGTCATTATAAGTATATAGATTAGCAACACCAAAATAATTACTGTTATTTGCACCAAAATAATTTAATTCAGAGTCCAAAGCAGTCAACGAATAGTGATACTGTCTGTTTTTTTTAATTTTAAAATAAAATCCGGAATGAACATTAAAAAAATTGAAATTAGAAAAAAATGTAATTTTCTACGTTGTGATTGACCAATTCCCCTACAGTTACTCCTGTGACTCTATTTCGTGGGACCCACAATGATTTCTATTATAATATATAGATTATTATTATTATTATTATTGTTATTATTATTATTATCATTATTATTATTATTATTATTATTATAGGTAACATCAAAATAATTATTGTTATTTGCACCAAAATAATTTAATTCAGAGTCCAAAGCAGTCAACGAATAGTGATACTTTCTTGCTTTTTTTAATTTAAAATAAAATCCGGAATGAAAATAAAAAAAATTGAAATTACAAAAAAGATATAATTTTCTACGTTGTGATTGGTCAATTCCCCTACAATTACTCCCGTGGCTCTATTTCATAAGACCCACAATGATTTGTATTATAATATATAGATTTTTCTAATGACAATAATTTTGTATTGTAATTCATTATAATTTACGAATAATTAATAATCAAAGTTTTAATCAAATTGATACGGAGTAAAAATTTTAGGATAGATATTACAATTAATAGGGGAGTAATTAAAGACTACCATCTAGCTGGGTTAAGGTTCCAATGAAGTTAAAAAAAATGTAGACTTCATATCCCCAGAGTCACACATACAATTGTCACGTAGACATGATGCCATGCTTGTTTAGAGTTAAATAATGTGCTAAGAATGAATCTGTTGACGTTCTATTGGCGATGACTAGTAGGCAGCAAAAAGGCTGAGATTGCCACAGGCGTTCCATTTTAAGAAGAGAATCTGGATGACATATTCACATTCATCCTTCTCTTCCTTTTTTCTGTAAACGATAATACCCCATGGGTTCAAGCCCAAAATACACAAATTAACAAACGACTAATATTTCGAAACAATTCTACAAGGATATTGTAATTTCTACAGCATCTTTCCAGTGAATTCACTTTTTGCGAAAGAGGCTTACAGTTAGATTCATATTATTGTAGTGTTTTCCATTAATTTATTTTTATAATATCTTTTATTATCAATTGTAAAAGGCTTCATCATTTGTCGGCTATGCCATCAACATAAATGACGCACCAATCAAATCGTTCATATTCATTATCATACTTTACATTTGTTTCCTAAATTAAAAGTTAAGACTTTGGAACTAGGGTTATTCCAAATGGTAAGTTTATTTTGAAAATCAGGGTTAAATTAAAAGTTAAGACTTTTACCTATTTTAAATTGTCAATCACTTTTGAAATTTTTCCAAGTGATAAGCTTATTTTGAAAATTATTTCAAATGGTAAGCTTATTTTGAAAACTTTAAAAATTATTCCAAGTTTTCAAGCACTTTAAAAACTATTTCTAGTTGTCAAACCATTTAGTTATTATTCCAAATAAGTCGATTGTGAGATTGATAGAGATAACTAAATGAAATTGAAAGAGGAGGAAAGTTTTACTAGCAATATTTTAACAACAGTATAAGAAAAAGGTCACGAAAAGGAATAATTTTCAAAATAAGTCTACCACTTGGAATAGTTTAAAAAGTTGAAGCCTATCTAATGAAATTTCCCTATTATATTTATACAATTGTTATTTTTCAAATTTAATATATTGTCACAGGACTCTCACTATATTTTTTAATTAATATTTTATTGTATCTCAATTTTCCTTTCTTTTCGTTACCAAAATTATAAACCAACCATGTTCTTTATATACATGGAGATCGAGGATATTAGTGTTTCACTTTGATTACTCTAAGCAAGCGTAGACATCAGTGATAATTAATTTTATTTACAAATATTGTTTATTAAAAATTTCTTATGTTCGTACTGTACACAAATTGTTTTCATATATATCTTATTTAAAAATTATTTTCAAATTTTAAATTTAAATATAATAATAATTGTTCGTTTTTTATAAGCAAAAGTTTCTTGTATATATTAAACATATAAAAGTATCTATTGTTCAAAACTTTAGGTAAATTTTCTCCATTATTCAAAAATAAAATTATCAGTACTTTGCTTTGTAAGTGATTAACAAATTTAATATTCTTAAATAATTTATACTAACATTATATTATTCATTACATATTTATATTTAAAGAAATTTATGTTTCGATTTGAAAACTATCCTCTAAATTTTTACCACATTACATTGGGTTATCAACGGAAAAACATTATGATTGTTCAATGAAAAATCTATTCAATTATTTTAATTATTATTTAAATTAATTATGTACCAACAAGCACTGATTTTATATTATAAATTTTATAAATTTACTTAAGTAAGATTACCGAGTAATGAAACAATATATACCTAATAATTTGATAATTATGTTTATGCTTCACCTTTCTTTTATCTAATTATATATGATGTTTTAAAACGAATAGTCATATCAAAGAAGTTATCCAATTTCTTTTGTATAAATAATACCCATATCAAATAAGTCATACTATTTGTATTTATAAATTTCCTTGGATGTTATTATATTTATGTATCAGTTCCAACAATTTTAATTATCATTAAGTTTTTAAATTCAATTTTTTCTGGGATAGTTTTTATTTCTTAATTGGCCATTTTCTTTTTTATAAAAACTCTTTTGTCGAAGCTCGTGCACTACTTCTTTTGAAAACACTCTTTCAGGCGATTGCTTTTGGAGTGATTCTTCTTTCTTTGTCTACCCTCACCTAAGTAAGGCGCTTCATCATATATGTTAAATAAAAATTTTAGTACATTCAATCATGTAATGAATCATATGTTTTGACTATAATAATTATTTTTCTATAACTTTTATGATGAGTAATAATAAATCCACAATTATAAATTTATCTATCTTTTACTATATTAGTTAAAAGCAATTTATTCTTCATGTATTGCATTGTAACAATATTATTTCATACTTATAGTAAAATGAAAAAACTTTGATAATTTTTCTCCGTCAAATAATGAATAGTAATTATTTTTAAGATTTTTGTATAAAGTATTGTAGTTTAATTTATCTTTTATAATTATATCTAAATCCTTTCATATTTTTGATTTTGAAAAGTGTCCTTTTTTTAAAATCCCAATGTGAGTGTTACGGTCTTTTCCATTGTTACGGTCTTTTATTTTTCTATAAAATCCCAATGTGAGTGTTACGGTCTTTTCCATTGCTATTTCAAACAAAATATTATATGGAGAAATTAAACATTATTTTTTTCATATTATGTGACCATTGTTGTAGCTACTTTAATTGTCATTAGATACTATTTTATTTTATTATATATAATCAACATTTAAAATATTTCTAATCAATAACTTTTAAATTAATCCTACATGATATTCTATGTGAAAATCCACATGTCACTTATACATTAAACACCAGAGGATCTATATAGTGGGTAAGGGTGGCCATGACCACCGTTAGTTAAAAAAATTTTGTAAAATTTACTTTAGTTTTGGATAAAAATAGTCATCTATATTTGTATTAAATTAGTGTGATAATATATTGGACACAATAATAATTAATTTAAAAGCCTCAATCCGTCACTGACATCAAATATACTTTTGGGGAGATCCAAGGCGGGAGCCTACTTCAACCAAGGCCCATCGTACAAAAGTTGTGAAGTTTCATCTTGAAACCAATTGGTGTTAACTCCCCCTTGATCGGAAGCCTCTTTTTGTCAAGGTTTTAAGTCACCATTAGGAGTCCATCATAGCCGCACCTTACTCTACAGAGTTGCACCCTACTCCACCAAAGTCCCATGCCACCACTCTGCCTCAAGAGTCCCAGCCGCACCTTACTCCACAGAGTCACACCCTACACCACCTGAGTCTCATGCAACCACTCTGCGCATTCAGGAGCCCCAACCGCACACGCGCCATGGTCCCTGCTCCTCTCCATGGTGACTTTTACGGGACCTCCTGTTGGAGGAAAAGGAGTATAAAGTATAGAAAACAATGAAACTCGCTTGGATAACGCTAAGAGTTGTGGCTTAAAACTCACTTTCCTTAAGAACTATTTACTATACTGTAAATGTTCAAAGGGATAAAGCTTAGCACTTTTTACACTCAAGAATAATAGTTTCTACTTGAAACACTCAAGTATAGCTGCAGTCTAGACAAGAATGTGGTTGTGATTAGCTTAGAATGGTGTCTCAAATAGCTTGATAATGTCTCCTATTTATGGAAGACTTCCAACCCTCTTAGGATACCCTAGTCAAAGGATAATCAAGAGACTTAATGGAGAATCATATCCTTAATATGACCTTGACCAAGTCAAGTCATATAGTTGTTGGAATATAATTATAATCGTGCTTAATAACAATATCAAACACTAATTATACCAAATCATATAGCCGTTAGCATTTAAAACACTTATGGGTTCCAACACGGTCCGTGTTGGGTACAACACGACCCGTGTTGAGCCCAGGAATGTTCTCTTGCTCTCTGGAGACCAACACGACTCGTGTTGGTCCCAGACTCACCCGCGTTGATCATATTCTTGACGTTTCACTTGTATATGATCCTTGTACTTGTAATATATAATTCTTTAGGCTATATAATTATCTTATACTCTTGAAATATTTCCAACAATCCTCCGCTATTTCAATAGTAAGTAAAACCCTTGAAATAACTTTACTTAAGGAGCTTAAACCCCCGCAATTTGAAATATACCTTAACTTGTAATCACCAGAGAAACTGACAAAACATATGCCTAATGAAAAGTAGATTGCTCTTTAAACTTCTCATTTAGTGTATATGAGCCAAAGTTGATCCAAATCACAAAGTAGACATAGCTTTGAACTTCGGATTTATATCGACCAACTATACTCATAACAGTAGACATAGCTTTGAACTTCGGATTTATATTGACCAACTATACTCATAACACACATACATTTTAAATCTTGAGTGTAGATATCTTGAAACTATTATCCAGCCTTGTGTCCTTATCCTTCATAACTGTTTCGGAACTCTAGCTCATAGTTCCTTTATGCGACCACACATTACACTTACATAGGTAGACTTTGTAATATACCACCCTTGTAATTAGGCTTTTCCACAAAGTCTACTAAGAGTATTACTACTCAACCTCTTGTCATTACAGATTTCTAAGGATCACTTGACCTTGGGATAAAAATTTGATGCTTCCTATTAATTAAGACAACTCCATACTCATTTGAACTTTAGAAATTGGTGGTATTTCAATTCGTAAAGTTGAGTCTTTGTTGTGATTAGTAGATGTTTGAGCTACACATAAACCCATCCCCTTTGAAGTGCCTTTTATCAAATCTCTAGACAACCCTTTGGTTAAAGGATCGGCTAAGTTTTCCTTTGATTTGATATATCTTAAAGTCACTACTCCATCCCTTATAAGTTGATGTATATAAGCATGCCTCAAACCAATGTGCCTTGACTTGCCATTGTAAACATGACTATACACAACATCAAGAGTAGTTTTGCTATCACAATAAATTGTGATTGGAGCCATTGGCTTATATACCAAACCGGTATTTCCAACAATAAGTTCCTTCACCATTCCGCTTCCTTACAAGCAGCATATAATGCTACTAATTCCGAAGACATAGTGGAGTCCGCTATATTAGCTTGTTTCTTAGAACCCCAAGAAACCGCTCCACCTCCTAATAGCAACATCCAACCACTGGTAGAGGAGAAATCCCCTTTATTTATCCAACTCGCGTCCGAGTATTCTTCTAAAACCGAAGGTTCTCCTTTATAAGTGAGTTGATAACTTTTAGTCCCAGCTAGATATCCTAATACCCTCGGAATTGCAAACCAATGCATATTACTCGGATTACTTGTGAACCTACTTAACATGCCAATTGCATAAGCAATATCTGGCCTTGTACTTGTCATAGCATACATGAGACTCCCAATCACTTTGGCATATTCATGTTGATCAACTGGAGAACCCATATTCTTCTCTAGTTTCTTACTTGGATCATAAGGAGTTCTTACCAGGTATTCATTTTCACCCCCAAAATTATTTAAAATTTTCTCAATGTAATCCTCTTGAGATAAACTTATTCCATCATTATTTCTAATGATCTTAATACCAAGAATTACATCCGCTTCACCCATGTCCTTCATAGAGAACTTTGAGGATAGAAATTCTTTGGTCTTATTAACTTATTCCATGTCGGTCCCAAAGATCAACATGTCATAAACGTATAGGCATATAATTACCCCTTTTCCATTCTCAAACTTATAGTATATGCACTTATCCTATTCATTGATCTTATATCTACTTGAAAGCACTACTTTATCAAACTTTTGATGCCATTGCTTAGGTGCTTGCTTAAGTCCATATAAGGACCTTATAAGTTTACAAACTTTCTTCCCTTGACCTTCAACAACAAACCCTTCGGGTTGTTCCATATACACCTCCTCTTCTAGTTCTCCATTTAAGAATGCCGTTTTGACATCATTTGATGGATAACTAGCTTATGGATAGTAGCTAAAGCCAACAATACACGTATTAAGGCTATCCTAGCCACCGGTGCTATGTATCAAAGTAGTCAATACCATACTTTTGAGTAAAGCCCCTTACAACCAACCGGGCTTTATACCTCTCAACGGTACCATCCACTTTCCTTTTTGTAACAACCTGCCCTAAACCATTCTTATTTAAATCTCTTAATCGTATTAATTAACTAATTTGTGCCTAAAATTTTTCTTTTTCTTTTTAACCCAGTGTGTGTTTTGCAGGACTTGAACAGTGCAACGATCATCCATGGTTCAGTTCAATTTTCTTTTTACAAGAAATCTCTACCGATAAATTTTTTATGATGATTTCCGATCGTATCTGAATTCTTTTACCGAGACCGATATTTCGGGTCCTACTTTATTCGATTAAATTTAAGGTTATAATTATGAGGGATTTTATGGAGGTGTTGGATATATTTATTTGGGTTCCAATAATAGTTTTACGGTTTAAGAGATTTCGGTAATTTGGGAAATTAGGGAGATATTAGT
Organism: Portulaca oleracea; assembly: GCA_029582165.1. Lineage (NCBI taxonomy): Eukaryota > Viridiplantae > Streptophyta > Magnoliopsida > Caryophyllales > Portulacaceae > Portulaca > Portulaca oleracea. Next base: position 37,596,074 of record CM055874.1, read on the forward strand.
ATAAGAGGGGAAATTAAAAATGGATCAAATATTTTTTTCCAATTGGGCTAAGTACTCGGCTGGGCCAGAGGAGGAAGAAGAAGAAGCTTCTTTTGGGCCTAGAGTAATATGATGTTTATATATATATGTTGATATTGGATGTTGTTTTCTTTTTAAATCACACCCACTCAACTCCCTCATCTTCTATGCTCTTCCTCTCCCACGCCACCATTTGCCCTCGCCTCAGTGCACCGCTCCATGGTTTTTCCGGCCAAAATTCCGGCCACCATCGTCATCATCATCTCACCTCTCTTGTCCTTCCATTTCAAGTGGTAAATCAACTCTTTTCTTCTCTCCTTCACTTTTAAAATGAATCAAGAGGTTCTCTAAGTTATTGCTCTTGTTATTGTTATGTTTTTCCAGAATCAAAGCAAGGGTTTTTAAGGTTTTAAGTAAAGTTTAGTGTGGATGAACTCAAAGAGAGAAATTTGGGTAAGTATGTCAAAGTTCTTGTTGTCTTAATGTTTCCTTTGTGAATTCATTGCAAATAATGGCCATGCATGTGGATTTTATGGACATGGATGAGTAATTTCTGGTCAATTAATTCTGGAAAATTAGGGTTCATGCTTAAGATGTATTTTTGGGGTGAAATTAGTGTAAGATTAGTGTGTAAAGTTACATGCAAGGCTAGTTATGTAACCTATGTTGGTTCTGGGTGAAATCTGAAAAATTCCAGGGAATATAAAGTTTGAGTTTGACTCAATTTATGGTATGATTAGGTAACCTAAGATGTTAGGTAACACCCGGCTTTTGAATTTCGGGATTTCGATATGTATATTGTGAGTTTTGGCCAAAACCGTGAAGGTGTGTAAATTAATACGTTTTCTGTCGACAGTTTAAAGATTGCTGTTTTTGGAATAGTTAGATATCCCTATGGGTTAAGAGTTGAACATGAAAGTTTTAGAGGACATTCTGAGCTTTCCGGAAAGGTATAGTATGTGTCCATACGATATCAGGAGAGAGAGATATGAGGTTTTTCCTGAAGGGCTGTAATTTGGGTTCTGCACAGAATTTTATTTACGTGTTCTGACTTAATGGCTATGGTTCGCCTCCTTCGGGTGTTTTACTCAATTTGTGGTCAACATAAGATTTGAAATTTGTTCTGTAAGCTTTCCGAATTGGGGTTTTAGGCCTTCCTTGAACATCGGGAGTGAGATTTATGAGTCTCCGATTATTGGTTGGTAATCTGAGCTACCCCAGAAAATGTTATGTGACTACCCATCTTTATGGCCAAAATTCCGACTTGTTCCCATGATCAAATCAGTGGGTGGTCTAAATAAAAATTGTAGTATGTGAACCAAGCTTTCCAAAAAGTCCTCTTATGTGAGATTTCGATAAGAGGAGTTCGAGATATGATTTTCCGAATAATTGAGGTTTAAATGGTTATATCTTTTGGGCGACTTGTAAAGACAATAGTATCTAACATCCTTAGCCATGTTTCTAGTCTTTATGGTCAACTTCAAAGTTGAGGTGTATGTTCTAAGCTTCCTGAAAGGTCCTTTTATACCGTGGTCCGATATCCGAAGAATGGAATAGGACTTTAGGAGTACGCCTTAAGGAGCGAATTCATTATTAATGTTTATAGGGAATTTCCCAAGTTATTACTTCATGGCTCTACCTAGCTTAGATCCTAATTCATGGTCTTTATCCTTTTTAAGTTTCCTCAAGAGATCGTTGCACCACCGTTCAAGTCCCTGCTCGTGTCGGACGTGTTTCAAGTTTTCAGGTACGCAAATTGTCTAAATCCTCACTTTAATTCCAATATCTATTATTTATATTTCAAATCATGACTTATGATCTATGTGTAATGTTTTAAGTGATCCCGCCCCATTTATTCTAGCTAGTCACGTGAAGTGCTAGCTCCATGTTTAGACGCTCCTGATCAGAGTGTCCTAATGACCTGGCTAGTGTCGACTGTTTATCAGTCACCCAATCCAAACTTAGATCGGTTTGGGCATGCGCGTGTGTGAAGTGCTTAGCACTGATTGTAAGGGATACCACTCAATTATCTATCGCAAGATACATTTATTCTACTTATTTATATATATTCAAAAATTTATCTCATTTCCCCTTTCCCGTTTTCGAAAAGTTTTAACGGCCATCAAGAAAGTTTGTTGCGAAATGCATTTTACTTATTAGAGGTTTGTGTACTGAGTGTTTCCCCCACTCATTTGCGAATGTTTTAATGTTTTGTTTTAGGCGGCCCGATCACTCAAGTCAAGCGAGATCAAGTGGAGTGTTTCTCCTAGTCAAGTAAAGGAGGTAGTGATGCTCTTCGGAGTGGATTTCAATGGGTGATATGGATTCTAGGAACCAAGTATGGTAATTGATGTATAAGTGTATGAGTGTTTAGTTGCTATCCAACTTTATGTTTGTATGGTGGTTTGTGTGATTGCGATCTTGGAGTTTGAGTTGTTGTTGTTGTCTGGTGGTTGCCTTGTCCGTTGTTGGACGGCGGTAATACCCCTAATCCTTGAGTTTTCCGCTGTGCTAATCACGGGTTTGCGAGCGATTAGTGAGTAACCCCGTGATTATGGATTTGGGGCGTTACACTTTTTCTTTTAAAAATCCACTTAGAGGTAATTGGTTTACTTCCCAGAGGAAGGTCAACCAATATCCAAACATTGTTTTCCATTATAGAATCTCATCTTGTACCGCTTCTTTCCACAAAGAAGCATCATGAGATTGCATAGCTTCTTTAAAAGTTTTAGGATCCTTATCTATGTTGTACATACATAGGGTCTCACTTTCAATTGAGTCCCTTGAACCTTCTACTAAATAAACATAGAAGTCTGAACCAAAATCCTTTGGTTTCCTTGACCTTTTACTCCTTCTTAATTCAATACTTTCATCTTCTTCATCATGAATAACATCATGACTCAAAAGATCATCTTGTATGGATATACCCTCATGATTTTCATCTTGAGGTTAAATTAGAGCAACAATATCTTGAATTATATCTTTAGGTCTAGGAATTGAAGAGAACCTAGTCTCATCAAAAATTGCATCTATTGATTCCATAACGGTATTCACTGATATGTACTCATTTGGCTCAACCACCAAAAACCTATAAGCTTTGCTATCTTGAGCATAGCTTATAAAGATGCACTCAATTTCTCTTTCACCTAACTATCTTTTCTTAGGTTCCGGGACCCTTACAATGGCCCTACAACCCCAAATCTTAAAATACTTTAGATTTGGCTTTCTTTTGTTCCATAACTCATATGGGGTACTAGAATTCCCTTTGAATGGAACTCTATTCAAAGTATAACAAGCTGTTAACATGACTTCACCCCAAAATCCATTACTTAATCCGGAGTTAGACAACATAAAATTCACCATTTCTTTTAAAGTTCTATTTTTCCTTTCCGCAACCCCATTTTATTGTGGTGTATACGGGGCGGTTGTCTCATGGACAGTTCCCGTTTCTTGGAAAAACTTTGGATCATAAAATTCCCCCCCCCCTATCGGATCTTAAAGTCTTAATCAAGGTCTCACATTGAAGTTCACTTTTAGTTTTGTAAACTCTAAACTTTTCAAGTGTTTCATCTTTAGAACTCGAAAGATAAACTTGAAATTATCTAGAATAATCATCAATGAATGTCACATAATACTTCTTACCACCCATAGATGGTGTACTATGAAAATCTCCTAAATCACTATGAATTAAATCAAGCAATTTAGAAGTTCTTTTTATACTTGAGAATGAACTTTTAGTGATTTTATTAAGCATGCATATAAGCGGAAATCATGCCATCTTTATTACTTTTCATATTCAATTTAAACATCTCCCCATAAACATATCCCTTCCCTACAAAAGTCCCACCCTTGGAAAGTACATAGTTATCTCCATCATAAACTTGCATAAAACCAAACTTGCTAAGGAGATAACCGGATACAAGATTCTTACAAACTTCCAGAGCCAAATACACATCACTTAAAAGCAAAGATTTACCGGAAGTGAAAACAAGTTCCACTTGCCCAATGCCTTCAACTTTAACCGGATGGTTATTGCCCATGTAGAGTTTCACACCATCATTCGCCGGTTTGAGAGTCTTGAATAAACTCTTGTCAATGCAAACATGCCTTATTGACGCACCCGAGTCTATGTACCAATCATTACAACCAATGGATATCATGTTAATATGATCCTTAATCATGGCTACAAAGGAATTGGGTTCCTTCTCCTTACTTTTGTCCTTAGATGTGTCTTTCAAAAGACCATGTTTCTTTTTCCATTGGTAACACTCTCTATTTGTGTGCCCCGGTTTGCCACATTCCCAACAAACTTGCTTAGGCTTTTGAATTCCCTTGCTAGATTTGTTGTGGCTCTTGTTCTTATTCTTGTTTCCCTTATTCTCTTGCACCACATGGACCCTAGATTGCTCTTTGGAACCATCTTGTAGGCGTAACTCCTCTTCAATCCGAAGATGGTTAGCCAAACCTTCAAGAGACATAGCCTCTTTCCGGTGCATGAGATTCATCCATGTTCAAATTGTGTTACTTGAAGTTACTCAAAATACGTTGAATCTCATGGAATTGATCTAGTATTTTCCTATTATCATCCATCTTAAATTTCATGAATTGACTAACAAGAAAATTCTTACTTGATGCATCTTCTGACATATACTTAGCCTCAAGCATCTCCCAAAGCTTCTTTGCCGTCTCCACATGTTGATAGACATCAAAGAGAGTGTCGCTCATCCCGTTGAGAATGCAGCCTCTACAAATGTAGTCGTCATTCTCCATCTTAAGCCTTTGCCGAATAGTCTCCGCATCTTCAATGGACACCTTGTCTTTTCCTTGTTCCTTGCCTCCATCACCAGTGGAAATCTTGCCGGTTGCATCCTCTTTTGGAGACTCTTCGGTCGCCACCTTCTCGGCCGAAGGTTCTTGATTCACTTTGGGAGAAATCTCAATGTTAAGCACATATGCCACATTAAGAGTCGTTAGCAAGAAATGCATCTTGCTTTGCCAACGTCGGAAATCCACTCCAAAGCGCTCTAGCTTTTGGAAATTGCTAAACATATCACGAAACGAGGCCATTACTAAATAGTTCTTAAGAATGTAGGAGGAAAGGGAGTATAAGTAAAAAATTACTTAGAGGTACCCTAACTTTTGGTGAAATGTTTTTTTGGTACCCCAACTTTTAAAAACTAATTTTGGGGTACCCTAACTTTTAGAATTAGGAATAATTAGGTGAATTTCCAGCCAATGATTTGAATTCACGGGTGAGTTTTAGGCGGGAAATTGATTAAGTGTTCTTGTGGACGAAAATGCCATCTATTTGTTAGAAAACAATAAAAAAAGGTCGTTAATAACCCCCTCCCATTCGTTTTGTTTTTCGTTTCTTCTTTTGTTCTTCTATTTCTTCTCTGTCACTTCTGAGTCACAACCATTGAAAGGAGATAGGTTAAACAAGAGTCACAGCCATTGAAAGGAGGTAGGTTAAACAAGAGTGGAAGCCATTTGAAAGGAAGATTGGTTAAAGAAGAGATAAGGTATGTATTTCACTATGTATGTGTTAGTACATCAATGTTTGGCTGGGGATTTTGCGAATTTTGAAAACTATTTTTGGATCTAAAATCAAACTGTGGTGTTTTTCTGTTGCAAAAAACGAGTTTGAAAATGAAATTGGGAATTTAGGAGGTAAAACGAAATTGGGGGTTTCAGAGTTTTGGGATTAAGGTTTAGGGTTTTGAAAACGAGTTTGGGATTGACGACCAAGAAGATTGACGAGCGACAGTGAAGAAGTGACGAGCGACAATGCTTTCCTCAAATCCCCCGTCAACAAGAACGATTAAACCCTAACCATAGGACATACCTTCGATTGAAGAGAGTGGAAGTTGAGGGGGTTGATTATCGATGGAGAGGAGTATCAGACAAGACACAACGTTATAATACCCAATTAGTGAAGGCAGGGAACTAAAAGGGCATTATAGTCAATCACTATAAAAAATTAAGGGTATTTCGGTCAGTTTACATAACCCATCGGACTTTGGCCGGAAAATCACATCCTAATTACTATTCCTAAAAGTTGGGGTACCTAAAAATTAGTTTTCAAAAGTTGGGGTACCAAAAAATATTTTCTTTAAAAGTTAGGGTACCTCTAAGTAATTTTTAGAGTATAAGGTATAAAAAACAATGAAACTCGCTTGGATAACGCTAAGAGTTGTGGCTTAAAACTCACTTTCCTTAAGAACTATTTACTATACCGTAAATGTTCCAAGGGATAAAGGTTAGCACTTTTTACACTCAAGAATAATAGTTTCTACTTGAAACACTCAAGTATAGCTGCAGTCTAGACAAGAATGTGGTTGTGATTAGCTTAGAATTGTGTCTCAAATAGCTTGATAATGTCTCCTATTTATGGGAGACTTCCAACTCTCTTAGGATACCCTAGTCAAAGGATAATCAAGAGACTTAATGGAGAATCATATCCTTAATATGACCTTGACCAAATCAAGTCATATATAGCTGTTGAAATATAATTATAATCGTGCTTAATAACAATATCAAACAATAATTACACGAAATCATATACCCGTTAGCATTTAAAACACTTCTAGATTCCAACATGGTCCGTGTTGGGTGCAACACGACCCGTGTTGAGCCCAGGAATGTTTTCTTGCTCTCTGGACACCAACACAACTCATGTTGGTCTTAGACTTACTCATGTTGATTATATTCTTGACGTTTCACTTGTATATGATCCTTATACTTGTAATATATAATTCTTTAGGCTATATAATTATCTTATACTCTTGAAATATTTCCAACACCTCCTTCCCGCACCTTGCGCCTAGCCGAATGAATCATCGGCTCTGATACCACTTTTTGGGGAGATACAAGGCGGGAGCCCACTTCAACCAATACCCGTGATACACAAGTTAAGTGAGCTTCCATCTTAAAACCAATTTGTGTTAAGAGGAGTAACTCACTTGACTTATATCCTTTTTCTTTATTTTTTCGACGTGAGACATTTTAACTCATAGGTAAATCTCAACATATACTTAACTTTTAATATATTGCTTAAATTATAGCGTGATAATAATAGTACAATGCTTGTCACAATTTAATAATGAATCACCATCGGTTACTAAATAGTTAGTCACACGAAAATAGTAGAAAAATATGGACAGTTGATGAAGTTTGACCTTATAATGTCAATCATCCGTTTCAACCCCACAGCAGGAATTCGAATACACGGTGGGATCAATGATAATGATAAGAGTACAAAAGCTGATGCGCACACGTTGAGTTTTGTCTTGGAAGAAAACAAATACTATGAATACAAACTGACTCCCTTAGGGTGGGTGTATACATCGTCAATGACAACATACCCAATTCGTCAACGAGACGTAGATAAGATGACACCTTGCTACAATGGACATTTAGGATAATCTCAATCATTTTATTTATTAATTCTTCATTTACAACAACAATCATTTCTATATATTATCAGTAACGTGATCACTTAATTCATCGCGATCATCTAAGATAATGTCAACTCATTCAATTAATTTATTATGTCTTCAGTTCAAACCATGCTCAAAATTCAATATCGTAAGCCCACAAGTTTTTTCTTTTCCCTCGATTTGATGCAACTTAGCTATGCTATTGTGTACTTGTTATGTAATGACGTGCCATATCTTTCTGTTCACTTTAACGTTATTACGAAGTACAAGAAAACTAGTTAGCATGGTATATCCCTTGGAATACATGTAAAGTTTTTCAATATTACCGTGTGACTTATTTTTTAAAATAATTTTATAACAATTATCAATTCAAATAATAATTAGAAACAAATAAATAAATTCTATAACAATGATATTGTCATTATTTTTGCATTTTCTTTGTACAAAGTGTCTTTAAAATTAATTTAGATACTTTAGATAATATTTTCTTAATTACATATAATAAACAATAGTAGTAATCTTTTTATTAGTCAATTTCAATAAATGCAAACAACTCTATAATTACCTTTGAAATCTTTCTCAATGACATGCAAAAAAAATATTGAATCTTAAACTTTAGTATAATTGATTAAGATAGTAGAAACTATGTATAAACATCTTAATTTGATACTCCATATAAACATTATTCTTAATATAAACAATAGGAGGTAGGCATAAAAAAAATAAAATGAATGTGATGATGGATTTGGTACACTACAATACAATTTTTTTTTTTTGGATCACCAGAATACAAATTTAAAATAGGAATTATTGCCATCCAATTTGCAAAAAAAGGGATTATTAGAATTCAATTTTCCTATATATCTAAATCATTTCATATTTTTGATTTGGACAAGTGTCTTTTTTTAATCCCAATATGTGAGTTTTACAGTCTTTTCCATTGCTATTTCATTGCTAAAGCTTATAATCTTGTAAATATTATTTCAAACAAAATATTATATGGAGTATCAAATTAAACATTATTTTTTTATATTATGTGACCATTGTTGTAGCTACTTTAGTTATTTTAAATAGATTTGTATATTAATATAACAACTACATTGTTCAAAAAAAATTAATATTAAAGAAATATTTATTTTAAGAAAATATATCATATTATGATAGTATAATTTTTTTCTAAGATATTAATCTAAAGTTATAATTTACTCCTAAAAATTAAATTAGTTAAATTGATAAAACAAATTCACCGGGCATCGCATGGGAAGTCAAATGCTAGTTTTTTTTTTATAACAAAGAGATATTAATTTACATTTTTTATCGTAATTTTAATAACTGTTTTCTTTTTACAGTTATTGAAGAAAACATAGAACAATAATATTATATGTTTTATGGGAGTTTTACACTTTAATATTTCTTAGATTTTACTTTAATCTAATTTTAAATTAGGATTGATATATTATAATAGTAAATTTTATGGAAGAAAGATTGACTGATGAATATTTTTTATAAAAAGATTATGAATATTAGTTAAATTGTGTATTAATAATATATTAGTGTTTGTGTATTATTAGCTTTATATAATTAACTTAAGAGAATAAATCAAATTTCTTAGGTCTATTTTTATGAACTTACAATTTATGTATTTCGTGGGGATCATATTTGTCATTTATTCACCATTTTTTCAAATAAGTAATAATATTTTACTTGTTGTAAGACCATAATGATCTCAAATTCTTAATCTTTTATATTATACATTGAGACAAATTGTGATACTTTGTATATGTTCATTTTAATTTAATATGATGCCTATATCACTTATGTAATTATTACGGAGTAATTTACATTTTTTATCGTAAATTACAAACTTATTTTCTTTTTACAATTATTAAAGAAAATATAGAGAAATAATATATTTTTTGTTTATGGGAGTTTCACTTTAATATCTCTTAAAATTTGGTTTAGTCTATTTTCTATTTTCTATTGATATATTATAATAGTAAATTTGGTAGAAAAGAGACCCATGTTCTTTGGATAGGTTACACTAATTAATCCAATCCAATCCAATCCAATCCAATCCAAACCTTACACAATTCTCCAAAAAAACATCCTCTCTGAAAACACAATTCCATAAAAAAAAATATCATAACTTATCCAATTCAATCCAATCCAATCCATCCAAACCTGATTTTAACCAATCCAAAGAACAGGTATTATTAAAAAGCTAATGAATATTACTTTACTTATGTATTAATATTTATAATCTATATATATGAGTTTGTTATGTTTTAAGTTGACATTTATGTCATTGAAGAAGTGGCAGCTAAGTGGTAATCATTTCCAACTTTTACCTACATTCTTAAGCAAGGTTCAAGTTTTGGTAGAAACAAATTATTTTCTAAAACATTTATTCATAGGTTTGGAGTTTGGTTAACTGTTCAACTCATTTATAATTCATTTTTCAAAAATATGAAAATTACGAAAATTGAAAATCAACAAAAGAAGCCAGAAAAGTATCCAGAACTCTTGATATGATGCGTGCAGGACCCGTGCTTGGGCACTAGGCCTGGGGTTGTTCCTTTGGACTCTAGGTCACTGCTTAGGTCGCTTGGCCTAGGCAGAACCAAAAGGTTATGCTTCAGACAGTGAGCCAAGGTTTGGTTCAACATTTCTTTCCAGTTTTATTGTTTTTTTTTTCATCATCTCCAGATTCTTTTAAAATTAATTGTGGATCCTAAATGAATTAAATAAAAAATGAAAAAATGATGTTAAGAGTCGCTAGTTAATTTTTTTTTAAGAGAATCAACAAACTCAAAATTGACTCCAAAACCACAAATCATGATCATATTGGGGTGTGAGGTTACGGATTCAAAAAGTTATGAAACTCTCGAATTCATCGGTCCTAAGAATTGACTCTACTAAGTGAAGTGATGAGATATTGATTCATTTAATTATAAACATGCAAACAAAATTTAAAATTTGCAGAACTAAAGTGTCGATTTAATTTACTCATGAACTAGTGATGAACACATAATCAAATTGCACAAAAAATTACACTGAGTTAGCATGTGTTTTGTGATAATAATTTTTGGTGCCACTAATTTTTCTAATGACTCTTAGGTACCTTTATCGGTATAAGAACTTTTTGGACCCTACACCGCCAAATTGTTACGAAAATTCTAGAATCTTGCCAGAAATCACTAGGGTTTTTTTATTCAACATACCGACAAACGAATTTTTTGCATTAATCAAAAATCCATATCCACAAACATGATTCAGCATGCATATAGCAAGTGACCCAAAATAATTAGCATAAACAACATAAATTCAATGCATGTTTGTATATCAAAACCTAAAAATTGCCTAGGAAACTTAAGTCGCGAAACTCCAAACTAAAGTCACACAAACATGATTGAAGATGTAAGAATTAAAGTCCTTACTTAACTAAGCAAATAATGGACGAAAATATGGCAAATTTCAATCCCCAATTTGAATTTTCAGGGTTCATCTTCAAAATTTCAATCCTAAAATCCAATCTATGAACAATAAAATGGTTGCATACAAACATAACTAAGCATGTATCTAACATAACTCATAACTCAATTTAGAATCAAATAAACAAATCCAACCCTGATTTGAAGCAAACAAGTGACTTTCCGGCGTAATTTTTAAATTTTTTATGACACTTCGACAATTCAGGGTCAAAAAGTTTCTTATACCAATAAATTAAGGAATCTAAAAATCATTATCATAAGTAGTGGTACCAAAAAATTATTAGCACAAAACACAAGGTACTTTAGAATAATTTTTTATAAAATTGCATCAAACGATGAATGAAAAATGTAAAAATAATTAAAATGCAAGCATGAAGAAAGAGGGGGAAAGGAAGAGAGAAAAACCTACTGTTAACACTCGCAATTCTATTTCATGTTATCTAAAATAAAGGTGACTAAGAGCTTGTAAATTTCATGGGTATCTTGAGGTAAGGTAAATGATGAATTTTGGTAATATTTGGTAACTATTGGTAATTTTTGGTAATTTATGGTAACTTTGGGTAAATTTATATGGGTAAATTTGTGTTCTTGAAATAAAAGGAAAAAATGAAAAAAAACATACTTTACACGTGACATGTGATTTTCGATAATTTTGGTAACTTTCGGTAAATTTTGGTAATTTTCAGTAACTTTCGGTGATTTATGGTAATTATTTGTTTACCTCAATCAACCCATGAAATTTACAGGACCTAAGGGGTATTTACAGTGGAGTGAAAAAGTATGAATTAGGGTCTCAAAAACCCTGGGTAGGTCGAGCGGCATGACTATGTGTCCTTAAGGTTACAGGAAACTATAAGAATTGGCATGCTCCTCGAGGTATGCCTGTTAGGGTATTCAACCGTAGTAGGTCACTTGTTCTGATGATTTCGAGCGCGACAAGTGAGCAAAGTGTCTGGTTTGCTTTTGATGGGGCCAACTAGAGACCTCAAGAGGTATATGGTGCTTGGCCTATATATATAGACAGCCAAAATCGGAAAGGTCATACTTTCTCATTGGCCATTGCATTGAATTGAATTCTTTATTGGAATCCTTATGAAATTTACTTTAAAGCTTAGTAAATTTTAAGCAATGTAGGTAAGTAGAAAGACCAGTGATTAAGAGTGAGCCTTAGTATATGAAACAACTCAAAATCATGGGTTCTTTAAGTGGAAAGTATGGAAATGGAAGGCCTCAATGTGGAAAAAGCTAAAAGCAAAAAGAAATAGGAAAAAAAGGATTGTCCTATCTCAAGGCTCTCATACCCTTGAAATAATCACGAATTGTTCCATTTAGATAAATGGAGTATGTAGGGTTAGTAAAACACATTATAGTCCATTGAATAAAACCAGGGGTAGGAGGAGGGAGGAGAAATTTAAAGGCATCTCGCATTTCCTCAATATACTCCCAATAAACCGAATCATAATCCTTGAAATTCACTTTCATTGTATATCGTGAAGAGATATTACCTCTATTGTTATCCCCAGGTATTTCTTGACAAAGCAACACATCATAAACCCATGTTCTACCTTTGACAAAAGCTCCTTGGGCCTTGGCTAAGATTTATAAAATCGGGTAAGACTAACCTCAATCTATCATAAAGGCCAAAGCAGTTTAGACACAATCTTGTTAATAGAGAACATTCCAACATGATATAGGCCTAAAACTAGAAGCCATTTTCAAGGTTCAGTTTCTTCCTGATCACAGTTACATAGCAGAGCTAAGAGTACTGAAGCTCTTTTCCTCGTGCAATCCAAAGAGCTCCACTAACCAACTCTCCTGAGAAACTCCAATTTTGTTGAAAAATTAGTTACCATAACTTTAAGGACCGGAAGATTTATAACCTAGAAATAGGAAAAATAACACGTCTAACATCCTCCAAATCCTAAAGCAAATAGCAAAGGCCTTATCTACTGCACAAGTGTTAATGTTAACCCACCCTGAATAACAGTATCATCTAGATGAATCCGTCTACACTCTACACTCTTCGATACCCAAAAGATGTTTAAACAGTGTACCTCCTCAGCCACTGCCTCAAAACCAAGCAGATGTTGAGGATCTTGAGAAGTTACTGCATAAAGATAGGATTCTAATTGCCCCAAATAATACCTAATTTTATTTATTGTTTTTTTTTTTTTTGCTGAGCGGCTTCATATGCTCAATCATCACCCCCTCCCCTCAGGCAGGACCATTTAGAATCAACCTCTCCATGGATAGTAATGGTCATGAATATTATAAGGGTTCATCGATTGAAAAGAACCATTTTTTTCAGAAAAATAAATCAATTGAAAATAACTTCTAAACACATTCCCCTACAAAACAGTAACAACAAACTTTTTTAAAAAAAAGGAGAAATCAGTTTGATATTGGGATCACGGGATAAAAACTGTACCGCATCCAGCAGACTCAAAAGAGGACAGCTACACGTTCCAACCGTATATAACATTGGTGCCCATTCTGAAGAAGAGCCAAACTGCCATGCAGTTGTATGCTACAGGGTTGTAAAACCCAATAGCAGTGGTTCCCTCATGGGAAGGGTTGCCATAAGTCACAGCCCAATCGGCCCATCCGGCCAGCCAGCCCTCATATCAATCACTATTTCCAGGTCTGTCCAATCAGCCACCAAAAGCACTTCGTAGTAAAATCCAGTCTATTGAACAACAATCTCTTATATTAGATGGAGAACTCATCAACATCATCTGCAGTTGAAAGCCCCAGATGGAGATAGCCAGCACACAGCAACACAACTGGCTAAAATCATTCCAACACCACATTTTTCACTTCTTAAACAATGAATACCATAGGATTCACAAACTTCACCGTCTAGCCTCATGGCTGCAAGTTTACATGGACTGAAAAAAAAATGATTTAAGTTTAAATACCAGCACAAGTTTTATTAATCCAAATGGGTCCAGGAACAAAACCAAGTTAGCATTTTGCTTCCAAAGGAAAGGCAATGGCAAATCAAAGCTCCCAAAGATATGTCTTGATCAAGTACTTTCAGACATTACAGAGGCCCTGGAAATGTCCCATTTTCCCTCTGTTCATTCCAACGGTCAACCTGGCCAGACATTTGTTTGACAATGGCAAAAGCTGATGAGTGGAAGATCATGGTACAATAATATATTAAATTGTTTGACAAATGGCAAAAACTTTCCAATAATCTCAACGTCATAACTTAAGATTCACTATCAAGCCTGTAAAATACTTTGGCAAATGGATGATATGGTAAAAGTTAAGTTTTGGTAACATACTAACTTTTGGTAAATAAAAGTAAGTAAAGGTAATATTGGGAAAAGTGTTACTTTTGAATAAAGCAACACTTCTTCGGGGAAAAAGTATCAGTAAATGTACAAGTTTTGGTAAATTTTGGTATGTTTTGGTAAACCATGGTACATTTTTACCAAACCCAATTTACCATTGAAATTTACAGGGTCAGAGCGCTCCCTCTTAGTCGGAAACTCCTCATATGATCATCAGGAATGGGTTTCCAACAAAGAACAGAAATAGATATTACACATCTTCAAGACAGACATAGTGGGGAGAAAATAACAGTATTGATATGGAGAGCAATATGCCGGAAGGTGACATAACAAAATACCAGATAAGAGGGCAGGGCTCACAGGGAAAAGGATAACTAACCAACATATGGACTACTAATTACAGCAGTGATTTTCTTGGCAACTTTCTATTTCAATAGATCAACCAGTGTACCAATACATATGATCCACACTCTACAGGAAAGGAGTTCTATGGAAGGGAAAGTGGAGTCATTAGAAATGTTGAGGGGAAGGTTATGACTTATGAGAAAGATCTCGTAATTTGAATGTATTCTATAAGAAAAATGTATTGTATATGTTAGTAGAGCAGCTTTTAAATTAAGGATACAAAGCCGCTTTAATGTAGCATTAAACTGCCTATTTGATATTATCGTGATTGACTAGAATATAATTGACAGCTATATATGGTAAAGAAACCAATTACTGTGATCAAGTTTTCAGGGAACTCTTCATGCCACAGCAGTCTGCATTTTTTCAACAAGCAATTGAAAGCATAAGCTAAAAACTCCACCTATATAGACCACTACCACCACCTCAATAATATAGCTTTGCCGGAAGGACTGGTGGACAGTGGCGAAGCCACCTTGTGTCAAGGGGGGTCAATTGACACCCCAACTTTTTTGAAAAAAATTAATTTAGTTTAGAACTATTTGATAGTTAAAAATGAATATATAGTAAATTGTGACAAAAATATACAAGAAAGTGTAAATTAGCTCAATGGTAAGCTTGCTGCCCTCTTTAGGCGTGCCCTTTGCTAGCCCCATGGTCATGTGTTTGACTCCTCTCCCTAGCAGCTCTCAACCTAATGTTTTTTCTATCCTTTTGCATTTTGATTTCCCCACCGTTTACATTGATAGTCTAACATCACAATACACCCAATTCTCTAAATCAAAGCAATATTTGAATTAAGGCATGTTAGTTTGTAAGTTATTATGATTAGTTTATTAATTTTTGGTTAAATATTGATTGAATAATTAGTAAATTGTTAATTTAGTAATGAAATTATAATTTATGAATAGAATGATTAGGGTTCTTGGTTATAATATTTTGTTCAAATACTCGTGTAATTTCAAACCGACCCCTGTCACTAATCCCACTTCTTTTGGGAGAGTTCGTGTTGACATAAATACTCTTCCGTCAAATAGAAAACCAATTTTAAATTATCATCCAAATGATCACAGAAAACTTTAGGTTTAGGTATGTATTTTTATTTTCGAAACTATGTCATTAAACTTTTCATTATACGAATATGTTAAATTTTCAAAATTTGTTCTAATATAATTTGTCTTTTTTATTAAAATTTCTCTTGACACCCCTTGCTTTGAATTCTGGCTTCGCCACTGCTGGTGGACATTAAAACCAACCTAACCTCCTGCCTCCCGAGGGAGGATTCAAAAGGTTGGAACGCAAAGTAAGAAACATACAAATAAGAGTGAAACATCAAAAAACCAACATCTGATATCATGTTGGACCACACCATGGAGATCATGCTCACATTAACTACTCAGGCATACAAGATCCAATTGATTGAAGCACTACCTCAAAACCTATCCAGAGTTATGACAAGCAGGATTGTTTCTCATATCTATTACTTCAAACACATAGACCGAGAGTCCCTTGACCATGCAAATCCTTGATATACTAGCATAAATAAGATCCAAAATTAGTTTTGGAAACAATACTTTGGCATCTGTAAGAATATAAAGCAAAGTAAAGGGACTCTTTTTATGTTTTCTTATGTGTACCGAAAAACCATAGCCTACGATACAACAAAGAAAATTAAACAATCTTACACAACTTAGAATCTCATCATTCATCACATAATATCCAGAGATATTACGCAAGCTACAGAGCATTATTTTGAAAGAAAATAAGGGTTCTCCATCAGGACAAAAAGCCAATGAGATTCAATAATGCATTTCTACATAAACACAAATGGGTGCAAACTAAGAGTAACAGGACTTACCCATTCACCAGGACAAAGAGAACGGTAGTATTTGGCAAACTTTGCACACTCATTGGACTCTTCACCCTTTGCTTGTAAGCACCTATAATTTGATTCAACTAGATGATATCAAGCTAGTGCGGAAAAAAAATATATATATCTCAATTGTACATCCCAGCTGTATCTCTAGCAGTACTAAGAACTATACCTATGGAATTCTATGTAGCGAGTGAAACAGTGCCTTGTCTGGTTTGTTGTAGGAAACCGAAAGTCAGCCGGTGCGGTCTTGAGTTCAATCTGACACACAAGAACGAGACAAAACATCATATTCTAAAAGAACTATTATAATTTCACTCTTAGTTTTCATAAGGTTTTCTCAAATGCTGCAAAACGCATACATTATATATACAAGTTAGGAAATGATTTCTGGCTATTATTATTTTTTTTTTTGATGAGGATTCTAGACACAGATGTCTCCACGGTATCTGATCTCAACAATCACCCCCAACTCACCCCCCCCCCTCCTCTCTTCTTGGAGACCACAGATGTGTTCTTATCCCTGTACGTCACAAATGAGATGAGCAAGAGTCCTAAATTAGGGCTATATTTGGATCATATCCTACATTCAATTGAGATGAATTGCAGAAAGAAGAGAAGACGAATCTTATGGACGAAGATTTTGGGTGCGAACTGTGAATATGACCGCAGATTCTTAAAAACATGGAGGAAGTTTAGATGGTTTTCTGTGATGGACACAGAGATAGATTGGATTTCAATTAAACTTGTTTCCTGACATTTTTCTGAACTCCAAACAATGAAACAAAATAAAAACATACTCCATCTTCTCTCTTTCCACTAAACTTTTCCTCCTCCATTACTTTCTTTCTCATAAGTTTTCATAGGGTCAGTTACAGCGTAAGGTAAACAAGTGGATGGAACTTTATGAAATTAATAAAACAAGGCCCTAATCCGATCCTTGGTCCAAAAGGTGTGCCTCAGGCTCCTATGCTCAGAAAAACCTAAGTCCAATGTTGCACCTTGCTTTTTCGAAATATTTCTCTCTTCCTTTCTCTCTAACCCTCTCTTTCTTTTAATCCTATTTCACTATTTGTGTCCCCCATAGCTCAAAAGAATGCAAAGTACGTGCCATTTTTCATATAATAAAGTCTTATCACTTCTTTGATGTCGTGTCTAACTTATTAAAACCTCACGCCGCAAGCTCCAGGACTCTGTCTGCTTTTGTGCGCCTCGAGCTTTTTTAAACTAAGACTTGATTCTTTTTTTCTATTATGTCTTGTGAGAGTTAATGGGCTGTAAGCTTCTACATACGGTTTAATCAAGAAGTATCTCTAGCACAACAGTGAATACCATCTTTCAACTCTGGCATTTATATTTTTTCTGCTTTTATATAAGTTCTAACTATAGCAGGATTAGCTATTGGAAATTATGAATAATGAGGTGTCATACTAGGCTATGACTAAGGGACTGGTATTCACTAGTTATAGGCTTATCTGAGGAATTACCAGCTCTAAGAGAACCCTTTTATTGGTTGTCTTCTTTCCTTTTTTCTGGGGGTTGTGCATACAAGTGGGCCTACGCTACAGACAGTTCTGGTTCATTGTAGAGGTACTATGTATAATGATATGCCAATTTAGGCATCTATCAGGGCTGTACATGAGCAGTTATTATCTATGAGTAATTTAACATGTCGCCAAGTTCATGTTTGTGTCGTGGTTCAAGGGGTTGAAAAGCCTTGATCTAAAACTGAATGACTTAATGAATGGGTTGAGAATTCTTGCCCTTCACCATTTATTAAATAAATAGGTTGACCTAAATGTAACCCATTTAACTAACCAGGTTAAATGGATTATGTTTGTGTAACACATTTACCATTGAACCCATGTACCTTCTACAACAAAAATTCAGTTCCAAAAGACAAAATGCAGATAAATTTAACACTATATTTATCTGACTAAAGCACAAGAAAGGCAAGGATTGATAAAGAATGAACAGAACGAACCATAGTTTCAGAATCGGCAATTGAGGCCATTTATTCCAATTTACAGCCCTGAAAAATCAAAAATCACAAGTCCTGTAAATACATTCATCAGTAAACAAGAATTTTGCAAACAGAAAGTCAAGGATTTACCCATACTAGCAATAAGGCTACCCTTAAAGAGCCAAGTAAAGCAAAATCACAGACCAAGTAAATCAAGCAACACATACATACATGCAATCAGAATCAACAGATATGTTGACAACATGGGATATTTCATTAATTAAAAGTTGTAAAATTGATTATTTAATACATCTAAGTTAAACAAGACATAATGATATATAATAGTGGCGAATCTCAGTCATGAGATTAAGGTGTCCCTCTATAAAACTCACCACACACAAAACTAATATTCATAAAAACACGTTTCAATAGTCAATAGTGTATCATTCAAATTGTCCCATACAAGGTTTCATATTTTAAATTAGAAGCATGATGGTTTGTTAGAAATTGAGTCAAATACTCAAATACCCTTCTCTATATAACAAACTAAAATCGTCCAAAACAACTATCACTAATGCTATTCCAAAGTCTACTTTACATGTTGCAGACAAAAGTGCAACACCAACGTGGCATATTGGCAATGTTGGTTACTATTAGGCATTGGTAGTTCATAATTAGGCCCGAATTATGCTATGCCAAATGAGAATTTACCTTGAATTATTAAATGGTCTAATCTAATATTATGATACCCAGAAAAGAAGAAAATGAACCTCAAATATTGAAACTAACTCCCTAAACTGATGGACAAAATAGAAGAAACCATAGTCTCTACAAATTATGGTTCTCAATTACCACTTTTAGTTAAATCACCAATTTACCATAATTCCAAACCAGACAATTAGAACTTTAGAGCCTATTTAGTTCAACAAAAGTGGAATGGAACGGAGCCTAATAACTAAAAGAAAGGGAACGACATTGATACTTGAAACCAGAAGTTTGGTGTCACTAAGGAATGAAATGAGACATCAATTATAGTTGTTTGGTGCAATCAAGGAATGGAATCAAACCCCAATTCCTACCATTTGGTTCACTCAAGGAATGGAATAAAAACTAATTTTTATAATGTGCATTTCTGTAAATACAGTATATAATTTTTTGAATATTATAGTTACTGAGCATTACAAGTTTTGAAGTTTCTTCTCTTTAGCAAGGGCTGATGAGATGAAGCTAATTCTGTTTAAAAATTGTCATGAGCAATTCCAATAGCCTCTTCTTCCTTTTCCTCATTAGCAATAGTTGGTGAAATAGGGCCATTTCTATTCAAATTACAGAGACACAATTATTGCAGCATAGAGGGCAAATAGTATGCTAAAGAAAAGAAACTCCTACGTGTTGAGTTGTTTAATAATTACTTTGTAATTTACTCTTGTTTACTAGTTATGCTCTCCCTACCCCAATTGCTCATATATTTGACAATTTGTGCTTCACATTTGTTTCCATAAACCTTAGAGCAACTCATAAGGCATAGAATGAAGGACTCAGACAACCAATTTCAAAGTTCACTTATACGCACAGACTAGTAGAATGGGGAACATAAAAATACGCATAATTGTCATCATTTATATTGTGATAATGTGGAACGGGATCAAGCAAGGGAGACGCTTGATGAAATAGACATGATCAGGACATATGTTCAGTGAGCAGAACTACAAAACTTATTCAATACATCTCCATTTGTAAAGTGATCGTTTGCCTTTAGATGGTTGGCTAGATGTAAAATCAGCACATTGACTAGGAGAGGTAAGATCTGAAACAGTCAAACCATATACAACAGAGACAAGCAACAGCAGTACCTTTACCCCCTAATAAACAGCATACATGACATCAACATAAATGTAGAAGGGTATGAAAAATCAAGCAGGTAACACCAAGACATATAAACAGTAAAATGACAGAAAAAATAAACGGAGCAAACCCAAAAAGAAAGACATCCATTCGAACTGAGCGACACAGATAATCGAATTGAGCAAACTCGGGAAGAATATAAAATCCATTCGAATTGAGCTACCCAGAAAGATATAACGTCCATATTTAAAAAGAATATGACTTAAATCAAATTGAGCAAAACAGACAATATGACAGAATCAAGCGAAAATTGGGGGGGGGGGGGAAGACGTGATAAATTTGAAGCCGACTTCAGATTGAGTGCTGGGCGAAAAGGGGAAGGAGAAGAACATAGAAAATGGTAAAAACAAGCCGGATCAACAAAAACAAGCCCAGATCAAGACATAAGAAGGGGAAGAAGATGAAGATGAAGAAGAAGATCGTGTACCTTGATTGTTACCGGCAGGCTTCGTGTTGTGCAACAGACTGCGATGGTTGATCTACACAGTCAGGCCTGCAAATAGGGTTCTTGATGGGAGGGCTCCGTTGATGGGGCTGACCGCTCGCTGGTAAGCACGGATTTTGCTTTGCATTTTCATTTTGCAAGACGCGCAGTCATTTATATAATCAAGTGTAAAATGTAAATGATTAATTTTATTTTATTACTAATTATATTTTTGTACTTATTCATATAATTTTATTTATTGAAAATAATACTAAAAGTGGTGTGAATAGTGACATTAACAATAGAATATTATTGCTTGTTTATAGTAACGATACAGGAAGCAATATTAAACATCCTAAAGACAATAATTTGCTAATCAACAAAGACACCCTAATTCTCCTCAATATAATGAATTTTCTTGTAAACAATAATTCCACAAAATTTTCTACTACGCCGTCTAATTTATGAATACTTGGTCTAGCTTCGTTATAAATTATACATAATACACACCGGCATATTTGCACTTGAATTCATACATGAAATACTTTTGGTCATCATTTAATAGATTATTTAATCTTATTAATTAATAGTTAAAAATTTATCATCTTTGATGAAAAAAAAAGTTTAATTATGATTTATAACTATGTTAATTCAATAGATGAAATGTTTTCTTTATATCATGTTTTTAAATATGTCTTAGCTACAGTTAACATATACCTTGTGTTCATGATAAAATTGTTGAACATTTTCGCCATGTTATTATTAATAGAATCATACTTTGCATTTGTCGAGAAAAACAATTGGTAGAAATGATTAGGATTCTTTTCTAGAAATTGCAAAGCACCTAGATCATTATTGCATTTTTTCATGTAGTTTTTAAAGTCACTTTATTTATGGACTTGGTGATTTTCCATAACACTTCTCTTAATATGGAAACCTTCTTTCCACATATTGGCATATATATATCTTGTACATATAGCAGTAGATCGTGTGCTCAATATGAGGTAACAACCCTAATGTAGCTCCTTTAAGCTCTACACATGACATAAAATGACCAAAATGAAGTTTAAAACATACCCTAAACAAAAATGAAGTTGAAATAGAATGCGAAATAAAAAAGGTTCCTCTTGTTGATTTATGTAGGAGAAAAGATGATGTAACACTCCGCATATATGGTTAAATGTGGCTTAAGAGGATTGAAATGACTCTTTATATCATCAATGTGCACCTTCTTGTAAGATAACTCATCCATCAGAAACTTCTCAATTAAGTGTGTTTGGCTGGAAGTAGTATTAGAATGGGTGACCTCCTGGAAAGGTTTCCCAGGCAACATGTGAGTGAGGACGAAGCACGCTGGAAAACTCGTGGTGATTTATGGGGCCAGTCAGTCGATCCCTGAAGCAGTTACTGGTAATGCCCGTGGTTTGCGACGGACCGGTGCATTACAAATGATATACCTTGATGAAGAAGTTTACGAATCAAATTGGTGTAGTATACACATTGGTTCCCAATAGCTACTAGAGTCCTTGGTAAATCACCCCCTAAAACCCTAGCTGTTAATAGTTCCCTGACGTATATGAGAGATAGAGATTTGAAGAGATTAAAAATCAATTGTTCCATGCACGCTATAAACCCCCTTTAACCTACACTTACATAGGTGATGACTGACTAATTAATTAGGTCAATCTTTAGGTTGGGCCCACTAAGGTGGCTGCCTAAAATTCAACATTCCAACTCAACCACTCAAGCAATCTCATGTCTCTCACCATGCCTCATACAAGTAATAGGGCATGGACTAATGAGCAGCAGAACAACAACAGTGTCACATTAAGTCACCATCTATCTAACATAACACCTCACGTAATAACAATTCACCAAATGGTCCTAAACATCACCAGTAGCATACTATGTCCCTTTTTGTGATATCACGTGTAATTATATCCCTAATATAATCGCCCTGACTTGATATATGTAGTGATGATGGATCAATTCATCCTTGAACACTCATGACATTCTATCTTGATTCAATCGTTCCTAATGTGGTCTGCTAGGTTGTATAATTACATAACCCTTGGAGTGCACATTAAAATATCAACATTGAACTTCGACTTTATGTCATAGTTCTAACTCAAAGGGTTTCATTCCTTTTGTAGATGATGAGATCTACTGGGATCACATAGTGACAAGAGAAGGGAACCATTGTCACTCCCAACGATCGACATCGCACGCACAATATAAATGTGTGTCATGACATAGCTCTCACTCAACTTGGGCATGTCACTCATCTATGCCATCTAAATCTTATGTCTGGATTTTACTAAAAAATCTTACCCGAGTCCCCGAATCAAAGCACCTTTACGTTATTCTTTCACTCATGATCCCACTTTGAGGTTCATAATATGAAATCTACCAGTTCATACTTCGACTCAATAACTGGAGTCTCATCTTAGACTTCCCAAGGTAACTTTCAAGGGAAAAAAAAACTTGTCTTCCATACAACTCATGCATGAAAAATAGTACAACATTGCATATTCTCAATATTTATGTTGTTTGGTCTCATCTACCAGCCACATAGGCGTTAGGAAGATCACCTGTGTGATGAAGTCTATCTTAAGCCTGACAACAATCAGATGTTCCTGCTCATGACTTTATCGAAAAATAAAACATGTCATATATAGAGTATATATAATCTTAGAAAGGTAGAACACGAGTCTATCCAATAATCCAACGATACTAAACCCTATGCATCCCTAAACCCTTTGGGCCTTCACGTGGGCTTTGAATGCATCTTTAGAAATAGGTTTAGCCAATGGATCAACTATCAACTTGGCGGTAGATATATACTTGATGGAAACTTCCTTCTTCTTTATGGCGTCACAGACGAAATGATAACGCCTCTTGATGTGTTTTGACCTTTTCTGGATTTCAGATCCTTAACACATTGAACATCGATAGTGTTATCACATAACATCTTTATGGGATCGTTAGCTCTCGAGGTGAGTTGAGATCCAGGAGAAAGCTCCTCAGCCACATCGCCTCCTAATGGCGAGTCTGCAAGCCACATACTCAACTTTCATAAAGATTACCTGACACAATCTTGTTGTCTGCTACATCATGC
This sequence comes from Portulaca oleracea, assembly GCA_029582165.1. NCBI lineage: Eukaryota > Viridiplantae > Streptophyta > Magnoliopsida > Caryophyllales > Portulacaceae > Portulaca > Portulaca oleracea. The sequence continues at coordinate 37,620,009 of CM055874.1, forward strand.
TATTGCTCGTCCACCTAGGGTGAAAGCATATCCAAAGGTGGACTTAGACTCATCTAAATCACTTCCCCAATCGACATCTGAGTATCCCCATAACTTCAAATACCCTCATTGGAAACAGAGGACTAGAATCAGTTGTATCACAAAGGTAGTGTATGATCCTCTTGATAACTTACCATTGAGTTGGTGTTGGTTTATGTTGATAACGACTTACCAATCCAACCGCAAAGCATATGTCAGGCCTTATGCACAACATGGCATGAATCATGCTACTTATTACACTAGCATAGGGGACAATGCTCATCTTTTCCTTTTCTTCAATCGTATTGGGACATTGATAAAGAATTAAGTGAACACCCTTCTCAATAGGAGTGTCAGCGGGATTAGAGTTTAAAGCTCTAGAACCTTCGATCGTGTTGGGACATTGATCAAGACTCAAACAAACACCCTTCTCAATAGGAGTGTCAGCGGGATTAGAGTTTAAAGCTCTAGAACCTTTTTGATGTATGCCCTTTGGCACATACCAAGAAGTTTCTTTGAACGGTCTATAATTATTTTAACACCTATGACATACCTAACTTCACCCAGGCCATATCCTGCATCTCAAAGGTAGAGGGCAACCACTGCTTAATAGCTTCGATCATCTCCATGTTATTTCCAACTAGAGCTGGGCAACGGGCTGGGTTGGGTCGGGTCAGGGGCGACCCTTTACTCTTACGGGCTAGGGTTGGGTCAACATTTTTGAGACAAAGGGTTGGGTTGGGTCGGGTCATGGGCCAACTGACCCTGACCCGCCCATGTACTATGTTGTTCATTTGCAATTTTGTCGAACACCTTGTCCGTCTGCGCACCAAATTCTTGCTCAATTTCTTCACCGCCTAAATTCAACAAAATATCAAAACCCATCTAAAAATTGGGTCGGAAAAAGAATTGTAGTTTAAAACGGAATAAGAATCAATAATCGGAAAAAAAAAGAAAGGCAAAATTAGCATCGATTTCTGAGTTTTCAGAATCAAAAATTGCGCGTATAAGAATCAATAATCGGAGAAAAAAGGGGGGAAAGAAACCTGTTGAGAGGCACCAAGACCTGTGCCTTCTTTCCAACCATGCTTCTTTAAGAGCTAAATTCAATGTTGGAGGAATCAATACAATTTCCAAAACATGAAGCTAAATCGCCATTGTTATTCTCGAAATCTCTCATCTTGGAAAGTTGAAGGTTGAAGGTCGAAGGTTGAAGCTGGAGGTTGATGGTGGCCGGAAATTGGTGATGGGTGACAGTGCCGGAAATCAGTGATCGCCGTTCGGTGAAAGTGACGGTGAGTGAGAACAGAGAAGAGATAGAGAAAGTGGGGGAGGCGCTAGTGAACCCTAATTGTGAGTCTATAACTAACTGATGGACTGAGGTCAGAGGGTCATTTTCTCTGACCCGAAATTGACCCGCGAGTGGCCTATACTTGGCCCGAACAATACTGACCCTAACACAGCCCGACTCCTATAGATTTTTAGATGGGCTTTGACCCTATGTTTAAAGTCTTAACCCTTGTTGCCCTTAGGGGCCCCGACCCAATGCCCAGGCCTATTTCCAGCTGAAAGTTTATTGTCGACAAATAGAGTGAGGAACAGAATACCGTCATATATCTTCTTGATATACGCACATGGTCTTCTAAAACCGTGGTTAAACCAAAAGAGGTTATGGCTTTATGGAATCTAAAGTACCAAGCATTAGAAGACTGCTTGATACCATATATGGACCACTTGAGGCGACAAACCTTATCTTATCAACCTGTCGACACAAAGCCGATAGGTTGGTCCATATATATCTCCTCTTTAAGAATTTCTTTTAGGAAGATAATCTTCACATCTAGTTGGAACAACTCTAAGTTCAAATGGGCTAGCAAGGCTAGCCGTAGGTGAATCGAGGCAAATCTCACCACTAGAGAAAATTTCTGTTTGTAGTCCACACCTCAGTTTGTGTGAAACCCTTCACCACTAATCGGGCATTGAACTTGTCGATCAACCCATTCACACAACGCTTAATTTTGAAAACTAGAGTGTGACACGGTGGGGATTTGAATAGTTGCTTGAGTAATCGTGATCAAACGATTTATCAACTTGCAAGAAACAAAACTTCAATCGAAACTTGAAATAAAACTCAGCAAAAGGACCTTGAACACTCGGATATAATCTTGGATAAAGCTAGGAACCACTAAGATTTGATCAACCCACCATGATTTGTTAAAGGAAATCCATAACAAATTAATAAAGGATTGACTTAATCTCACCATCAAATTAAAAAGCTATTTAGATAAAGAATTAAGAGTTGAGGGACAGTTTGAGAGTGGTCTCAAAAATACCATATCATTAATCGACCAAGTTGATCTCCTCTCTTTTCCATTTACCCTTATATAGGTAAGGAAGAGAGTTAAAACCCCAAGAGAAGTTAATGAGAAAGAGTATAATTAACCCCAAGTTGTTACAACTTAATAGCCAAAAATAATCCTAAGTAGGGAGAGGACTAAAGCTAGCCAAAATTGGCAAAAGTAATACAAAAGTTCAAACATTAAAATGCCCTTAATTAAAGATCACAGTTGCCTTTAAAATAGGGAGGTCACAGGCGTGACAAGGGAGGTCACGACCGTGACCCGATGTCTTGCTTAAGGGGTCACTGAAATATGTATGGTCACAGGCGTGATAGGCTCATGTCAGGGTCGTGACCTCGAAAACTTGCTCGATGGGAAAAGTTCTTTGCAAGGTCACTAACGTGACCAGAGAAGTCGCGATCGTAACCCTGTTCTTGGAATGATGGTCGCGGGAGTGAAGGATTCAACTACCGGCAGGAAGAAGACGATGCAAGATGAGTCATGATCGTGACCTAAGCGGATCATGCCCGTGACCGGCTTCTGGAGCAGACTTCAAAAACCTTCAAAAACTAAGGCAAGGAGGGCCAAGTAGGTCGTACATGAGACTCCTAACTTGAGTCTACCTGCAAGCTAAAGTAATAAGGACTTGGGGGTCACCGTTAACCTGTATGGTCACACCTGTGACCTTTTATTGACCACCTAGCCAAGACCACTCCTATATCTCAAAAAGTAGGTGGCCGCCTCAGTCCCTCCTTTATTCAAGCTGACTTTGGGGTAAGACCCCCGTCCATAGAGGGGTTCCGGACACATCCACAGGATGATCGTAAACATCCGTCCAAGGTCCAGATCAATGTGGAATTGTAACTTGACAAAATCCTAGGAGGCAAGTTGTTTCGCCCTTGTGACGAGATTCGAGTAAGGACCCCGACCCACTCCATCCGCCCTTTCTTGAAGAGGATTTGCCCTCAAATCCTCACCGGCATCATTCTCCTCGAGGTAAGGAGTTAAGTTGTCGATGATGAAAGTAGGGGACACACCCATACCTTCGGGAAGTGCCAACGTATAGGTAATGTCATTAATTCGCTCTAAGACTTTGAACGGGCCCTCACTCCTTGGCATCATCTTGCTTTTTCTCATCAAGGGAAATCTCTCTTTTCTTAGATGAAGCTACACTAGATCGTCTGGATTGAAAACGATTTGTCTCTGATGTGTTTTCACCCTAAACTTATACATTTCATTTACCCTCTCGATCTATGCTTGAATTTGATCGCGAAGCTTTTTCACTTCTCTCACCTTCTCACGGGCCTCTACACTTGTTCTCGCCACCATAGGTAGAGGGAGGAGCTCTAGTGGGGTGAGAAGATTGATACCATAATAAACTTCAAACGGCGACCACCCCATAGTAAATGAGGGTTTCTGCTTGTAAGCAAACTGAGCATTACACAATTTCACATCTCAATCCAATGATTCTTGTCATCCAATCCTCGAATTAAAGCCAAGAGAATTTTCTTGGTTACCTCGGTTTGTCCATCCGTTTGTTGGTGATGTGATCTACTAAAGAGCAGTTTGGGACACAATAGTTTTCATAGAGATCTCCAAAAATGACTGAGAAATTTGGTGTCTTGGTCCTATACAATGCTCCTCAAGACGCCATGAAGCCTCACAATCTCTTTAAAAAATAGAGAAGCGATGAAGGACCACATGAACTCCTCGATGTGATGCACCAGATTCTCTGATGGTTTGAACATAATGTTTGGGACCTCTATTTTGTCAAACACCTTCATTACCGGATGTATGGGAAAAGGTACATCCGTGTATTTGTTCGTGAATGTCGGGACAATGCTCATCATTTTAGTGAGGCCTTCCAACTTTTGTTCGAGGGCCCTAGCAGTGGGGTCCTCCATGAGCTTAGGACACTTAATGGACACCTTAGATTTGGATTTTCCCGAGAGAAAGACATTTCACATGCTGTCTTTCCTATCCTTTTTCCTTTTCAAGTGTCAGCTCCTCCGGATTCCACTTGTTGCTTAGGTTCAGACTCACATTCATCACCTTGATCAACCTCCTCGTCATCTTCATCAGTAGGGGTTAGTCCCAATTTTTCATTAATTTTAGTCATAGCTTGTAGCATGCCATCCATCACCTATTATTAAGGTCATAGTCATAGTACATAGTCAAAATGCATGCCAGGTCAAAGCGTTATACATATAATCAATTCTCATCAAATGAATCAATATTAACAAAATAAGGGAGCACGTTACTCCCACCCGCAGAGTCACCATCGCCATCACCATCACCAACATGAGGATTAGTGCCAACATATCAAGAGCCACCATCCTGATGATAACCACTCTTGCCAACATTACAACAACCGGTAAGAGGATTGTCAACTATATTCCTTGAAAAGTTGATGTAAAAGCACCAGAGAATGGGATCCATACACTTCTAGATGTAAGAAAGTTAGGTTTATACTCGAAGGAAAACAATTCTTGATATCCACATTAAATGGGGGATGGGTTGATAATCAATATGGAGCGTATTGACCGATAGCGGGGAGTAGAGATATAGGATTACTAATCTTGAATCAACATAATTGTAGACAACGGGTATTTGAGCATAGTTTTATAAAGTACACGGTAAATAATAAAGAGAAGAAGCCAAATCAAGACACTTGCATGCATGCACTCTACATGCGTAAGTTCACAGATGCATCATCACATGTGAAAGACTCGACCTAAAGCGTGCACCATTTTATGTACGAAAATGCCAAAGCCCTAGTCATGCATGCCATTCGTGAGCTACGTAAAAGCAACATGCTTAGAGCTACAATAAGTCCCAGGATCGAATCCTCACCAAAGCACTAGTTCACTCAAGTCTTAAGCTAAAATGTTCATTCACACCACTCACCGTCCAAGTGTGAATGAGGCAATTAGCACATGCATGTTTCACACCTTCACCGTCCAAGAGTGCATGGACGAAGTCAAATTCATCACCCCCATTTTTCTAAGGCCGATCGACCATTAATGCGTTCATACTCTCAGATTCATCTTCACACCATTGCCGACCACTAAGGTTCATGATCCATCCCCTCTAAAGTCCGATCAGCCGTTAGTGATGAAACATATGCTAATCTAGGTCATACATGTACATTCCTCCTTTGAACACCCTAAAGCTTATAAATACTACCTAAAACCTCAAGGCCAAGGACGAAGCACACCATCCTACATCATTTTATTCCCTCCTCAACTCATTCACTCATTCCATTAATTCTCTCTTTTACTCATAATCCCTCAATTCCACTACTTTTCATTCCTAATCACCACACCATTCCTGTCATCTTTCTCTATATTTCTTTAATCCTCTAAAGCCTAAACACATATCCCTCCAAAAACACCACAAAAACATCAATAAGCCCCACAAAGAAGAGCCCTTTTCCTACCCTTTTCTCATCTCTTTTCTCACCTTAAACGTTGGTTCCATTTGGCATCATCAAAGGGAGTATTGAAGGCTTCAAAACAAGTATCTTCAAGGATGAAATTCAAGCATTCAAGCAAGGCTAGGCAAGGCTCCTCCTAAAAAACATCATATAGGTATTTTTGTGTATTTGTCTTCATAATGTAAAGTGTTCTTGTATATGTTGTAATTCTTTCATTCATTTGCATGTTAATAATGTAATCATCTAAAGTTTCAATCTAATTGCCTTCTAAACTTTATTAAAAGCACATTTTCAAACTTTTAGTAGAGTCTTTTCTTGAGTGAGAGGCAGACTCAAAGGTCTTTACCTTTCGAATTCGTAGCCTTATCCCCGAATCCACTTCTTGGTTCATAGGAGGAGTCTTTCTTGTTTTCTTTTTTGGTTTTGTCTTGGTTTTTCTCCTTAAAAAAGTTGGGTGGCGACTCCTTTCAAACCAAAATACTTCGAGATTGCCTAAATTGTGTTTAACATGGTTTTATAATGTATCGATGCAACTTTAGGGTGATTTTGTATATTTTTAAATAGTGGTTGCATAAATTACGTTCTTCCGAGCCTAACATCTTATGAACAAATCGGGCTAATCCTAAAGAGTTGGAACAAGTGGATGTTCACTCCTAAAGTTTAGTTTAATTATTCATGAAAAGCACAAAGTAAAGGGAATGTGATTTTACAACTACTATTCATAAAATGTGTGAATAATCCATAAAGAGTTTTAACAAGTAGACCCCAACACAAATCTCCCATCTCGCGAACGTTTAGAAGTCTGAACGACGAGAAAAAATGTCAACAATAATACCCATGAAAATGAAGAACACTTGTAGAGAAGGGGAGAAAACTTGCAATAAACCTTGAAAATTTAATCCACTCAACATCAAACAGGAAGAAAACACCTTGAATCCAATGATATTAATTAGGGATAAAGATTATCGCCACCCAAAGACTGAACACCCTACCATGATCTTGATAAAGAATAATCACCACAAGATCAATGAAGGAATGACTTGAAACACCACTAAATCATACAAAATTTGGATAAAGTAATAAGGTTTTTGGAGAGAGTTCGAGTTGGTCTCAAAAATACTATTCAATTAATCATCAAGGTTGATGCCTTTCTTCCCAACGCCTGAGTTAAGTGGCATAAGGGATGAAGCCTTCCCCAAGAAAGACAGAACTCAAATCCAATGGTAAAAAACAACCCAAGCGATAGCAATCAAGGGTCAAGATGCACCCATTACAATTGACCTATCTTAAAGGGTATTCAACTATACATTAATGGGGGTAAAGGGGTCATTACAAACGAAATTAAGAGAACTTAAAAGAAGAGACGAGACAAATGATTACTATTGAATTCCAGTCGATACGATCGTGCGGCCGTATGTCATATCGTCCGATCTCTTGAGAAACCCCAATTTGGCTGAAATCCAAAACTGCACGATCATGTAAGAGGGTAGCACGGTCTTGTGAGCTTCTCCAGATGGGTTGGCACGATCGTGCGAGAGGGATGCACGTTCGTGCCTGGGTACCACCTAGGTTTGCTTCAAGATCGACATGATCGTGCGCTTCTGTGGCACGATCGCTTGAGACCCTCGGGAAGGGTGGCACGATTGTACGGTGGTCTGCCATGATCGTGCTCCTGGGTTTGTTAAAAAACTCAAGGCACTCAACTCCTGCAAGATAGTGCGCCCTTGTGGCATGATCGTGCGATTTGGTGATGGTTCTTTTCTTCCTTCTTTGCCACTACTCTGCATGCCCAAGTTGGGTTACCAATGTTGATAAAAAGTTGATGTACACCCACTTATTAGCTCTGAGATAGGCTCGATACTTAAGGGGCTCCTTGCTAAGACAAAGGAGGACCGAGCTTGACAATGGCGCACCCGAACTTGAAGAGAATGGCTTCTCCGAATCCTTGACCGTCGAAGTCTTCCTTGCTTGGCTGAGCAAAGTGGGAAATGGTCTTCAGACCTCTCCGCAAGACTCGTACAAGGAAGCACCTAACTGAATACAAGATACTCCTCCATGTTAAACGAGTGAAATTGGACAATAAGACAAGTCAACTCATGAAGTGAGCGTAATGCTTAGTTCATCATCATGGGACCTCCAGATGGGTCCTCAAATCATTCAGAAACAAAATGATTGGTCACCTACAAACCTAAAATTTTGGTCCATCTTACCGATGCATGCTTATCTAGATAATGGAGGACCTTTAAGATCAACAAATGAGGCCCAAGATTCATACAAGCATCAAACAAACCCCAAATAGCAAGAACATAAAAGAACCCCCCCAAATTATTCAAAATACAACTTAAAATTGAATGAATGCTAAAAATAAACTCTGCCCACATGTCTATCAATCATCAAGGACCAAAACAAATACACAGTGTCATAAAAAAACACTCTAAATCCAAACGAATAAGCTGTAGTACAACCAAGTTTTTATATCTTCTCCACAGGGAGTTGGGGCTTCCAAACCTAAGAGTCCATCGAGCTCTCACCGACTAGGCTTGATGTTCAAGGATTTTGATTTTTGGAAAAATACTAGACTACAGATCAAAAGAAAAGCCACAATTAAAAAGGGAAAGGGCTCGAGGGTATTACCGGGCCTCCTAATGAGAGAAAAAGGGTTGGTAAAGAGGTTTAAGAGTGATTCATAGATAAGCTATTCAGAAAGGGAATTAGGCGAATAAATTAGCATCAAATCCCTCTTACCAAAGTTAGGATTTGATGCTTAATCCCTAAATTCCATCATTATTCACAATTTCTAGGTAGCATAATGGTCTAATTCTCATAATTAAATAATAATCACATGCCAATGTATTTTAGTGCCTAATTAATTCATCCATAACCCTCCAATTCAATGTTGGAAGTTAATCTATCACCTTACAGTATCAGGAATATTGACATCTAATGGTGAGGTATGGTGGGAAATGCTAAACAAATCACTAAATCATCCTAATCCACCAAACCCAATCTAATCCCACATTAGGGGCCCTAATTACCCCCTAATCGTAAGGGAAATTAGCCACACATATTCATAACTAACACTACTTCAACCATCAACGCAACATTCAACATTATTGTATTAAAAGCGACCAAAACAAGGCTAATTAATCTAACTAAAATCATAAACAAAATAATCAAATAAATGGTTAAACTAATTGTAAGCTGAAATTAAGAGAGAAAAAGAGTAAACTTACTAAAATTGGTACTAATGATTCTCTAAATGTAAAGAAAGCCAATATAATAGCCAAAATAATGATCAATCTTTATCTTTAATGAGATTAATAAAAATTACTCTAAAGTCTAGAGAGATATAATGAAAGAGTCTTCCCAATTGGGAGTAAACCCTAAACAAAACCCTATATGTCGGTAGAACATGGCATCATGACCGTGCGGGAATAAGTCACTGTTGTGAGGCCTCTTTCTCGAGGAAGGGGAAAGCTTATTTAAGTTCCTCACAGGCGTGACCTATGGAAGTCACAACTGTGAGGTGCCCTCTGTCTTGATTTGGTTTTCTGCTTGTCACGGCTGTGAGGGATTGAGTCATGGCCGTAAGGTATTTACTGCTTTTGAACCAAGATCTTGACTTGATAAGTCATGGCTGTAAGGGCATAAGTCACAGTTGTGACTCCCCTTCTGTCCGAGGTTGCTTGACTTTTCTTGGTCTTGGGAGGACTCAGTTAAGATCGTGACTTAGTGTGTCATGGCCATGAGGTCTCTGCTGGCTTAAGTCCTCTTGAGGTCCTTAAGCTTAAGGACCTTAGCTTCCACCTTCTCGAGCCAGGTTTTCTCGGGATTCACATTCGGATTCCGACTTTTCTTCAAATCGTCTCGGTTTTTGCTTCTTTTACGCACTTTTTCTCCAATTGCACATTATTGCTAAAGGTACCTAAAAGGGAAGAAAAATAACATAAAAACACTATGTTTATTTACGGAACTGAGGAAAATGCTCAGGAAAAAAGATACATTTAGGCTTAAATGCTGAGCCTAAACATACCCTATCACCCAACATACGAATTTTTGTATTTTGAGTAATAAAAGAGAGGGAAACAAGATATGACCACATATAAAGGATTACTCTACCACTGTCATAGTTTTAGTGATGTGATTTTGTGAACCAATTATTCATCGTCTCCACAGGGAGTCGGTTTTCAACTTAAAAGCTAATTTGAGTATTTAATTAATTAATCCAGTTATTTACTAATAACCTAAACTAATAGGATAGATAAAATTAAAGCAAAACTATAACTAAATATTTACACTATATTATCCAATTTGATGATATAGTATTGATAACTAAAATACTAGACTCAAAATAAAACAAGTAAAACAATAAATTTCAAAACAAAGAAAGGACCATAACTAACCCTAATAATTGGACTAACCATATGACATTTACCCTAAGAGTTGATTCATACATGAAACTAACACTAACCCTAATAATTGATTTGATCCTTCACCAAATTAATCCCTGAGCTTTGAAAAGACCTACAAACTTTTAAACAAACCACCCAACTTTTCCTTGGTCCAAATATAATCCTAACCCTTACAAAAGACTCTTGACCAGAATTATTAACCCTCAAAATCGTTAGACTCATACTAATCTACCTAATCAAACACAATAGAGAAAGAGATAGAGACTGAGAACAAAGAGATAGAAATAAGGGGAAATCAGGGGGAAGGGGACTAAGAATAACCAAAGAAAAATCAACCTATCGTGGATAACATGCTTGTCAAATTGCCATGGTCAACCCAAACAAAACGTGGCATGTGCTCATGGGAACAACATTACAAAAATTAGAATCATGTTAAGTAGGACCAATAGATAAATTGACAAGGTCTTGCTAGGTTACCTTAATGTCACTATGATTATTGAGCCATTTGAGAGAATAAGGCTTCGGGTGAGGCAATAACAGAAGTTCCAATTTCTCTACCATATAAGTTAAAGCAACATTGGTACAACTCCCTCCATCAATAATCACATTGCACAACTTCTCTCCAACCAAGCATCGAGTATGAAAGTTCAATTCTCATTGAGTTTTGTCTAGAGAGGGTTCATAGGTATCTAGTACCCTCCTAAAAACAAGTAATTCTCTAGTAGGTACGATAGCAGGCTCTAACTCTTGATCACCGGATGCACTACACTCGTCCACAATGTAGTTGGTCTCTTCTTGGACAACCTTTAGCTCATCCTCAATATCTTGCACTTCTTGGATAGTCAATGACTTCCAGGTTGGACAATCAACTTGAAAGTGGTCGTACCCTTGGCACTTGAAGCATTTCTTTCCCTCTATTTTTTTAGGGGGCTCCGTATGGGAAGGATAAGCGATGCCTTTTCCTTTATCGACCCTAGCGGGAAGTGTAGACCTTAGAGCTTCACTAATTCGTACATTAACTGGAGGGGTAGGCCTAGAGGTAGGCACATAAGGACTGTCGAAAGGCCTTGGCATCGATCTCTCCTTGTTTCTCCTCTCAACTCGGGTGGCCAAGCTACACATCTCGACCAAAGAATGATAGTGTTGAATTTTGACTTTCTCGGCAATAGAAGGGGAGAATCCATTAAGGAACCGGGCCAAGGTTTGCTCGGGTGGTTCTTGCAAGTTGCTTTTGATGAGGAGTTGTACAAACTCTTAGATGTATTCATTCACATTCCTCTTTCCTTGCTCAAGGGAAAAAGCTTCCTCAAGATATTTTGCCAGTATGTGTTAGGCATGAACCTATTGTTCATCATCTTTTTGAGCTTCTCCCACGAGTTAATATTCCTTTGGCCATCTCGGGACCTTTGAGCCTTCACACTCTAAAACCAAAGTAAGGCAACTTTGGCGAGCTTCAAACTTGCCAACTTGAAACCCTTCTCATCACTATATAACCCTTTGCTTCAAACATCCTTTCCACCATTTGCAACCTCTCTACATAGTAATTAGGGTCAAGAGATCCATTAAACTCTTAAAGATCGATCTTGACATCGTGTAAATCATCCCGTGGTTTTTATCGCTTTTTTCCCTTCGGTGGGTCAAATAAGCGGAGTCACTATACTCATCACTCAACCCAAAATGGGAGGAGTCCGAATGGGGATAGGGAAAGGTCTCTCTCTTCTCCTAAGCCAAGGTTGACCATAGAGCTGTGCGGATATGATCTTGAGCTGATTTGTGATGGCACCAAGGGCATCTTCAATGCGTGAAACTCGATCCTCGAAACCCGAATGGGTATTCATCTCAGGTGGGGGTCCCACTCATTCCCTTCATTTCCGGCTTGATCCTCTTTAACTTGGATAAATGTTGTTATCCACATCAAGAGGACAAGTAAAGGGCAGATTGTGTTTGGGGAAAATTTGTGGAGCTTAGGGTTCTTTGTGGCTAGGCTTGTGTTTAGGCTATGGAGGTTTTTTTTTTTGTAGGTTAGGTACATAATAGAAAGACAAGGATGCACAAATGGAGCATTACCAATCAAAACCTACAAGATTAACCTCTCACAAAGACCACCCACTCCAACAATCTCAATCCAACACAACAAATTTCAATGTTCACAGGGAATGGGGGTCGCCGATATGTTCATTCATAATCAAAACAACAATGGCACCCAATTCTATCAATAACCAACAATAACCACAAAACACATATTCATCATCTTTTCAACTCCAACTATTGCAAAAACAGAGGAAATAACCCCAAAAGTAGAGTACAACCGATTTCCACCCTAAAGATAAACACAAAACCAAAAAAATCGATCAAAAGACCATTGCCTTTATCAATAACAAAACATGGATGCTCTAATACCAAATGGAGGATGCTTGCGGTGGTGTGGACTAGAGATTAAGGATTCCTAATCTTGAATCAACATAATACCCATGGAATTGAAGAACATTTGTAGAGATAGGGAGAAAACTTGCAAGAAAATTTGAAAATTTAATCTACTCAGCATCAAACACCAAGAAAACACCTTGAATCCAATGATATAAACTTGGGATAAAGATGATCGCCACCCAAGGATTGAACACCCCACCATGATCTTGATAAAGAATAATCACCATAAGATCAATAAAGGAATGACTTAAAACATCACCAAATCATGCAAAATTTGGATAAAGTAATAAGGTTTTTGGAGAGAGTTTGAGTTGGTCTCAAAAATACTATTCAATTAATCATCAAAGTTGATGCCTTTCTTCCCAATGCTTGAGTTAAATGGCAAAGAGCATCAAGCCTTCCCCAAGAAAGACATAACTCAATTCCAAGGGTCAAAACAACCCAATGGATTACGATCAAGGGTCAAGATGCACCCATTACAATTAACCTAGCTTAAAGGGTATTCAATTATCCATTAGCGGGGGTAAAGGGGTCATTACAAAGGAAATTAAGAGAACATAAAAGAAGGGAGGAGACGGACGATTATCGCTGACTTCCAGTCAGTACGATCGTGCGACCTCTTGAAAATCTCCAATTTGGCTGAAATCAAAAACTACATGATCGTGGGGGAGGGCAGCATGATCGTGCGAGCTTTTCCAGATGGGATGGTATGATCGTGCGAGAGGGATGCACATTCGTGCCTCGGGTACCACCTGGGTTTGCTTCAAGATCGACACGATTCCTATGGCATGATCGCATGAGACCCTCGGGAAGAGTGGCACGATCGTACAATGGTCTGTGGTCTTGCATGATCGTGCTCCTGGGTTTGTTCAAGAACCCAAGGCACTGGACTCCTCCACGATCATGCGCCTCTATGGTTGTCACCCCTAAAAACAAGAAATAAATCAAACCCTAATGGGGATCGGTGTTGTCACCCTCACTGTCCACCCCCCGAGTTCGCCTATTCATTTTCCATTTATACTCTATCGACTCATCTTCTTCTTGAAGATTCTCCTTCCAAACTTTGATTTCTTTAGATCGAACAGTGGTCGTGATGTGAGATGGTGGAGTTGCACTATTCTGGTTGTACTTCTCCTGTTCCTTACTGATATGGCGAAATCAAAGAGAACGGACGAGTGAAAGAGGTGGGAAGAGATGAGATGCGATTTCAGTTGTTTGAGAAACTGAAAGAGTCAAATTGGAGAAAAAGAGATGACAGAGTATGGAGAAGTAGGGATCCAAGTAATGGGGAAAAAGACATAATTGAGAGAGAACGAGTCAAAGAAATGGGGAAAAAGACATAATTGAGAGGAAGAAAGAAAGGGGTTTTCAGAAAATGAGAGAAGGTAATGAGAGAAAGAAAGAGAGTGGAGAAAGGCGAGAGATGAGAGATAAGGAAGAAAGAGAGATTTCCAGAAATGTAAGGAATGAGAAAAGGGGGCAGGTAGTTATCATATTAGGGTCTAGGAGGGATCCAAGTAGAAGACATCGGGGATGGGACAACTATTTGGGTCCTCCAGTTATGGATTACGGGTAGAGAAGTTAGGAATTGGACTGAGTAGGAGTTTTGGGTCGAGAGAATAGGAGATGGGATGGGTTTGTAATTAGGATCTTAGGGATTTATTTAAGTTTTTATATTCTTTTCTTTTTAGACTAAGAAAATTAAATCAAACAAAATAAAATACAAATTAGACCAAAATAAATAAAAAAAACTAGAAAATAAGACTCTAATTTTACCCTTTTTAAATGAAACTTTTACTTTATTAAATCTAAAATTGAGAAATTATAAAATAAAATGAACATAAACAAAACAAAACTAAAAATACCTAATTTGTTAATAAAAACAAGACATATGCCTAAAATAAGAGATGTAAAAATGTCAATTTTTTGCATATGGGAACCAAGAAACTTGTATAAATATAGAATCACCAACGAGAAGCTCGATCATCTAAGATTGAAGATTTCACCAATAAAGGAGGATTCCACCATTAACCTATAAATAAACCAGTCTTCCATCACCACCATGGATCTCATGGATAATGATTAGTAGAGATTTTGAAGAAGGATTTTCAAATACACAAAAGTTTTCAATTTATTAAGTCATAATCTAATTACAACCCTAAAGGTTGAGACTTTAAATAGACAAAGTAAGGGTGATGCCTAAGGTATTAACTAATTACCCTTGAGGACCCTAAGCTAGCTATAAATTACATAATGGGAGAAGGGTATATGTAGGTAAGTAAAAAGGTAAGGGGACGTAATTACAAGAGATAGATAAAAGCCCCATTGATGAGATATACGTCGCTCACTAATCCGTTGAACCAAGCATGCACGATAGTGCAAGGTCATCCGCATGACCGTGCGGATTTTGAACACCCAAATGATGGCATGCTCCTGCAGGTTGGGCATGTGCCTGTGCACCTTTCGACCCTCATAAATCTTCCTGGAAGATCGAGCTTGGCACGATCATGTGGTGGTGTCGACATGATCCTGTCCTACCTTAAGGATAGCGTGCGCCACCACGAACAGATCGTGTCAGTAGGCAAGGCTACTGTTCTTGCTCCATTGAGAACTACACGCTCGCGTGGGTCGCTGGCACGCTCGTGTGCTTTCTCTTATCTCTCCTTGGCTTTTCTTCCTTTCCTATGTCGGTCCGAATAACTTTCTATGCTCGAATGGATGTAGCTCAATACCCATGGGCGTGCTCAAGGTTATCAACTCCCTCAAGATAAGCTGCTTGATCATGACTTGACCGAGCTGCCAATGAGTGTCCAAAATGATGAAAAACACGTTCTTCTGCTACTTATTTGTGGCGATGTTTACTTAGACAACTAGGAAGTCTCATAGTAGAGGTGGTCGATAACTTGAAGTGAGAAAAATGCAGGTCTTGGGTCAGATATGTATTAGACCCCTTTGTTGGAGAGAGTTGCTCTAAACTCTTGGAGGTGTAACCCGGTGAATCCTTTAGAAGAATGGACCTCTACGTAGAATAGCTCGAGTAACCTTAAAATGACCATATTCATCAATCCTCCCTTCTTGAATATGTAGTAGTTCTTAAAGGGGCTTGGGTAAGTCAAGACCGAAGGTGGTTTTAATGGAGGAGGGAGGATGGGGTTTAGAATATACCAAAATCGGTATAGGAGGCCACCAATATAGCCTTGGCGTAGTAGTGAGGGTAGGGATGGTGAATTAGCAATCGACAATTTAGACACAACTTTCTCACCGATCAACCTATGATAATCAACCTCCTTGAAGCTCATAGTTGCCCTCTGTTCCTTAGCTTCCTCTTCACAAACCCAAGGAGTGATCATAGTTTCTTCTTCAAGATGGACTTGTTGGCTAGGAACATGAGCTAAAGCCAGAGAAGAACAACCATCACTCTCTTCTACCTTATGGAGGCTTCAAGAGGAATAGTCAACTCATGAGACATTGGAGTCTCACCACACCCTTCATTGTAAGAAGCAAGAAGATTAGAGATAACGGCGTGATGTTCCTCTATCAAAAAATTACTCGGAGGTACCCTAACATTTGGTGAAATGTTTTTCAGGTACCCCAACTTTTCAAAACTCATTTTGGGGTACCCTTAGTTTTTGGGTTAGTAATTATTAGGTACTTTTTCGGTCATCAATTTAGTTAAGTGACCGAAATACCCTTATTCTTCCATTTTTGAAGAAATACCCTTGAAGAAGAAAAATAAGCGTATTTTGGTCACTTAATAAAATTGATGGCCGGAAAAGCACCAGACAATTACTAACCCAAAAATTAGGGGTACTCCAAACGAGTTTTGAAAAGTTGGGGTACCGAAAAATAGTTTCCCCAATTATTAGGGTTCCTCCGAGTAATTTTTTTGTTCCTCTATGGTAGTCTCATTACTCTCTTGTGGTATTTCCTTGTCATCACCATGAAGTGAATCATCCTCTAAGGTGTGACCAAGTGGCGTTGGTGTCTCCTCTCGCTCTCCTTGCTCCTTTTCCATGCAATAGAGGTACATCCAATGATGATTTGCTAGTCCGCCATCGTCCCTAGAGCTCCTTCACAGTTGAAGTACTAGCCTTCCATTTTTCTAATTCAAGGGCATGATTATCAATTTTGGCTTATTCTATGACAATTTTGGCTTATTCTACGACAATTTTGATTTGTAGGTGGAGAAAGAGTATGTTTAAGTCAGGGAGTGGAAGGGATCATGAGACCGCTTGTGAGGCATTTTGTGGTGCTTAGTTCTTTGTGGGTAGTAAAGATCATCGGATGAAGGTTTAAAGGGGCATTTTGTAGTAAAGTGAATTGGAGGAGTTTATCGAGGATTAACATGCATTTTGAAAGATTGACTGAGACCGGCAAAGGCCAGAGCAATCATCAAGGTAAAGAGCAAACAAAAAGTCATCACCTCACATGCACATAAGCAGCCAACAACAAGTTATCCGACAAAATCATCGATCAAAATTCAATCAAATGCCTTCTCAACTTCCATACATACATTCCCAAAATAATGAAAGTCCCAAATAACACCTTTGAACACCAATTATAATTCACTAAGGCACCATAAACCTGAATCAATCATTCCAAACTGACTATGACTAATGATATGAACAACAAATTACTCCCAACAATTATAAGGCATGTATAATAATTACCTAGGTGCCAAAAATCTCAACAAATCTTAACCAAAACATTCCAAAATTAAATCAACAAGAAACCCAAAACAAAACAAAAACTCAGGGCAAACATACCAATGTAAATAAACTTAATACTCAACAATTACCTAGACCCAAAAAATAAAAATGATAGCCCAATACTCCTAACTCATGAAGGCACTATTATCAATCATGAAGCATGAGTTTTCTACCCTAAAGCGTCACAAGCACAACCAAGAAACTTCAATACACAAGATCAACAAAATCAGGAAAAACTCAATAAAGAAATCAAGAAACTCAAACAACACTAATTTAGCTTCTATGGCACGACCTATACTTTGATACCGATTTGATGCATACTTACCCCAACAATGGAGGGATCTTTAAGATCAACAACAAGGCCCAAGATTCATACAAGCATCAAACAAACCCCAAATAGCAAGAACGTCGAAAACACCCCCATATCATTCATAATAGGGCTTAAAATTGAATCAATGGCTAAAGAAACTCTATCTACATGTCTATCAATCATCCAAGGGTCAAAACAAACACACAATATTCCAAAAAGCACTCTAAATCCAATTGAATAGTACCCTATCACCAACATACAAATTTTTGTATTTTGAGTAATAAAAGAGAAAGTGAAACAAGATATGCTCACCTATAAGGATCACTCCACCAAGGATGACTTGAAGGAATCAAGAAACTTACACAAAGAATGAATCATCAATAAGAAGCTTGATCACCCACGATTGAAGATTTCACTAAGTTGAAATAAAGGAGGATTCCACCATTCAACCATAAAGCAACCACTCTTCCATCGTTACTGTGGATCTCATGGATAAAGATTAGTAGAGTTTTTGAGGAAGGATTTTCAAATAGCCAAGAGTTTTCATTTCATCAAGTCATAATATGATTACAACCCTAAAGATTGAGACTTTAAACAAACAAAGTAACAGTGATTACCAAGGCATTGGCTAAGTAGCTTCGAGGACCCTAGGCTAGACATAAATTACTTAATGGGAGATGGGTATATGTAGGTAAATAAACATTTAAGAGGGTAATTACAAGAGATAGATAAAAACCCCAAGCATTTGAAGAGATGGACGTCACTCATTGATTCGTTGAACCAAGCATGCACGATCGTGCAAGGCCATCCGCACAAACTTGCGGATTTTGAACACACCCAAAGCTTTCTTGGAATCTCATGCATGGCGCTCTCGTACAGGGTGGGCATGCCCGTGCACTTGTCGACCTGCATAAACCTTCTTGGAATTGAAGATCGATCTTGGCACGATTGTGTGGTGGTGTCAACATGATCTTGCCCCTAGGCTGGGTGGTCACGATGGTACGCCACCATGGCATGATCGTGTTAGTAGGTGAGGCTACTCTTCTTGCTCGATCGAGAACTGCACGCTCGTGTGGGTCGCCGACATGCTCGTAGGGTTTCTCTCCTTCCTCAACTTTTCTTCCTTTCCCATGCTTGTATAAATCATCTTCATGCTCGAAGGAATGTAGTTCAATACCCCTATGCTTACTCAAGGTACTCAACTTTCTCTTGATAATTAGCTTGATCGTGACTTGACCGAATTGCTAATGAGTGCTCAAAATGTTGAAAAATACGCTCCTCTACCGCTTATTTGTGACGATGTTTACTTAGACAACTAGGAACTCTTGGACCCATGAGGTGGCCTAGAACCTGAAGTCCAAAAAATGGAGGTCCTAGGTCAGATATGTATCACTTATCAAATCATATTACTTTGAGTAAACTTTGGTGCAATTTCTTTTTGAAAACGCATTACGTTTTCATAAAGCGAAATTGAGCCCATGAGATATTCCAGATTCGAGCTATGTATACTAAATTGAGGCCACATACAAGGGAGTTAAAAATTGATATAAACCATGACTGTACGTGTGGAGATCTGGGTAACATGTATAAACATGGAAACTCAATACCAGGAGGAAGGATATACTAGATCTTCCTCATAGAAGTTAAAGATTTCAAATGAGAATGTACGAAATGAGCACCAAACTCATGCTACAGGCAACAAATTTTACATCATAAATACAAAAGAAAAGTAAGGAAAAAAAGAAATCTAATAGGGCTCGAAAATGAATGACTTGCAACTCTTGACAACCCGATCCCCGAATTTAAGAACTTGAACGATGCACGTCGTTTGGTCTTACCAGGGTATCGAACTACGCAACATTCATATGAAGGGCTTGCATATTATGTATTTTCGCCTCTTTCTCCCTTTATGAAAATTTTGTCACAAATTATTGGACATTCATCCATTCTTTTGGTTATCGTAGTGAATTGAGATGCCTTTACAACTTTTCGCTGTCGTAGTCATTCGCCATTAAGAGCTTTTGGGCATCATAGTGAATTGAGACGCCTTTATGGCTTTTCATGTTGCGGTTAGCTAACATCCTCGCATTACATCGCATCCTTATGTTTAGGCCCATTTTTAGGCCTAAATAACGCCTTTCGACTTGGTATTTTGGCTTGATTCCGAGTTTTTTCTATTGTTTTTACCTGCTTTTTAGTTCTATTGTAGGTTTTTCACATTTAAGGAGCAAAACAAGGCAAAGGAGCTATTTCGGGGCTTTTTAGGGGCATTTTAGAGAATTTCGAGTGATTCCCCGAGCCTAGCCAAGTCGAGAACCGAGGTAGAGTTGACCCGAGAACCTTTTCTCCAAGTTTGAAGAAAAACAGGGTCGTGGCAGCTGCTACAGCCTTTGTAGCGGGTACCACAACCTGGAAGGAGAGGGAGGAAGTTCCGACAGAACCACGTCGCACCCGCGACCAAAGTTGGTAGCACCCGCGACAGTAAGGCCAACCTAGAAGTAACGCCCGCTACAGCTGAGCTAACGCCCACGACGACAGGTCCGGCAAGAGCAAGTCGTGCCCATTACAAGGTAGCTCTCGCCCGCGATGGCAGCCAAGGAAGTCCTGGCCAGAACAAGGTCGCGCCTGCGACCGGTGGCGTCGCACCCGTGACATCTCGCAAAACCAAATCGCCTGGCAATACTTCTCACTATCGCGCCCGTTACCCTATGTGTCGCGCCCGTGATAGTGCTGTTCTGCGCATTTTTCTACGGCTGTGAACGACAACATTTTGCATAACTTCCTTGCCTTGTATATAAACCTTGTATTGCGATTGTATTAGAGGAGCTGAGGGAGTTAGACTTAGACAGGAGGATCTAGCTCTAAGCTAGGTTTTTCCTAGCTCTTAGGTGGTAGTTAGGGTTTACTTAGTGAGATTTCCAATTAGATTGTTACTTTGATTTGGGTTTTGAATTGAAGATTGAAGTATTATTGATTGAAGCTTCTCTTTTCTTGTTCATCCTTGTTCATTACTCCTTTGATAGGTGAATTCTTTCCTTAATCTACTTTCCTTTGTTATTTACTTATTGTTTTGCTTTATCTCTTGTTGATTGCCTTGATTACATTATTTTGATTGTTTCCTTGTTATTGCTTTTGTGGATGCTAGAAATCATGTTTAGGATTGGTTTTGTTGATGTTAGCTTAGCTGTTGTGATGAGTAGTGGTTAGAACTCTAATGGGTTAGGGGGTAAATAGGGGTGTGAATGGGTAATTAGGAACGTGTTAGTAATTTTAGTGAGTAATTAGGTGGAAATCACGTTCCCACTCCAATCCTTCCTCCAAGTGGGGTGTATTTGGGTCTGAAAGCTCCTGAATACATCCAACACTTGTCATGGAAGGTTGGAGATAGGATGGTTAATGCTCACCCACAAAAGTGGAAGGAGGTTCACCAGGGAATTCCGTTTCATTAACCCTCTGGGTCCGTGGTGGACTTTGAGGTAGTTAATCCGGACTATTCTCGGAAGAGGAAGCCCGGTGGGTATTTTTTAACGGAATTGCCATTTGGTTTTCCCTCTGTTGTTATCCTGTTGCAAAACCCATCTCCTTGATCCCGTTTGCATCTCAGTAAGTCCCCGAAACCCATTTTCTCCCTTCGACTGAACCTTTGGTTATTTGTTTCTTCGTGTTTGCTTAGATTAGTTATCTTCACCCTCACCTTTTGCGACCTTAGTGATCTAGACCCATTCTTGACCAATACCTTGAGCCAAGGCCCCTTGCTCCTTGAGGAAGAATGATAAATATCGGGTTATACAAACCACGTTTATACAAAATGACGCCATTGCCGGGGAGCTAGCCCCTAGCTTTAGGTTCCTTTGGTTAAGAATAGTTTAGATTGCTTTCATAACTAGAGATCAGTTGTTTAGGTCTTTGGGTACTTGATTCCTCTTTGGTTCTTTTTCAGGTTACGCGGTTATACGCTAGCTTCGACCAAGCATCTTAGGCGGTGTCGAAATCCCTATGGCTCAAGCTCAATTTGATCCACTCCGTACTCTCCTATCATACTCCGTTCCATCATCTGGTATGGGAGGCAATCCTATCATCCTACTGCCATTACCACCCACCGCAACATTTGAGTTTAAACCATGCTTGCTGGATGCTTTTGAGAGAAACCAATTCCACGGAGATGCTTTTGAGAATCCCGTTGATCATATTAGAAGATTTGAAGATCGGATTGGAATTGTACTATGCCAGAGGTATCTTCGGAGTTCTTGAAATTGAAGCTCTTACCTCTCACTTTGGAGGGAAAAGCTAATATGTAGCTCGATATTTGTCCACCAGACACATATACTACTTGGCACGCATTGAGCCGTGATTTTCTCCACCATTTCTTCCCGGCCGATGAGACGCATAGGCTCCGACAAGCCATCTTGAACTTCAAGCAAGAGCCGGGAGAAACTCTCTTTGAATCATGGGCAAGGTACAAAAGTCTCTGTTAGAACCCCTCAAGGACGTTGACAGACCCAGGCTTAAGGACATTGGTGACTGGATCAGTTTTGAATGAAAGCCAAAATTCGAATATCCAGAAAAGATATAATGCGCAAGGAAAGAAATCTCAAGAAGGCAGAAGGACATTCACCCAAGGCATTATAAGGAAGTTCACCTAAGGCATCATAACGACGTTCACCCTAGGAGAGAAGCTTTGATGCGAAAGAGAAAAGTGCAGTCGAAACAGGGAAGTTTTCTGGAAAATTAATATCCAATCTTTCTATCCATATTTCTAATAAGACTAATCGATTGTAATATCTACTTTGTAGGAAACAATCATGAAGAAAATGAAGGCAAAAAGGATTGCAATTTTCGGGAGAAATCTTCCAAAAGAAGGAAAGAAAATCAAATGATCTGGAAAGAGGAGCAAAATGTGATGAAGGAAAGAATCAACCCCCAACGACTACTACCTACAAGTTGCGCCCATAAATAGATGAATTGTAGACTGAACAAAGCAATGATTCCACGGAAGAAATTGGGTGTGCGTGAAAAACAGAGAGTGCTATGTTTTTGCGTTGTTTCTTCGAGTAGAAAGAAGTGTTTTTTGTGTGAATTTTATTTGAGTGAAATCAACTCCTTAACGGACTTAGGTTTTGATTTGTGCTTTTGTAATCGATTCCTAAACGGACTTATGATCGATTGGTGTTTGCACCAAAACAGTGGTTGGTGTGTGTTTTCCCAGAAATCTTATTCGAAGTGCTCGACACTCTGTTTGTCTGTAAACCTAAGGACGTTTACCTTAGGAAAGTTCATATTCAGTCAACATTCTATTCCACAGAAATAAAGGAGGTTATTCAGTTATCTCTTTATTGTCCTTTATTTCAGTTTATATTGGTTTACCTAAAGTTGAATCTTAATCTGAAAAGATTAAGACCCTAACATCCTTTACCAGTGAGTATTTGTATAGAAATTTTTATAACTCTATTCAAGCCCCTCTAGGATTCTTTCAGTCTCCAAAGGCGATGTCCACATCACTATCTGCCGAATTGGTTATTGTTGCATCAGTTTTACCTTGGGCTTCAAGACAATCTCAAAGAGTCAATTGACATTGCATCGGGAGGAATGTTCCTTATGAAGACCGAGCATCAAGCAAATGTCTTCCTTCACGAATTATTTCAACATTCTCCTTCTTGGGGAGGCCGCCGGAGTTCAGAAGATGGAAGCTATTCCTTGGAGAGCGACCCCACAAGCAAGCTCCTTATGGGCACCATTCTCGAGATGCAACGGAAGGTGGTATCTGATGGAGCAACCAACCAATTGGAAATCGTGCAAGAGACTCAAGCGTTTACTCAAAACATAACATTTCTCTCCTAGCCACCAAGACCCGCAAGTTTGGCAACCCACTTACCACCGACCTATCCCTCAACCTCAAGAGTCTCAACCATCTCAGGAATCTAACATAGAGAAAATGCTAAAGCAAATTATGGAAAACCAGGAGAATGATAGGGCTCGCCTCAAAAGCATTGAAAACCAATGGGCCCAA
Source organism: Portulaca oleracea (assembly GCA_029582165.1). Lineage (NCBI taxonomy): Eukaryota > Viridiplantae > Streptophyta > Magnoliopsida > Caryophyllales > Portulacaceae > Portulaca > Portulaca oleracea. The sequence goes on from CM055874.1 coordinate 37,643,667, forward strand.
GTTGCTCAGCAAGGTTATCTTCCTCAAACTGTCCCTGTCCAACCTCAACCAACCAAAACGATGCCGGTGAATTCCATCATCCTACGGAGTGAGGAAGAAGCCAAAGTAGCAATTTTTGTGGGGGGAGGGATGTTTGGGAAAAGAAGAAGAAGAGAATAAGTTGGGAATGAATGAAGAAGGGAAGGTGGTGGTTGAAGTAGCCAAAATTGAGAGTGATGGGAAGATGGGTGAGGAAGAAGAATTCAATAAGGAAGTAGATGGGTACTCAATAGAGCCCCATACGTTCAAGCTTTCATGTGAGTGTCCTTTGGAGGAGATCTTCTCGAGCCGAATCAAGTTGAGCCTGATGGCAGTGAGGTTATCTTCCTCACTAATCTTATTAATGGGACATCTACTAGAGAGGTAGAGGATGTTCCCCTGGAGGAGCCTTTCTTTGAGCGTATGGAGGTTTATGATTTTATTATCGATGATGCTGCATCTTTAGATTCTTCTTTTCCCCAAGTGGAGTTTAAGTACTTCCCGATCACATTGAACAATTTTGATGAGGAAGAATTCAAGGAGGGGGTTGAGAAAGAAGAAGAAATTTTGAAGGAAGATGACCATGAGCAACCGATGCTTGTTCCCAAGTGTCCAAAACTCCGGGAACCAACTAAAGTGGAGCTTAAATTGCCTCCTCATTGCTTTCACCTAATTCGACCTCCGGAAGAACAACTTGTTCGTTCACTAAGGTAGTTGAGAGATGTTGGAAGAAGAGAAGGAAACTGAGGTGGAGGAAGAATAAGAAGCCATTGCCTCCTTTTTCCCCAAGGTCAACTAACAATTTGATAAACCATCTTGACCTTCAATAGCGCAAAGTGGGGAAATGCTAGAGAGGGAGGAAAAGAAGATGATGGAAGAGATGGAAGATGCTTCTCTCATGTGCACCACGTCTTTCAAGGATCAAACGGGTATTAGGTCAAGCTAGGGACCTAAAACAAGCACTATATGGGAGGTAACCCATATTCTTCTTCTTTTGTTTTTCTTTCTTCTTCGTTTTGAGGTAACTCCCAGTTTTCTTTTAGTTAGTTTTTTTTTTCATGTTTCTAATCTTGCATGCCAGGACCTAAGCATCTAGGTAGTTTAATTTGCATATCTTAACACTATGCTTGGCTCTTTTGGAACGTGGATTGAGAGTATTCTAATTGAAGATCTCGAGGTAACCACTTTCCACTCTCTTTGAATGTGTTTATATCTTTGATTCAATACGCATGCTTGATTTTCTTTTGGGTGGCGAGCCCCTTTGAATGTTCGTGTTGGGATTATTTTGCCGTTGGAGCTGTGTGGGCTCGGGTCGCCACCACTTTTTCTTACTAGGTGTTCTTGTATTTATGCTTTTTTCTGGTTGTGCTACCTATTCATGTGACACCCTTCCCACAATGAGGATATTGTGGCGTTTTAAGTGTGGGGGGAAGAATTATATTTGTTTCAAGGGTAGATCACCTAGCATTTTATTTTTGATCTTCTTAGTTTTTTGCTAAAATCTGAAAAATTTTCGAAAAAAAAAGAAAAAAAGGAGAAAAAGTTGTGAAAAAACCCTAAAGTTTTCTGTTTTTCTTTAGTGTTTGCTTAGTTTTTAGAATCGTGTAGTCAATGGCTCGAAGTCTTTGTTAATCTTCTTAAAAGAAGCCAGTAAGAGCGTTGTAGGCTCTAGTCCGAGTGTCGCCATGACTCATCTGTTTAGATTCCCTTCGTTGATTGCAAAATGAGGTTCTTGTTTTTTTTTCACTTCCTTTTTGAAACAGTGAGACCTTAGTTGTTCACCTTCAAGCTCGTTGAAAAAGTGAAAGCTAATTAATTTGGAATAAATGGTTAATTGTCGGCTAAACCAATAAGGACTGGTGTGAGTGGGCAGAACTCACATCCCTTAAGTACTTTGTTATGTACGTAGTAGCCTGAGTTGGGAGGGTGACCCCTTTTCAGACGGCCGTTGCAATTCCCGAAAAAACCCGACTTAAAATTCGAAATGTAGTGAAAAGTTGGTTCACCAACGTGGTTTGACGTGAGTGGTTGTGGCACCTTCGTCCCTTAAGTACCTTGTTATATACGGAGCGAAACCACGCTAGGAGAGTAGCCCCTTCACGGGCCGCGTCCAATCTCGAAACATGCCAACTAGAAAAATTATAATGTAGATGAAAGAAAAGAAAAAGGAAAGAAAATAGTTTAATAAGTGAATAAAAATGTGGGGCCTTTCCTTGCGTTTCCTGTGGCCCTCACCAAGCCAAGGGCGACACAAGCGAGGGAGCGCAACACTTTGTTGACATTTTTGCTTTGAAATGAGCTCGAGTGGTGATTTTTGCTTTGGATCAATCGGAATCAATTAGGATACACTACCACTTGTGCACAAAGGACCTTGTTTTGTAGGAGACGTTTGGGGGTCGAAAACCTCTAAGATTGGCAATACCTTGGATTAGGTGTTCTTGATGCGCTCGTATTCGTTCCTTTTTGTTGATTAACATTGCCTTTCTTGCAGCTGATTGCCTGATTCTATTAACAAGCAGTTTTTTCTTTCTTTCTTTTTCGAATTTTGTTTTGTTTTTCACCTTTTCTCTCCTTTTTCCTTTTCTTTGGCTTTTGTGGCTATAGCCGCTACAAACCCTCACCAAACCCACCTCGTTCACCTGGGTTGCCAGGGGGTTTAAAGGGCTTGGTGCATGCGCTAAATGCACTCGTTTCGTCCCACGATAAAGGAGTTGGTGTTTAGTTTTTAAGTTGTTTTGTTTTGTTTTGCTCGGGGCGAGCAAACGTTCAAGTGTGGGGGGGTGTTTAGGCCCATTTTTAGGCCTAAATAACGCCTTTCAACTTGGTATTTTGGATCGATTCCGAGTCTTTTCTATTCTTTTTACCCGCTTTTTAGTTCTCTTGTAGGTTTTTCACTTTTAAGGAGCAAAACAAGGCAAATGAGCTATTTCGGGGCTTTTAAGGGGCATTTTGGAGAATTCTGAGTGATTCCCCGAGCCTAGCCAAGCCGAGAACCGAGGTAGAGTTGACCCGAGAACCTTTTCTCTAAGTTTGAAGAAAAACAGGGTCGTGGCACCCGCTACAGCCTTTGTAGTGGGCACCGCAACCTGGAAGGAGAGGGAGGAAGTTCTGGCAGAATCACGTCGCACCCGCGATCACAGTTGGTAGCACCCGCGTCAGTAAGGCCAACCTAGACGTAACGCCCGCTACATCTGAGCTAACGCCCACGACCACAGGTCCGGCAAGAGCAAGTCGCGCTCGTTACAAGGTAGCTCTCGCCCGCGATGGCAGCCAAGGAAGTCCTGGCCAGAACAAGGTCGCACCCGCGACATCTCACAAAACCAAATTGCCTGGCCATACTTCTCACTGTCACGCCCGTTACCCTATGTGTCGCGCCCGCGACAGTGCTGTTCTGTGCGTTTTTCTGCGGCTGTGAACGACAGCGTTTTGCATAACTTCCTTGCCTTGTATATAAACCTTGTATTGCGATTGTATTAGAGGAGCTGAGGGAGTTAGACTTAGGCATGAGGATCTAGCTCTAAGCTAGGTTTTTCCTAGCTCTTAGGTGGTAATTAGGGTTTAATTAGTGAGATTTCCAATTAGATTGTTACTTTGATTTGGGTTTTGAATTGAAGATTGAAGTATTATTGATTGAAGCTTCTCTTTTCTTGTTCATCCTTGTTCATTACTCCTTTGATAGGTGAATTCTTTCCTTAATCTACTTTCCTTTGTTATTTACTTATTGTTTTGCTTAATCTCTTGTTGATTGCCTTGATTACCTTGTTTTGATTGTTTCCTTGTTATTGCTTTTCTGGATGCTAGAAATCATGTTTAGGATTGGTTTTATTGATGTTAGCTTAGTTGTTGTGATGAGTAGTTATTAGAACTCTAATGGGTTAGGGGGTAAATAGGGGTGTGAATGGGTAATTAGGAATGGGTTAGTAATTTTAGTGAGTAGTTAGGTGGAAATCACGTTCCCACTCCAATCCTTCCTCCAAGTGGGGTGTATTTGGGTCCGAAAGCTCCCGAATACATCCAACACTTGTCATGGAAGGTTGGAGATGGGATGGTTAATGCTCACCCACGAAAGTGGAAGGAGGTTAACCAAGGAATTCCGTTTATTAACCCTCCGGGTCTGTGGTGGACTTTGAGGTAGTTAATCCGGACTATCCTCGGAAGACGAAGCCCGGTGGGTATTTTCTAACGGAATTGCCACTTGGTTTTCCCTCTCTTGTTGTTCTCTTGTTGCAAAACCCATCTCCTTGATCCCGTTTGCATCTCGATAAGCCCTCGAAACCCATTTTCTCCCTTCGACTGAACCTTAGGTTATTTATTTCTTTGTGTTTGCTTAGATTAGTTATCTTCACCCTCACCTTTTGCAACCTTAGTGATCTAGACCCGTTGTTGACCAATACCTTGAGCCAAGGCCCCTTGCTCCTTGAGGAAGAACGAAAAATATCGGGTTATACAAACCACGTTTACATCTTACATGCACCATTTTGAGCTTTTGGCTATCATAGTAAATTGATTGCCTTTGGCTTTTTACTGCTATGGTCAATTGACATGCTCACTTTGCATCACATTTCTAAGTGATCCCTTATTTCATCCAAGGCGTGATCTTTGCGGCCATGGAGGGAACGACTGCACTTGGCTATCGGGCTTCATACGACATGCCTCTTCAATGGCACAAGTAATGTAAGAAAAACTATCTATGGGGTGTAAATTAGAGGTGTAGACACCGGAGTTTGTACTAGTGATTTTAGATAAAAGTTTTACAAATGTAGTCAACCCAATGTAACAAGTTAGCATGCAAAAATCAAGTCTGATAACACAAAAAAATGAAAACAATGTGTGTGAGAAACCACACCTAATTAAGGTCATGCAGCCTAGATGACATTCCATCTCAACAATCCGTATGATGTTATTACCTAACACCATCCCCATAATCATGCAATCCCTTAATTCATACACTTCCATAATCAAATGGCTTTGATCGAGTGATTATGTAATCAAATGGCATGAAACAAGGATCGTGTTTTATCCTTCCCTTTTCCATATATCTCTCATTCACCTATAAATACCCCCTCATTCCACACATCGAAGACACCCAAGAAACCCTGACGTATAAACCTCAGGAATTTCTCTCTTCTTTCTTCCGATACACAAGGTCTTGCATGCTACTTGTTTTGAAAAAGGTTAGAGTTATTATGTCGCTCTTTTGTTTTTAGTCATGTAATCCATCTTCTTTGTTGCACTTATACATTTTGTAAAATGTTTATTCCAAATGCATGACATGAATATATTCGCGTGAAAATCTTCTAAATTTCTCCCCACTCTCCTTCACTTTAAATTGATTTTAGTAAAGTTTATCTTTGAAAAGGGATGATTCTAAGAGTTTCCTAACACTTGGACTCGTAACCTAACCCCCAGATTTGGATTTCGGGTTCGTAGGATAGAATTTTCTTCTTTAAGATTGATTTCCTTAAAATGAACTAGCGATGCCTTTAATCATATTTTGCATAATTTAATATGTTTTTATTTTATTTATTCGAATGTCTGATTGATTTCCGCTCTATAGTTCTATATGCAAAACAAGAAGAAGAGTCGAGCCAAAACAGTAGCCTAGGCCAAACGATATTGTCAATGTTTTCAGACTCCTTTTTTAGACTAAACCAGGCTAACCAGTAGCCTAGGCCAAACGATATTGTCAATGTTTTCAGACTCCTTTTTTAGACTAAACCAGGCTAACCAGTGGCCTAACATAGTGTAGGCCAAAGGACCTACTAGGCTAGTCCATTGATCCGTCTTTGGCTACTAAGGCGTAAGATATGGAGATAACCATAGCAAGTCGACGGTGAAGGCTTTCATCTGCATTTGAGTTAAGGAACAGTGCTAATGGGTATAAGAAGAATGGCAAGTCGCCGAAGACTTCAACAGAGGAGTCCATGGCTATTTCAACGTGTGAACCAGTGCGAATCTCTGCTAAAGCTAAACCCAAAAGGGAGAAAGTCACTTCCTCGAAAGATGCTGAAGGGAAGTGCCCTACACTGAAGGAGCTTTAAGAAAGAAGTACCCATTTCTAGACTCGGATTTGTCAGGAATGCTCGATGACTTGTTAGAGAAAGGAGTTATTGAACTCCCACAACCAAAGAGGCCAGAAGAAGTGGGAAGAACTACCAATCCAAGATATTGTCGTTATCACAGGGTAGTCAGTCACCTTCTAGAGAAGTGTATGACACTCAAGGAGCGGATCATGAAGCTAGCTGAGGAGGGATATATAATATTGGACTTAGATGATAACGTTGAAGCCAATTATGTTTCAGCACAACCAATTCAAGCCAAGAGAAATGAATTCTTGATGATTCAGTTTGGATGCCAAAAACCAGTTCCCCTGGCTGTATTAAGCCAAGCCCCTCGAGATGAGCCCGAGCAAGTATCAGAAGCGTTTGGTGAAGACGGAGAATGGATCCTAGTCACTCAAGGAGGTCTAGGGGGGAAAAGTGAAGTCCAGACACCACCACTCAGTCAAAGAAAGCATCAATGGAGAAGAAACAACCCATAACCTTCAATGGAGAGGAAAAGACTTAAAGTCATCAAGATACAAGAATCCGGCTCAGCTGAGTTGCTTGAACGAGACCCTCGTGTTCCTGTCACTCTATCAGAGTATTTTCTGAATGACTTCCTTGCCAACACGGAAAAAGTTGCAATTGTGAATATGGTTTCCTGATTCGAGGTCAGATAAGATGATGGTGAAGAAAGTGGTTATCAGCCTAAGTCAAACCTCTATTTGTTTGATAGATTGGAACCATCAATTTCCTGAAAATAAACATCGATCTTTAAACGAGTAGGGCATCAAGGAAGTCACAAAGACTCAGTCTTTAACAGGATCAAGATGGTTCTAGATCAAGGCCTTATGTGTTTTCAAGGATCAAACATGCGGAAGAGGTACCAAGCTCACAACCTAGCCAAGTAAACAACTCCATTCGCCTTGGAGTTATCAATGAAGTTCAAAGCACTATCTCATCCCGCATGAAATGTTTTTCAATGCTTGAGGTAAAAACTGAAGGATCTCTTAGAGTGAAAAGACGCACCGTGGTCTAAAATGGGCATCGAAGCAAAATTAACACTAACAAGGAGCTTGAACGAGAGGAGACACTCTCTTCCGACCAAGGCACAATCTAGGAAAGTGAGGATTCAGCTCCTGAACAAGAGCCTAAACTATTCACACAAAAAAAAAAATTATTTTCTTTAAATTTAGTTCCTTTCATTTTCATCATTGTAATATTTCTGGCCCACAAGAGTATAAATTGTGTATGGCTAAAATAAAAATTAAAAAATCTTCATTTCTCTTTCTTTGAAGTATGTTTGGCTTGATCTTTATGGGTACACCATCCCTTAAGGTATGTATGCAATTTGGGTCTAGACTCAGATACAACCATACCAAAAAAAAAAAAAAAAAAAAAAAAACTCCTTCTCAGGTCAAGAAATTTTGAAGACTTTCATGGTCAACAAACTCCAAGACTTTCAAGTTAGCAAAACTCAAGGACTTACAAGTTAGCAAATTCAAGACTCAGAAGTCAAAGTTCAAGACTTTCAAGTCAAAGACTCTCAAGTCGTACAAGTAAATGTCACACATCTAAATCCAAGGCTTTCTAGTCAAACTCTCAAATCACCAAAGTTAAAGACTCCCAAGTCAAAATTCAATACTTTCAAGTGAAAGACTCTCTAGTCATCCAAGTAAAGATTTACAAGTCAAAACTCAAAATTTTCAAGTCAAAGACTTCCAAGTCAATAAAATAAAGGACTCCCATGTCAGCACATCCCTAGACTTTTAGATCAACAATTTTTTAAGACTTTCAAGCCTACAAAATTCAAGACTTTTAAATTGATAAAATTCAAGACTACCAAGTCGTCAAAATCAAACTCCAAAGTGAAGAAAATCAAAGACTCCCAGATGACCAAAAAATAAAAAACTCCCAAGTTATCTTGATAGAAGATTCATAAGTTTGCACCCTCAAGCTACCGGAGTCAAGACTAACAAGTCAAAAAAATTCAAAATTGACAAATGGATAAAAGTCAAAACCGTCAAGTCATTAAAATTAAAGACTCTCAAGTCATCCAGAAGAAGATTTTCAAGATCGTGACTCTCAAGTCAAAACATACACAAAAAAAAAACTGACAAATCAACAAAATTCAAGATTCCCATATCGTTAAAGGGAATAGCTCACAAGCTAACGCAATTCAAGATTCGCAAGTTTATCACTCAAAAATCGACTGGGCACTAGACTTCTAGATTGCGAAAATTCAAGACTAAAGTCGTCAAATAATTCCTAGCACTCAAAGTCAAGAATTTCAAGCCATCAAACATCAAAGTTTTCAAGTTATGAAATTTGCAGTAAAGATATCCCCTTTCAAGTTGAACAAAATGTCTCAAGGAAGACCTCTAGGGGCAGGTTAATTATTCAACGGTGAAAATTTTAAAGAACGAAAAACAAGCAAATAATTAAGAGGTTAATTAAATAAATTAAATTTGCCTTCGAGATGTTCGCTATTAGAATGTTCAAGTTTAGCCTGTTAAACACGGTTGGAGTAGTGAAATATCCATGGAGTTAACAAACTGTCAAGCTATGAGCTTTAACTTTTAAATTCCTCCATTCAAGTGGAGGGCCTCGCAATAGCTGGTCTTGAAGTTCGATCTCCCACGATCAACTATACAAATGGTCTTTCAGATTGCATCTGCTAAGTTCACTTGTGTTAAGTGGCTTTTAATGAGTCATCACTGCAACTGATTTCCAAGTCACCAAGTTGTATCCAAGATGGGTCGTATCATGTTCCCAACTGAGGAGAACAATCAAGGGCCACCGTCTGCTTCGTCGGCAAGTTGTATCCAAGATGGGTCTTAACATATTCCCAACTGAGGGGAATAGTCAAGGGTCACCGTTCGCTTCGCCGACAAGTTGTATCTAAGACGGACCATATCATGTTATCAATTGAGGGGAACGGTCAAAGGTCACCGTCCGTTTCGTCGGAAAGTTGTATCCAAGACGGGGTACATCTTGTTCTGAATTGAAGGGAAAAATCAAGGGTCACCGTCTGCTTCATCGCCAAGTTGTATCCAAGACGGGTCGTATCATGTTACCAATTGAGGGGAACAGTCGAGGGTCACCGTCCGCTTCGTCGGCAAGTAGTATCCAAGACGAGCCGTATCACGTTCCCAATTGAGGGGAACACTCAAAGGTCAGCGCCCTTCTGGTCAGAAAATTTGTCTTCGTGATGGGCCTAACATAGGTCAACGTCTTATGTTCAAGACGAGCCTAATATAGGCCAGCGTCCTTCTGGTATGCAAATTTGTCTTCGTGACGGGCCTAACATAAGTCAACATCTTATGTTCAAGACAAGCCTAATATAGGTCAGCATCATTCTGGTCAGCAAATTTGTCTTCGTGACGGGCCTAATATAAGTCAACATCTTATGTTCAAGATGAGTCTAATGTAGGTCAGCATCATTCCAAGACTCCAAATTATGCCTTCGGAATTGTTCATGACTTTGACTACCCGACTTCCAAGTCCGTACAAACGATGATCAACCTGAATAAAGAAAGAGAAAAGAAAAGAAAAAGAAGGCACAATTTTGTGCAATGAAAGAAAAAGTAGAAAAAGAGCAAGTTTAAAATAAAAATAAAAAATAAAAAATAAATCACATTCCAATGTCATATTATTCTCGTTGGATACTATAAGGGAGTTCAAGGAAATTAACCCTACTTTTAGATAATGGTTGGTAAGGAAGAAAAATGGCAAAAGAATGCAAAATTGTTGTGAAGAATTCCAATAGCCACGTGTCTGGAAGCATCAAAAGCAAAAAGAGGCATGGCATTGAATTGTCAATTGTGTAGTAGTACATTGAGGTAGCAAGATGAGATTGGTGGAGAAAAGGGGGCTAAGCTGAAAATTTCATAAACACTTCATAATTAACAATGAAATCTTCCATTGTTGCGTATCAAAACAAAGTCTAGCGGTCCAACTTTGAAATTTCAGTCAAAAATTTGTTGAAAGCTCTTCATATGATATTGAAGAAGGAAAAAAAAATAGGGGATTAAACATCTGATGAAATTTGTACTGAATATTCTCCGAGGAATGATTCTCTATCAAGTTTCATTAGCCATAATCAAAATCAAGGTTTTCAAGCAGAATAATTTCTTAAAAGTAGCCCAATTATGATACATCATGGCCACATAGTGATACTTTGATTTCAGAAAAGAAGAGGGGGATACAAACTCCCAGAAGAACAAGGCATGAAGATTGACATCACTAAGCTTCTTCGCACTAATCTGCTTCTAGCGCCAGTTACAAAAATAAAAAAAACAGAAAAAATTATTTGAAAATTAAAAAGGAAGAAGAAGAAACAGTCAAATCATGACAAAACAATGGGAAGAATGGAAGCCTTTTATATAGTCATCTCCTTTGAGTACTCCAACCCTATTCCAACTCTAATAACCAAATTTAATCTACTAAAGAATGGATAAGAGCCCTCCATATTGTGATCATGGGGGAATTCCACGTGCAGTAGTCTTCTGAAACAATTAGAAAATCAAGTTGAAGTAGGTCATATGTGTATCAAATTGATAGTAAAGTAACATCAAGGTGCATCAACACGTACGCATCATTATAGGGGTGGGCGCAAAAAAACCTAAACCGAAAATCAAACTGGTAAACCGTTAAAATCAAATCGGTTTGACCGGTTAACCGAATTAATTTTTGCACAAAAGCGGTTTCAATTAACCAAACCAGTTTTAACGGTTTAGGTTTAGATTTTAAATTTTTCTAAAACGGTTAACCATGGTTAACCGGTTTCATTTAATGAAAAAAATCTTAGGTCTGAGGCTCTATTATGCATTGTTACATTGGGAAAAAAATGGGTGATTTTAATTTTTTTTAAAATTCAAGCGGAAAACTTGGAAAGTGAATATTTTTTGTTACGTTAACCATAAACCGTGGTTAACCGCATATAATATGCGGTTAACCGACAGTTTCGGTTTGGTTTAGGTTTCCAAATTTCAAAGCGGTTAATCGATTACGCGGTTAATTGGTTATGTGGTTTAGGTTTAGGTTGTCAAAATCCAAAAACCGTAAAAGTGGTTAACCGGTTATGCCCACCCCTACGCATCAACTTAAAGCCTTTCTGGAGATTTAGTACCGTACCAAGCTCGTTTTTCATAGTTCCGTTAAATATTCGAGTCTCAATCGCTACAAACACTCAAAATTCGTATCTGTGACTGACTCTCAAAGGGGGCATCTGAAGGATGCAAAAAGTCATCAGCGAATAAGTAAATGACTCGTAGAAAATAAACTAATTTTTATTTGGCCAATCATAAACTAATTTTTATTCGGTAGACCCATTTGGTCAAAATGACAAGTGTCAAAGATGATGCAGAAAATAATTATTATTTTTCCATTTAAATTTAAAGGAATAACTGATTAATTTGGGCCGAAGCCCAAAGCCTGACTCAAACCCTAGACCTCCAGAGCCTATAAATATGGGTCCCCCTCATTGTCAAGCCCCTGACATTCTGACATTAGAGATGATCTGGACTCTGAAGACTCTCTTCTAAAATGCTGAAGACAATCTAAAGACTCACTCTCCGGGGGAAGGTACTAAACATATCAAAGCTCGTGTCGCCGATTACCAGTAGATCAAATACTAATATTGATCAAGATCAAGTCATCAAGACCCTCTTTCAAGATCAAAGTTTATCCAAATTCACTCACAAAGATCGAATCGTAAGATTAATTACTTTTTCTTATAACTGTCAAACAGAAAATTGTATCCACAAATTCAAAATCAATACAAATTTATTTTGTTACGAATTTCCTGTCTTATTTAATCTTTGACTAGAAATTTGCGTTTATAAATATATAATTTGGAGACAATGACATGAGTAGTATAAATAACAGCGTTACCCTACCAACTCCAGCAAAAGTAAATAAGGAAGCCAAAAAGACGCGAGCATACAAGGAAGCAAAGAGGTTAGTCTTGATTGCCAAATGCCAACTGTGATTGAAGAAACCCCTGGGCCAAATTCACACTTTTGCTTTGCCATCCTCAGCCTCAGGCATCAATCATATAATCCAACCATCCACCAAGAAACAAAGCAAGACCTACTGTAAAGTTGGCTACAGGAACCAAAGTAAGGCCCCATGTTTTACCCTTTTCAACTTGTATTAGTACCTCTTTTTAAGAAAGGTGCAACACAGAAAAGCATAGTGATTAGTGATTGATCAATGTTTAAGACATTCCCATCATTATTGCCCCACCTCTCTTTTTCTCTCCTGGATCTCCCCTTCTTCAAATTCATCTCTATGTAATCTTGACTGTCTGCGTGCTAATCTAAACACACTCACGTACGCCCAACTCTTTTATTTTTCAAGTGGGCTTCTTTAAATTCTTCAAAATCTTAAAAGTTTCAGTCATACATTCAATGAAAGTGGGAATATAACAACCTTGCACCAGGGAAAAGAGAAAAAAAAATTAGTACCCTTTAACTCATACATAAACCAACTCCACAATCTAGAATTAGCTCTCATTCTTGCTAGTTTAAGTCAGATTCCAGTAAGAAAATGGGGAGCAAATTTTCACCGAAATTAGTAGAAAAAGAGGGGGAAGAGGAGGAAAGCAGAGAGTCAATGGGTTTGGATTTTCGGGCACCACCGCCATCTCCGATAGGATCAAGCCGACGAGGGGCTTCTGTGACAAATGATGAGGTGTTGACGGAGTTCCTGGAGCACACTCTCCGGGTTCCAGACCTCATTCTTCCGGATCGGATCTTTCCCCGGCAGAAGTCCCTACAGGACATCCCTACAGTTGATTTTCCATCCCTCCTAACTTCCCCTGAATTTGGATCGGTTGCAATGATTCGGGATTCGTTGACCAGGTTGGGATGCTTCCAGTTGATCAACCATGGGATCTCCCCCGATCTTGTGGGGCCCATCGTAAATGGGGTGGCCAGGATTTTCCAGCTGCCACTCCACAAGAAGAGGATGGCTGTCCGCTCACCGGAGATGCCATTTGGGTTCGAGGTGGAGCCACAGGAGGTCAACAGTGCGATGAGGGAAGACTTTATTTGGGGCAACAGTAGTAGTTTTCACTTCAAAATGGAGGGAATCTCCCCAACTGACTATTCAAATTTCAGGTAAATTAACGGTCAAATGCTCTTCCTCCTCCTTGCATTTCGCCCAGTCTCACTTTCTTGCATAATATTTTTCTCTTTCTTTTTTATTCACACCACACCATTGCTTCAATTATTGATTAAACATACACATCATATGTTTGTTAAAGTTGGGTTGCGTAATCATTACATAAATACATGGTATGGTTTCTGAGTTGTGACTTGTGACTGAAGCTAATTAATATGGATGGGCAAATAGTAATGAAACTAATTAAGGGGCCGGGAATTGAATAAGGATGGAATTGTTTGTAGTGAGAAGATGGAGAAGCTTGCAGTGGGTGTGGAGAGGATCTCAAAGGAAATAATGTCAGTCCTGCATCAAGACTTTGTGAGCAAACCATACGATGAAGGTGTCAATGTTATAGCTAATGACAACAAGTGGATTAATATTGGCAATAGAAGATGCCATATCATGAAGCATCCTCATGATGTGGCAGTGGATGAATGCATCAAAGCCGTCCGATATGATATAATAAGGATGATGATTGGAGGATCAGATGATGACTCCCATGCCTTGTCAATCCACATTTGTGATGGGTCCTCAGAATTCCATGTCTACTCTAAGAAAGCCTCTCTTTCTTTCACTCCTTCACCAAATGCCTTGGTTGTCGCTGCTGGTGATCAAATTCAGGTAAATCCCAACACTACTAAGTTTTTAAGAAAATGATGTCAGTTGATGCACACAAAAAGTGGTTTTACAGCACTGGTTAGTCCTGCCTCCTTAATTGTTTGCTAATTTTTTAGCTGCATTATCTTATTTATTTGTCAATTTTATGATTTCAATGATTAGTTTCATTTTACCCTTATTAATGATATGTTGGAAGCCACTAAAAAAATTTAAAATATGAAAAATCACGGACAAAATTATCGTTGTCCAATTTTTCTACTCAATTTCGTGTGCATATTTGACTTTAAAAAATGATTATGATGACACTCATTTTCTCGGCCTTTTGGCTAAGATCAAGTGTAGTAAGAGTATTTTATTTGATCCTCCAGATAAATTGCGCATTTAGAGAAGCAGCGAATGAGATTAAACCATTAGGTAAGAGGACAGATATGAATCTTTATTTGGGTCCCAAATTGCGGTCTCTTAGCACAGCAGAGTTTATCAAAAGGGTGCTTCAAAACACTAATGGCATACAACATGCCTACCAATATTAACATTCAATATCCTATTTTGCATTGCAATCATCGTACACACAAACCCATGATGGCTGACGGGCTGAGGAATTCTAGTTTGGTATACCTACCATCTATCATTCCTTATATAAGGAGATCATCCTAATTTTGTCACAAATTGTGATTTTTTTTTTTTGGTAGGAAAGGTGGGGAAAAACCCCCTTTATTTCAAAAACTTAAAAGAGAATTACATAGGATATATTCCACGGGCCTTCATGCGGTCCACGTGGAGATAGTATTTGAACATCCCACTCTTCTAAAGAGATCCAGAATTTGCATTGATTGATAAGGCTACGTAAGCATGCATTTTGATAATGACCATCTTCAGTTATCATATGGTGCACTAGCCTGGAGTCCACTCTCAGCTCAAGTTGCTGGATGTTCATAGCCTTCGCTATCGTGAGACCTACTATGACAGCTTGGAGTTTCGCCATTAGAGCCGTCTTTGGGCCTAGGGCCTTGTTGAAACCTCGAAACCAATCACCCCCTGCGCCGCGAATAACCCCACCAGCGCCTCCCATCTTCGGGTCTCTTTTCGAGGCTCCATTAGTACATAGTTGGTAACACCCGATACCCGGACCGACCCAGTGATATAAGCGTTCAGTCGGGTCTCCAAGAATGTACCTATGCGCTATGGTACGCTGCTCGTCCTCCATGAATGCATTGTGCACTCGGTCTATCTCCTCTTGCAACCATCTGCCTTGATCGTAGGGCACATCGGCACGCTGCCCGAAAAGTCGTCGGTTTCTCCATAGCCAGATATGCCATAATATAACAGCAATCACAGTCGGGCCTCGGTCTTCACGCGATCTCGGGGTGAGCCCATTCCAGAACCAGCCCTTGAAAGGCCGTTGCAGCATCTTGGTTCTGAGCCCGACAGCTTCCATCTCCATCCAGACCTCCACCGCCCTCGGGCACTGCCAAAAGAGGTGATTCAGATCTTCACCTTCCTCACCACATTCTGGGAAAATGCTGTCCGGAGCTAGGTTTCTCTTCACTCGGTTTTCCTGGGTAAGAATTTTGTTATGACAAATAAGCCAAATAAACACTCTCACCTTTTGCGGCACAGGAAGTCGCCAAATCTTCACCCATTCTTCAGTAGACTCATCAACATCTTCTCCTTGGATAATAGTTAAAGTAGCACTTAGCTTGAACTCACCAGAAGATGTGTTTGGCCATATGAGATTGTCATCCACTCCTTCTTCGGCAAGTTCGAGCATGGCAACTTTTTGCAGAACAGAGTTGGGCAGCCAGGCGGCAAACTCAGCCCATTTCCAGCCAGTGTTTTGGTCCCAGTAGTCGACTACCATCTTCATGTTTTCTCCCCTCGGTACCACCATAAGTGTTGAATCCAGGAGGGGCTTCGAGTCAGCCCACTTGTCCATCCAAAAGCGAGTTGTCCTTCCATCTCCAATGGCCACCATGGTTCCTTTCAAGAGAGTATTTTTGGTGCTCACAATTCCATTCCAAGTGTTGGACTGCTTATAATGAGGAGTTAGGTCCATAATTGCCACGTTAGAATGATTGTGGCAATATTTACTTGCCAAAATTTTGGACCAGAGATCTTCTTTGTGCATTAAGAAACACCAACTTAATTTAGTTAAGTATGCCATATTGAGATTACGCATACTATGTAAACCAAGCCCCCCACATTCTTTCCTTGTAGTCACTAATTTCCAATTAGTAAGATGGATTTTCTTTTCCCCATTTAAACCACCCCATAAAAACTTCCTGATTTTACGGTCAATAACATCGTTGATTGAACGCGGGATTTTTGCCGTTTGCATCACATAGGCCGGGATTGCATTGATTGTTGACTGGATCAAAGTAATCCGTCCTGCAAGAGAGAGACATCGGGGTTTCCAACCTGCTAGTTGTGTGTCAATTCGTTCCAGCACTCCTTGAAACGTAGCTCGGGTAACTCTTTTATGAAGAGTCGGGACTCCGAGGTACCTTCCCAAATCATCAGTTTCGTTAATATTTAGGGTGGTGCACACCAGGTCTCGAACTGCAGGAGGTGTGTTAGGAGAAAAGAAAACATTTGATTTCTGTAGGCTCACCTTTTGACCTGACATAGCGCAAAAATTATCAAGACAACTCTTAATAATTTGTGCTTGATCTTTCGAAGCTGCAGCAAATAAAACCACATCATCAGCAAAGAAGAGATTAGAGACTCTAGGTCCCCTCCTGCTTGTTGGAAAATCAATCCAACTCCCCTTCTCCACTTCAATTTCAATTAGTTGCACCAATCTCTCCATACATGCCACAAACAGATAGGGAGATAGTGGGTCTCCCTGACGAATTCCTCTTGTAGGTTGGAATTTTTCCATGGCTTCTCCATTCCAAAGGACGCTCATTGTGCATGTTCGCACGCATTGCATTATTGTATTAATCATACTTCTAGGTAACCTCATATCAAGAAGAGTATCACACAGGAAGCTCCAATTAACTCAATCATAGGCCTTTTTTAAGTCTAGCTTGATGGCCATCCAACCCACCTTACCCATTTTGCTACGCATAGAATGCATGATCTCTTGCATGATAATGATATTGTCCCTAATTTTCCTTCCAGGGACAAAACTTGATTGCGATGGGGAGATTAACTTAGATAACACGGGTTTCAACCTGTTAACAATGCATTTTGTGATGATTTTGTACACCACATTACACAAACCAATAGGCCTAAGTTGCTTTACATTCTGGGGCGTGGAGACTTCAGGAATGAGGGAAAGATGCGTATGGTTTAAGTGCTCTGGTATATCCCCAGTATCGAGCACACTGAGGACCAACTTCGTCACTGATCCACCAACTTTTGACCAAAATTTCTGAAAAAATAGGGCATGGTTGCCATCAGGCCCCGGGGCTTTATTGGGGTGCATAGTAAAAAGAGCCTTCCGAACTTCTATTTCCGTGTAGGGGGCTTGCAGGGCATTTGCACTCTCTTCGTCAAGAGGGGGAAACATTCCTTTTGGAGGAAGAACAGAGTTATGGCTTGTTTCCCCGGTGTACAGATTCACACGAAAAGATCTCACATGACTTTTTGAGTTGAGATGGTTCCTGAATCCAGGCCCCATTCTCATCCTGAAGAGCATCTATTCTGTTTTGCCGTCTACGAATAATCGTACTAAGATCAAAAAATTTTGTATTCCTATCTCCATCCCTAATAGCCTCCATCCTGGACTTTTGAAACCAAAAGGTGTCAATTTGGTTCAGGACCTCGCTGAGTTCTGCTCGTAGGGATCGCTCCAGATTTCCAAGGTGGTTATGCCCTCCTTGTTGCAGTTTACCTTGGATGCCATGAATTCTAGCCCATATTCTTCTTTTCCACTAGAATAGGTTCCCAAAAACCTCTTTATTCCAAAACACCAGGTCCGCCGTTAGACCCTGGAGTGTTAATAAGCAAGGTTGATCAAACTCCCATTTTGACTCGATGAAATCTTTGAAGTCCTTATACTGGAGCCAGGCTGCCTGAAATTTAAAGGGTTTTGGACCCGCAGGTGGCTCAAACCCCTTTAAGCTGAGGAGAGTTGGCGCATGATCAGAGTACATGAAGGGAAGATGTTTGACCGCGCCATCAGGAAAGAGTTGGTTAAAGCATTTCCGAGAGCTCTATCCAATCTTGTATATTTCCGAGAAGTTACATCCGTCCCCCTGTACCAGGTGTACTTAGGCCCTATAAATCCTAGGTCGATCAAACCGACCGAATTGACCCAATTGGAGAACCTGTTGCATCTACGAGCCATGGTTTGATCTCTATGATTGCGTTCCTCCACGGACATAGTATCATTGAAGTCTCCCATAAGGAGCCATGGGACATGGACATGGGCCCCAAAAACCTGGAGGTGGGTCCGCATATCCCTACGGAGGTGTTCATGAGGGCTTGCATACACGACTGTAAGAATCCACTCCATCATATTGTTTTGCTTTATCGAAACAGTTAGGAACTGTTTTGAAGCTTCTAGAACAGAAAGAGAGAAATCATCGCTGTTCCAGCAAATCCAAATGCCTCCTTGGAAACCACACGCCTCCACACGAAACCATTTTTGGAACCCAACTTTCCTACAGACCACATCCGCCCGACAACCTTTGATATGAGTTTCTACCAAAGCCAGAATTTGTGGCCTAAAGATTTTAAGGTGCTCCCTAAGAGTGAGAAGAAAGTCTTTATTCCCCGCCCCTCGCACATTCCATACTAAAAGACGCAAATCAGGGATAGTCCCATTCACATTTTGTTGATTATTCTGCATATTAATCGACATATCCATTAATAAAAAAAAGGAAGAGAAAAACCGGACTAGCGGGTTAGTGTTCCATGGCATTTGGCTCATCTCCACCCGTCCCAGTGCTTCCAGGGGCATTCTGAGGGTGAGTACCTTTGACAGATGGAGGTGCATGTCCCCCCTGACTTCTCACAGCTTTTGCATTTGCATTTGGGTCTTTTCGGGGTTGATATGGGGGGGGTCTCTTGACGTTATCCTCCTTTCCCAATCGCTTCACCCATTCTCACAAGTGTGTGGGTCCCTTGCTGATGGAAATCCCTTTGTGATATCCCACAATTGGATCCAATCTCAATGCCATTTCTAGGCCCCATGGGGACTCGGGTTTTTGCCACAACGGGTTCTTTGCCTTTATTAGGCCGACTCTATCCATTGGAGACTTGTTTTGAATGCGTCCGATGGTCGCCTTTGATAGTAGTTGTTGGCATATTCTTCTTTCCAATCTCGGTTATAATCACTTCATGTAGATCTTCCCTAGCACTTTTCTGGATAGGCAAGTGCTCCTCGGGCACTTCTACAGTATCGGTTCCTTGACCGCTTTCCTCCTGTGAGTGTTCCTCCACTAACCCCTGTTCCTCAAGGTGAGCTTCCTCCATTTCTTCGAGAATATCAAATCTAGATCCCGAACCCATTTGGGTAGTGCCTTGTTCATTGTTTCTTGGTGGGGAGGTCTCTCTGTCATCTGTGAAGGTAGCAGAGGGTTCTCCTTCCCCATTCAGACTCGTATCCTCTCTCATCCGCTCCTCCTGTGGGGCCTCATAGTTGCTCTGCCTTTTCTCATTTTGTTTAGGTCCTTGAGAATTTTTCTTTTTGTTGTATTTTTGGACTCTCATCCAACCTCCATACAATTCAGTCTCCTCAGGTAGTGGTTTCACGACAAACTGCTCCTGCTTGTCAACTTTATCAGGGGTCAAATTCTTACTTGGGCAGACGTCCTCCCTATGTCCTTGTTTTCCACAGTGGAAGCATATCATGTTTAATCCTTTATATTGGACCTTATAAGTTCTCCCATTCAGTCGAAATTTCAAAAGGAGAGGTTTTGTTAGGTCAACTTCCACACACAATCTAGTGAATATGCCACGCTCAACATTTTTTGTGGTTTCGTCAAGCCTAATCACTTTGCCTATTTTTGCCCCAATTTTCTACACTAAAAAAATCCTTGTGAAAGTATTCGACACTTAGGTTTGGAACTCTCACCCACACTGCTAAAGTGGTTATAGTGTCACCCTCCAATGAGATGTTTGGGACCCATCTTCGTATTACAAGGTAATTATCTCTAATCATCCATGGCCCCCCCACCAACACATGTTCATAATCCTCCATACAAGAAAACCGAACAACATAGTAGTCATTGCCTATATGAATGAGGAGAAATCCCCTTTTAAGGCCCATTTTGTTCTAAGGATGTTTCTAAGATGATTGTATCCTACTCCTCTATCAAACAGACGAACTATGAGAGCATTTTTCCATGGGGTTTGAATAGCTCGCTTCTCTTCCGCAGTAAGAGTGATAATAAGGCACAAAGGATCATCATCCTCAGGTAACTCATCATCATCCGACATCAAGTCATCATCAATAGCATTCCACATCTCATTCTCATTAACAGAATAGCTAAGATGGGGATTATTACTCAATAAAGCCGAGGAGTACGATGGGTTACCTTGCACAGGCACTGTCTTGTTGTTCCGTCCACCAATTTCTACAGCAGCCATGGCAGGCTCACTTCCGACGTCGTGCATGGCAGAATCCGTCCCCCGCAGATCGCTCCGTGGAGATTTAGGGTTTTCTGTTTCGTCTCGCCTCAGTTTCTTTGTCGAACGATCCTCTCGGTTAGAGTTGTCCAGCGTTCGCCTATATCCGGCGGTCGATCCCCCACCGTCAGGCGGTTGTGGTGATGGTCGGCGATCAAAATTAGTTGAAACCCTAGGCAACATCCTCTCTTATTTAGCCTCAAATTGTGATTTTCTTTAATGCCTACTTTAATATGATCAAGTTTCTTTTTCTACCTTTTGAAAAACAAGTAGTTAATAAAGTTTAACTGCTTCATATATGATAAATATCTTGTCAGAAAATTAATATTATCCATCGTGCATGATATAGCATAGTCTACATCACCTTTTCTTTTTATTTTTTGTTTAAAATATACTATCCATATCATAGGGGCCTTTAAATAAATAAATAAAATTGAAGGGTCCTTGATATAAATATGAAGAGAAATAATTTAATCTTTTTAAAATAATATTTTTGTAATTATTTAATCGGAAAAAAAAAATTGAAAAATATTTTTTAAAATGATACGTCAAAATTATTAAGAAAAATACAGAATTTTTGTAAAACATATTTTTATTCAAAAAATAAATAATGATATAAAAATTATTTTGAAATATAAGGAAATATAAATAAAATGTGATTTTTTTAAAAAGAGAAAAATATAACTATGTAAATATAATATGTTATTTATTTATTTTTCGACGGAAATATGTTATTTATTTTTAGAAACACATATAATATTAAACATAAATAATAACATAAAAAAAGAGATAGAATATACTAATTCAAAAGAAGAAAGAAAAATGATTGTCAAAAACAATTTGTTTAATTATTGAAAGGTCCCTGTAGATTTTTTTAATTTTCTAATCATAATAGTGATGTGGCACATATTTTTTTACAATAAAAATTGAGCAACTATGTGGATTTACAACGTTAAACAAGATGGTTATTAACCATCTTGCTGCAAGATATATATCATCGTCCTTTACATTTATATAGCTTCAAAGAGATGTCAAAAGTACATTTTTGTGTCTAAATTTGAGTTATTTGCTAATAAATTTTGAAATTGTATTTTGAATATATAACGGTACTTGTTTCCTCCATTCATAAATTGGCATAATATCATCATCATCATCATCATTATTACAAACTATATTTAAATTCAAGGCTATTTTCAACCTATTCTTGTAGCCCTTTTATATTTTTATGTAAATATTTTTATTCGATCTATACCATGCTTATAAAAGGAGGTAACATTAACTTTGTCACAAATTGTGATTTCCCATTATACCCCTCTTTGACATCATCAAGTTCACTAGTAGAAATACATGGATTGGCATGAGAGATAAGCGAGTAGGGTGATTATAATTAAACTCATGTCAATAACTAGATAGTGTGAGGAAAAAACTCACACCAAAAGCTATATGCAATAAGAAAAAAAATGTGAGATATTGGCGTGAGAACTAAACTCACGCCAATATCTCACACTATTTTCACAAATCCCACAGACCCTCAGTTAATCGGCAGCTTATAAAACTCACAGGTGGCGTGAGTTACACCTTAAAACTCACGCCACTTGTGAGTTTTATTTTTAAGAAAATAACTGGAATTGCTCAATTTTTATTAAACCATACCATTTATATTGTGTGATTAAACTAAAATTGAGCAATTCCAGTTTTTTTAATTATAAAAAAAATAGTTTCTTAAAAAATTGTTGGTTGTGTAAATTCTATAAAAAAAAATTCAGATAATGTTTTTATTTATATAGGAATTACATAAACTATATATAATCATATATATACAAATAAGTGGAATAAAATTAAGCACTAAAATAAAAAAGTTAAATAATTGATGTACATAGTAAATATATATTATTAAAACTCTAAAAATCTAAAATATATAATACAACTTTCATGTTAATTTTCTTAATTAGTATCCTAAAATAACTAGCTTTTATATACAATCTTCATATTCAATCTTCACACTTCAATCTTTAATCATCATCACCTTCATCTTCATCTTCAATATTAATGGAGGGAATTGGGAAGTAGAGGGGAAAATTGTGGAGGGGAAATGTGGGGAGAAAATTCTGAAGCAAAAATGAGGAGGGAAAAATGTGTGTCTGATATATATAACGAACAACAAAATGGTGTGAGTTTCTTAAATCTCGCGCCAATTGGCGTGAGATATAAGAAACTCATGCCAATAATAAGATCATTTGGCTACCCCTGGCGGCATTATTCTCTCCATTCATTAAACAGGTAGCGTGAGTTTAGTGAGAGAAACTCACGCCAGTTGGCGTGAGATTCCAACTCTTACACCAACTGGCGTGAGTTTCTCTCACTACTCATTTATAGTATTGAAAAACTC
Source organism: Portulaca oleracea (assembly GCA_029582165.1). Classification (NCBI taxonomy): domain Eukaryota; kingdom Viridiplantae; phylum Streptophyta; class Magnoliopsida; order Caryophyllales; family Portulacaceae; genus Portulaca; species Portulaca oleracea. The sequence continues at coordinate 37,666,482 of CM055874.1, forward strand.
AAGCTGATTCTCACCAAATGTTATTATTAATATTTTTAGTAGTATTATTTATTATTGTTAATAATTATTATTGTTATTATTAATGTTAATTATTATTACTGTCATGTTATTATTATTATTATTATTATTATTATTATTATTATTATATTTTTATGTTAATATTATTATTAATTATCTTTATTATTACGTTATCAGTGTTAGTATTATTATTAATTATAATTATTGTTATAATTATCATTATCATTATAATTAACATATATTAATGGTATTATTATTAATATTATTATTAGTATTATTTTTTAGGGGCAGCCACAGACTTGAGCTTTATTTTTTTCAAACTGTTAACAGGTGGCGTGAGTTTGATGACTAAAACTCACGCCACATGTTAGCAGTTTGGAAAAAATAAAGATAAAGTGTGTAGCTGTCCCTAAAAAATAATACAAATAATAATATTAATAATAATAACATTAATATCCATTAATTATAATGATAATTATAACAATAATTAGAATTAATAATAATAGTTACACTGATAATAATAATAATAACGATAATTAATAATGATATTAATGTACAACTATAATAACAATAATAATAATAATAATAATAATAATAATAATTACATGGTAATAATAATAACAATAATTATTAACAATAATAAATAATACTACTAAAAATATTAATACCAACATTTGGTGAGAAATTACGTGCTTTTTTCCATACTTTAAACGAGTGGCGTGAGTTTAGTGAGAGAAACTCACACCAGTTGGCGTAGGAGTTGGAATCTCACGCCAACTGGCGTGAGTTTCTCTCACTAAACTCACGCTACCTGTTTAGTGAATGGAGAAAATAATGTTGCCAATGCCAGGGGTAGCCAAATAATCTTATTATTGGCGTGAGTTTCTTGTATCTCACGCCAACTGGCATGAGATTTAAAAAACTCAAGTCATTTTGTTGTTCCTTATATATATCAGACACACATTTTCCCCTTCCATTCTTCCCCTCCTCGATCATTTTTTCTTCTAAATTTTCTCCCCACATTTCCCCTCCACAATTTTTCTCTTTACTTCCAAATTCCGTCCATTAATACTGAAGATGAAGAAGAAGATGAAGAGGATGATTAAATATTGAAGTGTGAAGATTGAATATAAAGATTGTATATAAAAGCTAGTTATTTTAGGATGCTATTTATGAAAAATTAACATGAAAGTTGTATTATATATTTTAGATTTTTAGAGTTTTAATGATATATGTTTACTTTGTACATTAACTATTTAATTTTATTATTTTAGTACTTAATTTTATTCCAGCTAATTGTATATTGCAAATTCTAGTGTAAGACCATCTCATGTAAATTTATCGTGAGACAGACTCTTAATGTGACATTTTTAATATTTTACTATGACTAATAAATGATATTAGAATGACTTTTTAACATGAATATAACTAATAATTTATTATGGGGTGACTTTTATCTGAGTCACTGCAAATAAATTATTAGTCACCCCTCTATTGATAAATAGTCACCATAAAGTTATACGTCTTACGATCAATTTATGATAAGACGATCCTACATAAGAATTACTATATGTATATATATGATTATATAAGGTTTATATGATTCCTATATAAATAAAAACATTATCTAAATTTTTTTTAAAATTTACACATACAAGTTTTTTTTAAGAAACTAATTTTTTCATAATTAAAAAATACTGGAATTGTTCAATCTTAATTAAATCACGCAATATAAATGGTGTGGTTTAACTAAAATTGAGCAACTCCCCTAGCATACTTAAAGTACTGTTGTAACCCTTGGGCCTTGACTGGTGGACCTCGGAACACCAGCTTCCCCATGATGCACATCGTGGTTTAAGCATTTCTTTCTTTTATTTATGACTCATGCATGGTCTATGATGATATTTTCCCCATATCTTTGGTTGGCTACGGACTTCATGAAATCATTTAGTCATTGAGTTATTAGGGAACGTTTATAACTCACTCACTTCTTAAGCTTTAGGGTTTGTTCAAGTTGGAGAAGTTCCCTAAAGGAGTCTAGTTAATAACCACATCTTTAGATTATGGAGTGCAGCAGGTTTGTACATCCAATGATTTGTCGTTCTTTCTCAGGGAATTGGGGCTTCTAATCCTAATAGTCTTTTCCGAATTCTCACCTACTAGGTTTAAGGTTCATCATCATTCAGGAGAGATTGGTAAGCAAATAAAGAAACACAAGCAAAACCACAAAAAGGAAGAAAAGGGTTTCGGGAGCTTCAAGCAACCAAAGGATTCATGGTTATTTGAGTTTTGTGGTTAAGAGACGAGAAGATAGGATAAATCATATGAGAATCCTGTTAGAAAAATGGTCACGAGACTCCCTCTTCCAAAGGTAGTTCAGATTAACTTCCCCGAAATCCACCATGGATCCCGGGGGTTAATTGAACAGGACTCCCTAGTTAGCCTCTTTCTCACTATCGAGAGCGAGTACCAACTATCCCCCCATATTCTTCCATTAACAAGTGATTAATGAATTAGAGAGTTTTCGATCCCTAATTCACCCCACTTGAAGGAAGGAATAAGGCGAGAATTAGATTTTTCCTACTAATTACCCCCTTTCACTAACCCCTATAACTAATCATCCAATGGAGCCTTAATCACTCCATTAACACCAAAGAACCCTAGCCACTAATCATATTAGGCAGCAAAAACAACTTAATAAAAACCCCTAAAGACGTCTAAAAACCCTAACACTAATTAACCCTAATAAAACTTAACAAACCTAACGAAACCTAAACAAACCCTAATACATAACCTAACCAAAACCCTAAGACGGAACCCTAACAAAACCTACTGACCTCAAACAATACCTAAAAAGAACCCTAATGAAAGACCCTAATAAACTGACCAGAAACCCAACTCTAAACCCTAGCCAAGAACCGAATATAATCACAAACCCATCCAAGACCAGAATCAAACAGAGTGTCGAGACAAATCAAACCAACACCACATTACACACTATCATCAAGATCAAACCAAAACACCATCAATCACACATTAGACAGTGCAGAGCATGAAAATGAGACAGAGAAGAGAAAAACGGAGAAGGAGAATACCTGCTGGTCTTGACCGAAACAGATGAGAAAGAAAACAGAGGAAAGTGGGACGAGTAATACCGAAACAAAAACAAAAACACAAACGCATCAAACATCAACCATTAAAGATTCAACCCAAAAAATTACATCAATTTGAACATTACATTAATATCAAAACTTAATATCTCAAACATTCAAGAACCAAAACGCAGATTTTGATTAACAAACCACGAAATAGAGATTCGAAATAGTGAATAAAAGCATGAACAATAGTAAATCTAACCTAATCCTAACCCTAGGAAGGAGGCTTTGGGGCGTCACATTCCCCTCAACCAACCATAAAAGCTTCAATCGGCTCCTTCTTCTCCTTTTATACTCGAACTCGAGCCTTCCTTTCGAATCTCAGCCCTTCGATCCTTCTCAATTTGGACGGATGTGATGCATTTGGACAGTTAGAATGTGTATGTGTCCATGGTGTTGCGTGAATTTGCTTACCTTCAATAGAATTTGTTAAGAGAAGAGAAATAAAGTGAGAAATTGAAATTATCGTGGGAAATCAAACTGAGATGAAGAGAAGAAGAGAGATGAGAAGAGAGATGAAGATGAGAAGATGAGAAGATGAGAGAAGAAGATGATATGGAGTTGGTTGGTTATGGTGTGTTTGGGTGTTCGGGGGTGCTTGCTGCGCGAATGAGAGAATCAGAGAGGAAGGGAGAAAGGGGGATGGAGGAAAGGGAGTAAATGGTATATAGAACAATGGAAACTCGCTTGGATAACGCTATCACAATGAATTGAGATAGGAGCCATTGGCTTATTTACAAGCAGCATATAATGCTACTAATTCCAAAGACATAGTGGAATCCGCTATATTAGCTTGTTTCTTAGAACCCAAGAAACTGCTCCACCTCCTAAAAGAAACACTCATCCACTGGTAGAGGAGAAATCCCCCTTGTTTATCCAACTTGCATCCGAGTATCCTTCTAATACCGAAGGTTCTCCCTTATAGGTGAGTTGATAATCTTTAGTACCAGCTAAATATCTTAATACTCTTCGAATTGCAAACCAATGCATATTACTCGGATTACTTGTAAACCTACTTAACATGCCAATTGCATAAGCAATATCTAGCCTTGTACTTGTCATAGCATACATGAGACTTCCTATCAACTTACCATACTCAAGTTGATTAACCAGAGAACCCAAATTTTTCTCTAGTTTCTTATTTGAATCATAAGGTGTCACTGCCGGATATATCTTATCTCCTCCAAACTTATTCAATATTTTCTCAATGTAATTCTCTTGAGATAAACTTATTCTATCATTATTTCTAATAATCTTAATACCAAGAATTACATCCGCTTCACCCATGTCCTTCATAGAGAACTTTGAGGATAGAAATTCTTTGGTCTTATTAACTTGTTCCATGTCGATCCCAAAGATCAACATGTTATCAACGTATAAGCATATAATCACCCATTTTCCATTCTCAAACTTAGAGTATATGTATTTATCTGGTTCATTGATCTTATATTCACTTGAAAGCACTACCTCATCAAACTTTTGATGCCATTGCTTAGGTGCTTGCTTACGTCCATATAAGGACCTTATAAGTTTACAAACTTTCTTCTCTTGGCCTTCAACAACAAACCCTTCGGGTTGTTCCATATACACCACCTCTTCTAGTTCTCCATTTAAGAATGTCGTTTTGACATCCATTTGATGGATAACTAGCTTATAGATGGTAGCTAAAGCCAACAATACGCATATTGAGGCTATCCTACCCACCGGTGCATATGTATCAAAGTAGTCAATACCATACTTTTGAGTAAAGCCCCTTACTACCAACCGGGCTTTGTACCTCTCAAAGATACCATCTACTTTCCTTTCTCTTTTAAAAATCCACTTAGAGGTAATTGGTTTACTTCCCGGAGGAAGATCAATCAATATCCAAACATTGTTTTCCATTATAGAATCAATCTCATCTTGTACCGCTTCTTCCACAAAGAAGCATCATGAGATTGCATAGCTTCTTTAAAAGTTTTAGGATCCTTATCTATGTTGTACATACATAGGGTCTCACTTTCAATTGAGTCCCTTGAACCTTCTACTAAATAAACATAGAAGTCCGAACCAAAATCCTTTCATTTCCTTGATCTTTTACTCCTTAATTCAATACTTTCATCTTCTTCATCATGAATAACATCATGACTCAAAAGATTATCTTGTATGGATATACCCTCATGATTTTCATCTTGAGGCTCAATTAGAGGAACAATATCTTGAGTTATATCTTTAGGTCTAGGAATTGAAGAGAACCTAGTCTCATCAAAAATTGCATCTATTGATTCCATAACGGTGTTCACCGAAATATACTCATTTGGCTCCTCCACCAAAAACCTATATGCTTTGCTATCTTGAGCATAGCCTATAAAGACGCACTCAATTCCTCTTTCACCTAAATTTCTTTTCTTAGGTCCCGGACCCTTACAATGGCCCTACAACCCCAAATCTTAAAATACTTTAGACTTGGCTTACTTTTGTTCCATAGCTCATACGAGGTATTATAATTCCCTTTGAATGGAACTCTATTCAAAATATAACAAGTCGTTAGCATGGCTTCACCCCAAAATCCATTACTTAAACCGGAGTTAGACAACATAGAATTCACCATTTCTTTTAAAGTTCTATTTTTCCTTTCCGCAACCCCATTTTGTTGTGGTGTATACGGGGCGGTTCTCTCATGAACAATCTCCGTTTCTTGGAAAAACTTTGGATCATAAAATTCCCCTCCCCTATCGGATCTTAAAGTTTTAATCAAGGTATCACATTGAAGTTCACTTCTAGTTTTGTAAACTCTAAACTTTTCAAGTATTTCATCTTTAGAACTCAAAAGATAAACTTGACAATATCTAGAATAATCATCAATGAATGTCACATAATACTTCTTACTACCCATAGAAGGTGTACTATGAAAATCTCCTAAATCACTATGAATTAAATCAAGCAATTTAGAAGTTCTTTTTTTACTTAAGAATGAACTTTTAGTGATTTTATTAAGCATGCATGTCTTACACTTTTCTATGTCATCATTCAACTTAGGAATCAAATCATGATTAGACATTTCCTTCAACTTTGAAAAGTTCACATGTCCTAATCTAGCATGCCATAGAAAAGACTTATTCAAACTAGACACATGCATATAAGTGGAAATCATGCCATCTTTATTACTTTTCGCATTCAATTTAAACATCTCCCCATAAGCATATCCCTTCCCTACAAAATTTCAACCCTTGGAAAGTACATAGATCTCCATCATACACTTCCACAAAACCAAACTTGCTAAGGAGATAACCGGATAAAAGATTCTTACAAACTTTCGGAGCTAAATATACATTATTTAAAAGCAAAGATTTACCGGAAGTGAAAACAAGTTCCACTTGCCCAATGCTTTCAACTTTCACCGGATGGTTGTTGCCTATGTAGAGTTTCACACCATCATCCTCCGGTTTGAGAGTCTTGAATAAACTCTTGTCAATGCAAACATGCCTTGACGCACCCGAGTCTATGTACCAATCATTACAACCAATGGATACCATGTTAATATGATCTTTAATCATGGCTACAAAGGAATTGGTTCCTTCTCCTTACTCTTGCCCTTAGATGTATCTTTGTTCAAAAGACCATGCTTCTTTTTCCATTGGTAACACTCACTCTTTGTGTGTCCCGGTTTGCCACATTCCCAACAAACTTGCTTAGGCTTTTGAATTCCCTTGCTAAATTTGTTGTGGCTCTTGTTCTTATTTGTTTCCTTTACTCTCTTGCACCATATGGACCTTAGATTGCTCTTTCGAACCATCTTGTAGGCGTAACTCCTCTTCAATCCGAAGATGGTTAGCCAAACCTTCAAGAGACATAGCCTCTTTCCAGTGCATGAGAGTTCTTTTAGTCTCATTCCAAGAAGAAGGTAGCTTGTCAATAATAGAGGATACGATTATAGATTCATCCATGTTCAAATTATGTTGCTTGAAGTTACTCAAAATACGTTGAATCTCATGAAATTGATCTAGAATTTTCCTATTATCATCCATCTTAAATTTCATGAATTGACTAACAAGAAAATTACTTGACTCGTCTTCCGACATGTACTTAGCTTCAAGCATCTCCCAAAGCTTCTTCGTCGTCTCCACATGTGATAGACACCAAAGAGGGTGTCGCTCATCCCGTTGAGAATGCATCCTCTACAAATGTAGTCGTTATTCTCTATCTTTAGCCTTTGCCGAGTAGCCTCCGCATCTTCTACGGGCACCTTGTCTTTTCCTTGTTCCTTGCCTCCATCACCCGTGGAAATCTTGCCGGTTGCGTCCTCTTTTGAAGACTCCTCGGTTGTCACCTTCTCGGCCGTAGGTTCTTGATCCACCTTGGGAGAAATCTCAATGTTAAGCACATATGCTACATTGAGAGTTGTTAGCAAGAAATTCATCTTGCTTTGCCAACATCGGAAATCCACTCCTTCAAAGCGCTCTAACTTTTGGAAATTGGTAGACATATCACGAAGTGAGACCATTACTAAATAAATAGATCTTAAGATTGTTGGAGGAAAGTGAGTAAACGGTATATAGAACAATGGAAACTCGCTAAAATAACACTAAGAGTCGTGGCCTAGTACTCACTTTCCTTAAGAACTATTTACTATACCGTAAATGTTCAAAGGAATAAAACTTAGCTCTTGTAACACTCAAGAAATAGGTTCTCACTTGAATCACTCAAGTATAGCTGCAGTCTAGACAAGAATGAGGATGTGATTAGCTTAGAATGGTGTGTCTCAAATAGCTTGCAATGTCTCCTATTTATAGGAGACTTCCACCCTCTTAGGATACCCTAGTCAAACGACAATCAAGAGACTTAATGGAGAATAATATCCTTAATATGACATTGACCAAGTCAAGTCATATAGTTGTTAGAATATCATTATAATCGTGCTTAATTACAATATCAAACACTAATTACACGAAATCATATAGCCGTTAGCATTTAAAACACTTCTGGGTTCCAACACGGTCCGTGTTGTTCCAACACGACCCGTGTTGAGCCCAGGAATGTTTCCTTTGCTCTCTATACACCAACACGACTCATGTTGGTCCCAGATTCACCCGTGTTGATTATATTCTTGATGTTTTACTTGTATTGGATCCTTGTACTTGTAATATATAATTCTTTAGGCTATATAATTAACTTATACTCTTGAAATATATCCAACATCATGAAGGGTAGTAAACTAGATAAGAAATAAATAAATAAATAAATAAATAAATAAATAAATATATATATATATATATATATATATATATATATATATATATATAAACACCTAGCACGTAGAAAAGGGGTGGCGCCCCAAGCCCACACGGCTCCAACAACAAAGAAATCCCAACATAAAGCATACCAAGGGGTGCACCACCAAAAAGTAAAAACAAGCATGCAAAAAGAAAATAAACTACACAAACAAAACAAAGAAATAATTACAAAAAGAGAGAGGGTGGAACGAGGTTACCATAAAGTCTTCAATAAAAGTAAGAAATGCACTTGTTTAACCTCGATCACAATGGAGCATCAACCGCTCCTTATTCTTCAAGAGTTCAGGCCTTCAATATCATAAGATGTCCGCCGGTAGGAGAAGATCATGCATCCTCGAAAGAATTTCAGAATCAAGGATGTATGAGAACACACAAAACAAAAAGTCAGTATAAGAAAGTGCTCTTAACATCCTATCAAATGCCTTAGAAAAATCACTAGAATGATGAAATAAATGAATAATCATGATTTTTCTAGGCAAGTCTTCTAGGTGAACGTGGTAAAGGTTCAAGGAGGGGATCATACCCTCTAAAGGTACCTAGAGACTCAAAGCATGCATGGTTGGGTGAGGGAGTGATAATCAATTAATGAATGGAGATTACATGATTGGGAGAAGGAGATACATCATCACATTCAATGCACATAGAAGAGTCATCAACCTCCTCAACAACATCATCGCAAAAAAGTCCCAAACCCAAGATTATCATCTAATTCATTAACGTCATCACATGTGTGCAAAGGAAATATAGGACTACTCTCCATGACAACACTCTCAACATTACATAAACTTGTATCATCATCAACAATCTCATACTCAACAAGTGAGGGATCTATACATGAGGTAAGGTTCGGGATTGCTAACGATAAATATGCATCATCTTGAACATCAAATGTGAAAGTATCGCACTCAGGTTCATAATCCACAAGAAATGATTCATAATCACACACATATGCATCAAGAGGAATAGTTTCTATATCATGAGAATGTGGCACACAAATCAAAGACAGAGAAAGTGAGTCATTATCACCATTTTCACACAAAGGGGGATCAATATGAATATCAGGGGATAATGGGGAAAAAGACTCAACTCTACTTGAAGCACATTCCTTGGGAGAGGAAGGTCTTAACATGTGAGCATACTCAGGCCAGGTTTCACACATTATAGAAACTATCGAATCAAGCTTTTCACTGAACTCCCTTTGCTCTCTATCTAGTTGTTGCACATAATCCATGATATATTCACTATAGGTCAGGTCAACAACATGAGTAAAAGAATCGGAAGCATGGATAGATGATTCAAAGTTATCACAAAGGGAGGGGACATGCATAGGAATAGAAATAGGAGAGGAAGGAGTACTCACATATGAATCTTCAGAGCCCATTTCCCTTTACTGATCCACAAATGGAGATTGAGTATACAAATCATCACAAGGGGAAGGGGGAGACTCATCCATACATCTAAATCGAGTATATAAAAAACATGGATCATTAAAATGATAACCCGAAGAATGAGAACTCTCCTTAAATCTACGAGAATCATCGGTCAACCAATCAAGAAATTCCCAAGCCTCATAATCATCTTCCATATTAAAATTGAAATGATTAAGCAGATTACGAGTCTTGAAATTCACACCCTCATTAATAACAACCAACACTTCCCAATCAGAAAAATTATATCCATGAGGAGCCCAATAAGCAAGATAGTCATTTAATCTATCCCGATAATCACAAAACAATTCTTGCTCATTTTGAGGGAAGTCAAAACATGCCATTTCGTTATTCATTTTTTTTTTAGATTTTTAAAACCTAGAGGGAAAACTAAAGAAAGAGAACTAAAAGGCTAGAAGGCGCAACTCCCTGACAACAGCGCCATTTTGTAGTGCAGCGGGTTTGTATATCCGGTGATTTGTCGTTCTTTCTCAGGGAGTTGGGGCTTCTAATCCTAATAGTCTTTTCCGAATTCTCACCTACTAGGTTTAAGGTTCATCATCATTCAAGAGAGATTGGTAAGCAAACAAGGAAACACAAGAAAAACCATAGAAAGGAATAAAAGGGTTTCGGGAGCTTCATGCAACCAAAGGATTCATGGTTATTTGAGTTTTGTGGTTAAGAGGCAAGAATATAGGATAAATCATATGAGAATCATGTTAGAAAAATGGTCATGGGACTCCCTCTTCCGAAGGTAGTCCAGATTAACTTCCCCAAAATCCACCATGGATCCCGGGGGTTAATCGAACAGGACTCCCTAGTTAGCCTATTTCTCACTATCGAGAGCGAGTACCAACTATCCCCCCTATCCTTCCATTAACGAATGATTAGTGAATAAGGCGAGAATTAGATTTTTCCCACTACTTACCCCCTAATTCACTAACCCCTATAACTAAGCATCCAATGGAGCCTTAATCACTCCCTTAACCCTAAAGAACCCTAGCCACTAATCATATTAGGCAGCAAAAACAACTTAATAAAAACCCCTAAAGACGTCTAAAAACCCTAACACTAATTAACCCTAATTAAACTTAACAAACCTAATGAAACCTAAACAAACCCTAATACATAACCTAATCAAAATTCTAAGACAGAACCCTAACAAAACCTACTGACCTCAAACAATACCTAAAAAGAACCCTAATGAAAGACCCTAATAAACTGACCAGAAACCCAACTCTAAACCCTAGCCAAGAACCGAATATAATCACAAACTCATCCAAGACCAGAATCAAACTAAGTGCCGAGACAAATCAAACCAACACCACATTACACACTATCATCAAGATCAAACCAAAACACCATCAATCACACATGAGACAGAGCAGAGCATGAAAATGAGACAGAGAAGAGAAGAAAGGAGAATGCGAATACCTGTTGGTCTTGACCGAAATAGGTGAGAAAGAAAACAGAGGAAAGTGATACGAGTAATATCGAAACAGAAACCAAATCACAAACGCATCAACCATTAAAGATTCAACCAAGAAATTACATCAATTTGAACCTTACATTAATATCAAAACTCAATATCTCAAACATTCAAGAACCAAAACCAAGATTTCGATTAACAAGCCACGAAACAGAGCCTCAAAATAGTGAATAAAGCATGAACAATAGTAAATCTAACCTAATCCTAACCCTAGGATGGAGGCTTTGGGGGCTTCACATTCCCCTCAAGCAACCATATAAGCTTCAATCGGCTCCTTCTTCTCCTTTTATACTCGAATTCGAGCCTTCCCTTCGAATCTCAGCCCTTCGATCCTTCTCAATCTGGAAGGATGTGATGCATTTGGGCGGTTAGAAGGTGTATGTGTCCATGGTGTTGCATGAATTTTCTTACCTTCAACAGAATCTGTTAAGAGAAGAGAAATAGAGTGAGAGATTGAAATTATCGTGAGAAATCAAACTGAGATGAAGAGATTTCTTGTATAATTGATAAGTTCATTAAAATGAAGCTTATTTTCACCTCAATTTTTTTTATATTGATAAGTCGGGCTTCCCACTGGGTATCCTATTTTAGGAAGAATAAAGTGGCCAACCATAATATTGAAAAGGGGATTTTTTTTTCCCCAAACCGACAACACAAAGATACTACAACAACATAATATTAAGTAAAACAAGAAATAAAACTTCGATCCTAAGTACTGGATATCCTGACCCCCGCTTCGTGTGGCTTGTTTTTCCAACCTGTGCGCTGGATCTACCATTTGCGTGGTGACTTTTTTGATGATACCTGATCTGAAACTCTTCGTTGCAGAAATGCAACATATAGCTAACATCCTACATTCCACATGAGCCTTATGTGGATTCTTCAAACATTCAACTGCGAGCTTGGAGTCCGAGAAAATAGCCACCTCCTGAAGCTCCCTCCTCTGACCCTGTTGCAAGGCTAAGAAAATAGCTAGAAGCTCAATGTGCACCACTGACTCGACCCTTCCCACCTCCACCCCACTTCCTGCCACTTCCCCTCCCTCTATAAGAACTCATGCCACCGCAGCAGCTGGAGACGTCTTCTTCCTCGCCCCATCCACTAGAAAAAATCTTCCCTCTCCAAGGTCCATCTCAGAGCCCTATGAGTACCCGACCTCCTAAGCAATTTGATGTTGTCTTCCTTCAGGAGATAAGCGCTCCTACCCTTTTATCCATCTCATCTCCTCCTCCTACCATTGCTCAATCATGCTTTCCCATAATCTCTAACTACTAACCTCTCTCGCCATAAACACTGCATTCCTTGATTTGCAGACTATCCACAAGGCCCCAAAGAATTGCCTTACTAAAATTTCTCCCACAGTCCTCTGTCTTAGACAAAAAGCTGACTCGTCCTTTCAACCAATCAAACCATCCAACGTGGTGATTCACCTCCGAATCAATACCCAAAGATGACCCTTTCCACACATGCTTTGCAATTTCACACCTACGAAAAAGATAATTCATATCATCCATCCCTCTACCGCACAAATAATCACTAACATCAGTCAACCTCCTCTTCAGCCTATTGACTCCTGTAGGCAAGGCATCTACTGCACATTTCCACCCAAAAACCTTCCATTTGGGTGGCATATCACGATGCCAGAATCTCTTCCAAAACCTTGAGTCAGCTTCAGACGACCGATTCTCACTGGATTCCATCATCAAGAACTCATAGTACCCTTCCTTAACCCTATAGGCCAAACAACATTTACTCAGCCAGACCAAAAGATCTTCAAAACCTGGTTGGGGAAAAAACATGTGCATAATGGCCTCAACTGTTCGCTAACTAATTAACTGGTTGAGCTATCATTATTGCACATCGCTCTTCCTCCCTCTAAATATCTCACCAAGGAATCCGCTTTCCTATTTTTCAGTTGCTCAAGGTCTTGTCCCTCTTTCACTTCCAAAACACCTCCTTGGACCCATCGTCTGTCCATGACACTTATGCTCCTCCCACTTCCAAAACTCCATCGGAATTTATGCCCAGTCTTCGCCACAACTTTAGAAATTTCCTTCCAGGTCGTTGACCCACCTATTGGTGTCTTGTAATGCTCATCCGAAAAGGGGATATTAGAGCTGTAGGCTCGTTACTGCACGACAAATCATAAAACCTCCCCCCCCCCCCAACAAAGTTGACAAAGGAGAGTAGCATACGTACATATGGTATATATACACTACAATATTACTATTTTAGAATTGGGGATTTCTCATTTCGATTTGACCTCTCTCTGAAGAATAAACTGTTGCGGGTAGAGTTATCCTATTCCAATTCTCAGGCCCTAATATTTTTCAAATCCATGACACAAACATAAAAATTGTATCTCTTTCTTTCCTTTTCAAAATGTGTGTGCTTTTGCAGGAATGGAGTGGGGGACTATACAAGCATGTGATAGGGAGACCAATATACATAAGCAAAAATGAAGATCATGTGTCAATGGCATTCCTTTACTCTCCCCCTCCAACCATCGATATACAATCACAGCAAGAGAAAAAAGACTATAAGATTATCACATTGAGACAACAGGCACTTTTTGCCTTTTTTCTCACTACTGCATGCCAATTTCTATTTCTCATATGCAACAAATTATGATGTACCCATGCTTTAATCTGTGACCATTTCAAAATTGTTTGTCAGTGTAAGATGTTTGATTTTTTTATAGTAGTATAGGCGCTGAATTTTGTCTTTTAGTTTAGCCTTGTGGTTATGTAATTTATTTTGAGCATTTTTATTTACTTTTATTTTTTTTAGGATTAAATATCAATTATTCTTGAAATACACAAATGATGAAAAAACCCTACAAAAAAGCTAAAAAAGTGTGTCCACAAAAAGCCTTTCACATTGGCCCCTTTGCATTTATAGTCTTTCCACATTCCCATGTATCCGAGCTTTTCCTCTAAGATTACCGGTTTTCCAACGACCTTCATTGTTTACTCAGTTTAGGAACTAAAAGTACTCATTACATGCTTTCCAATAACACTTGAACCAACTCAATCGGAGGTCACATGAGAAAGTTATGGTCATTTGAAGTTGGCAGCTCAAAATAACTTAACATGTTGGTCTGCCTGTTTATTTTTTCCAAATATCGGCCCTATTTTTGACGCTAGCTTGCAGCCTAATGTAGGGCTGTCAGACTCGTAGTTCACATGACCCGTTTTGGACCCGGTTTCTCAACAAACACAGTACCCTAGAAAAGTGTGCCACAGATAAATGGGCCTCGTTCGGACCAACATGCTCAATTTTCCGAAATTTCAGCCCATTTCTCGAGGCACGACATACTTCCTCAGAAATGGTGAAACGTGCATTCAGGTAAAAAAAACTCAAGCATAGTGACCAAGTGCCGGTTTCACCGGACCTGCGTTGGACACATTTTCTTAGGAAACACATAAACCTAAGGGAAGCGGATCGCAAGCATTGTTTTGGACCTTATGTTGGTCCAAATGGTGGTGATTACCCCCACCTCATTTTTACCCTTATTATTATCTCATTTTTTCTCCTAAATACTCCTCCTCTCCCATCATTTTTCTTTACACTGAAATCACCAAAAAATATTGACACTAAGTAATTTATTCTTCTTCTCCGTCTTTCATCATTTTGCATACATTAATATTCTCGGCATTTTTTATTTTGTCATTTTGTTTCTTTAATTCTCATATTATAATCATGTACTATCAAAATAAAATAAAATAAAAGCTTTGACTTCTTTAAACTTGATTAACTTATAAATACAACTTTAATTATGCTCTTTATTTTTCTTATGTTTATGTGTTATTTGTTTCATTATATCACTATCACACTTTAATTCTCGCATACATCTAAATAAAATTAATTAAACTAACTAAATTCTCCACTTCTACTCCATGAATTGATTTAGAAGTGTCTGTTCTGCAAGTGGGCGGATTCGAAGGTTTTTAATTTACTTTCCCCTCTTTGGATCGATTATATATATATATATATATATATATATATATATATATATATATATATATATATATATATATATATATTTAGAAGTGCATGTTCATAAGTGGGCGGATTCAAGGTTTTAATTTACTTTCCTTCTTCTTGGATCATTCTATATATATATATATATATATATATATATATATATATATATATATATATATATATATATATATATATATATATATATATTTATGTATGTATGTATATATGTATGTATGTACGTGTGTGTGTATATATATATATATATATGTGTGTGTGTGCGCGCATATACATATACATATACATATACATATACATACACATATACATATACATATACATATACATATACATATACATATACATATACTTGGAAGGAATTCAGGTAGGAAGGTAGGAAAAGAAGATCCTGGCCATACACTCCAGATCAAAACCACCATATCTCCTCCAAAAACAGCCACACGTGTGGGCAAAAAAATTTAAAAAATTGGGATGAATTTATCACGTACATTGCGGGTATCAAGGGGGTTTCTTTTGGTAGTTAACATTATTTTCTTACTGGTACTCATTACATGTTACAAGGGTGTGATCGGATGGATATTGAGATAGAGAAACACAATCTTGACGCAAAGATTGACGGGCTAGTGTTTTGGCCGAAAACATTGCGCACAGGAGTACGAGTCACCGGAGTATCAGCTGGGAGACGAGTCGCTGGAAAACACCGCACCCAGACCAACCGTTGAACGCCGATGGCTGAGTAGTCAAACGCAGTTGACCGATCATGACTGAGCTATGTCAATTTGTTTGGGTATTCCACGGTGTCGGAGTGCCGCCGGCAATGGAATATTAAGTCTGTGAACTTCATAATTTTAACTCCTTCGTTCCACACTGCGTGACAGGAGGGCAGATTGCTGGCGGAGCATCGGGTCATCGGCAACAGAGGGGCAGCACCATCCAGGTAAGTCATCTGGACACTAATTTGGTTTTTCAAATTGGCTTGAATGTAGTGTTTTCTTCATGGGGCCTAGATCGGGGATGGTGGTGGGGTTGTGGGGGGGTGAAATCGTGGCCCAGACGATCTGGTGGGTGTCGATGGTATGGTCTGTGTAGATTCGGTGGGTGCCTTCAAAGAGAGAGCCATCGCGACTTTCGTTTCATGCGTGTCAGCAAAGCTCAATAGATGCCCGTGGATCGATGTACGGAAGGTAGACATGGTATGTTTTTTGGCGTGTACCTCAACGTAATCCCCCTCACCCCCAAGCACCTGTGCAAACTAAGTAAGTGAGCCACACACTACCAGTATATGTCCACATTTACAGTATGGGTCCACATGTACATTATGTGAGCCACTCAATAATAATATATGTCCACGCTTGCGGTATATGTCCACACTTACGGTATATGGACACACTTACTTTATGGGAGCCACACATCTAGTCTACCAGCAACACACTAACACTATATCTCCACATCTACCTTGTGTAAGCCACACATCCAACTTGCCAGCCACACACTAACAGTATATATCCACAATTACATTGTGTCAACCACACATCTAGTCTACCAGCCACACACAACTACATATTTCCACATTTACAACATGTGAACCACACATCCAGTCTGCCTGATAATCGAATGCAGACTGGTTATATGTCTTACCACACATGTATTCACATTATGCACGCAATTGTGTGAATGCGCCTTTATTGATAAATGCGTCGTATCTTGTGTTCGTTGTGATTGATTCATGTGTGTTGTGCACAGTGGGGGGCGAAGTTGTTTGCGCCTGCGAGGATGGACATACGATACTTCCTACGGTGTGCTGACCTCAGACGTAGCTGCATATACTTGATCGATAACCACAGCAACACCCGTACCCCAGTGGACGTTGCATATGGCCCCATTGCACATATCGTGGTTAGTACCATCAATAGCACATTTTCTCCCCATTTAGTATATGCAATATTTTATATGTATGATATTCGGTGTGCGTCTTGTCGCAGAGCACGCTTGTCCGCTGGTTCCTATCCCATGTTGGGAATCCGCTCGCTGAGATGATCGTCGGTGACAGTGCTAGGAGGCCGACGATGGGATGGCGCTTCAATGACTAGGGCACTGACAGCGGCATTTATTGCATGCGCCATATGGAGACATTCTTTGGTCAGCCAACAAACTGGGTATCGGGGTTCAAGAAGGACGACACACCACAAGTGGGTGTATGAAAACACAACATCTTCTCCTATTATTAAAACCTGTTAATATGTCCTCCCCCAACTTCTTTTTTTTCTTTACTTGGCACAGGTGAGGGCTACAAAAATACGTTCACTATGAATCAACTACTGTTACAATTTGACGATGCACCGTGAAAACCAGAAGAGGGAGACTGTGTTTGGGAATGCCAATCAGTGGAGGAAGGGGCAGACACTCAACCACCATGCAGACAGCTTTTGAGATGCACCCCAGCTGACAGTCGGATCACATGTCCAACCTAATATTTTGTGTTTGTGTCCCGTTTTATTTTTGGTTGTCGATTGTCGCAAACAGTACAGACGTGTGGTAATCTAGTGTAATTGTAATGACAATTAGCCGCAACAATATCGTTTGTGCACTATGCAGACACTTGTACAAGTTACGTTATTTTGAAGCAAACATTGGCATGTTGATCATTTTACCTCGTACTATGATATATTTTAACATTTGTGTGGACATGTTTAAATATTGCACTGTTGTGTGTGTGTGATACTCGAAGTCGTTTGTGGTTGTATGAGGATATTTGATGCACCATTAAATGGTGTGTCCCGGCAATGTCTACTATGGTCAGAGCTGGCAATGAAGCACAATGCCAGCGTGATTATGAAAATATACCTTCTGCATTGAGTACGCACGATCACTTAGAAAAATAACCACCCCCACCCCTCCCAACAACACACCACAATGCACCCTTGAGCGTGCAACTGTACCCCTATGATATATATATGTAATAAACCATCAAGTCACCAATTGACATCAAATTTCCCCCGATGTCAACAGTGGCCATAGACGATGCTAGGTGTGATCAGATGAAAAACATAACACATTCTGACAGTTTGTGTGGTCAGATTATGCAACTATACTACTTGGGTTGAATATACATAACCATACACTAAACAAATATTGTGAAGATTAGACCACGAGCAGCCCCGTGCCAATCCCAATAAACTGCCCAACTATCAACATTGTCGTAACTACGTTGAGTGTGATCATGTTAGCAATATACCACAATGCGAGCGTTGAATGTGCAAAAATACTTTATGTATTGAATATATTTAATCAAACATCAAACAAACCACCCACAAACACATGTCAACGCGACGTGGAATTTATGCAAAAAGTGGTGTGACAAAGCATGGACATGGCCACAAGAATACAGTGGATCGGTCATTTGTTCATTGTCACATGCCTATAAAATTCGATTTAGGTGTGGTCTAACACCCGTCACCCCCCCCCCCCACCCCATTAACGGGTGCGCACAATCTGTTAACTGTGGTCGTAGTCATCTCTGGTGTGGTCAGAATCAGCAATGAACCATGTCGAGACCATGGTTGTATAAAGACAATATCTACGATGAATATACATATTCAAACATCACCAGAAAATACATATAGAGATATCATCGAGGTAACTTTATGCAATGTGATCATTTAAACGTCCATAATTGGATTGGCCTCACGGTGTCAGTGGTGTGACCGATAATTCATTATTCTATAAATGCCAAGTCCAATACACAAGCTGCCCTAATTTCAAAATTTGTTTACCAAATTCAACAAGTGTTGAATACCAACCCATAGTAAAGTCTGACAATAATAAACACACAATACAAAAACTCGTGCAACTCTGTTTCTATTACTTCACGCTTCACTGGTAGCGTTCAGGGCAATTCCTGCTGTCGTGGTTGGCTATTTGGTCATAGAAATTGCATCTTCTTGTTGATGCCTTTTGCTGCACTGCAACCTCGATCCCGCTCTTCTTCCGCTTTGCACGTCCTTTGGGGTTTGACATGGGGGTGGTTTTGATTTTGTGTGTGGGAACCAGCACACCAAAACATGATTCGACGTCACTGGTGACCCCACTATCGCCTTCAGCACAGGCATTTTTTATATAGCTTGCATGGTCATAATCAGGGTGTGGACATTGAAACAATTAGTGTGGTTAGTCCACCAATTTGCCAGTGTGGAGGGTCGGTGTGGCTCGCCTTCAGCACAGTTGTTTTGAATGCGATCACATCCATCACATATGCATGCACACATACAATGTCCACATTTATAATGTACGTGGTCAAGGTCAAAAAATACAAGTGTTCATCTCTTACAATGTATGTGGTCAAGGTCGAAAAATACAAGTTGTCTGTTGGGGCATATAATATACAATGTCGACATACACATAATGGTTGTGGCCATAATATTACAACACAACTTGTAAGTATGACGGTGTGGTCTGTCAATGTGTCAAACCCGTCGTCATCGTGGTCAAGTTCATAACCACGCGTTATTTTGAACTCGATCACATCCATCACATGTACATGCTTATTGTTGTCTGCGCCGGGACCAGCACACCAAGACATGCTTCAACGTCACCGGTGACCCCAATATCGCCTTCAGCACGGGCATTGATATATAGCTTGGATGATCATGGTCAGGGTGTGGACATTGAAACAGTTAGTGTGGTTAGTTCACCAATTTGCCAGTGTGGACGGTCGGCGTGGCTCGCCTTCAGCACAGTTGTTTTGAATGCGATCACATCCATCATATATGCATGCACACATACAATGTCCACACTTATAATGTACGTGTTCAGGGTCGAAAAATACAAGTGTCCACTCTTATAATGTACGTGGTCAAGGTCAAAAAATACAAGTTGTCTGCCGGGGAATATAATATACAATGTGGACATACACATAATGGTTGTGGCCATAATATTACAACACAACTTATAAATTTGACGGTGTGGTTTGTCAGTGTGTCAAACCCGTCGTCATCGTGGTTAGTTCCATAACCATGCGTTATTTTGAACTCGATCACATCCATCACATGTACATACACTCAATCGGGGCCCAAACATACAATGTACTTGGTCAAAGTAAATAGTGTGTACACACAGTAGACATATGCATACTAACTGTGATCATATACTTACTGATTGTGGCCCTGACATTATAACCTACGTACCATAGCCCTAATGCATACTACTTCCAACGACGATGTGTGTAAGCACCGACGGGGTACATCACCACTGCAAACTACAACCACAAGTGGGGTTATCCATTGTTTTCACAAGTATGCATGTCGTACAATGCAACGACGATAGGAGAATACAAACGACTACCCTTTCCCCCCATTCCGGTGCCATCTCTCTCCCGATGTCCATGAAATGGACATTGTCCATGAAATGGACATCATACTGTTTGATGTTGTATGTCGACAGAACAATAAACAAGGTACGTGATCGTATCTATTTGACGCCATTTTACTTAAAACGTACGGTGAAGATCTGCTTTGCTTCATTAGAATGTAGTGTAATGGCGTTTGGTTGTGATTAAATCTGCCTAGAACAACTTCCAGCATGTCATCTCCTATTTTCGGCAAGAATAATATCCCGTTCAATGCCCCCTGATAATTTTTGTTTTTTCCTCCAACTAAATAGATTCTGGTTTTTTTTTTTAAGGCAAAACCACTAGTTGTTTTGTAATATATATAAATGGTTTTCATCATTTTGGCACATGTGTGTAAAATTAATCTCAACCATTTGATTAGAATGGATGGCCAGGATCTTCTCTTCCTACCTAAAGTGCTTTCCTATTGGATCCGTTCCCAATATATATATATATATATATATATATATATATATATATATATATATATATATATATAAGTCGAATTTGGATGAGAAGAGGGAAAGGGAAGACAAGTAGAAAAAGTGAGATGGAGTATACCTATTGGTAGAGATGGCGGTAGAGGGATGCGTGGTTTGCTTCTCTTAATCCATTTTAATGGAGGTTAGATAGAGATGAAGGGGAGGAAGAAGGTAGAAGATGAAGAAGATGAGAATGGGTTGCAACTTGCACAAACCCCCCTTGTCTAACTCTTCCCTTTCCTATTTTTCTTTTGTTGGACAAAACCAATGTCCCTCGCCCCCACTGAATTGATTGAAAAGATTTACCTCCCTTTTTCTTTTTCTTTTGTTCTCTCTTTTTTTTTTCCCATCTATTGCTTTACTAAACCTACATCCTATTCTAGCCCTTTCCTTCTAACTTTATTTCCACTTACTATCTAATAACAATAGTAAAAGGAATAGTCATTAGTATAACTAACGATATTAGGCTAATAATATTATGATTCTCCCTACCAAAATATTAGTAACATTTCTATGCTAATCAATAAGTATCTAATTCTCTTTATCAAACTAATTATAGTTAGACCTATAGAAACACACAAAAAAAAATTACATAATCACATAAGGAGAATTAAAATCACATGATTAACATAGTTAGTTACTTGAAACTCCTAACTACGAAAGTTAATCTATAATTAAAAATTCAGGTTTTACAACACCACCACAAATTTGATTGAGGCTAAAGTAAGCAAGACTTTAAAGTAGAGGGAGTTTGGAGAGAATCCTCAGCAAATGTATTGAATAGCATTGAATGTCTCTTGCCAACCATTGTAAATGGTTAAATACAATGAAAGGGAAAGAGGGAAAAGGGTCAAATGACAAAAGATCCATGCTAAATACAATAAAAGACCTCCTAGAGAGGCATTACAATTCATTAAGGGAGGGGCGAAATGGGGAATACACAAGAGCAAATAGAAGGGGGGCGAATCGAGCTGCAGTTCATGACAGAGAAAGGTTGTCGCGGGCGCAACAGGGGAGGTCGCGACCGTGACAGGCGAAAACTACATGCGCGTCGCGGGAGTGACGCCAACCGTCGCAGGCGCGACGCCAACTGTCAAGGGTGTAAAGATGCTTGGTGGAATTTTGGGCACATCTCCAATGGAAGGGTCGCGGGCACGACCCCTTGGTTGCGGTTGTGACAAAAGGCTTGTCGCGACCATAACGTGGGAGGTCGCGGCCGTGACCCTGGGCGATTTCTGACCTAAGATTTCTCCAATCGAGGGTTCACGGGCATAACGTGCTATTCAACTCCAAAAGCTAGGGACCTTGTCACGGGTGTGATAAAGGTCTTCACGGTCCTGATGATTTCTTGTCTCGATCGCGATGTGACCGTCGCAATTGCGACATATGGTTAGCTCCCACCTTGCTTGACGTCTGAGGGCTGTCACGAGCGTGACGTAGGGTGTCGCGCCCGTGACACCTTGAAATGTTCCTAAAGTGAATTATTTCCCTTCCTTGATGACAAAATAACCAACCACCCTCGAGAAGTGAGTGATATCAAAAGCCCGCGGGGTTGGTAAACGCTCTTGAGCCACTCAAAAGGCCCCGAGTCCGATCCGTAGGACGGCCAACAATAGCTTGGGGCTTCCTGTGTCTTGCCCAAACTGGACCTCCTCTCGGGTGCGATTCAATGTCACCCTCTTGGCCTGGGAAACAAGGGAGGTGTATGGACCTCGGGATACTTTGGTGTCTTTCGCCAAGTATTAGCTTTTGAAAAATAACTTTTTAGAAACAATTTTTGTGAAACTCATTTTACAAAAATTATTAGGTGTTTAGTAACTTTAATTTTGGAAGCTCTTTTAAGAAGATGAAATAGTTATTCTTATATAAAAGCATCCCCTTTTAATATTGCGCTTATATTAATCACTATTCATTATTTTTTTTCTTTTTTTGTTTATGATTTCGTAATAGCTGTGACATATTTAGTGAATTATAAATAGTAAATAGATATTGTCAAGTGTCTAATTGTTTATATGATTTCTATGTAATGAAAGGAAATATATGTTGAAGAATCAATACTGATTCAAATTACGACAAGAAATTAAACTTGAATGTATAAATTTAGTTATTTCCTTGACATCTATTATAATAAATAAAAGGTTTCATATAAGCAACATAAAATAAATTCGTAAACCCGCATAGATTACGTAAAAAAAATAACTAGGAAATTTTACTATAATTATTATGAAAATGTTACTAATGCCTACGGTTCGTCAAAGAAGTAGCATTTTTTTCTTTTTGCGAATAGAAGTCATACGATTATCATCCATAGTGCCGCCGTGTTCCACTTGTCAATTACTGGAGGTGCCTCCAATGTCTTCATCTTCTTCAATTAGAGGTATATAGTAAGGGTCAACATCAAACTTGACAAATTTCAAGTCTTTTAGTGCATATTTTCTAATAAAGTTATGTATAGCCATAGTCGCTCCAACAATTTTATTTTGTGTTTCTATTGGATAACTTGGCATGTGTGACAATATCGTCCACCTGTTTTTCCACACTCCAAATGTTCTTTCAATAAAGTTTTTCAAAGATGAATGTGCATAATTGAATGATTCATAATACCCACTTGGAGCTTCACTTGAATGTCTGAAATCTTGAATGTGATGACATTGACCTTTAAAAGGAGCAAGATAGTCATTCATATTAGGATATCCTGCATCTACAATATAATATAAGAAATAATAATAAAATGAATCAGACTTGCAATAAAAATAAGTAATCTTTCTGAAAAAATTATGTGCCTTCTGGTGGGTGGGAAAATTGTTTTTTTTTGGGTCTCCAATGGCATTTTTTAGAATGCGCGAATCATGAACAGAGTCGGGTCATCCAGCAACAAAAAAGGTAAATAACATATCAAAGTCACATATGGCCAGTACATTTTGAGTTGCATATCTCTTTCTACCAATGTACGATAGTTTAACTTCAGCACGTACAATAGTAGGAATATAAGTCCCATCTATGGCACCAATACACCATCTAAAATTAGGCCAATATTTGTAATTCTCTCGAATATGATTTGAAATTTCAAAATTAGGATTTGATTGTCGAACAATATCCCTAGAAAATCTTATCAAGGCATCAAGTACTTCATTGGGATCTTAGGCTATTATTTGGAATTTCTTTAAAATTAGGATCTGAGGTGTTTGACTTAAGTCTAACTTTAGAAAAAATAAAGGAAGAGGAAATTACTTAAGTCAAACACATGGATTTTAGGGTTACTCGACATAGATGATGTCTTGTTCTTTTCTGTGGTTGGTTAACTTTAACCACACTACCAAATTAACAATTTTAACCAACCACATGTTCTCACCTTCATTCACCTTACATATAATATATATTTGAAAATTCACATATTTATGACGTGACTTGTTTTACTTACAATACCTTATTAAAAATTATAAATAACTTTTCACTTTCATCTACAATATCCACACTTTACCAAACTTAACCACCTTTAACCACTAACCACACTTTACCAACTTAACCATAATGTATGTTGTTAAAACCGGCCTGCCCGGACCTGTTCGGCCGGTTGACTGGGAACCAATGGTCTGGTCGAGTCGGTTTAAGATATAGCCCGTCTTAGAGGTTTAACCGCTTAAAACCGGCAAAAAAATATCGGTTAACCAGTTTCAAATCGGAACTGGCGATTGACCTGGTTTCGCTTTTAATTTTTTCTGAAAGGTCACTGAAGTTTCCCAGATTGTAGCCCCGGTCGTGCCAAGCCTGAGCTCTTTCCTGTACATCTCGCCGTCACCGCTGGTTGTACCGCCCACTGGAGCTCCAGCGTCGACGCTGATCTCCCACTCGCACTGATTGAATAGGACTGCCCAAGCAGCGTAGTTGGGGCATGTAGTTTATTTACTGAATAAATGAGTGGAACAAGAGGAAAGAAATGAAAGAGGCGGAGTAGAGTAGAGGACTAGAGGTCGAAGTCCCAACCACTAACGCGTGTTTATATTCTTGTAAGGAGAATTGGAAGGAGGGAGGGAGGGAGGGAGGGGAAGCAAGGTTGGGGCATGAGCCTACAGGTGTATAATCGCGGAGATTAAGGTTAACTTTTGAAAACTCACCCTTTTTTTGGGTTTTCAAACGCTAATACGATGTACTTTTGGGGGTATTGGACAATAATACACCGAACTTTTTTTTTAGACAAATAATATATGGTACTTTGGAGGTGTTGGACAATAATGCACCTGAAACAATTTCGACGGTGACTAACTCGGTGGCGATCATGTGTGCCAGCTTGAATAGCAAAAAAAATTAAAATCTTTACTAAATTAATGTTATGTAAACAAGACTAAATAAGCAAAGGTAATTCTATTTTTTTGCAAACAAAAAACATCGTTTACGTTAGCGAAAATATGAAGTAACGAGGTGTTATTTGAAAAAAAATAATAATTAAATTTCATTTGCACTTGTTAACAATGTCTGATATGACATCAATATAGTACAATGTTTTCATTTTTTTCCTTCCTCAACCCATCATGGGTGACTGTTTCCGAGTTAGCTTCCGTCGAAATCGTTTCAGGCGCATTAATCTCCAATAACCTAAAGTACAGTATATATATTATTGTCCAAGAAAAAAGTCCAATGTATTATTGTCTAACAAACCCAAAGTACAGTGTATTAATGTGTAAAAATCCTTTTTTATTTCCTTCTTAGGAGTTAGTCAGAGAGAGCACGAGAGGACAAAGAGTGAGGAGCAAAAGCAATTGAGCAAATAAAAAGCAGCTTATAAATTAAAAGTTGTGTACGGGTGCGAAGATGATTGTTTAGGGTTAACTTTTGAAATTTTCTTTTCTTTAAAAAAATTATTAACAGTTATTGCATCCTTTTATATTTAAATATTGGGCTTTTTGAAATGTTCAAATTGATGCGAGTGAATTTAGTAACTATTTTGTCAAAAGTATAAGAATTTTTTCTATACTAACTAGATCATGCTGGTTTTGACCGGTTCAACCGGTGACCAGATCAACCAGTCTAATCCAATCTAACTGGTCCAACTAATTGACCCATCAACCCACTGGGTCAACGAGTTTGGTCATTAGGTCAGCTCTGGCAACATAGACCGTAATCACACTTTACCAATCGAAGAAAAGAATAGGGTTTGAAAAACTTGCCAACTAATTTTCTGCTGGTTGACACAGAGGATCTATGATGAATCATTATCACCATAACTCATTCTCAGTGCATAGGTGTCACTCACCCTCATATTACAATGTATTAGAATCCAAAAATAATAATACAATGCATAATTATCCAATACCTCCAAAACATAATATATTATTGTCCAATAATCTTTTGTAATATAATTGTCATGGTGTTCAACAAAATTCTATCCAAAAAACATTACCTAAGGGAGCGGACTCATCCATACTGTCTGACGTGTTTTGTTATATATATAATATATTAGTGTGTTTTGGAAAATATATTAATATGTGTCATCAATGTGCTTGGGTGGGAGACTAGGAAATTAGGGATAAGCAACTTTCTCTACTCTCGGCCTCTCGGGTTGACCATATTGAAACTCTATTATATAAAAATTACAAAAAGATAATGCCTTCATTAGGGTTGTACATAATTCAATCTAAACCGAATAAAGGACTGGACCGAGGACTGGACCGAAAGGACCGAAGATAGTTCGGTCCAGCCCTCAATCCAAGGAATACTGAGTTTCGGTCTTCGATCCACGGACTGGACCAAATTAGAGAACCGAGGACCGAACTACAGACTAACTATTTTTCTATGGTTTTCAACTTTTCATCACTATTCATTAATGTTTCTAAGTTTATTTAAAACCATCGACACTCCCCAATCCCTCAACGCTCTCTAGTCCCCACTCCACCCTCCACCCTCCCTCCACCACCACCCGCTGTCATAGGGCGCCACCGCTAGCTCCGTCAAGACCGTCAGAGCCATCGCCCTCTCTCCGCACTCAACTGCTTCACTGACGCTCCCCACTCCCCAGATCCGTTGTTTTCTCCTCCGAAGTTGGCCACTACGCAGTCCACGCATAGTCGGACACCATCCAACAGGCCACCACACATAGTCAACCGCCCCATAATTCAGTCCATCAGTCGATCAATCCTGGACCGAACTTTTTTCGATCGGTCCAGTCTAGAATTGAAAAAAGGTTTGATCCAATCCTCAGTCCAAACCAATCTCCATGTTTGATCTTCGGTCCAATCCTGAACCGAAACAACCATAGCCTTCATGAACTGAAAGTCCTAAATTTCTAAAATTCTTGTTCTTTCAAGAAAATCTTCTTCCACGATAGCGGCTTCCTATATATTCCAAGGTTGATGACCTAGACTGAACCCAAAACTCCAGATGAATGACCACAGAATGAACGTTATAAAGCAAAAACTTTAAATGGCTTATGTCAGTCGCTCCAGCAGTATAGGCATGGGACATAAATTACTTACCAGACAACTTATGAAACAACAGATTTAGGCATCAGAATCTGTCATCCAACCCAACATCTATTTTCCAAGTTCAATCATGAAAATAGAGAGATGCAGTGTTGCTCAAGCAACTGCCTCCTGAAGGGAGAAGAGCAACATAACAACAGACAAAGGCATGAAAAAACAAAAAAAAAAAAAAAAGAAACCCCATTCAGTTGAAACTTAACAATATTTGTTTCATTGAGAGGTGGCCATTGGTTCAAATTTCTACAACATTATGCCATGTTGTCTGAAAGAGCATACAGCTGCTTAAAGCCTGTACAAACCTAAGAAAAACCCAAAAGGTTTTCTTTTCTGTACTTCTAACTCTTTTTTTACCCCCTCCAGGTGGGGAAGGGAGGGATATGCCCATCAAGGGCTGCCTGCCTACAATTCCTATAATCTTTAAGCTATGCTTGAGCATGATTTTGATGAATCTAAATGTTGCAAGCAAAGAAGAAGTTAGCATGGACCATGGCCATATGAGAAGAGCAATCATCAGCAACTTTGAGAAACTGGCAGCGCTCAAGACATAGTTCTCCCATAACAGAGGGAAGAAATGTACAAGTTTTTTGCCCATTTATCCTGTCAAAATCCAACGAACAAGCGCTTCAGAATCCTCACAGGATAAGCCAAGAACAATAACCAACAGCAGTCAGGCAACAATATTTTCTTTTTCAGTTAATATATTTTAATTGGCCTCACAGAGGACCAGGGAGGGTAAGCAGGGGTCTCCATGCCCCCACTAGGCAGAATGTCTACCAGCACTCGACTAAATACCTCTAACATGGAACTTAGAAGTTTGTTTGGATGCCATCAAGCCAAGTGCTCTATGGAAAACAAAATGCCTCGTCGCAGATTCAAATATGAAAACCTTGCTAACTCAGGCTTAGAATCCATGAGTTTCGAGGCAGCAGAAAGAGGTTTCAAGACAACCTAGGAAGCAACCGAAGTACACACTGACCTTGACATGAGTAGTTGGGAAGGTAGATGTTCGAAGAGTCTCTTGTGTTTCATCCATGAGGTTTCTTCTAGGAACACTAAGAATAAAAGCAGCCTGATCAGCTGTCGCTGCCATAGCTGTGATACGGAACCCACGATCCCATCTCCTATGAATACCTTCACTAGGGTACATAAAATCGAGCTCTACAGCCTGAAAATTATCAACAAATCCAAAGAAAGGGTTCCCAATTTCATTACAGATGACGTTTAATCTGAAGTAATTTGACTGCATTGGTGTATATAAAAATGAAGTCCCATAATAACCTGCTCGTTGAATCCTATAGCACGGGACATTACAACAGCCCACTTGCTTCCTGCAGTTCCCAGGGATGTAACCCAGAAACCCTCCTTCCATTTCTTGGTTATCCATTTAAATGGAAAAGAGTCACTAACTTTGTAAGACTGTTGCATGTAACTGGTTCCTGAAAAGGGCATATAGCAGTTGAGAGGATCATCAGAGCTAAGAAAAAGTATCAGAAGGTACAGAACATCAACCTATAACAATTCAAAGCTAACCTTTTGACATGACGATCAATGAACTACCAGCATTTGTGCCTGCAACGGCAGTAATATAATAGTTTTTCTCCCACTGTTCCATGATCCACTCCTTCAGGAAGCCATAACAAAAAGTATCAGAAGGTACAGAACAAACCTATAACAATTCTAATGTGGCTAGAAAATGTGAAAATAGCAAGAGCATTTCTCCTGTAATTTATTGTTTAAGATTAAATTTTGTGTGTGTGTGTGTATGTACATAATACATGTATGTATGTATGGCTGTATGCACGCATGCATGTATATATGAATAATTCCTTATGGATGTGTACTGAAATATACAGAAAATGAAGAAAATTCATCTAAAAAAATTATCCAACCACTGTGGAAAGCACACAAAATACTTCTAAAAAGACCATAGATCCCAATTTTCCATACCATGAACGCATGACTACTGCTTTTTGTGTTCAACAAACCCTCCTAATATTAAGATACATGCACCAGAAAGTATGGGGAGCATGTCACACAAACCCGCTATTTATCATTATACAATAATTCCACATGGGGTGATATCTAGTAGCATGCTTGACAAAGGATACATTTCATCAGCAAACTAGATACAGAAATCCATCAGCAAACACATCAGATAAGAGCTAGACCTAAATTCCAGGTGAGCCAATAAGAAAAGATGTACCTTGTGAAGAAAATATGGAGAGAGTTCATAAACTTGATCAGTAAAACCAGTCCCAGCATCCATAATTACAGCCCACAGGTCATCGGCACATGCAACACTGCTTATGAACAAGCCATCCTCAATTCCCTTTTGAATGTGCGAGTAGAGCCTTATGTCTGCAACATTATAGTGATACCTACACAAAATATATAACCAGGTCATGTCACCGTAGTCTTAGGGAGGAAAACTAAGCAGGGAAGCAACAAAAGCTTGAAATAATCACAAAAAGTTACCAAAGGTAGTAAATACATAACCAATTCATAGACAATAGAAAAGCAGCAGTAGCATAACCTAGAGAATTATGAGCTTTTACAGATATTATCACAATCAAACTACAACCAGAAGAAAAGGTTAACACTTAACAGTTCTCAAATAAGCAAATGCTGCAAATCTTGTGAAACCAATAAGAGGCAACACAATCAAGGGAAAGATTGATCTTTCACATAATTAATGTTTTCTCAAAGCTGAAAATAAACAAGTGGCCAAGAGCACCTTTGTTTCATTGGACGACGACCATTATAAACGCTAATCCATTGCACTGAAGGTGTCCCCAGCCTGACTTTCTTTTTAGGCGGCTCTTCCTCATCTATCATCAAGCGATCTCTCTTTTGACCAACCTGAAGTACGAAAACAAATTACAGCTCAAGAAAAAAAAAACAAAGATTCATCTCCCTAATTTGATAGATGCATGACGAAGTTTAGAGCATACCTTCCGTGCACCATCTGTATTCAGTGGCCAGACAACAGAATTTGGACCAACAAGCCCATCAAAGAGGGACACATATTTTGCATAGTTGGGCTCTTCATCAAACTTTAGATTCACTACATAGTCTAGAAACTTTCTAAAAGGCTCAGGGCACAAGCAACAAAGTGCATCTGGAGTTGTTGTCATCTTCTTCTTACAAACAAGAAAGCCCTTATTATCTCCCTGAAAAGCAAACAGTTGTTAAGAATCCCCTGAGTTTTCAATTTCAATCCAATGACTCTGAGCCAATACCTGGAATCCCTGCCATGGCAAACGACCACGGAGGAGGAAAATGAGGGTATAAGCTAGAGATTCTAGATCATCCCTTCTACTGCCTGCTCGTCCCAAGTGAGCATGTACGCTGGCATATCGAACTGTCCCCCTGTGACAGGCAAACAGCATATAACTTTTACCCAGAGTTGATGTATGGAAACATAGAAGAAAGGAAGAAAAATAAGAAGATAAACTTGACAATGAAGAACAAAAGCTTGTGAAGAGTTTGTGACAATTAAATTAAACTATTAACTATGATGTCCAAAATTAGGATTCTTGCCTAAACACATCTGGCCGTTGATCGTACTCGACATGAACGCCTCTTGCATCTCGCCATTTTGTAGCTATGTTTGCAGAAAGAAAAAAGAAATTATTAGAGTATGGAAGTCATAAAAGAACTGTGAAGGAGAAATCTACAGATGTAGTTGCCAAATAAAGTACCTAATCCGAGATCCACAAGAAATAACTTCTTTGCATCAGGTGTCCCTGGAGGACCAAGAAGAAAGTTTTCGGGCTTCACATCTCCATGAACATAACTGCCAGCCAGAACAGCAAAAACATGAGGCTAGAGATTGTGTTTCATCCTGAATTTTTTTCACATCCATACAAAATATGGAGAACCATATAAAAAGAAAAACTTTCAATGAATAGCACTTATGGTACTGCTGTTCAGAAATATTTCCTTTAAGCAGTGTGCTTTTAAGAAGACCTGAGTACGAATTGAGAAAATTGTTTCCGCACCAATGAGGCAAATATGCATCAAGAAACAGCCAAAGAACCCTAAGAAAAATTGTCTAGAGGGTAAGAAAGGAGAATCCAGAGACCAAAAAGGAGGAAGCAACACAGGAAATCTAAGAAGCAAGAAAAATCACAAGGCCAGAGTCACAGATCTCATCCAAATTGAGCAAAGAAAGCATTCAAAGCAACTTTCTGATATTTTCATACTTCCAGTTTAGGACTATTATAATAGCTAATAAAAGAGCTTTGACCTAGCCACATAACACAGGGAAGGAACAGCTGCATGTTGAAGTAGTATTTGAGTGAAAATATATAGCCCAAGTTTTCTTACCCTTTAGAATGCAACTTTTCTAATATGGATATTGCCTCAACAGCAATGCATGAAACCATCTCAATTGTCATCCTGTCATGAAGCAATTAATACAATATATTAGTTCAATCAGACATAAATGGGCATAAATTTAACAAGAATAAGTGAACTCTCACATGCTACTTTTATTCCAAACATCCCACAGACTCGGTCCTAGCATATCCATAACCTGATAATGCAATTAAACAACCCATGAATAAACCTGAAATCTGGGATGCAAAACATAAGCTGCAGCATGGGAAAAATCGTGATAGCAAGCAAAGAAGAACCGACCATGATATAGTAACCACCCTGCATCCCTTTGTAATGCACCTGGGGTACACCATAACTTCCACCAAGTGTACTAACAAAGGCAAGGAATAACATTAAATTCAGTTCAGTACAAAATAACTTGGTCAGTAACACAATCAGAATAATACAAAGGTGCATACTTGTACACTTGCCACTCATGTGGAGGACCATACATGCATCCTTTACTGGTTTGATGCTCAAACTTCAATGCCACCTATGGCCACAAACTTCCTATCATCATATGCAAAGCAATGATTGCTACAGAATGACACAACTAAAAAACCAGATATACCTCTACAGCAAAAGCCCCAATCCTTGCATTTGCTTGTGGGGGAGTAAGTCGTTGACCAACATAAACTTGGCCAAACCCTCCCTTGCCTAATTTCTTTTCAACTTTGTACAGTGGGGAACCGCCAACCTGAACCTGCAGAGGAAAAGGCAATACTATTGTCATCCTTGCAGGATTACATGCCCCGATTAATTGAAAATTACAATATCACAATATGATACATAATGGATTTGAGAAATTCATATCAGATGCAGGGGATTCAATTTGAAACAGTTTAAAACATCCCATCCCATTCATTTGTAAGAGTAAGTTATATGCAAATTTAAAATAATGCTATATAGGCTATTTTATAATATTACCACTAGATATCCGCTAGAGTATAAATGTATAATCATGGAGTGTATTTGCACAATATTAAACTATATTATGTATCAGATGACAAGTTTAAAAACAAAAAAAAAAAAAAAGAAAACTCCATTGATACAAGTGACCGTAGTTCCATAATCAACTAGCCTTCAACACCCAATCCCCCCCCCCCCCCAAAAAAAAAACAATAAAAAAAAGGTAGCTCAAACTAGTAATGTAGGAAAAATCTTGGAGTGAATCATATCTACTAACATAAGAATACTAATCTCACGGTGTCACTTTCCTAATCAAATCTTTGCACTAAATATAGAAGATACTCTAAATAGTATCCACCTAGTAGTTAAGGAAGTATTAAATAATAACCAACGAACAACTATGTCTCTAAGAAAAAAAACCCTTCACTTAGGCCATTAACTTTAAAAGTAGCAATAGACCACAATCATTGACATACAACATTCTCCTCTTCACACAAAGCTCATCCACAAGTTTATAGAAGAAAACAATTAGGGCATTTGAAGTCGGAACAAATGCATGCTTTTGTCAAGACATACGGTGTAAGCATCAAAGCCTCATCTATTTCTCATTCACGTGCATGGGTGGATCCAAGTAGCAAGAACTCACTGTTGACTACAAAATTCACAGTGGCTTATGTTTGTCTCAAGAACCTCACCAGTAGCTACAGTTCATTCTTCTTTACAATAGCGATAGTAGGAACCATGAAAAACTAGGCAAAAAAAAAATCCCTCAATTAGTTATATGGGCTAGATATCATAATATACGACTAAAACAAGATTTTGTGACACCAAGGATGAGGGAATTTCCCTTAAGATTACAATTGATTATGAAACCTAGTCCAAATTGGTCGATTTTGTTGGATAACTAGATTAGGAAACCATTTTAAACCCTCATTTGTATGTTTTTCTCCCTAATGAGCTAATTGCATACTTACCAAGTGCTCACTGTTATTTGAGGTTATTATTTCAAGGTCATTTAAGCTGTATCACTAGTTTTATGGCATGAGAACAAGATCTATATCGTCTCATACCATGCAAAAATCGCATTTTGGAATTAAGATTCCAGATTTCAAGGAAATCGAGGAGAATTGCGTAAGAACTCTATTATTATTTACTAGTTGCTCCTCCTACTCCTTTATTGGTCCATATTATAGTCTTTTTAGATGCTAATCTTTTCTTTTCTTTTTTTCCTTTTTCATGAATTATGTTGCTTAATCCTAGGATACACCCATCAATAGCCGAAACGAACAATCCAACATCTTCAAATATTCAAAAAAAAAATTATATAGGTGAAAACTTAACCACAACTTTGACTTTCTTCACTTTTTCAAATCTTCTTATGTTTTAATCCACAGCTTGAATAATACTCTTCCTATCCGCTCACACTATGAGAAAAGTGTAACAGCTTTACATAAGCGAATCTTATGCCTACTTAGACAAAGACATAACTTTAACTAGTTTAAAGTTTATGATTTCCCTATGAATTGGGAACAAAGTTTTCTCAGAACTCGAAATCGTATGCGTAACATACTATTAAGCAAACGTTGGTTTTACACAGACCCTCACACTGGAAAGATCCTAGAGTAGACAATATTTAACACAATTTGTAGGATGATCTTCTTACAAAGTTTCTCCTCGAACTCAAAATCGTATGCATAACCTATGTTACTCTGACTCTTCATTTTCCCTGCCATGCCCATGTCGGACCCTTGATACCTAGACAAGGGTACAACACTCGACACTTCAAATCACAATGAAAATGTAAAAAATTTCTTTAGAATAGCCAAGTCCGACACATGTATCTGTGTCCGATATGGACACGCTTACCCGAATCTGAGCAACATAGTGCGTAACATACTGCTAAGCAAACTCGGTTTTACACAAACTCTCACACTAGAAAGATCCTAGGGTAGACAATATTTAACATAATTTGAAGGATGATCCGTTGATACAATAAATAGAAAAGATATATGACCAAGACCAACGACTAATACACCAAAAGCCCGAAACTATAGGTTTCAATTAAGTAAGTTCCTCTCTATATATGGTATTTGCGTGCCACAATGTACAGACTGACAACTTTTCTTCTGTCTCATGTTTTGATGACTTGTAAGAATTGATGATAAAGATGTCTAGCCAATGGAGAAATACTTACATCACAACAACCACTTATAGCATCCACAATCCACTATCTAAACCCAAGCTTTCCTTCCAACCAAAATTCAACTACAGCAATAGGCATAAACAACATATGATTAACGTAGTTTAAAAATGCGTACACCTCAAGCACCGTTCGCGTTACGGTGCAACTCCTTACGCTTTTCTTGTGTGTCATGAACCATAAACCATTCAACTCGTTAAAAAAAAATTCTAGGGTATTTTTAAAAAACAAACCCAAAATGGCAAAGAAAACACTAATTGCACGACTGTGTGCGCTTTCTTCCTCTCTTCTCTAGCGTGCGTCACTTCTTCCTCTCCCCCTCAGTGTACTACTCTCTTCTGCATCTTTTCGACTGTTGCTTCTTCCAATTGAAGTGACACCGAATATCTTTAGTTCTTTTTTTTTTCTAGGTTGCGTTGGTTTTCTTTAGCTTCCCCATTCTTCTTATTCTATCTTGTTTTTTAAGTTTTGGGTTGTCGAATTTTTTTGCTTTTAATCTTGATTTTACAGTTCTTCCGGTGCTTCTCCGTTCTCGCTTGTTCTCTGCCATGCTTGTGGTTTTAATCTTGACTCTATCGCGTTGTTCTTCTACTTGGCATTAACCAGTTGATTTCTTATGGAAAATCAATTTGATCGTGTTTCTTGTTGTCTAAAACTGTGTTGGATGATGACGATGATGATGATGATGAGTGATCATCACTTTAGCTTATTAGACTCTAGACCTTAAGGATACATTTCTACTTTGCTTAGTGGGTTGTGTCTTCTACACTTTCTTTATATGAATATGCTTGTTTTATCTCCTTCAAAGACTGTACCGGAGTATATCTAATGTCAAAGACTATTCACGTGACTTTTCGTCGTATTTCTTGTGTCTAATCCATTATTTGATGCCATTTTCTAAACTTATTGTGAGAAATATAGCTTGGATGTGATTTTGAAACAAAAGTGTGCTTTGTGCGTGAAGCGCGACTTGGGAACCTGTGTGCTTTTTGGCGCACTTGTTTAATCTAAGATGACTGAAAAGGTTACTAAGCTAATGGAAAGTAACTGGATAAGATACCACACCCCACCTTCAGTTGATAAACACAAATGTTACAAGAAGCTTTTATGTGTGGTCACCAATGGGCTTAATGCAAGAAGCTTTAACAGATGAGCATTTACTAGTTTTAATTTCCCATTTACGGCTTTATCATGTCCTTTCCTAGACAACATAGCAATATAAACAACCAAAGCCAAGAAGATACTTTCCTCAAATGATAGAAACATAGCCTTACAATAATAATAAGACATATTGCTAGTATTGGACAACCCCCCCTCCCCCCTTTTCCAACAAGAGAAAAGGCGAGAAGACTCTACCCTTGGTAACTTTATAGAATAGCATAATAGCAGTTTGGTTTGCTTTGGATTATGCCTTAATGCTTGTTTTATCTTAACTAGGTAACATTTCCCAACATTAGCAAACCTCTCAACACATGTTCCATGTATATGCTATCACATTTATTTACTTTTCTATTTAAGCATTGGCTTACTTCTACATTGATTTAATTCCTCAATTAGCTGTTGTAAGTTGTTTAAAACATCTCCTATCACAAAGAGATTGTATCTTTATTAGGCATATGCCTACCTACATTCAAAACTCCATTAAGAGCCCTTTCAACAAGGTTTACATTGGACTAGTTGTTACATGTGTCATCAAAAATCATAGTGAGGAAGGTCAATAATGGGTGGGAAAGTGGATTCATTGTTACCTAAGTGGTGTCACAAGGATAGGTAAATTGATGGTTGATAGAAATCACACATAGATTGAAAAGCAATGACTAAAGAGTTGGAAATCGCAATCACTCCCATTGGACGTTTACATTTCCGCCTTTTGAAGGCTTTTCCTAAATATTGAAATGATAGAGATCAACTTTGAGAAACATAAAACTAAATGATTGAAAGATACATAAGACTATTATTACTCACAGAATAGAACAAATCTCAAAAGGGAAACCAATCTACCAACGTAAAGGTTAACACCTTACTTTTCTAGCCAAACACGACTAGTACTAAATATTCGTTGCAATATCCTCACAAATTTGACTAGAGTAAAGAAATAACAGGAAAAACTAATATCATAAAATACTCATACTCAATATGGTAAATCATGTGACTTCCAATTAGTGCGATTCATTGTCCTCTGCATCATTTACCCTTCATCTTTAATGTTGCCCCACCTGGGTTAATAGGCAACTGCTTTGACAACCAACTTGGTTGGGTTCCATCTTTTTTCTTGTGAGGGAAGTGAAGACACTCCACATATAACAAGTGTTATGGGAATTCAACAACCCCAACTTGCAACATCGGTCTTCTGGCATAAGGCAGAGATGAATGTGGAGAGCAGCAATTGAGGGGTTCGCAAAAGGATTTTTGGCCCCACCTGGGTTAATGGGCAACTGCTTTGACAGACAACTTGGTTGGGTTCCATCTTTTTTCTTGTGAGGGATGTGAAGACACTCCACATATAACAAGTGTTATGGGAATTCAACAACCCCAACTTGCAACGTCGGTCTTCTGGCATAAGGCAGAGATGAATGCGGAGAGCAACGATTAAGGGGTTCGCAAAAGGATTTTTGGTTGGAAAACAAAATTCCTCGTCAAACAAAAAGGTGCACTATTAGAGGCCCCACCAAAGATGATCAGTGCCCCAAAGAGATAAAAGAAAAATAAACAAAGTTTGGGTTTCTAAGATTGATTTTGAGTATCATTTGTTAGATGAAATGGTATTAATATATCAATTTCAAAGAAGGTCGCATAGTGGTGATTTGATCAAATAAGGTCTTAGGAGCTTCACGCAGTCTCATCCATAGAATTAAAGATGCTATTTCAAATGATTGGACCAATCATTTAGGTATGAGGCTCATTAAGACAAGCTATTATAATGAGAGATGAATGAAAAGGGCAACCTCAGAATGAAGGTTCTTAGAGTTGAGCACTACAAGGTTGCGGCGGGATCCCTAATGGCCCAAATATTTCACAAGTTGTGAGCTATGGAGAGGCACATACCAAAGATTGATGGAGATTCCATTTCCACAGCTCCTACGAGGTTAGAAATAGCACTTCTAGCAACTTCTTGAATAACATTGTTGTCTTGAGCCAACGCCATAACCTTCATTTCATTGTCCTTCTGCCATATGGTGAATACATTTGCTTCTTGTAACTTGTAAGCAGGATTTGCTCCTTTGCCTAGTCTTCTAATTTGGCTCCTTAAATCTCATGTGTGATTACTGCCTAACTAGTTTTTCCAGTTTGTTAATTAGTTCTTCTCAACGACCTTATTGACAAAAAATGTTTGGACTTTGGATTTATTTATGGCTCTAGAAAAGCATCATTGAGCTAATAAAGGAACTTCATTACATGTCTGTTTTTGAACCAACGCAACAAATTAAACAAATCACATAGCAAATTAAACCAGGTAGGCCGGCCAGAAGATGCAAATTACAACAGGGCAACTGACCTAAACTAGACATAAATCATGACAAATAAAAATTCTTCCGAAAGCAGAAGAAATAAAATGGGCATTCATAATTTGCACCAACAATTTTTTTAAATAAATGGTTGGAAAGGTAAATATGGAGCAAATGTAATAGCATCAATTTATCAAGTTTCTGATAAGCTGAACAGGTAGATTCTTGAAAACTTTTCAAACCCCAAAATAGTTGGGAAGGGTTTTTCTTGCAAAAACCATTGTTACTCAATCTATAGAAGATCAATAATGACCTCTAGTACTTGCCATTATGGATGAGATCAGAGGAAATCCTTAAGAGTGGGAATGTGGACAACTGTGTGAAGATTGCATAAAAGAAAGAACACTAACTAAAAGAAAAACACAGATGTAAATCACATTTGTAGATTCGCGTTGAGGATATCTTAAGTGATCTTCCCAAAGCCAAATTTACGTGTCTTATGCCATGATTGGCCTGAACATAATGCTTATGCTGCTTAAAACTCCAGTACAAGTTTTTCATTATGTATCAGATGCCAGATTTTCGATTACCTGATACTCTGAAGACTAAAATGAAATGCTCAGTATCCTGGTAGAAAGGGCCAGGTCTATACAAGCACTTAAGTCATGAGAGTTCAAGTAGCATATCATAATGGCAGGAGGTTACATGCTACAAATAAAGACTTTTGCTCTCTCCAAGTCCAGTTTACACAGCCAGACACATTCAATGATGTTGTCCAATGATCCCAATCAGGTAATTCCATCTAAGAAAATGACAATTTACTCTGATCATGCAGTAATTGAAAGAAAAACCATCACAAGAAATGCCTCACATGTCAAAAATCATGCGCTCACATTTCAATCTGTAAACTTTTATCATTGAATGTGATACCTACCTATTCTTGCTAAAAAATAATAATAATTGCTCCATCAATCTCAGTTGAATATTATCGCTCTGCTATGAATGGATGCATCATCACAGTTATGGTAGATAGAAAATATGTATACTTATAAAAAGGAAAATATTCTATCTGCTGCCAGCTTCAGTGCAATCCACTGTTTGGATAAAGTCTTTTTCAATAAAAGCCCAAAAAATGGAATAGGAAGAACAGCTCCATGAATCATTCTCTGCCAGAAATTCATGACCTCTGTTCTTAGGTGGGAGGAGGAAACATGTTAAACCAAAAATAAAATAAAATAAAAAATTCAACGCACCCCACTGTGAAGAGGCTCCAACAGACCCTCCATGATTAACACAAATTCTTTAACTCTGACCAGTTGACACCTACTTATGCTAGCCTCTTCAGTCATCATCCATATTAAGAACAACAAAAAGTGACATAACAAAATCCATAAAAGTAGAACAAAGAAACACATCATACATATTCTTAAGTTACGTACATAAATTCTACCGTTCAATTATCGATCCATATAATCAAGAACATTAAAAAAAAGGCATAAAAAGAAGGAAGATTTCGAACCTTGTCAGGCACAGGGGGAGTACCAGCCTCTTCGTCAGCGAGATTATCCCCTCCATCGGGTCCGTTGTTATTAACAAAAACTTGCACATTGTCATCAGGAAGACCGGTTCTACCCCCCGGAGTAACCATCAGGTCGTAATCCCGGAAATTGTTCTCTTCCGGCACAACCACCACCGGAGGCGGAGCCGGAGCCGGAGGCGGCGGCGGTGGCGGCGCCTCTATAACTACCAAGTCGTCATCTACCGGAACTTTTCTCGGCCTGCCACGGCCGCGTCCTCTACCCCGTCCACCACCGCGTCCACCACCTGCGTTGTTGTTGTTGTTGTTGTCGTCGTTGTTGTTAGGCTGTTGCTTCGGTGTCCGGCCGCCTCTGCGACCACCTCCTCTTCGCGTTACAGGCATCTTTTCATCTATTCTTCAATGCTTATTTCCGAAACAAAATCTTCACTTTAATTCACTCACTAAAAAGCTCACTGATCACTGATCACTTCAACAACCAAACAAACAAACAATGAAAACAGATAAAAACCTAACGGAAAATTAAGAATATGGCAATCCGACGGGAAGATTACGTCGGAAAACCGAAATGCCGGTCAAAATTCGGAGTTTTTTTATGAACGATCGATGGAAATCGAGAACGAGAATGATAAGAAGAAAGCAGCGATTGATTTGAGAAAAAACAGGAAAGGGGGAGAAAATTAGGGATTTGAGGGAAGAGAAAGGGGAGGAATTGGGGATCTAAAGAGTGAGAGGATGATTTTTTCGAAAGGCAGAGTTGGGAGAGAGAAGAAGGGGGAGGGCGAGAGGCAGTTCCAGTACTTGCAAGGAGAATACGATCGAGCTTTCAAAATACAAATCAAAAAAACAGGAAAAATAAGAGAGATTTTGTGCTGTGATATTACGAGGTTATATAAAGGAGCCTATGCTGAGGTGAAATAAGGTGGGCCGTTGGATGGAGACAGGGGCGGACGGTCGGATTGGCGGGAGATGGAAAATTTGTGTGTGTGAGAGAAACGTGATGTGTGAGAGAGAGAGAGAGAGAGAGAGAGAGAGAGAGACCTCGGCCGTGTCCCGTGTGTGTGTGTTGTGAAGGGTCAAGGGTGTGATGAATGATGAATCGCAACGCTGGACCAAAACTGGGGAACCCTTTCTTGTTTGTTTCGGCGGCTTCTGGTTACTGTTGAACTTTTTGTTTTTAATTTTAATTCAATAAAAAAGAAATTTATTTATTATTTTATAAATCATGAATTAAAAAGGAAATTAAGGAAAGCAATTGGGTGGATTTTCTATTTTTGGGTGTTCATGACTGCCCGTTGAAACTTGTTTGACTCATCCGCTGCAAGACTCGAACTCACCCCCCCCAAAAAAAAAAATAAAAAGGAAATCAATTTTTGTTAATGTTTGAAACTCTTTTTTGTTTTATTTCTTTACATTCTTAAATAAAACCACACCCACCACGACTTCAATTTTGTTTTCACATAGTTCACGCTATTGAATGCGTCCCATGGTTTAGTTTATATTGCAGAGTACTTCATTAGTTTCATATTAATTATTGTCTTTAGAAATTATGTAATTTAATTTTGAAATTTTCATAAATTTTTTAAAATTTTTTTATCAAATCGAACTTTAGTGAAGAGAATAAACCTCCAACCCTCATGATACTTGAGCTACAAGCTCATTAACTCATAAATTTTTCAATATATGCAATAATTTGTTACATAAAATTACTAACATTTAGTTCGTAATAAAAAAATGTTATCCTAAAAATATAATATTGCAATTGTTAATAAAATATCATATAAAAGATTATCTAATAAATAATGACATGGAGACCGTGAGTCCGTGACGGTCAATCAAATGACAATCAATATGGAACGCCAGTAACAGTTTATAATATGAAGTGACTATTATATAAAATAGATTTTAATCTTTTTTTTCGATTCAAAACAAACAATAAATCTCACATCTTTCTTTCTAATTAAACGTAAATAAATGGTTTAAAATTTGTTATAACCTACTTGTTGAAATGAAAAAACAGGGCCTAGTTTTAAATACATTGATGAGATCATAATTTTTAAATTTTAAAACTTAATGGGTAGATTTCTTCACATTTAGTGGCATCCTCATGAATTTTCTCCTTTTCACATAACAAAAGAGGAAGAAAAAATTTTATCGCTTTTTTTCCCTTAAAGGCTTGGTTGAGTGCATGCATTTAATATTTTCAATTATTTTTGAGATCTTTTTTGGGTTTTCTTCCTAGAAAATATCTTTTGAATTTTTTTGTTCTTTATTGGAATGAAATGAAAAATGTGATCTTTTTCTTTAAGATCTTCAAACTAATGAATATTTAATTTTTAGGATTCGCAAAACTTATTTGATTAACGGCTAATAAATATTATTTTTCATATTTTAAAGTACTGTGTGAATAACAATTAACTTGATTCAAAAATAAAGATAAAAAAAAGAACAACTAACAAGGTCTATTTTATTAAGTGGAGCGTTGGAATGAATAAGTTTGAGTTGGGAAGATTCTAGAAGAAGAAGAATGGAGATAACCTCTTGATTATCCTTGACATTGGAGAAGGATGATGATGAAATTCTTCAATCTTTGCTTGAATAATATCAATAATCTCGAACAATCAATTAACAATAGTGAAAATAACCAAAATCAATCAATCACAACAAGCTTGAGCACCAAGAACATATGGATATGACTTTGTATAAAGGAAAATTCCACCACCAAAGACCTAGCATTCCACCATGATTAGCTAAAGGACAATCCACCACTAATTAATAAAGAAATGACTTGCAGCACCATCAATAGATTGGATAAAGTAAACAAGATTTGAGGAGAATATTAGAGAAACCCTAACTTTCATTAGCATAATAGTCCAAGTATGCCTTAAAAAATGAGGAAAAACGTATTTACACAAGGTAATTAGGGCATTAAACACAGTCGTTTAGGCCGAAAAAAGTTGCGAAAATTGGGCCATCATGGGTGCGATGCTCCTGGCGATCAAACGGGGCGAAAGTGAGAAGACGAGGCGTCGCGGGCGCGACGTTTCTAGGCACAAGGCGTCGCAGGTGTCACGACATTCTGGCCAATTCTCAATTCCTCCTCCCTAGAGCTAGCTAATAGGTCAGGTCGATTTGTGTTCGTGTTCGTGTCAAAATTAAACAGGTTCAAAATCCTTTGACCTAAACCTAACCCATTTATTAAACGAGTTGGAAATTGAAACTGTTTATAAATTTTAAACGGGTTGACCTTATTTCAACTTGTTTATCCATTTAAGTAAACATGTTAAAATAAAGTTATCAATTTACCCATTTAACCATTAACACATTTATACAAAATAGCTCATTGTGGGATTGATGTAATGACATTATTGACATATCATACTCAACAATTTGCGTGGTAATATAATTCGAGTTATATATAAGGAGATGTCTTTTAATTCATAGTCAAATATAAATATAAGTTAAAATTACAAGTCTTATGTATATTTCAAAGAGTATTAACTGTAACTTTCACCTAAGTTTGTTAATAAACGATATAATTGGGTAACAATTATCGAGCAAACGACTTGACCCATTTAACATGCCTAATTAAACGGGTTAAGTAGGTGTTTTTTCGTGTTGAAAATCCTGACCTGAACCTAACCCATTTAATTAAACGGGTTTACCGTGTCAACCTATTTAATTAAACGAGTTAAAAATTTATACCTAAACCCGTTTAATATCGTGTTAGGTTCAGTTCGGTAATCGTGTCGAATCAATTTTTCCCAGCTCTACTCCTCCCAGTGTCGTCGCGGGCGTTACGGTAAAATTCGTGGGCGCGACTTTTCTGGGTAGTTTTCTGCCGACTTCAAACTCGCATAACTTTTTCATCCAGATTCCGTTTGAAACCCATAAGGTATCGATGGAAAGCTCTCGGTGTGTACTTTAAGCTCCCAAAATATGAGATTCATCGAAGTTATATTGAAGGAGTTATGGTTGAAAGTATGAAGGCACGCCCTTTTCTAGCCTTTGAATACCTTCCTTGCCTTGTATTTTATTCACCCAGGCCCATGTCCGACCCTCGATGCCAAATAATCTCGATCTCTCAGGATGACCCGACGTCCCATAGGCCCTCGGGATTGTTGATGGGTACCGAATCTCTTCATTAAGGCTATTGAAATTTAAGTTTTCATAATTTAAGTCATAATTGCGAATTTTTTTAGCTAGTCTCGCTGGACTACCCTTCATCTCATAAGTCCCGCTATACGTTATTATGTGGTCAGTCTTTCTTTTTTTTAAAAAAGAAAATGCGCCTATGGCTCAATAAGCTTCGTTGCATAGCA
This sequence comes from Portulaca oleracea, assembly GCA_029582165.1. Taxonomy (NCBI): domain Eukaryota; kingdom Viridiplantae; phylum Streptophyta; class Magnoliopsida; order Caryophyllales; family Portulacaceae; genus Portulaca; species Portulaca oleracea. The sequence goes on from CM055874.1 coordinate 37,710,987, forward strand.
AATTAGATATTACGTGTGTGGCATGCTGTCGAATATAGAGAATCTTCCCCAAATTAAAGTTAGGTGTTTAATTCTCTGTCTAAGGGTTCTAAGATTAAATTTAATTTTTGTATTATTTTCCCCTCTTTTCAATTTATAGTTTTTCTAATATTAGTTTTTTACCCGTTTTTTTAAAACGAGTGTCAGCCTAGATAAACATATCAAAAGATATGATGGAAGCAAAAATTAAACATGAATCCAAATAATATAATATAATGGAGCGCTTGGTTGAGAAACTTTCCCTAGAAAGTTTACCAACTTTTTCAAGTTAAAAAGCTTTCCCATTTTTGGTTCTGCAAAATATATAGGAAAATTTTGATGTGGGACCCATTATTTCTCTCACAAATTCAGTAAAAAGTTTCCCGGGGGTTAGGGAAAGTCTTTCCCGGGAAACAATCAAACGCACCATAACATACAACAACAAAAGGCCAATGCCTTTGCGTGTAATATGTGATATGTGTGTGAATTATTAATGAATTATGCTAATAATATATAGTTACAACATTTGTTGTATATTGAATTGTTGAATGCTATGATTTAGCTCAAACTAAAAATAAATGGAGGTATACCAGCATGTAGATTTGTATAGAATACACTTGTGTTGTCATTTTTGGATAAATGGATACAATCATTTTGAAAGGTAAGTCTAAAATCATGTGAGAAATGGAGATCATCGCCAATCAGGAATGCAGACATAAATGAGTTTAATTAAAATTAATATTTTTATATTAAAAATAAATGAGGTTAATTAAAAATTAAATGAAATAATCATAATAATCACGTGAGGAATGGGCACACCTTCTTTAAATATTTTTTTTGAAATAATATTTTATATTAAAAATAAATGTAATTGAGATTAACTAAAAGTAGGATAACTAAAAAGGAAATAATAAAAATAAATAAAAGTAGCCAAAAAATATTTTACCCAAAGCATTAAAAGTAGAGTTCAATTAATGAAAATTCTACCAAATAAGAAAAGTTTTTCAAACTATAACAATTAAAAAGTAAAAGCATTTACACTGATTTTGCCTTTAAAAAGACCATACTCAAATATATTAAGTTGTTAAAATAATTAATTCATTTGATTGATATGTAACTTCTTTTACAAAATTTAAATTTGTTTCAACTATCATAATTAAAAAATGTAACTATCACTAATTCTAGCTTAAGATACTGAAATCAATATGTATTGATTAAAATCTTATTGAAATAGTTGTTCGAATTTACTGAGACATAAATAATTTAGTTGAAAACAAAAAAACAACTATGATAAAATTTTTATCCAATTAAAAATAGGTCGGGTGAAAATGAAATAAAGAAAAAGTAACTTAAGTAGTGAAAATAATTTTTCACCCAAAATATTAAAAGAGATATTATTTAAAGTATATGATGGCTAAAAATTGAAAGAGAAAAAAATAATAAAAATAGTTAAAAAGATTTTCTCTCAATTGTACATTTACCCTAGGGAAGCCTAAAAGCCCAATGAAGGTCATCTAAGATGCTAAATTAGGGTTAGTAGTGACTCATTTCCGACTCCTCTTTACCAAAAACTTACACTCGATGTCAGCGTGGAACAGGGCAAGCGACATGCTTCATACATGCTCATCACTCAATGGCACCTACCGTCGTCAAAGGCTAGCCATCGTCTGTGCCATTCCAATTCGGGTCATTCTACGGTGCAATTTTTTGTTTATTTTTTTTTGTCTCGTGGTCGATTCACGGGTGGTGTACGTCGTTGGTGGGGTCAACACACACTTCAGCGTGGAGACGACAAGGTTGGTTGAGAGGTGGGATGTCATACGTAGGGATGACGCGTGGGAGAACAAAGAGTAGGAGAGGGGGCAGCCGTGAAGGGACGGGCGGTTTGCGAGAGAGGCGATAGGTAGGGTGGAATGGAGGGAATGGTTGTGCATGGTGAACGTCGACGCTAAGGAGGTGATAGTGTACAACACCGCGTAGAGGAGTGGTTCGAGATGAGGGACGAGATGGGGGAAGGGGTGGCGGGGCCCGGCAGTGGCCATGCGGAGGAGGAGATGTTCATGGTGGATACCGTCAATGGGGTGCTTCGGAGGTACCGTGGGGAGGGAGATTCGTAGGTGGATGTGGTTAAATGTGACTACTTCAAGGGGACCCACCACATTGCCGCCACCGGCGAGAAGGTGTGCGTGGTGGTCGGCTGCAGTGGAGAGATCATAGTGAAGGATGTCGCACATCTCTTGGGCTCGCAACTTTGATGAAATTGGTTATTTTGAATGACTATTTTTTTTTTTTGAGAACTTGAACGACTACTTGTTTGATTCAAAAATAAGGTAAGAAATCAAGTAATTGACAGATTGAGTGTAATTTTTTTATCTCCTGGGCTCGTACATCTCAACCGTTGAAGATGAAAGGATTGGAAGAGAGTGAGGCATGGGCAAAAAATGGACAGAAAATTAAACCGAAATTATTGTTTAATATAATTTTTATTTTTCATTTTTTGGGTTTATAACTATAATGTAGCTTTTCCTAAAATCATTTTGGATAATAATTGCGATGCAAATTTTTCAGTCAAAATTTTGAATCAATGGTCGAAATTTGCTATGGAAAGAATCTATGGTAGTTTTTGTCAATTGCATGGAATTTTGCAATTAGGGGGGGGGGGGGATGAAGGAGAGCACATCCATTCCGTTATAATATGAAAAATTTAAACTTTTAAAAACCCCCCAAACACACACACTATATATATATATGTATATATGTATGTATCTTTTTTCATTTTCTCTTTCTCCACAATTTTATATTTTTAGTTAACCTTTTTTTTAAATCTTTTTTAGTTTTCTTTTCCGTTTCCTTTTTAACCTTGTCATTTCATATTCAACAAACACGTTAAAATAATGGTACTGCAAGCACATCACTCTTAGCACATTATTTTACCCACATTACTCTACACTAAACCATACGACTATTAAAACAATACTATAAGCACACTAAAGTGACAACATATGCACATTAGGCTTACTAAAATAATACTATAAACACACTAAAATAATACTATAATCACACTAAAATAATATCATAGACACACTAAATTGACAACATAAGTGCAGTAAAATAATATTCTTAGCACACTAAACTTGTACTATGAACACAGTACTCTTAGCACACTATTTTATACACATTACACTTAGCGCACTAAACAATATACACACTAAAATAATACTATAAACACACTAAATTAACAACATATGCACACTAAATACACGAAAATAGTGAATTAATTAGGTTTTTACTCCTTGAAGTTTTGAGAAAGTAGGATTTTGTCATCTAGGTTTTGGAAATTAGGTTTACCCCTATACCTCAACTTTGAACCCATAATTATTTTACCTATTTTCCGGTGGAAGACAAAATTATCCTTGTAGAAAAGTGTAAAAAGTCTAAAATGATCCTAATTATAATTATCAAAAGACATATTTACCTCACCCCAAAAAAATAACACAGTGTCGCCTCTCCTTTTATCGTCGTTTAGGCTGCCCTGACTGAAACACTGGATGAATCAAAGAATAGAAACACAAATATTGATCGACGATGAGGAAGGGTGGGGTGAGTTTAATTTGTTAAGTGTGCAAATGGATTTTTAAATGGAGAGCATTTATGTCAGTTCACATTAGTTGAGGACATTTTTGTCAGTTCACATTAATTTAAACACTAACTTCATCTGAAAATGATGTATCTAATCTTTAAAACAAAGGTAAGGTGGGATATTTATTACTTAGTTTAAAGTTGAGGTAAGGTAAACATAATTTTCAAAACCTGGGGAGTAAAATCCTACTTTCTCAAAACTTAAAGGAGTAAAAACCTAATTAGTTCCTAAAATAATACTATAAGCACACTAGATTAATTTTATAAGCACAATAAAATAATGAACAAATTAGGATTTTACCCATTGAGGTTTAGTGAAAGTGGGATTTTACCCCCAAAGATTGGGAAACTAGATTTATCCTACTTGAAGTTTGAACCTCTTATTATCTTACTTCTTTTTCAGTGAATGACAATTTTACCCTTATAGGACGGTATGGAAATTAACCAGTCAGTTTCACTGTGTTGTAGCCTCCTTCATGTTCAAGCGACGTTTCCCTACTGTAAAAATTTCCTCTCTAGAACTCCAAGCAACAGGAGGAGGAGATAGGTAAGGGTTGTCTTCTGGATTTTTATCAATCATTATTTTTGTTTGGTATCCTCTTCCCCTGTTTTGGTTGATTTATTTTTTGAAATTTTTCGGGGTTTGATTTGGCTATTATTGTCTCAGTTTGATTAGTTTCAATTTCGAAAATTCCAAATTATAGTATGGTGTTAATCACTGTGTCTATTTTTTTGGGTTTCAATTTGATTCAACCTTTTTTGTCAAGAGTTTCAATTTCTGTCGTTTTCTTGTCTTAGTTTGATTCAACCACTTTTTGTTGGTTTCAATTTCTGAAATTAACTAGACTATTCAAACCTCTAATTAGTTTGCAGGGGTCAAATCAATTAATTTCAATGAATTCGTTGTGCTATCATTAGTTTTCAATGAAGTTGGTCATTGATGATTAGTATTCAATTTATTTTCAATGAATGTCATTTTGATGTCAATTTTATGAAGTTAGTTACATTATCAAGTCTATCCGACAAAATCAGTATATTTTTATGAAGATTTAATTAAGATGATGCCAATTAAGAAGTAGAACATTCTATATATCTACCTTGTCAAACTGGAACGCTTCAAAGTAAGGAGGTGGAAAAAAATCTCTCAATGTCTGATTTGCCTCCAGCAGGAAATAACCCATCAATTAATTTTTTTTGTTGATGTCTGACTATTCAATGTCAATTAAGATGATGTCAATTATTCAACCATTTTTTGTTGGTTTCAATTTCTAAAATTAACTAAACTATTCAAGCTTCTAATTAGCTTTGCAAGGGTCAAATCAATTAATTTTCAATGAATTCGTTTTGCTGTCAATTAGTTTTTGATGAAGTTGGCCACTGATGATTAGTATTCAATTTATTTTCAATGAATTTCTTTTTGCTGTCAATCTTATGCTTATGCTTAGTATTTACTACTAAATTTTACAACTTATTAAATATTGTCTAATGCTCATTTGAAATATTGAATTAATTTTCAGTCAAAATGCCATTGTATCAATTTTTAATCAAAATTTTAAAAACGATTTTTAATAAGTTTTCTTACAAAAATTTTCCAATCATGGTGGTGTGCACTCTCGAAACTTTATAATTATATTGTATAATCATATTTAGGGGTAAGCAACACAGGGGACCCGCCTAAAATTAAGGGATCCAATTCCGGATCCAATTAGTAATAGATCATGGTTTTAGGATCCAGTCCCGAATCCATTTCAAACTGGATCCTAAAATTAGGATCCAATCCCGGATCCACCGGGAATGGATCCAGATTCGAGTATCCAGATTGGAAACTCGCTATCATTGTCCAAATTTATATACTTCACTGCCAAATGCAATTTGGAGATTTCAATGAGATTGATCCACTCACTTACTACGTCCAACTTTAATATGGAGAGGTTTGATGGAGAAGAAGGTATGTGACAGTGAGGATTAACATAGTAGCGATTAAGTTATATGCAAATTTAAGGTTTCTCAACACATGGGCTTGGAGCATGGATCCAAGAGTGGAGTTTGGGCTGATTGAGTAGTAGTCTTCACTTAGTTTTAAAACTTAAAATAGTGTTTGTATTAAATAATTATATGGATCCTGGATACCGGGTCCGGTTCTGAATCCTAGATGTCAGGATCCAGTCCCAGATCCATTTATACATGGATCCTTATTTTAGGATCCAATCCCGGATCCAGATAATTAAGATCCAGATCAAGATCCAATGGATCCAACCGATTCTGGATCTGGATTCGGGTACACGATTTTTCTACTCACCCTTAATCATATTCATACTAAGAGGGTAATTGTCGTTAGGTATAATTCTTGGTTTTGGTATGATATAGTATACTTATGTTTTATAATTTGGTTAATCACTATGAGTGTAATGCATGCAGGGATGAAAGAGTATTTTACTGAGATCAATGTGGTTGTCTCATACCGAAGATGGACAACAATAATGGGGGTTAGGGACTTTGCTTACTATGGCCTGGAGGATTTATTGAAGGATGTTAAGGTGTTTTTCGCAAAACCAAATATTAGGAATGTACCTAAATACTTTGATGTATGTGGGTATATCCATGATGACTACTATAAAAGATGGCCAATAACTTGTGACGGTGATGTTACTGTTGTTGCTGAAAAATGGGTCAAGAAGAACATGCATATTAAATTCCAAACTTTGGAGAGGGACAAACCAACTAAGGTTAGTAGGATGTACAAGCGAGACGCTTAGAGGATGTGCGGACTTGAATATAGAGTTGAACGTTGCTGGGGTGGTTTTGGACACTATAGAGGAGGCATTGTATGAGGAAGATCTTGCTATAATGTATGACACAACAACGTGTGCAAGACGAGCAAAAGATTGATCAAATGTTCTTGTTGATGATAATACGTGGGATCACATAGTGTCCAGTATTGACCAGAAATTGAGAAGCATGAACACTGATGCTCCTTTGAGCCCATTTGACATATCTTCTATGGTGGAAGCTAAGGTTGACATGTTAGCTAAGTAGATCAAGTCCAATATTGAGGAGTTCCCCAAGGGTTGCACTTAAGGGGATTGTCATAGGTGAGAGGAGTGAAACTAAGGCTGATGTGAAATCAAGACATCCTCCTTGTGATCCACATGACAAAGGGAAAGGTATCTTAATTGAAGATGTTATGGGTAACACAGATAGTGATGATGATGATGATTGTTTCAAACAATAATGTTTGTGGGTTTAGATGGCATGGAGGAAATGTTACACAAGGGTGACTCTCGCTTGGATTCCCCTGTTGTTGGGTCAACCCATGGTGTGGCAACCATTGATGAAACTAAGTATGGTGCAGATGATGATGAGGATGACCCTGATGTGGCACTGTCTTCTAGTGAGGAAGATGAACAATCAGAAGAAATGTCAGTTGTTGATTCAGATGATTTGTTTAAGGATGATAGTGATGATGAGATTGAACCAAAGAACTTGAGAATTTATGACAATGGCAGTAGACTAAATAAGTGAGACATAAGACAAAAAGGAAATTTAAAAAAAAAATGATGACATGTCCTCCACTTGGCAGTCAAAACTAATAAAATTAGTCAAATTAAAATTTTCCAGTGTCACGTCATCCCGCCGCCGAGTTAAGTTCAACTTAACTCGGTGGCATGCTACTAGAATCCAAGGGGACCAAAGTTCAAATTATTTAGAACCTAATCAAAAGTTCAGATTATTTAATCTACTATGACCCAAAGTTCATATTATTTAAATCCAATTTCCCTTGAATTTTTGGGGGTTCTATAAATAATTAAGCAAAGAGTCAACCACTAATTCAACATGAAGTGCGTGAGTGGAATTAAGCATGCTATATTGCGTGTAAACCGGCTTGCTAATTATTATAAAATGTACTGCTAGTTAAACATTAATTAGTATCATAGTTAATATAAGGCTCAAACAGTCGATGAATAGTAATTTGTATTATAATGTTCGTAAAGAAAAGGCAAAAGAAAAAAAGAGGGTCATGTGTTCAACACATGTGATAAAATGCCTATTCTTCTCTTAATATCAAGACCTGGCGAGATATATATTAAAAAAACTTTAACTATATAAAAAGTGATGGAGCGAACTTCCGGTTCAATGACAAGTTAGAAATTTTTATTTTAAAGAATGATGTTTACTCCAGGTTTCACTTATTAAAATTACACAAGTATTTAATCTTAGGGTGGATTTTTGGTTCACTAAGGGAATTGGATAAAATTTTCCATATTGGAATATGGTTCACTAATGAAATTAAACACAATCTATCTATCTATATATATATACACACACACATCGTTCATGACGTACTACTCATACCTCTTAAAAGATTAGACCTCAGTGCTTCAATTGACCCTTATGACTAGACCTGGGCATTGAGCGGGCCGGGCCGGGTCAAGTGGGCCGAAAATTTGTGACCCGCCGACCCGAGCCCTGACCCGACGGGCCGCAGGCCGGGTTAGCGGGCCAGTAATTCTGCAACTTGGATTTTTTTTATTAAATTCTCTATGCATTTTAGACTTAGGCATTGAGCGGGTCGGGCCGGGTCATGCGGGTCAGGCCGACCCAATTTCTGGATTTCTTTTTTTCATTTATATTAGCGGGTTGGCGGGCCGGGCCGGGTCACGGACCCTTGGTCCGAGCCCGGCCCGTCCGTTCTTCGGGGCCCTGGTCTTTTCGGGCCGGGCCGGGTCGCCTTCAAAAAATGCAGCCTTGACCCGCAATTTTTCGGGCCGGGCGGGTCCCCGGCCCATTGCCCAGGTCTACTTATGACATATATGCTAATGTTAAAAGCCGAAGTTAGCGGAAAAGAAGGATAATTGGAGGATAACGCCAATAGAAGAATTGGACCCATTTTTTCTTCCTAATCAATATACAATAAAATTTAAAAGAGAGATTATAGTGCTAATAACATGTTATAAAGTATGAATATAAGAACAATTTGAGAGAGGAGATTGGAGACACGTAGGGATGAGCATTGGTCTAGGACTGGACCGAAAGGACCGAGGATCGAACTTGGGGGCTGAGTTGGACCGAAGGCTGGACTAAAAAAAGTTCGGTCCTGGACTAGACCGACCCAACTTCTTTCGGTCTAGTCTCGGTCAATCCGTACTGGAATATATGTAGCCATTAATGAAAGAGAGTGAAAGAAACCATAAAATTTTAGTAATTGAGACACTTTTATTCGGCCCTTCAATCCAGCCCAGGGTCCTTTACTCCAGTCCATGGGTTGGACTGAGGACCGAATATCATAATTTCTTGGACCTAGGACTGGACCAAAATTTACTCGGTCCATTCTATCCAGTTCTTTTTTCGGTCCGAACTGGATCATGGACAGCCCTAGAGACACGAGAGTTGAGAAGAAAGAAAAGAATGAATATTACATTGTCATTAATGAAGTATTTATAGTACATAGATTCCTACTCACATAGAATACTTCTATATTAAGAATACTTAAAGGTGTTCGGCAATAGTATGAATATTCACACTACATTAGCCCATAAAATACATTCTTTTTTGTATTTAAACTTAATTAAAATACTAGAATTTTTTTGGATAGTTTATGTTATTACATCCAAATCATATTCTTTTTTGAAATTTATAAATTAAAGGATATCCTTTCACAGTGTAACACCTCCGGATTCATAATCATCATATTATCACTAAATACTTCATAACCCAATGACTAGTGTCGCAGATTAAAGAACCCAAAGGCATTACCGCTGTCCCAACAAAGGACAAGGCCAACAATCACAACTAAACACCAAACTATATAGGTATGACACTAAACAATACACAACATACCCAAAAAAAGGAGTTTAAGCAACATACATAACCTCAAATTACAAAAACCTTAAATCACTTATAATTTACACAATCAAATAGAGGAATCACCTCTACCTCTATCCTCAAGAATAAGTAAATCAACCATAAGGAAAAGAGAAGGTTGGTATCTCATCAGTACCTGGCTTAAAATATCCAATGAACCTTCATTCACCTGCATGAACTGACTTCTTACCAATAGACTGGATTTATCAACACCAGGAGCATCCCCCTAAAACAAAACTTAAAAAAATTTCGCAAAAGAGTCGAAACTCAGTACACATACCTCTATACGGTAAATAAATTTAAGCAATTCATTTTATTTCGCGCATTTCAATTTATTTTAAATCAAATACAAAAGGATTAAGCCTCCGTATGCACATGCTCGGATCGATCGGGAGGTCCGGATGGGTTGACACTGTCCACGTATTGACTTGGGTAGTGCACCATGGCAGAAATAACTTGGGTAGGGGCCATATTTACGTGAGAATAACATGTAAATATTCTATTCACATTACATTTATTAAGCTTGGTTACTTGAACTCAAATAAAAGAGTTTTGGTAAAGTATAGGCAATATGCGTACCTTATAACTGGACCTTCAGAAAAACAACTTGAACTTGTGCGGACTTGAACATATAGTAGCACCGACCTCTTGAACAATACTTGAGATAAGAATAATAAAAAGGAATTAAGTGTGGTTCTTGGTAAGGAAGAGATTTCCTAAATAAATCAATAAAGGAAAAATCATAATAAATTGGAAGGCTTCAGAAATTTTCATGGCAACTTGGGAAGGAATAACTCTTTCCACATGTCTTGAAAAACTTTGTAAGAGGACTTTCTGGAAAGCTAAATTTATGTCCTACAACTTCCTAGTTAAGGGTCAAAGCTAAAAACAATTCAAAAGGGATGAAACATTACGGTATAGCAATGTTGTCCTACAGAATAAACATAGTCGGGAGTGATATTTCGGAAAACTATAACTCAAGCTCTAAGTATCGGTTGAGTGCTCATGAGCAGTCTACGGCAAGCTTGAATCACATGCTACAACTCTTATGTTGACCATAATCTCATATAATCCCTAGAAAAGCTTCAAAGAATGTCTTGAATATGTTATGACCCCCTGAATTTTCTGGGCAAAATTACATTTATTGGACTGAACTCAACAACTCATAACTTTTTCTTCTGATATCCAATGAACGCATAGAAGACCATTCTAGAAAGCTTGCGGAATGTACTACAACTTTCATGTTGATCACTTAAGCTATTAAGTTCTCCTTAGCATCTAAAATCGCTCATGAATCTACTGCCCCTAGAAAACGTATACAATAGGACACCCACATTAGTTTTGTCATAACTAGAGTTATACACATCGGAATCCCGAAATTCCAAAGCCGGGTGCAAGCTAGTACTTAAGGCTATTACTTGGTTACGAGCTATCTTGGTTGTTCCAAAAAAACTCAAAATACAAATCTACCCCAAATTAACCGCTTTGGGCCTCTCCTTGATATTTGAATTGATTATACTCTTTAAACTACTTCCTAAGTGTGTTCTTTTCATATCAAACATCTCCAAACAGTAGAATATACTCTAGTGTACTCATCTTTTGATTCTCAAAGCCTCTACAAGACTTAATTCCAAGAGTAACATCCATACCAAGCAAAATTCTCCTTAAAATCATACTAGAAATGAAAAACCACCTTCAACCCTCTTAATATCACAATTTATCAACATATAAACATGGATAAGTAAGAAAGACTTCACTTTATGAACAAATCATACCAAAATACCACATGTATGTACAATCCATTGATATCCACTACATTACTCTCTTCTTTCTTCACACCCTCATCAAAATTTATCACCACAGCAACCCAATTGCTAATTTAGGTTAATACTTCACTTAGAAATTAACATGCATAACCATCAATCATAATTTTCACCATCTCTTGCTTAATTCACATCAATATATGCATACATTACTCTTCAATTACTCATAAAACTCCAAGATTAAACTTTTACTCTTATTCAGTGTTTAAAACAAGTAATTACACCAATATTTAACACTTCACAATTAATGAAATTTAAAGGTTAGGGTTTAGAGAGTACCTTGGAAAAGGAAAGGAAAGAAGAGAAACAGAGAGGATGGTACTTCTGGGGAAATGTTGGTCGTTGACCTTGGTGGCGTCGCCGGTGTTTGGCGCCGGCGGGCGGTTGTCGCAGGCAGAGGGGAGCATTGTAGAGGAGAGGTTAGAGAGGAAGAGAGTAGTGAAATGGAAAGGGAAAAAGAACAGAACGTAGGAAGAAAAATAAGAAAGCAATATTAATTGTTAATGTTGGTAGAAAGGAGGGTGGGCTTATTTACTTATAAGGTCCAAACTAATTAACCCATCAATTTGTCTCTCCTCCTTATAATTATTTTTCCCTTAACCCAATACGATTAATTTGAGATCTCGGTAAAGATTATTTTTTCTTTTTTTTTTCCGGCTAGACTATGAGAAAATTTCTAATGAAAAGATACATGATTACTAACGTTTCTAATAATAATCCAGAAGAAGGAATTGGTTTGACGGACAAAGAAAACTATCAGTCAAATAACCCGAATATTCTAGTTTACTAGGAATGATCGGGAATGCTACTTGAGGAGTATATACCGAAATTACTATTGTAAACACAAATTTCCAATCGAAATTAAATAAGACAGGAAATTCGGTAACAAAATAAAATTAATATTGATTTTTGGATTTGTGGGTACAATTCTCTGTTCGACAGTTATAAGAAAAAGTACTAATCCTCCGATTCGATCTTCTTGAGTGAATTTGGATAGACTTTGATCTTGAAAGAGGTTCTTGATGACTTGATCTTGATCAAGATTAGTATTTGATCTCCCGGTAATCGGCGACACAAATCTTGATGTGTTTAATGCCTTCCTGGAGAGTGAGTCTTTTGAAAGTCTTCAGTAGTTTGGGAGAGAGTCTTTAAAGAGCCTTCAAAGTCCAAATTGTCTCCAACGCCATAATGTCGGGGCTTTGAAAATGAGGGGGAAGACCTCTATTTATAGGCCTAAGAGGCCTAGGGTTTATTCTGGGTTTCGAGCCTCGCCCGATTAAATAATTATTCCTTTAATTTTTAATAAAGAAATAATTATTATTTTCTGCATCACTTCTGACAATTGTCATCTTGTGGTTGGCCAAAAATTAAATTTGATTAAGTGGTCAATTTGACACGTGGCAATTTGTAATTGGCCAAAATAAAATTAATTTATTTTCCACGTATCATTTTCTGATTTGTTGATAAATTTTTGCCTCCTACAGATGCCCCGTTCGAGAGTCAGTCACGAACACGAATTTTTGAGTGTTTGAAGCGGTTGGGTCTCGAAATCTTTTTTTCCTAACACTGAAGTTTTTATTGACGTGCAAAGTCCTCGGCTGGGTGAAACACTTGGTGTTTGAGTGCTTGTTTGCCACCTTTCTTCCCCAACTTTGTGATAATGTAATATAATAAACATTATCAGAATATGAGATGATAAAATTAGGTAAAACCATATCAAGATTAAAATGATAAAATCTCTAGAAGTAGAGTTGGAGTAGGATTAGAAAGCTTTGTTGATTGAGCACTATGGGGGCGTTTCGTGCCCGACTTTTTGGATGACATTTTGGAGAAAATGGCATTTTCGAGGGTTTTTGACTGTTTGACTAGTCAATATCCCAATTTGAGGTATTTGGTAGGTTGGCGGATTCAACTGGCTTTTTACCCCTAAAAAGCCAATTTGTAAAAAGCTACTATGAGTAGCTTTTTGTAAATAGTTGTTGGCTTTTTATATTTTAAATTACCATATTGTCCAACTAATTCACAAAAATTACAAAAATTGCCATCAAAATAATTTAGGTTTAGTTCTTTCAATTGTTCTCTTATGTATAATGATACTTGTGTTCAAAATCTTCTAATTTATTTGCTTTTCCTATTGATTTGGATAAGAGACTCATATTGTCATTATGGTTTATGTTGACAATGTAGTTACTAATTGATTATACATATACCTATTGTTTATAATAGTGTAATAAATTATAAAATATCTACATTAAATTGTAAAAGTACATCGGGATAAAAAAAAACTAAAAATAAATATAAATCAGAATGTTAAACCTAAAAATGAATTACAACATGGATAAAAAAACCTAAAAATGAATTTAAAAAATCATAATGTTAAAAACCACTAAAAATAAAGCAAGGGTACAATTAAAAATCAGGAGAAAAAGTCATCCTACAAACATCTAACTATACCAAACACTCTTTATGCAAACAGCTAATACAAACAGCTAACAAAAACAGCTAACAAAACAACCAAAAGTCAAACAGCTAACATAACAGCCAACAGCTAAAAACAACCAACAGCCAACAGTCGGGCACCAAACGCCCCCTATATAAACGCACCCTCCATATCTTCGATCCATTCATGTAAATTCAATAGCATAGCCTTTTTTCACAACAAGTACTTTCAAGTTGCACGATCTTGATGAGCCACTATCCTCCCTAAGATGATCAAGATGATACCAATTCCCTTGACTCACATGTAGAAACGGGTGAAGCATGTGTTGGCATGTCACAACAATGGTAGAAATTAATGGTAGAAATTATTTAATGCTTTGAGTTTACTTCTACCTTATTTTTTTTCTTATCTTTTTTTTTTCTTTTGAATCTTGCAGGTTCACTATTTGGTTGGAGAGAGTTTAATAATTGGATGACTTGGAGAGAGTTTAATAATTGGATGACTATAATGCAACGTTCAACATTTTCAAAGAGCAAATTCTTCCAAGACAAATTTATCTTGACGATCGAATAGTGTTGTATCAAATTTGTAGACTTGAAAGTTATCATGAACAATTATGAAGGCAAATTGCAGACTTGGAAGGACGCTGACCTATATTAAGCTCATCTTGAACATAAGACGTTGACTTATGTTAGGCCCGTCTGTAGACACCGGGATTTACACCCGATTTATCAATAAAAATTTGGACCGATACCAAAATGGATTATCGTTTCAATAAGCAAAGCAAGCAAAACAACAAAAAGAAGCGGCCCAGTCCAGAAAGAAAACCCGCACAGGTTTTATTTGAAGAGGGCAGCCCAGAACCAGGACAGGCCCCAAGGCGCACCCCGGCCCAGGGTTCAAAACCCGCGCGGGTTATCTCCGCCAAAACGCGCCGTTTTGGCCATGCCGACGTCAGCGATCCGCGTATACATGATGTAAAACCCGCGCGGGTTTTATATTTGATAATACGGCGCCAAAAATCATTTTTTATCATTATCCCATGATATTAGCACCATGCGGGTTGACCCTCTTGGCTTGACTACGTGATTTGCATGGCATGATCATGGGGATTTGTCCCCTTGATTTTCCCTCCATTTCCCTCCTAAACCTACCCTTCACCACCTATAAATACCCCCCTCCATTCCATTCATTCTTCACCAATCACCAACTTACACCATTATTCTACCCTTACTCTATTATTATCATAATCCTACATCCACTCTCTCAAAACTCTCTCTATTACATTCATATTCATATTACAATTCCCTAACTCTACCAAAATCATCACTCACATACTATCCTACTACTATTCTCATACTCATCCTTCCATTTCACCAAGTCAAGGCAAGGTCAAGATCTTCGAACGGCGCATTCGGGCTCCTAAACCAACGAGGTTCGCCTTTACGTTTCTTTCATTATTGTTATCTTAATTATGTAATTCATATTTCATCTTCTTTACTTGTGCATATTTTGTAAATAAAAATCTTGTTTTATAACGCATGTTAAGAATATAAAGTTTCGAAATCAATTAAACTTCTCCTCGCTCTTTTTCATTTAATGTCGATTTTAGTAGAGTCCGTTTTCTAACGGGCGAATTCAAGAATTCTTATGATTCTTGAGTTCGTAGCCTTACCCCCGAGCTTAGAATCGAGTTTCGTAAACCGGAGTTATTTTTATTATTTTTACGGTTTGTCGATTTCCTTAAATCGGCTGGCGACTCTTTTATCCTTTTTATAATCCGTTTAATTATTTAACATTTGAATTTACACTAAAAATAATTAAACATAACTTAACATTTCTCATTCATCACATTCAAGGTTTAAACCGAAAGAAAATGGGCAATGAAACGGTAAAACCCGCACGAGTTTTATGGTTTCTGACCCACTTTCTCTGGCCCAGGAAAGCGAACGACCCAGTCCAAGGATCACAAAACCAGCGGGTTTTGACAACTCTTAAGCGATCGGTTGCTTTCTTTTGGGCCTGAATTTGCTGTTTGGGCCAATTTTAAGTTATATTTAATATATTTTTGGTGTAATTTCAAGTGTTTAAATAATAAAAAAATGGATTTGTAAAATAAATAAAATTTCACCACCCCGAAAAAGAATTTCGAAAATAAAAAATATCTTTGTTTAAGGATTAAGCAAACTTAGTCGGCTCCCGATCATTAAGTAGCGCATCACGGAGAAAAGTGTTCGCTTTTCCCGAGGTCCTACACCGTCACGAAGACAAACTTGTTGACCAGAAGGACCCTGACCTATATTAGGCCCGTCTTGAACATAAGACGTTGACCTATGTTAGGCCCGTCACAAAGACAAATTTGATGACCAAAAGGATGCTGATCTATATTAGGCCCGTCTTGAACATAAGACATTGACCTATGTTAGGCCCGTCTCGAAGATAAACTTGCCAACGAAGCGGACGCTGACCCTTGACTGTTCCCCTCAGGTGGGCACATGATACGACCCGTCTTGGATTCAACTTGCCAATGAAGCAGACGCTGGCCCTTGACTGTTCCCCTAAGTTAGGAACATGATACAGGCATCCGGCCCGTCTTGGATTCAACTTGCCGACGAAGCAGACGTTGACCCTTGACTATTCCCCTCAGTTGGGCACATGATACGACCCATCTTGGATTCAACTTGCCAACGAAGCAGACGTTGACCCTTGACTGTTCCCCTCAGTTGGGAACATGATACGACCCGTCTTGGATTCAACTTGTCGACGAAGCGGACACTGACCCTTGATTATCCCCCTCAGTTGGGAACATGATCTTACCCGTCTTAGATTCAACTTGTCAACGAAGAGGACACTGACCCTTGACTGTTCCCCTCAGTTGGGAACATGATACGGACCCGTCTTGGATTCAACTTGCCGACGAAGCGGACGGTGACCCTTGACTGTTCCCCTCAGTTGGGAACATGATACGACCCGTCTTTGATACAACTTGCCGACGAAGCGGACGATGATCCTTGACTGTTACAGTTGGGAACATGATATGGTCCGTCTTGGTCGACCGCAAAAGTCTTGCCCCCATGGGTCCTCCTTAAGACACTTTCTTTAACTTGAAAGAGAATGGATTCGCTATAAATTTTATAACTTGAAAATCTTGATATTAAATGACTTGCAATTTTGGAATCTTGTATCTTGCTGACTTGGTAGTGTTTGACTTAAGAGTCATGATTAATAAGTTTCGGCTACTTGAAGATCTTGTATTCAATTGACTTGTGAGTCTTTTGCCTTCATGACATGAGAGTTTTTGACATGCGAGTCTTGCGTTTTACTAGCTTGTGAGCTTTTCCTTTTGAAGACTTGGGTGTCTCGAATTTAGTTGCCTTATCAGTTTTTTTTTTCTCTCTTTTTTTTTGTTGACTTGGGAGTCACAATCTTGAAAATTTTATGTTGGATGACTTGTGAGTCTTTTATTTTAGGATCATTGGATGATAATACACTGAACTTTAGGTGTATTGGACAATAATGCACATAACTTTTTTCTTGGACTCTAATACACTGAAATTTCAGGGTATTGGACAATAATGCACTTAGACCAATTCACCTGGTGGTTGACGCGGTGGTTGTCCTACTTTGAGGTATCGTTTTTCTATTTTTTTCCAAAAAAATATATTTGTCATCCTGCTTATGCGGACTTTCTTACACGGCAAAAGTTTTTTCTGAAAAAATAGAAAAATGACACCTCAAAGTAGGACGTCCACCGCGTCAACCACCAGCTGAATTGGTCTGAGTGCGTTATTGTCCAATACCCTCAAAGTTCAGTGTATTAGAGTCCAAGAAAAAAGTTCAGTGCATTATTGTCCAATACCCCTAAAGTTCAATGTATTATCATCCAATAATCCTTTATTTTAATGACTTGAAAGTTTTGACTTTTCTCCATCTATCAATCTTGAATTTTGTTGACTTAGTAGTCTTAACTTCGTTGACTTGAGTGTCACGAACTTGTGAATCTTCTAAATGACTTGGGAGTCTTTTTATGACGTGGGAGTCCTTTGATTTTCTTCACTTTGGATTTTGATTTTGACAACTTGGTAGTCTTGAATTTTATCAACTTAAAAGTCTTGAATTTTGTTGGCTTGAAAGTCTTATAAATTGT
The DNA here is from genome assembly GCA_029582165.1 of Portulaca oleracea. Classification (NCBI taxonomy): domain Eukaryota; kingdom Viridiplantae; phylum Streptophyta; class Magnoliopsida; order Caryophyllales; family Portulacaceae; genus Portulaca; species Portulaca oleracea. The sequence goes on from CM055874.1 coordinate 37,728,916, forward strand.
TGATGTAAAAGTCTTGGGATCTGATGACTCAATAGTCTTTTATTTTACTAACTTGGGAGTCTTTGACTTGAAAGTCTTGAATTTCAACTTGAGAGTCTTTAACTTTGGTGACTTGAAAGTTTGACTTGAAAGCCTAGGGTTTGGACTTGTGTGAGCTTTGCTTGTACGGCTTGAGAGTCTTTTACTTGAAAGTCTTGAACTTTGACTGGTGCATCTTGAATTTACTAACTGTAAGTCTTTGAATTTTGCTAACTTGAAAGTCTTGGAGTTTGTTGACCAGGAAAGTCTTCAAATTTTGTTGACCTGAAAAGGAGTTTTTTTTTTTTTTTTTTGGTATGGCTGTATCTAGGTCTAAACCCAAATTTCCTACGTACCTTAAGGGATTGGATACCCATAAGGATCAATCCAAACATAGTTCAAAGAATGAGAAATAAAGATTTTTATTTTATTTTAGTCGTACACAGTTTATATTCTTGCAGGCCAGGAGTATTACAACGATGCAAATTAAACTAAAAGAAATAAAAACTAAAATAAAGAACTATTTTTTTGTGTGAACAATTTAGGCTCTTGTTCGGGAGCTGAGTCTTCACTTTCCTAGATTGTGCCTTGGTCGAAAGAGAGTGTCTCCTCTCGTTTAAGCTCCTTGTCAATGTTAGCTTTGCTTTGATGACCAGTGTAGACCACCGTGCATATCTTCACTCTGAGGAATCCTTCAACTTTTACATCCAGCGTTGAAAAACGTTTCATGCGAAATGGGATAGTGCTTCAAACTTCATTGATAACTCCGAGGCGATTAAAAGCAGAGCTGTTTACCTGGCTAGGCTGTGAACCTATTACCTCTTCAGTCTGTTTGATCTTTGAAAATACAGAAGGCCTTGATTTAGAACTATCCTTGATCCTGTTAAAGACTGAGGCTTTGCGACTTCCTTGATTTTCTATTCGTTCAAAGACCGATGCTTGTTTCCGGGAAGTTGATGGTTCCAACCTATCGAACACGGAGGGCTTTGACTTAGGTTGGCCATCTCTTTCTTCACTATTCTCTTCTTCAATCTCGAAGCAAGAAACCATGTTCACAACTGCAACTTGGTCAACTTTTTGCAGAAAATCTTTCGGAAAGTATTCTTCTAGAGTGATGGGAGCCCGAGGGCCTCGCTCAAGCAACTCAACAGAATGAGCTTGTTGTTCATGGATGGATTTAAGTTCCGCTGAAGGTTGTGGGTTATTCTTTCTCCTTTGTTGCTTTCTTCGATGGGGTGGTGGTTTACGGACTTCACTTTGCCCCCTAGTCTTCCTTCGAGTTGCCAAGTTCCTTCCTTCATCTTCACTGGAAGCTTTTGATACTTACTCATCTTGAGAGGCATGGACTAGCACAGGAAGGGGAACTGGTTTTTGACGTCCAAACTGAATCATCAAGAATTCCTTCCTTTCGGCCGGAGTCAGTGATAGCCGCAAGTGCACGGGTGTACGTGTAGCAAATATCAAGGTCGATCCCACAGGGACTTTGCTAACTACACACCAAACTAGCTTCCTATGTGATTGCTAAATCAGTCGGGTTTTGAATGAGATCAATCTATAGCTAATTCTATTCACTAACAAATAGCAAATCTAACTAATATTGACACAAATCACAAGATCCAATCAATAGAAAAAAAAACGTTCAGGGGATAAAACCTAAGTAACTCTATGAATCAAATAAGTGGATTGAACATGTATGTCACCAATTTGGTACATTTTAGGGTCGATAATCGCATAAATTATTCCGTAGCGAGCTTTTGGCAATGAAACGGATTGCTTAGCAAAATCAATCACCTCATCGTGGTTATTTCAATTTTAACTAAGTTAAAGATCAAATTATCCAATGACCCCTAATTATAAAGTCTTCTATGTCTAGTTCACTTCATAACTAGTTTAATCCTAAGGGTTCCGATTATCGAATTTCTCCGTTCGGTACTTCATTCAACAATCTAATTCCATATTCTTGATGGCCAGTCAAAAACAATGACATACATAATCAAAGGATAAATGAAATACATTCAAACTAGATAACAACTTCTTCAATCCAACAAAATTCAATCCATGAAAGCAACTAATTAGAGTTTATCCCCCAACTAAAATAAACTACTCACTACTCATGTTCAAAACACAAAACATATCAAAATCTATTCTAGAAAGCATGAAATCTAAAAGAAAGAGAAGTAGACCGAGATGGAAATCGTTCCTCGCTTGAATGATGATCGGTGGGGACTTTTGCTCCTCCACTTCAATGGATTTCTTGAGAATCGATCTTCAAACTCCAATAAACCCTCAATCTTCAACTAAGGATGAATGTGGATGGATGTGTGGAGGAAGGGATGGATGATGGTAGAGATGGAGATGGATGGTATGGAAGGATATGGATTAGGGTTAGGTTATGGAATGGAAGATGGTAGAATGATCATAGCCCTCAAAAACAGCCAAAAACAGCATAATATAGGCAAATTGCAACTCAAAACCACCGGAAACGAAGAGACGCAGGCGACACGGACCGTGCCCCTGCTGACACGGACCGTGCCTCCTAGGCACTACCCGTGTCAGTGCACTGCTTCAATTTTTCTCATGTTCTGGTCATAGGCACTACCCGTGCCTCCTCTGGCACCACCCGTGCCACTGCAGACTCGGGCCTAAGAGCTCTTCGGGCCATTGTTTGGGCCTTGGGTGATCCAACTTCACACTTCTTGGTCCTTTACGCACACAACTTGGATCTACACTTGATTTTTGGCTTGGTTTACATCGATTCTTCACAAATTCCCTACAAAACTCACCAAACTCCAAACCAAGCGTAATATGGGAAATTCGGGTATAAAATAATATAATCAAATCAAATATTCCCCAAGCTTCTCATCAAAACAACCAAGTTTTCACATATACAAGAAGTACTCATCAAACTCCCCCATGCTTAGTCCTTGCACGGGTGAAATTGTAGCATATATCAAGGTCGATCCCACAGGGACTTTGCTAGCTACACACCAAACTAGCTTCCTATGTGATTGCTAAATCAGTCGGGTTTTGAATGAGATCAATCTATAGCTAATTCTATTCACTAACAAATAGCAAATCTAACTAATATTGACACAAATCACAAGATCCAATCAATAGAAAAAAAAACGTTCAGGGGATAAAACCTAAGTAACTCTATGAATCAAATAAGTGGATTGAACATGTATGTCACCAATTTGGTACATTTTAGGGTCAATAATCGCATAAATTATTCCGTAGCGAGCTTTTGGCAATGAAACGGATTGCTTAGCAAAATCAATCACCTACTGTCGTGGTTATTTCAATTTTAACTAAGTTAAAGATCAAATTATCCAATGACCCCTAATTATAAAGTCTTCTATGTCTAGTTCACTTCATAACTAGTTTAATCCTAAGGGTTCCGATTATCGAATTTCTCCGTTCGGTACTTCATTCAACAATCTAATTCCATATTCTTGACGGCCAGTCAAAAACAATGACATACATAATCAAAGGATAAATGAAATGCATTCAAACTAGATAACAACTTGTTCAATCCAACAAAATTCAATCCATGAAAGCAACTAATTAGAGTTTATCCCCCGACTAAAATAAACTACTCACTACTCATGTTCAAAACACAAAACATATCAAAATCTATTCTAGAAAGCATGAAATCTAAAAGAAAGAGAAGTAGACCGAGATGGAAATCGTTCCTCGCTTGAATGATGATCGGTGGGGACTTTTGCTCCTCCACTTCAATGGATTTCTTGAGAATCGATCTTCAAACTCCAATAAACCCTCAATCTTCAACTAAGGATGAATGTGGATGGATGTGTGGAGGAAGGGATGGATGATGGTAGAGATGGAGATGGATGGTATGGAAGGATATGGATTAGGGTTAGGTTATGGAATGGAAGATGGTAGAATGATCATCGCCCTCAAAAACAGCCGAAAACAGCATAATATAGGCAAATTGCAACTCAAAACCGCCGGAAATGAAGAGACGCAGGCGACACGGACCGTGCCAGGGGTGACACGGACCGTGCCCCTGCTGACACGGACCGTGCCTCCTAGGCACTACCCGTGTCAGTGCACTGCTTCAATTTTTCTCATGTTCTGGTCATAGGCACTACCCGTGCCTCTCTAGCACCACCCGTGCCACTGCAGACTCGGGCCTAAGAGCTCTTCGGGCCATTGTTTGGGCCTTAGGTGATCCAACTTCACACTTCTTGGTCCTTTACGCACACAACTTGGATCTACACTTGATTTTTGGCTTGGTTTACATCGATTCTTCACAAATTCCCTACAAAACTCACCAAACTCCAAACCAAGCGTAATATGGGAAATTCGGGTATAAAATAGTATAATCAAATCAAATATTCCCCAAACTTCTCATCAAAACAACCAAGTTTTCATATATACAAGAAGTACTTATCAGTCAGTTGTGCTGAAACATAATTAGCCTCGACGTTGTCATCCAAGTCCAGTATAATCTACCAATCTTTAGCTAGTCTCATGATCCGCTCCTTGAGTGTGATACACTTCTGAACCGTGTCAGGTTCGGGTCGTTACTTGTCGGGGAATGGAAAGGCTCAGGTTTTACTCCATCGGCCCCAGGGGCCTCAGGATCATGCCGGGTCAACTCGAGACGAAGGACTACATGGTAAAAGGGTCCGGGAGTGGTCCCAAGTCAAGCCTAGTACAAGGGAAAGAGAAGGAAAGCAAGGCAGCTTGGGCAAGCATGGTTACGCTCGCTACCTTTCATGTCGCGCCCGTTACCCTCTATGCAAGGAGGTGTAACGCCCGCTACACTACGGTAGCACCCGCGACAACTTGTGGGAAAGTCGTTCTTGGATGGGCATCAACGAGAGACGCTGTCAGCGCCTTGACAATAGCTACCAGCGTCCATACCAGAGAGTTCAAGTCTTCACGTCACAATGAAACATTGTCGAAACCTGAAAAGTGCCGCGGTGCTCCGCGACAAAGATCTGTCGCACCCGCCGACACGCATCGCTTGCCATCGCGCTGCGTCGCTATGTTGCCAAGCGCCGTGTGCGCGACGCAGAATCGCGACGCCCGCGACGCTCCTCTTCCTAGGCGCTAACGCTTGCTACCGGCGTGTAGCGCTCGTGCCTTATTTCTGTGCGTGTTTTTGTTGCTTAAACGCTGTGTTTTGCTTTATTTTCCCCATTACTATATATACCCCTTCCTTGGCACCGTTTTAGGGAGTTTTTTGGCAGATTTTGAATGTAATGCTTTGGCATTGTAGGGTTTTTCCCAACTTCCTCAAAAATCTTGTTTACTTTATCCAAGTAATTTGGTGATGTTTTCAAGTCATCCTTTAGTGATTATTGCTTTATTTAGGGTTGTGGTACTCCTTGCCCAAGATCATATCCAAATCCTTTGACTGTTCAAGATTCTTGTTGATTACTAATTCTCCATCATAAACTCTAGCTAATCATCTCCCCTCCACGCATACGGTAACGCTCCACTTGGTATCAGAGCTTTGGTTTTTCATTAGCTTGAGTTTTGTTCATTGTTCTTGGTAGAATAGTATTCTATTGTTGGATTTCTTGCTTCTATTGGTGTTCCCCAACCCCTGTGTTATCCAAGAGTATTGGAATACATTGTATTGTGTTTGTATTTGGTGTATTTGAAGCATTTTGGAGCTTTGAGGAGAAGTCGAAAATTAGTGCTTGGAAGGTGTTCATAAAATGTCTAAGTGAGAAAAACACAAAGAACCCTTAGCAAAACACTAGCCAACTACAAAAGAATCCCCAAACTCCATAAAGTCATCCCAAACACATACCATCCCTTACCCTTCTCTCGATATGGACGAAGAAGTTAGCTCCAATCGTGAAGAACCAAGCCACCGGAGTAGCCCTCGAGCTAGAAGTCTGGAGAATCGGCTTTCTACCCTCGAGCGAACTATTGAGAACCTTGCGGTTCAAGTGAACAACATTGCTTTGAACCTCCAAGGTCCACCCCGACATGATCGTCGGAGGCGCGCCCAAAGCCCTATCCGTCCTCCTCCTACCTTTGAGTCAAGTGACGATGATAGAGGCTCCCCTCGACGTCGTCCTTGTCGGGAGATGCGTGCTAGGCCCCCTCATGACGACTTTCAAGATGTCAAGATCGACATTCCGGAGTTCAATGGTTCTAATGACCACGACAACTATCTTGAATGGGTCCAATGGATGGAACGGATCTTTAAAACCAAAGAGTACAACGACGAGAAAGCCTTCAAGATCGCCAGTTTGAGACTCACCAAAGCCACTTTACTTTGGTTTGAAAATGTTAAGGCGCAACGGGCTAGGGAAGGTCGATCAAGAATCACTTCGTGGGTACGGTTGAAGCAATTGATGAACCAACGCTTTTTTCCCAACACTTACAAACATGACGTCTTGAGGAAACTCTATGCCCTCACTCAAGGAAAAGGGTTTGTGAGCGATTATATTCAGGAGTTCGAACAACTCCTCATCAAAAGTGACCTTCGAGAACCCGATTAGCAAACAATGATGCGATTCTTGAACGGGTTGGATCCCTCTATTGCCAAGAAGATTGAGGTTCAACCTTATCACTCGTTGGATGAGTTGTGTAGTCTTGCTGTTAAGGTTGAGAGGCGAAGGAACGAGAAATCCACCTTCAAGCAATTGACTAAGCCCATCTTCTCGCCTTCTAACACACCTTCTCCCTACTTCGGTACTCTGAAGTCTAGCGAGATACCCAAGTGCACATCGGCACTTAGAATTGACAAAGGAAAGGGACTTGCTACGGCGACTCCAACGGAACCTCCTCGACGAATGGAAGGCCGGAAGTGCTTTAAATGACATGGGTATGGCCATTATCAAGCGGATTACCCAAACCGCCGGACCTTGACTCTCCAAGAAACCCATGAAATTCAGGATGAGCTTCGAAAGGCTCAAGAGGAGACCGAGGTGATTGTCAATGAGGAAGATGTGAGTGATGAAGAGGATGGCGCTCCCGTACCGCCCGTTCATGGAGGTACCCTTGTTTTGAGGAGAGCTTTGCATGTCCATGAAACTCCTCTCAACAAGGCCCAAATGGAAGTGTTGTTCCAAAGACAGTGCTTCGTCGATGGAAAAGTATGCACTCTTGTCATTGATGGAGGGAGTTGTACTAATGTCGCGTCCTCCTATATGGTCGAGAAGCTTGGCTTGCCATTACTACCTCACCCTCGACCTTACTCACTCCATCCATTGGCTCAACGATCACAATGGCATCAAGGTAAATAAGCAAGTCTTAGTTAATTTTTCTTTTGGTACTAACTATGATGATTCCCCTGTTTGTGATGTTGTTCCTATGAGTGCTTGTCACATTTTGTTGGGGCGTCCATGGCAATACGACAAGCAAACGGTGCACAATGGGTTGAAAAACACTTATACCTTCAACCATCAAGGCAAGAAGATCAAGCTACTTCTTATTTCTCCCCGAGAAATCAAATCTTCAAACCCCGGGTTGGGTAGTAGATGAGGAACCTTCTTTTGGTGAGCGAAACACGGGTTGAGTGCGCTCTTGGTGCGGACAAGCTACCTATTGCTTTGTCTTTACCTTGTAGCAAACCTAGTGAGATTGAGAGTTCCCAAGCACCACAAAATTCTCCTATTCCCTTCCTCATTCCCTCACCTCCACAAAACAAGCCTCCATTCACTTTCTTGCATTTGGACGATGGGTACATCGTGGGATTTGAAGCTTGTTGGATGTCTATCACGATGGTCCGTGGCGTTCGAGATGCTCGAAGTTCTATGGAGCCAATTGTAGAAGAGTGCCTCGGTTTTAACTCCCAAGAGTTGAGGGCAACTCTTTTTCAAGAGGGGGAGTATGAACCGTGTCAAGTTCGGATCGTCACTTGTCAGGGAACGGAGAGGCTCGGGTTTTACTCCATCGGCCCCAGGGGCCTCGGGATCGTGCCAAGTCAACTCGAGATGAAGGACTACATGGTAATAAGGTCCAGGAGTGGTCCCAAGTCAAGCCTAGTACAAGGGAAAGAGAAGGGAAGCAAGGCAGCTTGGGCAAGCATGGTTGCGCCCGCTACCTTTCATGTCGCGCCCGTTACCCTCTGTGCAAGGAGGTGTAACGCCCGCTACGCTACGGTAGCACCCGCGACAACTTGTGGGAAAGTCGTTCTTGGCTGGGCATCAACGAGAGACGCTGCCAACGCCTTGACAACCGCTGCCAGCATTCGTACTAGAGAGTTCAAGTCTTCACGTCGCAATGAAACGCTGTTAAAACCCAGAAAAGCGCTGCCAGCGCTCCCTCGTCGCACCCGCGACACGCACTACTCGGATGCCAGCTGCTGCTGCGTTGCTATTGTGTCGCTAAGCGTTACGCCCGCGACGGCAACAGTGACGCCCGCGACGTTCCTCTGCCCAGGCACTGGATTCTGCACCCGTCACCCTGTAACGCCCGCTACCGGCGTGTAGCGCCCGCGACGGGCTTATTCCTGCGCGTGTTTTTGTTGCTTAAACGCTGTGTTTTGCTTTATTTTCCCCATTACTATATATATCCCCTCCTTGGCACTGTTTAGTTTTTTGGCAGATTTTGAATGTAATGCTTTGGCATTGTAGGGTTTTTCCCAACTTCCTCAAAAATCTTATTTACTTTATCCAAGTAATTTGGTGGTTTTTTCAAGTCATTCCTTTAGTGATTATTGGTGGATTATCCTAGATAATCATGGTGGGGTGTTAGACCTAGGGTTGTGGTTCTCCTTGCCCAAGGTTATATCCAAATCCTTTGAGTGTTCAAGATTCTTGTTGATTATTAATTCTCCATCATCAACTCAAGCTAATCACCAATCTCTATTAGAGAGGCTAAACCTAAAGTAAAAGCTAAAGTAAAGATGCAGAAAAAGACAAGCAAAAGGTGGAATAAAAGATGTCTAATAATCTTGGAAAAAGAGCTATACATACTAGTGTTACAAAACTGGCCCAAACATGTCGTTTAAGCCCATTAATTAGCGTATATTAGGGGGGTCATGGGCGTGACCTCAGACATCACGGCGGTCACGGCCGTGACCCTGGAGAAATCCTGGATTCTTCATTGTTTTCCCGCAAACCTCACGGGCGTGATCCAGGTTGGTTATGACCATGAGATACCTCCTGGAAGTCTTGGCTCTAGGAGGTCACGGTCGTGACCAGGGGTGTCATGGCCGTGAGGTCTTCTCGTGTTGATTCCATGTTTTAGGGTGTCACGGTCGTCCACGTGTTGGTCACGACCGTGACCCCTCTTCTGCCTCCAAGTTCTTACCGTCCCTCTTTGGCCACTAAGGATCACTGGAGTCACGGGCGTGAGGTGGGTGGTCACGGTCGTGACCCTGCTGCTGAAGGGTCTTTCCTTGGTTTTCTTCTTCTAATACTGGGATCGAGGCTTGGTTATTCTTCTCCAAGGTCGGGTTTCTTCGGGAAGACAAGACTCCTATACTTTTAGGCCCAATAAGCCTCGTTTAGCGCACTTTTTCTCCACGAGTGTCTAAAGCTCTAAGAATCTGCAAAAGAAAGAAAAAGAAGTAAAAACACTAATAAACAATTAAGGAAATGAGTAAAAACCTAAGGTAAAAATAACGTATTTAGGCTCAAAACCGAGCCTAAACAGCTATGGATCCGGAGTATGAGGATGTCTTTGAAGAGTTAATTTCATTTCAATTGAAAGATGAATTACCCAAGTCAGAGTTGGAGCGTCTTGAGCATGTGGATCATCCTAGAAAAGTTATTTGGCTGCTCATGATTTCAAAGACAGGGGTATTCTTATTTTTAAGGCTCATGATTTTCTAGTAGCTCTATCCATGTATGAAAGGGTTATGCAATTCTTGTGTATGGGTATACCCATTTGCAATCAAGAATGCAGTTAATATCTGAATTGGTGGTTAATCTCAATTCTAATATGAGAGCTTGTTGGTTGAAGTTTGAACAATATGATCTCGCGCAAATGTATTGTGATCTAGCTATAAAATTTGATGGCTATAATATTAAAGTGCGGTATAGGAGAACTTTGTTTTTCTTGCATAGAGGGATGGTAAAAAAAAATGCTAAGGTCGATTTGGAGATAACCTTAAATTTGAATCAAAGAACAAAATTGCCTTAAAGGAGTTGGGGAAGTTCAAGGATGAACATGGACCTTCTAAGGATATATTTCGGGATAGTCGGATTGTTGAAGGTAGTACTAGGGTTTTTGATCCCCCTTGGAATCATAACAGTCCTAAGGGAGGCGATCTATGCTAGTCTAAGACTCCTATGTCAAGGCAATGTGATGTATGGTTTATGAATTCAATCAATCACGTTCAAGTGAGTAGATAATTCCTATAAAAGATGTTTTTTTTTGAAAGTGGCAAAGATGTCAAATAGAGTTGATGGACAAGAACGTTCTAAGATTAAGCATGTGGGAGCTGGTAACAAAGATCAACAAGACAATTCCATTTTAGCATCAAGGAACGCAATGTCAAAGGATGCTGGATTAAATATCTCAAGTGGCAGTGAAACCAAAGTTAGGGATACATGTTAATTGGGATCAAATGAAATGCATGCTGACAATTCTAGTTGTTTAACATCTTGCAACAAAGGAAAGGTGGAGGAAAACTTTGAGTTAATAGTGGGAAGAGGTTCCACTTATTATGAGGAAATGAATTATGTTGATATAGATGAAGGGGCTTCTGAGACAAAATGTGATTACTTTTTCATGTTCAAGCAAATTGATGGTGCGCCTTAGAATTCCTATAGAGGTATATCGACAGATTGTGGAGGGAGTTTCAACGTCCATATCTACGAAAGTGCCATTGAACGGTAAGCGTGCCAGTAAATTGGATAATATATCATGTATAAGCATGGTTAGTTCACAAGAGCTAGTGCATAAAATGATGAAGTATAAGCATGGAAATGGAGACGATGACATAGTAAGTACGAGCTTGCATTCGCAATGTGATATTGACAACAAGGTTAATTATCCAAGCCCCATGTGGTTCATATTTATTCCCCCAGGGCTCTTCTCTATTCTTTGAAGAACAAAAGGCTTTATAAAGATGGTCACCCTTCTTCAAGCTAGAGCACGTTTACAGAAAAAATCACAAAGACACATGTAATGAGTAAGCATTGTTCCCATGGATTTGGTACTTCTAAGATTGAACAATTTCGTAGGAATCAGATGGTTGCACACTTTGAGGCGAATAGAAAACTGGAGCATATGGGAGTACCTCCGTTTAAGAAGCATTGTCATGGGAAGATGTTTGTTGTTAGATTGGGGTCCGAATGTACTATGAATTTTGTAGTGTTTTTAATTGTGCTGGCGAAAATCTGGCTAGTGAGTAAGGAGATTGTTCTGTTTTCTCCTCACTCCTAGCTTGACTTTTGTAAACTTATCTTTGTGTGTTGCTTTGTTGGCTCTTTTGGTAAGAAAAAAATGCAATGGACTATAGAGCCCTTAGCACTGCACGAGTATCTCTGCTAGTAAGGGTGTGTTCTTTTTTTAAGATACATTTACATGAGATAAATTTTGATAAATATTGATTGACAGAGAATTCAAAATGTGTCATATTTTGAAAATTTTACATGATATATTGTTGATTCTGAATTGTGTTGACCGCAAGCGCACGATGCCCACTTGTAGTGTAGTCCGGCAAATACGGGTCGATCCCACGAAGACGGTAGTATTAAATATCAACCAACAAAAATTAGCAAACTACTAAATAGTTTATGATCAAGACACAAGTAAAATAAAATATATATATATACAAAAAAATAAAAAGAAGAAAAAAGAAAATAGACGTCATTCAATATATACTGTAAAAAATTAATATAAACAACCCCTTTTATTTAAGACCTAATTAATTAGGTCTAATGAATCCTACGTAATTAACAAAACAAAATAAAATAGGGAGGTAAAAAGAACTGACAAAGAAAAGAAAAGAAAGATAGAAATGGGGAGACCTAGGAAGTGTACTCCTCTGACACCCCAAAGTAGTTGTCCCACCTTTAGTTTGAAAAAGTTAGAAAGCAAATAAAATAAACTAAAAATTGAAAATGTCAAATACTAAAGTGAAGAAAGAGGTCAGAATACATAATGGTATAAAATGGTAGGAAAAAGATATGAAAACAGAGCATGAGCAGAAGAAAAGAAACAGGGGTTCTCCACCGGAATTACAAGCGAAAAGAAGAATTTACGAACGAATAACAACAGAAAAAAATGAAAAATAGAACATGCTCTTACTGAAATGCAAAAACAGAGAACTACAACTTTGAGGAAGATGCAACAGAAGGTTAGAATCGAAAAGCTAAACAAAAAAAGAAAAAAACTGATTCTGAATTAGAAGATGAAAACTTGATATATTGACACTTGAATGGGAAAAATTACAACTTGAAACTAAAGCTCACAGAAAAGAAATCAAGGAATTGAGAAGGAAAAATTGAGTGCTGGATAAAATGGAAAGCTGAAAAATTACAATTGATGATGAACTTCCTATCCCTAACCATCTATTTATACATGAATTCAACCACAACTTAACTACCCATCTTCCAAAAAAATCCGGGTTGTTTCCGCTTCTTCCGGGTGGTTGACAGTTGCGCCGTAGTCCGCAAGGCAGCGATGACTCGGTCCTTTGCTAACTAATTTTGGCCGTTTGAAGTTCTGTTATGGCGGTGGATACTTGGGAGATACGGCAACTGTTGAAATCGGCAGAGAAAAATGGCAGAAGAAAAGGGGTGGTTGATGGAGTTGATGATATGATGAACGGTGATGGAGATGATTTGATGATGAAGTGATAAAGGATGATGAAGATAGTAAAGAAGAGGGGCGTGGCACGTGAATGTCTATTTGCCCCCTCCCTTTTTATTTTTTTTTTCTTTTCAACCCAATTTAAATCTTGGTCGGTCAATGTCTGTACAAATTAAGCCCCAAACTCCCTTTTTAGTCCATTTTCTTCAACTTTTATCATCAACCTGCAAAATTTAAATAAACTACGTAAAAATTCTAACTTAATATCTCTTTTGAGCTAAATTAAATATAAAAGTGCGGACAAAATATTGTAATTTTTTGCCTGAACAAACACTCTACACTTAAATTTTGTTCATCCTCGAGTAAAAAGTTAGAAAAATAAAATAAGGCAAAAAATTCTAACTCACTTTCGTAGAAATCACGGTTGCATTTAGCGTATGCAACAAGCCCTTTTAAATCCCTAGGTTCCCCCTAGTGGATGAATAGGTCTCGTGAGGGTTTGCAGAAGATATACCCACAAAATTTTTTTTTTTAAAAAAAATAAAAACAAAAGAAATAAAATAAAATAAAAGACTAAGAAAAATAGAGGGGGAAAAAAACGAAAGGAAAATATACACAGTTTAATCAACAATATTACCCAAGAAACCCAATTGTTAGCATGCATATAGACAAAATGTACAAGTCAAGACAACGGTCTCATTGCTTACATCCACACATCAATTATCACCCGATCATTATGTAGATTAAGTGTTGACCAGTAGAACCTCACTTTAGGATTAGTGAACATTCACACTCATGTGTTTAAATATTGTAGAGGTTCTCTCTAATTCTCTTCCATGAGTACAATCTACCATAAGCTTGGTCATACTCTCAATTCTCCACCATTAGTAGGCTAAAATGCAATTATCATCAAGAGGACTTTTAAGGGTTGTAATGGAGGCTTGGGTTAAAGGTGAGGGACGGAAATCATTTAGGAATGTGGAACTAAAAGCCAAGATGCTAATGGAGCACAACTTATTTCTCCAACCATGCCTCGAACTTCCATAAACACCCTTCAAGCTACCATGTATCAATGAATTTCAGCGCCTTTGGATGAGCTTAAATTTGAAGTCCCTTCATGCCACTCTTTTATTCTCAACTTTTCTCTCTCACTTTTTTTTTTTGATATGAAACTGAGAATGGTATGGGGAAAAAGATATCACAACTCAAACCAAAATATTATCACCAACACTTTGAATTAAACAACGAGACAAAAAGATCACCACATATATTTTCCCATATATCATCATACCTTTCCAACAAAGTTGCTCCAATAGACTTGGCTTAGGGATATGGAATGTGTTTTGGCCAATGGCTTTAATACATAGGTGCAACAATTATTGGGTTAAAGACTCATTAGGGCTATAAAAAGGGATTACAAATGTCACGAGGTGGCTTTTTGGCTCATGTAGTTTAGAAACAAAGAATGCCTCTATCATGTTACAAATGCAAATGCCATATATGGTCTCGAAGAGAGACTGACCAAGTTCTAGAGATATGTTACCATGGAAGAGTCACACTAAAAAATGAACAAAGAGACTAACATGTATGTATTAGTCATATATATATGCTGGAAGTCTCACGGGTTCATCTACCACAGTCAAACACTCGCTCTAATATGAGGGGTTAAAGATTAAATATGAGATTTCACAATTTAACCAATGTCTTTCATATACATTTTATTTATATACACGCTAACAAATTAGACACAAGGGGTCAAAAGTCAATCAAATTAGTATATAACCTCCCAAAAAACTTTTTTTTTTAGGGGGGGGAACAAAAAGGAAAAAGGAAAAAGGAAAAAGGAAAAAGGAAAAAGGAGAGGGAAAAGAAATCAAGATGAAATTCACTCACCCCTACTCTACACTTAAATTTTGCAATGTCCTCATTGCATAAAAAGCATAAGAATGGGCACAAGGAAATAAAATAAAATAAAGAAAATAAATAAAAATTAACTAAGGAGAAAATGAAGATAAAAAACAAATAAAAATAAAGAAATAAATAAAGTTATGTACGAAGGAACAATAGTACCGGGTTGAATGCTGGGTGCATCCAAGCAGTCATCTTCATGTTATCAGTCTCCATACTGTGGTTTGTAGAGCATCAGCCACTCTACTTCTCTTTCCTCAACAGGTAACTCCAAAAATGGCTTCAACCTTTGACCATTGACTTTGAACTGTGAATATGTTGTCGGGTCCTGTATTTTTATAGCACCATGGGGGAAAACATGAGAAACAATATAAGGACCTGTCCAACGAGATCTCAACTTACCTGGAAAAAGGTGTAGCTTGGAGTCATACAACAGCACCTTCTAGCCTGGAAAAAACTCCTTTCTTCGGATGTGCCTGTCATGAAACAATTTAGCTCTCTCTTTATGAATTCTAGAGTTCTCATAGGCCTCCAGCCTTATTTCTTCCAACTCACTTAACTGCAATTTCCTCTCTATCTCAACTGCCTCTTGATAAGTGCATTATTTGCACTTATTTTTAGGTATTTTAGAAGCATAATCATGGTGATTTTTGGCTAAAAAGGTGTTTAATCTTCCCCAATTCTCTATTTACACTTGGTCTTTGCATTTTTGGCATTGATTTTCAGGTTTAGGGCCAAAAAGGTGATTTTTGGAGCAAATTTGGTAAGGCCAAGGGTACCACGGGCATCAACTACTGTTGATAAGACCGTGGTAAAAATTTCAAGAAGAAAAGCAATGAGAGCCAACCTCGACCTCGGGTGCGTGGTGACGAGCCGTTTGAGTTATTTTCTTGTGCTTGCTTTAATCTGGATTTCAGACCCTGTTGTTAGGTGAGTAAAACCCTAGAAGTCTTCATCCATCGAATTACCTCGAGTTAATCCTTTCTAGTCCACTTTAGTTTTAGTTAGTTCATTAGAAGTCATAAACAATTCATCAACCCGATTGGCTTAGCAATCAAGTAGAGGATAGTTCAGCGAGTTACTAGACCAAGTCCTGTGGATCGACCTTGACATTGCTACAATAGTACCCGTGCGCTTGCGTCCTGAAGTTTTGGCGCCGTTGCCGGGGACTTTGTCCCTAGTAGCCATTAAGCGAAGACTCTTAGATTGACTAAGCTGTTTTTTTTTTTTTATTTTATTTTCTTTCTTTTTCTTTCCTTTACTTGTGATTGATTGTGTTTCATTTCTTGTTTTGCTAGGTACTCTTGGTGTATGCAAAAATCTCCGGAATTTGAGTTCGATCCCGAGATTGAACGCACTTTCCATTCTCGGAGAAAGAGGCTGCGAACAGAGAAAGCTAGCAAGAAGCAAGAAGAGGAGTCTGCCTAGCGGTGTGTGTGATGAGCATGTTGTTGTTGATGTGCATGATGATGATGTTGCTGAGAATGTAGTTGATGTTGAGAATGTTGTGAATGATGTGAATGCTGATGTGAGTAATGATGTGCATGAAGAGGTAAATGTGCCTCCTAAAGAACCTGTGATTGATGTTGATGTGCAAGTTGAGAAAGAAGTTTCTAAGGATGCAACAAGAGTTCCCCAAAGAGTCTACACTCCACCCTTGCCTTTCCCTCAAAGATTGGCTAAGGCTAAAAGTGATAAGCAATTCGGGAAGTTCTTGGAGGTCCTCAAGAAACTTCATATTAACATTCCATTCACCGATGCCCTGTCTCAAATGCCTTCCTATGCTAAATTTTTGAAAGAAATTTTGACAAACAAGAGGAAGTTGGAAGAGCACGAGACAGTGGCATTGACGATGTAGTGTCGTGCTCCAAAATAAGCTTCCCCGGCTTAAGGATCCCTAGCTTCACCATTCCTTGTGAAGTTGGAAAGATTTCCATGGTATGCATTATGTGATCTTAGTTCTAGTGTGAGTCTTATGCCTCTCTTTGTCCCAAAAGCTTGGTATGGGTGAACTAAAGCCCACTACCATTTCCCTCAGGTTGGCCGATCGATCGGTCAAGTTTCCATAGGAATTTTGGAGGATGTCCTATTAAGTTGGGTAGCTTCTTTGTTCCTGTTGACTTTGTTATCCTAGAGATGGAGGAAGACACCTGTACCCCATTATTCTTGGTAGACCTTTCATGGCTACTACGGGTGTTGCATTGATGTGAAAAATGGTAGGATGTCCTTTAGTATAGGAGGTGAGAAAGCTGAGTTTAATTTGTTTGAAGCTGCTAAATTCCCTGCATTTTCTGATGATTGCTTTAGAGTGGATATCATTGATTCCATTCTTAGGGAAGATAGCACTAACATTCGTTCTCACGATCCTCTTGAGCTTTGTTTGTTGTCTAATAGTAAAACCCAGGATCACGATCCCGAGGTTGCCTATTGTGTGAAGCTCTTGCAGGCATCCCCAGAAGTTCCACCAACGCTGGAAACGGTGGAGGCACTAGAGGTTGAAAGCAAAAGCGAGCAAGCTTCGAGCGAGAAGGAAGCACCAAAGGTAGAACTGAAACCTCTCCCTTCTTCCCTAAGGTATGAATTTCTTGGCCCCGATTCCTCTTATCCTGTGATTGTGAATGCAAACTTGAATGATGCTGAGATTGATTCATTGTTGAGAGTCCTTAGGTCGCATCGTAAGGCCATTGGCTATACCATAGATGACCTTAAAGGAATTAGTCCCTCATTTTGCATGCATAGGATTTTGATGGAAGATGATTATAAACCCACCATTCAAAGTCAAAGAAGGTTAAACCCTAACATGAAAGAGGTGGTGAAAAAAGAGGTCTTGAAATTACTTGATGCTGGGATTATCTACCCTATTTCTGATAGTGAGTGGGTGAGCCCGGTGCATGTTGTGCCTAAGAAAGGGGGGATGACTGTGGTGAAAAATGAGAATAATGAGCTGATTCCTACCAGGACTGTTACGGGGTGGAGGATGTGTATTGATTACCGCAAGTTGAATGATGCCACCCGTAAAGACCATTTCCCTCTCCCCTTCATTGACCAAATGCTTGAAAGACTGGCGAATAATTCATTCTTTTGTTATCTAGATGGGTATTCCGGGTTTTTCCAAATCCCTATCCACCCTAGTGATCAGGAAAAGACCACCTTTACATGTCCTTACGGTACATTTGCCTATAGGAGAATGCCATTTGGGTTGTGTAATGCACCCGCTACTTTTCAACGATGCATGATGGCTATTTTCTCTGATTTTATTGAGGACATTATGGAGGTGTTTATGGATGATTTTTCAGTCTATGGAAATTCTTTTGATCATTGTTTAAGAAATCTTGCTAAAGTGTTGTCTCGATGTGAAGAAGTGAATTTGGTTTTGAATTGGGAGAAGTGCCATTTCATGGTACAAGAGGGTGTAGTCCTTGGTCATGTTATGTCAAGTAAAGGCATTGAGGTTGACAAAGCAAAGGTTGAGGTGGTTGAAAAATTACCACCTCCAACTTCTGTTAAGGGTGTTAGGAGTTTTCTTGGAAACGTTGGTTTCTACCGACGGTTCATAAAAGATTTTTCGAAAATTGCTAGACCTCTCACCCGATTGCTTGTCAAAGATGTGCCTTTTGAATTTGATTATGTTTGCTTGAGTGCTTTCAACAGGTTGAAAGAAGCTTTGATTACTACACCTATTATGCAAGCCCCGGATTGGAGTCTACCGTTTGAAGTGATGTGTGATGCGAGTGATTACGTATTGGGGGCTGTTTTAGGGCAAAGAAGAGATGGCAAGCCTTTCGCCATCTATTATGCGAGTCGAACTCTGGATGAGGCTCAAGTCAACTACGCCACCACGGAGAAGGAGTTCTTGGCGGTCGTTTTCGCCTTGGAGAAGTTTCGACCATACTTGATCAACTCCAAGGTGATTGTGTTCACCGATCATGCCGCCATTAGACACCTCATGAAGAAGTCGGACTCTAAACCTCGGCTCATTCGTTGGGTGTTATTACTCCAAGAGTTCGATTTAGAAATTCGGGACAAGCCCGGATTGCAAAACGTGGTGGCCGATCATCTCTCTCGATTGGAGGATGTTCCGAAGGAGAAGCTCCCTATTGATGATTCTTTTCCGGAAGAGAAGCTCATGGCCGTGTGTACCCCATTCATTCCATGGTATGCCGACTACGTCAATTATCTTGTGTGTGGAGTGTTGCCACCGGACTTATCATATCAACAAAAGAAGAGGTTCCTATTCGAGGTGAAGAGCTTTGTTTGGGAAGAACCACTTCTTTTCAAGCTATGTGCCGATGGGGTTTACCGGAGATGCATTCCGGAGGAAGAAGTTCAAGGGGTGCTACATCATTGCCATTCCACGACCTATGGTGGACATTTATTCTTCCGATAAACCAAGGTCTTGTAAGGCTTCTATTGGCCGACCCTCACCAAGGATGCAAGGGAGTATGTGCTAGCATGTGATCGTTGTCAACGGATGGGTAACATTTCCAAGAGGCACGAGATGCCCCAAAGCGGAATTCTTGAGGTTGAGCTCTTCGACGTGTGGGGGATAGACTTTATGGGTCCTTTCCCTCCATCTCACAAGAACCTCTACATCCTTGTTGCTGTGGATTACGTATCCAAATGGGTGGAGGCGATTGCATCTCCGACGAATGACTCGAGGGTCGTCATCAAATTCCTCAAGAAGAACATTTTCGCTCGATTTGGCACTCCTAGAGCCTTATTGAGCGATAACGGCACCCATTTTCGTAACCGGCCGCTAGAAACTCTCCTGAAGAAGTGCAGGGTGTTCCATAGGTGGCAACACCTTACCATCCTCAAACAAGCGGGCAAGTAGAGCTTTCGAATAGGGAGTTGAAGAGCATTCTCGAGAAGACGGTTGACCGATCTCGAAAGGATTGGTCATTGAAGCTTCACGACGCCTTGTGGGCGTCATCGCGGCGTCAAAACTCCCTCCAACACTCCATTCCGGTTGGTGTATGGGAAGCCATGTCATTTGCCCGTGGAGTTGGAACATCGAGCATTTTGGGCAGAACTCAATTTTGATGCAAAGGCAACCGTGAGAAGCGAATGCTTCAATTGCAAGAATTGGAGGAATTGAGGTTGCAAGCTTATGAGAGTTCGAGGATCTACAAGGAAAGGACCAAGAAGTGGCATGACAAGTTCATCTTGCCAAAGAGGTTTAAGGCAGGAGACATGGTCCTTTTGTTTAACTCGATATTGATATTTTTTCAGTTAATGCTGAAATCGCGGTGGTCCGGGCCATTCCAAGTTATGAAAGCATATCCCCATGGAGCTGTTGAAGTTTGGAGTGAGTCTACCGGCACATTCAAGGTCAACCGGCAGCGACTTAAGCCTTACATCACAGGCCAAATTGAGGAGAAGGCCGCATGTTATGTCCTCGCCAATCCCGTATGACTTGAGGTATGTATCGTCTAGCTTAAGACGTTAAATTAGCGCTTCTTGGGAGGCAACCCAAGCCTTTTAATTCCTTTTCTTTCCCTTTCATTTTTTTTTTCGTCTTTGATAGGAGTTTATCTTTCTTTCTTTTCTTTTTCCTTCCCCTTTCCTAGTTTTTTCTTATTTTCCGTAGTTCATTTCATTTTCGTTTTGTTTCTTTTCTTTGATTTTTCTCTTGTTTTAACCTTGTTTCTCTTTTGTATAGTGTGAATTTTTGTGAGTATTTGTGAGTAAAAAAAAAAGAGAGAGAGTTTGAGGGAGTGTAGAAGTGAGATTGAGCAAGGAAATTAGCATGGAGGAGTTGGTTTCTAGGGTGTTTTGATGGTTTAATGAGTGAAAAATGTTTGAGTTAGAAAGCATGAAGAAACATGGGAGTTTGAGGGAGTTTTGCAAGAAAAGAATTGAGAAAAACTGAGTGAAAAGATAGAAAAAAATTGAATTTTGCAAGAAGGCATTTCAAAACCATTTCATACTGAAGTTCCAGGGCCAACCTCGATGCAGAGGTTAGCCTCGAGGCAAGTGGTAGTGTCAATCCATCCCCACAATTTCCTCCCAAAATTCCAATTTCGAGCCAACCTTGGCCTGCCCGAGGTTCTGACCTCGGACCGTGGTGGCTGGAAATTTGTTTAACCTGAAAAAAAAATAAAAAAATAAAAAAAAATAAAAAATTTCGCAAAACTCCCAGAAACCAGCGCCAACCACGGGCTACCCGAGGTTCTGACCTCAGACCGTGGTGGTGGAATTCGCTAAAAAAACTTTTTCTGCGAAACCCCAATGAACCAGCGCCAACCACGGTGCCGTGGTGGCGACCACGGACCGTGGCGGGTGTCTCTGCAGGTTTCGCTCGTTTTTTCCCCCTTTTCTCACTCAATTCATTCATTCTTCCTCCTTCTTTCACCTATTTTCGAACCCTAGCTCCCACTCTAACAACTCCATCCTTCTTCTTCTTCATTCTTCACAAACCCTAAACCTTATTTCCATCCTCAATCCATTCTTCTTCTTCTTCTTCTTTCTCACCAAATTCAAATCCTCACCCTAAACCCTAACTCCTTCTTCTTCATTCCTCACCAATCTTCATCCCTCACAAATTCGAACCCCACCACTACATTCACCTTTACCCTTCACTCTCATCTTCCCACAAATCACCATTGTTGGAGCTTCAAGTTGCAAATGGCACCCAAAAAGAGAAGAACTGATGCTGCAGGGACCTCCAACGAACCAAATCCGAGGGAGCTTCGTGCTCAACGAGCGGCAAACCGCGCTGCTATGGAGCAAGGTAATGATCCTATCCCTTTTCAGTTCAATAGCCCAATACAAACTGCTAATTACTTGCGTTTGAGATCCCGTGGTTTTGTCGCTACTCGTTATGTTGATGATACTTTGTTACAATCCATGGGTGTTTTGGATGACATTAAATGGTTGTTTGCTAGAGGGGGGATGGGTGATTACCTAGACATCAAAGAACCTTCCTATTCGGACTTGACTTTGGAGTTTTTGAGTACCCTATACACTGAGGTTCAAAATGGGCGTAATTGCCAAGTGGGGGTCATTAGGTTCCGTTTGCGTGACCAAGACTATCAATTGAATTTGAGTACCTTTAATAGCATTTTCCACCTCCCACGTCCCCTTGATGTTAGTGAGCGTCGTGTGCCTCCAAGGTATGACCCGGATTCTTTCTGGGAAATGATCACCGGGGAGCAAAATTTCGACTCTAGTCGGTCTAAGGCGACCGAAATTAGAAACCCCGTGATTAGGATAGCTCAACGCATCTTCGCGACGAGCTTTTTCACTAGGGATGATAGCATGAATATGCCTCGGGTAGCGGAGTTATTTTTCATGAAGAATATGTATGAGGG
This sequence comes from Portulaca oleracea, assembly GCA_029582165.1. Lineage (NCBI taxonomy): Eukaryota > Viridiplantae > Streptophyta > Magnoliopsida > Caryophyllales > Portulacaceae > Portulaca > Portulaca oleracea. Next base: position 37,750,854 of record CM055874.1, read on the forward strand.
TAGGCAGATGGACCCCGGCTCTTTCTTAATTACGCATCTTCAAGAGATAGCTAATAGGAAAAAGGGTAAGATCACCTGCGGGGGAATTGTCACGAGGATTGCAAAATCTCTCGGAGTCATGCCAAATGAGGAGTTTAGGATCCCCGGGTCTGAGAGGCTTGACCATAGCGCTTTGACCACCATGCTCTTCATTGTTTCTAGGGGTGGTAACATTTCTTTGGAGGTACCCAAATCGGCTCATGCGATTGCCCAATGTGGCCCGAACGACTATCCAAAATCGGGCCAACTTCTCCTTCCTACCGGGAGGGGATGGAGACCCGGTTCCCCTAGATCTTATCGCGTATGATCCTGAGTCCGACCATGACGAACCCCAACCCCCTCACTCACCTGGCCCTTCCTCCTCCCACGCTTTCAACATGGACGACGTTTCGACTGCACTTCGTGAGATCCGCGACGAGCAAACCTCCCTTAGGGGGTATGTCCAATCGGAGCACATTGAGCTTCGGGGCATGATTGCGTCGCAAAACCAACATTTGACTAGTATGAGTGAGTGTTTATCCGTGATGCGTGGTTGGTTTGAGAGCCATGGAGCTCAGATCCCTTATCCTTACCCTCCGCCCCCTCCTGATGCGTGATGTTTGCTCATTAACTTTTCCTTCCCCCTATGATTGTTTGCTTCTTTTTAGCATTGAGGACAATGCTGTGTCCTAGCATGGAGGGGTTGGTTAGTTTTATGTGACTTGGTTGCCTTGTTGACTTGGTTGCTATGTTTCGATGATTGGTGATAATTTTTGGGAGAATGACTTGTGTATATGCATTTATACATATTTTTGCATCATGCATATAGCTTGCATAGCATTTAGCATATAGTGGTGTTTCATTAGTCTAGGTGTGTCCTTTCTTTCTTTTATTTTTCTTGTTTTTCTTCATAGGTAACAACTTAAGCTTGTAGTTTGCATTTAGTTTAATTGCATTTAGTTCATCTAGTTAAAAATAGAAAAAAAAAGAAAAAAAGAGAAAAGCCAAAAAAAAATTAGAAAAATCAAGCAAAAAGAAAAAAAGTGTTAGAATAGCCTTAGGATTAGGTTAGGTAAGCCTCCGGTGATGATTGTAAGCCAGCTAGTATTTCTTGTAGCTTTGCGTAGCCCGTAAGTGATTCAAAGATTTGAAAAGAAATTTCGAAAACATCTTGATTTGGGGTTACATCTTGATAGTGAAGATTTATTGCACTTCTTAACCCTTTGATGTGAGCTTAGCATTTGTATGTTTATGTTCTTTGATTGGTTGTTGAGCACAAACCCGTGAGACCACTAAGCCAAAATGACTAATCATTTTCATTAGTCTCATATTTCCATGTGTGACTCAACCTTGGTTGTGATCTCTAGAACTTGCTTTTCATCTCTTTGAAACTGTACTTTGCATCATGCATTGACAACATGATTGAGGCATTCATTCGCACTTATTGTAGCTACAATACCAAATAGCCACCCTATTCATGTAATTCTCCGCCTTCAACCCTTCTTCTAGCCTTTGATTACTCCGTTTTCTTGGAATAACCTGAAATTATAAGCCTTGGCCAATTACATATCTTCCTACCTTAAGCCATTGCTTGGAATATATTGAGTGTGGTTGATGGGGTTAATTGTGAATACATTCGCAAAACAGTGTCTTGGGAAAGTAATGAATAGGAAGTGTTGGGATTTTTCTCACTTATGTAGCATCAATGTAGTGGCTATGTTAGCAAAACCCGCCAAGTTTTGTAATTAATTTTGTATATGATTTTCACGTGCCAATCACTTGCTTCGAAAAAAAAAAGATAGAGAACATTTCAATAGCAATTAGAAAATAAAAAAAAGAAAAAAAAAGAGAAAAAAAGGAGCACAAGTGTGATGGCAAGTGAGGAGTTTAGTAATGAGGCGGTTTCTAATAAATGTTTCGGGATTGTTGTGATTGTTTATGGGCGAGTAAGGTTCAATGACATTGAATGAGGTTGGAAAAGTATAACTCCAAGCTTGGCTTCGAGCTCCACTTATCCAAATATTTTCCGTCCCTTACCCCTAACCTTATCCTCAAGTATTTCTTTCAAAGACCTCTTAATTGTCATTTGCATTTTGCATATAGCGGTAGAGAATTGAGATGATCATCAAGCATATGGTAGATTATTTCCTAGGCTAGAGTATTGAGAGAACCAAACATTGACTTCATTTTGAAAACACATGAGGGGAGTCCTTCCACATTCCCAAAAGTGAGGATTGCTCTCAACCGTTTTAGTTTCATACTCATACATGTGTTCTCTCGCTAATTCGGTGACGGAAGGGTGACTAATTTGATCTTAATGGTGTGATTCCCCTAAATCCTTTTCGAAAATCTCCCTCTATCTTGTGCTAAAATGTTTTAAATCGCTTTAGGGTTGTGTTTTTGGACAAAGTTGCTTGAGAGTTCGCTAATGCTTACTGAGGGGCTTGTACATAGGATGTTCGAGTCTTTCTTTTCTTTTTCTTCTTTGAGTCCGTTTTTCCTAGTTTTGAGTCTAGTACTTGCTTGGGGACAAGCAAGGTTTTAGCATGGAGGGTTGATAAGTGCATTATTTGCACTTATTTTTAGGTATTTTAGAAGCATAATCATGGTGATTTTTGGCTAAAAGGTGTTTAATCTTCCCAATTCTCTATTTACACTCGGTCTTTGCGTTTTTGGCATTGATTTTCAGTTTAGGGCCAAAAAGGTGATTTTTGGAGCAAATTTGGTAAGGCCAAGGGTACCACGGGCATCAACTACCGTTGATAAGACCGTGGTAAAAATTTCAAAGAACGAGAAACAATGAGACAGCGCCAACCTGGCCGCTCAGTGGTAGCCACGGACCGTGGTCGAGCTGTTTTCACATGCAGCTTATTTTTGCGGAAATAACCGGGAAAAGAAGGGGAACGCGTTATCACCGATTACGGCGTAAAAGATAGATTTTTAGAGAGGAATTCTTCACCAAAAACACCTTCATTCATCAAGAATCAATTCGAAAGCATTGAAGATTTGGAATTCGAGGAGGAGCACGCAACACTCTTGTGAAGTTCTTGAGAAAATCCTACGAATTTCTCCCTAGTGTTTGCTTTACTCTTCTCACTTTCTCTTCCTTAATTCTAGAATTGATTACCATGTTTAGAACGTATTTCTTGTTTTCAATGAATACTTGTGAGTAGATTTTGTTCTTTCTAGGGTTTTATGAACAATCAATATGGAGTTTGATTAGAAATGTTTTAGGTTTGTACTTGAATTCTCAATTGAATCAATAGAAGGTTGCATTTTTCTTGCTTACGAATGTTCTTAAGGCCTTGGATGTTTGTAATTCAGAAATTAACCTAAGAAGTACCGAAAGGTGAATTAGGGGAATTTGACCACCAACCCTTCTACCTAGGCCTACGAAAGTTGAAAAAGGAGTAGTAGACTAGGGAATCATTAGGTAACCCGACCTTGCTTAGACCTTCAATTCTGTTTAACCTGAAAAGCAGACGAAAGTTGTTGATTAGGTTAGTCAGGATAATTCTATTTAGCATCGAAAGGGCGATAGAATTTTGAGGTTATCGATTCTTGATTCGTTTGAGTTATTTTCTTGTGCTTGCTTTAATCTGGCTTTCAGACCCTGTTGTTAGGTGAGTAAAACCCTAGAAGTCTTCATCCATCGAATTACCTCGAGTTAATCCTTTCTAGTCCACTTTAGTTTTAGTTAGTTCATTAGAAGTCATAAACAATTCATCAACCCGATTGGCTTAGCAATCAAGTAGAGGGATAGTTCACTGAGTTACTAGACCAAGTCCCTGTGGGATCGACCTTGACATTGCTACAATAGTACCCGTGCGCTTGCGGCCCTGTCACCTCTAAGTCAAGGTTCAAAGTCTTTAGTGCCCACATAGCCTTATGCTCAAGCTCTACAGGAAGATGACATGACTTACCATAGACAACTCTAAAAGGAGACATACCTAAAGGAGTCTTAAAGGCAGTCCTGTAAGCTCAAAGAGCATCAACAAGCTTGTCTGACCAATCTTTTCGGTTTCTATTCAAAGTTTTCTCCAAAATCTGTTTGATCTGTCTGTTAGAAACTCTACCTGGCCACTGGTTTGGGGGTGATAAGGGGTTGCTAAGCGATGTACGATCGAGTACTTTTTCAACAACGCATCAAATGAGCGATTGTTAAAATGGGTACCTCGATCACTAATGATAACCCTAGGCATGCCATACCTCGCAAAAATGTTTTCCCTAAGGAACTTCAAAACTACTCTAGTCTCAGTCGACCTGGTTGGCACTGCCTCTATCCACTTAGACACATAATCCACAGCCAAAAGAATATACTCATTCCCAAAAGAAGAAGGAAACGGTCTCATAAAATCAATCCCCCAAACATCAAAGATCTCAACCCCAATAATTGGATTAAGGGGCATCATGTCTCTCCTATTGATTTTCCCAGTCTGCTGACATCTAACACAACTCTTACAGTACAAATGGGCATCCTTAAACAAAGTAGGCCAGTATAAACCACACTGAAGGACTTTGGCAGCTGTTTCTTCCTACTAAAATGTCCCCCACAAGCTTAGTCATGACAAAATGATAAGACACTTCTAATCTCATTATCAGGGACACATCTCCTAAAAATCTGGTCAGAACAATACTTAAACATGTAAGGGTCATCCCATTAGAAAAACTTCACCAAAGAAAAGAATTTGTCCTTATCATGCTTACTCCAGCCTAAGGGTACCTCACCAGTAACTAAGTAATTCACAATATCAGCATACCATGGTTCAGATTGAACCATAAGTAGTTGCTCATCAGGGAAGCACTCAGAAATTGGGGACTCACTCTTATTTTCAACAACGATTCGGGATAAGTGGTCTGCGACCAGGTTCTCAGAACCTTTTCTATCCTGAATCTCACAATCAAATTCCTGCAAAAGCAAAATCCACCTAAGCAGTCTAGGCTTCGCATCCTTCTTGGAGAGAAGGTGCTTAAGTGCAGCATGGTCAGTATAAACAATCACATGAGAGCCAATCAAGTAGGGACGAAACTTTTCAATAGCAAACACAACTGCCAAAAACTCTTTCTCAGTCACAGTATAGTTCAGTTGGGCCGCATTCAGCGTATTGCTAGCATAGTATATGACATGGGGTTTCCTATCCATACGTTGTCCTAAAACAACCCCTACAGCAAAGTCAGAAGCATCACACATCAGCTCAAAGGGCTCTCCCCAGATGGGAGGGTGGAGGATAGGGGCAGAAGTCAGGGCCTCTTTCAACCGAGTAAATGCTTTTATACACTCTTCCGAGAAGTCAAAAGGCACATTCTTAGCTAAAAGGTTGGTCAAGGGTCTAGCGATTTTACTGAAGTCCTGGATGAACCTTCTATAAAATCCTGCATGCCCTAAAAATGACCTAATGTCCTTCACACAAGTGGGAGGGGGAAGATTGGAAATCAAATCAACTTTAGCTTTATCAACTTCAATCCCTTCCCGTGAAATTACATGCCCTAGAACTATTCCCTTTTTACCATAAAATGGCATTTCTCCCAGTTTAGAGTCAGATTTTTCTCCCTACATCTTTCTAATACCTTAGTCAGATTAGCCAAACAGTTATCAATTAAGGAACCAAACACAGAGAAATCATCCATAAACACTTCAATGCATTGCTCAATCATATCAGAAAATATAGAAATCATGCAACGCTGAAAAGTGGCAGGAACATTACAAAGACCAAAGGGCATTCTCCTAAAGGCAAAGGTATCAAAGGGACAGGTGAATGTGGTCTTATCTTGGTCCTCAGGTGCTATGGAAACTTGTGTGTAGCCAGAGTATCCATCCAGAAAGCAATAATAACTATGTCCAGCTAACCTCTCAAGCATTTGATCCATAAAAGGTAGAGGGAAGTGGTCTTTCCTACTGGCGGCATTCAACTTCCTATAATCAATGCAAACTCGCCGCCCAGATTGAACTCTAGTGGGAACTAACTCATTCTTGTCATTCCTAATCACGGTAACACCAGTCTTTTTAGGTACAACTTGAACAGGGCTGACCCACTCACTATCAGAAATGGGATAAATGATCCGATGGTCTAACCACTTAATGACCTCTTTTTTGACAACTTCTTGCATGGTCGGGTTCAGACGCCTTTGGTGGTCTCTATGAGGTTTAGCACCATCCTTAAGATGAATTCTATGTTGGACAATGGAGGGGCTAATACCTTTGATGTCACCTAAGGTCCACCCTATGGCCTTTTTATTCTCCTTAAGTATTTTCATCAGCTTAGCCTCTAGGTCTAGGTTCAGGTTAGAGGCAATAATCACAGGAAAAGTCTCATTCGGACCCAAAAAGGCATACTTAAGGGAATCAAGCAAAGTTTTGAGCTCTAACGAGGGAGCATCTTGTGTCACAGAGGGAGGGGAGTCAGAAGACTCAGGGGAGAGGGAATAAATCTCATCACAGCAATCATTTTCAAATTCATCATGATCATACATATCTAGCCAATTAGCAGTATCAGTCACATCATCAAACACAACAGGTTGTCTTTGTAAACTAAAAATGTTCAGATTAACAATCATGTTTCTAAAAGACAACTTCATCATACCATTCCTACAGTGAATCACAACATCAGATGTAGCTAGGAACGGTCGACCCAAAATGACAGGTATCTGGGTCTCAGGGTTCACAACAGGCTCAGTCTCAAGAACAACAAAGTCCACAGGAAAAATGAACTCACCTACCTTAATCAAGACATCCTCTATAACACCCCTAGGGGTTCTAGTAGATCGATCAGCCAATTGAAGAATAGTCTTGGTAGGTTTCAGCTGTCCCAACCCCAACTTATCATACACGGTGTATGGAAGTAAGTTAACACTTGCACCCAAATCCAACAAGGCTCTATGGATGGTCTGGTCACCTATAACTATGGAAATAGTAGGGCAACCTGGGTCTTTAAACTTGGGAGGGATTTGGTGTGAGATAATGGAACTCGCATTAGAAGCTAGAAAAGCTTTCTTTGGGACTTGGGTTGTTCTCTTGGTGGTGCATAATTCTTTCAAGAACTTAGCATAAGGAGGCATCTGTTGGATCGCATCAAGAAGGGGAATATTGATTTTGACTTGAGAGAACGTCTCTCTAATCTTATCAACATGGGTTTGGTCCTTCTTATTCTTTAGCCTACTTGGGAAAGGGATAGCAGGTTTGTGAACCCGCTCAGCATTTGCAGGCACATCATCTCCCTTTTTAGTTTCATTTTGCTTATCCCCCTTAGGGTCATCTAAGTCAGGTTGTGGGGAAACAGGAACATCAACTAGGGTGTCATCAGTAACACCCTTATTAACAGAGTCAGTCACAGAAAATGGTGAGGGAAGAGATGGAGAAAGTTCAATGGGCACATCCACAAGGTCTTGCACATCATAACCAGCTAAACGACCTGACCTAAGTGAGGTGATTGCATTGACTTATTTCACATTATTATCATGGACTGGTGGGCGTGTGGATGATGAAGCTATGTTCGGGTTGGTCTCGGGTTGACTTGGAAAGGTCCCTTTTTCCCTACTGACAACAACTAGCTGAGACAATTGCTCGGCTATGGTCCTCATTGCCTTCTCTAAGCTATTATAGGATCTTTCTAGATTGTTAAATCTTTTATCAATCTCATTGTAGCCCGGAGGTTGTTGCGTGTGAGCAACTGGGACAAGAGGTGGTCTGGGTTGGCCTTGGTGAGGAGGTGGTTGGGCTGAGGTGTTTCCATGAAACCCTCCAGTTTGTGTGCTAGGTCCTCCTAGGTTCTGACCCTGACTCCAAGAGAAGTTAGGGTGATTACGCCACCCTGGGTTGTAGGTCGGGGCAAAAGGGTCATTTCTTGGTCTTTGGTAGGCCATGTTTACTTGCTCAGTTGCATTTGATAGTTGGTAAGCATAATGAGGGCAAGCACTCAAGGTATGGTCTAAGGCTTGGCAACAAGAACATGTACTGCTTTTTAGTTGAGGGGTAGTTAACTCCCTTAATTGGTTCTCTAAAGCTGCAAACCTAGACTCTATATGGCTCAAATCAGACACCACATGCATACCCCCCTTGGAATTGGCGATTCTAGAGCTTAAACTGTCATCCCCAGTGGTCTCCCATTGCATTGTTTTTTCAGCTAGGTCTTCTAGAAATTCCCATGCGCTTTAGGATCCTTAGATAAGAATCCACCTTGACACATAGACTCTAGCATGGTTCTAGTCTGTTGGTCTAGACTCTCATAAATGATTTGGCACAGACGCCATTGTTCTAGACTATGGTGGGGACACTAGGCTAACAAGTTTTTGAATCTATCCATGCAATGCCAAAAGGGTTCCCTATCTAACTGAACAAACTGATTGATTTCATTCCTTAATTTTACAGTTTTGCCGTTAGGAAAATATTTACGCAAGAAGACTTTAACAAAATTATCCCATGTAGCAATAGACTTAGCAGGCAAACTATACATCCATTTTTTAGCATTATCTTTCAGAGCAAAAGGAATAAATCTCAGTCTAACCACATTAACAGAAACATTGTGAAAATGCATCATAGCACACACTTCTTCAAATTCACTCAAGAATAAATAAGCATCTTCAGTTCCAGTGAATTTAGGAAGCATTTGAGTGTAATGCGGTTTCAGTTCAAGACTCACATTGTTACCAAGATCAGGAACATTAAAACATGAAGGTATCGTCGAGCGAGGAGGGTAAAAAATCTCACTAAGAGCTTTTTGGTTTCCTTGTGCTTCAGCCATTTTATCAGGTTTAGGTTCAAGTTCAACCCTAGTAAGTCTTCTTCTTTTAGGATCTCTAACCCAAACACTCATACAATGCCCAACACCTATAGTCAATTTTTTTGGATTTTTTTTTTACTAAACTAGAAAGCAAATAAAAGTGGTCTAATTAACTAATGAATAAAATTAAATAAAGAAGACAAACAAAGAATAATAATAACAGTAAAAAAAACTAAGAATAGACAGGATAATAAGTTTGCTAAATAAAAGTGGGTAAATCAAAGACTAACCGTCCCCGGCAACGGCGCCAAGAACTTGTTGATTCTGAATTGTGTTGACCGCAAGCGCACGGTGTCCACTTGTAGTGTAGTCCGGCAAATACGGGTCGATCCCACGAAGACGGTATTATTAAATATCAACCAACAAAAATTAGCAAACTACTAAATAGTTTATGATCAAGACACAAGTAAAATAAAATATATATATACAAAAAAATAAAAAAAAGAAAATAGACGTCATTCAATATATACTGTAAAAAATTAATATAAACAACCCCTATTATTTAAGACCTAATTAATTAGGTCTAATGAATCCTACGTAATTAACAAAACAAAATAAAATAGGGAGGTAAAAAAGAACTGACAAAGAAAAGAAAAGAAAGATAGAAATGGGGAGACCTAGGAAGTGTACTCCTCTGACACCCTAAAGTAGTTGTCCGACCTTTAGTTTGAAAAGTTAGAAAGCAAATAAAATAAACTAAAAATTGAAAATGTCAAATACCAAAGTGAAGAAAGAGGACAGAATACATAATGGTATAAAATGGTAGGAAAAAGACATGAAAACAGAGCATGAGCAGAAGAAAAGAAACAGGGGTTCTCCACCGGAATTACAAGCGAAAAGAAGAATTTACGAACGAATAACAACAGAAAAAAATGAAAAATAGAACATGCTCTTACTGAAATGCAAAAACAGAGGACTACAACTTTGAGGAAGATGCAACAGAAGGTTAGAATCGAAAAGCTAAACAAAAAAAGAAAAAACTGATTTTGAATTAAAAGATGAAAACTTGATATATTGACACTTGAATGGGAAAAATTACAACTTGAAACTAAAGCTCATAGAAAAGAAATCAAGGAATTGAGAAGGAAAAATTGAGTGCTGGATAAAATGGAAAGCTGAAAAATTACAATTGATGATAAACTTTCTATCCCTAACCATCTATTTATACATGAATTCAACCACAACTTAACTACCCATCTTCCAAAAAAATCCGGGTTGTTTCCGCTTCTTCCGGGTGGTTGACAGTTGCGCCGTAGTCCGCAAGGCAGCGATGACTCGGTCCTTTGCTAACTGATTTTGGCCGTTTGAAGTTCTGTTATGGCGGTGGATACTTGGGAGATACGACAACTGTTGAAATCGGCAGAGAAAAATGGCAGAAGAAAAGGGGTGGTTGATGGAGTTGATGATATGATGAACGGTGATGGAGATGATTTGATGATGAAGTGATAAAGGATGATGAAGATAGTAAAGAAGAGGGGCGTGACACGTGAATGTCTATTTGCCCCCTCCCTTTTTATTTTTTTTTTCTTTTCAACCCAATTTAAATCTTGGCCACAACGTCTCAGATAAATTAAGCCCCAAACTCCCTTTTTAGTCCATTTTCTTCAACTTTTATCATCAACCTGCAAAATTTAAAGAAACTACGTAAAAATTCTAACGTAATATCTCTTTTGAGTTAAATTAAATATAAAAGTGCGGACAAAATATTGTAATTTTTTACCTGAACATATATGACAAATATTTATATTACCTACCCAAACTACCCAATTTTCCCAACTGTTATGCTTTTTTTCAATAATTTTCCCATCAATATTGACCAAAATTTATCTAACCTAAATCTTCCTAAAAAGAACTACTTAATATAAACAAACCATAGTTTTTTTTATAAAAAAATATATATAAACAAACCAAATTTTTTCAGTAGGAAAAAAAAAGAAGAAAAACAACCGAGGTGAGCTTTATGGCGTGTCTTTTTAACTGTACTTCCTTTGGAAATCGGCCACGTTTCTGCCTTTTTCTCTAGATCGTTTCAATTCCAAGGTCAGAGATTCAATCGGCAACATCAACCCGAAATTTTCAGTTTCGATTCAGGTGATTGGGATTACTTGTCACTTTTGTCATTTGACGTCGATTTCTATTGTTCTTCTGTTTAGCTGCTTCGAATTGAGCCCTTAATTTTATTGAATTTGGGCAAATGCGCGATTTTGATCGAATTGAAACCTTGTTATGGTTGCTCTTAGTTTGCATTGTTCGGGATTGCTTCTAATTAGATGTTAAAGGGCAAGATCTTTGACATTGCGTCTATGATATTTCGCATTTTTATAGTTCTAATCATCACGAAGGTTTGACTCAGTTTGATTTATATGGAATTGCTGCTCTAGTTTTAGTTTACAATTTAAGTTCTTGCTCTGAAATCATAGTCTCCATGCTGATTAGGTGAAATACACTGCCCAATTTCCAGATCGTTCACCCATTTCGAGCGTCTGATATGTTTATAGGCATATACAAGTTGATATCCTGGTGAAATTCCTATTGGATATTATGCCCTTCACTGACATGGTTATACGTTCTGCTATTGTTGCAGTGAAGAAGCTGATCTCCAAAGATGGTGAAGCTTACTATGATAGCTCGAGTTACTGATGGTCTCCCTTTAGCAGAGGGGTTGGATGATGGTCGTGATGTGCGTGATGCTGATTATTACAAGCAACAAATTAAAGCTTTGTTCAAGAATCTGACTAGAGGTCAGAATGACCCCTCAAGAATGTCAGTTGAAAGTGGACCCTATGTATTTCAGTATCCTTTTTGATACCCATTTGGTATATGTAAGTTATGTCCTTTATTGCATCCTTTTTACTCCATCTGAGTTAGTTGGAGAAATATCCCCTATTGCCCCCCTCCCCCCTCTCTCCTAGAGCCGTCTTTGTGAGTGTAATGGTTATGGCTATATGTTAGAAATGTATTCAATGAATATGGAATGCAGAACTGTTATACCCCCTGTAATATGCAATTTATTTGGAGTTGTTGCATTGCTTGTAATGTGTAAGCGGCCCACAGCAAGGGGCTTTTAGTGTTGGAGTTTAACGTTGCATAAGGAAAGTGGCAAAACTTGCAACATGTGCGATCTATTTTTTTAATTGTGTCCTTTCCAGTTCATATGAACAGGTTGGAGTTTGTTCTCCCAATCCCCTTAGTCCCTTCATAGAGCCATCCCTGACTGTGTTTGCTTGACAATGACATGTCTATACGTTACCATCATGTCTTTATCCGCACTTGTCTGAGTAGGCAATCATGTGAACTGCATTCCTTAGCTAAAATATGTGAATGCTGTTAGATCATGCATCCCTGTATGGTGTTTTCAGTAATTGTCCATGTTTTTATGGGCACTTTCATATGAATCTTTTCAACTTGTGAGTGAGCTTTTATTCTATTCTCCTTGCATCCTATCTACTTGACATTGGTACAGCATTCCTGTGTGTCTTTTGATTACTGGTCATCCTTAACACTGGTTTATAGCTATATCATTGAGGGACGTGTTTGCTACCTGACCATGTGTGATCGTGCTTACCCCAAGAAGCTTGCATTTCAATACTTGGAGGATCTTAAAAACGAATTTGAGAGAGTTAATGGGAACCAGATAGAAACAGCTGCGAGACCATATGCATTCATTAAGTTTGGTAAGTCTTTATGTTTAAATTTCTTTTATCGTTTTTTTAAAGTTGTAGTGGATTTATGCATTTCTCTTAATTATTTTCCTTTTGTCTGGTCCTTAGATACATTCATACAGAAAACAAAGAAACTGTACCAGGACACCCGCACTCAGAGAAACATTGCAAAACTGAATGACGAGCTTTATGAAGTGCACCAAATAATGACACGCAATGTGCAGGAGGTCCTTGGTGTTGGTGAAAAGTTGGACCGTAAGTCGCTTTCTTTGCAATTATATGCCTAATTCTGTAGTTCCTTTTGTGCTAGAATTGGAACGACAGACTTTAAAATGATTTCTCATAGTGATTGCAGAAAAAGATATTCCTTGGTGAAAGTTGTCAAGTACTACCTGTATATGTTGCTATGAAGCATGCTAAGTAGGAATGATGTTTCAATTAATTGTAGTACTGTTTATTTCACTGGTAGGTTTGTCTATATATGCTCAAGTGTATATTCTTTGCTACTTTTATTCAGCTTGAAGTTAGGGGCTAAATGTTTAATATATCAGTATCAGGCTTCTCTCCAAGCTAGACTTCTACCTATAGATATTTTAAGCTGCTTAAAAGCCTAAGCATGTATGGTCATGCAGTCATGCCATTTATATTTGCTTGTTTCCTCAAAGAAGCCTTAGGAAACAAAGCAATATCTAATTTTGTAGCAAATGGAAAGGTTGCCTAGTAAAAAAAAAAAAACAATTGATAATATTGACACTTTGTTTAGAGATCCACTAGGCACAAAGTATGTGTATGAACAAGGAAATGAGAATACTAGGATTTTGCATTATCGATTCTATGTTTGGACCATGGGGGATACTTGGACCAGTTGCATTAAGGGTGTGTTTGGATAGTGGAGAAATTTGCGGAAAGAAAACACATTTGGAAAATGAAAATGTTTTCTTTGTTTGGAATGAAGAAAAAGGATCGGAAAAAGTTGGAAAGTGTATTGGAAAATTTAGGGTAAGAAAAAAAATTAAAAATTTTCGGTACAAAAACGAGAGGAAAGTTGAGAGAAAAATTTGGATCTAAAACCAGACCTTTGTCTGCTTCATCTCTACGACTGTCTCTCTCTCTCTCTTTCGCGCTCATTTGATTAATCTCTCTCTCTCGCACACACACACACACACACGCTTTACACATCCATTTAAATATCTCTTTTTTGTATGCATATTTTAATCTCTCTTGCATGCCCATATCCACTAGCACCCATTTTACTCTTTCTCTCTCTCTCTCAGGCACCAATTTTAGTCTTGCCCCCTTTTATGCACTCATTTTACTCTCTCTCTCTCTCTCACGCACACACCCATATTAATCTTGCTCCCTTTTATGCACTCATTTTACTCTCCCTCTCTCTCTCTCTCACACACACACACACACACACACACACACCCACCCACCCATATTAATCTTGCTCCCTCTTATGCACTCATTTTACTCTCTCTCTCTCTCTCTCTCTCTCTCTCTCGCATGTACACACCCATTTTGATCTCTTTCTCTCTCACACATGCACATTTTGCACACCCATTTTAATATCTCTCTTTGTACGCTCATTTTAATCTCTCTCTCGCATACCCATTTTAACCCCCCTCCCCCCAAATTCCATTTCAGTTAATCAAAACGCCTTCGTTGGGGGGCGTCAAATTCTGGATGCTTTTCTGTTTGCTAATGAGCTTATTGACTCGAGGGTGAAAGCAAATAAGCTAGGAGTGGTGTGTAAATTGGATATTGAAAAGGCTTATGATCATGTCAATTTGGATTTCCTCCTTTATGTTATGTTTAGAATGGGCTCTGGGGGCAAATGGCTCGCGTGGGTTCGTTAGTGCAGCTCAACCATTTCATTTGCAGTCCTTGTCAATGATTCCCCTACTAAGTTCTTTAATGCATCTAGAGGACCCAGGGAAGGGATGACCACTTCTTTTCTTGCTAGTCATGGAGGTGTTTTCTAGGATATTAAAATCAACTTTGGCCGAAGATTTGCTATCTGGTTACTTTGTGGAGTGAGCGAACTCTGGACATTTGTGGGTTTCCCATCTTCTCTTTGCGGATGACATATCATTTTCTGTGATAATGATTGCGAACAGATGGTGAATCTCTGTTGTGTTCTTAGTTGGTTCGAGGTTGATTCCTGTTTAAAGATTAATTTGGCAAAAAGTTCTATTATGCGTGTGGGCCAAGTGGATAATTTGCAATTGCTAGTGGGTATTTTGGGGTGTTGTATTTAGTCTTTCCGCCTACATACCTAGGTCTTCCTCTTGGTGTGAGTTTCAAGAAGTTAGATATTTGAGATATGGTGGTCGAAAGGTTCGAGAAAAAACTCTTAGGGTGGAAATCAAAATATATTTTGAAAGGGAGTAGATTAGCTCTTGTAACGAGTGTTCTCTTGAGTATATTCCAACATACTTTCTTTCTCTTTTCCCCATTCCTACTTCAGTAGCAAACAAGTTGGAAGGGATACAAAGGAAGTTTCTCTGGGGTGCTTTCGTGAATGATTTCAAGTATCACTTGGTGAGATTGAACATTATGAAGCAACCTCTCTCAATAGGGGGACTAGGTGTGAGAGATTTACGCCTTTGTAATGTGGCTCTTCTCGGGAAGTGGTTGTGGAGATTTGTGAATGAGAAGGGTAATCTTTGGAGGAAGGTAATTACAAGAAAATATGGTGAGGTGGGCTCTAGGCTGGTTCCCTGGACACCCAACAGTTCTTATGGTTGCAGTCTTTGGAAGTATATCGTCAAGGGTTAGGAGCGCTTCTATCCACATGTATCTTTTGTTGTGGGCAATGGTTCTACCATTTCCTTTTGGCATGATCGTTAGTACATTGAAGCTCTTTTGAAAGATCTCTTCCCTGCTCTCTATGTTCTTGCAGCGGATAGAAATGCTTATGACGCGGATTATGAGGAGCAATATTTAGGGTCTAATGTATGGTCTCTTGTTTTTGTCCCATATGGGTTTGCTGTCGAAGCCTTAGTGGTTAGTCTCTTCAATACCCTTAATGAGGCCAAATTTGGGGACCTTCTCTAGACACAGTAAGATGGATATTGAGCAAGAATGGGGGTTTTTCCAGTGAGCTCCTATTGTTCATATCTTAGTAGTATGGATTCTTACCACTTGCGTCTTTTCGAGGTTGTAGCTGGGATTCTTACCACTTGCGTCTTTTCGAGGTTGTAGCTTTTCCATCTATCAGTATATGGAAGTCTTTTCCCCTTTCAAGGCTGTGTTTTTTGTTTAAGAAGTGACTTGGAGGAGCATCTTGACTTGTGATAATTTAAAAAAAAGGGGAAAATTTGGGCTAATAGGTGTAACATGTGCAAGAGGGATCTTGAATCTCCAAATCATCTTTTCTTGAATTGTGACTTCGCCAGTTCTCTTTGGGCTTTATAATTGAGTTGTCTTGGTGTGCCTTGGGTTGTATCCGATTCTATTAGGACTATCTCCTATCTTGGAGAGTTTCTTTGGAAGGAAACCCAAGAAGCATGCCTTGGTTATTCCTCATGTGATTTTTTTTGGGTTATTTGGAAGGAAAGGAACCGAAGGGTTTTTGAAGGGGTTGAAATCCTCCTTCAAAGATTGAAAGACAATTTCGTCGAGTCATCTCTCTCTCTCTCTCCCCCTCTCTGCATTTTGTCACTCACCTCTCTCTCTATACTTACACTTCCTGACTCCCCCCCACCCCCCACACCCCCCCCAAAAAAAAAAAGATCATCATAGATGTAATCGTTTTGGAGGGACCTCCAATTTAATGTCTTGTTTGGCTTGAAGTCAAGATGGAGTGTTAGGAGTGGGAGATTTTGCTTTTTAGTGTTGGGTAATTGGTGGTTCAAGAGTGACCATAGCCGAACTAGTGGTGGCAATTGGGGTGCTTCGAGGCTACTTTTTGTGGTTTCTGGTGGCGCCGACGTTAGTGTGGTGGTGTTAGCTGTGGAATGTTGATATTTGATGGTTGGTCAAAGGTGGTTGGGCTGGTCGTCCAGTGTTAGACTTGGAGAGAAAGAGATGGGTGTGTATTGTGTGTTCTTGATTATTCAGAGTGCTTTTTTCGAGGTACAGAAGTGGCTCGACCAACGGGAGAGGTGCGATAGCCACTCGACTGAAAGGAGAGGAAGCACTTCACTCTCCTTCTTTCACTAATAGAGCTATACAAATTCCATTAAGAGTTCGTTAAAGGGTAAGTAGTTCAAGTGGAAGGAGATTGGGTTATATTGATAAATAATTGTTCTATACATCAAGGTTATTGGTAAATTCTGATTTCTATCTCACTTATCTTCACTCTATTTCTTCTCAAAATTTACGCAGCAAAAAATAGCAATTGAGAGCAACTTAAATTTCATATTTGAAGTACTAAGCTTCGTCTTTGAAGATTTGGGGTCTGCTTGGGAAGGGGGGGGGGTGTTTATATAGAGAGTAGGAGTTCATAAGATTATAGGAGGGTGATAGTAAATGAGAATTTGTAGGGGTAGGTAATCTACCTATGCATGGAAAGTCCTTTTTAAATTACAAAAGATTTAATAAGAATAAGTTTTCTAATTTACATATTTATCCTTTTCTGTTATACATAATACACTCACACATTCGCAAACTATCAGAACTCTTCATAGTCAACTTCTACTCTCGGGGGGGGGGGGGGGGGGAGTGAGAGAGATCTTGTAGCATGACATGGAGAAATGAAGGGGTAAATTTATCAATTTATCTATCATGTACTACCTTTGTTCCAAATTAATTGTCACTTTGACTAAATTTTGACTGTTAATTACTTACACATTATAATGAGTTACAATATGAAATTACCATCATTAGAAATATATTTTCATAATAATTATAATGGAAGTAATTTTATATTGTAACTCATTGTAATTTGCGAATAATCAACGGTCAAAATTAGTCAAAATGACAATTAATTTGGAACGGAGGGAGTATGTTATAATGTCATTAATCTTCCTTACACTCAATTGAAGTGTTAGGAAAATGAGGGTAAGAGAGAGTAGGAAGGGGTAAACCTCACCCCACCCTACTCTACCTTACTCCACCTCACCCTCTCCCCAAGCAAGGGTAAGGAGTAAGATCCTTACGCTCCTTAACCCTTCCTTAACGCACCTGCCAAGTTGACCCTTAGGGAAGCTCCTTGAAATTTGGGGTGGGCAGGGCATCATTATCTGATTTAGTGGATTTCGTTTGATGTTTTATGAGTTGCTCTCAATGTGATTGTTAGAAATGGAGGAATAGATGCCTGCATGACTTCTTACAATTGTTTTATTTTACTAGGCTCATCAATTATGCTAATGTGCGACATCTTGCAAAAGAAGATTATGCATTCTTGAGACAAGAGAAGAGTGAGCTTCCCTAATGTGCGACATCTTTAATGAATTGATTTAGAAGTGTCTGTTCTGCAAGTGGGCGGATTCGAAGGTTTTTAATTTACTTTCCCTTCCTACTGGATCCGTTCCATATATATATATATATATATATATATATATATATATATAATATATATATATATATATGTATGTATGTATGTATGTATACACACTCATAGATATATATACTTACACACACACACACGCACACACTTATATTATGGATGTTTGGACGATAATATACTGTATTTTGGCGGTGTTGGACAATATTGAATTGTACTATATTTTGGATGCTAATATCCTATACTTGGGGTTGTTGGACTATAATGCACCCGGAATGATTTCGGCGATGGCTGACTCTTTGGCGGTCCTACGTGGCAGGCTCAGGGGACGAGTTGGAGAAAAGAATTAAAACATTGACGAAATTATGTCCATGTCAGTAAGTCTAGTCAGCAGGGTTGACTTTAATTTTTTTAAAAAAGAAATTAAAAACCCACTCTCCCTTTTCCCTAAATATTGCTGCCGTGCTGTCGCCCACCGCGCACGCCATCCCCCTGTTCCAAAATCGGACCCTCGCTGGTTGCGAAACATGGGTTGGTTCTGGTCCGGGCTAGGTGACGGCAACGATAGACCTGCAGTTTCGGGACTCGGTTTCTGTGCATGGCTAGGTGGTGAAAGTTGGTTCCTTTGACCCATTTTTAGTGGCGGTTCCAGTCTGTTCTCGACTAATTCTTTTAAGTTTGAACCCAAATTGATGAATGCGAGACTTCGAGTTGGTTAGAAAGTGGGTGTGAGTATTTTCTTGGTTTGATTTGGATGGGTATTGATTGGAAACTAAGATGGAGGAATTATTGTTGGGGAATTGAGTGTTTTGGTGTCGAGAAGTGGTTTTAATGGTGGTTCTTGTTGGTGATGGTTGTTTGATGGATGAGCAGCAGGTGGTTGGCTATGGTGCTTTGACTTCCTAAATGGCTGCCGTACCCGTTTCGACATGACACGAGTACCGACACAAAATACGTGTCTGACATTTACTGTTGCAACAGGACACGACTAGGTAGGTCAAGGAGAAACTGTTGGCAAGCAAATAAGTGGGAAATTTAGTTGGGAGCGACAATGGTGAAGCCATGGAAGAGTGGCGGGAAGAAAGAGAATAAGGCCATCAACTAATCAGCTGTGGAAATAAAGAGAACAGGTCCCTCGAGTGCGACTATAATCAACAGGGAAGAAAGAGAACATTGTGGGAGGAAGTTGTGGAACACGAGAGGCGATTAGGTATTTACGTCGACCAAAGCCCAAAGTAACTATTTATGTTAAAAAACTAAACAATTTGGTGGCTGGAAAGGACAGCAGGGGTGACTTTGAAAATTGAGATCTCTACTTCCAACTTTCATCTTTAAATTTTTTACATTAAATGGAAATGGAAGGTGGAAAATTAGGATCCCTATTTCCAAACTTTAACTTCAAATTTTCGATTTTTTCTAGGGAATTTTTAACCTTCAATGTGAATAACTGTATTGTGAATAACAGTATCCCTGTGCCTGTGTCCAAATTTCAAACGCGATCCTCGTATCCACAATTTTTCCAACATAGAGGTACGGGACTCCGATATGTTCCCATATCCGACACCCGTACCCGAGTCCGAGCAACATCGGTGGTTGGTGGTTGTTGAGATTCAATGGTGGTAGTCATTGTTGAGAGGATGAAATAGATGTTGGGTGGGATAAATTTATGTTTTGACGTATCTGATTGTTTTATAGGAATTTTGGTGTTTGATTGATCAATTACCCAATAGACTGTAATTCCTTTGTGGTTAATAAGCATCAAACACTTGGCGGAGGAATGGTTGCAACGTGTTGGATGAGCTTGTATGTTGGGCATCCATAGCAGACAGAGCATGAGCAGGAAGAGAAAGTGAGTCGGTTTTAATTTTTTTCTTTTTTTTTTTTAAATTTTGGATGGGTAAGAAGAAGATATGGATGGGGAATGCTTGTAATTCCTGTTTTTCAGGTTGAGTCAAACTCTACGTCAGGTCAAGGGAATGGTGACGAGTGGGTTTTTATTTTTCTAAATTTAAAGTTAACCTTGCTGACCAGGCCTCTTGACATGGACATAATTTAGTTAAGGTTTTGAATTTTTTGCCAACTCATCCCCTCAGCCTGCTGCTTTAGTGAGCCATTGCCGGAATCGTTCTGGGTGTGTTACTGTCAAATACCCACTAAATATCAACATTCCAGAAAGTAGTACGATGCATTCTTGTCCAACACCTCCAAAGCACAGTATATTGGTGTCCTAATACCCATACTCACACATGTGCACACAAACACACACACACACATGCGTGCGCGGGCACACATGCACATATATATGTACATATACACGTGCGTGCGTGCGTCTACACACACACACACACACAGGTATATAACCTCATTAACATCCTTTGTTTCTTTTCTCACACACACACGCGCGGGCACACATGCACATATATATGTACATATACACATGTGCGCGCGCACGTCTACACACACACACAGATATAACCTCATTTAACACCCTTTATTTCATTTAGCATCCTTTGTTTCTTTTCCATGGAGTAGTATGTAGCAAATGATTTCTAAATCTTGGGTTAGTTGGAACTAGTCTATCTAAATAGCAAAAATTTAGGGGTAAGACTATTATATTTGACACCTTTATTCCTCACAAAGGGATTTTGGAGTATTGGTATTGGTTTTATATATGTATTTTCTTGGGGGAACTAGCCTCAGGTTCCTGGAGTATTCAGTTGGGGATCCAGTTTGATGTTTTTTAAAAAAGATGAATTTCACAAGGTCTTGTCTGCTAATGGACATTTTTACTTCGGGGAGATGGGAATATCATGGAGCTACTATGTAGTTGGAATAACAGATATTGGAATTCTTCTGATGGTTCCAAACTTGCTGATATCGAATGATGTGGGTTGAACGGAGTTGCTTTGGGTGAAGCAAAGAAATGAAAATTTTGAGGGTTATGGAACAATATCAGGAAATGAATGAAAGAAAATGTGAAATGGTGGAGGTCAGAGTCAATCATGTAGAGGGGAAAAATAAAGATATAGATCATAGGGAAATTGGAATCTAATAATCCCTATTTTCACCAATTGGATAGCAGTAACTCTACTTTCATTTTGGATTTGTTGGTCCAAAAAATCTAAAATAAAATTGGATTATAGTGGCACCAAATCCACCTCCACATTCTTTTTATTTATTTTTTATTCCTGCCCTATACTGTTTTTGCCTTTTTCATTCTTGCCCCCAGAAAGGTAATGAAGTGTAGTTACTAAAAGAATTTTTAAATTATTTTTTTGAGAATCTGAGCAATTATTATGATTTTTTAAAAGGAATAAAAGTGAAAAAAATCGTAAAAAATTGAAAACAATTTGAAAAAATTCGGGACAAACACCATAAATTATTTAAACGTCGTGGTAAAGTGTTTTACTAAGTTTTGAATCAAATGCAACTCAAAATCTATGAAATTTAGGGTATACTTTCGGTGTTGTACCACTACAATACAATTTTGTTTTTTTTGGACCATCAGAATCCAAATCGATAATAGGGATCATTGTTGTCCAATTTGTAAAAGTCGGGATTATTATAATCCAATTTTCCTAGATCATAAATAGGTAAATTTGGCCAAAGCAACGTTAAAAGAATGGCATACAGGTTGGACATGCTAACATTTTAGCTCTGGTGGGATGAAACTGAACAAATGATTGACTGGACATGGAATGTGGAAAGAAAGTGTACATGCTTAGGTTGGGCTGTGGGTGGGTCAGAAAGTTCATTGGCAACTAGTTGTTTGTGCCGTGCTCCTTAACATAGCAAACGTGGAGATAAAGAAAAGCAGCTTTGTTGTGACTTGGTGATCTTGGATCGATCAGTAGGGAATCCTGTATTCTCAGGATGTTAGGAACGTGGGGTTAATTGTTCTATGTTAATTGTAAGCTCACTAGTTCATTGTCCCGTTTAATACGCTGCTCAAATTAGTTGTGATTCTTTTTTTTTTTTGGTTTAAAATTTCCATTTGTGTTGTATGTCTGGTAATTCAAAAGTGATGTAACACTTCTCTTGATTTCAATTTTGTTGAACCAAAGGGTCATCCTTGTCAGCAAGAGTGCACAAAGGTGAAAGAATTCTTAAAGAAGACTGAAAAGATGATATAGCAGTGGTTAAAGTCTAACAGGTTACAGCAATGTAGAAGGAGGGCTTTCGAGGCATAAGATGTCAACCTTGTCCTTTACCGTCTGCTGTGTTGCACCATGTCAAATGTACAATCAAAATATCATCTCTACATGATATTTCTTTACCTTACTCCATACCCAAAAGATAGTCCATCTTAGAATGAAGAGCTAAGATTTTGTGAGATGTAAATGTGGCTCGTTATTCTAAAATGCACTATCAGTTTAGGATATAGTGGATATTTCTACAATAACAATAGACTAATGGCTGGTCTCGAGGTTTCTGGTCTTATATCAGTTTGCTTATTCAAATTTGTTTGCTGCTGCATAGATTCGAAAATGGCAACCATTGTGGAGATTTCAGATGGTATCCTGTTATGGTTTTCTTGGTTTTGTTTGATGATGTCTTTCAGTGTTATTCTTCATATCATCTGCTAATTTGTGGACATTTTGACTTGGTATTCTTGGTTTGATTGTCTTGAAAATTTGTTGCTTTTCCCCTGCCTATATCCAAACAAACAACTACTAATTATTCTGTGGTTCATCCCAATTTGAACCTTCAATGCTGCAGAGGTCAGCCAAATGTCCAGCCGCTTGACGTCTGAATCCCGTATTTATGCTGAGAAGGCGAAAGATTTAAATCGACAGGTTAGCTGCTAGAAATATTGAACAATCTGGTTCCCAATATGTTTTTTTTTTCAAAGAAGAAAACTTCCTGGTTTGGATTCTTAATTAATGTCAACTCCAGAACAACTCTGTATTACTCTTGTTGATTATTGTATTCGTTTCTCATTTAGAGATAACTTAATTGTTTGAAATTCACATTCAGCATCTGAAGCCATTGGACAATTTTGATTGAAGCAAAATGTTCTTATTGAACTGCGATAATCTGATTGTTGCAAGTACTGTCTGACTCAGTTTGTTCCTTTTTTGGGGCTTGGCCCTTCTGTCCCACCAAAAATAAATATAGGAGCAACATTTGTCTGCAATTTTGAGGTTATTTACATTGTTAGGTCTAATTGTTCCCCTCTTCCTAGGTCTAATTGTTCCCCTCTTCCTACCGTGAACTGCTAAGCAAGTACCTTAGTTTGATTTGTTGGTCTGATTAGGATATCACATTGTCTTTGATTGTTTTGTGAACCTGTAGGCCTTGATCCGGAAATGGGCACCTGTTGCGATTGTGATTGGAGTTGTGATTCTACTGTTCTGGGCAAAAAACAAAATCTATTGATTCAGATACAATGCTGGAATTTGGGCAGGGCATCATTTCTCATCCTGAAGGAAGCTTCTGATATTGTGTTTTTTGTAGTAAGAAGATCAAAATGTGCTTTCAGTGAAAAAGCCAACTGTATGTGCATTTAACTGAATTGTTGTAGATCTGCTACTTTAATACTGAAAGTGCAGCATAGAGGGATTTCATTTCAAGGCCCTGCAAAATTATTGTAAAAAACAGGGTGGGCTTACACATGCACGTTGAGTAGATTCAGATTTCAGAGATGCTTGTTCTGCGGGATTTAATTTCAGTTATATACAGATTACAATTTTATTTAAACTTTACTATTCTTTCTCCATTTCTCAAAAGAAGAAATAGTTTTGATGTAAAGGTTCACAGAATATGAACCAAGAAACAGAGAAACAGAGAAAGAAATGCAGAAAACAGAGAGAAGGAAGATTGTATTGCTTGTTCAATATTTTCAATGAATACAAGAGAGGAGGAATACGAGCATTTATAGTAGTCATTCCTATGATACAAAGCTGAGAGTAAAGAAAAGGGATAAAGAAAGAATAAAGAAGGGTAGAGCTTAACTAACTAACTAAGGCTAACAAACAAACAAACAAACTAACAAACTAACTACTAATTATTTCTAACATCCCCTCAAATTGGACGGTGGTAAAACTCCCAATTTGTGCAAAAGAAAATGATGTGTTCTAGGAAAAGCTTTGGTGAGAAGATCAACTAGTAGTAGATCAGTAGGTGTATAGCTCAAAAAAATCAAACTATTAGCCAATTTTAGTCGAACAAAGTGACAATCTATTTCTATATGCTTAGTCCTCTCATGAAAGACATAATTTCTGACTATATAGATTGCAACTTGATTATTATGTTTCACGGGTATAGGAGTGATTGAATCAACTTGCAACTCATGAAAAAGACGATTTAACCAAGCTAATTCATCTACTAATCTTCAGAGACTTCTATACTCATCCTCTGCAGAAGGAAGATAAGGAGACTATAGGTTGCTTTTTAGATTTTCAATAGATCAAAGTATTGCCAAGGAAGATCACAAAGCCACTGATGGATCTGTGGGTGTGCTTGCATGAACCCCAGTCTGAATCACTATAAGCATGAATGCTGAAATTATCATCTTTGTAAATTAGAATTCCCTGATCAGATTGTCGTTGAACATACCTTAGAGCATGAATAGCAACACTCCAATGTAGATCAGTAGGATTTTGGAGAAATTGACTTAAATGTTGGACAGTAAAAACTATGTCAGTTCTTGTGTTCACCATAAAATTGAGTTTGCCAATCAATTTCCTATAAACAAAAGGATCTTGCAGAGGTGTGCCAGAATCAGGTGTGAGCTTTATGTTGATATCCAAAGGAGATACAACAGGTTTGAGAGAATCACATGCAAATTCTTGGAGAAGTTCCTTGACAAATTTCCTTGACCGTGAATGATCTCAAGACCTAAGAAGAAATGAGCATCTACAAGATCCTTTATTTTGAAAACTACATCTAGATGATCCTTTCAAAAAGAAATTTCTTCATGATTATTACCTATAATTAAAATATCATCCACATAAACTGCAAGATATACAAAATTGTTAGCAGTTTTCTTATAAAATAGAGAATAATCATTGTTTGAATGCTTGTAACCTCTTTGGTAAAGAACATTTGTTAATTTGGTACACCATTGCCTTGCAACTTGCTTTAAACAATATATATATATATATATATATATATATATATATATATATATTTTAATTTGCAAACTACATTAAGTATATTAGTGTGGACTCCCTTGGGAACCTTCATGTAAATTTCTTCACGCAAATCTCCATGGAGAAAAGCATTGTTAACACCCAATTGTTGCAATGGCCAATTCTTCTTGACAGCTACTGTCATAAGAGCTCTTAGGGTAGTCATTCTACTACAGGTGAAAAGGTTTTAGTGCAATCTATTCCTTCCTTTTGGGTAAATCCTTTAACAATCAATCTGGCTTTAAACCTTTCTATACTGTCATTAGCTTTTCTCTTAACCTTGTATGCGCTTGGGAAGAGAAACTATTAACTACTTATTATCTCTAACACTTGATCTGAGATTTGTGTTCTAGTTCAAGGTTGCGGTGTATCCCTGTATGTATGGCGTTTCAAGTTGATCTGGATTTGGCTTTCAATCATCCGGTTTTGTTGGACATATAATATTATTGATATGTATATTTGTTAAGTGTATGAATTGTGTTTTTAGAGCTACAAACTTTCATCACTAACAAAAAACCCCCTACAATCGGGAAGCACCCAAAATGGGCAGAACTTTTGGAAATGACATAACTTGTACTAATAGTTTGGTCCAATGGAAATTGGAAAGCAATAAACTAAAAGTCTCAATGGGTCTCAAAAATTCACTTTCAACACTCTTTTTATACTTTTAGCATTCTTTTTTTTGCCAAGAGAAAACTATATGAAATGCCCCCATTTTTGGTTCACTATTAGGTAGTATTTGAAAATATGACTAAAATAGTACAACCTATTTTGTCCATGATTAGTTGAAAAAGTTTATTTTTTCAACTTAAATTGTAATGAACTAAAGTAAAATGTTTTATTAAAGCTCATTTGTTTCGTTTTTTATGGAGTAGTAGTTAAGGAACGATTTCTAAATCTTGGATAAATTGAAATCAATATTTCTAAATTACAAAATTTAGGTGTAAGAATACTGCATTCGACCTATCCCTCTAAGTCACGAAATTTATGGGTAAAACTACTGCATCTGACCTCTCTATATCCTGTTTGGATGGAAATTTGGAGTATTGGTTTTGGTTTTTTGATTGAAATATTGTTTAGTGGTCAGGGTACAATTTATTGCCTTTTACAAATCATCAAAAAATTTTAGCTA
This sequence comes from Portulaca oleracea, assembly GCA_029582165.1. Taxonomy (NCBI): domain Eukaryota; kingdom Viridiplantae; phylum Streptophyta; class Magnoliopsida; order Caryophyllales; family Portulacaceae; genus Portulaca; species Portulaca oleracea. The sequence continues at coordinate 37,777,028 of CM055874.1, forward strand.
TATTCTTGCAGGAGTAATGGAGTATACAAGTCTTTAGCTATATTATTGCAGGAGTAATGGAGTATACAAGTCTTTCTTACACCTGCTGTATATCATCATTATGTCAGCTTTTCCTTTTTTTCCTCATTGAAACACAAGGTTATACTCCCTCCATTTTTATTAAAAGTCATTCACGCTTTTTGAGATGGTTAATCAATAATTTCTCATATAATATTTTTGTAAAAAATATGATATTATACTTTTTCAATTCTATTTTTTTTATTACGGATCTAATGATAGCTATTTTGTTTGATGAATTATTATATAAATTAAAAGATTAACAAGATCCTATTTTCACAATTTATATGTTTCATAATTTTTGATCATCAAACACAAGTATATCTTGGCATACTTGACATGTTTTATAAATAAATTTCACTAAAATGTTGTTTCTTATTTGACTCTATCATAAAATACTCAAAGAAACCATTCTGGGAATGGTGAGACATTAATTGATGGTAACACAACAACAAAGAGGTGTTAGGCCACTAAATGATAGTCCAATATCCAAAGACCAACAATCAATGACTGGGGACGACATTCATAGCCATGTGGAAGCTGAAACGTCACTATAAGATCAATTCTTTGAAGATAGCAAGGGAAGAGATGCTCCAGCATTGATGAGTCAGAGAGTATGCATCGAAAACCAACAAATGGATAACCAGGAGACTGATGAAAATAATATCTCAGAAGGTGAGGATGTTGAAGTATCAGACAGCTCGGACAATCATAGTGAATTCATAGAGCAAACTCGACAGCTTATTGTGAAGAAAATACTTAGATTTGGTCAGGGCTCAGGTTTCATGAAAGCAAAACGAAACAAGCAAGCAGAACAATATTTGAAGGTGAAACTTTCCAAAGCTGACAGGTTCAAGAGAAAAAAGAAGCTAAACAAGAAGATACTCCAAGGGGTAGAAGAAAATTTGGGGACTGATTAACATGAGGATTGAGATGAGCAAGAAGAAGAAAAAGGACAAGAACATCCGCATTTGCTCAAGTAACTCCAGAGAATTGAACTGGCATTGAAGGCTGTGATGGAAAATCTAGGCAGTGAAGGTGATTCCACATTGGCTAATGATGAGAGGCTAATGGCAGTGGGTTTTCTTCCGCTTTTTACCTCCTAACTGCACAACCTACTAACCTTGATTCTGTTGACATCCTAAAGCCCCCGAAGCCCATTTCTACCAATTGACTGAACTTTTACCTATTGTTTATCTGTTAACCTTAGTGAACCAACCAACCTTTTCAGTTTCCTTAGTGGTCTTGACTTTTACCTCGACCTAGATCGTTTAGCTAAGGCCCCCAGCTCCCTGAGAAGAACCACTTTAAAAACCGGTCATATAAACCCTATACACAAAATGGCGCCGTTGCCGGGAAGCTAGCGCCATTTTGTGTATAGGGTTTATATGACCGGTTTTTAAAGCTAGTTTTCTTTGGTTAGAGGTAGTTAAAATCGCATTCGCGCTAGAGATTAGAGTGTTTAAGTCGTGAGGATTGGATACTTCTTTTGTTCTTTTTGGTGCATGCAGACTCAATCCCGAGCTGGTCAAACGCTGTTGACCCCATTGAATCTTGGTCCCAAAAAGATTATCCGCCAAGCCAACGCAAGTTTGAGGAGAGAATGCCACCAGCGAGAACTTAGGAGGCAACAAGTCCTAATGGCTGATGAACACCCCGATCCACCCCGTACCTTAGCTTCATACTCCACGCCATCTTCAGGTACGGGAGACAACCCCATCATACTTCCAGAATTACCACAAAATGCCGCATTCGAATTCAAGCCATATCTACTAGAATTCTTCGAGAGTAATCAATACCATGGAGCTGAGCATGAAAGCCCCATCGATCACATCAACAAGTTTGAGGAGTGTATTGGTTTTGTGCAAATGTATGGCGTGTCGGCCGAATACATGAAACTCAAATTCTTTCTGCTCACTTTGACGGGAAAGGCAAAGCAGTGGCTCTATACATGCCCACCGGGTACTTATGCTTCATGTGATGCGCTTAGTCGTGATTTTCTCCAATGGTTCTTTCCGGCCGATGAAACATGTCGACTCAGGCAAGCCATAATGAACTTTAAACAAGAGCCCGGTGAGACTTTATTTGAAGCGCAGGGAAGATTTAAGGGCCTTCAATGGAAATTCCCTCATCACAACCTGGAGGACTGACTATTATTACATAATTTCTACCAAGGGCTATGCGGTTCTCTACGAGAGTCTATTGATAATGCATCCGAGGGGACGTTTCTCAAGAACACCGCGGAGCAAGCTAATGTGTTTCTTCATGAACTATCGTAAAATTCCCCTCATTGGGGAGGAGGCCGAGGTTCGAGGGAGAGTAGTGCTTCTTCGGAAAGTAATCCAACCATCAAATTTCTCATGCAGACTATTCTTGAAATGTAACAAAAGATGGCTCTCGACGAGACGACAAAGCAAGTGAAGGCGGCTCAAGAAGTCCAAATGCTTACCCCAGTTTCCGATGCCAGAGTTGTTACTTGTGAGTTTGTTTTGGGCCACACCCCACTCAGCAGTGCACAGAGCTCCAACATGAACAAATTTAAGCCATTTACCCCAACAATAACCTCTCTTACACCACTCAACATCCAGTCCTACCCCGAGGCAATTATGCCTACAACCAACAAACTCCTCAAAACCCACCTCCTGGCTTCTGAAACACCAACCGCCGCCCATACAACCAAACTCCACAAAACCCTCACCATTCCCAATCCTCACAAACATCCAAGCCATCCCAAGACTCCACCATTGAGACCATGTTGAACAAATCATGGCAAATCAAGAAAATGACCGAGCACGCCTCAAGAATCTCGAGGTGAAATTGGCTCAAATTGCTCAATAGTCCAAACCCATCCAAGCCCTTTCTAGCCAATGTCAACCTAACCCCACAGGGCAGTTAAATGCCATCACCCTTAGGAGTGGGAGGAAGATTGATGGGCCTACGATGGAGGATAGGAATCTTATGGAGGAAAAAGATGTGGAGGTGATTGAGGAGGAGGAAATGGTTGTTGAGGAGGGTAATGATGAGAGTAGGGAGGAGCTGATTGCAAAATCAAAAGATGAGGAGAGGGTTGAAAAGGAGAAAGTTGAGAAAGAGAGAGTTGAGAAAGGCAAAGAGATCATGAAAGAGGGTGACCAAGGGCATGCCATGATGAAACCAAAGCCATACTGACTACCCGTGCCGTTTCCCAAGCGGTTGAATCAACCAAAGACGGATGCCAAGTTCTCAAGATTTATCGAGATGTTGAAGAAATTGCAAGTGAATATTCCTTTTTGGACGCCATCTCGGAGGTGGCTACATTCAAAAAGCACCTAAAAGATTTACCGACTAGCAAGAAAAGAATCAAGGAGGAATCTACCATACACTTAACAGCCGATTGTAGCACAATCATTGGGAAGAAGACCCCCGAAAAGCTTGCCGATCCCCGCAGCTTTTCCATACCTTGCACAATAGGGGATATGAAAATCGGTAGAGCTTTATGTGATCTCGGGGCGAGTGTGAGTGTTATGCCACAGTCCATATGCTGAAAACTCAATTTGGATGATATGACCTTCACGATGATTAATCTACAACTCGCCAATAGATCCATTCAAAGGCCTCTTGGTGATTTGGAGGACATCCCGGTGCAAGTGGGGAGCTTCCTTATTCCTTGTGGTTTCGTCATACTTGAGATGGACGAAGATGCTAACATACCCATCATCTTGGGGCGTCCATTCTTAGCTATAGTTGAGGCTATAATTGATGTCAAGAACGGTAGATTTCACTTCATGTGGGAAGCGAAAGCATTGTTTTCAACCTTGAAAGCTCAATGAAGGGCCCTTCGTTTAGGGACCCATGCTATGCCATCGATGTGATGGAAGAGGTTATTGATGAATATTTGGGCAAATCCCATATGCGTGAGGCATCCTATGATTGTCTGCTAGAGGCGAGTTTACTTGAAGCATTTCAGTTTGAACTAGATGGTAGTGAGGTCACTTTCCTCACCAATCTTCTCAATGCAACACCAACAAGAGATGAGATTTCTTTGGAGGAGCCATTCCTTGAATGCATGGAGATCTAGGAAGTTGTTTTCAAAGGAGCGAAATCTATGGATCCTCCACAAGTGGAGCTAAAGCCTTTGCTACCAACATTGAGGTACGCTTTCTTGGGCGAAAATGAGACCTACCCCATAATTGTCAATTCTAAGCTTGAAGGCATCGAACTTTCAAAACTTCTTGACCTTCTTAGAAAACACTGTGGTGCCTTAGGCTATACAATTGACTATTTGAAGGGTATTTCACCTTCCATTTGCATGCACTCTATTGATTTAGTACATGATGCTAGACCCACTAGGCAACCTCAAAGACGGTTGAACCCCCATATGTAGGAAGTTGTTACAAAGGAGGTTCTAAAGCTTTTATATGTCGGGATCATCTTCCCCATCGTAATTAGCGAATGGGTAAGCCTAGTGCAGTGCGTTCCTAAAAAGGGCGGGTTAACTATGGTGGAAAACGATAAAAAAGAACTTGTGAGTACTAGGACGGTCACTGGGTGGAGAATGTACATAGACTACCGTCAGTTAAACAAAGCAACTAAAAAGGACCACTTTCCCCTTCCTTTCATTGATCAAATGTTGGAAAGGCTAGCGAGGCACTCTTATTGTTGCTTTTTAGACGGTTATTCCGGATTTTTTTAAATTCCCATTCACCTAGCTCACCAGTAGAAAACAACGTTCACTTGTCCCTACGGCACCTTCGCCTATAGAAGGATTGCCATTTGGGCTGTGTAATGCGCCTAGCACCTTCCAAAGGTGCATGATGGCCATCTTTAGCGACTATATCGAGCATATTATGGAAGTATTTATGGATCATTTCTTAGTGTATGGCCAGACTTTCGATGATTGTCTTAGTAATCTTGAGAAAATTCTTGTTCATTGCAAAGAGGTAGATTTGGTGTTAAATTGGGAAAAATGCCACTTTATGGTGGAGGAGGGCGTTGTTTTGGGTCATGTAGTTTCTTTGAGGGGTATCGAGGTGGACAAAGTGAAAGTCGAGGTGATTGAGCAACTGCCACCCCCGGTATCCGTTAAGGGGGTGCGTAGCTTCCTTAGACACGCCGGATTTTATCGCCGGTTTGTCAAGGACTTTTCCAAAATAGCTCGTCCCTTAACTAACCTTTTGTGCAAGGATACCCCATTTGTGTTTTCTGACGATTGTTTCGAGTCGCTCAGCAGGTTAAAGCAAGCACTTATTTTAGCACCAGTGGTTCAACCCCCATATTGGGTACTCCTGTTCGAAATCATGGCTGACGCCAGTGATTATGCCACCGGGGCTTGTCTTGCCCAAACGAAGGATAGGCAGCCACGAGTAATCTACTATTCTTGCCATGCATTAGACAATGCTCAGAAAAACTACACTAAAACTGAGAAAGAGCTCCTAGCAATTGTCTTTGCCCTCAACAAGTATCACCAGTACCTAATGTTCTCCCGAGTGATAGTTTACACCGACCATTCGCACTCAACTATTTCATGGGAAAGAAGGAGGTGAAATCAAGGCTAATTAGTTGGGTCCTATTGATGCAAGAGTTTGACATAGAAATCCGAGACAAAGCGGGCACAAAAAATGTGGTGGCCGGCCACCTTTCCCGAATTCTAGTTGATTTGGAGGTCCAATTGATCAATGACTCGTTCCCCGACGAGCACCTCCTCACTGTCAAAGATGCTCATCCTTAGTTTGCCGACATCATCAATTATCTTGCAAGTGAAGTAACACAGATTGGTCTTATACCGCATCAAATGAAGAAGTTTTTCCATGATGTCAAGCATTATTATTGGGATGATCCACTTCTTTTCCGGTTGTGTAACGACTGTATGTATCGACGGTGTTTACCTGAGAATGAAGTTCGTTCAGTCCTTACCCATTGCCATGAACTCCCTTGTGGAGGGCATGGAGGTGCAAACAAGACGACCGCTCGAGTTTTGCAATTTGTGGCCCACATTGTTCAAGGATGCATATATCCACATTCGATCGTGCGACAAGTGCCAACAGAGTGGAAATATTTCTCACAGAAATGAGGCACCCCTCAACTACAACCTTGAAGTGGAGATATTTGATATATGGGTAATCGACTTCATGGGGCCAATCCCTTCTTCTAGAGATAACCAATATATCCTTGTGGTTGTATATTATGTGTCAAAGTGGGTAGAGGCTATCCCTTGTGTGCGGTGTGATGCAAAGTCAGTTTCAAGGTTTCTCAAGAGGGTCATCTTCCCGAGATTTGGCATTCCCCGAGTAATCATTAGCGACAATGGTTCCCATTTTATTGAGAAGAGGTTCGAGACCTTACCCTCCAAGTATGGAATCAACCACAAGAAGGGTATTCCATATCATCCACAAACCCAAGGGCAAGTGGAGATATCGAACCGTTCCATTAAAGAGATTTTAGAGAAGACCGTGAATTCTTCGAGGCGCGATTGGGTTGATAAGTTGGATGACGCTTTATGAGCCTACTGGACCGCCTTCAAAACTCTTATAAGCACGACCCCGTATCACTTACTCTATGGTAAAGCATGCCACTCCCTGGTGGAGCTTGAACATAAAAATTTTTGAGCTGTAAGAAAGATCAACTATGACATCTAAGCTGCGGGCGAGAGACGGTTGTCCCAACTCGAAGAATTGGAAGAGATTTGGCGCCAAGCTTATGAAAATAACAAGACTTTCAAGGAAAGAACAAAAGCTGGGTACGACAAGTGCTTAAACTATCAGGAGTTTAAAGTGGGAGACCTAGTCCTAATTTTTAAATCAAGGCTTAAGCTTTTCTCGGGGAAGTTGAAGTCTAGATGGTTGGGACCCTTTGAAATAATTAAAATCCACCCAGCTGGAGTGGTGGAGTTGCAAAATGGCTGAGGAGAAGCTTTCAAGGTGAACTCTTCAAAGATCAAGCCTTACATGATGAGAGAGGAGTATGAGGGGACGATTGTGACATTCCTCGCTGATTTCGAGACATGAGTAAGCGTTCAGGTCGAGCTAGAGACCGTAAACAAGTGCTTTATGGGAGATACCCCATATTTTACATCATTTCATCTTTTCTTGTTTTATTTGTTTTTCCCTTCTTCTTTTTGTTTTTCTTTTCTAATTTTTCTTTTCTTGAGGTATTAGTTCTAGGGAAGAAAAGGAAGAGAAAAAGAAAAAAATGAGGTGGAAAAGAAGAAAAAGAAGAGAGAGTATAAATATTTGAGAAAATTGAAGTGAAAAAGTAAAAATGAGAGTGAAAGAAATATAGTGGGAGGAAGAGTCACTGAGTGTAGTTTAGTGGTTTTGACAGTGTTAGTGGAGTTTTAGAGGAAAGATCTCAAAAAGAGGAAAAATCATGGTTTTTTAGGATTTAGTTTTATTTTTGAAGTTGGGAATTTTGAGTTTGGGGATAGGAAGCCGTGATAGGCGCTACAAGGCTCGTAACGCCCGTCACAACTGGTGGCTCAAGAAGAAAAAGAACTAGTAGAATTCCAGTCTCGTCACGCCCGTGACACATTTTGTAGCGGCCGCGACACCATTTTCCCCAAAATCCTTCATAAGGTCGACACAGGCGTCACGCCGAGTGCAGCAACCGCGACGATGCCAAGGTGAAAAAATCCAGATTTCCAGATCTGTCGCGCCCTTGACGCCGCTGTAGCGCCCGTGACCAGTCTAGAATTCGCGATCTGTCGGTCCTAAAACCCCGATTTCCCCCTTTTCTATTTTATTTCTTCCTCTTTCCTTCCACAAGCTCGACTCCTTCTCTCTCAAAAACCCTAGCGCCAGCGACCTCACATCCCCTCTCATACAAATTCCTACCTTCTCCCCTCAAATTTCACCATAATCACAACTCCTTCTTCTCAATCTTCACTTTTCTTTACCCCTTTGCAAACCCTAATCCTCAAAGTTCACCCCCAAGAGCTCGATTTTGGTTGCATTTCCATCCAAAGGTCTCAATTGAGGTAAACTTCGAGTTAATTGTTGCATAAGTTCATTTTCATACTCATTTGGTGTGTTTGCTTGTGCTCAATTTCCTTTTGAGACCTAGGTTCTTCACTTGTTGTGTATCTTCATCACTTTACACTACTATACACACACATGTGCTCAAGTTATGGGTAGAAGCAAGAGGTCCCGTGTCGACGAATCTCCTTCACCACCCCCGGAACCATCTTCCTTGGGGAAGGACCGCAACAAAGCTCAACTGGCCATGCAAATCCAATGCGACCCAAAGGTCAAGGTTACTTTCCGGGGTATATAAAGTTGAAAGATAGAAAGATATGCGCTCTGGATGTTTATGATGCGAGAACGGTAAAGGTCGTGTATTGTAAGCCCAATTTTGATTATTTCATCCAGACCCTAGGATGAGAGGTTTTCATAACGATCGATGACTCGATCGTTGATCAACCTGTTCTAGAGTTTTCGAGTTCACTACGGGTATATGATGATGGTTCCGAGAGTGCAAAGTTCAACTATCGGGTGACGAATAAGGAGAAAGAATGCACAGTTCAAGGTTTATGTAAGGCACTTGGTCTACCTTTGGACGAAAGGTTCTATGAGCAATGTGAGAATTTTGATGAGCAAGAGGCGATGAAGCTACTAACTTGTTAGAGGAGAATGCATGTGGAGTCAAGGGGAAGAAACATGTGCTACCATTGCCCGCGTAACTCTAAGGGGCGGGATTTTTGTAATCTCTCGGTCCAACTCCTACATAGGATTGTGACGAGCTCCGTGTCTGGGCGAGATGATGGGCGACCCAAGGTCCGTAAGCATGATTTATTTGTGATCTTCAATGTCGTTAGAGGTCGCCGCGTCAACACGGGATCCTGCATTTTGCATTGCCTAAGGGAAATCAGCATGGAAACCGGTCCACAACAATAGGCATGGGGCAGATTATCTGTTATTTCCTCAAGCATGAGGGTTTTGAAGCCTATTCGAACAAGTGGAAGCCGCGTTACTTCGCCCACCCTATAGATGGAGTTAGGCTGCAAAAGATGGGTATCCTTGCCAAAAGCCGGACCCCTACAATCTACATACGGGCATGACGTCAACAAGACATCTACTCACCTCGATACGGAATGAGCATAGGGTTGGCTCGATATTACCAACCCCCACAACTGTTCGTGTGGCCAGCAATACAGTTGCCGACACAGAGTGGGAGGTCCAGATGTGCCTGAAGATGAGGAGGAAGAGTATGATGAGGAAGAAGGTGAAGAAGAAGATGAAGGAGAAGAAGAAGAGGGACATGCTAAGGGGAATGTCGAGGTAGGAGAAGGAAGTGGAGGCCCGTCATGGCAAGACTCATTGGGACACATCAACTCTCATCTCGAGCAGTTGAGTGTTAACTTCCAGCATCAACAAACCTTGCTCCAGAGCCAACACAACTTGTTGGAGAATCAGCAAGCATTGTTGGACGCCCAACAGTCTACGCGCAACAATGTTCCAACAACTAAACCAATACTTTTGCGAAACTGGGGGTAATATCATTACTCCGTTGTCAACCACAATCCAGCGCTAGAGGATTACACAAACCCCTACTACCCGACCTACTTTCCCTACTACTCGTATCCTCCTCCTCCGGAAGGACCCAAGAAGTAATTTGTAAGTGTCCCCGCCCCCACTTAACCTTTTTAGTACTTTTGCATATGTTGTGAGGGGATGCTTTGCAGGGAGATTAGGAGGGGAGTGAGTCGCTTGTCATTGGTTTTATCGGGTCTGTTGTCGTCATGACTAGGTTGTCCCTTGTGTTACATGTCATCCCCCATCAGCTAGCATTGTCTTGGTTGTTGTCTATGAGCTTCTTCTCGTGGGTTATTTGTTGGTGATTGTTGGCTTGCGTTCGATTTTATCGTGCGTAGGACCGGGTGTTGGCAAGTATTTCACCCTCAATTCCCGCCTCAAGGAATGAGATTCGGGGTTGAGGTTTATCCCAGTCAATGTACATATTGTCTATATGCTTTCATTTTTTTCTTTCTTTCTTAGTTAGTTTCTTTTCATATTTGTAGTTTTGCATGCTAGAACTTATGCATCTAGGTAATTTCATTTGAATATCCTAACCTTATGCATGGTTCTTTTGGATTACAGATCGAGCGTTCTTAAGTGAAGACCATTGAGGTAATCTCCTTCCGTTTCCCCTTTCGGTGTATATAATGATCCTTGCTACATGCTTCATTTTACTCTTTTGGTGGCGTGCCCCTAAGTATGTAAGTGTTAGTTTTATTCTTATTGTTGGAGCCGTGTGGGCTCGGGTCATCACCCTTTTCCGTGCTAGTTGTTGTTTTGCATTTTTATATCCTGTGCTACCTTTCATGAGACTCCCTAACCCACAATGAGGACATTATGGCGTTTTAAGTGTGCGCCCGAGGGGGGGGGGTGTTATTTGTGTTTTAGGGTAGACCACCTAGCACGTTGTGTTCATTTTCTTAGGCTTTCGTTAAAATATGAAAAAAAATTGAAAAATTTGTTGTGGAAAATGAAAGAAAAAAAGGGAAAAAAGCAGTGAAAACCCCCAAAAAAGAGTTTGTTTTTCTTTTGGAAGATGTTTTCATTCATAATAGTGTAGATAGTTAATTGCTTAATTGGCCAAATTTAATCATTTGGAAGTGGTCGATATGAACAATAATAGGCTTTAGGTAGGATTACTGGCATGATTTACCCTTATTAGACCTTGTCATTGAGGGTGAAAGAAGAATCCTCACCTTATTACACGCCCGATTGCGATTTTCTCGCCCAAAGTTGGAAAGTTTTAGTTGTTCAATGCTCTTGCTCTTCTCAATTAATTAATAAAGTCAGGGGTTGGTGCGAGTGGACGGAGCTCATATCCCTTAAGTACAATGTTTACGGATTGAGCAAACCGTATTGGAAGGGTAACCCTTTGCGAAGGCCGGTTTGATTCTCGAAAAACCGACGCCCTTAAAAACATGGAAAAAAAAGAAGAGAAAGAAAAAGAGAAAAGAAGAAAAGGAAAAAGAAAAGCAAAAAAAAAAAAAAAGAGGAAGTTGAATAAGATGGTGAAACTCTTCTCCATGTCTCCTACGACCGTCACAAAGCCAAGGGCGACGCTAAATGGATGAGGGTGACACGTAGTTTAAAAGTAAAGTAATAAAATCGAGCTTGAGCTTGAGCATGAAAATGACTTTGACTAACCGACCTAAGCTAGAAAAGACCGGTTAGGGCCACTTGCACTTGTGCACGAGGATTTTTGTTCATCATGAAATGCTTGGGTTGAAAATCTCAAAGATTGGCAGTTTTCCAACCTAGATGTCCTTGTTTGTACATTTTTACCCCTTCCATTTGATTGATGGGGTCGGTTGGGGAACTAGGTGCATTGTTGTGGACGCGATTATCTTCTCCCCTTTCCTTTGTTTTTAACTTTGTTTTTCACTTTTCCTCCTTTCCCTTTTTCCTTTTTCATGGCTTTTTTGGGTATAGTCGCTATTAACCCTCACAAGACCCACCTCATCTTCCCGGGCTACCGGGAGGTTTAAAGGGCTTGGTGCATACGCTAAATGCACCCGTTTCCTCCCACGAAAGTGGTGTAATTGTTTAGTTTTAGGTTGTTTTGTCTGTTTTGCTCGGGATAAGCAAAAGCTCAAGTGTGGTGGTGGGGGAGGGGGGTGTTTAGGCCCATTTTTAGGCCTAAATTACGCTCCCGAGCTTGCCCTTTTCGCACGATTCTGAGTCGTTTTCCTTATTTTTACTCGGTTTTTAGTTCTTTTGTAAGTTTCTCGCATTTGAAGAATAAAACAAGGCAAAAGAGCATTTTGAGGCCGTTTTAGGGAGTCTCGGAGGATTTCCGAAGCCAAGCCGATCCAAGTCTTGAAGAAAGGCAAAGTCGGGACAGGAGGACTTCTCAAAAAGGGGCATTCCAAGGCCGTCGCACCCGCTACCAGCCTTGTAGCGGGCGTGATAAGGCCAAGTTAGCTGCCCAGAACCGTCGCCCCTGCTACGAAATCGTAGCGGGTGCTACGCTACGCCCAGAGAGGTTTGGACCTGAAGGTCGTTTCACCCGGGACCAAGGAGGTGACACCCGCGACGCTGAACTTAGAGAAAAATGAGGAGGTTGCCTGCCCAGAATGGTCGCCCCCGCGACATGTCGTTGTGCCCGCGGACCCGTGTGAAAACTAAATCGCCTCCAACATTTCGCTTCGTCGTGCCCGCAACGGCCCTATTTTGGACGTGCTGAAAGGGCTAAAATAGCTGCGTTTTATGTAACTTCCATATCTTGTATATATAGTTTTGTGGACGATTTTTTTAAGGGAGTTCTGATTATTATTGTTCATTCTAGTTTTAGTGAGAGAAAGTGGGTGATTAGCTAGTAATTAGAGAGATTTCTACTTAGATTATTGCTTTGATTTGGTTTGTATTCAAGAATCCAAGTTTCAACAATTGAAGTATTGTGAAGGCCATCAATTTCTTTGATCATCCTCTACTTATTTCCATCATTATAGGTGAAGGCCATCAATGTAGTCTTTAATGTACTAATCACTTGTCAACGGAAGGCTAGGGACGGGATAGTTAGTCGCTCGCACGAGAGTGAGGATGGGAGTAATTAGGGAATTATGTTGTATTAACTCTCCGGGTCCGTGGTGGGCTTTGAGGTAGTTAATCCGGACTACCTTCGAGAGAGGGATACCGGTGGGTCTTTTTTAGCAGAATCCCCACTTGATTTTATTTCACTTTTTACCCCCTAATTGCCCTACTACCCTTGATTCTGTTGACATCCTAAAGCCCCCAAAGCCCATTTCTACCAATTGACTGAACTTTTACCTATTGTTTATCTATTAACCTTAGTGAACCAACCAACATTTTTCAGTTTCTTGAGTTGTCTTGACTTTTACCGACCTTGATCCTTTAGCTAAGGCCCCCAGCTCCCTGAGAAAAAAAGACTTTAAAACCGGTCATACAAACCCCTGTACAAGGGGCTAAAGAAAAGTGTTAACCTTGGGGTGAAAGTTGTGATTCTAGATATCCCCCCTCATGGTTGGTTTGAAGAAAATCTCAGGAGGTGTGTTGCACCTTGGAGTTAGCTTCTAAGTGTTGAACATGAAGTTGAGAGCGTCAAAGGGTTTGAGTCTATAAGTGGTGTTGTAGCAACAAGGATATTTGACAGAATTGAAGGGCATGTATTTCTTAATAGTGGTGAGTGCTCATTCAAGATCTATGTTAGGGAGATAAGTTTCTGTAGTCAAGGCCCCGCTGACGCAGAATGGTCATTTTAGAGGCCAAGGAGAAGCAATCAGAGATGATGCAAGCTGTTAGTGAATACCTCATGAAATTGCTCAGTGGACATTAAATAGTGGGTTTTGGAAGTCTTGGCAATTTGAAAGTAAATGGATGACATCACACTTTCTTGGTTTTTTGTCCTATTACTTTGTTCCATATATTATGGTTGGTATTTAATTTTGGATCTAGATGCTTCATTTGGGTTTTGAGTTTGGTTGTATGATTGTTGAACTCTTGTTGTCTAGGCTAACTAGGTTGGCTTTTCATTTTTGGATGAATAAATCTTGGCTAAGAGGCCTCAATTATAAAAAAAGATAAAACACCGACTTTTTAAGCTGTGAATAGAGACTGGGCTTCCTCTAAATCATTGACATGCACAATATCCATAAATACTCAGACATGGATTACTTTCTCGATGAATACTAATGCTTATAATCATATTTATAATAAGAAAAATATTATGAGGGTGTCACATTGACTTTCCTTTCTCATACATCTCTTCCTCTTACTTTTTGGGAGCATGCCTTTAATATCGCAATTTATTTAATAAATGAAATTACAACTCCCATCTTAAACAACCAATCTCCTTATCAAGTTCTATATAAACGTGCTCCCGAGTATCTTTTTTTTTTTTGTGCATGGTTGGTTGTTTATGTTACCCTTATCTTCGACCTTACAATAAAAAGAAGCATGATTTTTGTTCATTGCCTTGTGTATTCTTGGGATACTACTCAAACCACAAGGGATACTCATGCTTATATGTTCCCAGAAACAGCCTCTATATCGCTCGTGATGTAGTCTTTGAGGAAAGTCGCTTTCCATACTTACAGATGTATCAGGCTACTTCAAAAAGTCCTTTTCCTAGTTTGTCGAGTGTGTAATCCTATCTTAATATACTAAGAAGCATACCACGTTCTTCACCTTTAAACACTTCATCCACATTGAAGTCCCCTCAGACATATCTCCATAAAATGGAGTCATTTCACCTGAAACATAAGATCTTAATACTCATTTGAATGTGGAGACGCCGCCCTCAGTTATCTTGTGCTTTCCTAACCATAAGCTTCTAATCTCATGCTCTCCAAGTATATGTTCCATTTCTTTCCGTATAACATCTCTTTCTAATGACACTAATAACCTCTCCTGGTCTCCTAGAACCGTCACCGCTACTCATCCCATGATTACACGCTCAAAGACCAAATCTCTTAAGCCCAAGAATTTTCTAGCCTCCCGCCACCCATTACCTAGTTTATCACCAACTAACTCAGACCCCCTTCTTCTGCCCAAGCTGTTGAGCACGCTCATTGGAAAGAGGCTATGCAAAAAGAGTTGGATACATTACATTATAATCATATCTGGGATCATGTGCCCAAACCCTTAAATGTGAATGTTATTGGTTGTAAAAGGGTTTACAATAACAAGAGGCTTGCAGATGTCTCAATTGATAGTCATAAAGTTAGATTTGTTGCCCTTGGCAATCGTCAAGATGGTGGAGTGGACTAGTTTGACACTTTTAGTCATGTGGTCAAATCCACAGCAATTCGAATTGTTCTATCTCTAACTATATATTTGGATTGGTCGATGTGTCAATTGGATACTAACAATGTTTTTCTTAATGGTGACTTGTCTAAAATTATGTACATGAAACAACCACCTACTGACAAAGACTCCAGACATTCAGATTATGTTTGCCAATTACAAAAGTCTTTATACGATCTTAAATAGAGTCCTCGAGCATGGCTCTACAAACTCAAATCTTTCCTTCATGAATTGGGTTTCAAATCTTCTTATGCTAATATGTCACTCTTTGTACATCTTCGTTGTGGTTATTTGACTCTCATTCTTGTGTATGTTGACGATATCATCTTAATAGGGAGTGATATTGCCTCTCTCATGGCTTTTATTGGAAAACTTTACTAGACATTCTCCCTAAAAGATTTAAGGGATATACACTTCTTCTTTGAAGCACATGTTGAACGGTCTCATATTGGATTAGACGCGTCACAAGGTAGGTATATCCAAGACCTTCTTTTGCGTACATATGGATGGTGCCAAGCCTGCGTCGTGTCCAGTTGAAAGTGGATCTCAATTGACTAAATTTGGTGATCTTATGGAAGACCTGCGTCTTTAGCGTAGTATCGTCACTAGTCTTCAATATGTCACAATTACTCGCCCGGATGTTGCCTATGTTGTGAACCACTTATGTCATTTTATGAATTCTCCAACGACCTCCTATTGGCAAGATGTGACGCGAATTTTATGATATCTTAAAGGTAGCATTACTTGTGAGCTTCAGCTTCGCTAGTCAACTAAGTCTGGGCTAGTTGTCTTTTCGAATACAAGTTGGACCGGAGATCTTGATGATCGACGATCTATTTATGCCTACTCGGTATTCTTAGGTGGCAACCTAGTCAGTTGGTCTTCTAGAAAGCAAAGGGTTGTAGCTAAGTCGAGCATAGAGGCAGAGTACCGAGCCATTGCTTTTTCCACAACTGAAGTCGTTGGCTCTAACAACTATTACGTGAATTGCACATTCATCTAAAACAACCTCCTGCTATGTTTTGTTACAACATTAGCGCCAAATTCCTCTCATTGAATCCAAGTTTTTATGATCGTTATCGAGGTTTATTATCATTCCGTCCGTGAAGAAAGTGGAATGTGGTGATCTTTGTGTGTCTTATGTTTACTCCACACATAATTGCCAATATGTTTACAAAAGCAACCACCATGATGATATTCACTCGGTTACATGACAAGCTCATTGTCTATTCCTACCTTGTTGAGCTTGTGAAAGGGTGTTAAGGAAGCAAATAATTCAATCAAATTGTCAAGCTGTGATTGAGTGATTAATGGGTCTCATTGATCTTTATGAATCTTATCATTGCTTATTGTCTAAATACTGTTACCCGGCAAAGGCAAGAGATCAGTAGAATATTTATCTTCCTTCTTATAAGTTTAATTCTGTAAATAATTCTTCTGTAACAATTCCTTGCTCTTATTTCAGCGGTTGTATCTATGTATATATGTCAATAATAATATATCAAGACAGTGAACAAAAAGCATTTTATTACTTCTTTTGGCTTTATATCTTACTATATTACTCATTTTATTGAATTGTTCTTTTATCGTTACGTTTATCCTACAATTATTTCGTATAAACAAAATACGTATAATCTTTTCTATGATTACAGATTTGATTAATATCCTAGTTTACTAGTATAAGGTGAGGTGCTAATATTTAATAAATGAAAGCGTTGAGGGGGAAAATATCAATAGATTAACAGTAGTAGATTAATCTAGATGTGTTACGTTAATGGGGTTTGCTTCACCAAACAAGACCTTCCCTGTTACCAGTATGACACCAATGATTGAGTGAAAGGAGTGTTAATCAAGAAACAGAGAAAGTGACAAAAGTACAAATGGGTGAAAAACTCAAGCTTCTTGCCCCCACCACCCACTCAATACATAATTCACAACTTTGCTATTATTTTACAATCAATCATAACATTGCATTAAAATTTTAAATTGTATTTAATTTCCCACTTGCAGTATGCCCTCCTATATAATCCAGCTCCACTTCTCCGTCCCTCGTCAGCAAAACCCTCGTCGCTCTCTCCCCTCTCCTTCTTCCTCTAACTCCCCATACAAAGAAAAACCCATAAATAAAATGGAGCAAAGTATACCAGAAATAGCAAGAAAAATATGGCACATAGTTCGGGTGGCGTTTTTCATGTTAAGAAAAGGCATATGCAAAAGGAAACTCCTAATGGACCTGAACATGATGATGAAGCGTGGTAAGATCGCGGGAAGAGCACTGAACAACCTCATATTCCACCACCACAACCGCACCAACAGCCATCTGTCGTACGGGGGTGAGTACGAGTTCAGCTGCAGCAACACCCCACTTTATCGCCACTACTTCAGCACCCACAAGAGAAAACAGCAGCAGCCCTGCCATGTGTACGCCAACCTCGACTTTGATAACTTTGCAGCAGCTGTGGAGGCATCATCACCCATTTTGCCGGGGCTTGGCTTTGGGAAGAGCCCCATGGTTCGACAGCTCCGGATCACGGACTCACCCTTTCTTGCCCAGAATGCCGATGAAGATACCCACGTTGACCAGGCTGCCGAGGAGTTCATCCAGAACTTCTATTCTCAGCTAAAGCAGCAGCAAAATTACTACGGAAATATTGAATCAACATATGTTGTTTACAATACCTGAGGAACATACATTCGGAAATATGCCGTTCATGTACAAATAAAATAAACAAGGGATAAACAAGAATTGCTTGATTAGGGCACAAGCTTGTAGAGTCTTTTCCTTCCTTCCTTCTGTCTTTTTTTTTTTCTTTTTTGTAATTTTGTATTCTGCCCCTGTACCTGTTGTACTGATTGGTACACTACGTGCGTTCGGATTCCCGATTTTGTTCTATTTTTGGCTTCTTTAAACAATACGAATAGCGAGCACCGGTGACTTGTTCTCACGTTAATTTGGAAAAGATCTCATTTTGTCTTTTAATATTCAACAGAAAGCAATTTTTTCTCCATTATGCACGTTAATTACCAAAGGGTGATGATACAATATCTTGGGCAAGACACTGCTTAAGTGTTTTGTTCTTTATGAAATTAATCTTTTTTAACCCTAATTGTTTTACAATTACTATATTAATTATCAATTATAAAAAGCTTGGAATATGTTGGTTACGCCAACAATTAAAATTGACACCCTAATGAATGAACCTCATCCGTTAGACATATTTTAGATGCCTTTTTATAAATTTTAAAAAATATTGATAAAAATGTGATTTATACCATTTATATATGTTATTATAGTTTTTTTTATCGGATGTATTATTATAGCTATAAAAATCAACCATGTGATTTTTTACATTTAATTTAAAAATATATAGGTTTTATACAATGACAAGACACTTAAGATGTGTCTTACACTCTTACCCCAAGATGTTTATCATTTTCGACTATGAAAATGGCATAGGACATATTACATATCGCTCCACTTATATCTTATTTTTTAATTAATTTTTCTTTTTATATTATCTATTATTTTACCATTAGAATAATATATTAATTATTATTTTTATTTTACTACTATCAATATTCATCGAATAAACTTTAAATTTTAATTTTAATGAATTATATTTAATTAATTTTCTCACTTGTCACTTTATAGATTTTTATGATATAAGTTTTTCTCCATCATGCATCTTCGAAAGGCATATAAAAAAAAATGGAGGAAGTAACAATTGAATTACTTCATGTTTATGAAAGTTGTTTGAAGTGACCAGGCATCCAGGATTAGAGCTGCGATTACCGATCCGAACCAAATATGATATTAAGTGGGTTTAGGTAAAGATTTTAAGCCATTTAATTAAATAATTGACATGGTAAATGTATTTAATTAATATGTATGTTTAATTCAAGATTTTCAACATAAAAAGATGCCTACTCAACCCATTTAATTAGGTAAGTTAGATGGGTCAACTCATTCATTCGATAACTGTTACCCAATTAAATTGTTGTTAGGCAAAACTTTTGTTAATACTTTTTCAAGTAAATGTCGACTTGTACTTTAACATTAATTTATCTTTGATTATGAGTTAAAAGGTCTTTCCTCAGATGTTTCTCCAATTATATTTACCAATCATAGTGTTGAAGGCTTGAAGTGTGTTATGTTATTATTTCGATCCCATGAGTTCTTTTGCATAAATAGGTTAAGAGGCAAATGGGTAACCTAATTTTAACACTTTTACTTAAATGGAGAAACACGTCAAAATAAGCTCGGTCCCTTTAAAATTTAACCGATAAACGATTTTAACTTCCAACCTGGTTTGACAAATGGATTAGTAGGTTCTAGTCCGAAGATTTTGAGCCCGTTTAAATTTGAAACAAACACAAACTCGACTCGACTTGACCTATTCGCCAGATCTATCCAAGATGATAGAATATGAATGCTAGTTCCAATTTATTTATTGGTTTTAATTTTTTCACGATATTTAATGTTATTTTTAGATTGATTTTTTGTTAGTACATTTTTAAAAAGTTATAAAATGACCTTTTTTTACCATAAAGGAAACCAAAACAATTGGAGTAACCCACATTTTGAGTAAACTAATTTTAGATCTCATGTTTTTAGAATATATTTCAAAATACCCCATAACTTAAGTTAACATACTAAGGGCAAATAATTTAGTGATGCGAAGATGTGTCTGGCAAGGTTTCGGTGGGAAATTGATTGAAGATGCTGTTTATTGTCGAGTGTCGACACTTAAAAAATGAGGAGTATTTCAATATTCAAGATAAACTTGTCGGAACCATGTTCAAATCATCTTATTTATTACCTTAGAATTGCTAAATTAAATTATAGGATAATTCAAAATATATTACAGAAACATGGGACCAAAAAATAGCTTTTACAACATAAGGCATACCCTACCTAATTTATTTTTCTGAAATTAAAATGTATTAATTTTATATGATATAATCATTGACTCCCTTCATCTCCTTGTAATATTTCACGGTCCAAATTTTCCCTCCATTAAAAGATATATGCCAAAAAGAAAAGAAAAAAGTAACAAGTTAATATGTGTAAACACTTGTTTCTATCCAGTTATGATAGGTAATTGATTGGATGAATTAAGATTTTACCCATTCAGGTTTAGTGAAAGTGGAATTTTACTCCTAAGGTTTGGGAAATTAGGTTTATCCTACTTGAAGTTTGAACCTTTTATTATTTTACTCCTTTTCCGGTGAATGACAATTTTACCCCTGTAGGATGGTATGAAAAGTCAAAATAACCCTAATTAAAAAATGAAAAGACAACTTTACCTCTCCAAAAAATTAATCAGTTAGTTTCATTGTGTGTTGCCGCCTCCTTCGTTTCAAGCTACGTTCCCCCTGTGTAGAAACTTTCCTCTACAGAACTCCAAGTAACAAGAGAGACGATAGGTATGGGTTGTGTTCTAGGTTGTTGTCATTCATTGTTTCTGTTTGGTATGCCTTTTCTATTGATATCGTTTTCTATTTGCATCATCCTAACCATATAAATATGCCCTCCTCTTCCCCTGTTTTGGTTGGTTTATCTTTTGATTTTTTCTGGGTTTGATTCAGCCATTGTTGTCTTAGTTCGATTAGTTTCTATTTCCAAAATTCGAAATTTTCGTTTGATGTTAATCAATGTGGTTGTTTTCTAGGTTTCAATTTGATTCAGCCTTTTTTGTCAAGGGTTAACTGTTTTTGCCGTTTTGTTTGATTCAACCACATAAACGTTTCAATTTCTGAGTTAATTTATCATCAATATGAATATTTTTGGAGTGAAGCCTTCTTTCTGTTGGATGGTGCCATAATTTGTTAACTGGACAGGTCTGTGTTCAAGCTTGCAATTCTTTTTGCAAGGGTCTGATGAAATTATCCACTGTTTATTAGTATTCAATTAATTTTCAATTAATTTCTAGGTGTGTCAAATTCATGGGTAAAAAACAATTGAATAAAAGTTAAATTTTGGTAACTTTTGGTAATTTTTGTTAACTTTTGGTACTTTTTGCTAACTTTTTGTAATTTTCGGTAACTTTTGGCAAATTTATGCTAATATATCAAAATTGATTTTTTTTTGTTTTTTTAACTTTGATAAATTTTGATAAAGTTAAGTAAAAATTGGTAAATTTTAGTAAACTGAAGTTATCTATAAATTTGACAAGCTAAATTCTACAACTTGATTAAATATTGTTCAATGCTCATTTGAAATATTCAATTAATTTTCAATCGAAACGCCACTGTGATCAATTTTCATTCAAATTTTAAATACCATTTTCATTCAGTTTTCTAACAAAATTTTGTCAATCATGGGGGTGTGCAGTCTGGAAACTGTATAATTATATTGTATAATCCTATTTCATACTATGAGCGTAATTGTTATTCGGTATAATTCTTGGTTTGGGTATAATATAGTATACGTATGTTTTATAATTTGGTTAATCATAATGAGTGTAATGCATGCTGGGATGAAAGAGTATTTTACTAAGATCAATGTGGTTGTTTCATATAAAAGATGGACAACAATAATGGGGGTCAGAGACTTTGCTTAATACGGCCTGGAGGATTTATTGAAGGATGTTAAGGTATTTTTTGAAAAACAAAATATTAGGAATGCACCTAAATACTTTGATGTATGTGGGTATATCCCTGGTGAATACTATAAAAGATGGCTAATGACTTGTGACGCTCATGTTACTGATATTAGTGAGAAATGGGTTGAGAAGCCCATGCATATTGAATTTTAGATTGTGGGAAAGGACAAACCAACAAAGGTTAGTAGGATGTATGAGGGGCTTGGAGGATATGAAGACTTGAATGTGGAGTTGAACCTTGCCGGAGAGGTTATGGACACTATAGAGGAGGCATTGTATGAGGAAGATCTTGCTGTGCGCAATGTATGACACAACAATGAGTGTAAGACAGGAAAAAGATGGGTAAGATGTTCTTGTTGATGATAATACGTAGGATCACATAATGTCCAGTATTGATAAAAAACTAAGAAGCATGAACACCGATGTTCCTTTGAGCCCATCTGACATATCTTCTATGGTGGAAGCTAAGGTTGACATGTTACCTAAGGGTAGATCAAGTCCAATATTGAGAAGTTCCCTAAGGGTTACACTTAAGGGGATTGTCATTGGTGAGAGGAGTGAACTTAAGGCTGATGTGAAATCGAGACATCCTACTTGTGATCCACATGGCAAAGGGAGAGGTATCTTAATTGAAGATGCTATGGGTATTACAAATAGTGATGATGATGATGATGATTGTTTCAAACAGTCAATGTTTATGGGTTTAGATGGCATTGAGGAAATATTACACAAGGGTGACTCTCGCTTGGACTCCACTGTTGTTGAGTCAACCTATGATGTGACAACCATTGATGAAACTAAGTATGGTGTACATGATGATGAGGATGACCCTGATGTGGCATTATCTTCCAGTGAGGAAGATGAACAATAAGAAGAACTGTTAGTTGTTGATTCAGGTGATTTATTTAAGGACGATAGTGATGATGAGATTGAACCAAAGAACTTGAGAATTTATGTCAATGGGCAATGGTGGGAACCAGAGGTATATGGGTCTACTGAATTTAGGGGAGATGATATGTTCGAGGACAAGGCTCACTTTCTAAAGGTTGAGAGAGACTTTTAAGTTCAGAAGGGATTGTACTTGAAGCAGCTCGAGAATGTTGGCCTTACATATTGAGCAATTTGCTGTGGACAGAATTGCAAATGGAGAATTCATGCTTCTAGATTGGCAGATAATGTCACTTTTCAAGTGAAAATCCAAGTAGGTGAGCATCAATGTTCATGGCTACAGAACAATCCAGCGACTTCATGTACCAAGATTGCTAAGAAGCTTGATGATGACCTCCGGGCCAACCCTTCGATGGATTTAAATAGCATGGCTAACCTACTAATGTTAACGTATGGTGTGGCCCGACCAAAACATGTTATTCTAGAAGCAAGGTGGAAAATGATTGAGAAGTATGCAGGTAAGCATTCAGAGGGATTCTCCGAGCTGGCAAGGTATGTTGAGATGATTAGAAAGACAAATTCGAGCAACTTATGCTACCTTAAATGGACGAACCCTCAATCACAAGGTGGGCCTCCTGTGTTTTTCAGGATGTTTGTATGTTTCGACAGCTTGAAGAGAGGATTCTTATAAGGTTGTAGGAAGTTCATAGGTATCAATTGTTGTCATCTAAAGGGACCATATAGGTTCATATTACTCACAATGTTTGGTTTAGATGGGAACAACCATAGTTTTCCTATTGCTTATGCAATTGTCGATCAGGAGAGTAAGGATAATTGGGAGTACTTCTTAAACTGCTTGAGTGGAGTAATTGGAGATGACTAGAGGGGTCAGTACACATTCATTGCCGATAGGGGAAGGGTAGACATCAATCTTAAACTCTTAGGGTTTATTTTTTTTTTTTAAAATTGATTTGTTTGATTGGTTGTTTGTATTTATGCAGGGAGTCGTAGCTGCATTGAGAAGTATTTTTCCGGCTTCTAAGAGGAGAATTTGTGTTGTCCATTGCATTGAGAAGTATTTTTCCGGCTTCTAAGAGGAGAATTTGTGTTGTCCATTACATTAGGTTTGTCATTGAAAATTTAACTAAGATATGCTCAGATGATTGAACCAACCCAATTAATTACTTCATTGAAAATGTTTTAGGAACTTTGAGAAGTATTTCCTTGGCAAAAGATTGAAAGCGTATGCCCAAAGAGCAGCTTCTGTAGATAATGAGTTTGTTCATAAAAAATCTATGGAGGATATTGAGAGGGAGTGTCCAGAAGCAGTTCAGTGGCTTCTTCAGGAGCCTAAACAATATTGGTGCAGGGGAACTTGCTTGTTGATTTTTCGTCGGTTTCTGTTTTTTTTTTTGGTTTTGAAAGAGAGTGTGATTATATTGCTCGTTGTTAGGTATTTGTATGATAAGAACACCAAGGTGCCCAACATCAACACCAACTTTGTAGAGTCCTTCAACAACACCATCAACCTCTACATAGATAGACCACTTTATGCTTTGTGCGAGTTCATTAAAGACAAGTAGCAAGAATGGATCAATGCCCGTAGAAAAGAAGGAAGAAAGATGAAAGGAATAGTGGCGGCCAATGTGAGGAAGCAGTTACAAATTCTTCAGCTAGACAACTTTGGTCTTAGGGTGAAATTCACTGGAGAAGGTGTGTTTGAGGTTGTTGATAATCAGACAAAGTTTGTTGTCAACTTACATGACAGAACATGTGACTGTCAAGCTTGGCAATTGAGTGGAATCCCTTGCAAGCATGTTGTGAGGGCCTTGTTGCATATGAACCTACAACCGGAAGATTGGGTTCATGATTGCTATTTAGTTGAGAGATTTAGAGCAGCATGGTCATACAACATAAATGCAGTTCAAGATCCAGCGTTTTGGCTCCAAATGACCAACATTCCAATATTTGTCCTGCCACCTTTGCAAAAGAAAAAAGGTAGCCCCCCAAAGATAGAAGGAAGGACCTGAAGGGAAAAGGAAGAACAAGAGGAAGAGATCAACAATTGTCACAAGCAAGATGTGCAAGGATACGGGACACAACTCGAGAGGCTGCCCATTGAATCCTAATAGGAAGAACAACAGAAACAAGAAGATGGCCAAAACAGCAAGGACGGTTGACTAGTCCAGAGCAAGTACTTCCAAGCCTGTAAGTAGGGCATCCGCTGCAGCAAACAAAAATGGTGGCGAGAATATTGGTGGGAATGTACCTTTCATTTCAATTGCCAAACAAGTGTTATCACTTTCACCCTCCATCCACGTCTGCCGTGGTGGCCGTTGGTTTTCTATAAACACCTGCCACAAGCTAGTCTTAGAGGTTTGCGCTGCCATCAAAACCGCCCTGATGCTGAAATTTCTATAGTGACTCGACGAGGCTCGAATGGCCCAAACCATCGTCGATGGGTGGCCGACAAAGGAGGAGGGAGGAGGAAGATGAATTGTCATGAATGTCGGTTATGTCATTTGATAGCCACTTAATTGTTGTACTGGTTTCCATAGTATGCGACAATAAATTAGGTGAATTAAATTTTTGGATGTATGTCCATGTTTAACTCTTAAAGATACTAATATTCCCTAATTAACATAATCTGAAATTGATAAAATATCTTTTTATTTGTTGCCCGTACGGCGACGTATAGCAAAATTAAAGAATGAATAATCCATACAAGTACAGCATGAAACAGTAATTACCATAGATTCAATATAATTCCCTCTGTACTTGGTCCCACAATTAATAATCTCCATTGTTTTGTATTTGCTATAAAAGAATAATCCATACACAAAAATAACCTAGTAAGAAGCTAGTCCACTTCTTTTCTAATATTTTGGTAATACGAAAACTTCAGTGATGGATACTCCACAATTATATAAGTTGCGTTGCATGCATGTTTTGGATCATATTTCTTCATTATTTTCTTTATCTTTCATTATGTATGTATCTTAGAATTGAAGTGCGATAGAATTGAAATGAGGCGCAAATTCGAACAGTAAAAGAACTAAGTATTGGTTAAATCTACTTGTTAGGTAACAATTTTCACGAAGCTAATTAAGCAAGCCAGAAAGAGACTTGTAAATTTTAATTTTTCCAGTTGTTAAATTGTGCCTTGGAAATTTAGTCTGCAGCTTTTCAAATTGTTTCCGTACTAGCATAACATATATATAGCATGTACGTAGCTAGTAGATAATTAATTTCAAGAAATGATGATAAAAGGGATTACTAATCATTGTATCGTGAATTCGTGATAATTAATTTTCTAAAATTTAGTATGACTATATAAACAAGCAATTGGCCTTTGTTTTTTCAGTTTTTCTACTTGCTACTATAAAACTAGTCAGATCATAATATGATACATTTAAACGTGCATTAACAAGGAAGATTGAAGATCAAGTTTGCATGAAAGATCACAGAGCATGAAGGACAGCTGTTTTCCTTGCATTTCATTTTCATGGTTCACCTAATGTGATCCTTCTGGCTACAACTACTAGTAATAGTAAGAATGTAAAATCATTACAGAATTATATAATATTTTGAAGGTGTCAAGAGGTTGACAACATCTATATATTAGTTGGACCCCAAGGAATGTCATGCTTAATTGTTTTATGCCTTAGCTGTCAAAATTCTAAGAATTACGCTCTCAGTTTTTCAAATGCTGTTGTCAATCATTAGCGCACATTTATTCCCCCCCCCCCCCTTTTTCATGGTAGAAGAGGGAGCCAGCAGATTTCACAATCACCTAACTTGTTGCATTATTGGGCTTCTGCATGTTCAACTAAGCTACATACATTGACCACCATTTCATTTATTTATTTTTTAAAAAAAATAGGGTTTTTAAGATAGTGTTAGCAGACAAACAATAATAAATGGCGAGAAATAATAATGATTCAATACAAGGAATCAACATGGAAAAAACCAAATAAATCGGGAAAAAAAATCACGAACGATGCATTATCAGAGGATTACAAGTATTTATTATAGATTTACAACCCTCCACAATCTCTGACAACCTCCCTAAAGTTACAACCTGAGAACTCAGCACTCATCACATATGGGTGTCACACAACTCACTCAAGGACACAGAGATTACATGTCAATCTCTTATAATAAGAAGAAACACTCTTGTTGAGTTACATTTAATTAGTATTATTTTGATGCAAGACAAAAAGCATAATTTAAATATGGATCATAGTGAATATCAAGGTTAAAAGAATTTTGAGTCACATATAAATAATTGATGCTCTTAAAATCAATTACTATTATAGATATTAATTTATTTAACAACTTAATTAGTGGGAAAATTGATCATATTATTTGTGAAAGATATGTGAAGATCATTTATGTATGTATAGAATAAATTGCATGCGGGGAATGTTTTAGATGGAAATTACACATATCATATTATTTATTCTCCCTTTCAAAATTAACAATGCCCAATAAAACCATGAAGATATGGGTGGGATGCAAATCATGTGATTATCCATACATTTATTACCTAATTCAAAATATATGCCCTATCTTGTGAGTTGTTGCAGAGAAAAAGGAATGACAAATTTGAATCATATTCTATCCTTCATGAAACAAGATAGCCACGACAATATCATGCATAATTATATATGATCAAGACAATCACATGATGATTATGCATATCATCATTTTCCATGGTTGACGAGAGAAACATGAGCACAAGAATATCAACACTTGCCTTTAGCTTATTTGATTCAATCCTAATATTTCATGGCAAGTTCAAGTATAAATACAAGGAGTCTTGATCGTTGAAGGTGACAAGAAACAAGACAAGCATACTACTCACTTGAGCGTTATTTCATACTATTGTTTGTGAGATCACCAAAGAATTATTGTATTACATTTCTACTTTCTATTTGAGCCAAGAGTATTAGGGTGAGGACTAGGAGTTGAGAGGAAGACTCCTCCCACACTTAATTGAGAGGTGATATTAAGTGGTGGGTTAGATCTTGAGAGTAGAGGAGGCTCTAAGATTGTCTACGGTTCATCCTAATAAGAGCTCGAGATTCAATCCTAGAGTTGGAGAACTCTAGGCGGTGACGTACTCCATTGGGAGGAACATCATTAACAACCACCGTGTCATTTATCAATTTATTTCCGCAATTTAATTTCACATTTAAATTTACGCATCTTATTTTAATTAAATTTTTTGTTTGTAATTACCCTATTCACCCCCCTCTAAGGTAATCTTATCTTTCAATTGGTATCAGAGCCTAACCTATTTGCGTGACTTAACCGTCTATAGGAACGATCATGGCTTTCTGTAACACAAATATGGAGGGTAGATCAACTGTTAGACCACCTCTCTTTTGCGGAAAAGATTTTGCTTATTGGAAAAATGCTATGCGTATATTTATTGAATCCACTGATATGGAACTTTGGAGGATTGTTGAAAAAGGCCCTTATGTTGTCCCAAAGATTAGAAATAAAGAAAACGAATTAGTGGATAAACCCGAAGAGGAATATACTAATGTTGAATGGGAAAACTCTCAAAAAATTCTTGGGCAAAATATATTCTTTATTGTGGTTTGGATGCTAACGAATATAATCGTATTTCTGCTTGTGATACAGCTCAGGAGATTTGGAACAAATTGGTGGTGACATATGAAGGTAGGAGTCAAGTAAGAGAAACTAAGTTGAACATGTACGTGCATCAATATGAGTTGTTCAAGATGGAGCCTAGTGAGTCAATCAAAGACATGTTCACACGATTCACCGACATCACCAACAACCTAAAATCCCTTGGCAAAGTATACACAAACGAAGAAATGGTGAGAAATGTGCTCCGGTGCCTTCCCAAAAATAAATGGGGTCCCAAAGTTACTGCTATAGAGGAGGCACAAGATCTCAAGAAGCTTTCACTAGATGATCTTTTGGGAAAACTTCTTACCCATGAGATACATCTAGCCGAAGAAGAGAAGGAAGCATCCATCAAGAAAGGTATCGCCCTAAAGGCCGCCAAAGAGAATGATGGCCCGAATGAAGAAGTACAATTCCAAAGAGAATAAAAACAAGGGATCCTCATCAAAGAGAAGTGAAAAAGCTCCTAAAGGTAAGTCCTCCAACTTTAATAAAAATGAAACTAATAATGTTTCTTGTTATGGATGTAGTATGCCAGGGGATATGATAAAGGATTGCCCATTACTCCAAAAGTTGGAAGAATACCGAAAACTTAAACCAAAGAATGACAAAAAGAAGGCTATGGTCGCCGCTTGGAGTGATAGCGACTCAAGCGACAATGATAGCGATGAGAAGTATACGGCCAACTTATGTCTAATGGCCAAAGAAGGAATGGACAATGATGAAACCGAGTACGAAAGCTCGGATGAGGTAGAACTCTCTCCCCTTCATGAATACTCTAAAACTGAATTAATTGAATTTTTAATCGAGTGTGCAAAAGTAGAAGAAAAATAATCATCTAAAATTAAAGAATTAAAAAGAACGATACAAGAATTAAATGAAAAAAACTCCACCTTAGAAAAGGAGAATAACAATTATTGCAAGAGGATAGAAAATCTTGAAAAAGAAAAATGTGACTTACAAAATAAATGTGACGATAATAAACAAATAATTTTAAAATTTACAAAAGGACAAGAGAATTTAGACAAGCTAATTTGCACTCAACGAGCATCATTTAATAAAGAAGGGGTTGGATACAACCCATCGAGTAAAAAGAAAAATTATAATAATTTCTTTAAACCCTCATCACATAAATCAAGTTCGAGCAAGTGTAAATATTGCTTAAGAAATGGGAATCATGCATATTATTGTCATAATAAAATTTCAACACCTAAAATTGTTCAAATTTGGGTTCCGAAAGGAACTAAACCCCCTAACATGATTTCTAGTAATTGTGATGCAATTTTCAATGTCAAAGGAAGTAGAAGGGTTTGATGTTTTGTTTTGTAGGTGCCCTTGAAATCCAAGGAAAAGCTATGGTACCTTGATAGTGGATGCTCAAGACACATGAGTGGAAATCTTTCACTATTCTCCGAACTTAAAAGAGAATTTCATGGAACCGTCACCTTCGGAGACAAAAGTAAAGGTATAATAATCGGCATTGAAAAAATTGGTAAAAACTCTCAAAACTTATTAGATCATGTTTATCTCGTTGATGGGTTAAAATATAATCTTTTAAGCATATCTCAATTGTGTGATAAAGGAAATCGTGTATCTTTTGAGTCTACTCATTGTCAAGTAGAGGACATAAAAACCGGCAAGATTAATCTCCAAGGACCTAGAATAAAAAATGTTTATGGAATTAATCTAGATGACATCCCATCTCAAAATTTATCTTGTCTTAAAACATCTCATGATGATATTTGGCTTTGGCATCGTAGATTAGGACACGCTAGCATGCATTCTATTAATAAATTAGTCAAACAAGAATTAGTACGTGGTTTACCCCCATACAATTTTTAAAAAGATCATATATGTGATGCATGTACTAAAGGAAAACAAACCAGTAGTTCATTTAAATCAAAAAATTGCATAAGCACATCTAGACCATTAGAATTGCTTCATATGGATCTTTGTGGGCCTATCTCCATAGAAAGTTTAAAAGGTAGCAAATATATTCTTGTCATAATTGATGATTTCTCACGGTTTGCATGGGTATCCTTCTTAAGAGAGAAAAATGAAGCTTTTAAAGAATTTGCTAAATTATGTAAACAAATTCAGGTTTTTAAAAATTCACAAATTGTTTCCATTAGAAGTGATCATGGTAGGGAATTTGATCAAAAAGATTTTTATGAATTTTGTGCTAATCATGGTATTACTCACAATTTTTCCGCTCCTAGAACCCCACAACAAAATGGAGTAATAGAAAGAAAAAATCGCACTTTAGAAGACATGGCTAGAACAATGATTTGTGAAAATAATTTACCTAAATATTTTTGGGCCGAAGCGGTTAACACCGCAAATTATATTTTAAATAGATGTCTCATTCGTCCGATTTTGAAAAAGACACCTTATGAACTTTTTAAAGGACGCAAACCTAGTGTCTCATATTTTAAACCTTTTGGTTGTAAATGTTTTATTCACAATAATGGCAAAAGTAATTTGGGAAAGTTTGATGCTAGAAGTGACGAAGGAATTTTTGTGGGATATTCATCTAATAGTAAAGCATATAGAATTTTTAACAAAAGGACTAAAATTATAGAAGAAAGCATACATGTTGTTTTTGATGAGTCTAATGATGGCATGCTTAGCACCACCTCTTTTGAAGAACTCACATTAAATAAATATAATGGTGATGAGGAAGAAATTTTAAATAATACACCTCGAATAAAAGAGACTTCTCATGAAATAACTCCACTACAAGAAGGAAATAATACTCATGAAATTGAACAATCCATACATGAAGAAAATATATCTCATGAAAATATTGATGAACAAGTGCCTCAAAATAATGAAAAAGGGTTCAAATTTAAATCTTATCATCCTAAGGATAATCTTTTAACCGATATTTCCACGGGAATAAGAACCCGCTCATCTTTACGTAATTTTTGTGCATTCTCTTCATTTGTTTCTCATATAGAACTTAAGAATCATTTACATGCATTAAATGACCCAAATTGGATTATAGCTATGCAAGAAGAACTAAGTCAATTTAAAAGAAATCAAGTGTGGACTTTAACTCCCCGACCTCAAAATCATCCCGTAATTGGTACTAAATGGGTCTTTAAAAATAAATTGGATGAAAATGGAAATGTAGTAAGAAATAAAGCAAGATTAGTTGCTAAAGGGTGTAATCAAGAGGAAGGTATTGATTTTGATGAAACTTTTGCTCCGGTTGCTAGATTAGAAGCTATTCGTATCCTTCTTGCTTTTGCCGCTTATATGAATATTAAACTTTATCAAATGGATGTGAAATGTGCCTTTTTAAATGGATATTTACAAAAGGTATATGTAGAACAACGCCCCGGTTTTGAAGATCCTAATTTTCCTAATTATGTGTATAAATTGCAAAAAGCGCTTTATGGATTAAAACAAGCCCCAAGAGCTTGGTATGAACGTTTAAGCAAATTCTTATTGGAAAATGGTTTTCAAAGAGGTCAAATAGATAAAACCTTATTTACTAAGACTAAAGGAAAGGAGTTTATAATATTGCAAATTTATGTTGATGATATATTATTTGGTGCAACTAACAATGCTCTTTGTGAAGAATTTACCTCCCTTATGAGTAAAGAATTTGAGATGAGTATGATGGGAGAGCTTACATTCTTTCTTGGTCTCCAAATCAAAGAATTTATGTTTCTGAGCTATTAAAGAAATATAAATTGGATCAAGTAAAACATGCTAAGACACCTATGGCCACAAATGAAAGATTAGATCTTGATAAAGAAGGCAAAAATGTTGATGAAATTATATCGAGGCATGATAGGCTCCTTGCTTTATCTTACCGCAAGTCGTTCCGACATCATGTTTAGTGTCTGTCTACGTGCTAGATTTCAATCTTGTCCCAAAGAATCCCACCTTACATGCGTTAAAAGAATCTTTCGCTACCTTGCTGGTACGAAAAATCTTGGCCTTTGGTATCCCCGAGGGGGAGATTTTGCCTTAGTTGGATACACTGACGTGGATTATGCAGGATATAAAGTAGACAGGAAAAGTACATCAGGGACTTGCCAATTTCTTGGACAATGCCTAATATCATGGCACTCGAAAAAGGAAAATTCTGTAGCTCTATCCACCGCGGAAGCCGAATACATCGCCGCCGGCGCATGTTGTGCACAACTCTTGTGGATAAGACAACAACTTCGAGACTTAGGTATGAACTTCAATAATGTCCCCATCAAGTGTGACAATAAAAGTGCAATCAACATAACCAAGAATCCGGTTCAACATTCTCGAACTAAACATATCGAGGTACGTCATCATTTCATTCGGGATCATGTTGAAAAAGGTAATGTCACTCTTGAATTTGTTCCAACAAATTTTCAATTAGCGGACATTTTTGCTAAACCTGTTGGTGAAGATCGATTTAATTTTATTCGCCAAGAACTTGGCATGATAAACATGGATGCATTTGTTGAGGGGGAGCCTTCCCTTAATTTTTAATACATTGGATATATTATTCTTTAATTTTTTTTATTTCTTTCCTAATGTTAAATCTTGACAAATTAATTGTCATGATTTCTCATATGGATTGTTATGTATAAAAACTTTTGAGCGCTTGAGTTGGACTTAATTAATCAATAATTCTCTCCTACTCAAATTCACATGGGAATTATTTTGTATAAAAATTTCTTTTTCATATTTCTTTTACCATTTTTATTGGTACGTGTACTATGCAACATTGCTGAAAGTTTACTATATTTGCAACTTATTTTTTTTATCTTATTTCCTACGGTATCATATCTTTTTTTAAATTCAAAATCTTCCTTCTTTTGGGGGGATTCTTTTATTTTCCTCCAATATTTTTTATTTGATCTCATTTTTTTGGTACGTATAATCACAACTTATACTTTTGATCCTCTTTTCCTTGTACGTGCATGTATAATATCTTTTTAATTGCTTGATCTTCCTTTTTGTAAAAAATCTTGATACGCATTCAAAATCCTCCCTCTTTCTTTTTTCTGGAGAATTCCTTTATTGATATACAATCTTCTAATTTATTCTATCTTCCTCACTTCCATTTTCTACTAAACTATTCTTTCCCTTGTTTTAGCAATCACATTGATTCATTTTTTATTATCTTCTCTCTCTGATTTTTTCCTCAGTTCAACCTACAACAACATATTTATAACCCCCTACCTTCCTCCTTCGAATCATCTTGATTCATTCTTTTTCAATTGTGACTCCCTTCATCTTCTTCCACCACATATATTCCCTTTTAGCCTCATGGAGTCCAACAAGAAACACCCTATGACACCCTCTTCCTCTCCAACCACTTCAAAAAAACGCACGGTGCGTATGTCTGTGAAATCCTCTTCCACTCAGCCCATATACAATCATGTCAATTGTATGGAGGACAAACTAAATAAACTTCAAGAATCCCTAGATGGGATTATACACAATCAAGCGCTCATAATGAACAACATTTCAGAGCTCAACGATCTCGTGAGCAAAGAATCTGTCCACATCCACTCCAAAGTCAATGACTTAATAGGTGTTGCCTGCGTTACACAAAAGTGTGCCCTCAAAGTAATATCCCTAACAAATGAAGACAAAGAAGCGGTGGCCGAGCACACTATCCGCCTTGTGACCAAGCCTGTAACGCCCCGGCCCCTCCCGGGTCGCGGACATTACCGATAACTGCTTCAAGGATCGCTGACTGGCCCCACAAATCACCACGAGTCTTTCCAGCGTGTTTCGTCCTCGCTCACACGCTGCCTGGGAAAACTTCCCAAGAGGTCACCCATCCTTTGATTACTCCCAGCCAAGCACGCTTAACTGAGAATTTCCCAACGGATGAGCTACCATAAAAGAAGGTGCACCTTGGTGATATAAGTAGTCAATTCAATCCTTTTAAGCCACACTTTACCATATACTCGGGGTGTTACAGTCACCCCCACTTAAACGCACAACATCCTCGTTGTGCCTCAATACACTCCAGAATCTTTGCCCCGCTATGTGACTGCCCATGGCTCTCCCGTCCACTGGCGCAGCTCACGGTCGCGGGTCGGCTCTGATACCATCTGTAACGCCCCGACCCCCTTTCGGGTCGCAGACATTACCGATAACTGATTCAAGGATCGCTGACTGGCCCCACAAATCACCACGAGTCTTTCCAGCGTGCTTCGTCCTCGCTCACACGCTGCCTGGAAAAACTTCCCAGGAGGTCACCCATCCTAAGACTACTCCCAATCAAGCACGCTTAACTGAGGAGTTCCCAACGGATGAGCTACCCTAAAAGAAGGTGCACCTTGGTGATATAAGTAGTCATTTTAATCCTTTTAAGCCACACTTTACCATATACTCGGGGTGTTACAAAGCCACCTCGTACCCATTAAAGTTCTCTATCATTCTTCAATTCCCATATTTCCTTTTCGTTTTAATAAGCTTTGTCTAGTTCTTTTTAAAACTTACTCCCATGTGTGCTCGAACATTTTACTATTTACTCTATGCATCTACTATTGAATAAAAGGACTTGATTATATCTACTTTCGGTTATTTCATATTTCTTTTCCTTTATATATATCTTTTTGATGCAATACAAAAAGGGGGAGAAAAATATACATATCTAAAGGGAAAAACAATAGGGTTTTGTCTCACATCAAAAAGGGGGAGATTGTTGAGTTACTTTTAATTAGTATTATTTTGATGCAAGACAAAAAGCATAATTTAAATATGGATCATAGTGAATATCAAAGTTAAAAGAATTTTGAGTCACATATAAATAATTGATGCTCTTAAAATCAATTACTATTATAGATATTAATTTATTTAACAACTTATTTAGTGGGAAAATTGATCATATTATTTGTGAAAGATATGTGAACATCATTTATGTATCTATAGAATAAATTGCATGCGTGGAATGTTTTAGATGGAAATCACACATATCATATTATTTATTCTCCCTTTCAAAATTAACAATTCCCAATAAAACCATGAAGATATGGGTGGGATTTGCAAATCATGTGATTATCCATACATTTATTACCTAATTCAAAATATATGCCCTATCTTGTGAGTTGTTGCAGAGGAAAAGGAATGACAAATTTAAATCATATTCTATCCTTCATGAAACAAGATAGCCACGACAATATCATGCATAATTATATATGATCAAGACAATCACATGATGATTATGCATATCATCATTTTCCATGGTTGACGAGAGAAACATGAGCACAAGAATATCAACACTTGCCTTTAGCTTATTTGATTCAATCCTAATATTTCATGGCAAGTTCAAGTATAAATACAAGGAGTCTTGATCGTTGAAGGTGACAAGAAACAAGACAAGCATACTACTCACTTGAGCGTTATTTCATACTATTGTTTGTGAGATCACCAAAGAATTATTGTATTACATTTCTACTTTCTATTTGAGCCAAGAGTATTAGGGTGAGGACTAGGAGTTGAGAGGAAGACTCCTCCCACATTTAATTGAGAGGTGATATTAAGTGGTGGGTTAGATCTTGAGAGTAGAGGAGGCTCTAAGATTGTCTACGATTCATCCTAATAAGAGCTCGAGATTCAATCCTAGAGTTGGAGAACTCTAGGCGGTGACGTACTCCATTGGGAGGAACATCGTTAACAACCACCGTGTCATTTATCAATTTATTTCCGCAATTTAATTTCACATTTAAATTTACGCATCTTATTTTAATTAAATTTTTTGTTTGTAATTACCCTATTCACCCCCTCTCTAGGGTAATCTTATCTTTCAACTCTTAATTGCGATATCAATAAACCTAGCACCTTGGCTTTATTTGTAGTATAAGCTAGGTTAACATAATTAATTAGGGTTAATAGAGCCCTGGGCAGCCAAGAAATTACAAAAGAGACGACTAACAAATCAGCAACTTGATTCCTACTCAAACTTTTCTACCTTGCTCCCCAAGCCACAGAGATCAACCCAAAATTGGTCTCCACATTCAACCCAACAATCTCCCACTTGGAGACCAATTGTAAATGCTGACTTCGTTGATTATCATCAATCACCACTTCAATACCTTCTCGAATCCTATAGAATATTCTTCTAGATCTTGTTCAGGAAAGTTCCACAGAGGTCCCAATTGACGTCCCATCAACTCCTCTTTTAGAAATAGGTTCCCACTTGAACTGATCACGCCCCTGCAACTTTGACATATGTGTCCTTGTCAACAACTTAGAGGAATTTTGGATTGAGAGTTTACCTCGTGTTGACAGTGTCGAACTCCCGCATAGGTTAGATGCATTCTCAATTGATCATCCGTTCTTGTAGCCTCGATCAGAAACCTCATCCTTTCTGGTACCCTTCTTTCATCAAAGAAGCTTACACGCCTTTGGCGAACATGAACCTTCCTATTAGAATTATCAATGGTAGTATATAGCTTCCACTCCTTCCTACCATATGCAATTAGTAGAGATGCATTCGTTGCTCTCCAAAAACCATCCTCAAATCTTGTCGTGAACCCCTCCTCAGCTAGTTGACCTACAGATGCAAGGTTCTTGGTCAGACTCGAGATATACTGAGCAATATTCTTCAACCTCTAAGTCTCACCCCTGGAAGTTTTAGTGTTGATGATGTCACCTCTTCCTAGCACCTTTAGACTGTGACCATTTGCAAGCCTAACCCTTCCAAACCTACCACTCATAAAGTTACTAAAGGACTCCCTGCTAGACGAAGAGTGAAATGACACACACAAATCTATCACCCAACTCCTTTCTGACTCGTAAACATTGAGAGTTAAAGCATCACCTGAATCCCCGGTAGAATTTACATAGTCATGATTATTATAACTACTCTTCCTAGGTGTAGAACCATCCATATGAAATTGACCTCTATCACCATAGTTCCACCAAAATATGCGCTCCATGTTTCGGCTTCTAGATTTAGATCGATCCT
Source organism: Portulaca oleracea (assembly GCA_029582165.1). Classification (NCBI taxonomy): domain Eukaryota; kingdom Viridiplantae; phylum Streptophyta; class Magnoliopsida; order Caryophyllales; family Portulacaceae; genus Portulaca; species Portulaca oleracea. The sequence continues at coordinate 37,813,912 of CM055874.1, forward strand.
GACAAGAGCTCCCACTATTCCTCTTACACGTGAAAACCAAAGCATTCCCCCCGAAGACTCAGACACATCAAAATTTCTCATACGAATGCTTTCATTCAGAACATAGTATCTAATTTCCCCAAACTTCAGTTTCTCATCTTTCTTAACTAAAGATGTACAAAAGTAACAAAATTATCCCAAGACTTAGGTAAGGTAACCAACAGTATATTAGTGTTTATCTTGTCGGAAAAACTAAATCCTATTGAGGTAAATTTTGATAGTACCACATTCAACTCATTCATATTATCATTCATATAATCAGACTCATGCATGTTAAACTCAAATAAATGACACGACACATATAACTTGTTCGTCACCGAAGGTTTCTCATATGTGTTTTGCAAGCATACCTTTCGTCATTTTCTGATCTTTGACATTGAAAGCCACGTTTCGAGCTAACGTTAGCCTGACCGTACTGAATGCTTGGCCATCAAGCTCTTTGCAATTCTTCGATTCCATCTGTTATGGCTATCACCCATTACAAGATGAATTTTTGCTGGCGGAGCACATCTTCAACACGCATCCTCTCCAACACGCGTAGTCTTTCCCATCGAACTCCAGAATCTTTAGAATTACGCCCGCCATTGCTTCTCAGTTTGCATATCAACAATTGGAGCGTGGCGAGGTGGGGAATTGATGATTTAGCTTGAGTTTGAACCTTGAAACACAATCGGACAAAACTTGAGCACCAAGTGAAGGATATGACCTTGAGCTAGGTAATCCACAACTCTAGGCCTCACATCCCACCATGACTATCATAGGTAATCCACTAGATAATCAATAAAGAAATGACTTGCTAATACCACCATTAACAAATGGATAAAGTAAGAACAAGATTTTTGGAGAGAAACCCTAACATTGCATTAGCAAATAATTCATAAACATAAGCTGCCTGGAAAAGTGTGCTAAATAAGCTGTTTATACTAAACAGGAAATTAGGTTAAAATAGAACAAAAAATAACGAAACAACGCGTTGTCGCAGAAGGATGGCTCGGGCGCCAAACGGCTCGGCGAGTCGGTCGTCTGTCGCAGTCTGTCGGCGGGAGGGGTCGCGGGCGCGACCTAGGGCATCGCGGGTGTGACGTTCTGAGCAGGAGATGGGCGCGGGCGTGGCTCCTGGCTGGCTCGGTCGCGACTATCCACTAAAGGGCAGGTCGCGGGCGCGACGTATCATGTAGCGGGCACGACCCTCTGTGCAGAAGCTTGGCGCGGGCGTGCTTCCTGCCGGCTCGGTCGAGTCATGCTGCTGTTTGCCGGCGCTCATTATGCCTCGACTTTTCAGGTCCTTGGGTACTTCCAAGCCTCGACACTCTTCATTCCCGGGACGACCCAGTCCGGTCCCGAGGCTTCCCGGTCGGAAGCAAGTCCCAAGCTTCTCCAAGCTCATCCAATGTGTAACTTGCCTAAGTCATTCCATCGTGACACTCATCACCCCACCCTTTACAATGATGTATCGATTCTTGAATGCTAGAGGTCGGGCGGGTGTCGTTTGAGATTGCCGGGTTGGTTTCTTATCCCTCGAGTCTCTTTTCACAAACCCGGGCAAGGAAGCTCGGGTCCAAACCCAACGCGGTTCATGCTCCCCCTCTTGAAAAAGAGTTGCCCTCAACTCTTGGGGGTTAAAACCGAAGCACTCTTCATCAATCGTCCCCATGAAGCTCCGAACTTCCCGAACACTTCGAACAATCATGCTTGACAACCCACAATCTTCAAATCCCACAATGTACCCATCATCCATATGCATGAAAGTAGAAGGAGGTTGGTTTTGTGGAGGTGAAGGGTTAAGGGGTGGTAGGGGAAATTCATGTGGTGCTTGGGAACTCTCAACCTCACTAGGCTCGCTACAAGGTAAAGATGAAGCAAGAGGTAGCTCGTCCTCGCCAAGAGCACGCTCTTCCCGTGTTTTGCTAGTCATGAGAAGGTTTCTCAACTCACTACCCCTCCCGGTTTTGGAAGTTTCGGTTTCTTGGGGAGAAATGGGAAGTAACTTGACCTTTTTGCCTTTATGGGTGAATGTATAAGTGTTGTTCAACCCATTGTGCACCGCTTTCTTGTCATATTGCCATGGTCGACCCAATAAAATGTGGCAAGCGCTCATAGGGACAACATCACAAACAAGGGAGTCATCGTAGTTAGATGCAAAAGAGAAATTCACTAAGACTTGCTTAGTTACCTTGATTCCGTTGTGATCGTTGAGCCAATGGAATGAATAGGGTCGAGGGTGCGGTAATAGAGGCAAGCCAAGCTTCTTGACCATAGTGGTAGATGCGACATTCGTGCAACTCCCTCCATCGATGACAAGAGTGCACACTTTTTCACCAACAAAGCAACGCGTTTGGAACAACATTTCCCGTTGGGCCTTGTCGAGGGAAGTCTCATGGGTATGCAAAGCTCTCCTCACAACAAGTGCGCCTCCACGCACGGGGGGTATAGGAGCGGCATCCTCATCATCACTAGTATTCGCATCTTGAACCAACACTTCGGGTTCCTCTTGAGCCCTTCGAAGCTCATCATCGATGTCGTGAACCTCTTGGAGTGTCAAAGTCCGACGGTTTGGACAATCGGCTTGAAAATGGCCATAACCATGACACTTAAAGCACTTTCGGCCTTCCGTCCGTCGAGGAGGTTCCGTTGGAGTCTCCGAAGCAAGTCCCTTTCCTTTGTCAATTCTTGGGGTCGGTGTGGACTTGGGTGTCTCGCTAGACTTTGGAGTGCTTGAAGCCGGAGGGGGTCGATTAGAAGGTGAGTAGATGGGTCTAGACAAGGGCTTGGTGTTGGACCTTTCTATTCTTCTCCGCTCAACTCGGAGAGCCAAACTACACAATTCATCCATGGAATAGTATGGTTGGACCTCAACCCTTTTAGCAATCCTAGAGTCCAAACCATTCAAGAAACGCATCTTGGTTTGATCTTCCGGCTCCTGAAGGCCACTTTTAATAAGAAGTTGCTCGAATTCCGAAATGTAATCACCGACGGTTTGTTTGCCTTGTGTAAGAGCATACACTGTCCTCAAGTCATCCTGCCGGTAGGTGTTTGGCAAGAAGCGGCGAATCATCACTTGCTTAACCCGTGTCTAAGTAGAAATCCTTGTCTTTCCTTCACGAACCCGTTGTACCTTCATATTCTCAAACCAAAGCGAAGCGGCCTTGGTGAGTTTCAAGCTCGCGATCTTATAAGCCTTCTCGTCATCATATTCCTTGGTCTCGAAGATCCTATCCATCAATTGGATCCATTCGATATAGTCGTCCGGATCATTGGAACAATTGAATTCGGGAATATCAATCTTGACATCTTGGAAATCGTCACGAGGGGGTTGATCATGCACGTTCCGACGAATTCGACGTCGAGGAGAGCCTCTAGCATCGTCGCTCGACTCAAAGTTGGGAGGAGGACGGATAGGGCTCAATGCACACCTCGGACGTTCAACTCGAGGTGGAGCTTGTCGCTCGAGGGCGAGATTATCGAACCGCGCCATGAGTGCTTCGATGTTGCGCTCAATGGTGGAGAGCCGATTGTTGAAGGCGGTGGTAAGTCGGTTCTCGAGAGCCCGAAGGTGAGGGCTACTCCGGGGGCTTGATTCCTCTCGTTCGGAATTAACTTCTTCGTCCATAACGAGGGAATAGGTGGGGGACGGTATGTGTTTGGGGAAATTTTGTAGAGTTTAGGGGTTTTCTTGTAGTTGGATTGTGTTTGGTCAAGGGTTCTTTGTGTTTTTCTCACTTGGGCATTTTATCGAACACCTTGTGTGCACAAATTTCCAACTCTTCTTCAAAGCTCCAATATGCATGAAAATCAACAAACACAATAGCAATAACAACGTCTCCAACACACTTGGAGGTACAAGGGATGGGGAACACCAATATCTCAATCAAATCCAACAAAACCTAATAATAGAAATCACTACTTGCAAGAACAAAAATGAAAACTCAAGCTAGAACAATGAAAAATCTTGAGATCTGATACCATATGGAGCGTGGCGCGGTGGGGAATTGATGATTTAGCTTCAGTTTGAACCTTGAAACACAATCGAACAAAACATGAGCATCAAGTGAAGGATATGACCTTGAGCTAGGTAATCCATAACTCTAGGCCTCACACCCCACCATGACTATCATAGGTAATCCATTAGATAATCAATAAAGGAATGACTTGCTAACACCACCATTAACAAATGGATAAAGTAAGAACAAGATTTTGGGAGAGAAAAGGGAGAAACCCTAACATTGCATTTGTTTAGTCCCATTTTAGGGGTTAAATACCACTCGTTTATGCTCAAGTCTATTGCCGTTCCCTAATAAAATGGTTATTTATTACGTGTTTTGTGATTTTTAGGCTTTAAGTTCGGAGAATAATATAAGGGGGCGAAGTTGCGGAAAAAGGCGATAACTCGGTCATCCCGAGACCTTTGGAGCCGATTTGATGCCGTGGTGAAGACCCGGGAAGCAAGGGAGACCAGCCGTGCGTAAAGGAGAGGGATTTCGGGCCAAAAGGCTAAGTATGGGGGCATCCAGGCTCGTCGCGTTCGCTACGACAGCTGTAGCGATCGCTACGCCCCCATACTTAGATGGATATCACTTGAAGAGCGTAGCGGTCGCTACGCCTATTGTAGCGATCGTTACGAGCCCAGGCAGAAGGTTCTGCCCAAGGCCGTAGTGGTCGCTACCCCATTCATAGCGCCCGCTACGATGAAGCCCTGATTTTCCAAGTTTTCCTGCTGACGGACGTAGCGTTCGCTACACCCTCCGTAGCGTTCGCTACGGATGATTGACGCTAGGCATAGCGGACGCCTTGGAGCTGAAATGTTCGCCTGCTTTGGGTCGTAGCGGACGCTACAATGTCCGTAGCGTTCGCGACGTCCTTATTTTCTGCATAATTTTCGGCCAAAACGACTGTGTTTTGGCCCTTCTTCCCCTAGGTATTAATGAGGTCGTCTTGTAACTTTGAAAGGAGTTTTTTTGGAGTTTTTGTTTTGGCTAGCTTTATTTTTCTTCCCCTTTACATCTTCTATCTTTCAAGAGTTTTAGGATTAGCTTTTTGGGGACTAACTTCCACATTGTTGATTAATTACTTTCTTCAATCAAGGCCATTTGCTCTTCATCATTTGGGTGTTATTGCTCTTCATTTATTGTCAATTCATTTCTCATCCATTTAGGTATAATCTTTCTTCTCCTCATTTTAATGTTTCCAAATGCTTTGTTGCTTGTGTTTAGTGTAGTATTTTGTTGTTAATCGTAGTGGTTAGTTTTAATATCCATCTTTTGAGTAGAATCATGCTAGAGTTTTATTGGTTGTGTGTTGCTAATTTCTCCACCATGTCTAGAGGCTAATCTTCCTTGAGGTGAGGGGGTGATTAAGGCCTTAATGGGATTTGGATAAGGTGTTTATTGATTAAAGTGTGTTTTAGTTGGAAGAGTCCATTTTCACTTGGTGTCTTCTCATTGGGGGTGGCGGTTCAAGGTCCGAGAGCTCTTTGAATCGTTATACACTCAATGAGAAGCCTAGTGGGATAGTTAGGTCTACGCTTACGAGGGTAAGTGTAGGGTTAACTAGGAATTAACGCAACTCTCAACCCCGATGGTCCATGGTGGACATAGGGTAGTTAATTTGAATCTTCCTCGAGGGAGGAGATTCATCGTGGCCCCTTTCCCGCGTTGTTCCATGGATAAATCCAACTTTGTGCGCTTTAGTCATGAAAACTCCTTGATCCGAGATTTTGTTAAGTGTCTAAAACCCCCGAACCTCTCTTTGTCTAATTATCACCTAGTTAATCATCTTTCTAGCTTTAATTTTGTCTTAATCAAAGTGATCTTTGCTTCGTAATTTATTCCTTGATTCAAGGCTAAAACCGAAACAAAATACGAGATTTTAGGCCACAGGCTCCCTGAGTTCGACAATTTACACCGGCCTGCAAACCGCTGTACAGCATTAGCAAAGTATTCATAAACATAAGCTGCATGGAAAAGTGTGCTAAACAAGCTATTTATACTAAACAGGAAATTAGGTTAAAACAGAACAAAAAATAACGAATCAGCGCGTAGTCGCAAAAGGATGGCTCGGGCGCGCCGAAACTGGCTCGGGCGAGTCGGTCGTCTGTCGCCTTGTCGCATCCTGGCCGGGGAGGGTCGCGCGCGCGGCTCGAGTAGGAGATGGCGCGGCGTGGCTCTGGGCCGCTCGCCGCGCCCATCGAAGAGGCGGTCGCGGGCGCGACGTATCAAATAGCGGGCACGACCCTCTATGCAGAAGCTTGGCACGGGCGTGCTTCCTGGCGGCTCAGTCGAGTCATGCTGCTGTTTACCAGCGCTCATTCTGCCTCGACTTTTCAGGTCCTTGGGTACTTTCAAGCCTCGACACTCTTCATTCCCGGGACGACCCAGCCCGGTCCCGAGGCTTCCGGGTCGGGAGCAAGTCCCCAGCCTCTCCAAGCTCGTCCAATGTGCAACTTGCCTAAGCCATTCCATCGTGACATTCATCACCCCAGCCTTTACAAAGAGGTGTCGATTCGTGAATGCTAGAGGGCAGGCGGGTGTCGTTTGAGATTGTCGGGTCGGTTTCTTATCCCTCGAGTCTCTTTTCACAAACCCGGACAAGGAAGCTCGGGTCCAAACCCAACACGGTTCAACAACGCTGCAACCAAAACTCTGATATCAGTTATTAGGATTCTCGGGCCCGTGTTAATAGACAAACAATAATAAAGGGCAAAAATAATAATAATTCAACACAAGAAATTAATATGAAAAAACTCAAACTGGGAAAAAATCACTAACGATGCACTATTTGAGAACCAATTGTTCATTACAGATTAAAAAATCTCCAAAATCTCCCAAAACCTTTGTTTGGTCTCGTTCCGAGCTGAATTTTATCTCTTTTATAGGGTGTTTGTGCGCATTTTAGCCCTTTGTATATATTAGATGTGATGAATTGGTGTTTTGTAGGAAAATAAGGAGTTAGAACAAGTTTGGGCTTAGTTGAAGGTTTTTAGGGAATCTCGAGCGATTTCCCTAGTCAAACCAATTCAACCCAAGCCGAGACCCGAGACGAAACCGACCCGGAAATCCAATTCTATTTTCTGGCGCAAAACAGGACAATTTGGCCATAATAGGGTAGCGCCCGAGTTGGAGGGGTCGCGCCCGTGAGTGCTAGCTACCGCGCCAAAACAGCACACCAGCTCAGGGGTCGCGCCCGTTACCTAATTGGCCGCGCCTGCGACCTGTTGGTGAGGGACGGAAGGTGTTGCGGACAGAAGATCAGCGCGCCCGAGTGCTGCAGCTGACTCGCCTGAGTGCCGTTCCTGTCGCGCTCGCGACCAGCTGGGTAACACCCGCTACCTACGCTCAGCAGTGACGATTGACGATCAGACATACAGCAGGCTCGCCCAAGCGACCTCCATGACTCGCCCGAGTCAGACCACTGTCACGCCCGCGACCTACAGAGTAGCGCCCGCGACCCTTGGAGAATGGCTGACGGACGAAGCTGGACAGTAGGCCGACTCGCCCGCACTCGTTGGTGACTCGCCCGAGCCACTTTGTCTGCGGAAAACCTGACGCGCGTGCTGCGAATTATTTCTAGGGTTTTGGGTTGTATTTTTCCTTCTTCTATAACTACCTACTTGTATTCAGCTTATTTATCAATTAGCCTAGGTAGTTTAGGAGTAGAATTAGATTAGATTAGATTTATTGCTTTCCTTTATTTGTTTTAATCTCTCTTTAATTGTTCTTCAAGTTTTCAATTGTTCTTCATTGTTCTCCATTAATTGCTTTAGTTGCTTAATTTGATGTCATGCTTTTATTGTTTTCCTTAATTCCATGTCTAGATAGCTTTATTGCTTTCATTTACATAATTTATTGCTTTCCGTGTGTGAAAAACCCTTACACGAACCAATTACCATATCAAGCCTAACACCCATCCCTGAGACCGACAACACTAACTCATAAAACCACAAAATACGCAACCGAACAATGGCGCCATTGCCGGGGATGACGTTATTTGGTAGATTAGGCTATTGGTTTGTGTGTAAATAGTTTATTGCTTTCTTGATTATGTAAGGAAAATGTAGCACAAAAATTTGAATATCAGAAAAAAAAGAGAAAAGAAAAAAAATTTAAAAAAAAATAGAAAAAGAAAGTTATGGATAGTCCCCAATTCCCCCAATTTGAGCATGAAGCATTTTGGAAATATTTTGCTAGATTACATGATTACCGTGCTCAATGTGAATTATATGGTATCTTTTATGATACATTGGATATGTTGGGAATTGTTTATGAGGGTATACATTATGAAACTCGTAATCTCTTCAATTTTTATGGGTTTTCTAATTTAGGTGAAGATGTTGCTTGGGAATTTATTGAATGGTTGTCTAGGGACTCTTATGAATTTGAGCAAAAACATGCTATTCCTAGTGTCCAACCTTCTTACTATGCAGCACCCTCTGAGACTTTAGCTATACCACATCAAAAATACCCCCAAAATCTCTATGATCAATCTTATGGTGGGGGTTATGTGGAAAATTATTATGATCTTCCCCAATGTGCTGATGTTGAGTCTCATCCCGTGTGCTCCCTCTATGATTCACCGTACCATAATTCTAATTCTTGTTTGAAAGCTACCATTGCGGAAGCGGAAAAATCATGTGCGACGATGACTGAGTATATGCCAGAATTTTTCCATGAAAGTAATCATAGGGTAGAAACTCCTTCTTCACAAATGGTTGATTTAAATGTTGAAGTAGATCATTCGTCATATTTGAGTCCTGAAATGCAAGTTAATTCTTCTGTGTATGATGAGGATGATGATTACTATGACCGATCATGCCTTGGACTACTTAGTGACTCCTTAGCTCTAGCCCCACCTAGTGAGCATGAGGAATATGATGAAGCTGTGTGTGATGATGAAGAACTTGATGACTACATGCTTGATGACGAACCATTGTCCACACCATTGTCCATACCTTTGTGTGAAGAAAAGGTTGAGATTATTGAATGTCGTGATGCTTGTTATGCAATTGAGCATGATCTTGTTGAGAATGAAATTGAATCATTTGTGATTGAATGTGTGTTTGATGCCGAATTGTTCATTTTCATTTAGGATCATTCCATTAGTGAGGCATTAGCTACCCTTGTATGTGAGTCCATTGACATGCATTCTTGTGATGATGAGCTTGATTCTTTGGGGATTGATAGTGATCGTTTGAACTTGGTTTGTGACGATGATGCTTCTAACGATGATATGCTTTATGAGTCATTCACGATGAGTTATGACCCTAAACCTTCCATTTTTACCTTTGATGTTGTTTTGAATGATGCATCTTTGTCTTTTGATGTTGATAGTTCTTCTAGTGAGTTTGATATTGATCAAGATGAAAATGTGCCTGTTGGTGATTTTGGGAGTGTTATGATGTGGTTTAACCCTGCTTTTTCCTTATCACCCATGGATGATTATGATGACTGTTTAGATGAGAGTGGTGATTTGGAATTTGTGTTTGATGAAAATTGCATGGATATTGAGTGTGAATCATTGTTTGCATCCAAGTCCTCGCATGAGCATGTTCAGGATTGTGTTGTATTGCCTCCTTTCGTTGATTTGTATATCCAATCTCCATTTACGAGTCAATGGGAGGATCCATTTGTCATGTCTCACTTCACCGTGCTTAGAAAAGCTGTGTATATTCATGCATTTCATCATTTCTATGACTTTTCTAAGGCATTTGATAAATTATTAAGGGCAATAATGTTTGTTTATGTGCCATTGCGAGTGTGCTCTTACCTATACCACTCTGAGATGCATGAGAGGATGCATGATTTGTTACTCCGGGCGTTGAATGGTTTTGACTCGGTACTCGATATCTTGAGGTGAGAAGGAGTGAATTTCTTTATAATATGCCTTCGAGGTAATATCCTTCTTCACCTTTTATGTATACTTAGTGAGTCGGTTTTCTTTTCGCCTTCCGTCCGTCATCCAGTCGCAACATAAAAAGGCACCGATAGCATCCATCTCCTGGTGTCAGACATCAAGCAGTCAGCATCTTAGGCTACTTTGACCTTCGTCCTTTTTGGACTCGATCAAAGTGGGGGCTCTCTGTAGACATTGGATTTTGCACCGACAAGATTCTGACTTGTCAAAACTCAGCAGGTCATTTTGGTCGAATACCAAAATGGGTCATTGGGCCCATGGAGTCAACAATGCGGGCCCAGCAGCTCAAAACAGCCCACATTACAATATAAAACCCGATGGTGTTTTAGAGTACCACAAGCGGGCCCAAAAGTGCGAATCCATGAATCCGGCCCAAGAAAACCAACAAAACCCGCTGGAGTTTTGTATTCAGAAGCGGCCCGCCACTGCTCGCCATGTCATCGATCCGTGCGCTTTGATCTTATAAGCCGTTGGGGTTTTATTAATTTTTCTGATTTTGGCGCCATAATCAATCCCATGATATTAGCCCATGTGAATTGACTTTGCTTGACTCTGATCAAAACTCGCTGGGGTTTTCCTTTTTCATGGTGAAGAAGACTTGATTGGTGGGACATGTCTCCCTCCAATTCCCTCCAAAACACCCATCCTCCATCCTATAAATACCCCATCATTCTTCACTCATTTTCACCAACTATTATGATCACTCCACCTAAACCCTCTCAAAATTCTCTTTATTATCCATCCTCTCTCTCTAATTCTCTTATAATCACTCCCATCGTCACCATATCATCATTATAATACTAACCTCCTAACCATCCTCATATACATCCTTCCATCCAAATTCCAAGGCGCGGCGAAGTCAAGAGGATCAGTCTCCATTTCCATCTCATCCATACCTAGTGAGGTTTGCCTTTCGTTATTGTATTTAATCATGTGATTATACTTTGATCTCTACTTGTACATGTATTTTGTAAAGTAAAACCTCACTACTTTATATTGCATGATCAAGAATATAATTTTGCAAAATTAATTAAACTTCTCCCCGCTCTTTTCAACTCAAGTTCGATTTTAGTAGAGTCTGTTTTCAAACAGGCGGATTCGAGAGTTCTTATAATTCTCGAATTCGTAACCTTACCCCCGAACTTAGAAATCGGGTTTCATAGACCGAAGTTATTTATTCTATTTTATGGTGTGTCTATTTCCTTAAATCGGCTGGCGACTCTTTCTTCATTTTACAATCCTTTTAATTATTTAAAATACAGGTCTTTGCATTAAAATAATTAAAAAAGATTTAATACCATTTTTACTAATCTACGGCTGACCCAAAGGAAATGGACAAAAAAATTAACTAAAGCAAATGGCCCAGCCCAGAAACATCAAAACCCCTGCGGTTTTGATATTTTCTGACGGTCCATCTGCTTCCTTTTGGGCCTGGATTCGGTAATGGGCTGGAACTATGTCATTAATAAAATATTTTTGTGCAATTTCAAGTATTTCAATAATATAAAAAGATTTATAAATATATAAAGTTTCATCACCTCGAAAATGAATTTCGAAAAACAAAAATATCCTTATTTAAGGATTAAGCAACCTTAGTCGACTCCCGATCATTTAAGTGGCGCATCAGAAAACCGATTCCCCGAACGGGACGATTTTCCTGGTCCTACACTCATCCCTACCAGACGAAACTCATCCTTCCCACACCTAATACACCACCTCTTAAAAACTATCGGTCCAAAAGTCCTCTCTTGCATACTAACAAAGGACCTCTTCTTCCTACACCGAATATCTCGCCTCTCAGAAAACACTATCATAGAGGTCCTCCAACAGCAAATAAAATAAAGACCTTACCAATTCCCCTGTCTAAAGGAACCAGACCTCCGCGCATCACTAACATTTGGGTCCCAAAGACCTCTCTGCAATGATCTCATCCTTGGTCAGAAACCAAGAAAGGTGTAGTGTCCTTTACTACAGGTATGTCTCAGGCACATTACCAGAGATCCAACCAAGTTCTCCAAACTGAAAATCAGCAAGACTAGAAGAGTGGACTTTGGAGACAAAAGCCAGTACATGATCCTAGACATTGGGAAGGTCGCGAAACAACAACACCGACACCATCCGAGGGGGAGCCTTCTACCTTGAGGACATCAACCTTTGCACAAGCTGTCAAATTGAGGGGGAGTCCTATCATCCCTTCTCCCTACATGTGGTCCCTCTCCTCCTCCCAGGTACCTCAACTCTCTACATGTCTGGACCTCTGATGCCTCCATCAACATGTCCTCTCAAGCACCTCACAATTTAAAATGGGTCCGGTCAAAGTCGTCTGACTACCTCTCCCATAGGTAACTCAGATTCTTGCCTTTTACCTTCCTCCTCTCCTCCCTCTCTCTTCCTCTCTTCTTTTTTAACCACACAATTTAGTGCTTGTACTCTCCTGTTTCCTTTATATCCGAAAGACAAAAAGGGGGAGAATTAAGTTTGTGGCCTGTACTTGCTAAACTGTGAATCAACAAACTGTAGTGTTCGAACATTTACCTACTTATATATGGCTATATATTATATGCATTGCTCTGTATGTTATGCATCTACGCAAAAGGACCACAAAGTAAATTTTGTCTTTTAAAAAAAAAGGGGGAGATTGAAGAAACCTTGCTATCTTCCAAGGACTTCTACTACAGCTCCCGTGAGGACCTCCACAATATCTGGCGATCTTTTGATTGAAAGACAAATTTTGAACATATAAAAATCATGGATGTTTCCATAATATAAATATTTCTTATCTTCCCTTATATTTATATTTATCCCATGATCTCCAAACTGATTTTATTTGCAGAATTTAATTAAGAGATTTTGAAGATATAAAATCAAGGAAGTTTCCATAATATAATATTTCTTATCTTCCCTAATATTTATATTTATCCCATGATCTCTAAGCTGATTTTATTTGTAGAATTTAATTAAGAGCAAGAAACAACTACCTAAATGAGAAGATTGAAAATCTACTCCCAAGAAGGAAACAATCCTCACACGCGGAAAATAGCAAGAAGGCCGTTGGAGATTCAAGCTTAAATAGAGAAGTCATTATCTTCAAAGCTTAACGATTTCCAAGCAAGCAAATCGTGTGTAGGAATTTTCTCTAAGTTTTCTGAGTTGTAAGAACCTTTAAGTGATAAGGTTCCGAGTGTAACCACTAGGGTTTTCAGTGGTGAGTAGTGTAACCAGTTGGTTGACAACTGGTGAGGACCTCTTGGTCGTGTAGCTAAAGTGAGGTAGAGTTCTCATTTTAGTGAGTTGAACCATTTCCTTCTGCCTCAGTTGTGAGGCCTCTACTGCAGAAGCTCTCTCTGAATCTTCTGCCCTTATAAGCTTTGTTGAGGACCTCATAATCCTTAACAGTGTCGAGTTGTAACCTCCTTTACTTTCTAACACTTTTATTTCATCAATAAAGAAGTATTATTCAGTTTATCAAAGTGCTATTAACTTTCTTGTGTTGATTAAGTTGCAGAAATTTTATACAAACCTATTCACCCCCTCCCTCTAGGGTTATTTCAAAGGATAAGGCAGAAATTCAACACTCAAGAAGTCTAGGCATGGTTCCCCCTGAAATAATATATAGGTACTCTATTTGTTTTTAGTTCTGACTTGTAAGCATTCTTGTATTCATATTATATAAAATGTTCACTTTTTTCATGTTAAATGAGTTGATTACGTAAGTTTTAAATTTTCTTTCTTTCCAAACTTTATCAAAAGCACATTGCTAAACTTTTAGTAGAGTCTAGCAGACTCAAAGGTTTTTACCTTTCGAGTCTGTAATCTTACACCCGAATCCACTTCTTGGTTCTTAGGAGTGTTCTTTTTATCTTTTTGTTTTGTCTTGGCTTTTCTCCTTAAAAGTTGGGTAGCGACTCCTTTCAACTAAAAATACATCAGGGATTGCAACTTTGTGGTGTATTTGTATGTTTTTAAATAACGTTGCTTGAATGACCTTCTTGTGAGCTCTAACTTTATGGGATTGCATAAAACAATCTTCGCAAATGAGTCGAGTTCAATATGCATACCCTTGCACTGTTAATACAATTTATGACAATTCAATTTATTTCGCGCATTTTGCAGATCGAGAGAAGATTAAATAATTAAATTCGTGTTACATGATTATTATTATCTTAAGTGGTTCCCTATTAGTGATCATCAGAACTAACCTTCATATGCGCATACCTAGACCGATCAGAAGATTCATACGAATTTAACCATTTGTATATTTTACAGGACTAGAATAGTGCAATGACCGCCACGCTTCAACTTTCCTTTTCTTTATATTATTTGTGTCACAACTAAATTTATTCATACTAATCCCGAATTTTTGGTTCTATCTATGAAGTTAATTTTTTGATAGATTTGATTGAATAATAGTTATTATGATTATTATTATGATTTTTTTATTCCTTTATTACTCATTTAGTTTTAAAATTTATTTACTTAACCACTTTAATTTGGCACCCTGTTTTTTTAGGTTGACAAAATATTACTTTTGAGACCTTGAATTATGATTGTATGGTTATTGAAGAAAGAAAACAATATAGGAATAAGAAAGTACGAGGAGTTATATATTAGTAGCTTAATTAGGACATAAGAAATAGAACCCACTTCTTTTTTCTTTTTTTTTTCACAATTCAAATGCTCAACTCATTCTCTCTCTCTTTCGTTTTTCTCACTGCCCTCACTGTCTTTGTGAAGCGTACGACATTAGCAAAGAGTTGAACAAGGCCAATGATCAAATAATTAACTAGGGTTTAGGAAAACCCAAACAATAGAACTCACAAACACCTCCTAGTATTTATGGATTTGTTGATTTGAGGCTAGATCTAGATAAACACATAAAGAGCAAGTAAAGATATGATTCACCTCCAAATGTAGAATACCACTAAGGAAGATATACAAGCAACAAGCTAGGAAATGTATAAAGGATGAACAACCAACACCTTGCAAAATACCCAAGGAACTCACCAAGATTGATATAAAGCTAGAATTACTCAACCTCTAAAGAGGACACTCCATTAGCTCCACCAACATCATATATAAAACAAGAATAGATATTGAGGGGAAAAGTTTCAAAATACCCATACAAGTTTTCATTTCAACAAGGTCAATGTTCATAAGTTACCTCACGGAATGAGAGTAAACAACCATATATAGGTGAGGGGAAATACATGGCGTAACCCTGAGATGAAAATAGTTGTTTCTTGTGTATTCTACAAAACCCAAAAAGACAATTAATACACAGTTCAACCCCGCCCCTTCTTGTGTCTTTACAGGTGATTATTCCTTTCCTCAGTCTTTTTGGAAGTTTTGCGATGGGCTGTAACAAAGCAAATGATAATAGATGCGCATGAAGTTTGCATTTATCATCATCGGGTATTACATAAATTAATATCTAAACTTCTCTACTTCATATATTAATTTTCTCAACTCATCACCTTTGTAGTATTTGTTATTTTTCGTACGTATCATCTGGTTTCTTGACGGGACAATTATTCTGATGTAAACATGTGTCTGAGTCTCGAAGTACCTCTTCTTTGTGACCATCTTCCTGTGTTTATATCATAAAGTCCTGTAGTATTTTCCATCAATAAAGTGAAATTAAACCTCTCGTGAACAAACACCTATTTCGTTCTACGAATAAACACGGTCTTTGTTTGTTGAACTTATGTAGGCGTCATGGAAGCTTGTGATCTATAATAAAGCAATATCAATTTTAACCTTAGTCTTGAAATTTGACTCCAATTGAGAAAAAAAATTAAACATTAAAAAAAAAAAAAGAAAAACGGTACATAGACCTTTTTTTAGTCTACAAACTTTAATGTCTTTTTTTATTCACCCATAAAATTTAGGGTCCAAAAAATTAACAATGAAAATTAAAGATACAAAAAATTAATTATCCCATACTTCAGGGCTTAAAATACAAAAACCCTAATGTACGTCTAACTCAATCAAAATAGATTTAAATGAATTTACTTTAGTGAGGTCAGTTCAACCTGATAAACAATCGTCACTAAATATTAGTGTTAACTGAACTTTCTTTTTCTATGTGATACTCTCTCCATTTCTTATTATTAAGATATGTGTACGTAAATTAAACGTTTTTTTTTTGAATTTTGAATATTAAATATTTAACAAATACAATAATTTAAAATATAAAGTTAAGATTATTACATTTGTCATGAAAAATACTTTTATACAAACCCAATAATATTACTATAGTAAACATATATATTATATTAGAAATTAAAAATTAGATTAAGGTTATCAAAAACTTATTCGGTCTGAAAAAACTGGTTACGGTCAAGAACGTTTGTCCGAAATTTGACATTGACCCATTTGGCGGAAAAATCACACTTTTTTTTTTCAATTTTCTATTTTCCGAATTCGATTTAAACTCGAATGAATGATTGTCTGATTCATCCGACCTGAATCCGACCCGAAAAATACGCGAAAAACCTAGATATCAAACATCAAGTTTTCGTCAGATGTCAGTTTTGTCCGAACATACATTACCCAGACCTAGACTTTTACCATGTCCAATTAAAATAAATCATTATAGTAAAACTATATAAAAACAAAAAAATCACATAAGTTATAAAACAAAGGTGTAATAAAATACGACAAGCAAGATCAACTTGCAGATCCACATGATTTGTACGCATTCGGTATTTGCAATAAGAAAGTAAGCAAAATTAATTTTAAAGGGGAAATGGCGTTTGCTTAATTGGACTGAGTTTGTGGGAAACTATATAGATGTTGTTAACTTGTGAGATGAGGTTAACCAAATGTCCACATTTATTTTTCAAAAGAAATAATTTTAGTGGGTAAATTCCACTCATAAAAGCGGCAAAAAGGACACTAATTAAAAAAAAACAGCAAAAACATTAGGTGAGATAAAGGATTGTTAGGTGCCTTTGTTGCAGAGATACATAGGCTATTGGGGGACAGACTTCTCCTTTTTGAACAAGACTTGCAAGTTGCTATTGTAGTTGTAGTGGCGCAAACAGAATTAATAATGTTGACGTACATATCATGAGGAATTTGGATCCAAACACGCGCATATAAAAGGATGTTGACGCAATCATAATTCATAAGGAGGAATTAGGATCGAAAATCATACATAGATATATATATATATATATATTATTATTATAATAATAATAATAATAGTAAAAACAATAGAGACAATCGATTGAGGGCGGGAAATAAGATCATTTTATTCATAACCCACAAGAGGTATTTAAACTAGTTATAGCAAGAGTACTGCACAATTTAGACTTCATATAAAAACATAATCCTCCCATATTATAATTTATGTCATCCTAATATATAAAAATACACAAAAGATATCTGATTAGTATATGGACATTCACATATATATTACTCCCTCTGTTCCATATTAATTGACATGTTTCAAAATTTTTCACATACCAAGGTTTAATTAAAAAAAACATCAACATAATTAAATAGCACTATTTTTGAAGGTGTTTTTTCGGATATCAGGGTGTAGGTAGTAAGAGAATGTGAGTAGGAATAAATTTTATTAATTGAAAAGTAATTAAAAAGTTAACATAATTATTAAAGTTAAAATAATTAAATTAGGTATTGGAAAATGGAAAGTGACAATTATTTTTGAACAAAAAAGTTAGTTTAAGTGTCAATTAACATGAAACGGATGGAGTATTTGGTAACAATCCCCATTGAATGTCCATTATCCAAAAGAATATGTCTCGTTAAAACTTTATTAGGAAAACCTTAATTGAAAACAAAAAACTTATGAAGGAAAACGAGTACGTACTTCTTAATATGCAAACATATGTTGTCTCATTAGAAACCTTTCCAAGGAAAACCCAGTGGGACGAACCTTAGATAAGAGAAAAAAGAGTTCAACACGTATCACTACCCCTGATGAAAACATCAGTTAAGATGTTTGAGTTAATGAAATTCAACTTCATGCCTAACCTCAAAAACATTGAAGTCAAAAGTGACTTGGTAAATGAATAAACTACATTCTCACCTAAACGAATTTGATGAATATCAGTTTTGGAATCCACATACCTAATATGTGATCAAGTGACTTAGATAAATATTCAACATTAGCATAGCAAGTGAAACCAATCTTGCTTTCATGAGGATAAAACATATCCATATCAGTTATACCTTTGAGGTATTGAGATAGGTTAGATCATGTATTACTAGCAAGATACATTAACACTACAATAGCTTTCAAACACGATACTTCAGGGCCCAAATACAGTACTTCAGGACTCAAATATGATACTTTAGGACCCAGGTTGTTCTCATCATCTTTTCGAGGTCGGAAGGGGTTGTAGACCCCGAAAGTTAACGACTTTTCGTGTGGTTCTACTTAGTGTGATTAGGAGTTAAACTAAGGTTACTTAATCCTTAAATAAGGATGCTTTTATTTTAAGAAAGATTTAATGATTCTTATGTATCCTATGCTTGTAAATTCACTATGGATAGTCACCTTCGGTTTGGAATGACCAATCATATTTGCCCCGTATAACAACATAAAGGATGATAATGGATCAGGTTTAGTGACTGGACT
The DNA here is from genome assembly GCA_029582165.1 of Portulaca oleracea. Classification (NCBI taxonomy): domain Eukaryota; kingdom Viridiplantae; phylum Streptophyta; class Magnoliopsida; order Caryophyllales; family Portulacaceae; genus Portulaca; species Portulaca oleracea. The sequence continues at coordinate 37,832,465 of CM055874.1, forward strand.
GACTCACTAGGTGTAGACATCGGAATTTGTCCCGATTCTGAAATGTGTTTGTAATGTTTTCTTTTCTATTTTTCGCTTTTCATTTTAAACTCCCTTAAAGCAAGTAAAAGGCAAAAATTCCAAAAAATCCAAAAAGAAAACCGTATATACCTACAAAAAGATCAAACCTAATTCGACGCCTGGTGTAAGGAATACTAAGACCGTAACTGCCTGGTTACGGATCGCTTCCAGAAGCAAGTGAAGCAGAGCGTAACTGCCCGGTTACACTCGTCTTCTAGAAACTAGTTCATAACCGCCAGGTTACAACCAATATTTTGGAAGTGACGAAATAGGTTAACTTCTGAAAGAATATTCTGACTACTCAGTTAGGATATCAACGCACCAAAGCAGACCCGAACTAGTCGGTTATCGTGTTGCGCAAGAGTTCCTGGTCAAATCCTTAACTGCCCGATTATACCCCTGATCCAGGGTCGTAACCCAACGGGTCATCCCCAGTATAAATAAACCCCTCAAACCTGATCAAGGATGCACCAGAATTTCCCTAGAGTATTGACACTACGCAATTTATTCTAAGTACTTTCCCCCTCCATTTCTCGTGCTTGCTACTTGCTTTAAGGTTTGTGCCTTCATCTGTTATTTCTTTCAACATCATGTAATTCTCATGTAATATCATACTTTTGTTATTGTTATCATTCTCGATTGCATGCATAATAATTGATTGAATAAGATACATTTATTCCTTTGTCTTCCCATTGTTTTAATTAATTCAGTTTCAGTAGAGTCCGTGATTCTTGTAAGGGTGAGTCAAGAGGAACGATGGCCTTAGACTCATAACCTTACCCCCTAACCTGACCTGGGTTCACAAGCGGAGTTATTTATTTCAATTTGTTAGTTTTCCTTTAAAACTGACTGGCAACTAATTAATTTATTTAATTTACATAATCATGTCCTTAAATTCACGTATCTTAATTTAATCATAAATAATTAGAATTTATTAAAATAGAATTAACGCTTAATAATGTTGAGCTCGGGAAGGACCTAACTTTTCTTTAGCGTAACCGCCCAGTCATGCTAAACAAGTGTCAAATCCATTATAAGCAGTCAACGGGTTACAATATATACGACTTAGACCATAATCGCCCGATTACGACATTAGTTTTCTCAAAAGTTCTCTTCGGTTATGCCCGTTCTCAACATGATTATTTTAGTTAATTTTATTCTTATTGTTTATAAATATTTAAAGTTAATTTTTTATGCAGATTTGACGATGTGATTTGCAAAATTAAATGGATCCTAAGAATTCCTAAAATAAACTGTCCCTTTGTAGACACCAAGTTTTGTACCAAGGAATTCCAGTTATGCAAGTCAAGGACAAGAATTGGAAGTCGGGCCCAAAACAAGCTTCCTAGGCCCCTCGGCCTTGACTAACACCAAGAAACAGACGCCATGGCCGCAGGGCCTTGGTTGACATGTATATGGGCCCAAACGCGAATTTGAACCAGGAGATTTCGTCATGGTTGATGGGCCTAAGCTGAGAATAAAACCTAATCTGCCCCTGCTATGTCATTGATCCACGTGATGAGCAGTTGTTGGCCGCCGGGCCTTCCTCAAGCAAAGCAACTAGGCTAAATCAAAAGCTATCGGGCCAAACCACCACAAAAGCCTTCATTTTCCGCCCTTTCCATATACATGTGCTCACTATTTTGAATCCCATTTTTCCACATGTCTCATTAGCCCTATTTCTTTGTATAAGGGTAAAGTAAACATCAAGTTCTCCAACGTCTTTTGAATTGCCTCAATCGGAGTCCGGATGAAGGAATTTTGGGCGTTTGAAATCTGACTAGCCAAATAGCAAGGCCGCTGCTGACTAGCCAAATAGCAAGGCCCAGCGGCCTTGACCAGTTTCCATGCCCAGAAACTAAGTCCAGGTCACAAACTAGGCTCATGAGCACTGTCAAAGTCGTAAGGCCTTGGCCCAGAAGAACTCGTCATGGCCGCGGGGCGAGACTGAAGAAAAGGTTCTATATACTCCTGTCATGTCAGCAATCCGCGTGAAGATCTGCTATAGGCCGTGAGGCCTTGCTCGTCCTTCCGCGCTAAAGGTCTCCCATTTGATCCCTTGATCACTGCATGGCACCTTTAACTCATGTAGAGTCAAAGGCCCTATGGCCTTGACGATGATCATGGGCATGATCTTTAGATCATGCCCCCTTCACCTTCCATCATCACACATCCCTCAACCACTACAAATACCACCCATTCCGTCACTTATTTCATCAACTCTCATCATCATAAACACTTTAAAATTCTCACTTTCAACACTTCCATTTCTCTCAAAAATCCTTATTTCAACCCTATACAAAAACCCTCAAGCCAGCGCGGTATCGAAATTCGTCAGCGCAAGTCCTACTGATTCTCCATCTGAATTTGCAAGCAAGCAAGGTTTGACTATTTTATTTATTTTTAATTTCATAAACATGTAACCATGCTCTCAAAATCACCATTGTGTAATAATTTGTAAATTTGCATTATTCTTTGCATGTTGAGAATATAATATCATGAAATCTTTTAAACTTCTCACGGATCTTTTCATTCTAACTTCGATTTTAGTAGAGTCTATTTTTAAACAGGAGAATCCAAGAATTTTTTACTTCTCGGATTCATAACCTTACCCCCGAACTCAAAATCTAATTTCGCAGGCCAGAGTTATTTCCTTTTTTTTCGGTTTGTTGATTTCCTTAAATCAACTGGCACCTCCTTTTACCTAAACTCATTTAATTTCGTACTTGCATCACCACAAATTAACTAAAAATGAATCGGTAATTTACAACATTCGCATTGGTGGATCGACCCGTGAATATGGTTCAGAATTTCGCGATGGCCGAGTCCTACACCCATTTTCGCGGGCCTGGCGCAATGGGCCCAGGCTGGGCACTCGCCAAGGCTGCAGGGCCTTGGGGTCAGCCTAGTGGTCCATTGTGTCATCTTCTGCTTGAATCCGAATGTTGTGTGTTACTGGCACATTGGTAATTTGACGTGATCTCGCATGAATTAATTTGAGTTTGGTCCCTAAAAAAGTTTTCTTTTTTTACGTAAATAAAAATATCCTTATTTAAGGATTAAGCAACCTTGGTCGGCTCCCAATCACAACCTAAGTAGCGTAATGGTAAAAAGAGAGGCCTTCAACCTCTCCTCTTTTTCCCAGGTCCTACAGATTGGCGACTCCACTGGAGACTTAAACTTAAAAAGAGGATAAAACTTAAAAAAATCGATTTGTTTTGAAATTGTAAACGGGAGAAAGTTGATTTTTTTCGCGATTTTATTATTCTTTTACGCATCTTGCATACCTGGCTACTCCCTGGTCTTTTGACAGGGGAGCACAAAAGCGTTGGTTTAGGATTAACCTAGGATTTGTCCCAAGAGTGGGCAACCACTACTTGTGTGATGCGCTCTACATCGCCAAACATTTAGTTTCTCCTCTCACGCATGTTATACTCCAAGGCTTCCTTGAAGTCCGACGAGCAACACCTCACATACTTTACCTACAAATTTCATATAGGTGAAGTGCATTGAGGCGAGAACATGTGGTACCTCATCTTATCCCTAACTTAGTAATCCATGAACTTAGAGCTTTAGTTAAGACTAACCCTCCATTTATGTGCTATGTGTTTGTTGTATATGTCTTGTAAAAAAAAATATATATATATATATAAAAGAGTCAAGTCGGCTCAGTTAGTGTCGGATATCTCATTAGTGCGCATAGAATCCCTTAAGGAACCAAGGAAATGAGCCCTTATTTCGTGGGCCCTTCTCTGACCTAGCTACCTTATTGTATGGCCCATGCAAAAGTCACAGGCACCTTATGGCTCAATGATTTTCGCCGGATCACCCAATCAGGCTTCCTAGGTCCGAATCCTATATGGTTGTTCTCTCTGGTCCTTTATGATATCCTCATGTATGAATTCTCATTGCATCTTTTACTTAGACTTGAGCCCACATTTGTTGAGGCTTGATCCAAGTAAGACCCAGTGGTTATTCCTGTTGTATATCATCGAGTTAGGTCCATATAGAGTTAGGCCATGCACTCCCAAAAAAGTGGGTGAGTCCTCCTTGTGTCAACATAAAGGCGTAGAGTCAATTAGGGTCCCATATAGGTCATCTAAGACATGCATGCATCGGGTAGAAAGTGTCACAGTCAATTATCAAGTCACTAACAAATTTCCATACAGGCAATATAGGAGATCAACTCCGTGCCCCCATTAGAGATCCGCGTACCGGCCGACTGGCTCCAAATCCGAATTACAACTCGTCAACCACCCAAGCTAGAGTTCATACCATGGCTGAGGAACGATTCCAGGAGAACCCCATCTAAGGCGTTCAAGCTAACATTTCCAAACATTTAGAGGATCTTTATACTAAGATGCAAGCCTTAGTCTTTGCAAATTCCCTCAAATAGGAGCAAGAGATAGGGAAGAGGCTCAATGAGCAACAACAGGTGATGGATGGCATGCTATAGGCCATCACCAAGATCAATGAAAAGTTTGGACTAAATTCTGAAGGAGATGATGATGGGTATGAATCTGAGCCCGAACTCGTCAAAACACATGTAGGGATGAGTCGGGGGGCTCAAGGTCGTTCAAAAGGAAGTCCAAGGCAGCCTCAGAAGTTACTAAAGTCACTGAAGATCCTACTGACAAGGCCTTACAACAAAAACTGGAGAGTCTTACCAAGATAATGAGCATTGTTCTGACCTTTGCTGATAAGTACGTAAATGTAGTTGACAAGATTGAGGTGCCCAACATTAAATTCAGGCCATCTGAAAATCATGCTCATCATATTGAAGAATTTATGTGACTTGCACCTCACAACAGAATCGAGCTTGGTTTGTACTCTATTGTCTTCCCATCCACCTTAGATGGAAAAACCAAAGTATGGTACCATGCTTTGTTACCTTAAGTCAAGGCTGATTGGAATGAGTTGTTTCGTATCCAGAAGAAGCAGACCACACTGAATGACCTAACAACCATGAAGCAAAGGAAGACGATTCCTTCCTAGATTACTTAGAAAGGTGGCACACCAAGTTGTCTCACATTAATGAGACGATACCCTTGCGCTTACAGTTATCCACATTCAAACACAGTCTCAAAAGTAGCCTGGCTCGACACTTGGGATACCATGTGATCAAGGACTTCGTCTACTTGAAGGACCTTTGCGTCCAACTCGAGACCATGAACAATGAGAAGGTTGCCGCCCAAAGGTGGAAGAATTTCAGTCCTAATAGGAGGGCTACTGGTTCACACAACTAGGGGTGTCCATGGTTAACCTAAACCGCAAACCGAAACCAGTAAAACCAAACCGGTTAAACCGGTTAACCGGTTGGCATTTTATATTTTTATGGTTTCGGTTAACCAAACCGGTATTTGCGGTTTAGGTTTCGGTTTTGAATTTTGGAAAATCGGTTAACCGCGGTTAACCGGTTATATATAATTTAAAAAAAACCAAAAAAAACCTAAAAAAACCTAAACCCTAACCTAAAAAAATTCGGAAATTGGAGCAAATCATAGTTAATCGCGTTAACGCATTGTCAATGCGGTTAACGGCTTAGGCTCTTTAGGTTTCCGATTTTCAAAAGCGGTTAACCGCTTTAGGCGGTTACGGTTTAGGTTTGGAAAAACTTAAAACCGCCAAAGCGGTTAACCGTAATAGCGGTTAACCGCTTTTGGACACCCATACACACAACCACCCTTTTAAGAGCGCTAAGACTAATGTAATTCAGCCAGGAATCTAACCAAAGTACGACTATTAAACCCCACTTGACACCACCTATGTCGTTGCTTTGGCTCATCTCTTAAGGAAAAACCTGATTGAGTTGCCTTTACCGAGACCAAAGCCAGAAACGAAGTACCCAAGCTGGGATGACAATATGTTCTGCAACTATCATAGTTGTAAAGGACATGACACCGTGAAGTGTTGTACCTTAAAGAATAAGATTGAAGGTATGATCCGGTCAGGTAAATTGCCCCGGCCAAAAGCAGCACAGAAAGCCAACTAAAGCAACGAACATACAGAGAAAGGCAACACCATAGGAAGAGGACTTTAAAGTTAGCTAAGGTCTCAACTCCTTTGAACATTCTATTTTAGAGTCCGTTAGGAGGACATTGAGTCCGGTTTGATATGTTTGTCTTTTGAATTCAATAAGATGCATCTGCTTGATTGTGATTGTTTAAGAATCTCGTGCTTGTACTCTTAATTTGAGTTGAAAAGCTCTTCACCCATTCATTAGCCTTAACATCCAAGTCTAACCTATCCATCTATCATCACCATCATATACCCTCCCATTCATCAAGCTTGTCATCTTATGAATCCCGGGTTTAAAATAAAATTAAAGAAAAGAAAAAAAATAAAAAACAAAAAAAAGAGAGAGAGAAGTCAGTCTACATTCATCAAGCAGGTTGGGTAAAAGGGGAGAAGACCAAAACCGACAGTGTCTTGAAAGTGGACATCTCTATGCTTCTAGACCAGCAGCTTGAACAAGATGTGCTTAGGACAGGGGCTACCATCTCACCACCCACATCAAAATCCGTATCACCTGTCACCTCCCCATTCACCCATAACGTCTATCCCTACTTATCATCTACATCTCCATCCCAAGTTCCCATTCACCAAATCATCTATCTTTGCTTCACTCATAACAGTCACCGTTCAAGAACTCTTAGCCTTGACCAGCCCGATCATTCTCCTCGTGACACTCCATATCTACCCCAAAGCCAAAAGGTGTGTTGTGACTAATATCATCAGAAAGGAGCACATGAGTAGATCCTATGAAGAAGAAAGTCGAAAAAAAGAAAAAGAAAAGACAAAGGGAAAGAGAGTTCCTAGTTGGTCCACCAACATGGGTCGACATGAGTGGTACGACCATCATGTCCCTTAAGCACTTTGTTTGCGTATGGAAAAACCTATGCTGGGAGAGTAAACCGGAGATGGAGCTAACAGTCACGCACACCGAAAAACCGTTCATAAACCTTCCAAATTGTTCTCAAGCCTTATGGCCCAGGCCTTTACATCGTCATCATGTCGCCAAACCTTTGAGCCTTCGTAGCCATCATCAAACCTACCCCACAAAGCCCTCCTCAAGGCACCAATCCTTTGAAGCTGCACCTTATTAACTACGATTGACCTGATTCCACATTGGATACATAGAAGAACCTCTTTGAAGCCCGACCGCTACAATTCACCTTATAAGAGCATCCTTTGTCACAAAATTTGGTATTTGAGAGAAAAACTAGAGAGGCTAGTTTGGAACCCCGAGCTAGGCAAAAGGAGAGTGGGAAAACAAGAGGGGCTAGCTTGGAATCTCAGGCTAGGCAAAAGAAGAGTGAGAGAACAAGAGAGGCTAGCTTGGAATCCCAGGCTAGGAAAAAGAAGAGCGAAAGAATAAGAGAGGCTAGCCTGAAAACCCGACAGGGCAGGTTAGGCAAAAAGAGAGTAAACCATGGATTTTGAAGTTCTTTCACATCGTCATTCCTCGCCATCAAAATTTCTCAACCTTCTTTCTGTCAGTCTTGGATCACCTTCACATCCGAATAACCAACCATCTCTTCTCCTATGACATGAATCCATCTCAACCATTCCCTCACCTCTTCTCCGATGAGGTGACTTAGCCCTTGCCGACCGTCTAGCCTTAGCTGAAACATAGTCATCTGTCAATCATGACATACCCAGATTCGACCATCAACCCACCATCATCTCCTTTTTCACCAAGTGCCCCATGAACCCGTCTGGCCATTATCATACTTATCCTTTCTTTTGCCAATCCTTTTCATCCTCCATACCGCCAGAGATTTTTGTCTCGATCACTAGTGCAAGTGCGATTCGAGGCTTGTTTTTAACACATCTGAGTGAGGCCCATCCATCAAGAACAAGAAATCGACCACATCGATATCGATGGCTAATTGCATCCAACTCAAGAGAAGTTAAGAGTTCATTTGAACTGGGGGCTCCCCTAGCCCTTACATAACCTGTAAAGGTGCTCCACCAATCTCCATAATGATCTGAGAAAGCAAGAGGACAAGATAAGTCATATACGACAATGCCTTCATCATCAGGCCTCGTCATAAGCCTCACCTATATATCCTGCCTTGTCCTAAAATTGCATGTCGAGTTGCTGTGACACTTAGGGAATCATCATTCTATTCTTGGTGTTGGGTGTTGTTTACATATTGAGTCACATGCAATGCAAAATATTGGTCATGTACATATTCTGTTAGTCATTGCATTACATCAAGAGGTCATGCATAAAGTCAACAGCCATGCATAAGTGCATCATCCATAAGAGTCTAGAGTCTAGAAGACGAAGCACATGCATGCCCATTGAGAAACGAAGGAGAATCAAAGAATGTCATCATGCACAGAGACTCAAGCTCGGTTGCAAATCATTAAGAGCAAGATTAGAGAAATCTCTGATCACACTCGGGAAGACTTCTATCTATCGTCCAAAGCTCATCGTCATGATGATCTTCTAGTCTGCTAAAGCAACAAAAGTTGCCATTGACGCACCGACGCAATCATCTGCCTCAAGAAAATCCGTTGGGCACCATCAGCATTGGGAAAATCCGATGTGCCTCGGGAAAATCTGTTAAGCACCATCAGCATTGGGAAAATTCGATCTGCCTCGGGAAAATCCGTTAGGCACCATCAGCATCGGGAAAATCTGATCCGCTTTGGGAAAATCCGTTGGGCATCATCAACATTAGGAAAATCTGATTGCCTCGGGAAAATCCGTTGAGCACCATTAGTATCGTGAAAATCCGATCCGCCTGGGGAAAATCTGTTGAGCACCATCAGCATCGGGAAATTTCGATTCGCCTCGGGAGAATCCGTTGGGCACCCATCCACATCGGGAAAATCTAATCCGCCTCGGGTGAATCAGTTGGGCATCATCAACATTAGGAAAATCTGATCTGCCTTGGGAAAATCCATTGGGCACCATCAGCATCGAAAAAAATCTGATCCGCCTCAGGAAAATCCGTTTGGCATCATCAATAACGGGAAAATCCAATCTGCCTCGGGAAAATCCGTTGGGCATCATCAACATCAGCAAAATCTGATCCGCCTCGAGAAAATCCATTGGGCATCATCCACAATAGCATTGAAAAAGGAAGTTTGGATCAAATGCTTTTGTTTCTGAGCAGGGAACCAACACCGACAGCGGGACATCATCTTTCAGCGTCCATTAAAAGAGCGTTGGCATCCATCTTCCAGTTGCCATTAAAAGAGCACCAACAGCATCCACCTGCCGGTCGTCGTTAAAAGAGCACGGACATCGTCTGCCTTTCGGTCGCCATTAAAAGAGCACCGACATCATCCACCTTCCGGTCGCCATTAAAAGAGCATCGACATCATTCATCCTTCTCGTCGCCGTTAAAAGAACACCGACAGCATTCACCTTCCGGTCGCCATTAAAAGAGCATCGTCATCATTCATCCTTCCCGTCGCCGTTAAAAGAGCACCGACAGCATTCACCTTCCGGTCGCCATTAAAGGAGCACCAATAACATCCATCTTTCGATTATAAACATCATTTTGAAAAGGGAGTTAGCACTTCAGCCTACTTTGACCTTCGTCCTATTCGGACTCGATCAAAGTGGGGGCTCTCTTTAGAAACCGAGTTTTGTACTAACGAATTCCAATTATGCAAGCCGAGGACAATAATTTGAAGTCAGGCCCTAAAAAGGCTGCCTAGGCCCTTGGGCCTTGGCTAACACCAAGAAACACAGGCCATGGTCGCACGGCCTTAGCTGACATGTATCTGGGCCCAAACGCGAATTTGACCAAGGATATTTCGTCATGGCCGCAAGGCCTATTCTGAGAATAAAACCCAATCTACACCTGCCATGTCATAGATCTGCGTGATGAGCAGCTGTTGGCCACTGGGCCTTCCTCAAGCAAAGCCACTAGGCTCAAAAGCCATCGGGCCAAACTACCACAAAAGCCTTCATTTTCCGCCCTTTCCATACACACGTGCTCATTATTTCGAATCAAAATATTTTCTACAAGACTTGTTGGTCATATTTCTTTTAATAAGTGTAAAGTACACATTATAAGCTTTTGAACGCCTTTTGAATTGCCTCAATCGTAGTCCGGATGAAGGAATTATGCCCGTTTGAAATCTGACTAGCCAGAAAGCAAGGCCCAACGGCCTTGACCAGTTTTCGGGCCCAGAAACCAGGTCCAGGGTGCAAACCAGGCCCATAAGCACTGTGAAAGTTGCAGAGCCTTGGCCCAAAAGAATTCATCATTGTCGCGGGGCCTAGACTGGCGAAAATGTCCAATCTGCTCCTACCACGTCAGCGATCCGCGTGAAGATCTACTATAGGCCGTAGGGCCTTACTCGTCCGAATTCGATTTCCGCACCAAAGCTCTCTCATCCGATCCCTTGATCATCGCATGGCGCCTCTGAGTCAAAGGCCTTGTGGCCTTGATGATGATCATGGGCATGATCTTTGGATCATTGCCCCCCTCCACCTTCCTTCAACATACATCCCTCAACAACTATAAATACCACCCATTCCATCACTTATTTCATCAATTCTCATCATCATAAACACTCTCAAATTCTCACTATCACCACTACCATTTCTCTCAAAAATATTTCTTTCATCCCTATACAAAAACCCTCAAGTCCGCGCCGTATCGAAATTCGTCATCACAAGTCCCACCGATTCTCCATCCGAATTTGCAAGCAAGCAAGGTTTGACTGTTTCATTCATTTGTAATTTCATAAACATGTAACCTTGCTCTCAAAATCACCATTGTATAATAATTTGTAAATATGCATTATTCTTTGTATGTTGACAATATAATATCGAAATCTTTTAAACTTCTCCCGGGTCTTTTCATTTCAATTTCGATTTTAATAGAGTCTATTTTTAAACAGGCGAATCTGAAACTTCTTTAATTCTCGGATCTGTAACCTTACCCAAGGGCTTGGAATATGAGTTAGCAGACTGGAGTTATTTACTCTTTTTTCGGTTTGTTGATTTCCTTAAATCAACTGGCGACTCCTTTTACCTAAACTCATTTAAATTCGTACTTGCATCACGACAAATTAACTAAAAATGAATCGGTAATTTCCAACCTTCGCATTCGTGGGTTGACCCATGAATATGGTGTAGAATTTGGCCATGGCCATAGGGCCTTGGCCGGGTCCTACACCCATTTTCGCGGGCCTAGCGGAATGGGCCCAGACTGGGCACTCGCCAAGGCCGCGGGCCTTAGGACCAGTCTAGTGGTCCTTTGTGCCATCTTCAATTCAGCTTAAATCTGAATCTGTTGTGTTACCGGCACATTGGTAATTTGATGTGATCTCTCATTAATTAATTTAAGTTTGGTTCTTAAAAAAGTTTTCTTTTTTTCACATAAATAAAAATATCCTTGCTTAAGGATTAAACAACCTTGGTTGGCTCCCAATCACAACCTAAGTAGTGCAACCGCAAAAAGAGAGGCCTTAAACTTCTCCTCTTTTTCCGGGATCCTACACCCTTAGGTAAACTTTTTAAGCTTAAGCAAAACCTTTCGACTCGTCCTACGTATTGCGGGTTTATTCGATCCCTTCCTCCTTGATTGCGATGAAAATTCGGTGCTTGCAGAATTGGCGACTCCACTTGGTACTCAACTTAAAAGAGGGTAAAACTTGAAAAGAAAAATCGAATTGGTTAATCAATGGGAAGAAGAGTGAAATTGGTCTATCTCATCTCTTTCAGCTATTTTAGACATATCGCATTGCCAATCTACTACCAGGCCGTTTAATGGCCGACTAGCACTTGATGTGGCACAGGATTAGATCTTACCCTGTTTTTTTTATCCCTCCAGATGCCTGAATACTAATACTTTGAGAGATGAACTCCATCGATTAAGCCTTTGGTGTTTTATATCCAACAGCCATGCAGACCCCTACACATTCAAAGGTTATGCACCCCACATAACCACCGAATGCACCGAAGGTAATCTCATGGTGCCCTTTTAACATGAACCTCTGACAGACCTAAGCTTGACATAATATGTATGCTACCTGTTTAACTGCTTTTAAATAACTATAACTAACTCTAGGACCTTTGCATGTTGTCTTAGTCTGCATAGTAGCCCCATAAGGTCTAAAATTAACTCAACCCAAAAGCATCAACCGCCTATTTACGAGACACTATAACTGGCCAGTTACATCCTGTATACTCTCACGCGTAACCGACTAGCTACGTCATGTCGACCGACTTATTGTTCACATGGCCCGTTGTGACTTTGTGCATCCCTTTGAATTGTTTGCAACATTCACGCCTCCTAGACTATTAATCCAGTTTTGAAGCTAGACTTGAGCCCGAAAGGCTTTAAAAGGCCTATTATGACTTAGTTTAGTAAAATCCCGATAAGTGGTCTCTCTCCCCTTCCTTTTGCCATGCTATGTGGGTAATCCATGTTGAGTCCATACCTCAATATCAATAGTGTTAGCATGTAAACCTAAGTTGTGGGTGAGAAAAAAAATAGAGTTCATCAAAAGCGAGTCAAGTCCTCATAAAAGGTCGCATCTGCGTTAGGAAGTCCCATATAGGTCTACTAAGCGACACATGCACAGGTAGTCAAACATCATGGCCCTTGTTGAATATCTCCAATTTCAATACAGTCATGATAGGATCCTCAATCCGAGTTCGCCATCCGTAATCCAGTTTACCAAAGAATCATCCGCAACCCGACTTATACTTCTTCACCTCCAACCAAAACTCGTCGTAAGCTGTGATTCGACATGTCGGATGCATATATTCCTTAGTCATGCACCCAACTCAGCTCTAGTAACTCTAAACACTTGGACAGCATGTTCGATCAAATAAAGACCCTTCTAACCCACACTGCTTGGGAACTAGAGAAGTTCCTCTATGAAAGTGAAGCTTGACATGCCTAGAGATTTGATCAGGAACAACAAACTATGAATGGCATCATAGACACCGTTCAGGTGATGAGCAAACATGTCGGCTTCAAGCTTAACAACGAAGACACTGACAGTGATGAGGAAGATGTCCATTGATTCTAAACTCCCGAAAGTCATGCTTGAGGAAAGGAGGAAACATAAGGTCTATGACAACCCTCTTAGCGAACTTCGCAAAGGAACATTTATCCTTATGGATAATGAGGAATCCCCGACTTACACCTCCAAGACACCACACAAGGACGAGCCACTGTCCCCCTCACTACTGGCCGGACTTGAGAACTATGAGAGTGCCAAGACCAAGAAGCTCAAGGTTGATATAGCTAAACTACAGAAGGCGGCCAACCAAGTCCCTAGCATCATGACTCGACTGGCCAACTTCGAGCTGGTCACCTAATCCTTTACCAAGATCCCTGAGAAGTTAGATGTCCTTGCCCCAAAGTTTGCTTCATCTAAGAAACCTACATATCACATGTGGGAGTTCCTTAGGATCATGCCTATCAATGGTATAGAGACGGGACATTATGTCACTGTCTTCCCATCTACATTTGATGGACAAACTCTGGAATGGCATTACACCCTTCCACTAGAAACTAAAATCGATTGGGATGTATTGCACAAGGCTTTTGTGCAGCACTACACTCCCATTCAAATGAAGAAGGCAACTTTTGAAGATCTAACGGCTTTTGAGAAAAAGGAAGATGAACCTTTCCAAAGCCTACTTCAAGAGGTGGCATGCTATGATGTCTCCCATCACCGAACCTTTCCCTGTTAAGCTACAGTTGTCCACTTTTATGTAGAGTCTTAAAGACAGCCTCAAGAAGCAACTCAAGACCTGCATTGACGATGACTTTGAGTCCCTCAACAGGTTATGTACCAAGTTAGAGTCTCGAACTGAATGCCGAAGTAGTACCTCGGGATAGAAAGGGTCTAACACTAAGAAAAGAACCACTGTGTGTATCACCGACTCCTCTAAGGGTGTTGTTATCACTTTAATACAACAACGAAAGGGGAATAATCCTCCCTTCAAGTATGAGACCTATATTCCCTTTTACTCCACCTATGCCCGAGACTTGGAGCGTTTAGTTAAGAAGGGCATCATCGAGATGCCTATGCTGAGGGGTGAACCAAAGGTCAAGTCAAGAACTGGGATTCTAACTAGTTCTACCAATATCGCCGTTGACGGAGCCATGACACTGAAAAGTGTTGGACCCTCAAGAACATGATCAAAGACCTCATAAAATTTGGGACCATCCCCGCTTCTAAGAAAAAGCCCAACAACAAGGAGAACCCTTTCCCGAACCATCAAGTCCAAGCTATACACCTCAACAAGGGGGTCAGAGATCCCTCTGGCTTAATCTTCGACATAATTGAGACAATTCCACCCCAAGCCTAATAATTATCCCTTTCCCGCGATGACCCCGGAGGCCATAGTCGCACACATCCTTCAACCCCAAAAAAATAACATATTCCTGCAGAGATGATGACCTGCCCGAGATCGGAGCTTCACATAACAAGGCTCTATATTTAACCGCTTTATGCTCTAACAAGGTCATCCCGCTAGTCCAGGTGGACAACGACTCGAAAGTGAACGTATGTCGTTGGAGGACAGCCTAAAAGCTAGGCATCTAGAAGCATCAACTGAGAAAAAATGTTGTGCAACTGAGAGCCTAAGATAACTCACCTAGAAAGACTGTGGGCTCGATGTCATTATCGCTATCCTTTGATCACATAGCGAGAAACGTGGAGTTTGTGGTACTAGACATCCCTGCCTCTTTTAATCTACTACTATGGCGCCTGTGACTTCATCAATGTAATGCCATCGCCTATACCCTCCACTAGAAGGTCAAAATGATAGTGCAAGGACAAGTGGTACATAACTCTTTCCGGCGAACCTATAAGTGCAATTGTTGCCTTTAGACAACCAACACTAGAAGTGGAACACATCACCACTGATGAGGAATTACACAACTTCGGGATGTTGGCCATGCTCAATCGAGATGAAGCACATTTCGACTTCGACCATTACTTTAACACCAAAATACATGTTATCCTGAGAAGACAGGGTCACTTCACTGGAATGCCACTACTTTAAATCTGTTGTCCAAACATATTTTTCTTGTTGTGCGCCTCGGAACTCCCCAACAAATCTCTATTATCCACATGTTACTGACCCCAACAACTATATTTCTATTGTAGCATATGGTCGATGGTCATGGTTAATATCTTGATTCTCATTAAGAACCCTATTAAAGGTGTTCACCAATTATTAAGGGCCTGTTGGAGGTCTCTTATAATTAGATGTCATTTGTAAGTCATTTGTTCATCATCTAATCACGTCTCTCAGTTTTGTCTTGACTAGAGCTATATATGTGGCTTTTTGCATTTTGAACCACGAAGTATAAGGTAATTAATTTTCTGGACCATTAATTTTCATTGTTAATTTTTTTGACCCTGAAGTTTATGGACTGAATAAAAAGGACCTTAAAATTTGTGGGCTGAAAAGAATAGTTCGTGTACTGTTTTTCTTTTTCTTCCCATGTTTGAATTTCATTCTCGATTGACGCCAAACTTCAGGGCTAAGGTTAAAACTGATATTGAACTTATAATACACTTTTCTTATTCATGTGAGAGCTACTTGGACCCCTAAGTAAGGTTAAAACTGATACTAAAGGTATAATATATATACCTTACTTGTCCATGTCGGATCTACTTAGACCCCTAAGTACCTTTTGTAATTATAGCTTCAATATCAGTTTTATAGCTTCAATGTCACTTTTAACCTTAGTTCTAAAGGTTGGCACTAATTGAGAGAGAAATTCAACCATTGGAAAAAAAAAAAAGGATGGGGCACAAGCCTTTTTTTTCAACACTCAAACTTTAAGGTCCTCTTTTATTCAGCCTAAAAAATTTAAAGTCCAAAAAATAAACATTGAAAACTAATGATTCGGAAATTAATAACCCTACACTTTGGGGTCCCAATTAAATGCAAACAACGTAACCCCTATATATGAGTGAATCAAGAAAGAAATCAATTTCTTGATTATTCAAGCAGATACTACTTTTAACACTTTAAATATTTATGATACAGTAAATAAGGAAATTGAGTTTGTTGGTGACAACTTTAGTCTTGTCCGAGTGGCATTACCATTATTTTTGTACCATTTTACTCCCTTCACAGGAACAGATAGCTTAGTTGGGAGCCCTGTTCCATCGTCTTTATTCTTGGCCATTTTAGAGTTCGAATTAGTCTGAAAATACATAAACAAGTAACATACATAGTTCTCTCATTTATACAGTAAATAAAATTATGATGTGCATGAGCCGTTCATAATTACCCATGTTGTACGTATAACATTTGTCTAGAGTGACGTTTGTATCTGAACTAATTTATCCAGCATGGGTTTAGTAGTACATAAAGGATCTATGCTAGAGTAGTGTTGTTCTAGTAAGTGTATAGGACTAATTAACTACACATTCATTCCATGATCAGATTGTGACATTTTCTAATTAAGCAAAGGAGTAGCCGGCTGAAGCTTGAGCTGGGAGTAGAACTTGGTGATGAACTCCTCAGCAGCCTCATCAACACAGTCATGGCCTCTATTATCTTCCTCATCAAACTCCTTGACATAATCTTTGTTATTCTGAAGCCTTATTATTCTGTCAAGAACCCTATCAACGGCATCCATATAATTAGTCTCAACCTCACCAGTAGGTTCATAGGTAAAGCAAATGCTGTTGCTTCTTTTCTTCTTGGTGGCGGTGGTGGTGAAGTAATGTCGGTACAAAGGGGTGTTGCTGCAGCTGAACTCGTACTCCTCCCTGCTGCCGGACCCATGGTGGTGATGCTTCAGATTTCGGAGGGCTTTCCCACTAATCTTTCCTCGCTTCATCATCAGGCTCAGCTCAAGCATTATCTTCTTCATACATATGCCTTTTCTTATCAGCGTAAATGATATTCTTATTATTTCCCATACCTTGCTTCCAAGCCCTCCTCCATTTTTCATTTTCCTTTTCTTACTTTACGTAACTAGTTTATGCCTCTTTGATTTCAAGTTTGGAAGAGAGAGACTATTTCGTTTGTGTTTTTTTGGATGAGAAATGGGGAGGTGTAAGATGGGTTATATATAGTGCTATAACTAATAATTTAAAGGCAAAGGCATGCAGATAAGAGTGGACCAAAAAAGATGAATTATTGTTGTTGCCGTTAGATAGATAACTTCTTTTCCTTTTCCCTTTCCCTTTTCCTTTTTTTTTTTTTGGAGTGCGATCACGTAGGATTAGGCCCTGTTTTTTTGTGCGGCTAGTTGGTTGCGGTTCTACACTGCATTACAACCCACCACAACGTACATCACAATTTACCAATCCACTTACAACTATTTCCACCACAACATTCCACAATCCACCATAACCTTCCACATTCCACCACAACTTTCCTTAACCCACCACAATTTTTAAAATTTTCACCACACCGCACCGCAACCAAGCATATGAAAGAACGGACTCTTTTATTAATGTTTTGTGCATTTCTTTTTGGACTATGCTTTTTTAATTTTCTACCCTTTTTTTTTCTTACTCATCCAATAGATGTCCAAAGACTAACATAACACGGTTTACCCGTACCGCGAAGCAAACCTTAAAGCTCAAGAACAAGACTCTCTAACTAACAACATATTAGACAAAATTAACATAACAGAAATATATCAAAAAATTATTGGGAGGTACCCCAATATTTGGGGAAATTATTTTTCGTTACTCCAACTTTTCAAAACTCATTTTGTGGTACCCTTAATTTTTGGGTTAATAATTATTTGGTGTTTTTCCAGCCATCAATTTTATTAAGTGACTTAAATATCCTTACTCTTCTTCTTCAAGGGTATTTCTTTAAGAATGGAAGAACAAGGGTATTTCGGTCACTTAATAAAATTGATGACCGGAAAAACATATAATAATTACTAACCAAAAAATTAAGGGTACCTCAAAATGAGTTTTAAAAAGTTAGAGTAACGAAAAATAATTTGCGTAAATATTGGGGTACCTCCGAGCAATTTTTTGGAACGAAAATGATAAATGTCTTGAGCAAGACACATATTAAGTATCTTGTCATTGTATAAAATTTTTATATTTGTAAATTAAATTTAACAAAAATTACATAATTGGCTTTTATAACTATAATATATATATATATATATAAATGGTATAAAATCACACTTTCATCTATATTTTTTAAATTTTACAAAAAAGCATCTAAAATATGCGCAACAACCAACACATTCCAAGCTTCTTATAATTGATAACGAATAGTATCTGTCAAAAATTTGAAGGTTAAAAATGATAATATATATTAGTTTTATAAAAAAGAAGACACTTAGTAGTACACATGACCATAAATTCCAGGGAAAATGTTTCTAAATTCACTAAAAGGTCACTCATTTATCACCAGAAATGTAGAGAAGACTAACTACATAAACAAATATTTTAAATATTGTCATATTTCGAAACAAAAGTGTTTCTACGCATCAACAAGACCTAAATTCGATAGATGCGAATTTCTACGTCGTCATGTACATGGTAGCTAGTGGTGGCAAAAAATTCAAGTTTGAATAATTTGGACATGCGAAAATCCAAACTCCGTCCAAATTTTAAATTCAAACATTTTTTAATTGCGATGTCCAAATTCTAACTCCAGTTATTCGAATTTTCTGAACCTGAATTTGTCCAAATATATTCAACCTGAATTTACATAATATTTAGACATAATTTTAATATCTAAATTTCAGGGTTCGAACACTATTCGAATTGTTACCCATACTGGAGCTCAACCCAATTTTAAAATCGGACATGATCGAATTGTCAAAATTTAAAATTTGGCCAAAAGATTAATGATCCAACCTAATTTATTTTGTGTCGGGCTGATTTTTCTCAACGCGAATTTTAGCCGATTCGTTTACAGTTGTGATTGATTAGTAATTGTAAAGTAATTCGTATATATTAGTCACACTAATGAATGTAAACATCATCTTAATTCGATTAACTATATATTACTTATGGAGGCATATTTATCCATTGTTTTAAAAATTTAAGCAATTATTGATGAATATAAATTGTGAATATAATTAGTGTGTGATGTACTTACATATATATATATGGGAATTTAATTGACAAATAACATGTTTTCAATACTAAATATGAAAATTTAGGAAATGTCATGTTGCAAGACTCTTGTTATCATTGTGACATGAGTTTAGAATAAGAGACTTTTGAGTAAATTATATTTATCCTACCTGAATTTGTGGTAATAATTTTTTCACAGCCAACATTTGCGAAATTATTATCACCTTACCTGACATTAAGTGATTTTTAGTGGTAAAATCCGGTTACTTCTCATCGAAAATGAGAAAAATACAATAATGCCCCTATATGACTATGTGAATGTACCATGTTGCCCATAATATTGAGAAGAAAATGACTAAAATGACCCTTTCATTGTTTTATCTAGAAAAAAGGTGTGTCCAAACTCCAAATAGAAAACACCAAAAGTCGATTCCTTTCACACTTCTCTTCTTTAATACTCCCCTGTTAATGACATATGAATTAATATTAAGGGTAAAAATGTCAATTCATATTTAATTGAAAGTCATATGAATTAATATCAAGGGTAAAAAAGTCAATTCATATTTATCTTTTTAATGTTAGTCGGAAAATCCAACAAAAATCAATTATAAAATATGTTAGGAGGTTTAAATTTATGAACATTTAATGTTAGGTAAGGTGAAAATTATTTCACAAATGTTGATTGTGCAAAAATTATTACAACAAATATCAGGTATGGTAAATATAATTTACTCAAAGACTTTTAGTGTCATTCTTTCTATCAAGTTATTATTTTATTGTAAAATTTGATACTTTTATTTTCAATCGTTATGATTAATTATCAGTTATAAGGCACCATTCTTTTGTGCGTTGCGTTGCGGTTAGTTGCGGTAAATTGCGGTAAGTTGCGGTGGAAATAGTAAAAAGGTAATAGTAATTTGCGATATGTTGCGGTAGGTTGCGGTAATTTGCATTGCGGTTAGTTGCGTTAACGCACAAAAGAAGGCTCAATATTCGTTAGCTACACCAATAAATAAGAATGAGACACTATTATAGCTAACACATTTAGTACGCATATTTTATCCATACATTATCTGTTGTAAATTTGTAATAAAATTATTCTAATATAAAGGCTCAACATTCGTTAGCCACACCAACGAATAAGAAGGAGACCCTATTATAGCTAACAAATTTGTTACGCCTATTTTATCTATACATTATCTGTTATAAATTTGCAATAAAATTATTGAAAAATTATACTTTTATGTTATTTACCACGAGTTATTATAGTTATACAATCACTATTAAAAGTATGTGGGTTACCAACCACTTTTTTCCAACATTTTAACAACCATTTCATATTTCAACTATTTTAAAAAATTTTATGTGGGAAAAAGGGTTGGAAATTCCAACCAATTTTGCTAAAATGGTTTGAAATTCCAACCACTTTTGCTAAAATGGTTGGAAATTTTTTCTACCATCATTTTTCCTACTATTTGAAAATGGTTGGAAAAATTGTTAGTAATCCAACCATTTTTCCAACCATTTTCAAATAGTAGGAAAAAGGATGGAAGGAAAATTTTCCAACTATTTTAGCAAAAGTGATTGAAATTTCCAACCATTTTTCCCACATAAAACTTTTGAAATTTAGTTGTAATATGAAATGGTTGCTAAAATGGTTGGTTTTTTCTACCATTTTAAATTATTTAAAAAAAGTAGTTGATAATACACATATTTTTAGTTGTAGGAAGTTTCTTATGCTAAAACTCGTATCATTCTCTATTTTTAGTTAAGATACTTATGTGTCAGTAGTAATGTTTATGCTTAGCCGTCAATTGTTGAATGTATTGATATAACCTAAACTGATATATGTTATGATTTATATGTTCGAGAATAAACTATCATTGCATGGTGCCACCACCATCAATTAAAGCTTTTAATTGAGATAGGTCAATATGGTATTATTTTTTTGTTGAGATGATTGGCCATGATATTAGATAATGTTAAGCAAAAGGTCTGATGTATAAATCTCAATTGCTCCTGTGTTTATTTGTACACGGTTAAGAAATTCTTGACACTATCCATACCTCAAAGTCAAAGGGTATCTACTTGAAGGCTACGTTAGGGTACAATTAAAACCATTATTTATTTAGGCTTCAATTAACATCTTAAAGTTTTTAATTCACATGGTTCCATACCAAAATCTTGAACATTTCAATAGTTTCTATTAGTTGTCAGTTATGGAGTATATATTCTAAACAATCTAATTAACAAAGCAATTCTGATAAAAAGGTGAAAATTTCAACCTATATAAATACTAACGCAGTTCCACATTGAAATTATGTAATTTTTTCCATTTTAATGCAAGATAATATGGATTTTTTTTAATCTACGTGTTATTTTATTTTATTAAGGATAATGCATATCATAAATATTGAAAAATGTTATCCAATATTAAGCTCCTGTAGAGTGTAGAATCTATGGGAAATGGGAAATATAATGTGTGAAACATAAAAGTAGAAAAATATTTGAAAAGATAAATATCAGTCACATCATTTAAATATATAAATTTTAAATAAATCAAATCAGTCATAGTACTTATTAAATATATGATTTTTTAAATATATATATGTTGTAAAATAGATAAGAAAGTATAAATAATGTGACAAAAGTGAAATAAAGTCAAAAAATTGAATAGATAAGATAAATTTATGCTACATCACCGAAGAATAAGGTCTAAGCCTACCAAATTTATCAAGAAGATATACTTCATTGTTAAGCATTTTACCAATCAAAACCCACTAAAGTTGGTATTCCTTTCGTATAGAAGTAGGCAAATGGATTGAGGCCTTGCCATTTGAAGTTTTGATATCGATCAGGGGTTTAATGATGTGGGGCTTTTTCTTTATACATGGATAGACATATTTGTGGATAAGGAAGTAAGAAAACCCCTCAATCATTCATTCCAACACCCAAATTTATCCATGTATAGTGTGTAAATAGAAATGGGTTCATTCCTTTTTCTCATACTGCATTTGAGCTTTAATTTTATGGGTGTCAATTCAACCTTTATCAAACACAAATAGTTGCAAGAAAACCAGAAACATAAAGATTTTTTCCCCCCAAGATAAAGAAACAGTTTCGAGTAGTCAACATTTTGGTACCCCTGAGTATTAAGTATCGAATTTTCAGTCTTCAAGTATTAAAATTAATTTTTCCTTAACTTTTTATTTCATTAAATTATTGGAATCTTCCCATATTTTGCTACTTCCATTAAAAAATATGTATTTGATTAAATATTTGGAAAGTTGGATTGTAGTAGTCCCTGCTTTGTTAATCTAGGCATTTGACTTAGATTAATGAACTGTAATTTATAGCTGGAATTGGAATATTGAATTTCATATTCATTCTAGCTTGACTTGTTCGTGTTTAATAAGAAATATTAAATTAAATTGGAATAGTGACTTAAGATAATGTTGAAGGTTTATGTTCACTGTGTGTGTGTGTGTGTGTATATATATATATATATATATATATATATATATATATATATATATATATATATATATATATATATATATATATATACTCCCTAAGTTCCATATTAATTGTTCAATTGTCGTTGTTCAACTAAGAATTTTTCATAGCATATTTTATCAAAAAGTTACAAGATTATATTATTATGATAATATTTTTTTGTGACGGATCTAATGATAGTATTTTCTTATACTAGAACATTATATATGTTATTAATGATATCAATGGACAATTAATGTGAAACAGAAGAAGTCTTTTTTAGAGTTTTTAGCATTGAATAATTACTTTTGGGTTTGTGATTGAAAATAATCTAAAGTGACTTTTGGACTACAAACGATACTTATGCTTATCATATTTATCCAGATTAAGTCACAATAACCAAATTCTCTTATGGAAAACTGACGTCACATTTAGGACCCTGAAGTATAGGGCAATTAACTTTCTGGACCCTTGGTTTTCAAGATTAATTTTTTGGACCCTAAAGTTTGTGGTATGAATAAAAAAAGAACCTTAAAATTTGGGTCTGATAAAAAGGCTTGTGTCATGTTGTAATGCCCTGGAAATTTAATTATAAAAAAGTCAAACATTGACCAACGGTAACCGGGGAAGTCTCTCTTTTTTTTCTTTTTAAATGGGTGTTACTGACGTATCCCCAAAGGAATACAAGACAAGAAAGGAAAAACTAACAACTAATCATTAATTACTTCAATTTAATAACAAGAGAACTTTCAAATTCTAGAACAACGTAAACTAAACATTAACTAATTAACTTCAAATCTAAAACACAAATTAAACTTTATTCATAGAACTTCTAACTTCAATCTATCGTCCTTACTTCTAGTTCCTGTTCTCATCACAAAACTCTTCACCTGAAAACAAAACATTTAAAAACATGAGAATGAATCAATAATGTCTACCCCTAACCGTCAAAACAATTTCAAATTCATTTCAATTCATTTAGGGGGAGAAGTGAACAAGTCAAATCTTTTCGAAACCAACTTTCTTCCCCAACCAACCATACCATCTTTCATATTTATTAAGCGAGCGGACCTTGCTTATTTAGCCCTCAAAGTCCAAGACTTCACAATAATCATATCTCAATATCACATTCTCAATCTCAATCTCATTCTCAATCAATCACAATCTCAAACATACGATTGGCCATCCATTTCACACATGTGCATATAACTAACCCCGGGGAAGTAGCACTTATCAGGCATCCTTGATCTCTTGACAACCTTCCTACAGGAACAGATCCTGGTCTTTGGGACATTGCCTGAACACACAACCATATCAGGGCCTCCCCTGATCTCTTAACAACCTCCCTGCAGGAACAGATCCTGGTCTTTGGGACGTTGCTTGAACCCGCATTTACGTCTCATTTGAAATATTAGCCCGGTTTAATATCACACCTGTCCAAACTCAATCAGTCCAATCCCAGTTTCTAAAACTATTTCCAAATCACACACATAAAGGATTGTCTAAATTTTCTCAACTCAAAAGAACGTAACCAACATCCAAAATAGACAACCAATTTTCACCATAAAATCCCCTTTCGGGATACAAATTCCAAACAAATTTAAAAATAATAAAACATGCAAAGCACATCTCAGTGGGGATTAGGACATAGACATTACCTGGGTGTCTTCATCTCACTTCAATTCACTTCAATTCCCTTCAACGACCACACTTGAGCTCACTAAAGTGACAGTCTAATTCGTGCCTGTAAATAGAATAATTCTATAATTAATAACGTGTCTCAAAGTTAGTACTCACTATATTCTATCTCACCTCACCCTAGGAACACTATAAGGTTCACATTATTCAAGTAATAACACATTTAGACTACACATCACATTCACATAATTAAACCACATTTATCACAATGAAAACAATTGGACAAATTACTACATTAGCACTACAAAGGCCATAACTTCACTTCCCGACATCTTATAGGTCTGATTTTGGACTTTCTGGAAACCTCTAGATGTCTACTAAAACTCTTATGTTGACTTCAAGACCTAAAACACCCCCTAAGGTTCTCAAAAAATAGCAAACTATAAAACCTGTCCAGTTCTGAATTAGGTGCGTTAGATGGGTCATAACTCAGAATATACACCTCGAAATCCCGATCGGCAAAATTCCTATGAAAGTTAACACACTAAGGTACTTCCCGGCCAAACAATAGGGCTAAAGCTCGACTACCCAATTTATGGTAACCGCTATAGCATGACTCATAAATTCTGTCCAAACTGACTAGTTTTTATTTTGGGTTTTTCGATCCTAATTCTAATCAAACTATCCTAGAACTCCAATTTGGGCTTCTAAATAGTCTACTAGGGTCCAATACCTTCCCTTTCACCCCCTAACACAACCAAGGTCAAGCTATACCCAAACTAACACCAAAACTCACATAAACACATTAATTTTTCTAAAGTAAACATTTTCTTTAAAAAAATCATAACGTAAAAATTAACAATTTTCGACATTGAAACCTCATGGAATAATCACACACATCAAGAATTCTAAACCTTCACCTAAAACCAAAATTTTGAAGTATTTTTAAATAAAGAAAATCGATAAAACTCATATTAACAATACTGCACATGATAATAATTAAAATAATACGAATACTACGCCAAAGATCAAAACTTTACTAAACACGGTATAATTTACTTTGCAAAACCATAAGAAGATTTAACCAACACCTTATTTTTAAAAGGTATAAGATAATAGTAATTATAAATTAAGGTTTTTAAATTGCAAGCTCTCAAAACGAATTAAACTCAAGGTTCAACTCGAGCTCGTAATATGAAATGAGATTTAAACACAACTCCTTTCAAATAGTAGTCATAATAATCATGTATAAAACAGAACATAAACCTATAATATTTTGCAAACCTTTAAAATAACTTTTCATACATTTACTCTAATTAAATCCTAACATAACTTATATGGGATAACACATAATTCACACATATTAGTTAGCAAAGATTAATAATATAACGACAACAATAGCCCTTTCTACCACCATATTGTAACATGAATCTATAAGCATCAACTATACAATAAAATCATATTATAAAAAGATAATAATGATCATAATCACCATAATAATAATGATAATGGATATATAATCAGAGGAATAAAGTCAACTTAGGTTTAGGGTTTTACTATGGTGAGGGGCTGCTTGGCCTTGGGCGGCGGTCAGGGCAGCAGGCGGCGGTGCCGTCGGCACGTCAGAGGTGGTCGGAGATCGGGTCGGAGTCCTCACATGCCGACGGAAATCGCAGTGGCAGTTGGGTTTGCACAACAGCAACGGTTATCGCTGCTCTTCGCTGGTTCAGGCATGTTGATGTCCCATTGGGTGGTGCGATGGTCAGCCTTTGGCGGTGGCGTGCGGCGGCAGGAACGGTGGTGGCCTGGCGGTAGCACGGCGGAGCAGAACCAGAGAGAGGGGAGGGGGAGAGAGAGAATAGAAGAGAGAAAAGGAAGGAGGGACGGCGAACGAAAGGGGTGGTGGTCGATGGGTCCTGGGCGGTAGCCGGTGATGGTGGGGGGGCGAGACTGGTGGCGAGGGAGAGGAGAAGAGGAGATCAGGGTTAGGATTTAGGTCTAGGTTATCTATAATTAAGTATATATACCCACTAAACAAATAATTAAAATAATTTGTAAAATAAAAATATTAACTCAACTGCTATAAATAGTATTTAGGAAAAAGTATATAATTTTCTAATTTCTAAAATAATTATAATAACATAAATCATTAAAAGAAAAACTTATTAACTCATAAATAATTAAAAGAAAAACACAATATCATACATTACTAATCACATAAATTACCAAATTATCCCTTACTTCCATGCACGAAGAAGATTACCAAAATACCCTTGTTAGTCTCTCAACGGTTCTACGAACTCAAGTGTTAGCAGAAATAATCACCAATAAAATCTCAAAATTAACAGAGCCAACTTAATTAACTAACGACATCATGGTCAACGTATTCGAATTTTTTGGGTTTTACACATGTTCTTTTTTTTGTCTTCCCATGTTTGAATTTCTTTCACGATTGGCGTCGAACTTAAGGACTTAAGTTAAAACTGTTATTGAGGCTATATTACACCTATTTTATTCATGTCGCAGCTACTTAGACCTAGGGTACTTAGGGGTCTAAGTAGCTCTGACATGAATAAAAGAGATGTATTATAGCTTCAATATCAGTTTTAACCTTAGTCCTTAAATTTGACATCAATTGGGAGAAAATTTCAAACATGGGAAGAAAAAAAAGAACGAGACACGTACCTTTTTTTCAGCCATCAAACTTTAAGGTCTTTTTTTATTCATCCCACAAACTTTAGGGTCCAAAAATAAACCTTGAAAACCAAGTGTCTAGAAAATTAATTAGCCTATACTTCGGGGTCCAAAATTGCAAAAAGTTATCTTATTTCAGTTGTATTAAGCATGTGGTACTGATTCTACATCAGTTTGCCAGGGGTTGAATTCATTTATGGGTTAGTTTGAGTAAATATAATAAAGTACATAGCATTGGCGATCAAATGATGGTTTATATTATTTTTAATCAAAAAATCTATAATAGGTATTATTTGCAGTTTCAAACCCTATATTTTAATTGTAATGTTCATGTTTAATATCGAACGTTGACATTTTATAGCATGTTGATATTCAATAGTTCATATGGAACGGTTGATGTTAAATATTTAGTATGGAATGTTGAATTTTATGTTTAACATTCAACGATAGATCCCTTTACATTTTTTTTTGTTGCCAATGGAGACAACACACGAAACATGCACATTAGTACAAGCAGAACGAAAGAAAAGAAAACTGTGAGACACCCATATTAGGCCCCATTCTTGGCTTACTGCACTCCTATGGACTTTGAAAATTAAACATGCCTGGAACGCAGCCATTCTACCACTATAATTGATTGTCAGGCTCCTGCATTCAATTGTCTCCGATGTCTGTCGGAGAAGATAATCAACCACCTGCATAAATACACAACATAAAACTCACCTTGCGTCGTTGTTTCAGCAACAAGTCTTTCTGCTCCATACCCGATCATATGTTCTCCATCCTTCAACACCACGTTGCAGCTGCCTTAGAAGTATTTGTATCCTTTCCCCCATCCACCAAAAATGTCAAAGACACACTCTGAAGGGCGTGTTGCCCCTAAGAAATTGAGCACTCCCTTTGTTGAACTGTTCCACCCACTACGCGTTCCATTTTCCCTCTCTTCCATCTTCTCTCCTCTTTATCATGTTCTTGCATCATTTTATGCAGGAGGCAAGCGTGCACAGAGTTGTTCCTTTCATATGCAAACTGCATTCTTGGACTTCCATGCCACCCACATAGTTTCGAAAAACCACAAAGGAGCTCCTTCCCATCATCCTTCTGTTTGGTCAAGAAGGTGGTACAGTCCTGTAACCATGAGTTCCACATGATGTTGTTGTTTGCCAATGAATCTCTCCCTAAAAGTGAGCATGCCCAAATCCTTGAAGCATTTGGGCAAAATCTAAACAGGTGATCCATTGTTTCCAACTTTCAACAAAAGCATTCACCATTATCTATGAACTTTTGCTTTAGTTTGTTCACTCCCGTCAGCAAAGCGTCCACTGCACATCTCCACACAAAGAATTTTCACTTAGGTGGCATATCGCAATGCCAAATTTTCTTCCAAAATTTTGTTTCATCCCTTGTTGGGATTCTAACCCCAATGTCTACAGCCAAAAACCAAAAATACCCATGGAAGTCATCCCCAGCTAACAAATCTTATCCTCTTGATTTGGTTGGGGTGGGAACAAACCTAGAATTCTACATACAGTTTGTATGCTGAAGTTGAGTCTCAAAACCTCCTCATCCCAAAGCAATCTCTTATCATCTACCTTAGGGACACAACACTTAGGTTTGCCAAGCCCTCTCTACGTGATTCACTCATGGTATGCAGCTCCCACCGTGACACCCATCTAGCATCTAAAACCCTTATCTTAGAGTAATCCCCAATGCTCCATCTAAATGGATTCATGCTCTGAGACACAACCTACAAAATTCTCCTCCATGCTAATGAACTCCTAGAAGGTGGCTTATAGTTCTCTTTCACCACAATTGGTGAGATCATGCCATATTTTGCTTTCCCATTGCAAACAATAGGCAGACAGACTGATTATACACCCTCCACGCCTGTTTGAGCAACAATACCTTGTTAAGGCACCTTACAAGTCGAATCCCTATTCCCCCTACCCCTCTTGGTGTGAAGAGGGTATTCTAGTGCTTCTAGTGGGCAGAATTTGTTCCATCCGACTTCCACAAGAAGAAATTAAGAACAAGGGAGTTTATCTTATTGACAATGGTGTTGGGGATTTCAATTATTGTGAAAATATTTTAGTGTAAGGAAGCTAGCACTACATTAATTGCGAGAAAGGAAAATAATTTTGTCCTCCAACCCTTCAGTTTCTTTTGGATATCATGCACCATAAACCCAAAATAATTCGTGTTGTCTTTTCATGCAATTATTGGTAGACCCGGGTAGTTTTTAAAATATCCCCATTGAGGATACCTAAAAATCACCTCTAACCTCTCCTTATCTTCCTCACTCACCCCCTTGGAGAAACATATGGACGATTTTTATATGTTAACTTGACTAGAAGCAAAATTATACTAATCAATGGTATTCTTCAAAGCTAAGTATGACTTAGCTTCCAACTCTGTGAAGAATAAAGAATCATCTACAAAAACAGTTTAAGATTTTTCTTGCCCTTCTAGCAAAGATGATCCCCCGAATGTCTCCATGACTAACCTTTGCCTCAATTGTCGCCGTTAAGGCTTCCTTACACAAAATATATAAGTAGAGAGAAAAGGGAACTCCTTATTGTAACCGACTCGTAGGGACAATTTTCTTAGAATTAACCCTATTGACAATAATTGAGTACCTAATTTAGACACCGGGTATTTGAGCACATAAATATAGATAAAGATTAGCAAATAAACAGAAGACGCCGAGTCAAGATGCTTGCTTGCATACACTCTTGATAAGCCGCAAGTGCACGGGTGAAATTGTAGCATAAATCAAGGTCGTTCCCACAGGGATTTTTCCTTTCAACGCACTGAACTAGCCTCCTAGTTGATCGCTAAGTCGATCCGTTTTTTGGTTTGAAGTAACTAATTCTAAATCTAATCACAATCAAGAGCTAAACAAACTAGTATTCACACAAACTTTTCTGATTAAATCAAGGGGAAAAAGCGTTCAGGGGATGAAACCTAAGTCAAATAACGAATCAACGACGTGGATTGAACTTTCATTTCATTAATTTGCACAATCAAGGTTCGATAATCGCATAGAATACTTCGCAATGAGATTTTGCCACTAGAGCGAATTGTCAAGACTAACCAAGCACCTACTTTCGTGGTTATTTCGATTAAGTCAAGGTTAAAGATCTAATTATCTCAAGAACCCTAATTAAAACTTCTATGTCTAGACAATTTTAACTAGTTCAATCTAGGTTTTCGAGTAATTGATAAGTGCTTCTTGTATATATGAGAACTTGGTCATTTTGATGTGAATTTGGGGAATATTTGATTTGATTATGTATTTTTTATACCTGAATTTCCCATATTACACTTGGTTTGGAGTTTGGTGAGTTTTGTAGGGAATTTGTGAAGAATCGATGTAAACCGAGCCCAAAAAGCAAGTGTAGATCCAAGTTATGAGCTTAAAGGACCAAGAAGTGAGGTATTGGATCGCCCAAGGCCCAAACAATGGCCCAAAGTACTCCTAGGCTCGAAAAAAGCAGTGACACGGGTGCCCCCAGGAAGAGCACGGGTCGTGTCTATGACCAGAGAGTGAGAAAATTCAAGAAGAAAGCTGACACGGTCCGTGTCACAGGGAGCACGGTCCGTGTCACATGGGGCACAGTCCGTGCCTACCCTGGCACGGTCCGTGTCTCTCCTGTCTTTTCATTTCCGGCGGTTTTGAAGTGATGTTTGCCTATATTATGCGGATTTCTGGCCGAGTAAAAGGAGAATCATCCACCATCATCCATTTTCATGCCCTAATCATATCATTCATCATCCATATTCCATTCCATCATTGAAGATTGAGAGAAGATTGAAGATTGAAGAGCAACTCGAACATACTTTGAAGTGGAGGAGCAAAAGTCCTCCATTGTTGATTCCTAGCAAGTTTGTTCTTCACTTGGGTTTATTTTCTCATTCTCTCATATACTTTCATGTGCTTTCTAGAATAGATTTCATATGCTTTGTAGTTTTAAACATGAATAGTGAGTAGTTCTTTTTAGTTTAGGGGATGAACCTTTGAAGTTGCTTGATGAATTGACTTTGTTGGATTGAATTATCATGAGTTTAGTTTGTTTCAATCTATTTGGTCTTAGAATTGAATCGTTATTGCTTTTGCTTGATCACCAATTGCAAGTTAATAGGTTGTTGAATGAAGTACCGAAAGGAGAAGTTTGATTACCCGAAAACCTAGATTAAACTAGTTAAAATTGTCTAGACATAGAAGTTTTAATTAGGGTTCTTGAGATAATTAGATCTTCAACCTTGACTAAATCGAAATAACCACAAAAGTAGGTGCTTGGTTAGTCTTGGCAATTCGCTCTAGTGACAAAATCTCATTGCGAAGTGTTTTATGCTATTATCGAACCTTGATTGTGCAAATTAATGAAATGAAAGTTCAATCCACATCGTTGATTCGTTATTTGACTTAGGTTTCATCCCCTGAACGCCTTTTTACCTTGATTAAATTCGAAAAGTTTGTGTGAATAACCCTTTGTTTAGTTCTTGATTGTGATTAGATTTAGAATTAGTTATTTCAAACCAAAAACGGATCGACTTAGCGATCAATTAGGAGGCTAGTTCAGTGCGTTGAAAGGAAAAGTCCCTGTGGGAACGACCTTGATTTATGCTACAATTTCACCCGTGCACTTGCGGCCTATCAGTAATCAAACTTCTCCTTTCGGTACTTCATCCAACAACCTATTAACATGCAATTGGTGATCAAGCAAAAGCAATAACAATTCAATTCAAAGACCAAATAGATTGAAACAAACTAAATTCATGATTATTCAATCCAACAAAGTCAATTCATCAAGCAACTTCAAAGGTTCATCCCCTAAACTAAAAGAACTACTCACAATTCATGTTTGAAACTACAAAGCAATTGAAATCTATTCTAGAAAGCATATGAAAAATCTATGAGAATGAGAAATTGTAAAACCCCGAAAAATCCAAAGATGTTGACCGTGACGTCATTAGCAAATTAGGTTTGACTCCGTTATTTATTATTATTCGTTTGCGTTTATTTTTGCTAACACTTGAGCTCGTAGGACCGTTGAGGGGCTAACAAGGGTAGAATAGTAATTTCCGTTGGTTAATATTATTATGTTATATGAATAATTACGTGAATATTATTTGTTATGTGATTATTATTAATGATATTATTATCAGTGTTATTATTATTATTACTATTATTATTATTATTAGTTTGTTTTTAGAAAAATCAGATTTTAGTGTTGGGTTGGGTTAAGATTAAGAATAGACTAATTGGGCCTAGATATGTGTTTAGTATAAAACCCCCCCCCTCTCTCTCTCAAAACCCTAATCTCCTCTCAAACCAAACCCAAACCCTAGCCTCCCTCTTCCCAGCTCTCTCTCTCCCCTCTCTGCCGTCCACACCAGCTCACCATGACCAGTCCTCGCCGCAGCCACACCAGCAACCACCGCGCACTCCATCTTCTCTCCCTCTCTTTTCTCTCTTCCCTCTTCTCTTCGCACCACTGTGCCACCACCGCTGCATACCACCGCTACTACCACTCGGACCACCACCACCGTCGGAAATCCCGTGAACCGTCCACCCTCGATGACGCTTCTTTCTCTCTCTTTCTGTTTCTCTTCTTTTTCTCTCTCTTGATCTCTCTTTCTCTCTCTCTCTCTCTGCAACTGCCCAGGCGACCACCGTCGAACGCCGCCGCCGCCTGCATCACCGGAGACCACCGCACACTTCCCGTCGCCACCGCAGGCTGTCGCACAGCAGCCACTCTAGTCCTACCTTGGGTTTGCTACTGCTATTGCTGTGGGTGTGGTTCGAACCCGACTGCCGACCGAAACCTGCGGCTGCCGCCCAGACCTCCGACCACCGCCGACCGACGTGCCGTGACCCAGCCACCCTGACCGACCGCCTCTGCCCTAGCAAAACCTACGTAAACCCTAAATTCTTTTTTTGAAACTTTTATTTCTTTTCTTTTTCTGATTTGTTTTTAGTATTATTATTATTATTATTATTATTATTGTTAATTCTTGTTTTAAATCTTGTAATTTGGGTAATTAGGGTGTAATTTTTATTAAGTCGTTATTTGTAATTAATTCGTTCTTGTATTGTATTATTTATTGTAATTTTGTGTCAATTATTATGTGTAATTTTATGTTCTAAATTGGTGTATTAGGGTTGTAATAGTGGTAGTGAAATTATTAATGTTCGATTGTATAATGTACCTTAATTTCTTGTGAAGCATGTTTAGGGTTTTAGATGACACTATTATTGGATGCACGAATTAAAAGTTTAATTACCTAGATTAATCCTTGAATCGTTAGTTAAGTATTCACATGTTCTTTATTTCAATCATGTTTAATCTTATCTTGTTTAATAAGTTAGGCGATTGAATTACTAAAGTTCGATTCTTGTTTACTAATTTATGATTCTTGATTGAATCTTGTTTAAAGAAATTAGTTGTTGGGATCGTGTTTAGTAGTTTAAATGTTTATATGTTCTTTATAATTTATTCACATGTTCTTTAAAACCTTTCTTGATTCTTGATTAAGAAATTTGTACTTTATAATTATTCATGTTGTAATTAAAGGGTCTTGAAATAGTATGTTTTAGATTTCATGTGTAGGATAAGGTTGTTAATGTTTCATGTGTTATATTTTGGCATTCGTGATAGGGAATTTGATGTTTGGACTTTAGATGGTTTAAACTAATTACTTGGACCTTAGTTATTGTTTTAAGCCCAAACTAGGACCCCGGGATCGAATGGTGAAAGTTAGAACCGAAATAACAAATTAAATTAATAACCGTTATCGGGACAGTTTTATTAGTGCCTAAAGATCGGGTCACCACGATTATTATAGTTTCCCTTTAATAGAACCCTTTGGACTGGAGATTCCCCTAGATGTTAGCTTTCATAGGAACTTTGCGGAACGGACTTTTGAGTTGTATAGCTCGAATTATAGTCGTTTTACCAGAACCTGTCGGAACTGGACCAGTTGGAAGTTTTGGTACTTTTAGAGTCTTTCGAGGCTGATATGGGCTTAGTCGTCAACTTAAGAGTTTTAGTAGACATCCTGAGGTTTCCGAAACGTCCAGAACCAGACCCATAGGATGTCAGGAAGTCGAGTTGTGACCCGTTTTATGTGAACGTTATAATCTGTCCTCTGTTTGCTTTTATTTATGAAAAATTGTTGAGTAAATGTTATGTGTGAACTTGTTCCTTGAATGTGTTAAGTGTAAACCATAAATGATAGGAACCTAAGAGTTCCTAGGGGATGGGTTAGGTAGTTGATAGTTAACACTAACTTCGTTAGAACGCGTTTTGATTAGATAATTATTCTTATTCTAGGCCGAGTTAGTGCGAGACGTTAGTGAGCTCAAGTGTGTTCTTCTTTTGCTGTGTTGTGAAGTATATCAGGTAATGTTTATGCTCTAATCCCCACTGGGGTGCTCTTTAAATGTGTTTTAACGTTTTTAATCTGTTTTGATAATTGCATCCCGAAAGGGGACTTTTGTAGAAATGCGACCATCTGCTTTGGATAACTGTTTGTATTTGTTTGTGCTTTGATTTTATTAAGTTGAGAAATTGGATGGTCTTTTATCAACGGTTTTATTATTGGTTTGATAAACCTGGGTTGGGTTTGACTTGAGAGCTGTGAGCTGAGTTGTGCATAAGACACTAATAATTCAAAGTGAAACTTTAAGCGGGTTGTTGTTTTGATGCCTTTAATAGGCTAATATTCATGCGGGTGATAACCCCGAGATCAGGATTCGATGCCTGTATGGGTTATGTGCCAGGAGATCAGGGTTTCATCCCTGATATAGGATAGAGGTTATGATGCCCTTGATGGGCGACTGTTGATGCCTTGGAGAGGCTAATACTCATGCGGGTGATAACCCCGAGATCAGGATTCGATGCCTGTATGGGTTATGTGCCAGGAGATCAGGGTTTCATCCCTGATATAGGATAGAGGTTATGATGCCCTTGATGGGCGACTGTTTGATGTCTTTGAGAGGCTAATATTCACGCGGGTGATAACCCCGAGATCAGGATTCGATGCCTGTATGGGTTATGTGCCAGGAGATCAGGGTTGCACCCCTGATATAGGATAGTGGATACTTTGATGCCTGTAGTAGGCGATGTTACTCTAAGGGATGTGGTATCCTGCCCGCATAATAAAATATGGATTGG
This sequence comes from Portulaca oleracea, assembly GCA_029582165.1. Classification (NCBI taxonomy): domain Eukaryota; kingdom Viridiplantae; phylum Streptophyta; class Magnoliopsida; order Caryophyllales; family Portulacaceae; genus Portulaca; species Portulaca oleracea. Next base: position 37,867,558 of record CM055874.1, read on the forward strand.
TTGGTTTGAGGAAAACAGTTAAGGGTTCAAAGGTTTGTGAAATGATTTGACTTGTTCCCTCTCCCCAAAATGAATTGAAATGAACTTAAACTGTTTTAAACGTTAGGGGTAGACATTATTGAGATTTCCCCCTCATTTTTGAAATGTTTTGTTTTCAGGTGAAGATCTGAATGCTGGGGACGGGAATTAGAAGTGAGGACGACGAGTCTAGAATTCCTTGAATCTTTTAATTTTGTTTTCGTTATGATGTCTTCAAGTTGTTTTGAGTTATTAGTGGTTACCGTTAGCATACATTTGTGTTTTCCTTTCTCGCCTTGTGTTCCTTCGGGAATACGGCAGTGACGCCCAAACTAAATTTGAAGTCTTCCGCTAAGTTTTGTCTGTTAACGTTAGTTTGACTTTGACTTTCTATAATTAAATTTCCGGGGCGTTACAGAAATGAACCCAAGTGAAGAACAATCTTGCTAGGAATCAACAATGGAGGACTTTTGCTCCTCCACTTCAAAGTATGCTCAAATTGCTCTTCGATCTTCAATCTTCTCTCAATCTTCAATGATGGAATGAAATATGGATGATAAATGATATGATTAAGGCATGAAATGGATGATGGTGGATGATGATCCTCCTCTACTCGGCCAGAAATCCGCATAATATAGGCAATCAACTCAAAACCGCCGAAAATGAAAAGACAGGAGAGGCACGGACTGTGCCAGGGGTGACACGGACCGTGCTCATAGTGACACGGACCGTGCCCCCCTAGGCACTACCCGTGTCGCTTCACTGCACACAATTCTTCACGTTCTGGTCATAGGCACTACCCGTGCCACTGCAAACACCACCCGTGCCACTGTCTTTTTCAGGCCTAGGAGTACTTTGGGCCATTGTTTGGGCCTTGGGTGATCCAACACCTCACTTCTTGGTCCTTTATGCTCATAACTTGGATCTACACTTGATTTTTTAGCTCGGTTTACATCGATGCTTCACGAATTCCCTACAAAACTCACCAAACTCCAAACCAAGTGTAATATGGGAAATTCGGGTATAAAATAACACAATCAAATCAAATATTCCCCAAATTCTAATCAAAACAACCAAGTATTCATATATACAAGAAGCACTTATCAAATAACACAAGTTCATGTGAAAACACATGCACCATCACACGTGAAAAGCCTAGTCTATTGCATGCACAATCATTACGTAAGAAACAAGCTCCATGCTTCCATGCATAAACTACGCAAAGGACACATGCAAGGAACAACCTGAAGTCTCAAGTTTGAAACCTCACAAGAACACTCATTTAAGCTCAAATAAAGCTTCCATCGTCCAAGTGTGAACAAGCTAACTACACATACACTACATTCACACTCTCACCGACCAAAGATGCATGGATGGAGTCAAGGTTCATCCTCCCCTTCTCAAGGCTGATCGGACTTAAGGATGTTCACACTCATTTAAGCTCAAATAAAGCTTCCATCATCTAAGTGTGAACAAGCTAACTACACATACACTACATTCACACTCTCACCGACAAAAGATGCATGGATGGAGTCAAGGTTCATCCTCCCCTTCTCAAGGCTGATCGGACCTAAGGATGTTCACACTCTGGTCCTTTCCCCATGCAAGTTGTCGTCCAAGAATCCACGTGATTAATTGTTTCAAGTCTGATCAGACTTTAGACATCGATGACTCGAATGCTCCAAATACATGCACATATATCCCTTTTGAAGTCTTCATTAGCCTATAAATACTTCCTTTGATCGAAGCCAAAAACACACCATCATTCATTCTATCCTTCCTCCAACACTTTCATTCTTTCATTCTCTCATTCTCCCATTCTCTCATCATCTCTAATCTTTATCCTATCATCTTTCTTCCCTAAATTCTACCACATTCTTATCATCACCATCTCCATTTCTCCATTATCTTAAACCTCTAATCTCTATTCCTACCTCATCCTCCATTATCCCTATCTAAACACCACAAAATCCCACGAAAAGCCTAAAACTTATACCACCCAAAACCCCACGAAAAGATCCTTTTTTTTACCCCGTTTTTCATCACTTTTCATTCATCTTTCCACCCTAAATTTTTGTTCTTTTGGCACCCTCGGGAGGATTATTCAAGGCATCAGAGGAAGCTACTTCAAGAGTGAGTCTTAAGCACTTCAAGAAAGGCTAGGCAAGGTTTCTCCTAAAAACATCTTGTAAGCTTTTTATGTGTTTCTTTTCATGTAAATTAAGTGTATATGTTGTAATTCTTTAACTCTATTGCATGTTGAATGAAATAATCATATAAAGTTTCAATCTAATTTCCTTCCAAACTTTATAAAAAACACATTTTATAACTTTTAGTAGAGTCTTTCCTTTCGTGAGAGGCGAACTCAAAAGGTTCCTACCTTTCATGTTCGTAGTCTAACCCCCGAATCCACTTCTAGGTTTCGTAGGCGGAGTCTTTCTTTGTTTTCTCTTTGGTTTTTCTTGGCTTTTCCCTTCAAAAAGTCGTGTGGCGACACCTTTTCAAACCAAAACACATAGGGATTGCCTAAACTGTGTCTAACACAGTTTTACAATGTACTGTTGTAACTTTACGGTGATTTTATATATTTCTAAATAATGGTTGCCTAAATTGCTTTCTTCCGAGCCTAACATCTAGTGAACAAATTGAGTTAATCCTAAAGATTAGGAACAAGTGGATGTTCGCGGGTTTTTTGCATTTTGAACCCTGAAATTTAGGGTAATTTATTTTTTGAACCCTAAAGTTTATGGGTTGAATAAAAAAGAACCTTAAGGTTTGTAGGCTGGAAAAAAGGCTCGTGTACTGTTTTTTTTTCCATTCCATGTTTGAATTTATCTCCCGATTAGTGTCAAACTTCAGGACTAAGATTAAATCTTACATTAAAGCTATAATACACCTTGCTTATTCATGTCGGAACCTATTAGACCTTGAAGTAACCAGGGTCTAAGTAGCTCCGACATGAATAAGAGAGGTGTATTACAACTTTAATATTAGTTTTAACCTTAGTCCTGAAGTTCGACGCTAATGTGGATATAAATTCAAACATGGGAAGAAAAAGAAAAAAAGTAGACGGGCCTTTTTTTCAACCTACAAACTTTAAGGTCCTTTTATATTCAACCCATAATAAAACCAATGGTTCAAAAAATAAATTACCATATACTTTGGGGTCCAAAATTTAAACAACCCGGATGTTCACTCCTAAAGTTTAGTATAATGATTCACGAAATCCATCAAGTAAAGGGAAAATGATTTTACAACTATTATTCATGAAATGTGCACAAAATGCTTAACGAGTTTTAAAAGTAAACCCCAGCACAAGTCCCCCGTCCCGCGAACGTTCAGAAGTCTAAACGACGAGAAAAAATGTCCACATGATTTTTGGCGACTCCACTGGGGAGTTTTCTAATGTGGGTGAAACTTGAAAAAAATTTGGTGTGCTTTAAAAGTTTTGGAAGGAAAATAAATTTTAACATTACATCATTAAGTCATTCCTTTTAGGCATAAAACATTTGCATATACCGGGCTTCTCCTTCGTCATGAATTTTGGCTTAGGTGCACGAAAAGTGGCGGTTTTGGTTTTCTTTTAACCAACAAAGAAAACCTATGGGATGTCGGACCAGCTGAACTCAAAATGGTGCATTTACACCGATTTGAGCTTTAGTCAGCACATCCACTCATGTATCACTCTACGAGGTTTCCACTCAAGCCTCTAAGAGCAACACCTCACACATTCAAGTTGAAATTATACAACGAGAATGCACCGGGGTGAGACATGAGCCGATAAGCCTTTATCCAGCCATTAAACCCTTTGTACGTAGAGCTTTGGTTTATGATACCCCTTTCATGCTGTATGCTATGTGAATATGTATTTCCTTTGTTGTAAAGAGTCGACCCTAGTTAATTAACCTCAAATAAACTAGGCTAATTAACCTCAAATATTATGGTTAACCCAATAGGCAGGTCCATTTATGTATAAAGGTTAATTACCCTAGTTCATAAAGTAAACTCCTCTCGTCTTTGATGATTCTATATGGCCCTTTACATATTCTCTTAATGAAGGTTCAAAACCTGACTAAGATCAAATAAAGTTAGTGGATAATGTCTTAGACTACATAATAGTCACTAGGCTAGAGTAAATTAGTTTATCGAATTATTTATTGAATCGATCACACTCATGGTTGGCCCGTTGTTTAGGCCCAACCACGTTGGATTTGGCAATTAAGTCTATAACTCGCTTATTGTCAACTTTATTCAGACGTTTATAATATCCACTTTCCTCGAGTATATAAATAAAAAAAAATGTAGAAAGCGTAGACTATCAATTATGTTGAATATTATTCTAGTGTGCATAATAGCCAGTGTAGCTTGAGTCAATCCAATTTCGTTAGTTCAAGTGATGGATTCTCCTTAAAATGATCGACTTGTGGTTAGGGCCCATCCGAATTGAGAAACACTCACTTGCGCTTTCCGACTTATGTTGATGCGCTATGTTTGACTTTATTTAGCCCTCTATAATGTTTTGTTGTTTTAGGATCATGTAGAGTTAGGTCATACAAGCCCGTGTCCCGGGTGAGTCTTTTCCTCGAGTCAGCATATAGGTCTTGCATTGTAGGTGGTTTCATATAGGTCAATTAGGCCATACATACACCGGGTCGGGTTGTTCATGTCAAGGTCAATCTCTGAGTTGTTTGTTTGTTTCCCTTCATTCATAATAGGAGATTAATGTTTAACATGGATCCCAGGACCATCAGGCCATATAATCCGTAACCCGGATTCCACTATCACATAGACCCAAAGCTTCTCGCCGTCTACAGTTCAGCATGTCAAGGGGTAAAGACAACAACAATGACCAGATTAACGCCGCAGTAGCTAAGTACCTAGAGGAACAATTAAACAAGGTGGAGGGCTCGATCACCTTTACTACCTTGCAATAGGAAAAGAAAGTTGAGGAGCACACCGCGGGACAACGGGCAGTCATTGAACAGCAGAATAACACAATTGAGCAACAGTAGGAAACCTTAAATGGGTTTTAGAAGCTCTGCAACGAATCAGTGCACATGTAGGGTTGGGTGATGATGATGAAGAGGAAAACCCTGAGAATGTTGTTCCCTAGTGGCTTTCTATAGGGAAGAAAGGAAAAGGCAAGTTAGGGGACGGTCCCAGTACGGGAATGGTCATCCACGAGACAGATGACCCAACGCTAAAGCTACCACCACCAGTAGTTACCCCTCACTTTGCTCCAACCAAGACTAAGATGAAGATACAGGATGACCCTAACTACGGATTCAAAACAAAAATTAACCTGAATAACTGCACATATTAAATTTTAATTGACCAAACTAAGTACACCATGAAACTATTGAAATGACAATTAAGTACTAACCAAATGAAACGTTTAACATGTACGGAATATTTTTATGCCTAAAATCTCACTTCACTTAAATCCTTGCACTTAAATTAACGATTACTTCCCAACGAACAAAAAAAGGTGTGATTTAGATTACTATGACATCTCAAATCCTCACTGGACATGTGAATTTGGGAAGCCTTAACCCTCCTCTTTCACTAAAAAATGGGATTTAGGGTGTAACAAGAATTGAAATTGTAAGTACCTAAAACAATAGAACAAGAAGAGAGAAAAGAGAAACAAGAGTTTAATAAAACTTGTACTTGTCTTGAATTCGTAATCGAAAGTGTTAACAAATAATTAAAACTAATCAAAACTAGAGAGAAAACTAATGAAAGATATTAATTAAAACTGTAAAAGTCGGTTCCTAAAATCTAAAAGTAGTTGAATGAATACCTAATGACGTCTAAAAAATATATATACACATGGGAGAATAAAAGCCAAAATGATGTCGTCAAAATAGCGCTTGCAGCAGTTAAAGAACGTCATAGTCGCGGGCGCAATGCTTTTTCTATCACGGCCATGGCCGTCGGAAGCAGGTGAGTTAGGCACTGGGTAAGAAAAAGTCGTGGGGGCGACGCTTGCATTTCGTGGTAGCAATGCTTCTGTGTGTTGCAATCTTTATGCTTGCTTGTCGCGATTGTGACCATTGTTATTAAAATCTCGATCCGGATTAATGGTTCTACTTGTTCACGATCTAAAAACCCTTAATTGATCTAATGCTTACTAGGATATTAAAGTAGTTAGGACCTTATTGGCCTGAATATTATGCGTTAAAATCGCAATACGATTCTACGAACTAACGATTCTATCCACGATTCGACATGAATTTGCTAATGTTTGCGCATATTATTATCTTTAAATTTTGTCTTGACAATATAAATTTTGTATTAAGGTTTTCAAATGGTATATAAATAAACATATTGCTTCATTACTAGTGAACATTTGTTAAGATTTTAGCTATTATAAACTTTTTTGATGTTTTCTTATTGTGTTAGAATGTTACGATCCTCGATTCAGTTCTATAATTTTGATACTACCTATGCTCATAGTTCCTTGTTAGGATCTCGATTCTAATAACCTTGGTCACGACGCTTCTATCCTATGTATGTCACGGTCGCAAGCGTTGCAGTCGCGGGAGTGAATTTGCTCGAATTTTCTTGCTTTTTTACTCCATTTTTTTACGCGGATGTGCCAACTTTTTGACATGGCTGTACCACTATCTTTATCCCTCCTTTACATGGTTTTTGCTCCCTTTTTGTCTTCGATGTCACTTGACATTATTCATGGAGCTCCAACTTGAGTCTTGGGACTTTGAAATGCACCGATATGCGCGCCAACTTTACTCTTGTTGGCTTTAATTCCTATTATTCTCTATCAAACTGATCAGGGAAACTCAGGGGCCCTTCGAATGGATAAATATCGGAGGCCGAGGATCCACTAACTACTTAGGTTTCGAGAAAACCCCAATTTAAAACTCCTAAAACTACAACTAATTTTTAGGGTTTTGGGGCTTTGGAGATGAACAACAAACACAATAAGAATTAAAAGGGATATGGACAATTGTAAAGAGTAATCACTCACCCAATTGAACTAAGATGTTCAATCACTTGCACAAGGACCTTCCACAAGCAAAGAGTCTTGAAACACCCAAAAAATCTCACAAAGAGTGGAGGAAGAACACCCACTCACCAAGAAGAGAAATCACGAAGCAATTTCCACCCAAAGTTTCATTGATTAGGGTTTGAAAACCGACAATTACAAACTCTCCAAGTGAGAGGAATTTTGAGTCTAAATCTAAAAGTTTCATCAAAAGTCCCTACAAAAATATAACATTGGGGTATATATAGGAAGGGGGAAAAACAACGAAATTTTAGTTCCGGACAGGCCCGTCACGGGCGTTACGCCGGTCATCACGGGCGTGACAAAGCTGGGCACATGATTTCCTTGTTTTGCCGAGAAGCGTCACGGGCATTACAGTAGGGGGTAGCGGGCGTGATGATCTGGGCAGTTTTTCTGTCGACTTCAAACTATCATAACTTCTTCATACGAATTCCGTTTTAGGATCGTAAGGTATCGATGGAAAGCTCTCAGTGTGTACTTTAAGCTCTCAAAATGTGAAGTCGATCGGAGTTGTATTGAAGGAGTTATGATCAAAAGAGTGAAGACATATCTTTTCTTGTCATCCAATTTGCCCAAAAACATCATATTCTTCAACTTATTCTTTTGATTTGGCCTTGTTCCTTCATGACTTCTTCCTAGCCTCCTCGGGGTTGGTTTCGGGGCTTGACTTGACCCTCCATGGTTCTATCCCGGCCCATATGTAATGATCAAAACACCCCTACGCTTCCTCGACGATCAATTTGGTGCTTCAAAAGCGACCCGAGCTTGACTTAAAGGAAAATAGCTTGGACCCATTTTTGTTATGTTTTTACGATGTTAAGGACCCTCAGGAAATATTGATCAGACTCCCCTTGTTGGAGAAGAGTTGTCCTCAACTCTTGGGAGTTCAAATTCAACCCTAAGCGCTGATACCAAATGATCCAGGAATCCCAGGGGTCCTTCGAATGGATAAATATCGGAGGCCGAGGATCCTCTAACTATTTAGGGCTTGAGAAAACCCCAATTTAAAACTCCTAAAACTACCACTAATTTTTAGGGTTTTGGGGTTTTGGAGATGAACAACAAACACAACAAGAATTAAAAAGGATATGGACAATTGTAAAGAGTAATCACTCATCCAATTGAACTAAGATGTTCAATCACTTGCACAAGGACCTTCCACAAGCAAAGAGACTTGAAACACCCAAGAAATCTCACAAAGAGTGGAGGAAGAACACCCACTCACCAAGAAGAGAAATCACCAAGCAATTTCCACCCAAAGGATTAGCTTTCATTGATTAGTGTTTGAAAACCCACAATTACAAACTCTCCAAGTGAGAGGAATTTTGAGTTTAAATCTAAAAGCTTCATCAAAAGTCCCTACAAAAATATAACATTGGGGTATATATAGGAAAGGGGAAAAAACAACGAAATTTTAGTTCCGGACAAGCCCGTCACAGGCGTTATGCCGGTCGTCACGGGCGTGACAAAGCTGGGCACATGATTTCCTTGTTTTGCCGAGAAGCGTCACGGGCGTTACAGCAGGGGGTAGCGGGCGTGATGATCTGGACAGTTTTTCTGTCGACTTCAAACTATCATAAGTTCTTCATACGAATTCCGTTTTAGGCTCGTAAGGTATCGATGGAAAGCTCTCACTGTGTACTTTAAGCTCTCAAAATGTGAAGTCTATCGGAGTTGTATTGAAGGAGTTATGATCAAAAGAGTGAAGACATGTCTTTTCTTGTCATCCAATTTGCCCAAAAACATCATATTCTTCAACTTATTCTTTGATTTGGCCTTGTTCCTTCATGACTTCTTCCTAGCCTCCTCGAGGTTGGTTTTCGGGGCTTGACTTGACCCTCCATGGTTCTATCCCGACCCATATGTAATGATCAAAACACCCCTACGCTTCCTCGACGATCAATTTGGTGCTTCAAAAGCGACCCGAGCTTGACTTGAAGGAAAATAGCTTGGACCCACTTTCGTTATGTTTTTACGATGTTAAGGACCCTCATGAAATATTGATCACAAACCTACAAAAGCACAAAACCATAACTAATAACTAATATTTAACAGACAAAACAAACAAGACACTCTATATAAGGACATCAAATAGGCTCTATTCGAAACCAAACAATTGGGCAACGCATGTTGTCGATATGTTCTACTAGTTGTCAATTCAAGGGCATGGTTCTTCTTCTTCTTCTTCTTCTTCTTCTTCTTCTTCTTCTTCTTCTTCTTCTTCTTCTTCTTCTATTAGTACATCTTTCGAGTGATTTTCACCCCTTACCAGATGTTGTAGAGTCAAGTTCTGTGTCAGCAATAAATGGTGTACCAAATGGATGCCCAAATTGCTCAACTATTATAGCTATACAACACATCCCATCTCACTTTCCTTTGTAGAGAATCAGTAGTCAGGTACTTAAATTTCGAGTCATATCTTAGTTTCGAAAAACATATGCGCTCGCGCACACACACGCATATATAAATTTATTCGGTTATAATTTTTATTTTATGTATGTATTATGATAAAAAAAAACCAGGTTACAAAAAATTGTTACATAGAATGCTCATTTCAAAATAACATTTTATGGATCCGAAGACCGATATTTTACCGGTCGCTAATTATTGCTTGCAAAATACCCGTAGCAAATCAAATATGGTCAAATCAAATGCGTAACTAACAACATATTGGTCAGTTTTATTTTATGGATCGTTAACAGACACTTATGTCAGCGGCCAATTAGTTATCAATGGCTATTACTTGTGGCTAACTTTGTGAAATATGGGTCTCAAAGTTTACTCTATGACTGTTTCACAACGACTAATAATTTATCAGTAGTAATTATCGGTTGCTTGTGCTAACAAGTGACCAATAAAACTCTCTAGTAACCGTTAATAGGTTACCTTAGAGGTGTTTTCTTGTAGTAGGATCATTTTGCAATTGCTAAATATTTCGGATACAAATTGCAATAAAAGTTTAGAAGTTATTAAAAAAATAATGTAGTAAAACCTCTGAGACATGAAGGCTCCAAAAAAATGATAGAAATACATGAAGATACCGAATTGTTAATTTCTCAGGGTTATTTGTATTTTGGACCCCAAAGTACAGGGGTATTTATTTTCTAGTCTCACGGTTTTCATTGTTTATTTTTTGGACCCTAAAGTTTATGGGTTGAATAAAAAAGAACCTTAAATTTTGTAGGTTGAAAAAAAAGGTCTGTGTACTATTTTTCTTTTTCTTCCTATGTTTGAATTTATCTCCCGACTAGCGCCAAACTTCAGAACTAAGGTTAAAACTAATATTAAAGTTGTAATACACCTCTCATATTCATGTCGGAACTACTTAGACCCTGGATACTTCAGGATCTAATTAGTTCCGACATGAATAAGAGAGATGTATTATAGCTTCAATATCAGTTTTGACCTTACTCCTGAAGCTTGGCACTAATTGGGAGATAAATTCAAACATGAGAAGAAAAAGAAAAACAGTACACAAGTCTTTTTTCAACCTACAAACTTTAAGGTTCTTTTTTATTCAACTCATACACTTTAAGATCTAAAAAATAAACAATGAAAACCGTGGGACCAGAAAATAAATACCTCTATATTTCGAAGTCCAAAATGCAAAAAAAACCCTAATTTCTCAACTGCTTCTTGGATAGAGATTAGAGGCCAAAACTAACTTTGCTTATCATTTAGCTGTGAAGTTGATTAACGGTAAGGTGGCAAAAAGTGATTTCAATCAAACTAATAAGATAGGACGAGCACAATTATTTGGTTGCTTGTTTACTTTTTTTGAGATTTTTTTCATGGTGGAATCAATTATTTTACACAACAAATATTGTCTTTGTGTTTAAATTATGGTACTTTTAACTACCTATTCTTTTATATAATAAATCAAATAAGAATTGGATTTGCCCATTTATTTGATTTGGGACCCCTAAACGTATAAAAAGGTTCTCTTTACTAACTAGCCACCACATTTGTCCATTTCTTTCACATATGGACAGCCCACTTGAACGATGAAGTGAATGAAGTGGAGCTTCACTTCATTTCTCATTGTTGGCCTGTTGGGAGGTGCTCTGCTTGTCACTTTAAAAGTTAGCGCCATTGAAAAACACAAAGAAACAATAATTATAAGCTTCCCAATTTAGTGCCTATTTAGCCTAATTTCAAAAAATTTCTTTTTATTTTTTAAAAGTTATTTTTGTAAAAGTTATTTTTGAGAAGTATTAGAATGTTTGGCCTATCTTATGGTACAAAAAGTTTTTACTAATCTAGAGTGTTGGGTCAAATTTATAATATAAGTGTTTTTATTAAATTTTAGTTGTTAGGCCAAAGTTTTTAAATTATCACATATTCATTTTAATTTCTATTTTCATTAGTTTTTAACATGTTATCGTACTTAATTAATTTAAGTTATATAACAATTATATTCTTGTATTTATAATTATAATAATAATAATTATTATTATTATTATTATTATATATGGTATCACTTAACTATATAATTCATGTAGCTATTTATATAACAATTTTTTACTAATATACTATTGTTTTGGGAATTAGATACACTAAAATATTAAAATTTTCAACATAATATCTAAATGTCCAATATAATATTAAAAATTCCAACATAATATTCAGAAACTTAAATGCAATCTTTCCAGAAATTAGATTATCCAATTTGAAATTATAGAAACAAATAACTAAAATATCTCACAGATTGAGCAATTACTAGCTTTTAAAAACATAAACAACAATTTAGTACTTCTACTTTTGAAGTTGTATTAGGTCAAAGTTGTTTTTGAAAACCACTTTCTAGCTTCTAAAAAAACATTGTTTGACCTAAATTGTGCTTTTTAACCCCAAAAATACACTTCAATGCTAAATAAAATAAGTACCTAATACAAAATCCAACTTCAATTGCCCTCTAGAAATAACTAATGCATTTACTACATTGTTATCATTTGGCGAAATAATTAATGGGCCATGGTGGTTGCTTTATCAATTCGATTCTTTGGACTCATCAGATCGTTCGGTTTCTAACCCAATATGTGTACATGTTAGCCAACCAAAAGATGCCTTGGGTGCCCTAGTCATAGGCGGAACCCCATTGTCCTTGGGGAGGCCATGGCCACCCATAGGCCAATAAAAAAGATTTTTTTTAGTAGAATTAAAGGGAAAAATTATGAATTTTGTTTCCTCGTGTAAGTGTATTAGTATAGTGCACACCCCTACTTCAAATGTCTAGATCCGCCACTGCCCCTAGTCCTCTTAGTTTGATTTTTTCCATTTCGTGGATGCATCAAGATGTGTCTTCAAGACTTGAACCATTACAATGAGAATACTTTGTCTATCCAATCATTATCTGATATTTCTCTTGGTCTCGATGATTCCTGTTGGGTTAATTGTGTGGAGCCCAAATTATTATTTTGGTGGGATGAATTTCGGAAAGCCAAGATTATGCTTGGTGGACAAGTTTCATATAATATTGAAGATCTTCCAAGATTATATTCAATAAGGAAAGATATTATATAACGTGAAAAATATTATATTTGTTACCAAATTGTGATGGGGCAATTACATGGAAATATAATATTACTTTGGAATAAAGTATCAAATTATTAGGAAACACATGTTTTTGGAAAGTTAATATTATTATTAACCGCAATATTGTGTTGTAGTCTTGACTATAAATAGGACCTATGTGTTAGGTTTATTTGTATAGCAATTGAGAGTGTTTCATCTTATACCACAAGAGATTGACCTGTAATCTCTGTGTCCCTGAGGGAGTTGTGTGTGAGGCTCATCTGTGAGTGTTCAGTTCTCAGGTTGTAACTCTAGGGAGGTTGTGAGAGATTGTGGAGATCTGGGAATCTCTGAAACACTGTTGTAATCCTCTGATAGTGCATTCGTTCGTGGATTATTTTCCCGGTTTCGATTTTTCCACGTTAATTCGTTGTGTCGAATCTTTATTTATTTTTCACCCTTATTATTGTTTGTCTACTAAGTACGCCCTGAGAATCCTAACAATTCCATCTTGGAGGGCTCGAAAGTTGACGTCAGAAGGAAGCAGAAAGAAAAGGCTTAGTTTGAATTCAAGTAGAGGGGGTTATGGATGCTCCTCGTAGGGCTAAGTCTATATGGAATGATGATGTCGAGCTTGCTCCTAGAAGGATTATGGTGAGAAATGCTTGGGGAATGTCAAGGTCATTAATGATGATTGTGGAGATGGTGCAGCAGAGGAATACTTTAAGAGGGTTGATAAAAAGAATATTTGTTTTTTTTTTCTTGGTGTGGTTGTGTTGATTAAAAGGCGTTTGTGGAACAATTGTTTGTTTCCTTTAGCTATTAAGTTCTTTTTGTTGTTTTCCTGTCTTCATTTGTTGTTCTTTGTAGCATCTTTAATACGAACTTTGACCTATTTATGGCTTTCATTATTAAAAAAAAACAATTAGTGGGCCAAATTGATTCTACCATAGGATCGCAATTTCACTTTCGTACATCTTCTATGCAGACGCGAACACTGAGGTATTCTAAATCTTGGATGGAATCCGTTCTAAATAGACCTGACCGAAACTTTCTCGATAATTATGTGATTTAAGCAAGGTTTTCTAAAATCAAACCAAAAGAACTCAAAACTTAACGACCCAACTCGACCCATATCTCAAATAATTAAAACTAAATATTTTGTGAATTTTACTATTACATCTTTACATTTTTGCACATTTTTTTACTCCTAATTATAAGTTTTTTTCATGCAAATGTATCATATGAATGAGGCAACATACTCATTTACCCTTACACTTGTCTATAATAGTAATAGATAACAAGGTAAAAGTAATTTAGGTGACTAAAAGGAGGCAGAGAGTAGCCAAAATGATTAAAAAATCGACTTATGCTCGGTAATCCTAGGTGGTTTTGGGGCGGATATACGTAAATCTACTAATTAAATTGGGATGCTAATATAGTAGATACGCATTGGCGTGATAGTTGAAGATCGTTCAATGAGAATACTTTCCTGATTGCTCATTGCATATCGTCGATGCAATGTAATGGTAATGGTAGTGGTACATATCAAGTGATGTCACTTGTGACTTTACTATAGCAACTTCATGCAATGTAATGGTAATGGTGTGAAAGTTGTATATTTTCGTAATTATGTACTTGTGTAAGTGTCCTTTATTATATGTAACTCAATCATCGTCATATTTAGTTTTGGAGTTTCTTGTTTTCTTTTCAACAACTTAATATTCAAGCGTTTATCAGACATTGGATGGCAAAGAAGCATAGTCTCGAAGTCTCAGGTCATTTTTGTTTAAAATTAAAACTTTCTAACACTAACCTCTAAAAATAGGCCTTGAGGCATTAATGACACTTTTACAAAATAGGAAGTTGTCTTCAGTAGGTAATTGGAATAAATAGGCTTCACTATATATATTTGCTCTACAAAACAATTAAATAAATTTCGGTCATAACCCAAAATCTCGACTCGAACTGCCTGAAACCTAAATACACTAGACTTGTATTTACTCGAACCCGAAATAAAACGAACTCGTATTTGCCGGAACGTGAAATACACCAACAAGTATTTAAGCCCTTCATCCAAACTGACAAGTCTACTCCTAAATTTTTAGATTTTAAACATGATTTTTCTTTACTTGAATTTAAAAACACTACTAGAATTTTCTACATTTATGAAGGGAAATCCCGTTATAAAAGGTCCAGAAACTCATCGTAGAAGGTTATTTACGACATGAACCACACCCATCGTCGGCCGTCGTAAAAGCTTTGGCCGTGAAAGGTTTTTCTACGACCATTTCGTCCAATAGAAGCTGGGCAAATCATTACGACGAGATATTTATCCCATCGTAGATGTCTTCATCATTTACGACACGATTTTTATCCCGTCTTTAAATTATTTTCCCATTTACGACGGGTTTTTTGTCCCTTCCTTAAATTGTTCTTCTCATTTATGACAAGTTTTTCTATCCCATCCTTAATTGTTTTTCCCATTTACGACGGGTTTCTTTTACCCCGTCTCAATTAGTCATCATATATTATTCTCGCATCCATTGATTATTTTCACCATTCACGACGGGATTTCATTCTTGTGATGGATTTTTCTTCCTGTCATTGAATATTTCCAAAAGATTTTTCCATTTTATTTTACCATTTGCGAAACTCGAATGTTATATAATTAATTTGAAAACCAAAAATGGCTCATCACCCCTAAAAAGGTGAAATAGCATCAATTGTTATCATATATTTCCCTATCAACATCAAAAACTAACACACACTAATAAGAAATCATTCTCCATGTTATAGATATGTAGAACATATGAAAATCTGAATCATAAGTTATTCATAAGACGACAAATGTAACGTTTACACCACCAAGTTTGCATTGTAACATAACCAAGACACATGCAAAAGGCAATACATCCAGTACCTCAAAACACATCGTGTTAGTTGATGTAGTTGATATTAATATCCATAATGCCAATACATCCAGTACCCCAAACCCATTCTGATAGTTGATGTACTTGATAATATCCATAAAGAAAATACCTTATGTGACCCAAAAAATTCTGTAGATTACGTGAAACAGTCAGCAGCTAAAATGTCCATATCTACTCTTCATACATACTTGCATATATGAAAGCAAAAAGATCTTATGATTTGGCATTAATAATTCCAACAGTCTCTATTACAAGTCACATTTTTAATAGAAAAGTTAAATAAAAAGGCTTCCAAAAGTGAAAATTAAGCATCAGGAACCACAAAGTAAGCTAGAACAAGTATGTTTTAACTTCAAATAATTCCAACAGTCTCTATTAGCGTTAGAGCACACAAGATATATAAAATGAAGGTTTGGCAACTGGCACAACTCACCTAGCCTAGAAATTGGAATTCAAGTAGCTAACCTAATAACAAAACGGTAGCAGTGCAATTGAATAGAAATTCCTTCCTAAACTAATTTATCAACTGTTCAATGTCCCAACTATATTTTCTACTAATGAGTTGAAAATTACATGTACGTTGTTCTCGATATATATATATATATATATATATATATATATATATATATATATATATATATATATATATATATATATATATATATAAAAGGTTGTTATGTCATAATGATCCAAATTGTTAGATACCCCACAACATTAAAAAGGAAAATCCTAATATAAAAACACAATCTATACTAGAATATAATCAGAAGAAATACTGACAGCACTAAATGCAGGTTAAAGTTAATTAAAGATCCATGCAATCAAAAGGTATTCAAAAAGAAATCCCTTAAAACAAGACACCCACACACCCATATTAGAAAGAAATAGCTAGCTAGCTAGAAAGAGGGCAGGGCAGAGAGTGTGTTCTTGCAAAAAGAAAAAAAAAGGAGAAGGAAAACCTTACCTTCTATAAGGATTTAATTTCTAACTAAAAAGTAGTAAAAAATAGTTGTGCTTGGCTTGGCTCAACCCCCCCCCCCCCCAACACGGGGCTTTTATTTCCTTTTTATACCCCCCTCCTTGCTCCACAATCAGTGAAGGTGACAACAAATTAGATTAAAACTGGAACCCGATATGGGGAAGACGATATCAACAAAGACCTGGCTGCAAAACAACCACTATTAACTTGTGTCACTTCCACATCTTCAAACATTAAAAGATATGTGTAAAAACCACTTTAAAACCTCACCAAATTCAATCCAAATCACTCCCAAACAAATTTCAAACACTCCACTACTCACTCAAGCATACCTCAACACCAAATATATACCAAAATGCACAGTCCTACAGGAAATGTTTAGACCTAAAAATGCAAAACCCTAGAAGATGAGAGAAGGTGCACTTACCTAATTCATCACCGAAACACTAAGTAGGATTATGAAGATGGTGACCCGGTTGATTGACGTTGATTGATAAGGTCCTTCAGCATCTTGACTTCATTGTAAAGTAATCCAATATTCTTTTCGGGAGACGCTTCAATATCAGTAATCTTTTTTTGATGCACTTCTTCACGACCCTCAACGTTTGCTAGTCGATATTTCATCTCAGCAATGACTTGGTCTTTTTCTTGAAGCTCAACTCTTAATTATGCCTTACTTGGTAGAGGGCCCCTAAAGTGCCATGGTTTCTCCCCTTCTCCGAAGCAAATGACGTGATCCTTTGTTTCAAGCCCAAAACATTTCTCCATTATATCAATAACAGAAGCTGTCAGATTCTTTTCAAATTCTTCATGAATGTCATCCTAAATTCTAAGTTCAATATACAAACGTAGATACATAAATGAAAATCTAATGCTAAGAATAGTTTGACAAAAAAGGTCAGTAAATGACAAAGTTTAAATAATACATGTTTTGCGGCAGAGTCTTCAGTCAATGTACCATCATTCGTTCTCCCAGGTCTTTTAAAGACATCGACAAGGCTTGATACCTTCCCCTCCTTTCTTCCCTAATATACAGATGTGAAAGACTATAAATTAATGCTTCAAAAACACATTAAAGTACAAAACACCATAGCATCTCTCAGGAAGATGGTTGTATATACAACGACTCATCGTATATAATTTGTCGAATAGGTTTGTTGTGGGTGCGAGGAAGCATAGCCAAGTTAGATTTATTCTCAGAGTTTCTAACACTCTTTATCTACAATCCGCACATTTGATGAGTTACACAATATGGTATATAAGTGTCAAACAAAGGATTGAAGAATATAAATTTTGATTCAATGTGTCTGATTACAATGAGGCAATCAGCAGTGTATTTAGACACGAGCTGATAACCAAAACAGAAGGAAAGAAAGGAAGAAAAGAAAGAAGATTTTATTTAACTAATTAACCTATAATCGAGCTAACTAATTCAACTAACTATTAACTTCTTCACACCCCCCCCCCCTTCAAGGTGAATTAGGTGGAATATCAACTAATCCCAACCTTGAACAAAGCTGGTTATGATGACTTTCCCCTAAAGGCTTGGTAAAAACATCAGAAACCTGTTCTTTTGTAGAGATATGGGCAGTTTGAATGAGACCTTATTGTATTTTATCCCTGATGTAGTGGCAGTCAATCCTGATGTGTTTTATTTCCTCATGGAACACAGGATTGGCTGCTATATATTGTGCTGCCTTGTTATCACAAAACAAGGTAATAGGCTCTTTCAAGTTAACATGAAAGCCTTGTAGAATCTGGTAAACCCATTCTATTTCTGATGTTGCAGCAGACATTGCTCTATATTCTGCTTCTGCTCAGGATTTGGAAGCTGTTTTTCTGTTTCTTAGTTTTCCATGAAACTAAGGATGAGCCAAGAAAAATACAGTAGCCTGTTAGGGATCTTGCACTGTACTGACATGCTCCCCAGTCTACATCAGTATAGGCAGAAACCTTCAGAGAGTTGTTGCTGGGGTAAAGTAACCCTTTGTTTACTATTCCTTTCAAGTACATGAGAACATAGTGTGCATCATTAAGATGCAAATCAGTAGGGTTCTGAATGAATTGAGATAGATGCTGCACAGCATAGCATATATCAGGCCTGGTTAAAGTTAGGTATAATAGCCTTCCTATTATCCTTCTGTAAGGAAAAGGGTCTTTTAAAGGTGTGCCTTTATCTATTGATACTTTTAATCCTCTTGGCAAAGGGAACTGTGTTGGTTTAGCTGCAGTTAGACCGGCATCAAATAGAAGGTCAGAAATGAACTTCCTTTGATTGAGGAGGGTGCCATCTCTGGATCTAGCAATTTCAATCCCAAGAAAAAATCTGGCTTGTCCCAGGTCTTTGATTGTGAAAGCTGTATGCAGAGAGGCTTTCAAGTTAGTAATTTCTGCAAAATCATCCCCCATAATTAGTAAATCATCTACATATACTAATATATAAACATGTCCATTTTGAGTTGATTTTGAGAAAAGAGAATAATCATTTTTGGACTACTTAAAATCTCTTTTTAATAAGAATTTGGTAACCTCAAGGTTCCATTGTCTGGATGCATGTTTCAGACCATATAAAGATCTAACTAATTTGCAAACTTGACCAGGTTTAGCTTTGTTGTATCCTAGGGGAGGTTCCATGTAGACTTCTTCATTAATGAAACCATGTAAAAAGGCATTGTTAATATCCAATTGGTGAAGATCCTATTCTTTTGCAGTGGCCATTGCTATGAAAAGTCTCACTGTGCCCAGTTTGGCCACAGGAGAAAAGGTTTGTTTGTAATCCACATCCTTTTCTTGCAAAAATCCCCTAATTACTAGTCTTGTCTTATGCCTTTCTATCTCTCCCCTAGAGTTGAATTTAATTTTGTAAACCCATTTGGAGGTTAAGGCCTTTTTCCCTGGGGGAAGTTTACTAAATTGTCCGAAGTATACCACACAACCTAAGCATGTCCTTCATACCCATAGTTCCCCTTCTTCCTTTTACAAAATAGGGAAATTGGCATCATAAGGTCTTTTTCAATCAACAAACAGACAAAGGAGGTAAGCCTTCATGACAATTGATGAGTTCATTAGTGGATAGCAGTAGAAGCAATGGAATCTATAACTATAAGAGAGGCCAACTTATACAATTGGGAAAAGATTGTAACTCACGTTGTAGAATGCAACATGGGGAACCAACCTAGAGTCACTTTGGTTTATCACGTATAAACAAATGAACATTAAAAGTTGCTAACAAGATCATCCTAAATGTACTTATAAACAAGAGACTTGAAGATGCACATAGAAGTTAGGCGGATGCATTATCAGTCATCTTATGGTGCCCGAACACCTTCACTAAGGTAACTATGGGTTAGGACCATGTCATGCAGATATATGGTTTGACATTATCCCTCCAATATAAATCATTTTATATACCTACTTGATGGCTAACTTCCGAGAAGACCTCAACAATTCAACATGTCGATGAGATCTTAGCCTAGTGGTTAAGATTGAGGTCGTGGTTACATGTTGTCCCAGGTTCAATGCGCTCTCTCCATATACCTATTGAAAAAACATATTCAACACTAACGAAGGAAACAACTTTAAATACATGTTTGTTAGAAAACGAATCTCAAAAGCATGTAACTCTTTCCTAGACAAGCATTAGGAAACACATAAAGCACGCTCTAACTTGTATTTAAATGTATGTGTGATCAAGCACGCTCTAACTTGTATTTCCATAAGGAAGAGAGGTTCTTATGCCATAGCATCTGGGAAATATAAAGAAATATTACTTTTAAAGATTTTCACTATCCCCCTAGTTTTGTTGCCAACATAAAGAAGCGTTACTTTTGGCCTGAAACCCCATATTGCCGAACCAAATGACAGTCAAAATTGCTTTTGTTTGTTTTTAGGCTAAGTTAGAGCTTTCTTTACTATACAT
This sequence comes from Portulaca oleracea, assembly GCA_029582165.1. Lineage (NCBI taxonomy): Eukaryota > Viridiplantae > Streptophyta > Magnoliopsida > Caryophyllales > Portulacaceae > Portulaca > Portulaca oleracea. Next base: position 37,887,951 of record CM055874.1, read on the forward strand.
TTATTTTTGAATGTTGTTCCCCCTATTATTTTCTTTTTATAAATCCTATTCGAAGTTTTGTTTCGTTTGTTGCAAGAGATCTTCATTAAAAAAAATCTTTGATGATTAATAATATGATTAACCATAATCGTACAATTCAACTAACATCTAATATGATCTACGACAAGAATCTCATTGATTAGGAACCATATTAAATGAAAACTAGCATAGGTGATCCCTATTATTTAGGAATAGTTAGTCTTCATAGATGTATGATGACTTAAGAATTAAAGAACTTGGCTTATGGAGCCAATTGATACACAAATTAACAAAAAATTACTCGGAGGTACCCCAATATTTAGGGAAACTATTATTCGGTACCCTTTTCAAAACTCATTTTGAGGTACCCTTAATTTTTGGGTTAGTAATTATTTGGTGCTTTTCCGGCCATCAATTTTATTAAGTGACCAAAATACCCTTATTCTTCTTCTTCAAGGGTATTTCTTCAAAAATGGAAGAATAAGGGTATTTCGGTCACTTAAACAAATTGATGATCGGAAAAGCACCTAATAATTACTAAACCAAAAATTAAGGGTACCCCAAAATGAGTTTTGAAAAGTTGGGGTATCTGAAAAATATTTTACCAAAAGTTAGGGTACCTCCGAGTAATTTTTTTGACAAATTAACCTAACATCCATAAAATAACATCAAACTAATCAACTAACAACTAGCAGTAACATGATCATACTTACTCCTGAATTCATTAAATGACATTCGATTGCTCATGGACTATTTAGTTACTGATTTAGTATGGACTAAACTTTAGAAAATCACCTAAAGTTTAAGCAATACACATGCAAACCATGAAAGAAAAATAACATACACAAATGGAGCGAAACAAGAAAAACATTATATGATATGATAAATCTTTAAAGAGACAATAATCACCAAGATTGATCTAGGTTGCTCAAGGATGATGCTTAAAGACAAGGTCACCAGCAACAAGTTCAAATTTACCCAAAAGAACCTCACTATACTTGAATTAAAGAAGGAGCCATTCAAGCTATTAAGGGGTTGGATCAAACACCACCATTTAACGATAAAGTTTGAAAGAGTTTTGAGTTAATCTCAAAATACCATTCATATACATTATCATAGGTTGTCTTTCCCCCCCCCCCCCTCTAATGCCTTAGTATACGTACAGAAACTTAGGAAAAATAATATAATAAAACCCTAGAAGAAATATGCCAAACTAAGGGTCACAAAGAGTTAAATACAGAAGGTTGAGTTTTCTAACAAAATTATGTGCCTATATTTTGTCTAACACAACAACTATCAGAGTTGTCTTTCAGTAGCAAAATAAAGGGAAAATGGGGAGGGGGCGTCAAACAAGGTGGTGGTGTAAACATTTGAATTTTCTATATCCTTTCTCTATATAGCAATCAAAAGTGCCTGCATTCTTGAATATATGCTTCACCCCAAGGCTTCTAGATGGTCATGGGTAAAATTATTAGCTCAAGATGAAATTTAAGAGATTGTCCTCTATGTAGTAAATTCACCATACTTTTGTTATTTTGCCTCCAAAGTTGATTTTAGCTTGACAACTTGAAAATTACTTGTAATTAACTTGATTAGTTGCAAAATGAGGATAATTAGCTCCCTACTGACCTTTAAAGGCCTTATGAATTATGATTGAGATTGTTAAGATAAGTAGAGCTTTCCTCAAAAACCATCATAATTAAAAGCTACCTCATAATCACAAGAGTGAGGGGGTTAAGAGATGAATCAATAGAGTTGAAGCCGCACACATAGAATTTTTTCCTTGACGCCATTTCAAAAAATTTCCTTTGGGCTTAAATTGATTACTAAATTTCATAAGTGTGGAGGTACTTAAGGGTCTTGTCTATTCCATTCCCAATGAATATATAGCATCCTTACCCTTCGCATTCCTAGGAAAAGCTACAATGAAATCCATATTCATATCTTCCCATTGAGCTTGGGGAATAGGGAGGAGAGTATAGATGCCTTGGCTTGGTGAAGCGCCACACCAAGATACCACATCATGCACATCCCCGTCCATACTTGGCCAATAGAAGTGTTACTTCAACATGTCAACCATCTTGTCTATCCCAAAATGTACAGCCAAACCGCCACCATGCACCTCAGATACCAAGTATTTCATCATGGGACTCTTAGGCATACACGATGTTTTACCTCGAAAAAAAAAATCTTGAACCAAAAATGGAGGTATGGGAGGATAGTTCTCACCAAAATAGGGAGCAAGGTCGGGACCTTCCTTATAATATTCGAGAAGCAACAGAATCTCAAGACCTTTGCTTTAACTAATAACAATAAAGCATACACTACATTAGAGCTTCCCTTCTTGTGTTTCGACATGAAATTGAAGGATTGAAGGAACTCCGCCCATCTGGCATGACTTGTATTCAATTTGTGTTTTCCACTTAGGTATTTTAATGCTAGATCATCCCAATGTAACACAAACTCCTTTGGTCTCAACTAATGGGACCATGATCAAGAGCGTTTTCACCATAACATAGAACTCATTGTCATAGATGTTATAGTTAAGTCGCTTGGAGCACCAAGTCTACAAAAGGAAATTCTTTACCTCATAAGGATCCTTCAAGGAAGAGGGAAGGAAGAAAGTGTTTCAAATACCACGGATATGGTCATTACCAATCTGAATGCCATACGAAAAAAGTGACGACCCTTCAAGAGGTTAAGGAGATCGACAAAGAGGTCGAGGAGGTGTTGAAGGAACAAGAAGTGGAAAATCAAAAACCACGTGAGGACAATCTTGAAGTCTAACCCGAGGAAGGAGAGTTACTTGTCTTGAGGAGAGTACTTCATTTCCCCGAAGCTCCTCTCGACAACAACAAAGGGAGATGTTATTCAATCACGATGCAAAGGTCAGAGAAAAGGCTGTGGACTTCATCATTCAAGCAAGAGTTACACCAATGCTGCCTCGGCGTACATGGTATAGAAGATCAACCTCCCAACCAATCCACACCCCCAACTGTATAGTCCCAAGTGGCTTGGTAATCGAGATGTCTTAAAGGTAAATTGACAAGTTCTAGTTCATTTGTCAATGGGTTATAAGTATAATAACTCTATTTAATGTGATGTGATACTGATGAGTGCCAGTCATTTACTTTAGGGTAGGCCTTGACAATTTGACTGGGGAGTTGAACATGATGACCGAAGGAACACGTATTCCTTCCAACTTAGCCAAGAAAGATTTACCTTGTGTCATCTAGCACCTCACCAACTAACCAAAACTCAACCCAGGGTGGGAAGTGAGTTGAGAAACCTCCTCCTCAAGAGAGAAACATGGGAAGAAAGTACTTATGGTAGCAATGGGCATCCTTTGTCCTTGTCCATGTCATTAGGTGAGCGTAAATAGAGTGAATGTACCTTAGCTCCTCAAAAATTTCCCATTCCCCTTCTTACCATTTACCCCCCCGAGCCACAAGCCCCCTACTGGTTTGCATTTCCATAACGAGGGCCTTGTGTTGAAGTTTGAAGCAAGTTAGGTACCTCCCAAGTCTCCATTTGATTATGTGAGGGATGAAGAACCGGTTGAGCAAGAATTTTATGTGAGCTCTCTTGTGATGACTACATCGTGGAGTTCAACTAAATCATGAGTGGAGTACCTAACTAGGATTGTCGCTTTGATGAGTCCCCTCCACCTTGAATCCTCAAGAATTGTTATGCCTTCAAGAAAGGCGGGGTGGTGAGCATCGAGCTAGCGTGGGTTTTGCGGGACTTCTACTATGTGGGTCTGTTCTTTCTCGTGGTGTCTCAAAACCCAATGATTTGAGGGAAAATCCTCTCCAACCAAGGGAGTATTATCCACGAGGATAAAGGGTACTTGGAGCATTTCCAAATACCTTTGGCTGTGTGGGTCCCAGAGATTAAGAAAAACAATTAAAGAACTGGCTAAGTTTTCAAGTTCAAAGCTTATAAATCACTCAAGGAAGCAAAAGAGATGTTGAGTTGGGATTGAGGTTAAGCAAAGGGGCAATTTTGTCACTACACAAGGGTCGGAATGAAAAAACGAGCGAAGAATACCGAGTGAAGAAGAAATGGGAAACAATAGAGGAAACAATAGAGAAAATAAGGTTGGCATTGGTCGCGACTGGACTGGCGCTGGTCGCGCCCAATCTAGCGCTGGCCATGCCTCATGTGTTTTCTCCGTCACAATTCTCTGTTGAAGGCGCTGGTCACGCCCTGCCAAGCGATAGTTTTTTCTGCATCATTGTAAGCTCCATCCCCCTCTCTTTGTTATGTTTTGTTTCCCCTTGTTCTCTTACCCTATTTAAACCCTCTCCATGTCATGTGTACTCAAGTATTGAACATTTAAACACTTTGAAGAATGAAATCTTGTTGGGTATTAGAAAACCCTTCTCAAATCTTCTTCTTCTTTATACATTAATGGTGGTGATTGAGACTAACTCCTTTAGGGATTAGTTGGTATTTCTTTATGCTAATCTTGGTGAAGTCTCTCGAGTCTCACCTTGGCTTGTTTGTGGTTCGACTTTAAGCATCCATGGAGGCTTCAGTTCAAGGTGTTGAGATTCTTTATCCTTCATATTTTGTTGTTGTTCTTGCATCAAAAACCCTAAAAATGGTGAATGTTTATGAGTTCCAAGGGTGGGTTTCTTTAAACCGTAGGCTAGTTGTTAATCCTTGGGCTTTGAATCTTGCTTGGCTAGTCGTAAGCGGATCATTCGGCCCTTTCGTATATAAATTGAGTTTAAGTGAGTTGGTTCTTCTTCCTAATTATATTGGGTGTTATTTGATGTGCAATTATTTAGGTTGATTTGTTGAGTCCAACATCAACTGAGTTGAAGCTAACTAGCTTGATCTAACAGTGTTATTAGACCTGTTGTGATTTCAAGTTGTAGTAAATTAGCTAGCATGTTTGAACTTTAAAGACCTTCTGTTGTTACTACAGGTAATAGTGACAAATTTAACAAATTTTGATATCTTTCAGTCCCTCGTTAGTTCTACATAGGAGGAACATTTGTGTCTTTATGAGTTTATAAGAATTCTCCTTTATTGGTTATATATATTGAATTAGCGTTGGTGGTTTTGACTAGTTTTGTTATACTTAACTTTATTGATTTTTACATTTGTAGTGACTGTTAAAGTCAAGTTGGCGTAGACACTAAGGGTTTTGGAATGGTTGCGAAAGTTCGTGGTATAATTGGGTGGTCTTCTTAGTTAGTAGTGGTAATACGGATCTCTCTGATTTGGTTGTTCTTGTTTTATTATTCTAACTATTTGACATATCATGTATCTTCCTTTTGGGTACAAGTTTGCTCTAATGATTTTCTTCTCAATATAGGAGGACTATCAATTGATAGCTTATTTTTCTAGATGGGGCCCAGTAAAAACAGACAAATAAATTTAATAATTAATAAGAGAGATGGATGAACTTGTTTTATCAGTTAGAGAAAGAGGTCAGAAATGGATAAGTAAAGATACTTTTCACCAATATTACCAAAACCACTTTTTTATGAAGGATTACTGAAAATATTGTCCCACATGACCTTCACAAATAATAGAGAACAATAATACATATTAACAATTTCAATAACGATAAAAAATTAACATGAAAAATAGAAGGAAAATAAATATTAATTTGAAAACCGAAAGGGTTAAACGTAAAAATTCCCTTGGATTACTAATATCATTTGTTATCCATATCTATGGACAAATGATACTTGTATTAACTCAAAATCTACCACATTTTTTTATCATACTTGAATTATCCTTTCATCACTTGTAGTTGGGATTATCCTCTTGCCTTTATGCCACTTGATAGTAGGACGGATTTCCAACACCTTACGTCCTTGAGTGAGTCGAAGTTTAGGGTATTCCTTGAGCACTGACCTTACTTCATGAGTCGACTCTCTTACTTGCACCTTTTAACCAATGACAAAACACAACCATCTCATTCTATCATTTCACAATCCATCACCAAATCCATATATATGCATACACACTAGTGCTTTGACCTGTGCATTGCACGTGCGTTGCACGCTTGATAATTAAATTACATTTTTTTCTAAAAATCATAAATCCATTTGTTATTTCATTATAGGTTATTGAAATCTAATAAACCAACCTGTAGATGTATTTGAATCGAACAAACAAACCTTCAATTTTTGTTTTTGACAACCTCACTATAACACCTTTTTTCTCCAATGAACCGCCACCGAGTTACACTTGTCGGAAGTGTTACGTGATGGTGGTAATGGATTACGTGGAGGTTGTTTAAGGAAAAAAAGAAAAAAGAAAATAGGGCATGGGTTTTGCTAATTTGGCATTATTTTTCATTTTTTTAAGAGTCCACATCACCTCACCTCTCTTTCTCTATCTCTCTCTCTTTCTCAGACGACCCCCCTCCCCCAACCAATCTTCTCTCTCTCTCTCTCTCAGCTGACCCCCATTCTCCCTTTGAAGAGATGACAAGTCTTGTGGAATTCATGACTGGATGTGTGAGAAATTTTGCGACTCCCACCCATTTATCTTGTCTGTTTTTTTCCTTATCTTTTCTTATCGTTTTTATTTTACATCATCTAATTTCACTGAAATTTCATTCGAATAATCCACTATAACTATCTCTATCCTCCATTAAAACATCTCTCTTTGCAGGATGAGTTTTCGAATGCAGAAAAGGAAAAGAGATATTAAGTGTGGAAAGAGAAGCATAATAGATCAAGGCAAAAATCTCAGCGGACTACGTACATTCAAAAGGAAACATTGAAGAGCAATCTCAAAGGATCTCAAAGCACAACAAGAAAAATATGTTTGGGCAACAAATTTGGGGGAGTTTGGGCAACAAACAGATTATTATTGCATTAATTTAAAGTAGGGCAACCAAATAATTTTGTGGTTACATACATTATATGTGGCAACAAAACTTTTTTTTGTTGCAATTGATATAGATTGCACAATAATTTATAGGAAAATGGTTGCCAAAAGTTACTAAGGCAAAAAAAAATTTGGTTGTCCACCCCAACTACCTTATGCTACCATTTTTACTAATTTGTAGCCCGCACTTTATGCTTCGAGGATAAACTACCAAATCGTGATAAAATTTTTTATAGCCTCGTGTTAATGGGCAACAAAAATTGGTCCAGGGCAACAAAAAAATTTGTTGCCCAAAGTAATTTTTTCTTGTTGTGTATACATATGTGGTGCCTCCCTCAAATTGGATTATTGATTCCAAGGAAGAAATCGAGATTGTAGGACATCACTGTGAGGATTTCTAAGAGTAGTTTTTGGTACATGAGTGTTCATTATGATGATTGGTAGCCAAAGGTTTTGGTGAGTTGTTTTGTAGCAGAACCTTAAGGATCTAGGTTCTATGAGTTGTCGTAGCACCCAACTAAGTTGGTGCATTCTCTCTGTCCAAAATATACTATGTGAAAAGTTCAAGGAGCAATCTACTTTTCATTAGGCGTATGTTTTGTGGGTTTATCGAGTGATTACAAGTTAAAGTATGTTTCTAATGGCGGGGGTATTAGCTCCTTAAGTAAGATCGTTTCAGGGGTTTTTTATATTCTTGAAATGGTGGGGGATTGTTGGAATTATTTCAAGAGTATAAGAAGATTATATAGTATGAGGAATCATGTGGAACAAGTATAAGGATCATATATTAGATAAACATCAAGAATATGATCAACAAGGTGGTTTTGAGACCAACAAGGATCGTGTAGGTCTCCAGAAGGCATAAAAACCAAGACTGAGCTCAACACGGATCGTGTTGAGTGCCAGAAATGGTTGCTAACGGCAATATAATCTTGTGTACTAAGTTTATGATATCAATATTAAGTCCGATATTATATGGATTCCAACAGCTATATTTCTTGACTAAGTCAAGGCCTTAATCCTTCATTAAGGTCCTTAATTATCCTTTGACCTAAGGGTATCATGAGGGGTTGGGATTCTCCTATAAATAGGAGTATTCCTTAGCCATTTGGGATAATCACAAGCTTCTTCTATAATCACATCTCTCATTCTTGTTTAGACTGCAGCTATACTTGAGAGATTCAAGTGAGAAACAATTTTCTTGAATGTTACAAGTGCTAAGCTTTATCCCTTTGAACATTTACGTATAGTAAATAGTTCTTAAGGAAAGTGAGTACATTCCACGATTTTTAGCGATATCCAAGCGAGTTTTTCCATTGTTTCCTATAACGTTTACTCCCTTTCCTCCAACAATATGATAGATTTGTAAAGAGATCTGATTGGCCAAAAACATAGGAAAATAGAGAGAAGTGAAGAGCCCTTTGTTTATGATACTATGTAATCTGATGCGAAGAACAAAGCACCAGCAAACGTATTTATAATACATCAGACCCCTTATCAAACAAAGAAAAAGAAAGAAACAAAAGAAAAGAAAAAAAAGAAAGAAAGAAAAATATCCTAACTAAAACTAACTATTTCTAACACCCCTCCCCCCCCCCCCTCAAATTAGGGGGTGATTTAACCCCTAATTTGCTAAGGATGTTGTGATGTTGAACCCTCGGAAGCACTTTAGTTAATATGTCAGCAAGCTGAGAATTGGTAGAAACATGACTGAGATTGATCAACCCATCTGCAAGTTTCTGTCTAACAAAATGGCAATCGATTTCTATGTGTTTCGTTCTCTCATGGAACACTGGGTTCCTTGCAATGTAGATGGCAGCTTGGCTGTCACATTTGACAGGAATGGGAGTTATGTCTTCAACCTGCAACTCGCTAAGCAGTCTAGACAACCAAGCCAGCTCTGCCACAAGCCTTCGAAGGCTTCTATACTCTTCCTCGGCTGATGATAAAGACACTATGGGCTGTTTTTTAGATTTCTAGGAAATAAGAGTACTCCCAAGAAACACAACAAACCCACTAATTGATCTCCTCGTATGCTTGCACGCCCCCCAGTCAGAGTCACTATAGGCTTTCAGCTTGAAGTCCCCATCCTTGTGAATAAGAATTCCTAAATCTGGCTTTCCTTTCAGATATCGCAAAACATGTATTGCAGCCTTCCAGTGCATGTCGGTTGGATTTTGTAAAAATTGGCTTAAGTGCTGCACAGTAAACGCAATATCAGGCCTAGTATTAACCAAAAAAATTAATTTACCAATCAATCTTCTATACTTATTACAATCAGACAGAACTTCCCCGGAATTTAGAGTGAGCTTCAAATTGTAATCCATGGGTGTTACCACTGGTGCAAAGGAATCACACTTGAACTCTTTAAGGAGTTCATGAACAAATTTCCTCTGAGTTAAAATCCATCCTTCATCAGTTTGGACAATTTCTAGTCCCAGGAAGTAATGTGCAGGTCCAAGATCTTTAATTCTGAACACCTTGTCCAAATGAGCTTTAAGAGCATTGATTTCTGACATATCATCTCCTGTGACTAAAATATCATCTACATATACTGCTAAATACACAGCTGTCAAATCAGATTTCTTATAAAACAATGAATAATCATTATCAGAGTGTTTATAACCTCTTTGATACAAAATTTCAGTAAGTTTAGCATACCATTGCCTTGAGGCTTGTTTTAACCCATACAATGATTTCTTGAGTCTGCAAACAGGATTAGGAAGATCAGTTACAACCCCTTTAGGTACCTTCATATAGATTTCCTCATGCAATTCCCCATGGAGGAAAGCATTATTGACATCTAGTTGTTGAACCGACCACTGCTTCTTGACAGCAATAGCTAGAAGAGCTCGAATAGTTGTCATCTTTACCACAGGAGAAAAGGTTTCACCATAATCGATTCCTTCCTTTTGTGTGAACCCCTTAACCACCAATCTTGCTTTGAGCCTTTCAATGCTACCGTCAGCTTTGTATTTTATTTTGTACACCCACTTGCAATCTATGGATTTTCTACCTTGAGGGAGTGAAACAATCTCCCAAGTATTAGTGTCTTCCAAGGCCTTTAATTCTTTCCTCATAGCTTCTTCCCATCCATTATGTTGAACAGCCTCCTCATAGCATTTAGGCTCAGTAGAATCAAGATAATTTAGCTGATTATAAGAAGAATTACAAATGGAAATCTTTCTAGGAGAGCAATGCAAATTGGAGACACAAGAAAAACAAGTTTGATAGTCAGCCAAATAACTAGGCATTTTATGAGGTCTTGTAGATTTTCTTACTGGTTGATTGGTACTAGTCTCTATGTGATTATAGTTATTAGCAGAAAGTGGACTATCTTGATTATTTTGGACACAAAAATCACCAATCTGATTTCCTTCAGTGTGTATGAGAAGGTCATCATGGAAGGTCTCAGAATCTGGTACAGGAAATAGAGAGGACTCAGCTCCTGCATTTTGATATGGAAAAACCCTTTCATGGAAGATGACATCCCTAGAAGTCACAAACTTCTGGGTAGACAAACAATATAGTTTGTATGCCTTTTGTCCTTGGGGATAACCCAAGAAAACACATTGTTCTGCTCGAGGTTCAAATTTACTTCTTCCATGACTTAAAGTACTCATATAACATAAGCACCCAAACACTCTTAGGTGTTCATAAGAAGGGACTGTGTTAAACAACATTTCATAAGGTGACCTATTTTTCAACACAGGGGTAGGTATCCTATTTATTAGGTAAGTAGCAGTTAGCAAACTTTCACCCCAAAATTTCGTAGGCAGATTAGATTGAAACATCAATGCTCGAGCAACCTCAAGCAAATGTCTATGTTTACGTTCTACCACCCCATTCTGTTGAGGTTTCTGAGTGCAACTAGTTTCATGCATAATTCCATTTTCAGCAAAGAAAGAAACGGCTAAATTATTCTTACCAATCTCTAGAGCATTATCAGACCTAACTCTTTTAACAACAGCATTGAATTGAGTTCTTGCCATATTCACAAACTTCTGAATTAAGTTGAAAGCTTCGTCTTTGGTGGTCATTAGGTGAGTCCATGTTGATCTAGTATAGTCGTCTACAATGGTTAAAAAATACCTATGGCCAGAGTGTGTTTTAACATGATTAGGCCCCCAGGTATCCACATGAATTAACTCAAAAGCAGAAGTGGTAGAAATAATGCTAGTTTGAAAAGGCATATTCCTTTGCTTAGCTTTTGGACAAACATCACAAGGTGTTAAAACTGAAATCTCAAAACAATCAGGTTTTATGGGTATCAACTTAAGTCTACTATCAGACAAATGTCCTAATCTTTTATGCCATACATCAAAACTAACGGCTGCAAGCACTTTTGAGTCAGAATCTTTTTCCTTCTGGGGCATCAATTTTTCTTCCAAGAAGTATAAGCCAGAAGCTTCCTTACCAAGCACCAGAGGCCTCTTCACAGAAGGGCCCTGCAGGATACAATTAAACTTATCAAAGTGAACCTGACATTGTAATTGGCAACATAGTTTGGAGATTGAAATCAGATTGAACGCAAAACAGGGAACATAAAGAACATTGTCCAGAATTATATCTGGAGTAACATACAGTTTTCCACATTCTGTGACTGCTACTTTGTTCCCATCAGGTAATGTAATCTGAATGGGACTAGACAAATTTTTTAGATTAATCATGACAGATTTATTGTTGCACATATGATCACTAGCACCGGAATCCAAAATCCAAACATTTCTGTCAAGCACACAAGAATTACAAACAGTATTAGAAAGAAAATGTTGGAAGGAAGCAGGAATAGTACCAGACATTGTGTCACTTTGTTGTTTGATTGAGCAGTGAGAGATGAAATGAGGTGCTGCAGTATTTGTTTGGTTTGCTCTGGGTTTAACGCATCAATATTTGATATCTGGGATCCTTGAACTTGTGAATTGTTTGCTTCCGTTCCAACCAAATTTGATCCAGGTGATTCAGCATTTTGCCAAGCATTGTTTGCAATTCGCCTGGAACCATTGCTTTGATTAGATTTTGATCTATTTTGTTGATTTCTTGGGTGGTTAGGAGGAAATCCGTGCAGTCTGTAACATTTGTCGATCGTGTGTCCTTGCCTTTTGCAATGATCACAAAATAAGTGTTTCTTGATGTCTTGTTTCCTCTGATCAGTATAAGAATTGGAGTTTGAACTATTTTGATTGAAACCTTTGTTAGCATACAGGGCGGCAGTGTCTGTCATAAACTGTGTTGCATCTTTAACCTGTCTTTGCTTTTCCTCTTGAGTGAGAAGAGCATAGACATGGTTTAAAGACGGTAAAGGGCTCATCATGAGGATGTTGCCTCTCACAGCCGTGTAGCTCCCATTGAGTCCCATTAGAAACTACAAGAGCCTTTGTTCTTGATTATAGACTTCTAGCTGTTGATTGATGCTCATAGGTTCACATGTGCACTTGCCACAGGCACATTTAGGAACATTGTTGACAGCAGCTTGTTCATCCCAAAGCTTTTTAGCCTTTGTGTAATAACTGGCGATGTCCAGGGATTCTTGACTCAGTTTAGACACATCTTGTTGGATAGAAAATAGCTTGGCTTTGTTAGGCTGTCCAAATCTTTCATTCAATTCTTCCCATATGCCTTTAGCAGAGTTGGTATACATAACACTTTCTCTAATATTTTTGTGAAGGGAATTGAGGAGCCAAGAAATTACCATGTCGTTTCCTCTTTTCCAATAAGGTAAAAGAGGGGAGTCTTCTGCTGGGGAAGGCAAGGAACCGTCAATGAAAGCAACTTTGTATTTGGCTGAGAGGGCAATGAGGGCCGAGCGTTTCCAGGCGTCGAAATCGTCACCATCGAAAGGTTCAGCAACCAAAGATTGTCCCGGCTGATCAGAGGAGTGAATGAAGAGGGGATTGCAGGGATCTGTGATAATCATACCTTGCCTTTGTTCCCCTGGCATAGTCACGATCTCTCCCCGTTTTTTCTCTACTGGTGTAGCCATGATCTCACGAAATTTTAATTGAGGAAAACTTGGAGGAAGAGCCTAAGCTCTGATACCATGTAAAGAGATCTGATTGGCCAAAACCATAAGAAAATAGAGAGAAGTGAAGACCCCTTTGTTTATGATACTATGTGTAACGCCCCAACCTTAATCACAAGATTAGGACTATACTTTAGAATCCCAAACCTGTGATTAGCGCAGCGGAACACCTTAGGTCGAGGCATTACCGCCGTCCCCACTCGGGACAAGGCAAAACACAAAACCACAATAAAACCGTACTTAACTCCCTACAACACAATCATTAAACCGAAAGTACCACTACATTATACAACCTTTAATTAAACATATCATATAGACTTTCCACAACCAAGTGGTCTTTAGTGCCCTTGAGTAACCTTGATTACGACCATCGGTGCCTTTAGGGAACTACAGTGCACCGACGACTCACTCGCTTAACCTCGCTTTATCCCGGGAGCTCGGACCTAAAACAAAACATTAAAACATCGCAAAGTGAGTGGGAAACACTCAAGACGTAAACCTCCAAAGACGTAAACCGCTCAAAACGGTTTTGGTGCGATTTAAATTCATTTTGAAAGCGGGAAGGGGTCAAAATAGTACTTGCATGACATGAACATAAACATATGCGTAAACATAAATCAATGAAGATATAAAGTAGGTGGAACCCTTACGATCGGTCAAGCACCTCACACGCGTATGCCCAAGTTGATCTAAACTTGGAATGATTGATCGCTAAGCGACATCACCTTGTGTCAAGGCACTGATCGAGTGCTAAAAACATAACTGTAAATATAAGCATAGAATGCGGGTCCACTGTTAAACATAAAGACATTGTAAACCATAAAACTTGACATGGCATAAATCGAATGAACCATGAATATGACTTAGATCATAAAAGCTGGACAATTTGCGTACTGGCGAGTGAGCCGTCGGTCGCGATCTCTACCGGGAATGGCTTGGGTCGAAGCAGGACTTTGAGCTATAATAATAGAGTTCGGTATTAAAATAGGAGCTATGAAAAGGTGAGGGCGTAGAACCTCGCAATAAAGTTTCGGCAATAAAACGTATAGGAATTTCAGGTTTTAAAGACAATGATATTTTGATCGTAACTCGGGCTATAAAACTCGGATTTCGCTATGCGAGTACTTTTCGGAAAGGGAAAAATATGCTCTACAAGTTTGATGGCCGGGCCAGAGGCTAAAAAGAATGAGAAAGGCTCGAAAAGAGCCCCGGACAGTAGCAGTAAATTACCGACAATAATAACGGGTTTTTCGAATGTTTGAGATAAAATCAAGAGGCTTTGATAAATGCTTTAACTTATGAGGGCTTTATGAATCAAGGAATACTTGTAAAATATAAACTTTCAAATTACAAAAGAAGCTTTAAAACTTCGAAGTACAATAAAAAAACTCTAAGTAGAATTACGAAGATTCGGTAAATTAAAACGGTAAAACGGTAAAATAGTTTCAAGGTCTCGGGGTCCTTCAACATCGAGCTCTAAGGTTCCCACTTAACAAGTATATCACAAATACTATAGTCCTTAGACTAGCCACTCTTAAACCCACTTATAAGACCTTTATAACCACATTTAACCCCTTAATGTACTTATGCAATTACCCAGAATTTCCAGTTTTTCAGCTCTGTTTCCGGGTCCTATAACTTACTCTCCCGACATCGGTTTAAGACATACCATACATTTCGGAAAGCCCGTCAAGTCCTCTAAAACTCTTATGTTGAACACTTTTCCAGAATCAAACTTCATTTGGTCGAAAAACACACAACAATACACTGACCCCAAAATTCGTGTGTAATTGCGCGGTTTTACGGTTTTGGCTCTAACTTGAGTTATACAAATCGAAAACTCGAAATTCCAAAGCCCGGTGTTTACTAACATCTTAGACTACCTTTTTACACTAAATTCTGGGCTCAAACTAATTTTAGCATCCTCTATAAAAATCATAAAATGGGCAGTAGGTTCTGGACAGAATTTAGCCTTCAAGCATGCTTGTTTTCATCCAAACTTTATACCAAATATACACCCAATGTAATCTATGCATAACCTCACTATTTTCCAGAATTTTTACCTCTAAAATTAGCATCCATACTTGTATAATTCACATGCAACCACTCACATACATTTGTACTTAAACTACACCACAAATAACATGGTTTTTCTTCACAACTTCATGTAATTCATCCAAACAACTCAAGAATAGTTTATTATCTCTACAAAACAGAAAGTTTAACTCAAATATCTCTTCCAATCCAACATGCATGACTATAGAACATCATCCCCTTCAATAATTTCACATGAACTTGAACCAAAAACATAGCTTTACTCACTAAAATCAACTACAACAAATTTGTACTCTAAATTCATGAAAGAAGGTAGTAATTTAGCATAAAAACATCATGTAATAACCCGCCCTAAACCATAGCTATTATAGTATCTTAAACTTGTTTAATTAGTTTTAATTGCTTATTAAATTAATTTGTACCTTGCGGTTAGCTAACGGTGACAGGTTTCGGCGGAATGGCGAAGCGGTCAGGTTACTGGTCAAACTTTTACCGAGCTCATTATTATTTATTTAGGACCTTAATTTATAATTATTTTAGGTTCTACAATCTTATTTCAAAGTCGGTTTATTTTATAGATTATTTTCCACATCGAAACGAAGTTATTTTCGGGTTGCCGATTTACCGTCTTTTTTAAAACTGATCAAATTTATTATAATTCTAAGGTATATATGAAACACCCATTTTATGTTTTATTAGTAATATTAGTATTGTTATATTAGTGTTATAATTGCAATGTTTATTAATATTTTAGTTAAGCTAATTAAAGGGAGTAATATATATGCAAGTGGGGGAGTTAAGGGGTCATATTTCATTTCAAATTTGACAACACAACTCAGCCCTCTTTCTCCCTCTTCACGCCAGGCAGCAGCACCCCAGCCCCCTCCTCTGTTTCGCCGGCGACCGCCCGTTTCCGGCGAGTTTCCGGCCAAAATTTCCGGCACCAATTTGAAGCTCTCCCTCTCCTCTTCATCCTAGTCCATTTTATTCATCTTTTCAAGTGGTATTTCTCAAATTATCTCTCCTCCATTGTTATGAATTTTGAAGGTTTTGATATTATAGTTTTACCATGATGTTTTTATGCTAAATTACTGCTTTCTTTTATGAAATTAGAGTATATATTGTGGTAATTGATTCTAGTGAATGAAACTAAGTGTTTTGGTTCAAGTTGTGTGAAATGTGTTGAGGTTTTTGTGAATTGACGAAGATGATGATGTTCTATGGTCATGCATGTTGGATTGGTAGAGATTTTTGAGTTATACTTTCTGTTTTGTAGAGATAATAAAGTATTCTTGAGTTGTTTGGATGAGTTACATGAAGTTGTGAAGAAAAACCATGTTATTTGTGGTGTAGTTTAAGTACAAATGTATGTGAGTTGTTGCATGTGAATTATACAAGTATGGATGCTAATTTTAGAGGTAAAAATTCTGGAAAATAGTGAGGTTATGCATAGATTACATTGGGTGTATATTTGGTATAAAGTTTGGATGAAAACAAGCATGCTTGAAGGCTAAATTCTGTCCAGAACCTACTGCCCATTTTGTGATTTTTATAGGGGATGCTAAAATTAGTTTCGAGCCCAGAAATTAGGGTAAAAGGTAGCCTAAGATGTTAGTAAACACCGGGCTTTGGAATTTCGAGTTTCGATTTGTATAACTCAAGTTAGAGCCAAAACCGTAAAGCCGCGCAATTACATACGAATTTTGGAGTCAGTGTATTGTTGTGTGCTTTTCGACCAAATGGAGTTTGATTCTGGAAAAGTGTTCAACATAAGAGTTTTAGAGGACTCGACGAGCTTTCCGAAAACGTATGGTACGTCTTAAACCGATGTCGGGAGTGTAAGTTATAGGACCCGGAAACAGAGCTGAAAAACTGGAATTTTCTGGGTGATTGTATAAGTACATTAAGGGGTTAAATATGGTTATAAAGGACTTATAAGTGGGTTTAAGAGTGGCTAATCTAAGGAATATAGTATTTGTGATATAGTTGTTAAGTGAGAACCTTAGAGCCAATGTCGGAGGACCCCGAGACTTTGAAACTATTTTACCGTTTTACCGTTTTAATTTACCGAAACTTCCTAAATTTATTGAGAAGTTTTTATCGTACTTTGAAGTTTTTAAAGTCTTTTTAGTAAATTGAGAGTTTATATTTTACAAGTATTTCCTTGGTTCATAAGGCTCTTATAAGTTTAAAGCATTTATCCAAGCCTCTTGATTTTATCTCAAACATCCAAAAACCCGTTATTATTATTGTCGGTAATTTACTGCTACTGTCCGGGGCTCTTTTGAGCCTTTCTCATTCTTTTTAGCCTCTGACCCGGCCATCAAACTTGTAGAGCATATTTTTCCCTTTCCAAAAGTACTGCATAGCGAAATCCGAGTTCTATAGCCTGAGTTACGATCAAAATATCATTGTCTTTAAAACCTGAAATTCCTACACGTTTTATTGCGAAACTTTATTGCAGGTTCTACGCCTCATCTTTTCATGGCTCCTATTTTAATACCGAACTCTATTGTTATAGCTCAAAGTCCCGTCGACCCAAGCCATTCCCAGTACCGAGATCGCCACCGAGCAACTCACTCGCCAGTGCAAATTGTCCAACTCTTTTTCTATTTAAAGTCAAAGTACAGTTTTATTGCATAAGTTATATTCTAACGATTTTAGTGTTTTATAAGTGGTCAAGATACCTATTCTACAGTAGCTAGAGCGAAGCCTAGCCTTTTACAGGCTCCTATCGGAGTAATCTCGACCTGGCCAGCGTCTAACTGCCTAGCAGTCACCCATCCAAACTCGAGGTCGATTTGGCGTGCATGCGAGATGCTTGACATCGATCTCAAAAGGACACCACGTTTTACTTTATGAAATCATTTTATTGTTAAGCATAGTATATGCATAGAACTTTCATAGCTAAAGTATTCAATGGTTTAGCATGTTTTATGTCCCCTTCCCGTTTTCAAAATGAATTTAAATGCGGCACTAAAACCGCTTTCGGACGGTTTGGCGTGTTGGAGGTTTACGTCTTGAGTGTTTCCCACTCACTTTGCGAATGTTTTTAATGTTTTGTTTTAGGCGGTCCGAGCTCCCGTGATAAAGCGAGGTTAAGCACGAGTAAGTCGTCTGCATGAATAGTTCTCTAAAGGCGATCGAAGATCGGTGTTCAAGGTTGCTCAAGGGCGTTAAAGGCCACTTGGTTGTGGAAACCTATGATATGTATGATAAAAGGTTGTACAATGTGTGTGTACTTTAAGTTTGGCAGTTGGATTGTATGGAGTTTGGTACCGTTCTATGGTGTATTGTTATATTATGGTTTTGTGTTTTGCCTTGTCCCGAGTAGGGACGGCGGTAATGCCTCGACCTAAGGTGTTCCGCTGCGCTAATCATGAGTTTAGGTTCCTAAAGTATAGTCTTGATCTTGTGATTAAGGTTGGGGCGTTACACATCATGATAAAACTATAACATCAAAAGCTTCAAAATTCATAACAATGGAGGAGAGATAAACTTGAGAAATACCACTTGAAAAGATGAATAAAATGGACTAGGATGAAGAGGGGAGTGAGAGCTTCAAAGTGGTGCCGGAAAAGTGGCCGGAATCTCGCCGGATTTTGGCCGGCGCCGGCGGGAATGGCGGCAGAGGGGGCTGGGCGTGGCTCAGCAAGAGAGAGAGAGAGAGTGAGGTGAGAGAGTTGTCTAATTTTGAATACAAAATGACCCCTAAGCTCCCCCACTTGCATATATATCACTCCCTTTAATTAGCCTAATTAAAACATTAATAAATGTTGCAATTATAACACTAATACTCCACTTATAAAAATACTAATATTACTAATAAAACATAACATGGGTATTACATATATACTTTGGAACTATAATAAATTTAATCGGTTTTAAAAAGACGGTAAATCGGTAACCCGAAAATAAAATCGTTTCGATACGGAAATTAATCTATAAATACACTGACTTTAAAATAAAATTGTAGAACCTAAAATAATTGTAATTTAAGGTCCGAAATAAAATATAACGAGCTCGGTAAAAAGTTTGACCCAGAACCGACGCTTCGCCATTCGCGAAACTCACACCGTTAGCTAACTGCACGGTACAAATTAATTAAATAATCAATTAAAACTAATTAAACAAGTTTAAGATACTGTAATAGCTATGGTTTAGGGCGGGTTATTACACTATGTAATCTGATGCGAAGAACAAAGCACCAGCAAACGTATTTATAATACATCAGACCCCTTATCAAACAAAGAAAAAGAAAGAAACAAAAGAAAAGAAAAAAAAGAAAGAAAGAAAAATATCCTAACTAAAACTAACTATTTCTAACAAGATTACATCAATGTCTAAAATCCAGACAAGATTTAAGCAAATTAACAAGACCATTAACATTGCAAGAAAGACTGAAAGAGAATTTTTTTACCTGTTGGCGTTGACTCTACAAAATGAGTAGTGGACATTTTCAACTAGTTGTTTCCTTCGGTGAGCTTCATCACCTCTTGAGCAAGTTCTTGAACGAATCCATAATCAAATTGTTGTTATCTGGGCCCTTCATTGGGTTGCTCATCAAAGGGCGTTTCAGTGTCGTCACTGATGTTACCCGTGCACATTTGCTTCGAGCCGTGGAATATTTTACGTCTTCCTTGGATCTCTAGTGTTCTTGGGACCTTCAAATACCAATCTAGGTACCTGACTAATTAAAAGCATTGAGAAATTATGTGCCCATTCCGGTGACAGTGACAGCAATACTTTGCCTTTTTGGATTTCTTTGAATCTTTCTTGAATTTTGGAGGAATATTTCTAGCCAATAGATCATTAGAAACTTACTCATCAAGCCTATGTCCAACACAAGTAGTGACAGAAGTGCCAAAATTGCCAGTGACTTGGTTTTGTCTTTCTACTTTCTGGATGATGTTGTAAAACTTATTCATAGTAGGCAACAGGTCCATTAGAAGTATTTGCCCCCTTATTGTATTGTATGCATCATCTAGGAACACAAAGAATCGTGTAATTTTCACCTTTTATCCAATCTAAAAGCTTTTTTATATTGATTGCAGAAGTATACACAACAATTTTTGAAACATGATGCAACTTTTCCTAAAGACCCTTCAACTTTGTATAGTATACAACACCTGAATCACCATCTTGATATAGATACTAGATTTCGTTCTCCAGTTAATATAGCAATAGGTCATTAGATTGCCCAAACTTTCTTTAAGTACATCCACAGTTCTTATGCAGAACTAACATACAAGAACGCATCATACAAGTCTGGAATCGTAGCAAATAACAACCAACTCACCACTAGTTCATCTCACTTCATCCATTTGATGTATGTTGGGTGGGTTGTAGATGCCTCCTCACCGGTTCTATAAATAAATCCAATCTTCTCCTTGATTTTCAAAGAAATTTGCACCGGTTTGCCCATTTCTAAAAGTTGGGAACGGTTTATTTGTGGGATTTGAATTCTTATATACTACCATTTGAGGAAAGTAGAATGATTTTCTTGATTGGTTGTATGTACATTACCCAACTAATGTCAATTAAATAGACAATGATTTGACTTCTAATGAAGGTTGCCCACCAAAGATGAATGGCCGGGGTTGAACTTTGTTAACGTAACAAACCAGTTTCAGATCTTTAACCATTGACTTAAT
Source organism: Portulaca oleracea (assembly GCA_029582165.1). Lineage (NCBI taxonomy): Eukaryota > Viridiplantae > Streptophyta > Magnoliopsida > Caryophyllales > Portulacaceae > Portulaca > Portulaca oleracea. The sequence continues at coordinate 37,908,561 of CM055874.1, forward strand.
CTTTTGGTTAATAGTTGTTGCATAATTTGGACCTTAATTAGGATATCATGCCAGCACTAACAACCAATGAGTTTTCCAAGTAAATACTCTTAGCACTTGTCTACAGATTGAGTTTTCAAAGTAGTTAGGTAATGAGTTAGATAGGCATAGAAGTTACGAACAAACTTTAATAGCAACTAAGAGAATGATACACATCTTGACTTAAGATGGTTAATAACAATCTTAAATTGTCTATATATATTTCACATTTTGTTAACTTTTAATAATATTTTCTCTAATAATTATGTATATTTATCAACTACAAGACTATAATATTTATTAGCTAGGTAAAAAAAATAATAGCTAATTTTATCAATCATAGTAGAAAATACACATTTTATGCTTAGTTTTATATTTATGAAAAAATATAAGTAAATAAATACTTTTATATTGTTTATAAGTTATAATAACCCTCAAAGTAATAAAACATACCTTTATATTGATTTAAATATACTTACATTTAACTTTATAAGTGGTGAGATGCAAGATGGTTAACAACCACCTTGCATCAAGATATTTACCATTTTACTTTTTACTTATCAAAAACGATATGCGTCATGCTGCAAGATGGTTATAGTCAATTTTTTGAAAAAAAAAACACTTGTCACATCACCAAATACAAAGGGATGTTCAATTAATTATACAAAATTGTAGGGACATTTTCATAAATATGAAATAAATAATAAAATACTTAAAAACCCTGAATTTACAAAATTAATAAATAAATTGAAAAGTAAAAGAATGATATTTTGACCACTATTTAAAAGAAAAATAAAAAATAGGAAATATTAGTTAAAATTGATATGAAAAATATTTTTAATTTGAAAAAAAATTAGTTTATTTTTATTGGACAATGATATACATGCATCTTGACTCAAGATGATTAATAACCATCTTGAATTGGCCATATTTCACATTTTTGAAGCTTTTAATAATATTTTCTCTAACAGTTATATGTATTTATCAACTATAAAAGTACAATACTTATTAGTTATATCACAAATATAAATAATAGTCTAATTTTGCTTTTTTTTGAGAAAAGTCTAATTTTGTTAATCATAATAGAAAATGCATATTTTATGCATAGTTTTATATTTATGAAAATATATAAATAATTAATTATTTTTATATTGTTTATAAGTTGTAATAATCCTCAAAGTAATGAAACATACCTTTGTAAAGATTTAAATATACTTATATTTAACTTTATGAGTGATTTAGATGAAATGCAAGATGGTTAATAACCATCTTGCGTCAAGATGTTTATCATTTTGCTTTTTTAAAATAAGACATTATATTAAAATTGTATAATTGAAAATTTTGAATTTATAAAATTTAAAAATAAATAGAAAAGTAAAAAAATGATATTTTTATAACTATTTTAATTGAAAAATATAAATATTATTTAAAAATGATACGAAAAATATTTTTAAAAATTGTAGAATTTTGATATTTTATTTTAAAATAAATGATGGATTGCTGGATTTGGGGTTTTTTTGGTAGTAGGTAATTGTATCTTTTTGTAATCAAGTGAAACAAATGGCTGGTTGAAGCTTTTAATTGTTTTTTTGGTACTAGTATCTTTTTTGCAACCAACATTGTCCCTTTCTTGATTCAATGGTGGATTTTGCAATGAGGTGCTCGAATAAGGGCGAGAATGAGAGGTCGATTTCCTAGCCACCTTCTTAAAGTATCTCTGCATATTTAATCGAAATTAAAAACTAAAATTATAAACACCTACAATTTGACAAAACACACCAAACATAATATAATAAATTAATAAATTGCATTCAAACACTTAACAACCTTCACAATTTCACATAAATGGTATATAATTCAATTAATATGTGTACAAATTAAATGATAGTTTAACAAAATTTGCTCATTCATATACATACAAGAAGCAATTAGCAAATCCTAATTTAATCATATTGATTCAGAATATGGTATTGGTGGTGTTTGAGATGCACCAACATTGTCCCTTTCTTGATTCAATGGTGGATTTTGCAATGAGGTGCTCGAATATGGGCGAGAATGAGAGGTCGATTCCCTAGCCACCTTCTTAAAGTATCTCTCCATATTTAACTGAAATTAAAAACTAAAATTATAAACACCTACAATTTTACAAAACACACCAAACCTAATATAATGAACTAATAAATTTCATTCAAACACTTAACAACCTTCACAATTTTACATAAATGGTACGTAATTCAATTTATATGTGTACAAATTAAAGGATAGTTTTACAAAATTTGTTCATTCATATATACATACAACAAGCGATTAGCAAACCCTAATTTAATCATATTGATTTAATCACATAAATCTAATTTATAAATTACAACCAAATATGATAATAAATTCAATAAAGAGGAAAGAGTATAATTCGATTTATAAGTGTACAAATGATAGTTTAATAAAATTTGCTCATTCATACACATACAAGTGATACAACAAGCAATTAAGTGAATTAACAAACCCTAATTTAATCACATTGACTTGATCACATAAATCTAATTCATAAATTGCAATCAAGTATGAGAATAAATTCGATAAAGAGGAATGAGTAACTTGAGAAAAAAATAATGTAGTGACTTACATAAATTATAATTCAATATTGTAATTACGGTTATAGAGATTGAAGGGAGTGTATGGTTAGAATTGTACGTAGGTGTTAGGGTTAGAGAGATTGAAGGAAGTGCTTGGTTAGAAATGAGTGGGCGTGAGTGAAAAAAAAAGTATGCATTAAAAACTGACAGTCAGCTGACTTAAATAGCTAAAAAATTGTGGCACTGAGGGATTGAACCCGCGACCAACTTGTCAAATTCAATTCCTAATTCTTGCATGCGCAGGCAACAACGAGCTATAAAGTCTTTTTTAATTTTGTGTTGTGCCAAATAGTATACAATCTAAATATTTTTCTTTTTTTTAAGAAGACTTTTTTCAAAAAAAGTTAGTGGTGTCAATTGATACAACTCTTGTACATATGGATCCGCCCCTGTTTTAAAGTGACAATAGTGGTTGTTCATGGTCAATTTTTCGTAAAATTGAATTAGTTAACTCCTTGCCTTTTGGTATATTTACCAGTAGTCCTTACATTGTTTTATATTTATTATTTTCATTGTTGATATGGCGCTTATTAATTAATTATATATATTTTTTTACCTAGTGACGTGGCATGCAAATTCCACATCATATAAATAGTTTAATGAATGTCTTCTCCCTTACTGATTATGTATTATTTGGCTATTTGCCAACCAAATAGAAAAGTTAATAGCCACCAGATGTAGAACATTTTCTTTACTATCATTTTTGTTGAAAGATATATACTTTACAATATTTTAGTAACCACTCACAAATGTGCATGTTACAAATAGAACACTACTTAAAATATACGACATCATATCCTAGTTAGAAAAATAATAGCTCTAAGATGCATTAGCTGAAGCCACCCAAAAATCCTCGTAAAGGTAGTTAGAGAGCAAAGTGGACTCAACCCTACAAGTAAAATAATACCGAAACAAATCCAACGAGGAACAAATTAAAGAGGTCCTAAAAAGCTATGAAATTTTATTTATTTATATATTTATGATTTGTTTCTACGTAGTTTGAGAATGAGCTAGTTGCCAATTGTAAGATTAGTCATGTCCTTTGTAATGGCAGGAATGCAGCTAGAGCTCCTGGTGATGCCACCCTTCCTTAGGCCTTTGAAGTCTCTAGGGCTTATAGACTTGGCTCTGACCCTGGAACCCTTCTTCAAGATCTCCCTCATAGCCTCAGCTTGTCCCAGCACAGGATAAGCCCTCCCTAGCTTATTGAACCTAACACAGTGGTTCATGTGAGTGTTGAGGGCTTCATCAGTGCTTTTTCCTCCATTTTTCTCCATCTCTTCCTTGACTGCTTCTGAGCATAAACCACATATCCACTTACCACAAAACTTGTCTCGCACGCGGTTTATATACTCCGGGGTGTACTCCTCACTCATCCCACAACACTCGCACTTGGCATCCTCTGCTTCAGAGATTGGTGCCAGCCCAACTGTTGATTCTGCAATCTCTCTGTCCATCTCCTTGCTAAGCTCAAAGGCTATGTCTGACATCGTCCTCTTCAGATTGTCATTCGACAGTCGTGGGGGCTTCGCTATCAGGACTGCCTCTCCATGGGGTGGTGCCATCATGCACGACTCACTAGCAAAGTGAAACTCTCTGTTGGCGGTGATTTCAGTGATGAATAACAGAAATGTTAGTTTAAGCCTCCTTTATATAGGCAAAAGGAGTTGCAAAAGCTAGAGGGTGAAACGTGAAATATTGTGGACAACAGTGTCGCAGCTCATGACTTGATCAAAAGTTAATGCCAAATACAGATTTTTCGTGACATGTAATGTGATCATCACACAATGGCAGTTGAATGTCGTTTTCACCTCTAAGTTTAAACTTACCTTCGTTCTAAACTCGTGCTAAGATTTATAAAAAAAACAAATAAAAACGGCGGAGTACATGGAAATTAGATAGTAACCTTGGGTCCATATGTTTTATGCCTCTAGGCCAGTTCCCCAATTTAATTTTATAGCCTAGTATCTCAATTTGTCTATTTGTCAAGGCAGACATATGAAAACTGTTAGCTCTATAAAGCATATAATGATTTTGATGATAACAAACGGTAAAATAAGTTCTATATATGAGAGTGGAAATTGAATTAATTGAATTATTATGTTTCTCATATATAATACTTATGTTGGTCCAATATATTAATTGAGAATATTTGTATGGACCTTGTTATATAAATCATGTCACACCACAATATTTAAGTGAGTTACTTTGTGTGATATCATAATATTTGATTGGACAAATTTGGGAAATGTGACTTGATTAATATCATGAGAATATTAGATAAAATGAGATGTGCAAAACTAATGAATGTCCAAATGCATTGAACCAAAATATTTATCATTTTGGCAACAAGTAAATATTATATAAATATTGAGCTTAATTGTTTATTAAATTTATATAATATAATATGACATGATATGATATGATTTATTTGCTTGCTTCTTGAGTGCCATATCTTATTGATAAGGTGAAAGAATTCAAATGCCACATCTTGTGAGAATCATATCAAGATCAAGGGGTCATGCATGCCAAGAATCAAGAGTTGCTTTATTCACTTGATTGACTCTTCGACCTTGTTGCACTATAAATACGAGGAGAATTTGATCATCCAAGAAAACAAGAGAAGAGACAAAAGGACACAAGAAAACATCTCACTTGAGCATTATTAATTCCTATTGTTATTGAGTGTGAGATTAAAATTGTATTGAGCTATTTGTTATTGAGTTGAGTTATTGAGATAATTATTGTTAGGGAAGGGATTTAGGAGTTGAGAGGTCGACTCCGCCACACTTGATTGAGAGGCGATATCAAGCGATGAGATCTTGAGAGTAGAGAAGGCTCTAAGATCGGTTGTAGAAATCCATCCTAATAATAATTCGAGGTTAAATCCTAAAGTTGGAGAACTCTAGGCGGTGACGTACTCCGAAATTGAGTTCGGAGGAACATCGTAAACAACTACCGAGTTTTGTCTATCTTTTAATTTTTGTTATTTATTTTCCGCAATTTATTTATTTATCTAGCCTAATTAAACTTTCAAAAACCTACGCGTCGTAATTGTGGTGCTCGATAGTCTTGGGACCAAGGTCCAATAACTGCAAAGAGAGTATATATATATATATATATATATATATATATATATATATATATATATATATATATATATATATATTTATATAATCGACAGTCACTACATTTGTAATTACTTTTTTTTTTTGCTATAATTTCAGTTTTTCTTTCCTGTCGTTTTTTTTTTTTTGGGTGGGGATCGGGACCCTGGACAATATGCAAAATACGTAAAACCATATATTGTCTTCGTCATTCAATATGAAGTATTTGTCTTCTGAAATACATGGTTGCATAATTTAGGATGGACAGCACATTGACAAAATAATTATTTACAATATGTGAAAGCGAGTATTTCTAGAATTGCATTGTGCAAAACGAATAATATCAGTTTGATCCATAAACTTGCAAGTTTTAGGGAAAAAAAGTCACGTAAATAGTGTATTTCTTCTTTTTTTTGTAAGAAAAGCGCGACAATTTTGATCAGAGAGAGTAGTCCAGTATATATTTCCATATATATATATATATATATATATATATATATATATCAGTGGCGGATCTAGGACTCAAAGCCAGTGGTGTCTGTCAGATAATTTCCTTAAAAAAAATTGAACACATATAGACGCTAAAATAAACGTCAAAATATAACCAACTCATGATAGCCTAATACATAAACGTCAAAGTAAGCGCTAAAAATGATATTAAATAACTAATACATACCTACACTTAACAGCCTCCACAATTTTACATAAATACTCCCTTCGTTTCATATTAATATTCATAATTTTGACTTTCACGGTCTCCAATGTTACTCTTTGATTGATAATTTCTTACATAATATATTATTAAACAATTGCAATATTATACTTTTATGATAGTATTTTTTCGTCACGAATCTAATAGTGATAATTTTATATATCAACTCATTGTATATATTGAGAAATTTATGGTCAAAATTTTTGAAATTTGACTGTACAATCTCCAAAGACGACGCTTAATATGGAACGAAGGGAGTAATACATAATTCAATTTATATGTGTACAAATTAAACGATAGTTTAACAAAATTTACTCATTCATACACATATAACAAGCAATATTTAGCAAACTCTAATTTAATCACATTGATTTAATCACAAAAATCTAATTTATAAAGTTCAACTAAATATGATAATAAATTCAATCAGGAGGAAAGAGTATAATTCGATTTATAAGTGTACAAACAATAGTTTAACAAAATTTGACACATACAAGTGATACAACAAGCAATTAAGTGAATTAACAAACCCTAATTTAATCACATTGACTTAATCACATAAATCTAATTCATAAATTGCAACCAAGTATGAGTAATTCAATAAAGAGGAAAGAGTAATTTGAAAAAAGAATAATAGAGTGACTTATATAAATTGCAATTCAATAATGGAGTTAGGGTTAAAAGAAATTGAAGGGATTGCTTTGTAGGTGTGAGTGAAAAAAAAAAAGGGTTTGTGTTAAAACTGTCAAAACTCGGCATTGACACTGGCACACTGCTAGGAGGTATCTACCGCCCATGTAAACTAAAAAAAAAAACTAAACAAGCTAAAAGGGGCAGCGCCTGGGATTGAACCAGGGACCACCTTGCCAAGTACATTCATAATGCTCACACGCACACCACCAAGAGGCTACAAAGTTTTTTATGCTTCTATTCGGTGTCAAAAAGTATATATTCTGTATGTTTCTCCTTTTTTTCTAAATAGAATTGTTTTTTAAAAATGTTAGTGGTGTCAATTGACACCACTACCCTCTATATAAATCCGCCCCTGATATAAATTACTTAGAGTTACCCTAACTTTTAAAGAAACAATTTTTTGGTACCCTAATTTTTCAAAACTAATTTTGGGTGCCCTAACTTTTAGGATTAGAAATTACTAGGTGAATTTCCGGCGAAACTCCAATTGATTCAAATAATTTTCGTCCACAAAAATAAAGGGCATTTTCATCCACAAAAACACTTAATCAATTTCCCGCCTAAAACTCACCGTTGAATTCAAATAATTGGCCGAAAATTCACCTAATTATTTCTAATTCTAAAAGTTAGGGTACCCCAAAATTAGTTTTTAAAAGTTGGGGTACCAAAAAAATATTTCACCAAAAGTTAGGGTACCCCTAAGTACTTTTTGTATATATATAGAGTAGATTAGGGATTAAACATCGACTGAAACAAATTTCAACATATTATACGATTTTGAAAGTGTACCAGTATGATAATGCCTAAGATTGCGGTAATGGACGTAATGACGTATTGCATTATTTTTTCAAACAGAATGCTCCTTATCTTTTTTATCATCAATTGGCGTTAGGGCTAAGCTAGAAGCTATAGGTAGTTGTGTAGGATGGTTTGACCATCAATTTGAAAGAAAACTTTAAAACTGTCTAGTTGCATTAAGCTTTAAAATTTTATGCATGATACTCTATGGTTGTCATTCTGCCATGCACGAGTGATTTACCAGACTTGGAAAACATCAAAACTGTGGACAAATTCTAGCCTTGGCTAAGCTATTTAAATTATATAATGACAGAGAAAATCACGCTGCATGATCAGCTACTTTACATATTACTTTATACATGATCACATTTTTGCATGATTAATTATCTTGTCAACATTTTCTTTCATCAACTGGAAAAGGAAACTCAAATTTTCTAGCTGTAACTGGTTGCTCTCAACTTTAGCTTTTAATTTCAAAAAGAAATTAATATCGTCTTTCTGTTAGCATATGATCCATAGGAAATTAATTAGGAACTATTTCCATAATGAAAGTCTTGTCCATTGCAACTGGGAGAATCAAGTACATGTTTCTCTACATCCTGACGCTCCCTTTGGGATTCCTCCGACCCCTGTAAACGCTTGTTCACTATTTGTTCTCTCAGCAAAATATAGTCAAATAATTAGTGAAGTTTACAGGATTAAGGATCCCGAAGTATAAGGGTATTTATTTTCTGGATCTTTAGTTTTCATTGTTTATTTCTGGGACTCTAAAGCTTATGGGTTGAATAAAAAAGAACCTTAAAATCTGTAGTTTAAAAAAAACTCATGTATTGTTTTCTTTTTCTTCCCATGTTTGAATTTATCTCCTCATTGGCGTCAAACTTCAAGACTAAGGTTAAAATTAATATTAAATTTGTAATACACCTCTCTTATTCATGCTAAAGCTACTTAAACCTTAGGTACTTCGGGGTCTAATTATTTCTGACATGAATAAGAGGGGTGTAATATAGCTTCAATATCAGTTTTAACCTTACTCCTAAAATTTGGCGCTAATCGGGAGATAAATTCAAATATAGAAAGAAAAAGAAAAACAGTACACGGGTCTTTTTTTTAATGTAGGAATTTAATATCCTTTTTTATTTAACCTATAAACTTTAGGATTCCAAAAATAAATAATGAAAACCAAGGGTCCAGAAAATAAATACCCCTATAAACTTTACATGAATTTTAGTATTGGTCACTTTGACATTAATTTTTGTTTTTTGCCCCTTTATTTTTCAAATTGATTTCTATGGCCCGTGAAATTTTTAACGTCTACTATTTTCGTCTACTTTCTAGCTATCTAGGTGCTAACATTGTAATATTTTTAGTAGTTTCTAGTCAAAAATACCCAAACCACCACTTAAAGAGCCATACATTTTGTCGTAATTATTTTAGGGCCCAATATTTTCAAATATAATTTTGAGATGACATTATTCTTGTTGCAGTTATTTATAGTAGGTGACAGTCCGACAATAATTTGAGCTGAAAGAAACTGGAAGGGTTAATTATAGGATTGAAATTGATTTGTGATAAGTATGTTTAACTTAATTTAATGAAATAGTAGCCTTAATCCTTAATTAACACATAGGAAGAGTTAACTTCCAGTAAAAAAAAGCTAAACAAAAAATGTTTGTCTTTCTACCTGATTTATTGTTGGATTATCACTCATAAATAATTACTGGAAATATATGTCGCCTCATAATCTATTACATATATTAAAACAAAACCTTCTAATGTGAGCTTTTGCCATGTGTCATTATCAAATATTTTCAAATAAAAGGAAAATAAAAATCATAATTAATAACCTTCTTTTACTCAAATAAGACCTTATTAGTTATTACACATATGAGCTCAAATATTTATTACACAATTAAAACAATATTAATTAGCATTTACTCATGTCGATTTTACAAAGAAACCAATATGTAAAAGTGTTTTTTTTTCAAAATTATTTAATTGAGCTTTTAGATTATTTAATTTTAATAAGTTTAACATATATAATTTTCAATAGTTTAATAACTAACATTCTTATGCATCCGCACGGGATATATATCGCTAGTTATTTTTGAAATCACAAGACCCTTAAAATAATTGAAGAGTCTCAAGTTAAGTCTGAGGACCTCATCGCAGCAAACTGCGAGGACCTCCAGCGCCAGCATTAGAGATTTTGTTTGAAAGATTGACAAAATTAATTTAGGGAATTATCTTCTAAAACCCTAAATTATATTTTCTCATATTCCTTCTGAATTGATTCAATAATCGTTGTTTCCATTATTTCCAGATATCAAAATTATGGGAAGTGAATCAAGGATATCAAGATTATATAGAAGATTATGAAGATAATTCAAGAAAGGAAACTATCTCCTCCAAGGGAAAGAATTCGTTGCTACCTCAAACTCTCCAATAATACTACCGAATACTTCTCTTGTGAAGTGTGGATTTCCAAGCAAGCAAATCAGAGTAGGAACTTTGTGTGAGAAATTCTGAGTGTAGGAATATTGTGTTGATATTCTGAGTGTAGCCACAATTGTAAGTGGTGAGTTTGTGTGTAACCAGTGAGGGCACTGGTGAGGACCTCTAGGGTCGAGTAATTGAAGTGAGGAAGAAGCCTCACGTTGAAATATTTTTCTCTGCATGAATCGCCTCTTACAGAGGCCTCAAGTCTGAGAAGGCATCGCAAGGTCTTCTATCCCAGTAAGCTATTTGAGGACCTCACGGTCTTCACAAGCTGAGTTGTAACCTCCTCTATTTTAAGCACTTTTGTTTGAATAATAAAGAAGTATCTTTCATTTTATAAAAGTGCTATTAACCTTATTGTGTTGTTAAAAGTGCAGAATTTTCTATATAACCCTATTCACCCCCTCTAAGATTATTTCAATAACCACTCCAAAATGCGTGATTGTTTGAGTTGGCTTTTTCAAAGTTGCCCTTGCTTAGTATTTTCTCACACCTCCCTCTAATTAGTAAAGCTAATTTATTTCAAGGGAAAAGGATGATCATTTGAGAACTTTTTTTTTTTATGTAGTCCTATAAAACTAAAACACTAATAGATATGATAATTAATTAGGAAAAGAGATAAATTTGTCAAGGGGAAGGTGAGACTAGGCCAAGCAAGGGGTATTGCTGACCAAAAATCACCCATAAAATTGTCGCGATAGCACACTTGCCAAAAAAACAGAGGAAAATATATATTATATATTTGAACTTCAGAGGTGAGAAAAAAAAATAATTTAGGAAATTTAGAGGTAAAAGAATTAATGACAAAAATTATAAGAGTGATAAATACAAAAATTTTTAAGTTTACAACCAATACATAATTAGATATAACTATTGGAAGCTTTATGATCATATATTGTATCAATTTTAGGTTATTTTGATACACACACAAACCTTTTATGTGATTAACTAAAAGACTAGAAGGAATTCAACCGTATATTGGTAATTTTGTAGTCTTCTTCTACAAATAAAGTTAAAGGTCAAATGTTAACATTCTTCTCTAAAAATTATCTAATTATGGGGTGCTCAGTTTGGTAATTAGACTTACCCTTGGACTCAGTGAGACTCTTTACCTCACAAGAAAAGTGTGCTAATAAAATTCAAAGGGAATATAGCTAGTCAAATGTATCTTCAGTTTCTGTCAACATAGTAGAAACGTACGTTATTCCCAAACCATTCAAAACATAGGGTTGTTGGATCACATATGAGCCCCTGGATTAAACGCAACTTTTTCAACAAACATAATTCATTGTTTTACTCAATAAATGTAGGCCAGTAGAACTACGTATTTAGATTATGCTAGAATGCATGACACAACAATTGAGAAGATATTCACGTGTAGGCATCGCAGAATCAGCCACGCATGAACCCATTAACCCTTCACAAGATAGAGGGAGAGAGAAGCTTCAAAGGGTCATTATTTATTTCACATACATCACTTGGTATTTAGTTGCAAAAGAGTGTGGAAAAAGAAGGAAAGCATTAATTAGTTCATTAGCTTTATAATTAAATTACACATGTAACCTTTTAAGTTGTAGGATTGTAGCTCGTCTTTTTTACATTTAATTTCCCTTTCTTTAATTAGTTGGGACTTGAGTTGCCCACTCTGCAAAACCACAAATTCTTGATCATCAGATGTGCCCAAAGCAAAATATCTCTCTTTTATCCACGTGACTTCAAAAATCATTAGACAATTTTATTTTGAAAACGAATTTGACACCACCTGTCACTTTCGCAGTTCAATCCTAATGTTGGAGTGAGGTTTGTCACCGATCAGTGAACCATTTGTAGTTACACCGTTTAGGGCTAGCTGATGTGTGGGGCCTAGATTTCAGGAATTTAACCAATTTTTTTCAATATAAACAAACAAAAACACTTAAGCCGGAAAGTTGTCATTCTTTGAGATTTTTTACCTTAAACACTTATTGACTTGCGAAAACCTTTTGCAAGGGTGCAGGTGGGCCCTAGGCTGGGAAATCAAAACTATCTTCGTGCTCAAACTCAACTCCATTCATCAACTTATTCTCTTTTCTTTGTGAGACTGATCGGTTTTGTTTTTCTCGAGATTAAATAGCGGCCCGTTAGGGGTTGCTCTTCCAGCGTGGTTTTGCTCCATTCATACCAAGGTACTTAAGGGGCGAGGGGCCACTACCACCCACGCCAAACCACGTTGGTAAACCGATAAATTTAGAAACTTTTCTTTTTCTTTTTTTCTATTTTAATATTCTCTCCTCCCCCCAAATTATATCGTATGATCTTGAAAAGGAAAACTTGACATTTACAAGTTTCCATGTAAATTATATTTAATTTCCACGTGTTTTTCCTTAAACAAAACAAGGAAAAGAAAATTGAATGGAAAATCATTTTTTCCGTCAAATTTTTTCATAAATCAAACAATAGAAAGAAACTTACCCAAATTTTTTCCCTCCCAATTCTTTTTCCATGAGATTTTTTTTCACCATATTTTTTGCAGTTCAAATGGACACTTAATTTTAGTCAAATTACCTTAACTATTCTTTCAAAAAGTTTTTTGTGTCAATTTTGACTAGAAATATAAGTGGGTGGTAGAATTAGTGATGCACTCGGCTATTATTAGGACCCCTCCCCCTCCCCCCCCCCCCCAACATTTTCAAAATATATAAAGTACTCTCCTTTCTACTGGGGGAAAAAAAAAGCTTCGGGGTGCCATTTAGCTTTTCAAAATTGCAATTTATTCTATGTATTATTTAATATTTTGTTTTAGAACAGTGGCAAACAAGTATGATTCTAGTTCCGAACAAGCTAAAACAATATTAAAAGTTATAGAAAATCCCACTGAAATGTTTAAAGATTTGTTAAAGAAATTTGTATGAAGTTTATTGGTGATCATCTCAAAATGGAAGAATAAGGGACTATCAACAGATACCAGCTAGCGTAGAGAGATTCTAGGTGTGAGATATCTAGAGCATTATATTCCTGAGTTTAGTTACTTTTATTATAAAATTGATCATAAGACTATAAATTTGGATATGATTCATGATAAACTACCTTATCCCATAAATTTTGTTATTCACAAAAAATTTGAAAAATGGCTAAAAAAGAATCATGAACATACTGATACCCTTGGTATAGTATAAGATGTTTTATTATTGGAGGATGAGCCACATATCACTATCTCAATATCAAAAAACGTCAGACCATGAAGAAGCAATTACCTATTCTATAGGGATACTCTACATAGATGGCGTGCATCTAAATAGAAAAGAAGTTATGAGATAAAGTCTTTCAATATACAAAGAGTTAAAAAAAACTAAGGAGGAAGTAAATCGCCAACAAACGAGCCCTAAAGAAGAGAACTTTTTAGGGAAAATACTTATACCCTACTGGCAAAAGTAATTACAATTGTATGACAAGACAACTAAAGAAGAAGCTTTTGAACTTTCACTTAGTCATAACAAAGGGACTATTATATTGTCATAGATGATGAATGTGATTTTGACTATGAAGATACAAGTCACATGATGGAAGGTAATTCAGTAAGTCTCAAAGACATACAAGGAGAAGAATTCATAATAGGTGATGAAAATCATGGTGAAAAAGTTAAAGGTGATTGGGTAATTTTCATTATCCAGAAAGATATGATCTACAAAAAGGTCCAACTTTCAATTAAAATCAAAATATTCAATCAAAAAAAATTAAAATCAAAGTGAATTTGTGAAATGATGGAGGGAGACCTGGAGATTAAGGATTGAGAGTATAATGTTGGTGAAGTAAACCTAATTAACTAGGATAATATTCTGATGCACAACAAAGATAGAAATATAGATATATCCATGTAGGGACTGTACAGATCTAAACAACTCCATTACAATACAGTGCTAAAGACATAGATCTTTGTTGCATTGCTTTGTGATTTTAGGCACAATAGATTTCACAATCATATTATCACTGGAATAAAGACTAATTTACGTAATGGATGAGTTGGATTCATGGATTCAACTGTAGACTAGGATAATATGATAATCTTAACAACAAATTTGCTGAAAACTTTTTATCTATAAAGATAAAAATGGTGGGTACAGATAAGAAACAAGGTTAAGTTGTTAACCACTTAGAATATTTTGAAAATCTATCTACAAGTCAGACAATACCATTGATCCAAATGCAAAGGTCATGGGCGTTTTTGTACAAGCTAATCATAATGATATCCATACAAATTGTTTCTGTACTAAAAGTGAAGTGTCCTAGGGTCCATATTCTGCCCCCATTACTAGGGAAAAACATGTTGCTTCCCGAGGTTCCTTGGAGCTCCAGATATATTTTGACCCAGAACCGGGAAAGATGATGACGGACATCCTATGGATGGGTCGAGAGCCCCTCTAAAGGGAGGGAGGAGTCTTTTAAGTTGGCAAGAATAAAATAGGGGACCGAGGTGGTCATGCCTAAGGAAAAAGGTGGCTTTTGGTTGAAGATTAACTAAAGGTCATTGGCGTGACCCCGATGGTCATGGCCATGACCTTCCTATGTTAGCAAGGCTGGCTGGAGGCTTAGGAGTCACAAGCGTGACCACCCTAGTCACGACCGTGACCCTGTTTTCCTCTCTTCTCATGCCTTAGCCAACTTTTGTGCTCGTGAAGGGACTCGGCGCCATTGATGGGCGTGATTCCACTGGTTACGCTTGTGAGTTTGTGACTCAATCTTTGTCAGTGCCAATCGCACTCGTGTCACTCTTCATCACGCCCACGACTCAGCTCCCGAGTTAGGGGTCACGCCCATGATGTTTCAGGTCACGCCCGTGACCCAGCAAAGAATTGAAGGTCGCGTGATTCTAAAATCCCCCAGACATGCCCGTGAGGTTATGGTGTCATGCCCGTGACAGGTCATCTGCAATAACCCCTTCCGGAAGACAGCCAGTCACACCTATAACCTTACAAAGTCACTCCCGTGACCCACCCCTTTTGCACAGTTTATATAATTATTAGTTAGGGTAATTTTGTCTTTACTATTATAATTATTCTAGATAATTTAAGCCAGCTTTAGTCCACTTCCTTGTTTAGGATTATTTGGCTTTAAGTCGTAATTAACTATAGGTTATCTTTGCAAAAAATGACTTAGAGGTACCCTAACTTTTGAAGAAACAATTTTTTGGTACCTTAACTTTTCAAAACTAATTTTGGGGTACCCTTACTTTTAGGATTAGAAATTACTAGGTGAATTTCTGGTGAAACTCCGATTGATTCAAATAATTTTCGTCCACAAAAACAAACGGCATTTTCGTCCACAAATACACTTAATCAATTTCCCGCCTAAAACTCACCGGTAAATTCAAATCATTGGCCGGAAATTCACCTAATTATTTCTAATTCTAAAAGTTAGGGTACCCCAAAATTAGTTTTTAAAAGTTGGGGTACCGAAAAAACATTTCACCAAAAGTTAGGGTACCCCTAAGTAATTTTTTGTTATCTTTGCCCTTTTTAATTTAGTTAACCTCTCTAGGTGTTTTAATCCATTTTCTTACTTGTCAATCAACTTGTATGCGCGCTACAATTTCGATTGACTTTGTAAATTTGATGGCTTGTTACAGTTGTAAGCCTTTGTTATGATTTGTTATACCTTTGGCTTTATAGTTAAGTATCATGTCTAGTGGGCTAAATTTCGTAAGAAGTTGAGCACTAAACCTGTCAAGTGGGTTTGGGTCCCTAAAGCCAATCCGTGTAGGGTGTCTCAGTCTCCCTCTTTTGTCCCTTCTAATTCTGATTGAACTTTTTTCAACCCCAT
Organism: Portulaca oleracea; assembly: GCA_029582165.1. Lineage (NCBI taxonomy): Eukaryota > Viridiplantae > Streptophyta > Magnoliopsida > Caryophyllales > Portulacaceae > Portulaca > Portulaca oleracea. Next base: position 37,924,817 of record CM055874.1, read on the forward strand.
CTGTGCAAATTTGACTAATTCTATAGTTGGTGTTGGTACTCCTAGTTCTCGTGGATGTTTTACATCTTCTACGCGTTCTTATAAGGATGTTCTATATGATCATGCTCCTAATGATAGTAAGGACATAGTGTGGATCAAATCTGTGTCTGACGCCTCTCCGGATCTTGAGGATTCTATCCTGGTACGTTCTTAGGTCGGTGCTAGGAGCAAAAGGAGAGGTAAGGCCGTGTTGAAATCTAAATGGAAGTTTGTTTTGGAAGCTTCTCGGAATGCTAAATTGATCTCTATTGAAGCGCCGAGGAAGTTGAAGGACCCTATTGATATTAGAGCGGTGATTGATCAAAAGAAGTCTCTGGTGAGAGAGGTTTGTGGGCTTATGGTTATGCCTTCCAAGAAGAAGTAAATTGTTTTTAGGTGGTTTTCTGTCGTTTTGTAGTTGCCTTTTTCGGGCTCTCGTGTTTGTAGCTTTCAGTTGTTTCTTGGTTGTCTTTGGTTTGCCTTATGTTGTTTTTGTTGTTTTGCGGATGTTTTGTTGCATCTTTGATACTTTATAGCCTTTTGGCTTCCAACAATTAAAAAAAATGTATCATGTCTAGTGGATGTTTCAATCAAGTATCATTTTCCGAAGGAAAGCCCATTTTCATTCCCTTGGTTTGTTTCTGTCTCTTAGGCCTTGCATGCTTGTGAAGCTTTATTCTACAAGTGTGCAACGTTTGTTAACCCTTGGCTCAAGGCACGACTAATTTAGTTGGATCGGAGTCAGATTAGCATATCTCCTATTTTTTCAGTTAGTCTTAAAGAAGTACACTTTGAGATTAATCGTTCGCCAAGCTAGGTTGGGGAAGTTCCTATCAATGTGAATATTATTGAAGAAGTTCATTAGAGAATAGAATTCCATTTGTGGCTTGTTGTTAAGTCTAGAAGCCTGTTAAGGAGTCCATGTAAGATCACAAGTATAAATCTCAAGATCTTGTGAAAATTGAGATATCTCTTAAGTTATGTTCCTGACTTTAAGGTTCTCTTATGACATAAGCTTCCATCATAGTCTAACCTTAGCTCATCTTATGAGGAGTTATAGTGTTGCCTTTGTCTTGCTGAAGATTTTTAACATAAGTTGGTCATTTTCTTTACTTAAAATTAGCCAGGCATTTAGCTTATATTGTAGTTGGGGAATTCTTGAAAACTTCATATGGAATGTCTCTATTTGTTCAGGCTTCAATTATTGAAGTTGCCTCTTACTTTTAGGTTGGTATAAGGAACCTTTAATTCACTTTCACGAATACGTTATTGCTTTGAGCATTCCTGAATCTTACAAGGTTTGACTCCTCTTCGCTAGCCCTTTTTTTATTCTTCTTCTAGTTTGATGTACTTGAGCCTATTAATACGTATATTTTGAAACTTCTACCTCAGGGTTGAGAAACAATCTAAGAACACTCCCTTGTAGAAAATTTGATGTTCATTTTAGGATCATGATTTCTACTTAGTATGTTGATATAATATAAAATGGTTGGGCATAGGTTTAATTATCTTTCTAGTAAAAGGCTTAAATAGACCAAAACTCTTTAGGTTGCTCAAGAGATGCATGTATAATGTTTTTTAATAGCCTATACATATAATTGTTCTTAGTGGAGCCTAAGGGTTTTATCCATGAAATACTATATGGATTGGAGAGATTAGTGAATTGGGGATGCAAATTCTATTTGGCATTTGAGTAAGTTGATTAGGAAGATTACTCGTCTATGTCTTTTGCAGTTATATTTCCCTTATCCTCATCATGTTTGAAATTATAAGACTTCTTGACAATAGAGGTATTTTAAAGCCAAGAGTTGCATGTATTGGGCTATTATGAAATTTCTAAGGTTTCATAAAGATCCTTTCAGAGAATATACGAGATTCTAAACTAAGTCATTGTCTAAAGTCTGAATCTACTACCACTGTTGGTGGCCTTCTTACATTTTTTTGAAGACTTGACAATTTTTCAAATAAGGATCCTCCTCGACCAATTCATGGTCGTTTTACGGCTCTTAATTTATTATTTTTTCTCAATACATATTCGTTTGATTGTGCAGACAACTCATGGATTTTGATTTGAAGTGATGTGTTGGCATATACAAATCTCACAATAGTAGAAGTTATTCAACATTTAGTTGATCTATGTATGGTATTTTGGATAGTCTTGATTGGTGTGGTTAGACATGCTTGTGGGGCTTTATCCTACAGATACACAACGTCAGTCACTACTTGATTGGAGACGTGGCAATAGGGTTATTGATATTCGATGTAATTAAATGACAAAGATTAGAACAAATAGGCCTAAGACGCATGACTTCTAAATACAAATCACAATTCATAATCATGCTCATGCATATTCCTAATGGAAATATTTTTATTCACTTGTGAATTTCACATCCTCATTTACTTTTTTCAAATTCAACTATAAATAAGTCAATAATATATAGTTGAGTGCGTTGAAAAGTTTGGTCATAGAAATTCTTTTAAATTTAATTAGGTCATGTTAGTTGAACATGGTTTAACTGGTAAATAGGAAAAGGGTCAATGACCATGAAGAACGGCCCATAAGCAAATTTGACCTAAAGGAATGAGGGGGACTGTAATTCTGTAAAGTCCAAATTTACAATTAAGAGTGGGCCCACATGCTGACTCACCTTCCAATTTCCATCCTCTTTCTCACTCTACGAAAATAGGGGACTCTATTTTCATCGCCTCTGTTTGAAACAACCGCCACCACCCTCCTCTCCGTCGGCCCAAACTCCCTCATCTCCACCCTCTCCTCCTCCACCTCTGACGTTTTCATCGACCGCGACCCCGCCCTCTTCTCCCCCATTCTCTCTCTCCTCCGCAACCCCCGTCGCCGCCTCAACCACCCCTCCTCTCTCCAAGACTCCCACTTCTACGGCCTCACTACCGCCATCGCCACCACACCTCCTCCTCTCTCCCCCTTCGACGCTTCTCTCTCTTACTCTCTCTCCTCCCTCCGACCCTTTCATCTCCGCCCTCTTCCTCGCCCACCACGGCGTCGTTTCAACCTACCCCAACTGGTAAAACCAAAAACAATCAACAATTCAACATTCCTTGTATTTCTAGAAAAATTCCAATCCCCCCCTCCTCTTCTTCCTCTCTCGATCAAAACCTCTCGAAAGTTCCTCAAATTCATCAAACTGAATCCACTTACCACATTCGAATTCGAGTTTGAAATAAAATTGGAAAGATGTCGAAGAAGATGGTAATGAACAGCAAGGCGGAGGCGGCAAGGGCGCGGAAGTCAGCGACGAGATGGAGAAGAAGGAGCGTGAAGTGAGGGAGAAGGAAGAGAAGTACAGGCGGAGGCGGAGGCGGTGGCGGTGGGAGACGGTGGCGATGGGGACTAAGGCTGAGGCTGAGGCGGAGGAGAGAGAGAATCATGAGCAGGGGCTTGCCTTCCCCTGTTTTCATAGAGTGAGAAAGATGATGGAAAAGTCAACATGTGGGCCCCACTCTTAATTGTAAATTTGGACTTTACAGTCCCCCTCATCCCTTTAAGTCAATTTTAGTTGTTGGGCCGTCCTTGGCAGTCAATAACCATAGAGAAAATGTTCTAATATAATGTAGGCAGTACAATCACTTGGCCCATCAATCCACTTTTCTAAGCTTATCGCTTAGGTTGAAAAACATAGTGTTTCTATTGCTTAGTGATCATTTGGAAGTTCTATTTGAAATTCTTTTTTTACTCCTAACCAAGTCATGCCGGTTTTCACTAATTCGATGGGTAACCCGGATCAGTTGATTCAATAACCAATTCAGTTGATTCAGTGACCGGTCTGGGATTGGCTACACGGCAACCTGTCACTAGTTCACACAATGATCATTGGTTCAAATTCTTAACACATTCACAAGCAAACAGTAGTCCGAAGCAATTGCACAACACTGCTAACTTAAACTAATCTGTCATCACAAAACACATTCAAATAATCAAATCATTGAAGACTGAAAGTTGCCACCCTGAACCAAAGGGAAATAAAAGTTGCACGTCAGTTCTTTCATGGCTGTAATTGTGTCCAGTTTCACAGCTAAAACAAGAGACGTTAACTTCACACGACAAAGTTAATAAAGGCCTGTTTTACATGTAATCATACTGGCAGTCCTAATGCCCTGGCCTATTTATTCACGGAAAGCAGCTCTTAAACAAAGGACCAGTTGATGAACATGAAACAGATGCAATGGGCATTTTCTTCTTCATTCAGCACTTTCCAAGCAACTGCTCTTTCATACGAGACGGGTCGCCCCATGCTTGACATGCAAATCCCTCCCAGAAGACAACTGAAACCCTGTACAACAAACAAAATGATGCTATAGCCATCTGACATGAATCAATTCCTAGATAAAAGTTTCTTTATATGCAGGACACAACACTACATGACCCCAGCTATAGGATCCACTTTTTATGTTTTTGCAGTTGGAGTTTAATCCTCCAAATGCAGTCAGCAAATGCATACACATCAAACAGATGTTTGCAGTATAAGGAGTAGGGATCAGAATTCAAATACTTTGAGAACAAAGGGGTTATAAAATAATTTTGTTGCTCAAAAGTAGGATTCAACTGGGAGAGATGAAAAAAACATCCATACATCTGGCACAAGTGGAACCATAGGGAAAATAATTTTCTACATAAACTCGGAAATTAGGAGGGGAGTAATCTTTTAAGACTAGTACGTTTGTTCTGAGAGATAATTGCATGAGGGAATCAGGCACAACTCCATAGAACAAACAACTGCTTCTTGGGGGGGGGGGGGGGGGGGGGTAATGGCGCAGGGAGAGCAGGACAAACCTGTTGTAGAATACGTGGCAACTCCGAGCAGAGAGCCTTTCGTCCGTGGTCATCCAAGATCTTCTCCAGTGTTATGTCTTGCAGTGCCACCAAGGTTGTTTCAAGCATATCGAGACCTGCTTGATTTGCAAAGGTGAAAACTGGCAAAGCCTGAAAAGGTACAGATACATGTCAGACAGACTAAAGCTGCATATGCAAGTACATGTTTAAAGACCTCCTCAAACAACATCAGGACGGAGGGGAGCTGCTACTGCTTTCAGACAGAAATTCAAGAACATATTGCCAAAGGCACAATCTTTCCATGTTAATTAAATATTGAAATAAATTACCTCATACAAGTATATGTTTAAAGACGAACAGAATAGTATTATGAGACTTCCAGTCAAGGATTAGATTAAAAAATGAGCCTCTCCGTTATTGAAGTGAATTGACTCGGACCAACTAACCCACATCTATTCTGACCCATTTAGGAAGAAACCATATAACATAACAGAGAAAGAGAGGGGGGGGCGGGGTTCAGTTTGAAGATAAGAGGTGACTCATTGAAGTAAGTTACCTTCAAGGAGCAGCACATGATTGCATCTGAATAGTGCCACAGAGATTTCAGGACAGCGTCACCACCTTCACTACTAGATTTGAGTAGGTCCTCACCCAAAAAACATCTGTAGATATCAGTGACATTACCCATTAAGACTATGCTACAAAACAGAACTCGACGACTACCATTGACATTCAAAATCATAACAAAAAAAGCAAAAAAAAAAAAAGAAAAAGTTGGTAATTTAACATCGAAAGATACATGCATGTGTTTCTATCAAAAAAAAAAGAAAAAAAAAAAAAGAAGATACATGCATGTGTGCAACTGTGCATTGGGTGTGTACCCATAACAATGAAAAAAAAAACTCTTGCAAAGTGCATGCATGCAAACACACAAGGTTGCAGTTGCATATATTCTGAAATCCTAATCCATAGTAGCCATCATGACTCTAGAGATGACTCTACCTCACTGGCACTAAATGTGTTTTCCCCATACTGCCACCCTAAGTTTTGGAGGGGTGGTGGAATTCATTCGCTAAATGATGCAGTTAGAAAAATCACCTATCAGTTTTATATCGCATCTTCAAGATAACTCATAGGGTTTCACTAAACCATTCCCTTATGGTGCGTTTGGTAGTTTTCTGGGAAAGATTTTCCCAGGAAACATTTTCCCGGGAAAGACTTTCCCTTACCCCCCCCCCCCCGGAAACTTTTTACTGAGGTTGTGAGGGAAATAATGGATCTCACACCAAAACTTTCCTATGTATTATGGAGAACCAAACATGGAAAAGTTGACCAACTTTCCCGGAAAAGTTTCTCAACCAAACGCTCCCTTAGTTTCAATAAGTTTATTGGAATTCCAAGAAAAGGATCGCGTTTACTTGAGATCACCGGCAACTACAAAGGATCACCAAGCAGGATAATACACATAGTAAACTGCCAATAGCAAACTACAAAAGCCAGAGCATACTTTGGTTTCTGTTCCTAGACCAACTCGTACACTACAGCTGCTGCGGGATAAACACTGCAGTTTTCCATTTCCAGTTCAAATGACATTCATCCTTGAATGATCTCTAACATAAGGTTCACTTTCAGTCTTCTAACACATACTGCTTTGAAGATTTAATAGGAACCGTTGTTCCTCCCCAGTTCAATTCATGTCCCCCCAGCAATCCCTCCCATCCCATTTCCCTCATTTTACAAGGCATAAATGACATATGAACAAGTGTATCACTACGTGTTGCAGAAAATAAGAGAGGGCAATGAAGATTGAGTAGAGCACCTATAACTCTGACAAATCCAACGAGCTAAAGTGTGTGCTTCAGGACTCCCAGGTGGTGACCAGAGTCTAGACTGAGACCCCAAATGAGGAGAAAGCGCCAATGCCACCCTCTGAACTGAAGATATGATGCTGCGAACATATTGCCGAGCCATAGATGCCACACTGTCTTGCAAATGAGTCTCAAATGCAAATTGAAATGCAACGGTCACTACTGATCTCATATTGCCACCAGCAGCAGAATGATCAGCAGAAGATTTATTTCCCGAACCACCCACTTCAAGAGCAGAAGCAAGGTCCAGGGTGCGATTTGGGCTTGCGGCTTCCTGGTTCAGTGTAACCACAGCAAAAGAAAGAGCATACAGGTGAGCCTTCCATGGTTCTGCATGGACATTAACAGCATCAAACTAGAAAAGATGATTCAATAGAATGATAAATATGCAACCTTCACAGAATCAAGAGGAATAATACGAAAACCAGATGGCAGAAGAGGAGCATCTTCAGCAAAAGATGAATCAATAGGAGCAAATATAAGTTCAGCACACGTGCCCACTGCATTCTCATCCATTCCACTGCATAGCTGCCAAAGGATGCAAATTAGAAGATGCCAAATGCTCCCAGAAAGGAAATCATATACGGAAGCTGATCTGCTTTGATAGCTATTTAGCTGATATCATATTTGTAGATAGCATTTCAAAAGACAGATGTGACGTGCTAGTATGAAGATATACTTGCAGGATTGCAGCAGGGTGTATACGCAACTATGCAAACTGGTTTCATCACAAATTAATTTGACTTGTTTTAAATGAATTAAGTCATGGACTATATCTGGCTACCTCGGACAGGAAGGTGCTTTCATTTCTTTGAAATATATCCCAATAGCTTCTATTAATTTTTATAACATACCCCAACAGCTTCAGTTCTTTTATTTTACAATACTACACAAACTAAATACTCTGCAAAGTGGCCTACATTTTGTTGTGCAAGTAGCTAACTAGCCTGGTAGAGTACTAGGACCTAACAAGAACAAACACAAAGGCTATCAACTTTTCAAGCTTTCACAATGAGATCTTGTTTCACCAGATAAATCACATGTATATAGAAAAAGGTTATCATAGTTTTCTTTTTCTTATCAAAATAAACTGACACACACAAAATAAACAAGGATCAACACGAAGATCTAGATGTAAAGAATCATTATCAGAGGAACAACTTGGGTCTAAGAAATCTGTGCCTCAGGTTCACTCACCATGGAAATATCATCACGGCCTTGAGCATAAATTATTTTGTACAACAAGACAAGATACAATGCGTATAATGGGAAAAAAAGAATTCAATAATTAGACAGGCAGTTTGCAAACAAAAAGACAGCATCTGAGAAACATACAAATGATCAACAACTTAAACAGACATCAAGCTAACATTTCAGAAATAACACAGTGGTCAATGAGATCACTTTACAACATATCATTTAGCAGTAGACCAGCACACAACAGGTAAAAAAGGCAACTGATAGCTCAGCACGTACTTGCAACAGAAACATGTCTCTGGGGATCATAGCACCTTCAGGACAACTGATGACACCTTCAAGCTTAACGACCTCCAACAGCTACATGAATAAGGATACAATGCATTAAAACAATCAGAGAAAAAATGTTAAAGACTAAGAAACATACAGAATATGAGCATGCTAGTGGGGAACAGGAAGATAATCACCCAGATGCCATTTCATAAATCAATAGCAATTATACATACACACACCTCTTCGTGCTCAATTGTATTTGCCAATGGATGTGCAACTTGATTGCTAAACCCTCCAATTTGCCCTCCAGATAAGCTACATGGGCTAATTTTGGCAGCTGCAGCCAAGTAAGCATCAATGTTGTTGTCCGCCCACTCTGATCTATGTTCCCTCAGGAACCTAACAAGTACAGCAGGAGGGACATTCTGCAAAAGAAGAAATAAGGGATAAAAAAAATTTGCAGAGAAAGTTGGACATGAAGTTCTGATGCCTGGATGGAAATTACTTGGAAGCCCTAAAGAACACATGAATCATAAAGTTACAGGCCTGAATTTCTCACTTAAAACAGCTCACCATATTAAATTGCTGCAGGAGGCATTGGTTGGAGCCAATACAGGCGAGACAGATTACAACCTATAACTTCATAGCATAAATGTTTCAGTTGTGTACTTTACAATTAATCCAACCAATCTTTCATTATCTGACGTTTCTTAAACCATAAGCAATTAAGCACAAGCATATGTATTCCGATCTGAAGTTCTGAACCATTCTACAAAGATAATGATCACTATAACGGAGTGCAGTTCACTAGTATAATTACCTCATCTAGTTTAATTTTAGGATTCTAGTTCATCATAGAGCATAAATCAAGAAAAATGGAACTGTAGACATTTTGCCAAATAAAATAGCATAGCTCAGATTTCACTTTTCAAAAACCAGGATCCTTGTCTGTATGACCAAGCAAATGTCATATGAAATAAAACAACAGTTTGCACTACCATTCCAACGGTAGCCAAACTAAGCAATACAGCCATTTCCCTTTGTCTAATTTCTTCAATCTTCAAATCATGGGCCATTCTTACTCCATGAATAGATTTATATATTATTATATTTGTAAATAGCATGACCATGAGTTGGCTGATTCATGAAATCCCTAAGTATCAGACAGCTCCAGATCCAGTGAAATTTAAATAAACCCCAATCAAGAAAACATCTTAGCAGGAGAGGGTTACAGAATACAGCCAACCGGGACAATTTATCTTACCCATATCTAAACTGACTGTATCTGTTTCCTCTAATCACTTTACTCTAGCTCATTGGACAAAAAGTTTGTTGCAACAATTAACGCAAGCCATTTGCATTGACCCTAGAAGTACAAAAAACATCGCAACAATGAATAAGACAAAGTTCCCTTTATTAATCTTGTGAGCTAGTCAAGAGAGATAACTTGAAACAATATATTTGACATCAAATTCTGCAGACAGTTTCTCCAGTGGAGAAAAAGATGTGAATAGACGACGTGCTTAATATGTTGTCTGGCCTCCACAAATAAAAAGCTAAAAGCAAACCTCCTGACCACCCCCCCCCCCCCCCCCACAAACAAAAAGAAAAGAGAAAAGGTTAAAGAGGGAAGCAGAAAAAGAGAGTGAGAATAGAAAGAATGCACTGTTGCCAGAATATTTCCTTTCACAAAAAAGAATTTTAAACAACAGCTAACCTGTAGAAGCATTGATGCCTTAGCACATAGAATTGTATTGCTAACAGCTGGACATCCATTAGCATATGTAAGATTCAAGGCCATCAATTTATCAGGTGACGAGTTCACAAGCACTGTGACATCATCCAACCCACCATTTCCAATGGTGGACCATCCTTCATCAGTAAACCCATTCAATGCCTCATTGAAACCCCTGGGAAAATCAAATTATTAAATTCCAAACGAAGACATGGATGGTTAGTGTGATCAAGATTTTCACAAGGTGAATTTACCTGCTTAACCTCTGGCTAAGTGCCAGCAGAGCAGCAGGTCGTCTTCCCCAGTTGGACACATTAGGCTGTGAAATCTCTTGAGCGATCTGCCTCAGTTGACGAAATGCCTGAAACCAAACATACTGGGCAGTATTAAATTATACTTTATGGGAGATCAAGCCAAAATCTCTCTAATGAGGAACAAATATATGAGGTAGTAAGTTGTAATAATACACACCGCCATAGTTGTCTTCTGGGCTAGCACTATTGAAGATTCATACAAGGGCCGCAAAACTTCAGGCACGCTCCATGGCTGTTTCACCACAACAGACCAAAAGCTTCAGCTACTAAAAGCATGCACCACAATTATAAACTGATGGAATGACACTGCATCATAATCAGCCATGCAAAAGAGAAACAAAGGTTAACAAAGAAGCCTACTTCAAGATCCACATGGTCAACAATGTGTATTATTGAGCCACCCCCTTCACAAGGCCTTATAAGATACCCGCTAGGAAGCATTTCTGCTCTAACAAAATTAGGCACAGGAGGCATGCTTGGACCATTCTGAGTATTGTTCAGCGATCGTTCACAGACCTGTGTATGAAGGACAATTAGGACTGATGAGATTATCATAAACCAGAAACAGCAAGCAGAAGTTTCAGAAGCAAGTAAGTTTGGATAAATGAACATACATACCACCAAACTACCATCCTTCATAACAGAAGTGTAACGAAGCAACCAGAAATCACGGGCAGGAGCCAAAGTTGTTGGTGCATACAGCTGATTCAACGTAATTATGTTATTAACATGCCTTAAATGGATGGACACAAAAGAGTCAAAGTCAAAATATCAAAACCTAACCTGCAAGTAAAGCAGCTCAATGGTTCCACCATTTGCAGTGGGCAGCACATTCAGCACATCCACAGCTCGGCAATCGCGAAACCACGAAGGCCTATCCTTGAGGATTTCTGCTATCTGCAAGTATACAGTCACCTGAGCTCAAGATGAACACAAAACTGGGAACATATGCTGTTTCGAAATGCATACACACTTACCCTGCTAGGTTCAAGACCCACCAGGCCACAGGCTCGTGCTGCCACTCCAGTGCAACCATGAGAAATAGCAACGATTCCAATGGAATCCGGACCAGGCTGTAAAAGTTAAACAGATTGTATAAAAACTGGCTACATTCTTAACCAACTATTATAATTCCAAATCCAGCATAAAATTTTAACAGCCATTGCACATGAATATTCAGAGCTGCATCTTAAAGTTCAGAGCTCTACTGCAATTTTCATTTGATAACATACACATGCTTAACATATTCCTAGTCTCATACTATAAATGTCAGGTCCTAAGTCCCAAGAATCAGGATTCTGCAGAAACTATTTTCCCATTATATGAAACAAAACAGAAAAGGTTAAACAGACTGCATAAAAACTGGCTACATTTTTTAAACAACTACTAAGATTCCAAACCCGGTGTGGAATTTTGCCAGCATTGTAGGCGAAATTTCAGAGATGTCAAAATGTTCAGAGTTCTACAGAAACTTTCATTTTATAACCTACACAAGCTTAACAGATTACATGTGTCTACTATAAATGTCAAGTTCTAATAGAAGCTCAGGAATCAGGATTTTACTGAAACTCAACATTTTCCCATTGTATGAAAACCAAACGGACGTCCTGCACATATCCATTGTCCCAATTCAAGGATTTTAAATTGTAGGCTATATATTTTACTAAAGTACGGAGGAATAAAAGGGAGTAATTATTTCTCTCTAGTCCTATTTGGAAGACCAAATAGGAGAGTAAGGGCAAGTAACACTTACCCTTCATAGGCCATGTTATTTATGTGAATAGGGTGAAGTTGGGTAAAATAAGATTGGGTAAATTAGGGAAAACAGAAACAAATTTTGGACAAAATTGAAAGAGGCAAACATACTCAATTTTACAATGCTAAAATTTAACAATTTTTTTTTTCAAAATTTACCTCTTATTACCCTAATTAACTCATTCTTATTTTACCCAATTTCACTCTAAACTTGTTTTCCAATTTGGGAGTGAGATGATAAAATGTGCCATTTTACGTAGACAACCTTGAAAACCCTAATGTAATATACATAAGTCCAATCCTAGAGTGTGTGTGAGTGCGTGTATGAATTACAACATTTGCTCCATAAACTATATTTACTCCCAATAAGCTCCAAAACAAGGTAGGGTATCTACCCCCATTCACTATCTCCCACTCCTATTTACTCTTACCCATCTACCACTCGGTTGGAGATATGGAATGATGAATTCTGTAAAATTGTAAAGTTGTTCCTTGTCACCAGGATGCTTCAAGAAAAATATAACACTGTTGCATTGCTTTTCAATGCCAAGATTCAACACTCACATCACAGAAGATATAACCACCAAAAAAAAATGTATTTTTTCCCATAATAGGATGACTAATTAAACTAACCAACATTAAGGAAGCATGGGAAATAAATTAATAGTTTATTAGAGAATGAATAAACAATTGTCTTTGAAGGTACCTTCATTCCAGGCATTTGGACCCACTCAACAGCAGTTCCAGTGGCCTTTGAAAGAAACTCTGTTAAAGTTTCTTCTGCAATGGACAAAAGTCTGGGAAGAATAGAAAAAAGAGAAAAGGATAAAGCACAAATTGATAAGCTACAGAGCAACAACAAAATTCACACTACACGATGCACATTCAGAAAGTGACGCAACCAAAAAAAAAAGGGAAAAAAAATTAATCCCCACAAACGTTAACTTACCCTGCAGGACTAGCATCCCTTGGCGGATGCTGCGGTGTCAAATGGTGCTGACCACTTGTCACCACTGATTCACTACTGCTGTCTTTACTACCAAACCCCGCCTGGACAAAAACCACTAACAAAACCATTACAACCCAACTTCATTTCTAACAATTCTCACTCATTTCTAAATATTTATCAATCAAATCGCTTACTTTCTGGGTCTGCTGGCGAAAGTAGCCATTTTCATACACCAGATGTGAAACTTGTTTCTGTAACCTATCATTCTCCTCCATTAGAAGCTTATTCATAGCTGTCAGCTTCCTATTCACAGTCTGCAACCTTGACGCTTCCTTCCTTTGTTTCTCTCTACATCTGTGACACATCACGGCACATAATCACAACCCCAAAAGAAAAGGGGAGGGAGAAAGGGGAAAAAAAAAAAGAATGTCCAACAGATAAAACAAGAAAACTTTCTTCGCCACCTCTCCCTTTACACTTTACAGGGAACAGAATACATGGATTTGGCATTTGGATAATTCAAATGATTTGTTTATACCTATCTGACAAAAGAAAATTAGAATGCTTTAAAGCAACCATATAATAACATAATGGTACTAACATGCAAAATGTACTATACTATACCTTCTATTCTGGAACCAAACTTTGATCTGCTTGGACTCAATGTTAGAGAGGATTGGGCACTCGCGGATGAGCTGCTGCCGACGAAGTGAGCTGGGTTTAGGGCATTCATGATAGAGCCTCTCAAGGGCTTCAACCTGCTCAGGTGTATACCTTACATATTTCCCGTTATCCATCACTCCTTTACCATCCTTGCAGGACATTGCCATTATGCAAAATGGATTTAAAAGCTCTATTTGAGATGACCCCAATTTAGATTACCAAACCAAAACCCCTCAAATTTAACAACCTTCTCAGAGGCAACTACTCAAACAGTTGATGGGATTAAACTAAACACCAGTATTTCACCAAATAGCTGAGGCACCCAATACTGCGAACAACGTGATATCCCCCAGCAATAAGTTTTCTCTTCCCTCTTTCTAGATGGGTTTTCTGGTCCGCAACAAGGTTTCACAAAGTGGGTAAAGGGACACAGACAAGGGCAACTAGTTGATGCTTACATGGCATGAGGCAGTGAAAAACACAAGGAATGTTCCTTCTTCCCAAACGTTTGAGATCAGAGCTCATGAAATTGAGCAAACAAGAAAAATAAAAACCATAGAAACAGTGACCCACAACTTAAAAATAACGATCTTTAAAACCCCGGCAGGCATTCACGATACCACTTGAGCACCAAAATGGACAAATTCAACCACCAAACCCCATTTTCTGCAAAAAGGGTAATAACAACATATATATAGTCGAAACCCAGAAAAACGAAGTAGCTAAATTTCCGAAATTCAACAGGGACCGTACGATTGGAGGTAGAGATATCAAGATCTAGGAGTCAAAGCTAGCCAACCCAGAAGCAGAGGTACAGAAGAAAACGACATGGGTTAGCTGAAGAAGCAACCTCCCCTCCATCCCCCCTTGTTACTCTGTGCCATGAATGCGAATCTTGATTGTGTGCAGAGGATCATATTGCAAGTTTTACGGCTAGTTGTAGTAGGGGTTGGCATTAACCAGATTGAGTTGAAGGGACGAGCAAATGTCTGAAATTGAAACAGTGCATTGATGAGAGAGAGAAAAGGAAGGCAGGCAGGCGCAGCCAGAGAAAAGACGGAAAAAGAGAGTTCTTAAATGAGCTCAAAAGTTGCTTAAAGTTTGTAGCTGTAGGCCATGTAGATGTGTACTCCTATCAATGTTAATTTAAGTACTCTTAGGGTCCGTTTGGACCTAGAAAAATAGGATGGAAAAAAAATCTCGTGGAAAAAAAATTAAGAGGAAAAAATTTTTGGGGTGAAGTAAATTTCTTTCTCTTGTTTGGTTTAAGTAAATTTTGAAGGAAAAAAATTGATTTTCTATTCAATTTTCTTTTCCTTGTTTGGTTTGAGAAAAAATACATGGAAAAATAAAATTTGCAAGAAAACTTGTAAACATCAAGTTTCATTTTTTTTAGATCATATGATGTGATTTGGGAGAGAAAGAGAGAGTTAGCGAGAGAGAGAGTTAGAGAGAGAGAGAGAGAGAGAGAGAAGAGAATTAGAGAGATAGAGAGAGTGATAAAGAGAGAGAAAAGAGAGAGAGCGATAGAGAGAGAGAAAAGAGAGTTAGAGAGAGAGAGCAATAGAGAGAGAGAGAGAGAGAGAGAGAGAGAGAAGAGTGTTAGAGAGAGAGAGAGAGAGAGAGAGAGAGCGAGAGAGAGAGAGAGGGGGGGGGGGGAGGGAGAGAGAGAGAGAAAGAAGAGAGTTAGAGAGAGAGCGAGAGAGAGAACGTTAGAGAGTCAGAGAGAAGAAAGAGAAGAGACTTAGAGAGAAAGAAGAGAGAGTGCGCGAGAGAAAGAGGGAATAGAGTTAGAGAGAAGATACTTAGAGAGAGAGAAAGAGAGAAGAGAGAAGAGAGAAGAGAGAGAGCGAGAGAGAGAGAGAAGAAAGTTAGAGAGAGAGAGAGAGAGAGAAGAAAGTTATAGAGAGAGAGAAGAAAGTTAGAGAGAGAGAGAGAGACGAGTTAGAGAGAGGATGAAAAGAAAGGTTGACTTTGATCCAAAATTTTTCTCCCAACTTTCCTTTCATTTTTTAAGGGAAAATTTTTTATTCATTGTTACTCCAAATTTTCCATGTAATTTTCCAACTATTTTTTTTCCATTCCTTTTTCTTCAATCTAAACAAAGGAAAGATTTTCATTTTCCAAAATAATTTTTTTTCCATGCTGTTTTCCAAAGTCCAAACGGACCCTTAAACTCATCATGTAATATTATGCAATGTTTAACAAAATAGTTGTTGTAAAGAGAGAAAAAATCATGAATAACTGCTCGATACATAATAAATCTACGGAGCATTGATAAAATTATTAAATAGAAAATATCACAATAAATTGTTCAAACAAAACCTGTATTGGTGTCTGGTGAAATAAAAAATTTTCTAAAATGCTAACTAATGTTGACCACGACGAATTTCATGATGCACCTTAACTTGTTATCTGCTCAATATTTAAAATTCAAATATTTAGCTTTGGTATATTAATAGATGTAGATGTAGATTATTATTATTATTATTATTATTATTATTATTATTATTATTATTATTATTATTATTATTATTATTATTAGGCCTCAACCCGTACGATGCACGGAATGAACTAAATTAGTTATTTTTGAAATTTTATAAAAGTCATGGATAAGTAATTGTCCATACAAAGTAAACCAAACAAAATATTAATGAAATTGTTACATGGAAAACATCTTAATAATTGTTCCAACAAAACATATAATTTAGCAATAGAAAGTTTTTTAAAATGCATGACAATGAACATTGACCACGGTGAGCTGCATGATGTATCATCCTTCTTTACGTGGACCTGCAATTTTTAATTATCCTATAAGGAGACCCCATGTCGCCGCTGTTGTTCGTCATAACAGTGGAATACTTATCTCGCTCTCTTCGACACTACACCTCCATCCCGGGCTACAAATTTCATCCGAACTGTAGGTCGCTGAGATTGTCACACTTGATCTTTGCAGACGACCTTATTGTTTTTACTGCGGCAACTACGGACTCAGTGCGAAGGGTCATGGATCCATTCACCCATTTCTCGAGGGTGACGAGTCTGGAAGAAAATCTCAGCAAATCAGAAATAGTGTTTGGGGGGACAAAACCACACATGATCGCTGCTCTGCTCCAGGAAATAGGACTCAGCCATGGACAGCTCCCCTTCAGGTATCTAGGTATGCCCATTTCTGCCTCAAACATAACCAAGAACGATTGCAATCTCCTGGTTGATAAGATTGTTGCCCGGATCAAAATTTGGTCTACTTGTAATATATCATATGCAGGTAGAGTTATCCTGATAAACTCTGTGCTCATGGGGGTATACAGTTTCTGGGCCCGGATTTTCATCATCCCCAAGGGGGTCATTGACTCAATAAACAAGTTGTGCATGAATTTCCTCGGGGGGGGCCTCCCACGAATACGCACGAGCTCCCCTCGTGGCCTGGCACCTCACATGTAGGCCAAAGAGGAAAGGTGGGGTCGGCCTAAGAAACTTAGAAGCTTGGAACAAAGCATCGATCGCGAAGCTTGTTTGGGACATCCATCACCACAAGGAAATCCTTTGGGTTAGGTGGATTCACACAAAATATATCAAATCCCAACCCTGGTGGACGTATGAACCACCCTATGACGTTTGCCCCTACTTCAAACACCTTTTGCTGTCAAAGATGAACTCAAATGGGGGTGCACTCCCAACGCACAATGGAAATGGGGTAGTACTGAGGATGGGTCTTATACGGTTCAGAGCGGCTATCTCTGGCTCTTAAATAAGCAAGACCGCGGAGAGTGGACTCACCTTATTTGGAACAATCTGGTGACCTCGAGGCATGCCTTCATAGCTTGGCTCCTTATAATGGGAAAGCTCCCGTTGCGGACGCAAACCAAAAATTGGACGCATGGGGGGAATGATCGCTGCCCTCGCTGCGGAGAGCATGAAGAGACTTTTACTCACCTATTTATAGAGCGTACACAGGCCGCCACGGTCCTGGGTGCATTGGGAAATTACCTCAAAATGCAACATATCCCTGGCACGATCAGCGATTGGACCGAATCCATCACAAATCAGCAGACGTCTAGGAAGGAGAAACACCTGAAAGGAGCAATCTTCTGCTCATACATTTACTACACCTGGTAGGATCGTAACAACAAAGTCCATCAGAAGAGCACAATTCCAGGTGATGCACTTCGAAGGAGAATTTTAGATGACGTGAGAGATAGGGTGCTTATCTTGACAAAGCATAGGAAGAGATATTCTCACATTAGTAACAGTGTAATAAACATGTTCTAGGGCCTGGCCTGGGTGTTTCGCCCTCCCCTATACTCGTTTGTACAGCTTGTTTTTCAGTCATTAATATAGTAAGTTGCATTTCTTGCAAATATATATATATATATATATATATATATATTAAAGCGAAGTGATTGAATATTAACTGTAAGCAAAATAGTATGCATACATACAAGTCACATTAACAATAAGAAAAAAACAACCTATATATTAATATCCAATAAGAACAAACCTTTAAAGGTTTGCCCGTTGGAGGTAGCTAATATAGTAATATCTGAGGGTCAACCCACTGTGGCAATATAATACCCATGCTTTTTGGTTGTGAGAATTTTCAAAAAAAAAAAGAACAAACTTAAAATAAATAAACCTAACCCCACATAAACTATGGGCATATGGTCATTTGAATGACCTGAAATCAACTAATAGCGTGACAGTTATTAATGAGTGGGGGAAATTAGAAATACATGGGGTTTGTTGTACGGATGTTTACATATTGTAATTGCATCATTGACAGATTTATTATTATTATTATTATTATTATTATTATTATTATTATAGATAACAACAAAATAATTATTGATATTTGCCCAAAAATAATTTAAATTTGTATTTATCTATCTTATGATTGGTCAGAATCCCTACAATCAATCTTCTTTCTCTATTGTGCGGAACCCACAAACTTTACTATTAATATTATATAGATTTGTAAAATTATTTAAATTTTGTTCTTTCTAATTATCTATTTTTGTTTATTGATCTTTTTTGTTTTTTTAATTCTAAAATAAAATCTGTATTGTAAATAGAAAAAAATATAATTTTCTACGTTATGATTGACCAATTCTCCTAGAGTCACTCCCGTGGCTTTATTTCGTGGGGCCCACAATGATTTCTATTTTAATATATAGATTTGTAAAATCATTTAAATTTAGTTCTTTCTAATTATCTATTTTTGTTTAGTAATACTTTTTGGTTTTTTAATTCTAAAATAAAATCCGGATTGTAAATAGAAAAAAAATTATAATTTTCTACGTTGTAATTGGCCAATTCCCCTACAATCACTCTCGTGACTTTATTTCGTGGGGCCCACAATGATTTCTATTATAATATATAGAAGATTATTATTATTATTATTATTATTATTATTATTATTATTATTATTTTCCAAAATAATTATTGATATTTGGACCAAAATAATTTAATTCAGTATTTATCTATCTTCTGATTGATCGAAATCCCTAAAATTAATCTCATTTCTCCAATTAGCATAACCCAAAAACTTTACTATTAATATTGTATAGATTATTATTATTATTATTATTATTATTATTATTATTATTATTATTATAGGAAACGCCAAAATAATTACTGTTATTTGCACCAAAATAATTTAATTCAGAGTCCAAAGTAGTCAAGGATTAGTGGTACTTTCTGGTTTTTTAATTTTAAAATAAAATCCGGATTGAAAATAAAAAAAATAGAGAATAGAAAAAAAAATATAAGTTTCTACGTTGTGATTGACCAATTCCCCTATAGTCACTCTCGTTGCTCTATTTCGTGGAATCCACAATGATTTCTATTATAATATATAGATTATTATTATTATTATTATTATTATTATTATTATTCTTATTATTCTTATTATTATTATTCCAAAATCATTATAATTACTGATAGTTGTACCAAAATAATTTAATTCAGCATTTATCTACTTTTTTATTGGTTCCCTACAATTAATCTCGTTTCCCCATTCAGCGGGATACACAAACTTTACTATTAATATTATACTCCCTTCGTTCTTTTTTATCTGTCGTTTACGGTTTTTTGTGCCAATTTTTAATCAATAATTTCTAATATAAAACTTTTATAGAAAAATATAATATTATACTTTTTTAATAGTACTTTTTATTACGAATCTAATGATATCAATTTTGTATGATGAATCATTATACAAATTAAGTATTAACGGTCAAAGTTTTTGCCACAATTCCCTAGGCGATAGATAAAACAAAACGGAGGTAGTATAGATTATACAGTCAAATTTTGAAAAAATTTAAATATAAATTTCATAATATATATATATATATATAATTATTTGTTATATAAAATTATTTATAATATATATATATATATATAATTATTTGTTATATAAAATTATTTATATTATATTCGTAACAAAAACATTATCCTAAAGCATAATATTATCATTGTTAATAAAATATTATATAAAAAATTATCAATCTAAAAATAATATTAGACAGTCACAGTCGACTTAATGACAATTATCGACTTAATGACAACTAATGGAATGGAGTGAGTATTATAGGATAAATTTATTCTACTTATCACATCCTTACTTGCTCTTATTTGGTGAAATTAACATTTTATATAACGGATGGTGACTTATGTAGTTTGCGGTTTAAGCGGCAGATAGTTGTTTAAGTTGCGATAGTGAATGATTGTTCAAATGTGAGAATTGTATCCAGTAAATTTAGCGATCGAGTTAACAAATTAATATGAATTAACATAAAATGATATAGATAATTTCCAAAAACAAAACTTTTAAAGAGTATTTTTTGACCAAAAGATATGAAACGTTAAGCATATTGTCTTTATCAATATTTCACAAAACGCTCGTTGAAACCATAAAAACTAATCAAAATCTTGTCTTATAGAACATCTATCCAATTAGAAGTTTAACTTAGTCAAAACATTAAATGTTATTTCAAACTTTAATGTCAAACACAACCTTTATCCTATTTTCCTATACTACTCATGTTTCGTTACCAACTTTACATAATATATATTTAAAAATGCATAGATTTAATAAGTGATGTGACTGGTGTCACTTATTTTATTCACAATACTTTATTAAAAATTAAAAATTTTATATTTAAAATTTTATATATTCAAAGATTGACTAATTTGATTTATCTTTCCAAACACTACCATTCTTACCCCACTATATGCCACCTCTCTCACATTACAAACCCTCTAACCGTATATCATTTACTCTAAAAGAACTGGGTCACTCTCAATATATAATATATTTACTCTATACCAAAAATCTCTTCACTTTTATATTCAATTTAAAAGAAAATATTACGATTGACTTTTATAACAAAAGTACCACACAAGTTGGTGTTAGAAAATCAAAGCGGGTTTGTCCCGGGAGGCTAATCACCGACAATGTTTTCGTAGCTCATGAGTTGTTCCATACAATGAAAATAAGGTCATGTTCGAGAAGGGGAAGTGTAGCGGTAAAACTAGATATGAGCAAAGCGTACGATAGGATCGAGTGGTGTTTTTTGGAGAATGTCCTGCTCAGGATGGGTTTTGCTGGTGAGTGGTGGAAGCGGTGATTAGGTGTGTTACTAGCGTCACTTATCTAGTGAGAATCAATGGAGAAAACCGAGGACTGATCAAACCGAACAGGGGTTTACGGCAGGGAGACCCGTTGTCTCCTTACTTGTTCATACTAGTGGCAGGAGCATTATCAAGATTATTGGCGCAGACAACAAGAGAGGATAACATACATGGAGTAAAGGCGAGTAGGAATGGCCTGGCTGTGACTCACTTATTTTTTGCCGACGACATCGTCCTTTTCACGAGAGCCCCGCGACGATAATGCTTCAGAATTGTTGAGATACTCAACATCTATGAGAGAGCATCGGGTCAAAAGGTGAACTATGATAAGTCTGAAGTCTCGTTTAGCCGAAGGGTGGGAGTCGATAAAAAAAGGGAGTTGGTCGCTATCTTAAGAATGAAATTGGTGGAAAAACCGCATAAGTACCTCAGAGCTCCCACGGTAGTTGGAAGGAACAAAAAGGAGATCTTTGGGGCAGTCAAAGACAGGATCGGGAAGAAAATTGGCGGCTGGAAGGGGAAGTTCCTTTCGAAAGCGGGCAAAGAGATCATGATAAAGTCAATCTTGCAGGCGATACCATTATATGTAATGAATTTCTTCAAGACCCCAACCTCGCTAATAGAAGAGCTACATAGGATGCTGGCCAAGTTCTGGTGGGGTTCAAATAGGAACAAGAAGAAGATCCACAGGAAAGCGTGGATTGACCTCTGTAAACCGAAGTGGTGTGGGGGAATGGGTTCCACAGGCTCGATATATTCAATGATGCAATCCTGGCTAAGCAAGGGTAGAGATTGCTAGTCAATGATCTATCTCTTCTTAGTCGAGTGTTGAGTGCAAAATACTACAAGAATGGCAATTTCTTGGATGCGTGATAAGTGCTTCTTGTATATATAAATACTTGGTTGTTTTGATTGGAATTTGGGAAATATTCGATTTGATTGTGTTATTTTATACCCAAATTTCCCATATTACACTTGGTTTGGAGTTTGGTGAGTTTTGTAGGGAATTTGTGAAGAATCGATGTAAACCGAGCCCAAAAAGCAAGTGTAGATCCAAGTTATGAGCTTAAAGGACCAAGAAGTGAGGTGTTGGATCGCCCAAGGCCCAAACGATGGCCCAAAGTACTCCTACGCTCGAAATAGCAATGACACGGGTGCCCCCAGGATGAGCACGGGTCGTGTCTATGGCCAGAGAGTGAGAAAATCCAAGAAGGAAGCTGACACGGTCCGTGTCACAGGGAGCACGGTCCGTGTCACATGAACACGGTCGTGCCTACCACAACGATCGTGTCTCGCCTGTCTTTTCATTTTCGGCGGTTTTGAAGCGATGTTTGCCTATATTATGCTGATTTTCGGCCGAGTAGAAGGAGGATCATCGACCATCATCCATTTCATGCCCTAATCATATCCTTCATCCCATCCACCATTGAAGATTGAGAGAAGATTGAAGATCGAAGAGCAACTTGAATATACTTTGAAGTGGAGGAGCAAAAGTCTTCCATAGTTGATTCCTAGCAAGATTGTTCTTCCCTTTGGTTTATTTCTCATTCTCTCATAGATTTTCATATGCTTTCTAGAATAGATTTCAATTGCTTTGTAGTTTTAAACATGAGTTGTGAGTAGTTCTTTTAGTTTAGGGGATGAACCTTTGAAGTTGCTTGATGAATTAACTTTGTTGGATTGAATTATCATGAATTTAGTTTGTTTCAATCAATTTGGTCTTTGAGTTGAATTGTTATTGCTTTTGTTTGATCACCAATTGCATGTTAATAGGTTGTTGGATGAAGTACCGAAAGGAGAAGTTTGATTACCCGAAAACCTAGATTGAACTAGTTAAAATTATCTAGACATAGAAGTTTTAACTAGGGTTCTTGAGATAATTAGATCTTTAACCTTGACTAAATCGAAATAACCACGAAAGTAGGTGCTTGGTTAGTCTTGGCAATTCGCTCTAGTGGCAAAATCTCATTGCGAAGTATTCTATGCGATTATCGAACCTTGATTGTGCAAGTTAATGAAATGAAAGTTCAATCCACATCGTTGATTCGTTATTCGACTTAGGTTTCATCCCCTGAACGCTTTTCTCATATTGATTAATCCAAGTAAATTGTGTGAATATTCGTTTCTTTAGACCTTGCTTGTGATTAGAGTTAGATTTAGTTGATTCAAAACAAAAACCGGATCGACTTAGCGATCAACTAGGAGGCTAGTTCAGTGCGTTGAAAGGAAAAATCCCTGTGGGATCGACCTTGATATTTGCTACACGTACACCCGTGCGCTTGCGGCCTATCAATGCGGCACTGAGATACTAACCGAGCTATGGGTGTTGTAGCATATGGGGGGAGAAAGCCTTGCTAAAAGAAGGATTATGTTGGAGAGTGGGCAACGACAAAAGTATAAGCATCTGGGACGACAAATGGTTGATTGATGGAGAGGGTAGAAAAGCAACCACACCGAGGAGGGAGGAGCAAGAATTGGAAAAAGTGTGTGACCTCATTAAAGCACATACGGGGGAATGGAGAGTGGGAGTCATAGAGGAAAATTTTAATGAGAGGGAAGAGGAGTTGATTCTAGCGATTCCCATCAGCAGCAGACTACCACCGGACAAATTGGTGTGGTGCTACTCAAACAATGGGTGTTTTACGGTCAAATCGGCATACCTCATGGGCCTATTGATTGACCCGACCAACGTAGAAGAATACTGGTCTATTATTTGGGGAGCCAATATAATCCCAAAGGCGAAAACGTTTTGGTGGCAATGGTGCTCATGTATCGTTCCCACGAGGGCAACACTTAAAGGAAGACACATACTGGAAGACGATTTGTGTGGGCAGTGCAGGGAGGAGGCAGAGGACGTTTGGCACGAGGTATTCCGATGCCCGAGAAGCATTCCAGTGTAGGACGATGGTATGAATTAGGGGGTCGTGGATGGGAGGAGTTGGATGGTGCCCGAGGATGTTCTTCGTGGTTGGGTTGGAAGGATAAGTTTGAAGCTAAGAGGTGCTAGGAACTAATGACAAGGAGATGGTTAGCATGGTTTGCAAGGAATGAGAGCTTGTTTAATGGGAAAGGAATTAGCCCAATAATCTTTAAAACAGAGGGCTCTTCAAATGGTAGAGCAAATGGAGGAGGCACGGAAGGCCTGCAGACGGGAGGAGCAAACGCAACAACACCATCTAACGGCAAAGTGGCAGCCACCCGGAATCGGGTGTATCGAACTGAACACCGACGCCCATGTCACGGGCGATGGAGAGGTGGGGCTGGGAGCTATAGCGAGGGACAATGAGGGAGAAGTCATTGCCGCGGCGGTGAGAAGGGTCAAGGTCAACTAGTCTCCTATTATAGCCGAGGCTAAGGCACTTCTGCTGGGGGTCAAACTTGCTCTACAGTTTGACATGGACAGAGTCACATTCGAATGTGATTGCTTCTCATTGATTCACAGGTTGTCAGATGGCCAGGTGCATCTTAGCAATTTGGATTTAGTAGTTAAGGATATCTTATTCCTTTGTGAGAGGTTGAACTCATATAATTGGACCCATGTAAGGAGGGAGGGCAATTATGTGGCCCACCACTTGCCTGGGGTCAATCCAATAGAGCAACATCAAGTGTGGGTTGGAGTATGCCCAACACAAGTTTCTAGCTATGTACTAATGAATCGTTTGACCATGAATGAATAATTCTCTATTGGATTTCAAAAGAAAAAAAAAAACTAAAGTACCACACAAAAAAGGTAAAAAAAAAGTATTTATAATTTTAAAAGTATTTAGGGCCCGTCAAATTCATGGGTAACTTAAATTTACCAAAATTTACCAGTTTTTGTCTAAATTTACCAAAATTTACCAAAAAAAACCAAACTTAAAAAAACAAAAAAAATTAATTTTGATATATTGGCGCAAATTTGCCAAAAGTTACTAGAATTTACCAAAAGTTACCAAAAATACCAAAAGTTAATTACCAAAATTTGTCTTTTACCCAATTATTTTTTACCCATGAATTTTGATATATTTTTTACCCAAAAATTACCAAAAGTTACCAGAATTAATTTTGATATATTGGGTAACGCCTTATTCACTTTGCAAGGGCAAAACCCACAACATTTTTTTAACTAATTCTACTTACTTAACTTCTACATACTCACTGCATACTTCTATCTTTCTTCTACATAGATTATCCATACCGACTCAAACCTATTTGGTCTTACTTACTCAACTTCTGCATACCTACTTAAAAGAATATGGCGTAATGTCGTGAAAAACAAGACATTAAAATTCACGGGTAAAAAACAGTTGGGTAAAAGTTAGATTTTGGTAACTTTTGGTAAATTTTGGTAACTTTTGGCAAATTTACGCCAATATATCAAAATCAAAAATTTTTATTTTTTAACTTTGATAATTTTTGGTAAGTTTTGGTTAATTTCGGTAAATTTAGACAAAAACTGGTAAATTTTAGTATATAGGATTATTAGATGATAATACACAGAACTTTAGGGGTATTGGACACCGGACTTTTTTCTTGGACTCTAATACATTGAACTTTGAGGGTATTGGACAATAATGCACTCGGACCAATTTAACTGGTGGTTGACGCGGTGGTTGTCCTACTTTGAGGTATCGTTTTTCTATTTTTTTCCAAAAAAAAAAATATTAGTCATCCTACTTATGTGTACTTTCTTACACATCAAAAGTTTTTTCTGAAAAAATAGAAAAATGATACCTCAAAGTAGGACAACTACCGCGTCAACCACCAGCTGAATTGGTCTGAGTGCATTATTGTCCAATACCCTCAAAGTTCAGTGTATTAGAGTTCAAGAAAAAAATTCAGTGCATTATTGTCCAACACCCTCAAAGAAAAAAATGTTTCTAAAAAACTTTTAAAAAATGCATACATTTAATTATTTCCTTGACATTTATTACACTAAAAAAAAGGTTTCATATATCTAGCATAAAATTAAAATAGGTAAATAAACATCAATTGTCTTAGAAAATAACTGTGAGAATTTTTCCTCAAAACAAAACTACAACAATTTCTATTAAAATGCTACTAATGCATGCGGTTAGCGAAAGAAGTTGCAATTTTATAGTTGGCATAAAAGGAAAAGATTACATATAATTTTGGAAATACAATAAAATCATTAAATTCTTTCCCAAGCTCTCTAGAAGCATAATCCAGAATCCCAAAATTATAGCTTCTCCTTTTTTGCCTTGTGAGAGCTATTTTTAGCTCTTCAAAAGTTGGAAGTTATTTTGTATATTTTCTATGTTTGGTATTATTTTAGCTTTTGATCTTTAAAAGCTCTTCTAAACTAAACAGGCACTTATTTCTTTTGGCTTTTGTGGGTATAGCTTCTATAAACCCCCACGAGACCCCACTCGTCCACCGTGGCTACCGGGGGGTTTAAAGGGCTTGATGCATATGTTAAATGCATCCGCAATTCCCGTGAAAGTGAGTTTTGAGCATAAATGCATCCTCTTCCTTAGCATTTTCCTCGATTCTGCAAATAAATTTAGTGGTTTTATGTTACTTTTCTTCCCTTTTTTAGGTACCTTCGGCAATAATAGTCAAACAGAGGAAAAGTGTGTAACAACCCGAAGAAAATCACCCCCTAATACGTATTAATTAGTTTAAATAATCAAGGTTAAAATTAAATCACGAATAATTTAAAGCGCGTGTTCCATTTTTCTAACCCAGTGTATGTTTTGCAGGACTTGAACAGTGCAACGATCGTCTAGGATTTAGTTTAATTTTCTTTTCTTGAGAAATCTCTACCGATAAATTTTTATAGTGATTCTGATCGTTTATGAATTTTTTTTTTTTTACCGAGACCGATGTACCGGGTCCTTCTTTATTTGAGTTAATTTAAGGTTATAATAATGAGGAATTTTATGGAGGTGTTGGACATATTTATTTAGGTTTCCGATAACATTTTTACGGTTAAGAAATTTCGGCAATTTGGGAAGTTAAGGAGATATAATATAAGAGGGAGGAATTAAATTGATAAATTTAGGATGTTTGGGCCATGGTGGCCGGCTGGATCAACAAAGAAGAAAGAGGGAGGGGCTTATTGGGCCTTATGATATTAGGTGTGATTATATAAGATGATATTAGGTGGGTATCTTCACTTAAACATTATTCATTCAAACTCTCATCCTTCTTGCCCCTCTCTCTCACCATGACCATCCACCTCCCTCTGCTTCTGCCGCCTGCTGCCGCCACCAGCCAGCCCACGCCGGCCGTTTTCCGGCCACTTTTCCGGCCACCGCCGCATCACCGCACCACCTCCATCATTCCTCCTTCAACCTTGTTCCTTTTTCAAGTGTAATGTCACCTTCCTTTTTCTCTCTTTTAAGGAAAATCCTAGATAAATTCTGAGTTTGTAGACCTTTTATGCGATTTCGTAGGTAAAACAAGTGTATCTCGGTTCATCAAGTAAAAAGGGAAGAAATTCAAAGCATCAAAAAGAGAAATCTTGGGTAAGTTGAGTTAATCTTGTGTTTTATGAGTATATGAGTATGAATGATAATGGTTTATGTACATGCATGTGTTTTTTATTAGTTAAAATTCTTCGTGAAATATGGAATTTATGAACATTGGTTGGTGCATGTACTTGGAGTAGATGTGGATTAGCAAATTTGTGTGGGTTATAAATTTTGATGAGGAATTCGTGAAGGATTTAAGTTGAAGTGTCAAGATATGTTTTGATTAGGGGTTGCATGTAAGTCGTGTGACCAAAGATGAGTATGTTCTATTGTTAAAATTCTGGAAATTTTGATTCATGCTTAAGAAGTGCACTTGGGGTTGTGTTTGGAGGCTTAGAGGGTTCTGGGCGAATTCTAGTTTGTCCAAAAAATCTAAGAAATGATTCTTGGTTATTTTATGGCATGTATGGGTAGATTAAAGTGTTAGCTAACACCCAATTTTTACGGTTCGTCGTTTCGACGTGTATATAAGGATTTATGGCCAAAATTGTAAAGCCGTGCAAAACTGAAAATTTCCGACGTCAGTTTATAAATATACATTTTACGAATAGTTAGAGATTGCTATGGTTTAAGAGATAAACATAAAAGTTTTAGAGGACATTCTTAGCTTTCCAGAATGGTATGGTGTGCGTTCATAGGATATCGGGAGAGAGAGTTATGAGCTTCTAATGGAAGGACAAAAATCTGAGTGTTTCCAGAAGTTATATTTTTGGGACTGCCTCTGTTCTAGGATGATTTTCGATTCTTTCCCATACTTAGATCAAGTGGTAGTGAAAATAAAACTTGGAGTATGAACCACGAGCTTTCTATGGACAGCTTATGGGCCCCAAACCGATTAGTATGACCCAAGTTATGGTCTCTCGAAAAAGCTTGGTCGACATGTTTACTTTTCTGGGCAGATTAGAGAAATTAGAGTTTTGACCTTTTTAATCACGTCTTTAGTCCTCGGGGTTAACCACAAAGCTGTAAAGCGTGTTTCAAGCTTTCTGAAAAGTCCTCTTATGCGTTGATACGATGTCTATAGAGATAGTTATGACCCTTTCAGGGCGACTTAAGAAATTAAGTTCGTTAGCAAGTCGCGCTATTTTATTCAAGTTATTCCTCCATGTTTCCACCTAAGTTAAGTCCTAATTCATGACTTCTTTTCTTTTAAAGTCCCTCCAAGAGATCGTTGCACTACTGTTCAAGTCTCTGCCCGTCCAGTACGTATTTTTTTTTTTAAAGTCTTCAGGTACGTATATTGCCTGATATTTTATGTATATTATTATGATTTAATCTTTTAATTCTAAGTTCTGAAAGTATATTTTATCATGTATGTTTATATGTAAATTCTCATGATTTATGTTCAAAAATACTTATAAGTTCTCATGGATATTTTTTTTAGTATCTAAGGCTGAATTCTCAGGTTAAGTTTACAGTTTACCATTTTCTTAAGTATTTAAGTTATGCATCCTTTATGTTATAAACTCTTAAGATAATTCCATCCTTTGGATGCTTAATTTATTTCATGAACCAACCTCTTTTATAAGTAGGTTCTAGTGCAAGGTGATTACAAGTTTATATTTCAATTTATGATTGGAAAAAAAATGGCTTAACTTAAGGAACCAAGTGTTTGAATAATCTAAGGGCAAGGTATTAAGGTTCAAGTTTCAAGTTCTGTAACGTTAATAAAGGCCCCGTCCATGTATAATCGTGCCTTAGAGCACACCATGCTTAATCGTGCTATAGAGCACCCCATGTTTAATCGTGCCACAGTGCACACCAGGGTAATCGTGCCTTGTGAACACCAGGGAAAAATACAAAGAAGATAGTGCCTAAAATGCACCTCATGAAAGTCTGGCCAGTATAGGACATTGTCCACCATCCGGATCTCCCGATCGGTCCGGGTATGCGCATACGGAGGCTTAGCCGAGGATCGCAAGTAGGGGACCTTCAGGATTATATCAGGATAACCAAGTTTAAAGCTTCTTAAGTTACTCAAGTCTTTTGAACTAAAGAAAAGCTTTATGACTCACATGCCAAATTTTTATAAGTCTTGGTTCATAAGGGCTTAAGATCAAGTTTATGTTATGACTTTGTGTGTGCGCTATATGTTAAGTCGTGTATGATTTAAGTTATTTTGGAAGCTTTGTTACATTACTTTAATGCTATATTGTTTCTAAGGCTATGGTTAGGTATGTTGCTTTTACAAGGAAGAACTTACAAATGTTTTCATTCAAGTTGTGATTTAAGTACAGGTTAAGTTACATTTCCCATGTACAAGTTAAGTATGGTCAAGCGGTGTAAGTTATGCCACCTTTTAATGTTTGTTTATTATTTACATTGGTTTTAATGTTTTGGAACCACGCTAAATAACTAAAACGATTTATGAAAAGATTCTTAAGTTATTAGGGGTATTCGTGCTGAGTTTAACTCACTTTTCGAAGTTTTATGTTTTCGTTTTAGGAATCTCGGCGAAGGAGAAGGAAAAGCCCCGGGAGGACGAAACCCTAGAGCTTCTTAAGGAAATTGAAGGTGGTTAAAGACTTTTGATGAAGGATTTAAGAGAAATTTGTGATATTTTGGTTGTATAAATTTTATTGGATTGTGTTATGTTGTACGGAGGTGGTTTAGTTTAAACTAAGTCTTGATGGTGCAGGTTCGAAGTTAGTTCATGTTTGGTTGTTTCGTTGGGTTTAGTCTTAGCCTTGTCCGCCTCCGTGGACGGCGGTAATGCCTCCAGGTGTTTATCCGCTGCTAAACATTGGGTTAGATATAACATTAACTTAATCTAGTGGTTAGTAACCTGGGGGCGTTACAAAGTGTGTAAAAAGAGGAAAAACGAGGATGAATTGAAGGATAGATGGGATTCGAATGTGAATTCTAAAGAAACTTGGCTCGGGAAGGTGGAAGCCAAAGCCTTAGGCTCAAGGACCTCAAGAGGACTCGGGCCAGAAGAGACCTCACGACCGTGACACACTAAGTCAAGGTCGTAACTGAGTCCTCCCTAGACCGAGGAAAGTCAAGCAACCTCAGACAGAGGGGGAGACACGGCCATGACTTATTCCCTTACAGCCGTGACTCATCAAGTCAAAATCTTGGTTCAAGAGCAGTAGACACCTTACGACCGTGACGCAATCCCTTACGGCCGTGACAGGTAGAGAATCAGATCAAGACATGAGGTACCTCACGGTCATGACCTCCGCAGGTCACGCCCATGAGGAACTGAAATATGCTTTCTCCTTCCCCAAGCAAGAGGTCTCACAACCGTGATATAGTAGATCACGACCGTGACACCCTGTTCCACAGACTTATTTTTAGGGCCAAAACGACTGTGGTTTGGCCCCGTTTCCTCATTTGTATATAAAGGGAGACTTGACTTTTTTGAGGGAAACTTTTACTTTGTTGTTTTAGGTAGGGACTTAGGTTTTAATTAAGGTTTACTCCCAATTGGGAGAATTCTTTTTTCATCTCTCTCTTTAAGATTTAGTGTAATCTCCATTAATCTCTTTGAAGAATCAAGTTTTATTATTGAAATTGGAGTTATTATTATTTTCTTACAATTAGAGGATCATTTTGATACCCATTCCAGTGAGTTTACTCTTTCTTCCTCTTAATCTCATATTTCAATTAGTTTAATTACTTGCTAGATTATCTTGTTTATGATTCTAATTAGTTTAATTAGTCTTGTTTTGGTAGATTTTGGTAGATTTTGATAGAATCATGTTGAATGTTGGATAGTTTGTTGAAGTAGCGATAGTTATGAATATGTGTTGCTAATTTCACTTAGGGTTAAGTGGTAATTAGGGCCCCTAATGCGGGATTAGATTAGATTTAGTGGATAAGGATGATTTTGTGATTTGTTTAGCATTTCCCACTATACCTCTTGGAGCATGAGCATGGTGGGACAATGTGCTTAAGTTGAAGAAGATGTAGAAAACTAACCCGGTAACTTGAAGAACGCTTGAGACCTTGATATGAACTCAACAATGGAGGTCACCCATGTTGAGAACTTGCAAATACACCAAGATTAGATAAAGGTAATCACCACTAATCTATAAAGGAAATGACTTGCTAACACCACCATTAACAATGGATAAAGTAAGAACAAGATTTCAGAGAGAAAAAGGGGAGTAAACCCTTGCTTTCATTTCACCAAAAGGCCTTTCTCCCCAAATGAAGAGATATAACACTTGGGAGTGGAAAAGAAAGATGCTAATAATTATAAGTTTGCCACCAAAAATAAAACATTTAAGGGAAAAAAGGAAAAGAAAAGAAAAAGGAGACGCGAGGGACTCCGCTGCGGAAAGCGCCGTTACGGGTGTGACCCACTCTATCACGGGCGTGACCTTGCTTCTGGAGCAAAAACAAAAAAGGCCGTGAGAGGTCACGGGCGTGACCCTTCTGGGCAGTTTTTTACCGACTTCTAACTCGCATAACTTCTTCATCCGAACTCCATTTTAGGCTCATAATATATCGATTGAAAGCTCTTGGTGTCTAATTTAAGCTACCAAATTTTGTAGTCCATCGAAGTTGTATTAAAGGAGTTATGATAGAAAGAGTGACTACATACCCTTTTCTAGCCTTTGAGGTTGATTCCGCCTTGTTATTCATGTCGACGGTCCCGGAGCCCCTTAAAAGGCTCGTGAATGGTCAGAAAAAGACCTAAGATGTCATCCCATGCCCCGGGGTCTTCGTAGAGGAGAACACCGCTCCCCTTGATGGCCATAACGATCCTTCAAGGACCTGTATCCACCATGAAATGGATATTGAAACCGGGTTTGATTTGAGGAGATGAGAGGGCGGCTTGAAGCGAGCCAATGACCATAGGCGAACCAAAAGTGAATCGATCCCACACGATTTAGGATAAGGTACCTGGGCCTCTTCACCTCTCCATTAGATGTCGATATTCCTGGTACCGAGAGATGATGGATTTTCTTTCGATATTGAATTGGCGGGTTATGGATGGATTAATTGAAGACTAATATTCCTAGTTCCCTTTTTTGCTTTATTTTGTTTGAGACAAACAAAAACCTAAGTGTGGGGGGAGGTGTTTAGGCTCAGTTTCGAGCCTAATTCATACTCTTTTAATTAGTTTTCTAGTTCATTTCTTGTTAATAAATGGTTAACTTAGACTTATTTTTAGTTTATTTGTAGGAAAATCTGACATTAATAATGAGTGGCAGATAAACCTCACACCGCAATGTAAGGTGAAAATCCCAGGACGAATAGGGTTGGTTGTTCATTGGCTCAAAACCGAACTGAAAATCGAACAAGAGGTAAAGTTTGAACCGAAAACTGAACTAAATTAAATTGGTACCAGTCGGTTTGGCCCAGTTTGGTTCTCGGTTTATTCGGTTCAAAACCGAATAATGCGCACCTTTATTTGGGTTTTTTTTATTGGAACCAAGACAAACCAATTAAATCGAAAACTGAATAAGGAATAAAGTCCAAATCGAAAAGCGAACCAAATAAAACCAATTTGAATTGGTTCGGTTCTTGGTTTATTCGGTTTAAAATCGAATAATGCACAGTCCTAGGGACGAAAAGGGTGACCATGCCGCACAAGGGGGAAGTCAAGGAAAACTCAAGTTGAAAGAACTCTTGAGGTGTCACGGGTGTGACACATCAGGTCACGACCGAGACAACCAAAGCCCTGAAGGCCACTTCCCTAAGGTTAGGTCACGGGCGTGACACACCAGGTCACAACCGTGACCCATGAAGACCCAAACTCCCATTTTCTTCTCGAGGCCAATCACAGGCATGACTCATATAAGTCACGGCCTTGACACGCCAATGAAGAGAAAATTTAAAAAATGATTCACGGACGCAACATCAACAGCTCACACCCGTGACTTAACGAAGAATTTTTGGTGCGCGATGTCACGGGCGCTAAATCAGCAGCTCACGCCATGACACCTTGAGAGGCTGATTTCCCCTTTTCCAAGCAACCAGCAGCACGCCCGCGACTCATGACCAGCACGGTCGCGGCGGTCCCAGAAGAAGGGAGTCACTCCCGTGACTACCCTGTCTACGCGTGACTTCTGAGAAGGAAACGATAGCGTTTTATTAGTTTTTCCCCACTTGTATCTAAACCGGGTTATTTTCCTTAACCTAGAGAGCACATTTGGAGGACAGTCGGAGATAATGGCAACTTTTTGCATTCCTCTTTAAGGTAGTTCCTAGGTTGGAAAAATCATTCCTCTAGATAGATTTCTTTCCTTTTCCTTTTGAAGACTTTATTGTATTGGATGAAAGAAGACTTATGCAAGTGAAGGTTTATTATTGAAGATTATTTTTCTTGCACTTGGATATATTCTTTATTATTATTATTATTATTATTATTATTATTATTATTTATTATTATTATTATTATCTTCCACTACTCTTGGAGGTAATCTTCTCTCCTTTTCATTCTATTTCATACTTAGTGTTCTTAGTTGATAAAATTTCTTGGTTGTTTTCTTTAATGCTTGGTTAATAGAATAATCTTGAATAGTTTCTAGTGATTAACATCATGTTTAGGGTAATGTTCATGTTGGTAGATGTTATTAGTTTAATCATGATTAGTGGCTAGATTTCCCTTCGATTAGGGAGCCATTGAGTCCTCCAGTGGACCTTAGCTTAGGTAGTTTATATGGGTTAATTGATTAGGTCTTTGTTTATGGATTTTTTTTTATCCCATTCTACAATTGTATGGGGTCTAAGTGGTGCGAAAGGCCCTTGGACCTATCTAACATGCAATTTGGGAATAGAATGAAATAGTTGGAGTTATTGACACGAAAGTCAATGATTCCAACTAGCTAGGGAGCTTTACACCATAAGTTTTCGGGATCCATTACCACGAAAGTGATAATAGGTTTCAAAAGTCAATCTAGTGGACCGTCGAAAGAGGACCTATAAAGGTCTATCCTAAGTAATGGTCCCAATCCATAGCCCTGGCGGAGTCGATCCCACCCTTTGAGTCCCCATGTTAGGAATCCGTTGGCTACCTCGGAGGACCCCCCAAACACTCTTTTGTCCCTTAATTGTTTCTCGATTTACTTTTCTTTTTTTAATCCCTAGTCGATCTTAAATTAACTTTTTCCTCTCCTTTTATCGTTTTTACCCACCTCAAATTGGATCTTAGCACCAATTAACTTGACTAATGAGAAATTGTTCCCTATTGATTCGACAAAAACCCGGTTGTACGGCAGCCTAACAGCAAGTTGGATTTTTATTATTAGGGTTTTGGCTCAAAATAATCCAAAGTCAGAAGTGAATGGCAAAAAATAATCAAAACTGACTTTTAGGCTGAGAATGTGTCAAACTTTTAACCTATTTATTCTGACTAAACCAGAATTGAATTCCGACGTCGTAAAACTGATTTGACACCCTTCAAAAGTTCAGACTTGACTGAAAATAATATAAACGGACTGAATCAGATATTAACCCACTGCATCTTTGAAAATTTTAAGGGTTACAAGTTAGCTTTATGATGTAGGAATTCAATTCTGGTTTAGTTAGAGTAAATAGGTTAAAAGTTTAGCACATTCTCCGCCAAAAAATCAGTTTGGATTATTTTTAACCACTCACCTCTGACTTCGGATTATTTTGAGCCAAAAGCCCTTATTATTATCATCAAGTTTATTAGCTTCCAC
The DNA here is from genome assembly GCA_029582165.1 of Portulaca oleracea. Classification (NCBI taxonomy): domain Eukaryota; kingdom Viridiplantae; phylum Streptophyta; class Magnoliopsida; order Caryophyllales; family Portulacaceae; genus Portulaca; species Portulaca oleracea. Next base: position 37,960,123 of record CM055874.1, read on the forward strand.
TCATCCATACTCAAGCAAGAATTATCTTATTTTCCCATCGCGTCACGCTCCAGAGCCTTCTTGCTTCACATACAGATCTCCTTCTCCATCGAGATAAGGTTAAAAATCCTCATGGTCCTCGTAACATACCTTGATATGTTGAAATCGAAGAATTCGACCTTCCAAAATGGACAATAAGGAATCTCGCCTAAAGAGCGCATCCACCACAATATTCATGCTCCCCTTCTTGTGCTTTGCTACAAAGTTAAAGCTTAGAAGAAATTCGCCCCACTTAACATGCCAGGAGTTCAACTTATGTTGCCCATTCATATACTTTAGAGCCTCCTGGTCGGAAATGCAAGACAAATTGGTTCGGTCGGAGATAGTGTAACAGTCGGACAATTTTTGAAGACCCGAATACCACTATATATAAGGATAATGGGCTCTACTTTTGTGTAGAGGTGATTATCCTTGTTGATGTGACGAATCGAAGACTTGAGTGTTGGGAATGTCCCGACAATGTTCGATATACTTATAGTTTAAACCAAAATAATAATAGTGATTATACGCCTTGCTAGATACCTCTATATTCGGTAATTAAATATGTTTAATTACAACTATATTATTTGGTCCTACTGGGTCACACAAGTCAGTGCCCTGGAACAAAGTATGCAGCTCAAAATAATAAAGTATTATTTTGGAAAGTGTTAGAAGTCGATTTATTGGAGAAATCAACACAACACGAACCATGTTGGATGAACACGAATAAGGTGAGGCCTCAGACGCTAATTTAAGAGAAGTTGGTTATTAGGGTTTAGGTTAACCCTTTCCCCAAGCCATCCAACTCTATAAAAGGGGAGTCTTTATGAGAGATTGATTCTAACTAACTGTCTGAGACTTCTAGAGAGACACCAGGGTGATTTTATGAGTTCCTCTTTCTCTCCTAGTTTGCAGTTATTGTTTCCTGAAACAAACTACATCATACTGAAACACATACATCTTAGATTGAGATCAGTCTCGATCGGGTCGATCTAGCAGTCGAGTTCCGGGAGTGCTGCAAGGACCTACGATAGAGGATTTCTTCATTGGAATCTCAAAGGTCAACCTCTGCATCAGTCAGATTTAGGGTTGTTCATAGTCCAGTCCGGACCGATTGGACCGAGGGAAGTTCGATCCAGGAAATTTTGATGTTCGCTCCTTGGTCCAGTCAATGGATCGAACTGAAGGACTGAGGTTACTAAAATTATAGGGTTTCTTAATGTATAATCCAGTCCTCGGTCCAGCTTAGTCCTCTAATTCGGTCCTCAATCCATTTGGTCCAGTCCTATTCGGTCCAGTTTGGGACCGATGAACAACCCTAATCGGATTAGCGATCAGGTATATTACTAAGCCTCTGTAATTATTTTATTTCCTAGGTGATTAATTGTTTTATAATCATTATGAATTTTTCGCCAATTAATCTGTATCTATTTAGAAAATAGATCACATAAAGCCCAACATTGAGTACCACCAAAGACAAGAATAACGGGCTTAATTTTTTTATGTAGAGGTGTTCGTCCTTGTTGAGGTAATGAGTCAGATGATTTTGAAGACCCGCCGCATGTCAGGACGACCAACCTATCTCAAGCCCCATAGACTTTTCTTTGCTAAGGTATCGAACCCCTATCTTTTTTTTTAGGTTCGCAAGGGGTACACGGTGCATGTTGTTGCCTCTAGCTGTTGTTGCAAATATATAGACATGACTTGAAGAGGTTGATTGCCTCCGGGAAATATGACTTGTTGATTTGAAGAAAGTATCCAACAATCATGTAGGTGTCGCATGTGGCACCGCTGGTGGCCTTAACTTAGCAGAAACTGCCAACAATTGTTGGAATCGCGACTATTGGCGGGGACTTGCAACGTATCAATGCTAACTTAAAGGGTGTCACTTTACGATTGTGGCAACGCAATTTATGGCACATTGCTTGATGGTCGTTGACAATCATTGTTCAGTCTCGTTTCGAGCCGAATTTATATCATTTATAAGGTATTTTGGTTGTTTTAGTCCCTTGATGAGGTATTAGTTATGTTGATTTTGTGTTTTTGTAGGATTATCAAGAGTTAGAATGAAAATGAGCTAAATCGAAGCTTTTTAGGGAATTCCGAGCGATTTCCCGAGCCGAGCCGAGAACCGAAGCCGAGTCAACCTGGGAACGCTTTCCCCATTTTTTGTGCAAAACAGGGGCGTAACACCCGCTGCATCTCTTGTAGCGGGCGCTACAGCCCAAGGAAGAAAGCATAAGGGAAGGAGGCAGGAAGGCCTCGCGTCTGCTACTTATGAGGTCGCACCCGCGAAAAGGAAGCTCGCGCCCGCCACTTATTTGGTCGCACCTGTTACATTGTGCCGAGGAAGCTTTGGCCAGCCTTCAGCCAGAAGTAGGTCACGCCGAGCGACCGGATCTGTTGCACCCGCGAAGTAGCGTGGAACCCAAATCGCCCGCCGCTGCCTGCGGCCGCTCACATCAGAATCGTACGCCACGACGAGTCTGTTGCGCGAGTAATTAAGAGCAGCGGTTGTGTGTTAATCTTAGGGTTTGGGCCTTGTTTTACTCCTTCTATATATACCCAAATAATTCAGCATCATTATCAAGTAGAATCAAGTAGGATTAAAAGTAGAATTAGATTTAAATTTAGTTTTTATGCATCTTTCTTATCTTTCCTTTAGAATTAGATTGAATTAGGTTTATCATTTTTCTCAAGATTTCTTTCATTGTAATCAACTCTCTTTTAATCAATTTCAAGAAGTTATTTCCAAGTTCTTATTCTCTCTAGTTTTCATTGTTGTCTTGATTCAATCCTATCAGTGCTGGTTCGACAAAACTTCCAACCTTTTTAATGAAGAGGAGGATTGAGGGTTCACAAATTCTCTTCTCAAGTAAGGATTTGGGGATTTTTAGTAATCCAAATCACAACTTTCTTGTTTGTTCGGGAGAAAGTTCAAGATGAAGGATTCAAGATCCGGGTTAGAGTGAAGATTTGGGCATTCTAGGTATAATTTCTTGTTCTCCATTTCATTATTCGATTTAGTTTTAGTTTCTCATTTATTGCTTTTAATTGCATTCTTAATTACAGTTTTCTTTCTTGTTGATTTAGGGTTAGTTCATCTTTAGATTCATGTTTTCCTTGATTTTTGCTATTACGAATTCATGTTTAGTTTAGTTTAATTGCTTTTCATTATTTACTACTTTTTGTCATTGAACCCCCTACCAAACCAATTCCCTAGAAACCTAACACACCATCCCTGTGGATTCGACAACCCTACTCTAGAAAAGCCATAAAATACGCAACCGAACAATGGCGCCGTTGCCGGGGAAGTAACCCCCGCAATAGCTGGGCAGAGAGAGGTCGCGCCCGTGACCAGTTTTGTGGCACCCGCGACTAGCCTTGAGTAGTCTCGGATGGAAAATTGTCCAGAGCAAGGTCGTGCCTGCGACAAGAAGTGTCGCGCCTACGACCATTTGTGTGGCGCCTGCGACCATATGAGTGGCGCCCGTGAACGAACTTGGGAGATCATGGATGAGAAATGCTCCAGAACGAGGTCGCGCCCGCGACCATATTGGTGTCGCTCGCGAACTTGCGCAGAAGAGAATTGCCTTGGGTTGCTTCGACATGTCGCGCCCGCGACCTTTTTGGTGGTGCCTGTGACCTAGCGAAGAAGAGAATCGCCTTAGGTTGCTTCGACACGTCGCGCCCATTAACCTGTCCGTCGCGCCCGCGACTAGACTGATGCGCGTGAAAATTAAGCTGCGGCTCTGTGTAATTAATGGGGATTTAGGGGTTTAATTTTTTCCTTCTATATATACCTAAACTTTTCAGCATTAGTATGACTTTTTACTTTTAGTTTTTTTCTTTCATTATCTTAGGATTAGCTTATCTTTTCATTAGAATGAATTAGGTTATTCATTAAGCTTTAGTTATATCAAAGTTTTCTCTAGTTTCTATTTCAATTTGTAATCAACTCTTTTTCAATCAATTTCAAGAAGAATTTTCCAAGTTCTTGTTCTCTCTAGTTTTCATTGTTGTCTTGATTCAATCCTATTAGTGCTAGTTCAACAAAACTTCCAACCTTTTTAGTGAAGAGGAGGATTAAGGTTCACAAATTCTCTTCTCAAGTGAGGATTTGAGGATTCTTAATAATCCAAATCCCAACTTTCTTGTTTGTTCGGGAGAAAGTTCAAGGTGAAGGATTCAAGATCCGGGTTAGAGTGAAGATTTGGGCATTCTAGGTATAATTTCTTGTTCTCAATTTCATTATTCAATTTAGTTTTAGTTTCTCATTTATTGCTTTTAATTGCATTCTTATTACAGTTTTCTTTCTTGTTGATTTAGGGTTAGTTCAATAGATTCATGCTTTCTTTAGTGTTTGTTGTTTTTAATTTCCTGCTTAGATTAGTATAATTGCTTTTCAATTATTTACTGCTTTCTGCAATTAGAATCCCCTAGCAAACCAATTTCCTATTAACCTAACACACCATCCCTGTGGATACGACTACCCCTACTCTAGAAAAACCACAAAATACGCAACCGAACAATCATGGTCGCAGCGCAATTAGTGGAGTCACCAATTGTGAGGCTTGACTTTTTAGTGGTATGCCAACAATGATGACGACTCAATTGCCGGCGCTAAATCGAACAGGGACGTCCACAATCATGTTGGCGTAGTTGTTGGAATTGTCTTGGCATAGAGAATTAGACACAGGAGTCTGGGATTTAGCTAATTTGAACTTTTTTATCTTGTCCAATTGTGACAACTTAGAAGTCGTTTGACTTGAGTATCCCCTTGTAGCGACTTGAAAGTGTATAATTTGGTTGACTTATGAGTCTTTTCGTGAAGACTTGAATGTCTTTGATGACGATGCGAGAGTTTATTTATGTCAACTTAGAAGACAAATAGATCATGACTTCGGAGTCTTTGATGATAACTTGGAAGTTTGTTGACATGATAATCTTTTAATGAAAAATTGGAAGTGACTTGAGAGTCTTTTGTAATCACTAGGGAATATGTTGATTTAAGAGTCTTCTTATGAAGATTTGAGAGTCTTGGGTGATTCGGTAGACTTGAGAGTTTTATGTTATGACTTGAAAGTTTGTTAACTTGAGAGTCTCTTTCTTGTGATAATGACTTAGAAATCTCTTTATTTGGTGACTTGTGAGTTTTTTTTTTTTTTTTTTTTTTGTGATGATGACTTGGAAGTCTTGTGGTGACTTGTAAGTATATGACGATCACTTGAAACACTTTGGTGCTTGAGTCTCTTTTTCTTAGGTGGCTTCCATTTTGCCCCTAGGGTGTTTTCTCCTTTTGCACGTTGTATCTAGTCAAACTTGTCAGTGTCTTTTCCATCTAGCACGATTTTCCCTTCTTTCACTAGCTACATGACTCTCTCTTTTAATGCCATGCATTTCTCTAGTGGGTGACGCATAATCTTGTGGTACTTACAATACTTAGAGTTGCTCACATTTCCAACTTCTTCAGTGCAGTTTGGCTTAGGGAGTTCTATGAGTCCCTTCTCAAGGAGTTTGTCCAACATTTCTAGCGCATTAGAGTCACAAAAACAATAGTCATCTTCTTCAACCATTGGGTCTCTTCTTGATGTGCCTTCATAAGCAATTGTGGATGCACTATGGTTAGAATTTTTTCCATGGTTGGCAATTATAAACTCCATATCATAAGTTTGTGTCACTAAGTCTCAAAAACTCTTGGGTTTGTTTATTTACAAGGCATAGAGTATGTTCCAATCTATTCCTTAAGCGCACATGTCGACCACAAAGATTTTTGATAGGCGGTCCATACACTTTAGAGAAAGAACAAGTTAACGGTTGATGTAGTCAACGATTGGCTCGTCACCCCATTGTTTTGTGTTAGTCAATTTTGTCATGCTAACGACACGTGCTATAGAAACAATTTAAAAACTCTTCCTCCATTGCCCAACTATCGATGGACTCGGATGCAAGGTTGGTATACCAATAAAATGTGGTTCCTCTCAAGGAACGCACAAATTGCTTGACTAAGAGATCTCCGTTTGTGTCAACATTGTTGCATGTCTCAACAAAGTATGCAATATGTTGCTTTGGGTTACCATGTCCATCGACTTGATGAAATTTGGGAGGTTTGTAACCATGTGGCGTACGAAGAGTGTTGATTTTCTTAGTGTAAGGCCTAATGTACCAGTGAGTTCTTTGTGAAGCTTCTCCTAGTTGATCCTTGAGTGCCTTTGCGATCAAATTGTGGATTTATTTTGTAGTCATTAAGCTTGTCGATGATGATGGCTTGTCGCCCTTCTTTGATATGTCGCTCTCAGCCTCACTTTCACTAGATTCATTTTGTCACTCAGTATGTGAGTTTTTATTAAGGGATTTTGTTGGTCATTACTTCAACTTCTTCTCCAACTTAGTAATCTTTCTATCTTGACGCTTGATTTGTGCGTCTTTCTCTTCGCACTTTCGGGTGAGTTTTTGTAACGTGGATTTTATGTTAGCCATTTCTCCTTCTATGGTCATAACTTCAATAACCATGAATGAGATGACAACATTAGATGACCTTGTTTTACTTCGAACTTCCCTTGCCGTGCTAATGGCCTTATGTTTGTCCTCAATAGTCACAAATTTTCTTTAGGAGGGACCACAATGGGGGTGCGATTGAAACCATTAAGGGTGCGTTTGGTTGGTCAATAACCCCGGGGAAATGGTCAATTTTCCCGGGTTGACTTATTTTCCCCATATTTGGTTGTACATTGACCTTGGGAAAGTTTTTACAAGGGGCCCACCATTTGCAAGGTTTTCCTAGGGAAAATTTCCCTTAGGGGGGGTTAAGGGAAGTTTTTCCCAGGGAAATATTTACAATGAAAAACTTTCAAGGGAAAATTTTCCCCGGGAAAATTTTCCTAGGAATCTTACCAAACGCATCCTAATTAAGAGAGCGTTTGGTAGAAACCCTAGGGAAAGTTTTCCCGGGGAAAATTTTCCATGGGAAGTCTTCCATGGGGAAAATTTCCCCGGGAAAAATTTCCCTTAGGCCCCCCCTAAGGGAAATTTTCGCTAGGAAATTGTATGAAATGGCGGGCCCGCTGTAAAAGTTTTCCTATAGTCAACCTATTTCCAAACATGGGGAAATTAAGTTAACCTGGGAAAATTGACTTTTCCCAGGGTTTTGACCAACCAAACGCACCCTAAGACTTTGGGTGGCATGAAACTCTAAGGCTGTTGGTGCTCCATGAGTAGCAACTTTACCAGCTCTTGTTTTGCTTCTTCTCACCACTTTAGTGTTTGAATTACTAGAGTTGGTGACATTTCTTCTGGGCCTTCATGATGGAGAGTTGGCGTTCCTCCTTGAAGGTAGAATGGCTAAAGTCTTCATGGCCATGTCTTCTTCGTGGAGATGTTCCTGAAAATCTTGATTTCAAAGACAAAGATGAGAGGTAGAGATTATCCCACCGAGCATGCTAAAATTTGTAAACACAAATTTTCGAGTCTAAAATAATTAAATGCGAAAAAATAGACAAAGTTAATTTGTATTGATTTCAAAGAATTTGAGTACAATCTCTATCATATTTGTTACAAGATGAACAAATAAAAAAATCCTCTGATTCGATCTTTGTAATCTTCTTGAAGGAAGGCCGGAGGGGCTTAAATTTTGATCAAGTTTGTGTTTTAGTCTATAGAACAAACGACACGTCTTGAAGCGTTTGTTGTATTATTTTAGAGAGTCTTCTTGAGAGTGAATTTTTTTCTGCTCCAAATGAGAATGAGTCCTATTTATAAAGGAGGGCCTTGGGTTTGTGTTGACGTGATTGTCCATTTGACTTTGACTTTCTAGTCATCTTCACTTTAACTTGGTAGTCGCTTAGGTCTTGACTTGGTAGTCGGTTTGATTCTGACTTGGCGGTCGTTGAGCTTTGACTTGGTAGTCAACTTGAACCACTTTTACATAAATAAACTAAATTAATTAATTTGGACCGACTAAATTAATTAGGGATGGCAATGGGATGGGGAATCCCCGAACCCGCCGAGGCCCCGCCCCGCTCTGGGGAAAATTCCCGCCCCCATTGGGGATGGGGACGGGGACGGGGACGACTTTCTAAAATCCGCTTGGGGACGGGGCGGGGATGGGGACAAAATTTTCCCCATCCCCGTCCCCATTTTCTCCGCCGGGGTGAATTCCCCGTCCCCAAATTCCCATCCCCGAAAATGTTAAAATTACCAAATAACCTTTATTCAAATTTAATATATATATTAATGGAAGGATAAAATAGTAATTTTCCAAAATATTTTCAGAAACCCTAAACCTAAATTGGAATTTTGGAACTGTCGCTTCCCTAGTTCCCTTAGTTGGCTGAATTTTTTTGATTTTTGAATTTGAATCTCACATTCTCAATTTCTCACTGCCTAAACCCTAAATCTCATTCTCTCATTCTCTCGACTCTCATCATGCAGACGCTTCACCCTTCCTCACACTCACCGCCTCGCTCGCCTTCTTTCTCGCCTTCGCCCCGAGTCCCGACCGCCGCTGTGGCCTGCGTGCTTCGCGGTGTTCACCGCTGAATCGCCAAGGCGTCACGCCCGTCCGCTTGTTCGCCGAATCACTCGCTTCTACGATCTCCTCTCATTCTCGGTGTGCGTGTGTGTGTGTGATGTGTTCAAGTCTCGATGTGGATCGTGTGTTCAAATCTCTGATATTTGGTAGGTTAGTTAGAGATACCATCTCTTAATGAGGAGGATGTTGGTGAAGAAGTTGGGATGTTGATGAAAGATGTTTTTTTAGTTTACTTTAGCTTGTCATTAAACAATTTAAACTTGAAGAGGATGTATTATTATATTTTTTTCCGAATGACACTTTTTAATGTATTATTATTTGATTTTGATGTATTATTACTTGAGCAAGTTAAATACGTTTTATTTTGAACAGGTTAAAAACCGGGTCCGATCAAAAACCGGATCCGATTAAAAATTAGTTAGATTTTTTATAGTTTTAGAAAATCCCCGCTGGATCCCCGTTGGGGATGGGGAATCCGCGGGGATGGGGATGGGGCAAGATTCATTCCCCGAAGCGGGGATGGGGACGGGGATGGGGATGAGTTTTGGGAGCGGGGATGGGGACGGGGACGGGGGTATACCCCCCATCCCCGATCCGCCCCGTTGTCATCCCTAAAATTAATCAACTTAATTTATTTTATAATTTGGCATAATTTTGATTTTTTTTTTGTGCCTACAAACCTCTCACAGAAGTTCATTAACTTGACCTTTGTCACCATACTTACTTGGCTACTAACTTCACCAGTTCTTGCTACAAAAACTCACCAATACTGTCCTATTGGCTACATTTTCAAAACTCAGTGATCACTTCTTGATTACTTACGAAGACGACAGAATTATTCAAAAGCTTATGACTCTTTTTCCTCGCTGCAATCGATGATATTTGGCTTGAAGCTTACGACGTCTTTTATATCCATCAGATTGCTTCCTTTTTCTGTTTCGATTTCAGTATAACCCTGACCCTATTCTTTAGAGTGGTAAGATCAAGTTAGGTTTGGCAAGGAAAGGAAAGGCAAGGATGAAATTTTGACTTTGGTTTGAGTGTTTTTTAGGGAATCACGTAAAGTAATGTAAGGATAAACCTAACTTACCACCAGGGATGGCAATGGGTCATGGACCCGCCCCATTTAGGCGGGTCTGGGTCCAAAAAAATTAGACCCATTGGGTTTGGGACGGGTCTGGGTCCAATAAAAAATTTGGCGGGTCTAGGTCTGAGTCTAGCCACGGACCCGTACCCATGGACCCGTGAAATTATATATATATATATATATATATATATATATATATATATATATATATATATATATATAGGAAACAGATAATATGAGAAGGAAATTTTGGTGAGAAGGGATGAACATCAAGTATCGCAGAGATGGACATTATATAACGTAGAGATGGACATCAAGTTCGCATAGTGAATATCAGGTGAGACATCAACTATCCATGCCCATCTCTGCGATATATGATGTCTATCTCTACGATACTTGATGTTCATCCCTTCTCACCTTCTCACCAAAATGTCATTATCATATTATCTGTTCCCATATATATATATATATATATATATATATATATATATATATATATATAATGAAAACCCTAGTGTATTTGTATTTTTAGAGTTGTATAGTGCGATAATCATGAACTTCGTAATTTTTTTTTGTTTTTTTTGTGCATTTTAAGCTGTATAGTTGCATTCTTAGAGTTGATGTGTGAATGATTTTTGTAATATTTTTATGTTGAATTTTGCTCACAGCCTTGTACAATGAACTAGATCTTTTTATTGTGTTGAAAATTTATGTATTTAAATAGAATAGTCATTATTATACAATTGCATACATATAAAATTAACCCGAAAACTTGATAAATTTAGTAAAAAAATATATAAGAGTGTTGGATCCAATAAGGACCCGCTATGGACCTGTAAACCCGTGGACCCGACGAGTCTGCGTCTGGATCTGGGTCCAAACTTTTGGGACCCACCGGGTCTCGGGGCGGGTCTTTGGCGGGTTCGAGTCCAGGTCCAGTTACCACTCTAAAGAGCAGGGATTGCTCCAATTTTGATTGCCAACTACTTATTTTCCTTTTTCTTTTGATTTCTTTCTAGAAATACAATGTCCTTGATTTACTGAAAGGATCATACACATAGATTCACACACATAGATTCATCTTCTATATATATTTTATGCGACCACTTTAAAATAGGGACAAGAAATCTTCCTTTTCCGTTTTCTAGTAGATGTGAGTCCTCGAATCATGCTCAATGAAACCGTTGTATCTGCAAGGTTTCGGAGGTAGGAACTTTGAGTTTCATATTAAGTGTGTTTTGGGCCAAACTACTACTTCTTCAAAATAATTTTTTAGAAACAGTGTTGCAGAAATTGTTTCTCCCAAAACCTTTGGGTATTTGCTACTACATATTATGAGAGCATTTTTTAAAAGTAAAAACTATTAACTAGTGCTTGATCATACTTATTTCTTTTTACTTTAAAACCTCATAGATTGAGTTCCAAATTCCTTTTTATTCAATTATTTTTCACAATTATATTACATATTTAATTTTCCTCGTTATATGGTGTTATTCTCTACTTTTTTTTTTTAAAAAAATACCTATAGAGGTTCCCCTCCCAAAATTTCATGTAATTTATATGAAATAACTAAATTTAACTCTATATGAATGAGTAAATCTTATTATCAAACATTTTCATATTTTATATTGATAAACATAAAAATTTAAAGTAAATCACTACAAGAAAATAGAACTTCCTCAAATGAAATTAGGAATATCTCGAAAATAAAAACATGGATAATTATTTTCATCAATAGAAAAGTTTAAGGATTTTTGGACGTTAATATATTGAACTTTGGGGATATTGAACAATAATACACTGAATTTTGACCTTGGACAATAATACACTGTACTTTAGGAGGTGTTGGACAATAATACACCCAGAAAGATTCCAACGGTGGTTAACTTGGTAGTGATCCTACGTGGCAGGCGACCCACGTATGATTGCCACCAAGTTAGCCACCACCGGAATTACTATCAGTGCATTATTGTCCAACACCCCCTACAGTACGGTGCATTATTGTCCAAGATCAAAGTTTAGTGTATTATTATCCAATACCTCAAAAGTTTAATATATTAGCGTCCAAAAACCCAAAGTTTAAAGATAGTTGTAGAATTTTTTTTATTACCTTAATTTCTTAGTAGCTCCCAAAAAACTACAAATTACAAATTACAAAATGTAGCTTCAACGCGTAAAGGATTAGGGAGCTAATTTTAGATTCTACAAAATTGAAAACTATCAATGACCTAATTTCAACTTTTTCTATTAAAAGACTACCAAAATAGCTTGATCAAATATACACTGAAACATTTCCTTGGGGTGTCCTTGAGGACCTTGACCAGTGTAGTGTCAACGACCTTCCATTGTCTTTCAAGTTTCATCCACGTCCTCAGCCTTGAGATTTCTACAAAAACTTTTTTTAAAAAATTATATTTCTTTCAAATTAAAGCCCCATAGTTTTAAGGGTTTTTGAATGATAATATACCAATTTTTGGGGGTGTTGGATTGTAATGTACCAACCTTTATTATTGGATAGCAATATCCCTGACTTTTACATCTAGGTGACATTATTATACCAACAGTAACTAAGGGGGTGGTGAACCGGTCTTTACGCTGACGTGGTTGGCGGATGGAAAAAAATTGTCTCAAGCCAGTAACCCCATTAATCCCTCCATTTTTCATACTAACCCACATCACAAGACATTGGTTGGTTGTCTGCCATGTCAGTACAAAGACCGGTTCACCACCTCCTTAGTCACTGTGTTAGGCCCGATTTTTTTTAAACGTGAGTTAATGAGAAAAACGGAGGGGTTAATGGGGTTACTGGGTAAGGGCCGGTTATTTTCCCTCCGTTGTCACATCAAAACTGAGACCAATTAACCAGTCACCACCCCATTAGTCACTGTTGATATAATAATATCACTTAAGTATAAAAATCAAGGATATTATTGTCCAATAATAAAGGTCGGTATATTACAATCCAGTATACCCAAAGGTTGGTATATTGTCATCAAATTCCGTAGTTTTAATTGATATTTTATAATTCATTTGGTTCTATGGCTTGGGGTCAATAATCCTTGGTAGGAAGGGGAATATAGAGCTCATGTATCGAACAAGAGGCCGAGGGTGAGGCCCGGGTCCGTACTCGGTTTTTGGGGGTTGGCGATCCTCTATTGTTCTCTCACAACTCACAAGCCACAAGCTTCTCGAACGTAGCCTTCTTCCTCCTCACTTTCTGTGCGAGTACTGTCCGCCATTTCAACCACACTTCAGGGCTCCAGCCAGACAGGTTTCTCTTCAATTTCTTTATTCGTATTTTGCTAAGTAATTTCCCTTTTCGGAGTTAATTTGTATCTACTGTTGTTTACTTTTGGCATGTTTTTGGGTTGAATTTCGAATTGGAGTTTCTTATTTTGCGAATTCATTGTTCATCTGCGTTTCACGAACTTCAGCTTATCTTGAATTACTCAGTCTATCGGTTGAAGATTTAAGTTCGAGTCATATATTAAACAGTTGAGGTCTCAATGTTAATAAGAACCAAGTGTGACGACATGGCGAATTAGCTTGTAGAAAAGCACAATTAGAGATAGATGGAATGACACCAATGTTGAGATTATTAAAGAGTATATGAGGATATAAGCATGTTGGACATAAGCTTGAGTGTCAAAAGGAGTGTCAACACGCAGGTGTTGATCAACATGGGCCATGTTAGGATCAGCAGTGTTGCGGGATAGAGTTCAATGAAAGGTTGCCAGCAAGCAACACAACAGGTTTTGATTCAACACAGGCGGTGTTTTCCTTTACACAGCCCCTATTGATCTGACACGGGTCCTATTGACCTAGTGGCTAGCAACTAATGAGGATCCAACTGTATTTTTGATCCGGGTGATTAATATGGGATCAAATATAAATCGTGTGATTATTGGCAACCAACTGCTATTTTTCTTTTAAGCATGTGTTCAAATCATGGATTGAGTATATTAACCCTCTCTAAAACCCCACCTAGAAGGTTGTTGACCAATGATAAGGTGCTGTCCTATAAATAGTGATGATCTTTTGCCACTTACTCATCTAATCACATCCTTTATCCCTAGGTTAGACTGTAGCTATTCTTGAGTGAATATTCTAATGTTCATTCTTAGCGTGAGAAACGGGCCCTCCTTTATGTTGTTAAGGAAAGTGAGCTTGCCCACAACCCTTACTGTTGTCCAACTGTTCCATTAATTGTATACCATTATCCTCCCTTTCCTCGAACAAGCTAGAGAAATCAATCATTGGAGAGAATTTTGTATTACTGTATATCTCATATAATGAGAAGTGATTGAATGAAACGATTTATGCTATGGGTTTATATATACAACCACTAGCTAGACTAACTGATTCAAGAAGAGAATCAAGTTATTTAATTATGTTATAACTAACTTAGGTGATTAGTTATGAGTTCAAAATTCAGCAGATCCTTCTTGATAATTTTGTGTGGTGAGATGGTGTAGTTTATCATCCCCCTCAAGCTGGAATGCTTTGATGTGTCAACCATTCCAAGCTTGACATCTCCCAGCTTATCAGTAGTAAACAAGTAGTTGTGTCAAAGTAGACCTTCAAGGGCTTGGAATTTAAAGTGACAAGCAAGATTTGTTATTCCAAGTTCATCAAGTAATCTGACCGTCCAAGTTACCTTAAAAGAGCTGCTTGTGCCATTGCTCTATATTCACCTTTAGATAAGCTTCGAGATACAATACCTTGCCTTTTGGATTTTGAGCTGATAGGGGAGGTTCTGAATTGGATTAGGTAGCCAATAACAGATTTCCTCATACTAGGATAGGCTGCCCAAACTGAGTTGGAGAGGGCTTGTAAAGTCAATTGATGTGTAGCTTTAAGTATAATGCATTGAGATGGTACACACATAATTCCGAGTGTGGAACTGTGCTTGACAATGAGAAGATCTGGGATTTTGAAGAAAGGAACTGAGTGAGATATTGCACGCGAAAATTTGATTAGCTCTTGTGTGTGTGAGGAAATTCAACTTTCCAAGGAGAGGGCTTTGTATTATGTTGGATGAAGCAATAATTCCCCTTCTTTAGGATGTAATTTGTAGTTACTTGTTAGGAGTAGAGGAGTGTTAGCATTTCTTGTGAAGATATGACCAGTCTCATAATATTCCTTGAGTGAACTTTCTTTTGGGATAACAATACTCCTTTCTAGGTTTGCTCTACCTCTAAACCATGGAAAAAGTGAAGCTTTCCAAGATATTTTATGCCAAATTTTCTGTTCAGAGACTGCATGGGTGCTTTTATTTCAGTGTAATCTAATCTAGTGATAAGGATATTATCTATATACACAGCTATGATTGTAGTATGAGACGAAGACTTGTCTAGAAACAAAGAATAGTCATTCTTTGCCTGATGGTAATTTTATAGAGATGGGGGTACCTTTGAGCTTAGTGATCCTGGTTGCATAAGGCCATAAAAGGACTTATTAGCCTGCACACTTTGTTTTCTGGATAGGGAATTCTTTTTAGCATTTGCATATAGACTTCCTCATTTAAGTCTTCATGGAGATGTGTATTATTGACATCAAGTTGATAAAGGTTGCAATTTTAACTATTGGAGAGAAATCCTGTTGGTAATCCATGCATACCGCTGTGACTGTGTGACACCTCTGACACTAGTCTGGCTTTTAGAATTTCAAAGAGTGTTTTATCAAGGAGAGGTGTGGGGAACCTATTAATTAGATATGCTACTGTAACACCCCCCCCCCCTTCTCCCCGACTTGCTGTGGTAGGTTAGTTTATAACATAATGGCTTCACCTTTCTCTGGTAGTGTTGGTGTTTTCTCTCCACAATTCAATTTTAGTAGGCTCTGTCAACACAAGAAGTCTGATGTAATATGCTTCCAGCAGTGTAAAAATGAAGTGCAGCAGAATCCTTAAACTCCATCCCATTGTCTGGTCTGATGACTTTTCACTGAAATACTATTTTTCCACATGAGTAATAAAAGTTTGGAGCAGAGGAAGGAATTGATTTTATAACACTTAAGATGTACCCAAATAGCTTTAGAAAAATCATCTATAATGGTAAGAAAACATTGTATCCATTATGTGTGGGAAATTTGTAGCATCCCAAATGCCAGCGTGTATAGTTCAAAATCCTTGAGGTTTTAGTAGTACTGAAAGGAAAGGGTTGCATAGTGCCTATGTAGCTTAGCCTTAGGACAAGCTGAAGAAGCGGTGCCTTTCTTCTTCACAAGGTCAATCTATACGTCTCATCTTATCAAAGAGAAAATGGCCTAATCTAAAGTGCCATGAATCTGCTCCAGTGAAGGTGCTGCAGTAACTCTACTATCTGAATAAAAATGAGTTCTCTACTCTGCGTCTCTGCATCACCATTTTGTCACCATTTGACTTGGATGCTTACTGTGCATGGTATAACCCTTGTTATGCTTTACCAAGGACCACTTCTTGTAACTTTGGACCTTGAATGGTGCAGTCATTGGTAGTAAATATTACTTGACCATTTATTTGCTGACATAAGCTATATAGTAACATGAGGTCGAGCTGAAGCTTAGGTACATGCAAGACATTGGGCAAGATGCTATTAGGAGTTAATTAAGTTGATCCAATATGTGTAACCCTAGATTGTTTTCTATTAGACGTAGTAATATAACTAGGATATTGCATAGGTTGTATGGAAGTAAAGAGTTTAATGTATGATCACTAGCAACACTATCCATTATCCAATCACTGCTGTCAAAAGAAGTAATGAAGCAAAAATGGTTATCTGCAAGAAAACCACTTCCATGATATGGGGCTGGAAAATAAGCATTATTTTCCAAGGATTGCTTGTTCGGAAAACTCGGTAACTGTTGTTATTGTTCCGCAATTGCTGTAGGCAAGGACACATTAGAAGCTTGCTGTGTGATTTGTGGAAAACCATCATCTTTTTAGAAACATTAGTCAACCATAAGTCTTAATCCTGTTTTGAGTAATAGCAGCTGCTACTCTTTTTCCTTTATACAGCTTATGGTTAGGTTAGGTGCATACCCATGCATCTTAGAACATGTTTCAATGGTATGCCCATGCATTATGCAATGGCCACAGATAGTTGTTTCTTTGAATGAAAACCAGAGGTCTTTCCTGGAAATCTTGTATTGCTAGGATTGCTAGTGCTGTTATTATATCCTCTGTAATTTTCAGAAATCCTGTTTTCAGGTCTAGTGTTTCGTGCACCAGAAATACCATTAAGTGGCAGGTTTCTTCCATTGTAGTTTACATGATTTTCCATTATAGGATCTTGACCAAAAAGCTAGAATTAGAACAGAAAACTGTATACTGGTGCATAATTTGAGCATTGGATGATAGTTCTCTTTTGTTCTTGTTTTTTGTTCTTTTTTTTTTTCTTTCTTGTAGTAGCATAATATGCCTCACTGGTTCTAGCCATAGTTTTATTCAACAAGGTATTCCCTAACACCCTGAGCTGTTCTTTTGCTAACATTTCATGAACATACTTATAGGCTGCACATTCTGTGCCATGAGAACAAGCAGAAATAGAGACCATGGAGTCTTGCTCATCCCAGTCTCTTAATATTGGTAAAATATGAAGCAATGTCGTGATTACTTTGGGAAATTGAATAGAGATCCCTTTACACCCTACCGCGTTATTCTATTTGACTGTCCAAATCTTTGTTCAAGATCAAGTGGTCAACCCACATTTGTCTTGATATGCTTGAAAATAGAGTTCTTTGTGAGATGGTTGATTCCATATTGTGAAGCTACTAGGAAATCACCATTTGTGTCACATCTGTCCCATAGGGACAACAATGGTGAATTGTTTAGGGCTCTGTGCATTGTTCAGTAACAAAATCCAACTTGTTCTTGGATATGAGAGGAATCTCCATGGACTTCTTCCAAGAGTCATATTTCTCCCGTTTAGCTGATTGCTAACAAGAACACTCTTTGGGTTATCAGAAGGATGTAAATCAGAAAATGAGAAGGATTAACTTTTTGAGTTGCCATGATTGAGGAACAGGAAAAGCCAAAATGATACATAAGGAGAGAAGTAGCTGTGATATTAATGAACAGAAAAGAAGAGGGGAATTGAGAAACCCCAATTAGGATGGTGTGTACTGTAAAGTGCTCTGATTTCACTGCAAGTATTCAAGAATTGAAACTGATTGGATCACAATTGGAGAGATGGAATCACAGCTAGACAAAGAAATCATTCAAGAGAATTTTATGTTTCTGTATATATCAGAGACATGATTGATTACAATATGTGCTATGTGTTTATATATTCAAGCGGTAGCTAGGCTAGCCGTTTGAAGAAGAGAATCAAGTCAGTTAATTCCGTTATAACTAACTTAGGTGAGTAGTTATGAGTGTCGCTAATAGAGCAGATCCTTCTTGATAATCGTATGCTTTGAGATGGTGTAGTTTATCACCTGTCATGAAGCCCTTCAAATTCTTAATTAGAAAATTTCCTGTATAAGCTTTCTCCCATGCAAATAATTTGGTTTATCTTGTTTTAATGATCACTATAGGCCTAAACTGACAGTCTTTTGCCGGTGTAATTTCTGCCAGCATAACAGAAATGCAAGGATAGATGCACATGCACACAAAGTGATAGGTGGGGAGCAGGACACTTTTAAAGCATTAAGTGCCTGAATAGAATTGAGAAAACACACGCAGTTGCAATGTCTGTGGAGGCATACCTTTCGCAAACCTCTGATAAAGTCCACACGGATGTGCTCTCGAGTGCTAGGGAAGCTTGCTATAAGGTACATCTTGTTCTCCTGCGTCTGATTCCTTTCTTGTTCTCTCTTCAGGTCATCTGATTATGCAAATTAATACTCCAGGCAAGAGATGCATTCTATGCGTGCTTGGAGAAAGAGTCAAGCAAAAAAGCAACTGAGATTGCTTCTGTGGGCCTTCTTTATCCTTCTGACTGCAAGAAGTATAGGGCTGAGTTTGAGAACCGTTGTCGACCAGCTTGGGTAATTTACCCCCCCGAGAGAGAGAGAACAAAGAATTAAATTTCCATACATTTTTTGCAACTCTTCGATTGTTGGGGGATTGATTGATCATTCATTTTGATTTACTAGGTGAAGCATTTCGACAGGCAGTACTGTGCTAAGAAGAGGGCACAAAGATTGCTGGATGATAACGAGTCAAGGCGAGGTCCGTTAACTCTTCCGCAACCCTACACATTCAAGCCTCCTGGTGCTTAGTCTTAAGTCTTGAACCCATTCAACCTTCACTACTCAACACTTGTCTCTTTACAAACTACGCCAACTATAGGCTCCCTATTATCTTCGGTGGATTTGGACTCTTTTGCCAATAATGAACATTGACTGCTTGTTTGGAAGGGTCATTCATGTTTCATTGAAGATTCTTAGATGTTAGCTTGTCATGACACATTGGTTACTGAATTGGTTATATATTGCTCAACTCCAAACTAGAATAACATGTTGATGTTTTGGCAACTTGTGATTATACCTAACTTGGATGACTTGCTCCCTTTTGGCATAGGTATGAAATGAATGATTGGCTTTTTGGGAAGATGGAGCAACTGTTGGTCATGCTTTACTGTTTTGACCTGTTGGTGCTTCTCTTGCTTCTTTCCCGTTTCCAACTCCAGGGACGTTCAATGGAGGGACTCGATTTTCCCCGTCCATTTCCTCATCTTTGTTTTCTAAGGTTTCATCTGTCAGTGTTTCATACAAGCATGGGCAAATGCTTATTTCATAATCTCTCGACTTCGTGTGCTAACTTCATAACTTGTATCTAAGATTGCAGAGCACTGGCAGTCGATCTGTTTTGTTACTTATTCGATCTATTGGGGGTTCAGTAATGCTGCTAGAACAGTATGATGTTGTCACAAGTCACTAAGGCACCGTTTTGTGCGTTAACGCGACTAACCGCAACGCAAATTTTCGCAACCTACCGCAATGTACCGCAAATTTTACTATTTCCACCGCAATTTACCGCAATGCAAACGCAACGCACAAAAGAAGGGTGCCTAAGTGAATCTGTGATTTTTTTAAGACGAATGCATGGATGATACTAAGAAATGAAAAGTAATCTCCACAATCTTACGAAATCTTTATTGACTGAGATGCACTTGCAGATAATAATCCTTAGAAACTCATAAGTCCTTTACTGGAGTATTGGCGTGAGGAGCCATTGATAGACAACTAGATGAGCAAACACATCTATTATTAACACAACAAAATGAGATCCCCATGCAAAGTTGCTAGCAATCGTTTTTTTTCACCTCACAAACTTTAGGATCCTTTTCTTTTCAGCCTACAAACTTTAGGGTCCAAAAAGTTAAAGTTGAAAACTAAGGGTTCAGAATGTAAATATCCCTAAAATTCGGGGTCCAAAATGCAAAAAACCCGTTTCTGTATTGGCAGTCACAAATAGCAACATTCTGTCAATTAAATTGGGACGGAGGGAGTACTATCATATAATTTGGCGTGTCATTTACAACATTCCCTCTTAAAGTACTTAATTATTGTTGAACTTAAGTTTTTATTGAAAGTTTGTTCTATTAGATCTAACAATTGCAAGTTGTTTTATTTTATGTAATAAGTGCTTCTCTTTTGTTTAAGTCTTTTGAACTTTATCATGATATATGATCATATAATCATACTAAAAAATGCCCGAGCACTTTTTAATCAGTGATGCAACAACATGCAAATATTTACTAGTAAAAATAGTGTAATAAAAAAGAAAAACATCCTTGAAATATTACATATATTAATTACTAGAACAGTTGCTAATGAAATTACATACGCTAGATCACAATTTTCCTAGAAAATTACCCAAACAATAATCCAAAAAGCTAACACCATAAACTCAAACAACTCATACTCTGAATAACAACTAATAATAATGTTGTAAACTAACCCAGTGGGTGCCCAAATTTAAAAGAAGAAGACAAAGGAAGGTAGAAGAAGCCCCAGTAGTTTGGATACTTGAGACATTACTTGAGATCCTGAGTTTGGAGCGGAAGTAGGAGAGTGGGCCCCGTCCATGGATTCAGGTGCCGGAGAAGAGTGGTGAGATATGACATCCACCTCCAGTCGCTGGCCTTCCCTGCAGTGCTCAGGGAACCCACTTATGTAGTAACTTAGCCCTGGATTCTGCAACTTTATTACGGTGTTGCCATCGTTGTAGCTTGAAGTAGCCTTGCTTTCATCACAGTGGTAGTACCCGTACTTGTCCACCACTAATACTGAGTCATTCTCATACTTGAACCCTAATCAAACATATGTAAACAAGTTCCTTAATTAAATACGTGGAAAGAAAAAAGTAAGATAGAAAGGTGCAAGACTTACGAAGAGAGTCACCGATGTGAAACCTCTTGGATTCAGCCCAGTGGTTGTAAAAGTCTGTTTGGTTTGAATGAGGGACATGCCAGCCTGAATGACCACCAACGAGTACTTCCTTGGAACCCATGACTTCCTGTATGACAATAACCAACATGATCGAGATAGAGATGATGATTACGGGAAGATCAGAAAATACTAACATTTTGCTTCTTGTTTGAACTGAGAATGAAGTGAACAAGTGAAACTGGAAGGGGTGTGTCATAAATACAGACAAGGGGATGGAAAACGGTTTGGAGAAAATGAAGGGACGTGGGGAGGAAGTTATTAGGAAACATGGGAAGGATGGAAGACTTCTTGTTTTCACTCTTTGGAAAACTAATGTGGCGTGTGGCCTAACTACGATTCTGATTAATCTGTTCTTGTTCTTTAACCCCATGCCCTCCTTGTTTGGGGTATATTGGATGTTGATGAGCTTCTTCAACTGTCACGCTTATTTTCTCATTTTCTTTTCATGTAGTTAGTGGAAATATTTATGTGCATATTTAACACATACAAATACGAGGATACGACAATTAATGTAGTTAAATTTTGTTAGACAGTGCTTATTTGCTTTTTTGTATGTGAATTTTGACAGGAGCTTAAACTTACAGATTATTATTCAATTTTTTTTTTTAATATTTGCCTCTACGCTTGTGTTAAATCTTAGAAAGTTTGTTCTCTACATCGATTTGCACTGAAGTGGGGCGAATTAAATATTTAGGTTCCGTTCTTTTATACGGTTGGTTGCGGTGTGGTAATGTTGAGGTGCGGTGAAATTTGAAAACGTGTGGTGAATTGTGGTGAGAATTATGGTAAGTGAGGTAGGTAAAGAGAGAGAATGTGAAAAGTAGATGAGAAAAGTGAAAAGATGTATTGATAACAATTATGATGTGGTGTGGTAAAATATGGTGAAATGTGGTAGAAATTAATTAAAGAGTTGTGGTACGGTGTAATACCGCACATCAATCAATCTATTATATAAAAGAATGGGGCATTAGATTCGTCAATTTTATACCATGACACAACTTTAGTTTCATTGTTGTCGTGGTCATTGCGGGGGGTTTTTTTTTTTCAACAGTGATTCAATTTCATACCTTGGCCATGCTAGGGTTGTTTACATTTTGGACTGTAAAGTATATGATAATTAATTTTTTGAATTTTTGGATTTCAACATTATATTTTTGGACCCTAAAATTTATGGGTTGCATAAAAAAAAGTCCTTAAAGTTTGTGGGTTGAAAAAAAAGTATGTGTCTCGTTTTTCTTTTTCCTTCCATGTTTTAATTTCTCTTACGATTGACGCCAAACTTCACGACTAAGGCTAAAATTGATATTGAAGCTAACTATCTCTTATTCATATTAGAACTACTTAGACCCCTATGAAGCTAACTATCTCTTATTCATATTAGAACTACTTAGACCCCTATGTACCCTTAGTCTTGAAGTTTGGCATCAATGGAGAGAAATTCAAACATGGAAAGAAAAAGAAAAACGAGACACAATCCTTTTTTCAGCACACGAACTCTAAGGTCCTTTTTTATTAAGCCATAATTAAATATTAGGGTCCGAAAAATTAACAATGAAACCAAGGTTTCAAAAATTAATTACTCTATAATTTATGGTCCTAAATGCAAATAACCCGGCCATGGTAGCCAAACAATTTGTGTTAGGCTCTATTTAAGCACAATAGAAATTAAATACTATATTTCTATCTTTCCCTCTCCCTTGCCAAATACTCGTGTGAATCTTTATAGTTTGCCAAATAATTTAAGCTTGTGTTAGGCTCCATTTAAGCTTGTCAAATAATTAACCATGAGTCGTTGACAATAATAATAATAGCAATGACAATAACTAGCATTGTATATCACGTGTGATATATATAAATTTTTTTATATTTATATGTAATTTGTTTTTTTTAAAGTAATTTTATAGCAATTATCAATTCAAATAATAATTAGAACTTAGTAAATAAATTATACAATAATTGTACTATAATTATTTCTTTATTTTCATTGTACAAATTATCTTCAAAATTAATTTAGACAATATAATAGTGAAGTGAAGAAACCCAACCCTACTCTGAGGACCTCCAGATTTCCACCATTGAGGACCTCCAGCAACAATAGTATTGTCAGCATAAAGATTTTGTTTGAAAGACTGCAATCAAGTTTAAAATCAGGGAAGTTATCTACATTATCTCTATTCCCTTAATTCAGATTCTCTGTTCTTATCATGACAAGTTGACCTCCTATTGTAGATATCAAACGGAAAGGAAGCAATCTCCCAAATCTGCCGAATATATGAAGATCGAAGATTAAACAAGAAAAGAAACAATATATGAAGATCGAAGATCAAACAAGAAAGGAAACAATCAACATCAAAGGAAAGAGAACGTTGCCTTCCGAAGAGTTCAAATATAAATACTACCTGACGTTCTCAAGACAATTAACGATTTCCAAGCAAGTAAATTGAGAGTAGGAATTTCTTTGAGAATTCAGATATAAATCGAGAGTAGGAATTTTTTGAGAATACTAAGTTGTAAGAAACTTTTTGAGAAACTTTTCTAAGTTGTAACCACTAGGGAATTAGTGGTGATCGAGTTGAGTAACCAGTTGAGTGACAACTGGTGAGGACCTCAGGGTCGTGTAGCTAGAGTGAGTGAGTGACCTCGCGTTTGTAAGCATTCGTTGAATACCTCACAGTCCTTGACAGTGCCGAATTTTGTAATCTCCTCTCTTTCTTTGCACCTTGAGCTTATCAATAAAGAAGTATTATTCAGTTATATAGATGCTATTAACGTCCTTGTGTTGATTAAGCGTAGAATTTTTTATACAATCCTATTCACCCTCCCCCTCTAGGGTTATTTCAGTGAAGGATTTTAAAATATATATTTATTTTCAGTATTGTCTTAATTACATATAATAAAGAATAGTAGTAGTTTTTTTATTAGTCAATTTCAATAAATGCAAGTAACTCTATAATTGCCTTCAAATCTTTCTCAATAACATTCAAAAAAATATTCAAACATCAGAATAAATTATTAAGATATATAGTAGAAACTATGTATGAACATTAAACATAATGTTGATATAAACTTATTTTCATTAAAAAAGTATAAGTTTTTGATAAAAATAATTAAACTAAAAAAGGTTAGAGAAATTATGAAGCATTACATTTCTAGTAGTAAATAATTAATAATTATTAAATTCTAAAATTGAAGTATATATCAACAATCATAACATCAATAAAAACAAAGTTGCTTTAACTTTTTTTATAACAAAGACATATTAATTTACATTTTTTTATCGTAATGTTAATGATTTTTTTTTCTTTTTACAATTATTGAAGAAAACATAGAACAATAATATAGGTATTTTATGGGAGTTTTACACTTTATTATCTCTTAGATTTTATATTAATCTATTTTTATATTAGGATTGATATATTACAATAGTAAATTTTATGGAAGAAAGATTGGATAATGAATAATTTTTTATAAAAAGCTAATGGATATTAGTTTAATTGTATATTAATTACATATTAATATTTCTGTATTATTAGGTTTATATAATTAAATTAGGAAAATAAATCAAAATTTTTAGGGTCTGTTTTTATGAACTTACAATTTATGTATTTTTTGGTGGTAATCCTATTTGTAATTTATTCACCATTTTTTCAAATAAGTAATAATATTTTACTTGTTATAAATGATCATAATGATCTCAAATTCTCAATGTTTTATCTTATACATTGAGATAAACATCGATACTTTGTATATGTTTATTTTAATTTCATATGATGCCTGTATCACTTACATAATTATAATTTATAATTTTTATCATAATATTAATTACAAACTTATTTTCTTTTTACAATTATTAAAGAAAACATAGAGCAATAATATTTTTTTATGGGAGTTTTACACTTTAATATATCTTATAATTTGGTTTGATCAATTTTTATACTGAGACTGATATATTATAATAGTAAATTTGGTGGAATAAAGACTAACTAATAAATATTTATTATAAAAAGCTAATTAATATTAATTTAATTATGTATTAATATTTACAATTTATATGTATGAGTTTGTTGTTTTTCTAGATGATATTTATGTCACTAGAGAAGTGGTAGCTATGTTGTAATCATCCCCAATTTTCACAGTCATAACCAAAGTTTAAATCTTGGTAAAAATTAAATATTTTCTAAAACATTTATTCATAGGTTCGGAATTTTTTGGTTTGAAAAAACTGAACCTCCCAAATTCTTTCTCTTAGGTTTCAGTTTTCCTTAGGAAGATTTATTTTAATATATATATAGATAATGGCGACAAGTAGTTACATATGAATCTTTATAGTTTAAAAGATAGACTCATAGACACGTATCTTTGAAAGTAGTACATTTAAATATCTTTTACTAATGCATTTTCTTACTAGAGGAATCACATACTTTGTCGTTGATCCACAAGGTGTCAATTTCACATACTATTACTAACCAACCATCAGAATTACAGAGGAGTGAGCTTAGATAGTTGCTACCATCATCTACTTGAATGTTCAGTTTGCACTTTGCAGTAATGATCTATTTGAAAGGGGGTTATAGATAAGTGTAGGAGTTCATAAGAGTAAAAGAAGGGCGGAGCCTAAAAATAATTAATGGGGGTGCCAAACTTTTGTATTGTTGCTAGTTTTATTGAAAATTGTTTTAATTATCAATTTTTAATAAAATACTTTTCAGCTAACCTATTGTTTTGTATGGCATAATTCATTTAAAATTGATTTACTATAACAATGTCTCTACCATCGTAACTTAATCAATTTAGTACTACCTAATAAATTAAAATAAATTCATAATGACATTAATAAAATCTATGTATTCTTTCATTTTTACTCCAGAATGACACACATACACACACATGAATACAAGCACCATCTATATAATTTTCTCTAAATGTATTCATCAAAATGTTGATAATCTCGTTTTATTCTTCACAAGGAAAAAAGGTAATAGAGTTAGTCAGAAACATGTGACTTTTAAATATAAACATTGTTTAAAATCATAAACTAATAGCTAAGAGAATTTATAAAATTTCCAAATTTATACTTGAAAGTTTGGTGAGCAATAAAAAATCTATGGAGATGAGAAGGTGACCCAATAAACAAGGTGCAACCTAATTGAAGAAAACAAAATGTAAAGGAGAAAAGTAATATGAAAGACAATTAAATATTTGTAGCAATTAAAAAAAAAATTACATATGGGAGTCATGTTAGGAAACCCAAGTACAACTCGAGGGAGTACTTATGGGAGTCGGAGATGAATCTCTGTGAATGGTAGTTAGCCCCTGGAGACTTGATCAACTCCCATTTCGGTAATGAGACGAGTAGCTCATGATTAAACCCCTATGGTTGTCCGTGCCCGTTCACGTACCCTTGGTTGGAGATGAGATAGCCTTGAGCTTCGGTTGCTGGAAAAGGGAAGACGCCCATCCTGGCACATCCTACCCATTCTGAGAAACCCGAGACACTCTTGAGGGAGTACCTATGGGAGTTGGAAAAGATAAGTCAAGGATGGAGGTAACCCCTTAACCCCGAACAACTAAGGCGATGAGTGTTTCCCGTTTTTCCTCAAGTCTCACCAAATTGTGAATCGGGTTGGTCCAACCAAGATTAATGATTTGTCTCTCACGCCTCATGGTAGACTAAGAAATTTTAAGGTTACAATATAAATGTGTGTGTGTGTGTGTGTGTGTGACAAAGGACATTGCAATGATCTCCGAGCATTATCTGTCCACACCAAACCAGGGGCTTGCAACTCTCTAATGTGCACTCCAAAGCATGATGGTATCATCTAGAGGATACACCAAACTGAGGGCTTGCCATACATCAACATGGATTTGAAAGCAACCAGTCCAAGATCATCTACATGATCATCCAAGAAAGCAAATCCTTCGGGCCTTTCACTCCATTGAGATTTTGTGTCTTGTGCCGAGAAACATTACTCATTTAGCATTGTCCTGAAATTTCGCACAAGTTCCTTGACACTTAGGAAATCATTGTCCTAATATGGAGTTGCGGGGTTTACCTACATATAGAGTTACATGTATAGAAGCATAAAGCATCGTGTGTGCGACCCGTTTGAGCATAATAGATTTGCATTGCAACTATGAGTCATGTCAAAACCACATGGAGTAAGTTTGTCATGCATAAAATCGATAGTCGTGCATAAATGCATAAGTACATGATTACTTGTGTAAAAATAAAACAAAAACTAAAAAATGAATCATTAGCGTGTCAGAGTCTAGTAGACCAGTTGCATGCATGCCTGCCTGTGGCACATCAAAGAAATGGGGAAGAAGAATAGAAGTGTCACATCATCACTCAAAAATGCAACACTGGGGGCTAGTAAAGCCCATATGTCATCTCTTTTAAATCATTCCACATGGTTTCCAATCACTAAGAGCAAGATTAGAGCAATCTCTAATCAAACTCTAGCAGGTTAAATCTGCATCTAATAAGCCATCACAGAATTTGAAGGCGCAACCACATCTAAGGATGGCAGTGGGTCCTGGACCCGGCCCATTAAGACGGGTATGGGTCCAAAAATTTTGGACCCATCGGGTCTCAGGGCGGGTCCAGGTCTAGAAAAAATTTAACGGGTCCGGGTCCGGGTCCAAGCATGGATCCGTGGACCCTACCCATGGACCCGTTACAATATAAGCATTTATAATTTTTCTAAAAAAATAAAAACTCAATTAGTTAATTACAAGTCTACTCTACTGTGTACTACACTAAAATACTAAATCTAAAAGACTAAAACTCCTAGTCTCACATAGTCACACTCACTGACTCACGCAGACCACCACAGCCGCACTACTGGTCTAGTGCCCATCCCATTCTCCACTATAACATATATATGTCTCTTTATAATCATGAACTTTCTTTTTGGCATTTTAAGTTGTGTTGTATTTTGAGAGACTTTTGTAATATTTTGTTGATGTTTTGATGACTTTGGTGATGCTTTGGCGTTGGAAACTTAGAATTCGCTCGTATCATAGTATATTGATGTTTTGATATTTTTATTGTGTTAAAAATAGTTGTTTTTAAATAGAATAGTTACTATTATACATGTATAAAATTAACCCCAAAAATTAATAATTTTAGTAAAAAAATGCATAATATGGTTGGACCCATTAACGACCCGCTAAGGACCCATGGACCCGTGGACCCATTGAGTCCGGGTCCGGGTCTGAATTTTTGGGACCCATTGGGTCTTGGGGCGGGTCCGGGTCTCAAAAAAATTGACGGGTCCGGGTCCGGGTCCGGGTCCAGCAGGACCCACCCCAGACCCTGCCCATTGCCGTCCACATCAGTGGTATGACGGCCAATCAAGTCATGCTTCATCAGCCAAACACGAATGACACCTATTGGACAAGAATGACAGAATCATCATCCACCAGACACGAATGGTGACTGTTAGACACAAATGGCAGTATCATCATCAGCTAGACACGAATGACAACATCATCATCAGCCAGACGAGAATGGCGCCTGTCTGACATGAATGACAGACACAAATCTATGGCCCGAAAAATTCAAAAAATCCTTTTTCCCCAGTGGAGTTCTAAATTTATGCAAAGAAAAGCAAAGAAATTCCAGCATTTATGTGCTTAAAGCAAAATTTAAAGTATCATTTACTTTAAATTCAACTTAAATGCTAATAAGCAAAAACATGCACATCAATTTGGCAAGATAACATGCAATAATCCAAGCTTATGAAAAACCAAAGCCTTCAACAGCACCAGAGCCATCGACATCGTACTCGATGAAGTCCCTTAATATTGAATTGCCACCATCAAAATCAAACGCCCTTAATGGTACCAGAGTCATCGACATCGCGCTTGATGAAGTCTCTCAACATTGAATTGTCACCATCAAAATTAAAGGCCTCAACGACACCAGAGTCATCGATATCACGCTTGATGAAGTCTATTGGCATTGAATAACCTCTCATCAAAACCAAAGCCCTTAACGACACCAGAGCCATCGACATCATGCTCGATGAAGTCTCTCGGCATTGAATTGTCATGATCAAATCCATTTGACATTCAAGTAAGACGTCATTCTCTCTTGAGATCATCCTTTCACGGCACAAATCCATCTTCAATCAAGTAGAGCAATCAAGTAGAGCATCAAATTGCTCTAGATCAGCTTTTTAGCACAAACCCATCGACAATCATGTAGTGCGTCATTCTCGCCTGAGATTAACTTTCAAGCGCACATCCATCAACAATCAAGTAGAGCATCAAATTGCTCAAGATCAGCTTTCAAGCACAAACCCATCTTCAATCAAGTAGAGCATCAAATTGCTCAAGATCAGCTTTCAAGCACAAACCCTCGACTCTCAAGTAGAGTGTCATTCTCGCCTGAGATAAACTTTCAAGCACAAACCCATCGACAATCAAGTACGACGTCATTCTCGCTTGAGATCGACTTTCAAGCACAAATCCATCGATAATCAAGTAGAGCATCAAATTGATCGAGAGTAACTTTCAAGCACAAATCCATCGACGGTCGGGTAGGGCATCAAATTGTATGAGATCAGCCACAAATGGCATAGTTCACTAGCAACCAAGTAGGAATCAAATTTCCTGAGATCGCACACAAACGGCATAGTTCACCAACAACCAAGTAGGGCATCAAATTGCTGACATCATCAACAACAGTCACACGCAGGACTTTCAGCTTCCAAGTGTCGCCCAGGCTTTGTATTCCAATGTCATATCCCCATACTAGTGTCTAATTATCATAACTACTTTGATTTTCGTCCTATTTGGACTCAATCAAAGTGGGGGCTATCTATAGACACTAGGATTTTAGCATAGTTTTAGTATACTTTCAATGTGATTTTTATCATTCTTTTTTATGTATTTTAGTTAGGAAATCGGGTAAATAAGGGGAACCAAAGCCTAAATACTTGCATGTATGCACTCTAAATGTACAAGTCCACGTAAAATATTTGCATGCAAAACTCACATGCAAACCCTAGCATACATGCACAATTTTCTACGTAAAATTGGACCAAAACCCTAGCCATGCAACTACCTGCAGAAGGTACGTCAAAGTCATGCAAGCCATGCAAAGTTTACGTAAAAGACCAAAAATCTCATGCATGCATACCTCAAGGGTGACTGGCCTCAAGCAAGGTCACAAGTTTGAAGTATTACTAGTTCAATTATTTACCACCGTCCAAAAGTGCACAACAGTGTGTACACACCCCTGAAGGCCAATTGGCCGGTAAATGAGCTCAAGACCATATTCAAGCTCAAGTGAAGCACCGTCCAAGCTCAATATACATTCATGCATGCAGCTGTAGTCTGATTGGCCAATAAATGTGGTCCAACTACAAAGCCGACCACATGATTCATTCGTTCAAAAACAAAGATACATTCATCTCGTGCATCTCAAGTCTGATCGACCATTAAAGTATGTTCCCACATGCTAAATTCAACTCACTTCCAACCATCGTCCAAAAGGAAAATGTGATTCATTCACCCAAGTCTGATCGGCTCGTGTGACTCCTAGGTGAACATGTTGACCAAGGCATGCTAGATACATTCCCTAATTTAGCTCCCTAAACCCTATAAATAGGATCCTCCTAGCTCAAAGGAAGGGGCCCCTAATCTTTGAATTATCATTATTTCTCCCTTAATCCTCATATTCCCTCCCTAATCTCACATATTTATCTTAACCTCATTCCTTATTCCCCTTCTCCTGAAACCTACACACATGTCTCCCTAAACTCTCCAAAAGTACGGCAAAAAAAAAAAAAACATAACCAAAACGCATCGCAAAATACTACAAAGCCTAAAAAAAAACAAAAATCTCGTTTTTACCTTTAAACCCATCCTACCCTAATTTTGTCCCTTTTTGCATCTACAAAGAGGTGTCCTAATCTTGTTTCTACTCAACTGATTGGACTTCATCAAGTTTAAGGCGAGAATCGAGCACTCAAGAAGGCTAGGCAAAGTTTTCCTAAAAACTTACAGGTACTTTGTTGTTTACTATTCTGATTTGTAATTGTTCTTGTATTTATGTTATAAAAGTGTTCATTTTTGCATGTTTAATGAGTTGATTATGTAAAGTTTAAATTTACTTCCCCTCCAAGCTTTATCAAAAGCATATTTTAAACTTTTAGTAGGGTTTTTCCTAAAGTGAGAGGCGGACTCAAAGGTCTTTACCTTTCAAGTTCATAGCCTTACCCCGAATCCACTTCTTGGTTCGTATACGAAGTCTTTTTGTTTTCTTTGTGGTTTTTCTTGCCTTTTCTCCTTAAAATTAAACTCGGGTGGCGACTCCTTTAAACTAAAAAATACATCGCAATTGCATAAACTGTGTTTATCATGGTCTTATAATGAATCGTTGCCACTTTATGGTGCATTTGTATGTTTTTAAAATAGCGTTGCTTAAATTGCCTTCTTTCGAGCTTAACATTTTATGAACCGATTGAACTAATCTTAAGGAGTTGGAACAAGTGGATGTTTGGCTCTCAAAGTTTAGTTTAATTATTCATGGAACGCACACAGCAAAGGAAAAATAATTTTATAATATAGTTATTCCTAAAATGTATAAATAATCCCTAAAGTGTTTTAAAAAGTAAACCCCAGCCAATTCTTCATTTTGTGAATGTTCAAGTCTGAAAGACGCAGAAAAATATCCACAGATGCCAATATGTTGAATATTCAATGGTGGATTGGATATTAGCACCATTTATTTGTTGTTTTCCAAACAACATAACTACCAAGAAATGACGAAGAAGAAACCGTGAAATAATGGGGAGGAAATTAATGAGCACCCTTCAATAACTCTAGGATTGTTTTCTTTTTAATAATTATTATTAGAAGACTAAAGCATAACACAACAATTTAATGTCATCAACTATTCCAAGTAATGGGTCGTCCACACTTCCTAAATCAATTATTCAACAAAACAAATTCTAAGCACCCAACGCCAGACACTCAATATAACAATCAGACATTTATCATAATAAACTTGAGAGAGCAATGTCAAGTAATAGAGTACCCCAAAACTGAACCTCTACTTTTTAGCTAGAGCAGGGAATTCACGAAATTAGCCCCCGTGCTCTTGAGCTTGACCATGTTAGGTGCACCATTCGCCTTTGAACCACTAGGTCTATTAGGCTAATTAGTGCCCAAGTCAAAAGACAAAGCTACTTGCTAACTTAAATCCACATCAAAATTCACTGGCTAACTCCATCTAAATCAATTCCGATTGATTAAAAACAAAATTCCATACCATTCAAACCTGCATCACAACCTAGAAATGCCATTCAAACTTAGCAGAATCTCTTTCCTTTGCAGTGATAGAATTAACATGGACGAGATCATTTCCAAGCATATCAAATTAAAGAAGAATTGAAAACTTGTATCAATTTAACCCTAAAATGAGGTACATGGTAAGACAAATCAAATCAAAAATTATGGGCACTAAAAATTAGGGAATTTTAATCACCTGTATGTTAGATTTTGACGAGATCAAGGAGTAAACCATGTGTGTGAGAGCACATCGGTGTGCAAGTGTCATAGTGAGCCGGTAAATGCATCATATTCTTCTCGACGTCGAATCATGGAACTTCCCCTTCCATTGTGACCGAATTGGAATTGAGGAGTGGAGGAAGGTGGGGATCGGGAGTATGAAATCGGTGACTGGAATTTTTATCCAGAAAGAACCTTAGGGAGGCCCATGGACGGGGAGAGAGAGAGAGAGAGAGAGAGAGAGAGAGAGAGAGAGGTGACGTCTGATGAGGGAGGTGTCAAAAACCCTAGGAAATAGAGGAACCAAATTACCCCTGTGCTCAGAAAGTAATGTAGATTGCTATAGTTGTTGGTAGGTTTATGCTTTTATTAGGTTATGGAGGATCTGGCTTATTTCTTACGTTTAAAAAAAATCTAGACAAAATAATTGACATGACAACCAATTATCCCTACTTAAAAAATAAATCAAAATTATTTTATTGGTCAAACCTTCATTTGATTGATGGTAACACTGAGCTGATAATAAATGCTCATGTATGATAAGTCCTTTTTGAGGCAGCATTAGAGAGAAATTTTTTCCCTTTTTGTTTTTTTTTGGTTACTTTAGCTTAACAGATTACTGGAATTCCTAGAAAATGTAAGTGGTTTTTTTTTCATGTAGTCAGTAAATGTGCCTTTCCCAAGTACATACATTTTCTCAAAAGCACTAACCTGCATTGCACATTTGAACTAAGAGAATATTTTCTCATGTCTCACTTAGTTGTAGTTAATATTGAAACAATATACACAACAAAAATGTTAAACTCTCTCAACAGCTGAAAAGTCCCTCTCGACTCCTACAACCCTAAGCCTCGCCCTACGCCGCATGTGGATGTGCCGCCAGTCCTGGTAACCGAGGGGAGCTCGCGAGACCTTGTTGGCACCCCACGCTCATCAGTGGTAGATTTTCGTCGAGTTCATTGCTACGTCGTTGTTTCAGATTCACGACAGGTGAGTGGGGCTCTGGGTGGTTGAAGGGGCTCTTGTTGGTAATTGTTTGAATTCTTTCTAGGTCTATTTTGAAGGTTTTTTCATGGCAGACATGAATCTTTCCATTTTATCTAGATGTAATGAGTTGAAGGGTGAGGTAACCTCTATTTTTCCTTCGTTTCCTTTAATGGTGAAGCCTTATATGTGGTATCACTAGTTGCCCTTTAGAGGGCCAGTATTCCTCCTAGTCTCAAGTATTCTTTGCTGGAGGGCTTAAAAGCTGGTGGTACAACGAAGAAAAAAATATTACTGAATTCTAAGTGGAGGGGTAATGGATGCTTCATGCAAAGTTAACTCTACATCAAATAAAGCTCCCAGGAAGCTCAAAGACTTTAAAGATATTGACGTGTAACTTGCATGTAGGAGGAGAATCGTGAGGAAGGTCTGTGGTATGAAGATCATTCGTGATTAGCATCCAGCAGGGGAGCACATCAAGAGGAATGTTAAAAAGAAAAGAGGACAAAATATTTAATTTTGTCTTGGTGCGTTTGATGATTAGGTGACTGTTTGTGCAACACTTGATTTTGTATTTAGTTGTTGTTGGCTTCTTTTGATATTTTGTTGTTTTGTTGATCGTTGAAGCATCTTTGATGCGAACTTTAGCCTCTCATTGGCTTTCAATAATTAAAAAAATGTGATTTCCCTGAACTCCCCCAGTGAAGGGATTTTAAAAGGGTTTATGGAGGGATTGGGGAAGCCGTGGAATTTGAAACTCTATTTTTTGTTGTTTGTGTATATCAACTTAGAGGAGATTGATCCTAATACCTAATCTGGATGACAGTTTGCAAGACTGCATCTTTGCGCAATAATCCATAGTTTCAGATTTTGAGTCCTTGTTATGTGGATGGGGAGTCTTGAATCCTTCCTAACAAGAGCCAACATATAGTAAGTCAATAAAGTGACATCAAAGAGGTGCTAGTCTAATTGATTACTACCCAATCTTCGAAGCTCCTAAGGGGGCGTTTGGTATGTGGGAGTTGGGAGGTGGGAATGGGAATACATAAATAGGTAATACAACTCCCATGTTTGTTTTATGGGAATGAAAAAAAATGAGGAATTGAGAATAGGAATAGAGGCCCTCAACTCCCACCAATCTATTACAAGGGGAAGGGGTGGTAATTCATACTGAAACTTTATAAATCATCTTAAATACCAATATTATGCTCGTATTTAATTAATATTACCAATACTACCTCACTCTATTCAAATTAATTAAGGATATTTTAGTAAATGTGCATTTATTCCCAATTCCACCTCTACTTTGAATTACCATATGTAACAAACGAAGAGTTTGGGAGTTTATAAATTCATTCTTATTCCCATTTCACTAATAAATTCTCATTCCCATTGTTAATTATCATTCTCATTCTCATTCGGATTAGATACCAAATGGCCGTAAGCTTCAAAACCTTGGTGAAGACAAATAAAAGTTCCTTTAAGTATTTTTATTATTTCACCTTTGTATTAAGAGTACATTAGTTTAAACCTTTTCCAAGTACTTGATAATAAGAATTGGTATCACTTAATAAGTTAATAGGCATAAAGGGCCAATTTATCCAAAACATTATATTATGCAATTTTGATGGTTACCTCATGTTTGGCCCTTGAGACAAGTGCTACTTAGGTGACGGTATCTATTTTTTTTTTTTTTTAAAAAAAAGTTTCATTTAGATGGTTGAATTTCTTATCATTAATGGTCCCCATAATCTCAGTCATGTCATTGCTCTTGCTTAAAGGTTGGTGCTCCGTAAGTCATGGTTTGTTTTGAGTATTGTTATATCTTATTCTACTCAGACACTTTTACATCTAGGTATCCATATCTTCTATTGTATCGTTTCTCTCCTTTCATCTTTCAACCAAAATAAATAAAAATAAATAACTCCTCAATTGTCTAAGAATGTTATCGGAATGAATGTTTATGTCTTGGGCACAAATTGGAAATGGTTGGATTGGCACCAGGGGACAACATAAGACTCCAAGGTTTAGCCGTGCTGAAACAAGTTAAGCAAGACCGATCACATTAACATTAGAAGACACGGTAAGAACAATGATTATTGCAAGTTGTGATCTCCCAGAACATCTTAATTATCAAAGAAAGGGTCTATGTATGGCTGGAAAGTATCTACAGCCTATTAGCCTAAGTGAGGCAATTGAGCAATGCAAATAGTCACATACTAGAAGGGAGGGAACCCTAGAGATACTAATAGATCGAGCCTAAGTGAGGCAATTGAACAATTGTTAACCTGTTATTGAAAGTAGCTGCAAAAATGTTGGTATTTAAGGGCCTGTTTGGTGAGCGCAACATAAATTGATGTTTGGCATGATTCCCCCTGCATTTCTTCAGAATTAAGAATGAAATGGGATCTTGCGCTTCTCATCTTGAGAATACTAGATATGCAGTACACCAATTCATATTGTTGATAGAAAGTGGAGGTGTTGGAAACAAGTATTAGGGAGACCATCCATGAAATACCAGTGCCCGGGTACAATTAAGATTTTCATTTTTACTTTACTAACGAGTAACGAACATGCAAAAATGGAAAAGAGCAAGCATTCACAACCAGTAACCTAATTGTGACATTGCACTCATACATAACTTCAAAAATGTTGGTAAACAATCAGGTTAATGCTAATCAAAATCCTCCCAGATTGAACCCCAACTTCATTGCTCGTGACGAATGTTGAGTTGCAAATTGGTGCCGCTGTGACTAAATATGTGCATTGCTTGTCAAGAAAATACCCTTGGACGGCATAGTAAAGCATCCACGTATTCAAACAAGTCCCTGAAGAGCACAAGTGTGGAAGGCATACTGCGGAGGGTTCAGATATTGCCTAGACACCAAACATCAAATCCATGACCTTGGATACCAAGGATTTCTCTGGGGAAGCAATTGATCCAGACGGCCTCACCGCTGGGGTACCACTACCATTCTGAAGATAAAAAAGACGAGCACCATTGTTTGACAGATTTTGCTCAGAATCCAAACCATATGATGGATGTGGGAGAGGCATAAATCCTGGTTTATTGGCCCTTTCGTTCAATGCTTGGCGTTGAATGGGATCAACAGGCTTCACACCCACAATTAGAACCCCATTCACAGCCATGCCATTCTTGCTGAGTGCTTTATGAGCATCAGCACGATTCTGCAAAGTCAAAGTCAACTACCAATTCTCAGAGACAAACTGCTTCTGAATAGTGTACAAACAGGAACAAAGGCAATATACACTGAATGACAGCCAAAAGCAGAAGCAAAGAAATTACTTCACACCCAAAATATAAAAGGAGTCAGCCGATAGGCATAACTTCCATTAGCTTACCTTCACAATCTGCAACAGAATATGTACGTGCCCAAAGAAACAGCATAATCATTCAAAATACAGATACTTCAAGCACAGGCATACCTGTGTTGATTTTCATTTCTGCAAACAGACTGCCAACCTAAATGGCGTCTAACAACTGCTACTGAATGCTAGTCCTAACTTTTTTCTTTTGGTTACTTTACTACCAAGTTTCAAATACCAATGAAGAGGATTGATCCAGCAATCAGCAGTCATCTTACAGAGTAGTAAGTATTGTGCATTAGAAGACTTCAGTAGAGTTCAAGAACAAGAAAACCCTACCCTGTTGTAATCCTTTACAGGAGAGAATGAATAAGGTGTACATAACAGATATTTTAAATCAAATTTATCACTAATTTATTCTAGAAAGGATAATATTCTTCAATAGTCATTACTTGATCTTGAGAAGTACTCTAGGGAAACTCCGGCAGATGCTTACACATCAGTGCTATAAAGCATAGTTAGTCATACAAAAGTACACCTCTTGGAAGAAGTATCAGGACAAACATTTGAATAAGAGAAGAATGCACAATAAGCCAGCTTTCCTCTTCTTGAGACCAAAAAAAAACACCAAGTACAGTGATGTTTCCTACTAAGTGCTGGCCAACAAATGAATTCCTAAAAAGAAGCACTAACAAGATCCATTCTTTGCTCTCTAACTGCACTTGCAAATGTAGACCATGAAGCACATGTTTCACAAAAATAAACCCCACCAAATACTGTACTCCATCCTTCCCGTTTTATTTATCACTTTAGCCTTTTTGTGATAATGCCAAGGAAACCACTATTCTTGAACATTATGCTTATATATACCAAAACTACCTCACTAATATAGTATTGGAAACATAAAATACAGAAAAGAGTAACTATTAATGCATTATTAGAATACAAAGTGACTGATATTATTAGAACAAAAAGTTAGTGAAAGTGAGAGTTAATATGGGAAGGAGCAAGTAATTTCCAACAACTGTCCCCTCCAAAGCCAAACACCCCCCCCCCCAAAAAAAAAATAAATAAATAAAAAGAACCATGCTCATGCATGAACTGCATACAATTAACAGGGGCAAAGTCAAATACACTAATGACATAACTGGCATAACCACCGAAATCCATCTGCAGTACAGCTCATTTACCTGATAGAGAATGTGCATCCAATTAGCACTTAATGGGCCTGGAACATGCTTTAATATTATACCACACTTTTCAAACTCCCGTAAGACTAAATTGGTGTCAGTTGGGGAGAACCTGCAAAAGAATACATTAATAGATCAACTGCTGTCAGTTGGGGAGAAGTATGCCAAAAATAAAATACATTAATAGAATCAACAGCAGTCACGTAAAGATAAAAGGGCCTATGTAGCTCAACTATGGTAAGATGTCAACTGTGTAAAGAAACAAGGAAAGTAGATTGCAATGAATATG
The DNA here is from genome assembly GCA_029582165.1 of Portulaca oleracea. NCBI lineage: Eukaryota > Viridiplantae > Streptophyta > Magnoliopsida > Caryophyllales > Portulacaceae > Portulaca > Portulaca oleracea. The sequence goes on from CM055874.1 coordinate 37,998,450, forward strand.
TCAGATGTGGCTCATTTAAACTGTAAACAAAAGTAACAATAGAGAGGTGGTAATGAAATGTCAGATGAATCACACAACATACCCATACACTGTAACCCATTCCTCTTCACTGAGGCTTCCAGCTGGAAAGCTACTCTGCTTTATCTCAGGCCTTGCAACCTCCCTCAGAGGAGGAAGTGTTATCAGAGCTCCTGGCTGTACCACACCCTCAACAGGAGAACCCTTCCCCTGCTCTTCCAGATTACTGATGCTTTTACCAGGAGACCACCAATTCAAACTCAATGAACCTTGCTGATTTTGCTGATTTGCTGCCAATGTGTTTGATGGACTGGAGTCGGAATTGTTTTTAAGCAGTGGGGAGAATTGTCGACTGGGATTCTGAGTGGGACTTCTTGGGCCAGACTTTGTATCAGGAGACATTGGGTAGTCCTGAATACCTATCTCTGAAGAAAAATCAGACCGATCTTCTAAAGTAAAAACAGGCGGTGGTGGAAGATCAGAATTTGCAAAGTTTTCCCGCCATAGGGCTGAGACTGCAGCTGCCTGACCAGGAGTGGAGAATTTGCCCCTCCTAGAAGAAATAGGTGTTGCCAAATCATTGAGAAACAATGACTGCCTTCCAGATCTTGGAGTTTTTTGCACTGTTGTACTCATCTTCTAATGTTATTTGATGACAACTGGAACAATAAAAAATAAATCAATAAATGCAGTGCAACAAGTATATGAAAGAAACAAAGCATGCATTCCAATCTATGCACACAAACATGTGCAAGAAATAGAAGCCCAGTCTCGCACTCTGGCCTCCTCAGTCCTCGCCTAGCAAACAACTTTTTACAATAACACTATTTTCAGATATGAGGGAAGTATAGAATAGAAGGAAAATAGATGACAACAGATTTAGAAGAAAACTCATACAAAATTGGTATTATTTTACAAGTCTTCGTATTTCTGTTCAAGCAGGCTGACTGGCTAACATAAAACTAGCATTGGCAAAAGCCAGGCCCAAATTACTGATTTTTTCCAACTTGAAAGAAAAGACTGAGTCTAATCAAGTAATTTTATACCAAATTTAGAAGGAAAACTCAGGTCTTGATTTGATGGAATTTCTGACTAACTTTCGGTTCAGACTAATTTGGTCATTCAAACATTGACCGAACCTGAACCTTTTATGGTTTTGGCGTTATTCAACATTCTGTTAAATTTAGTAACAGAAAAACTCTTCCAAATTTAATGTCTTAAAAAATAAATTTAGCCAAATTTAGTCGTTGGGATTCAGGTCTGGGTATGTTGTACAAAGTGATGGAATTTAAATTTGGTCAAGGTTTGTGTCTAACCAATTTGACAAAATGACTTGGTGGCTGGTGCATGTACTTTCAACTTATATGTATCATCTCAAGCAATTAACATAAGTAAGAAACTTCAACATAGTTTAACATATTTTGTCTCCAATAATATAAGCTAATTCAGCATTATTGAACATGATTCAACTTTCAACATAATTCAGCATGTCATAGGAAGATTTGATATGTTCGGCAATGAGCATCAATCAGTACTTGTGAAAAATTGAAAAGAAGATACCCTTACTACCCCAAAAGTAAGTGCGCCTGCATATGTTTCCAAGATTATAAACTTCTACATATGTAACCGGCAACCCTGTTAGAATTTGGCACTAAAGATATCAAAAATAAAAAGGGAAAATTTTGGACAATTTTAGCATGATTGGAAAAATTAGCTCATTCCCCCTTTCCAAATCAAGGGAATTAGGGAGGGAAACTAGCCCTTGGCAACAAATTTTGATCATAATGAGCAGTTCTGTTCTTCCCTTCTTACTTGGTTTAGCATTACAAATGACAATGCTGCATTCATTATTATTTTTTATTTTTTTACTATTCTTATATAATTCAACTGTAAGATAATAAGAAATCAAGCTGATGGCTATGAGGACTCATTCCAAGACTCCATTGCTTAAAGAACCACAAAAATATCACAATATGCATTGCATGCAAAAAAGTTACTTATTTATCATTCAAGCAAAATGCCAGGAGAAATAATCACCTCTAACAGTAACTTATAGGAATTTGCTCTTCTAAAAGCCACTGGGCTCGTGAATCAGATATATGTCATTCCTTTGTATTGAAGAATGAAAATGCATCAATAATCACCTCATCTTACAAAAATAAATAAATAAAAATATATGATCATGCTGATAAGCAAAACTATGAGGAAGGCAGCTTCAAATTAGACCTACCCACCTCAAGTACGCTAAAAAGCTTATCGCATGGAACTAAACACACAAACAGATGTTTAAAAGCACCACAACACAAAACACCAACAAGGATATAGATCTTCGGGAACCAAATCCAAGACAAGACATCATGTTAGTCTTGCTATCACCATTCTTTTCAAGTTGGTGCTTGATTCTACAGCATTGGTTTCATGGGTGTCCTTTTTGGTGTAAAATTGGATAGGGTTTATTATTCGCTGTCAAAGAGATTCTAAAAGAACAACAACAAAAAGTTTGATTTTAAACACATGGTGAACGAATAGCAATAGCTGCTAAATATCCAATTTAAGTTGAGGCTTACTGTATCTCATTTACTCAAAAGATTATCACTTGAAACTTTTGACCCAACAGACCTCTCTACTAGCCTCACTACATCCGTTCCACAAAACTACGAAGTCATGTTGAAGCTGAAGTCGTCACTCATAATACCTAATTAGAAAGATAAAACCATGACACTAACATCCCCGTGCAGCAGATCTAAAGCGGCATATATGAATTTCTGTTCTTTTTTCCTTCCTTTTTTGGTCGAAAACAATGGGTGGTCGTAGAAGTTGTGCGATGCGAAATGAAGACAAATTTACAGAACCAAAATAAGAGTAAGCTAAAATCGTCAAAACTTAGGCGGAACCGGAATATAAATTGGAACAACAAAATCCCTAATTCGAAGTTCGACACAAAAAGCAATATTCAAAAACAAAATGTCAAATTAAGCGAACAGAAACTCATTGAATTTGATCGAAAAAGAATGAAAAGAGCGTGAAGAAATGGAGGAAGGAAGACGAGTATCACCTGTGGAGCTCAAAGTGACTCAGTGAGAGTCACAGTAGGTTGCTGCGTAAGCCAGACGGCGAGAGTCTCGGACAGAGAGCGGGAGGATCTAAGCTTAAAAATTGTAACTACCCTATTTATAATTTTATAATTTATTTTTTATTAGCACCGTCTGATTGTTATGCACGAAATAGCATGACCATTCATTTGCATATATCACTTGCATATAAACTTCATATGCGGCATGAACGGTTGGATACGGGTTCGGGTAGGTTGAAGTTTGGGTTGGGTATATTTTAGACACGCTCTAGGAATTTGGTTCCAAGTAGCTTATGAGTCGGGTTAATCTGATTCGAATATGATTTAGTTAAATTTTTGATTCCGCCTCGGGTCGGATCCGAATTGGTTCGGTTACAATCAGTTGATTTCAGGTAAATGTTAATTGATTATATTATGGTTCGGGTGTTACTCGATCATATGTCGAGTTTGGTTCTAATTAGTTTAGGTAAAAAAAAATTATTGGATGATTTCGGATCTACGTTAGCAGGTTGTAATACGGTTTGGGATATGATTCGATTCAATGTCGGATTCGATTCGAATTATTGTTTGTGGTCTCCATGAGGGCCGGTGTAATTCGAGCCGGAGAAGGAATTTGAAAGGGCCACCAAGAGAGCCGGAGAAGATGAAATCCGAGAAAGTGGGGCAACCGACCAGAGAAGACGAACGAAGAAAGGACGATTCATTGGATAGTGATAGCCAGCTCAAATTCGTTTAATAATGTGTTGGATCACTTTTGATATAAACAAAAAATAGGTTATGAGTTGGGTTAGCTCAATGACAGTTTGTTACTGTTTGAATCTTGCATTGTTCAATTTCAGTTCACTTTGGGTTTGAATAATACGGGTTTGGTTGAACGGGGTCGACTCATTTTGTATATGTGTTAATTTGGTTTTCCCTAGATTCAGTTACAAGTTGATTCAGTTTATGTATGGGTATGAATCGGTTTCAGTTACAATTTCCCCCTATTTGATTCATTTCTAGTCAGGCCATTTCGGGTCGGGTTTGAATTATGTGCCTATTTGGTCTAATTTCTAAAAAAACTATTTTTGCTTCTTACAAGCAGTTTTTGTAAAAGCTATTTTTGGTGAAGTATCGAAGTGTTTGGTCTAACTTATGACATAAGTGATTTTACTAAATTAAAGTGTTTGACCTAACTTATGATATAGTCGTTTTACTAAATTTAATTTCATTATTTAGCCTAACTTTTAAAAATTATCATGTGTTTTTTTGGAGTAAAATTATCATGTGTTTTACATCAATTGGTGTCCCTCAGCGGTCCCGTAGCTTGATCGACCACACAAATGGGGCACATCATTAGTGTCATACTGAACCAGACTAATTATCGTGCCTACTTGAGGAAGTTTCAGCCGCAATTTACTTGTGCATATCTGGACGGCTCGACATTTTTTAACATGCAAATGATTAGGTTGCATAAGCCACAAGTATTGATCCTCTCCTACTACCATAGCATGATGGAGTCTCATGGTTTGCTCCTCGATTCCCAATGGGCCGAGCGAGTAATCGACGTCACCAGAAACAAAATTGGTCGTGTAACAGCCAGGATGGAGACGGGGATGATGGTGATGATGAATATGATGAAGAAGGAGATGATGGCCAACACGGGGAGCAAGGTGCAGCAGAACATGGTCAAGGGAGTTCACATCACGAAATGGGTGAAGGCTCGGGTTCCCTTCCTTCTTGGCAAGGAGCCCTGGATCGCCTTGGAACTCGAGTTGTCAATCTCACCCTTGAATTGCACAACTTTAGGCAAGACTAAAATGCCTACACCTAGCTTTTATGTCATTTTGTATCTTGGCAAGTGTACGTGTAGGATATTTGGATGTTGGAGCCGTGTGAGCTCGGGTCACCATCGCTTTTATGCCATTTTGTATCTTTTTGTGTGTTTGCTTTTGACCCTTTTTGAGACTCCTACCCTCTCAATAAGGACACTGTGAGATTCAAGTGTATGTGTGTGTGGAGGGGGGAGGAGTATTCTCATTTGGGTAGTTAGTTTAGGCTTTCCTTGTTTTATCTGTTTTCGCTTAGTTAGGTTAGGTTTTCTGTTCCTTAGAAATTTTGAAATTTTGAAAAAAAAAAGAAAAAAAAAGAGAAAAATCAAGTGAAATCCTAAAAAGTTTTTGTTTATCTTCTTCAGTGGTAGCTTATGGTTGTATTTATGCTTTCAATTGCATAGATATCTGAGTTGTTTAGTAAAAAACAGTCATTATGTGCGTGTCAAACCTATTCTTTGGGTGTTACCTTTAATTATTCGATAGCCACTTCGCCTTTCCAAAGCGGTGTCCTTACCCCTTCAAACACCCCCTAGTTTGTTGTCGCGATTTTCCTGCTTTAGGTGGGGGTTGTTTTGGTTTTTCATGCTTTCCATGCTCTTAATAAGCTAGAGAAACCAAGGGTTGGTGTGAATTGGTGACACTCACACCCCTTAAGTACTTCGTATACGTATGGAGCAACCTTAGTTGGGAGAGTAACCCCTTTTTGGAGGGATGTCCAAATTCTAGAAAAAAAACTGGCATGAAGATAAAAGAAAAGAAAATGAAAGAAAAATGAGAAGAAAAATGTATATATGCTTGTAAGATGGTTTATCAACATGGTTCGACGTGGGTGATTCGCGGCCTCTTGCCCCTTAAGTACATTGCTTATGTACGGAGAAAACCACGTTGGGAGAGTAAACCCCACAAGGGTCGCATTATATCTCGAAATGTGGCAACGAGTAAAAAAGAGAATAAATGAATGAATAAAGTGCGAAACCTCCTCCTATGTAACTTGCAGCCCTCATCAAGTCAAGGGAGACACTAAATAGAGCGAGGGTGACGTATATCAGTAAATAGTTAATAAAAATGAGAATGGATGCATGGATAGCCAAGATTTGGCTGCCTCCCCTTGATTTGTCCGAGAGATACTAGAGACACTTGCACTTGCCCACATGGAACCCGTTGGGCGAGGTTGAAGTGGAAAATCTAAAAGATTGGTCTCACCCGAGTCTAGTGTCTTGGCATATACATATTAACTGCTTTTGGTTGATCAACGACGTTGTTAGAGTAGCTTTTGCATAACTGTGATCATGAATTCTTTGAAGAAAAGTGTTGGTGGAGGAAAAACGAGGTAAAAACTGGAACTATTTGAAGAAGAGTCAGGATCCTAACGTGAATCCCGAGAAAACCGGGCCCGAGAAGATGAAAGCCGAGCCTTCAACTCTAAGGGGCCACTAAAGGATCTACGCTACCAGAAGGAGCCCCATGACCGTAAGCTAGCCTGTCACAGCCGTGAGCCAATCCTCCGTGACCCTGGGATAGAAAGGGTGTCACGACCATGAGCCAGCCTATAACGACCGTGACATATTAAGAACAAAAAATATGGGTTTGAGCAGCAGAAGCCTCACGACTGTGACCTCCATAAAGCATCCTAGATAGAAGGTTCATCACGGCCGTGACACCCAAAGGTCATACCCGTGATGGATGTAAGGCACACGTTCATCTTTAGCAAAACACATGCCTCACGACCGTGACACACCCTGTCACGGTCGTGACGCTCGGTTTTTCTAGAACTTATTTCGGGGAAAAACGGCTGCATTTGGGCCCCTTTTCTCCCAAGTATATATTGTAAATTTCAAGAATTCGATGACAACTTTTGTTCCCCCTAATTTTTAGACTCAAGTTTTATGGTTTTAGCTTTGGTTAATCTCAATTATAGTACTCTTAGTCACTCTTCTACATCATTAGCGCAATTTCCTATTGTTTTAATTGAAGAATTCAAGATTTCTTTTGCAAATTCAAGTCTTGTTATTGTCTCTTGCCATTGAAACCCTAATTTAGTGAGTTCTATTCTTCTTTCTTTAAATTGTGTGTTTTTAATTAGTGCAATTTGCTTGGTTTATGTTTTAATTGCTTTGATTAGTGTTGTTATGCTAGGTTTCCATTGTTGTGATATATTCATGTTGAACATCTTTGATTATTGAGGTAGTGCTAGTCGTAAATATGAGTAGCTAGGTTCCCTTATGGTTAGGGGTAATTAGGGCCCCTAATAGGGGATTAGGCATGGATTAGTGTGATTAGGGTGATCTATGAGGATGCCAACATTCCTATTATCTTGAGACGACCCTTCTTGGCCACTGTCGGTGTGATGATCGATGTTAAGATAGGCTGACTATCCCTTCATGTGGGGAACGAGAGTATTGTTTTCAATCTTAAGAATTCGATGAAGAAACCCTCGTTTGGGGATTCATGTTACAAGATAGAATTGATGGAGGAGATCATAGATGAGTAACTAGAAGAGTGTCACATGCTTGAGTATCTAGATGAGTGTGTTCTACAACTTTTCTGGGTCTAGTGACCAATGGATCGATGGCCTAATCTAGTGTACGTCGCTCGGACTCTAAGGTCAGTCCACTGACCTGTTTTGCTCCCATATGGTACTTTGCATGATCGTTCCCGAGCAAAATGTTGAGACTAATTATTTAAAATAGTTTAAATGCTCTAATCGAATTTACAAACTTATGATCCCTAATAATCGTTAAGCTTTTCTTTAAAACATCTTTATGTAAAGATTAAGCCACTTCATCCAACTCCCAATTTAAGTAGAACTATGAAACTAATTTCTTGAATGGGAATTTTCGTAGTTCACAGTGTGGTACCATACTTTGGCTTTTCCATCTAGAGTGGATGGGAAGATAGTGGTGTAAAGTCCAACATTGACTTTATTAAGAGGTGCCAATCGCATGAACTCTTTGATGTGGTGAGTCAGGTTCTCTGATGGTTTGAACCTAATATTAAAAACCTTTATCTTGTCAAGTACCTTCAAACTGGATGTATAAGTAGGGGTATATCATTGATTTGTCTGCGAATGCAGGGACAGTGCTCATCATCCTGATAAGGCTCTCCAATTTCCGTTCAAGGGCCTTAACACCGAGGCCTCCATGAGCTTAGAACTCCCCAGGGATGCTATAATTTTCTCTTTCGTAACCCCGAGCCTCTAGACTCAACATTTTGTTGTATTTTTTAAAGCTCATGTTCAGACTCGTATCCATCACCTGGGTCAGTCCCAACTTCTCATTGATCTTGGTGATGGCATGTAACATGTTGTGCAACACCTGTTGCTGGTCGGAACCTTTCTCATATTTTGGTCCTGTTCATGAGAATTGTAGAAGACCAGACCTTGCATTTTAGTGTAAAGGTTTTCTAGTTGTTTGGTGATGATAGTTTCATGAGTAACATTCTAGATAGGGACCTCAGGGTTTTTCTCTTTTGCCATTGCAAACCTTTTGACTTCGGATCGGACTACTACTCAGATGTAATATGATACGGGTTGAGAGGTGATCTCCTATCTTGCCTGCATGAAAATTTATTAGCTCGAAAATTGACTTTGATATTGTCTACACAATGCATGAGTGTATTAATGGACCTACGTGGGACCCTAATACATGGACTCGATATCTACATGTTGACACAAATTTAAAGATGACTCACCCACTGTCTGGGAGTGTATGGCCTAACTCTATATGGATCTAGTATGATGTTATACAATAATAATACCAATTGGGTCCCCACTCGAATCAAGTGTTCAATTGCAGCATAGTGCGGGTGTAATTGTCGTATCCACAAGGAGTTGGGGCTTTCGGACCTAAGAATCTATCGAGCTCTTACCTTTAGGCTTGATTTTCGAGGTTTTGGGTGTTTGGTAGACACATGGACTAAAAGACAAAAGAAAAACCACAATTAAAAAGGGAAAAGAGCTCAAGGGTATTACCGGGTCTCCTAACGAGAGAAAAGGGGTCGGCGAAAAGGTTTAACGATGATTAATAGGCAAGTTCTTCAATACGGGAATTAAGCAAATGAATTAGCATCAAATCCCTCTCGCCAAAGTTTGAATTCGATGCTTACTCTCTAGATTCCACCACTATTCCCATAAGGATGGTTTCTAGATAGCATAATGCCCTAATTCTTCTAACTTGACACTAATCACACGCCAATGTATATTAGCGTCCAATTAAACCATCCATAACTCTCCAATTAGATGTTGAGAGATAATCTATCACCTCTCTGCATCAAGAGTATCGACATCTAATGGAGAGGTATGGTAGGAAGTGTTAAACAATTCAGCGAATCATCCGAAACCACTCAACCTAACCTAAGCACAGATTTCGTAGTTTTAGGAGTGATCAGTATTCGGATATCAAGTGTGAGGATTGCATGGATAAACTAGCATCAATTACCCTCTCTCGAGTGGTAAATTGATTCGTACTTCCAAAATCCCGTCATCACTCTCGCATATGACAACCTTTGATAGTATTCGAACGCAACCCAAACTAATTTGTTCCAAAATCCCTCTCGGCAGATTTAGGATTAGGAACTAATTACTCCTTCCATTATCTCCAACTCAATGTTGGGAAGGATTCATAACCTCTCGGCACCAAACTCCTCCACATTGAGTAGAAATAGAGGAAGGGAACACTTAATTACCTCATTAATCACCCTAATCCTACTAATCTAAGCCTAATCCCCTATTAAGGGCCCTAATGACCCCCTAACCCTAAAGGAAACTAGCAACACATATTCATAACTACCACTACTTCAACAATCAATTCAATGGTCAACATGATTCTAGCAAATAATTGAGAATTTGCAAAACAACTGTAATCAAACTAATTAAAATCATAAACAAGATAATCAAACAAGTAAATATACTATTTGAAAGCTAAAATTAATAGGGAAGAAGAAGAACTTACTGAATTGATTCATAATGATATTCCAAAGGCAAAGGAAACAACAATGGTGAATTTAATTGCAAAGATAAACCCTAATTCAATTGCAAAGATAAAATACTAATTATGTCCTACCTATAACTCTAACCTAAGAGCTAAAACTAAAGACTAAAACCTAGTAACAAATGCCCTGGAGAAATATTCGAAACTCCCTATTTATATAGTGGAGGAATAAGGGTCAAAACTCATTCGGTTTGGCTCCGAAATTAAGTCGCCGAAGACAGGGTGTCATGACCGTAACGGGGTCATGGTACATTCTTCCTGTAACCTAGTTTTTCCCCTTTTGATGTGTCACGGTCGTGACAGTCTTTGTCACGGTCGTGAGGGGACCTGTCACAATCGTGAGGTCCTATGTCACGGCCGTGACACCCCTTTTGTCCAAGGTTTCTTGACTTTCCTTTCGTTGGCTTTGGGAGGGCTCTGTTATGGCCGTGACTCAGGGTACCACGGATGAGATGTCTCTCTTGTCCTGAGTCTTCTTGAAGTTCTTGAGCCTCAGGCTCTTGCCTCCATCTTCTTGAGTCGGGTTTCCTTAAGGTTCACACTCAAAGCTCATCTATCTTTTAATTCATCTCGGTTTTGCCCCTTTTTACGCACTTTTCCTCCATTTACACATTATCGCTGAAGAAACCTAAAAGGGAAGAAAAGTAACATAAAAGAGGCATAATTATTCGTGGAATCGAGGAAATCGCCAAGGGAAAATGATTCATTTAGGCTCAAAACCGAGCCTAAACATCAAGTTACAATAGACTTTTTATTCTTTTTATCCGTGATTCCCCCCCCCCTTTCCGGATCAGATTTGAGTAAAATATACAATAGGCATTTAGACTCACGCGTATTACAAAGGGTTGGACATAATCACAGGGAATGGACTGGATTAAGGACAAACCAAGTGTCCCACCAGGAACATTGGGCCTGGTCAGGCTTCAAGGCCAACCGACGTTCAAATTTTAAATGGGTTATTGGACTGTTTAGGCAGAAACATGAGCTCATATTAACAACAAGGACAATTGACCTTAGGTGCTTCATGGGCTATTTTCTGGGCAACTCAACATAACTATGTGCATACTAAAGTAATACCCTTTACTCACTGGGCCCCAAATACTGAATCAATTTTAATTACAGTGGCACATGAAGGACATAGCATGTAAATGAGGGGTTAACCTAACCATGGCTCTAAGTTTAAGGGGTTACTAGATTTGGATAAGATAGGGTACCACATGTTCTCGCCTCGAAACACGTTATGTACCCATACGAAATTTATAGGAAAAGTGTGTGAGGTGTTGCTCTTTGGAAGGAAGCCTCGGAGTGTAACATGAGTGACTGGAAAGCTCAAATGCTTGGTTGTATAGCATGCACCCAATAATTAGTGGTTGCCCGCTCTCAAGATAACTGATAGGTTAAAAGACCTAAACCAACACTTTTGTGCTCCCCCACTATAAGGCTCGGGAGTAGCAATTTAATATCTCCTAAAAGAATTGTAAAATCATGAAACTAATTAATATCTCCCTTTTACAATTTTTCAAAAAAATTGATTCTTTCAAGTTTTACCCTTTTTTAAGTCCTCAGTGAAGTCGCCAATCTGTTAGTCCTTAAAAAACTCTCATTTCAAAGGAAATCAATTTCAATGGTGTTACTTAAATTGAGAATCAAATAAGGTGGCCTTAACCTTTAAACAATGACAGTTTAAGAAAAAGCTATCAATTCTTATTAATCTTTTATTTGTAAGTTTAATTCGCGAAATCGGACAATTCAAGCAAATAATTACAACCAGGATTAAGATAATAATGAGAAAGAAAAAAAAAAGAGACGACTGTAGACACCGGGATTTGCACCGATATAATCCCGACTTATCAAGAGTTCAACATTTGGGCCAGACACCAAGATGGGTCATTGGGCCAATGAAAACAGCAAAGCAAGCATGATAAGACAAGATGGCCCACCACTGGGAACAAAACCCGCACGGGTTTTAATCAAAGGAGACGGCTCAGAACCAGGACAAGCCCAAGGCGCGCCCCAGCCCAGGGACTTTAAAACCCGCGTGGGTTTTCTACTGCCTAAGCGCGTCGTTTTGCCGTCCACGTCAGCGATCCGTGTACCTGGATATTATAAAACCCGCGTGGGTTTTCTGGTTGAATCCGGCGCCAAAAATCTTGACTTTGTGATTGCCGTCCACGTCAACTCCCATGATATTAGCCCATGTGTTTTGACCCTTAACCTTGACTTTGTGATTTCATGGCATAATCCTTGGGATGTGTCCCTCCATTTCCCTCCTGAACACCACCTCACTCACCTATAAATACCCCTCCATTTCACCCTCACTAATCACCGACGACTCTCATAAACCACCTCTATTACTCTCATTTCATCAATAATCACCTCTACTACCCTTACTATACTAAATTCTCATCAATCATCACCATTGTACTCAAATCCTTACTCCACTCAAGTTCCATATTAACATTCTCTCCCAACCCTATCATCCATATTATCATCCTAATAGTCACCTTTCCATCCACCAAGTCGAGGAAAATGTCAAGATTTCGATCAGTGCATTCGGGCTCCCAAATCAAAGAGGTTGGCTCTCATTTTCTTGTCATTGTATCATTTAATCATGTAATTTGTATTTCATTTCCATTACTTGTGCATATTTTGTAAACAAAAAAAACCTTGTTTTATAATGCATGTTGAGAATATAAATTTGTGAAATTAATTAAACTTCTCCCCGCTCTTTTTCATTTTAATATCGATTTTAGTAGAGTCTATTTTCTAACAGGCGAATTCGAGAATTCTTATAATTCTCGAATTCGTAACCTTACCCCTGGGGCTTAGAATCAGGTTTCGTAGACCGGAGTTATTTTCATTATTTTTTTATGGTTTGTCGGTTTTCTTAAATCGACTGGCGACTCTTTTATTCTTTTTATAATCCGTTTAATTACTTAATATTGAAATTTACACTAAAATGATTAAGAAATGATTTAATATCTTCCTCTCACCCAATTCAAAGTTAAAACCGGGAGAAAGTGGGCTAGGAACCAATAAAACCCCCACGGGTTTTATTGTTTCCAACCCTCATTCTCTGGCCTAAGGAAACAGGCGGCCCGACCCAAGAATTACCAAAACCCGCGCGGGTTTTGGCAGTACTTGGTGGCCCGCCTGCTTTCTTTTGGGCCTGGATTTGGTGTATGGGCCGATTTTAAGTCATTATTGATATATTTTGGTGTAATTTCAAGTGTTTAAATAATAAAAACGGATTTGTAAAATAAATAAAGTTTCAACACCCCGAAAATGAATTTCATAAAATAAACATATCCTTACTTAAGGATTAAGCAACCTTAGTCGGCTCCCGATCGTTTAAGTAGCGCATCCGAAAACCGACATCCCCCAAACGGGGGCGATTTTCCGAGTCCTACAGATTGGCGACTCCACTGGGGACTTGAACTTAAAAAGAGGGTAAAAGTTGAAAAAAATCGAATTAATTTGAAATTGTAAAAGGGAGAAGTCGAGTTATTTCGCGATTTTATAATTCTTTGTAGGCATCCTTTGCATACCGAGCCACTAATCGCGTCTTTTGACACGTCAGCACAAAGGCGACGGTTTAGGTACACCTCCCTCGAGAGCGAGTAGGCCACTACTTGTGTGATGCACTCTACATCGCCAAGCATTTGGTCTCTTCTCTCCCCGCGTTACACTCAAAGGGCTTCCTTGAAGTTCTTTGAGCAATACCTCACACTCCTTACCTAAGGGTATGGAGCACCGAGATGAAAACGTGCGGTAGGCCATGTAATCCAACCATAGAAATCCATGAACATAGAACCTTGGTTTAGGATATCCCTTCATGTTGTATGCTATGTGCTATGTGTATCCCTTTCCCCTTTTCTTCTTTTGTTTTAGGGTTGACCCTAGTTTAGAGGTTTTGTTCTAGTCCATATAAAATTCGTTGGGTTGAGAAAATGATTATTTATTAATTAGAATAATTAACTCAAAAGGCATCATGGTTAGCCCAAGTGGAAGGGCCCATTTATGCTTGAAGGGTGATTATTTTAATTAGTAAATAAAAATCGACTCACCTTTAATGATATTATATGACCCTTTACAAAATTCTCCTAACAAAGGCCCAAAAATTAATTAAAAAGTCCAACAAAGTTAATGGATAGCGTTTTAGATTGCATAATAGCCACTAATGAGAAAGTTAATTTGTAGATTTAATTAATAAATCCACCGCATTTATGGCCGGCGCGTTGTTAGGCCCAACCATATTGGATTTGTTGATTAAACCCATAAATTAATTGTGACTCGCTTATTGTCGGCTTTATTCAATCCTTTGCAATATCCATTTTCCTCGACTAAAAATAAATAAATGAATAAATAAATAAATAAATAAATAAAATAAATAAAAAAAGAAAGAAGGTTAAAAAAAAAAGGGTCGTCAGTCTTGTTAAACATTATTCTAGTCCGCATAATAGTCATTATGGCTTGAGCTATCTGAATTGTTGGGCCAAGTTACGGATTCTCCTTAAAACGGTCGACCTGTGGTTTGGGCCCATCCGAATTGAGAAACACTGACTTGAACCTATCAATTTATGACCCGCTCGCTATGTTTGACTTTATGCGGCCCTTTATAATGTTTTGTCCATAGGTCCATATAGAGTTAGGTCATGCACTCCCAAAAAAGTGGGTGAGTCCTTTGTGTCTGCATATATGCGTCGATTCAGTTAGGATCATATAAGTCCCTTAGGACATGCATGCATCAGGTAGTACGTGTCAGAGTATGTCATCGAGTGTTCTAACTTTGAATTTCGATGTAGGCATCATTGGTGATCGACTCCGAGCCCGCATTCGAGATCCACGAACTGATCGTTTGATTCCAAACCCGCATTACAATCCAACTGCAACTGGTGACTACATCATGTCTGGAGAGCAATTCCAAGAGATCCCGGTTCAAAGCACCGAAGCCAACATCACGAAGCATTTGGACGAGCTCTACACCAAAATGCAAGGTCTTGTGTTTGCTAATACTCAAGAGCAGGAGCAGAAGATGAGCAAAAGGCTGAATGAACAACAACAAGTGATGGATGGTATGCTGCAAGCCATCACTAAGATCAACACCAAATTAGGGCTGAATGATGAAGAGGATGATGAAGAAATGCATGGGTACGAATCTGAACCTGAGATCATTAAGACATCCTCAGATTCTGGAGGAATAGGGATATCTAAAGTTAAGGTTAATACTCCTGAAGTGTCAAAACCTATAAGGGACCCCGCTGTTAAGGCCCTTGAGCAGAAGTTAGAAAGCCTCACTAAGGCAATGAGCACTGTGTTGGCATTTTCTGACAAGTACCTGGAGGTTCCATTGCTTGTTCAGCTAACTCTAAAGATAGCTGACAAAGTGGAAGTGCCAAATATTAGGTTCAAAGCTTCTGAGAACCCTATTCATCATGTTGAGGAGTTCATGAGACTGGCACCTTTAAACCGAATTGATGTCAGTTTATACTCTACCGTCTTCCCATCCACCCTAGAGGGCGAAGCAAAGGTATGGTATCATGCGCTGTCACCTCAAATCAAAGCCAACTGGAGTGAGCTGTTCAAAGCTTTCATCAACCATTACAGCTGCATCCAGAAGAAACAAGCTACGGTGGATGACCTAACCACCATGAAACAACGGGATGATGAGTCCATTATGGATTACTTTGAGAGGTGGCATACGAAATTGTCCCACATCAATGAGACGATCCCTCTCCGCCTACAACTGTCTACCTTTAAGCAAGGGCTCAAGAGCAGTCTGTCCAAGCACTTGGGGTACCATGTCGTCAAAGATTTTGATTACTGGAAGGACATTTGTGTCCAACTAGAGGCGATGCACAATGATAAGACCACTTCGCCTGGATGGAAAGGGTCCAGCTCCAACAGGAGGGCCACTAGTGCGGCTAGCCACCCTCCTAAAATTATGAAGACTAACTCTATCCAGCGCAAGGGGCCTTATATACCGAAGTACGAGACCTATACGACATTGGATGTTCCTTACTCTCAGGCTCTCGACCGAATAGTCAAGAAGGATATCTTGGTTTTGCCCTTACCGAAAGAAGAGCCAGAAATCAAAGGCAGAAACTGGGATGCCAACCAATTTTGCCGCTCTCACCGTTGCCGAGGGCATGACACTGAGAAATGATGGACTCTCAGGAACAAGATAGAAGATATGATAAGGGCAGGGACGTTACCAATGCCGAAAGCTTCCAGGACCCAAATAAACAAAGTAATCCTATGACAGAGCATGCAAATGCTATTTTTTGTAGGAATTTCAGTTTCAACCCCTCCGCTTTGATTGTAGAAACAGGTCAACTTGTACCTGAAATAGTTGGATTCCCTGAAGGTTTGTTCATCCATGGTATTTGGGACAGTGATGAGGATGACGAGCACGAGCACTCCGAGACAGAATGGATGGAGAAGGATGAACCAGGTGATGTGGCGTTTCTCACTCGGTCTGGCCGCCACAACCATAGGAACACCACCACCCCAGTGGCTGCTCCTAACCATACACCAACGGTCGACAATGACAGTCAGGTCTCCCCTGAAGATCTTCTTCTTTCTCAACTCAAGAAGACTGGAGCGGAGGTCACCATATGGCAACTCATATGCACATCACATGCTCATAGACAGAAGATGTTGGATGCCCTTACGGCACTCACAGTACCGCCTACAACAACTCCTGAATCATTGGTTGCTCATGTGACCACCCAACAAGAGATGATTACTTTCGGAATTGAGGATCTGCCTCAAGGAGGAGCATTTCACAACAAAGCCCTGTACCTTACAGTGCAATGCTCCAACAAAACTATCCCACTTGTTCTGGTCGACAACGGTTCAGCTGTAAATGTGTGCCCTTGGAGGACGGCACAGAAGTTGGGGGTTCAACAACAACACTTGGCTCAGAACGGCGTACAACTCAGGGCCTATGACAATTCACCTCGAAGATCAGTCGGATCTATAGTATTGCCCATTACTACTGGCAGCGTCACTCGGAATGTGGAATTCGTGGTGCTAGACATTCCAGCCTCCTTCAATTTGCTACTAGGGAGGCCATGGCTTCATGAGTGTAATGCTATAGCATCTACCTTACACCAAAAGGTGAAAATGCTGGTTCAAGGTCAGGTGATCACTATCTCGGGAGAGTCTATCAATGTTGTTTTCACTCCTAAACAGTCAACCCTTGAAGTGGAACACAGTTCAATGGATGAAGAACTCCACGACTTTGAGCTTGTGGCAATGATGAGCCGGGATGAAGCACCTTTTGACTTCGATCCCTACTCAAACCCCAAGGTACATGCTATGCTCAAAAGACAAGGATATTTCCCTGGGATACCGCTGGGAGAGAATCCGAAGAATAAAATTCCTCATGTGTTCAAGACCTTTAAGCAGAAGGGAAGGTTTGGCTTAAGTTACAAACCAACTGAGAAGGAGGCCAGGCTCGCAAAGATGGCTATTGTTGAACAGAAGAGGATGGACAATCCTCCCACTTTATTCCAGATGAAGCCCTATCCACTTACTCTGAATGGGCAGTTTGTTAGGGAAGGTGACGACTTCCCCTACTATGGGTTCCCTAAGCCATTTTATTTAAAGAACAAAGAAATTCAAGTCGGTGGACTAGAAGTCTTCGATGATTGCTCCATTAATATGGCTACTGTCTTTGTTCCCGCTCGGGACAAACAGCCTCCATTAGAATGAACTCATCTTGATGGGAGCAACATTTTTGGCATGTTGTTTGGACAAGAAGCTGTCCAAGAGAAGTCTGAAGTTGATGCTGTTATTGCTGCTTTGTCCAACCCAAGCTTCGACCCAAGTGCCATGATTACTGAAGATGGAGAAGTTAAGGCGGTCTCGTGGATCGATGCTGAGGAAAATAATTTTGCTTTATTTGTAGGAGAGTCTGTTCCTAAAGACATAGGGTCGAGTCTTAAGGGTCTAGAGTCAAGTGAGTCTGGTCTTGAGTCTGCTGGCGATGTATTCCTTTCTGCATTCAATAAGATAACCTTTCTGCTAACTCTGATTCTTCTTTCCCCTCTTCCCTGAACTGCTGGGCCAATAATAATCTGGAATTTAATGAACCCATAAAAGAATTTTTTAATGAACATGAGCATAAAATGGTGGTGTTGGAAGACACCATCACCATAAACGTGGGCATAGAAGAGCAAACTCGGGAGTTGAAGTTAGGTAGTTCACTCACAACAGAAGAACGGGTAGCATTCACGGAGCTTCTCAAGGAGTTTGTGGACGTTTTCGCGTGGTCCTACAAGGATATGCCTGGGATTGACAGGGAAATTACGGAGCACACCATACCTTTGCTCCTAATGCAAAACCAGTTCGACAAAAAGCTAGGAGGATCAAGCCTGAATGGGCTAAGAAAATTGAAGAAGAAGTGATCAAGCAGCTTAACGCTAAGTTCATCAAAGCAGTCCAATATCCTAAATGGATTGCTAACATTGTTCTGGTACCCAAGAAAGATGGGAAAGTACGCATGTGTGTTGACTTTCGAGACCTTAATAAAGCTAGTCCCAAGGATAATTTCCCGTTACCTCACATCGATGTTTTAGTGGATAACACTTGCGGGCATGAGCTCTTGTCCTTTATGGATGAATATGCCGGTTACAATCAAATCAAAATGGCAGAAGAAGACATGGAGAAAACCTCATTCACTGCACCATGGGGAACATACTGTTATGCGGTTATGCCTTTCGGTCTTAAAAATGCCAGAGCGACATATCAAAGAACTGCCAACACCCTACTTCATGACATGATGCACATAGAGGTAGAGGTTTATGTGGATGACATGATTGTTAAGTCCAAAACAAGGGATGAGCACATTCCTAACCTCCGCAAGTTCTTTCTGCGACTTCGCAAGTACAAGATGCGGCTTAATCCAGCAAAGTGCACCTTCGGTGTTACCTCTAGGAAGCTGTTAGGTTATGTGGTTAGCCAACGGGGCATTACAGTTGACCCTTCAAAGATAAAGGCTATCCAAGAATTGCAACCACCCAGGACAGAAAAAGAGATAAGAGGCTTCCTAGGACGAGTTCAATACATCAGCAGGTTCATCTCAAAGCTCACCATGACTTGTGAACCTTTATTCAAGAAACTAAAGAAAGGAAGTAAAGTAGAATGGGACGATCAGTGTCAAGCGGCCTTTGACAAAATCAATGAGTATTTACAACATCCTCCAATCCTCATGCCGCCAGTACCAGATGAGCCTCTACTCCTTTACCTTACCGTGACTAGCTCTGCAATGGGGGCTATGCTAGCTCAGAAGGTTAAAGGTCAAGAGAGCGCCACCTACTACTATTTTAGCAAGAAGTTCCTAGACTATAAAAGTCGATACGCAGACATAGAGAAAATGGCTCTCGCATTAGTATGGCCACCAAGAAGTTGAGGCATTACATGCTTTCACATACAGTATATGTCATAGCTAAGAATAATCCCATCAAGTTCATCATGGAACAACCTACCATCAACAACCGCATCGCTCGATGGATGGTCATGCTTTCAGAGTTCAATCTTCAGTACCTGCCTCAAAAATCCATCAAAGGACGGGTTGTTTCAGATTTCCTAGCTGCTTCACCATCATAGGAACCTCCAAGCACTCACTTGGAATTCCCAGACGAAGATGTATTCTTCACTGATGAAATAACATAGGAAATGTATTTCGATGGAGCTTCTAACCAAATAGGTTGTGGAGTGGGAGTTTTATTAATCTCTCCAGAAGGGGTGGACTTTGATGCTACTAACAACGCTGCAGAATATGAAGCATGCATCAAGGGCTTACAAGCTGCATTGACCTTGGGTATACACCATATAAAGGTCTTTGGAGAGTCTAGTCTCATCATTAATCAGGCCAAAAATACATGGAAAGTTCGGAATGAATGCCTTATGGCATACCAACAGAAGCTTTTGGGACTCGCTGCCCAATTTGATCAGATTAGTTTTCAATACCTTTCTAGAGATCACAATGAACTGGCTGATGCTTTAGCCAAGTTGTCTTCAATGATATCGATACCATCAGGCACGCTCCAACTACCAATAGTAGTAGAGCGACAATATGAACCAACATACGTTTGCAACATAGAGACGCAAGAAGAGGAAACCGAGGAACGGTTCCATGACATATACAATTTTCTTCGGAAAGGAGAATATCCAGCTGAGTTACATGCTCGAGGACAGCGAGCGATCAGGTCTCTAGCAACACAATACTGCTTGATCCAAGATCGCCTTTACAAGAAATCACCTACAGGCATCAATTTATTATGCATCGATGCCAAGAGCGCAAAGGAAGTCATGGCTACTGTACATGGAGGAGAATGTGGGCCTCATATGAATGGGTGCATGCTGGCGAAGAAGATTCAAAGAGTTGGTTACTACTGGTCTACTATGGAGGCAGACTGCTTAGAATTCGTTCGGAAGTACCACAAGTGCCAAGAGCATGCCAACCTACAGCATCAACCCCCATCATATCTAACTACTTTAACATCTCCATGGCCGTTCTCGGTATGGGGTATCGACGTTATTGGCAAGATACACCCAACTGGGACAGGAGGGCATGAATACATCTTGGTTGCCATCGATTACTTCACTATGTGGGTAGAAGCAGCCTCTTTTGCCAAACTCACATCCAAGCAGGTGGCCAAATTCATCCTTCAGAATATCATATGCCAATATGGAGTGCCTCATGAGATCATCAGTGACAATGGAAGTCATTTTCGGAAGGAAGTAGAAACTTTGTTCGCCACTTATAAAATCCAGCATCACCGATCTTCGCCATACCGACCTCAAGCTAATGGAGCTGTGGAAGTGGCCAATAAGACAGTGGCTGGAATCATCAAGAAAATGGTTGTCACTTACAAAGATTGGCCTGATAAATTGGCATTTGCCCTGTGGGGATACCGAACCTCTATACGAACTGCGACAGGTGCAACGCCATATTCTCTGGTATATAGGATGGAAGCAGTTCTGCCGATTGAAGTAGCAATCCCTTCGCTACGGATAGTGGCCGAAAGTCAATTGCTAGAAGCAGAATGGGCTAGGGCAAGGTTCGAGGAGTTAATGTTGATGGATGAAAGGCGATTGAAGGCATTGCATAATGTGCAAATATACCAAAGTAGGATCACTCGTGCTTTTAATAAGAAGGTGAAAAGTCGTTCACTTCAAGTAGGTGATTGGTGCTTAAGGAGATGAGGGCACCTATACAAGATCCAAGAGGAAAATTTGCACCTAATTGGAAGGGTCCTTATATGATTAAGGACATTTTGCCAAGAGGAGCAGCTCGGCTTGTTACTATGGATGGAGAAGACATAATTCAGCCCACGAATTTGGATCAGCTCAAGCGATATTATGCTTAATATAACCAAGCAACTAGAAAACCAATTTTCAGACACTTGGGATATATTCAATAAATGCTCATGTATATAAGAAAAATAAAGTTTGCAAGAATACAATAATTGTGAACAATATTTCTTCTTTATTAATTGATAATGCAAGTACACTACTTATAACATAAGAAAATTCAAAAGGCATAATTAAATAAAAGATTATTCTCGCAAAGCAGTTTCAGTTCCTTCATTTCCGTCCATCTTCTAATCTTGCTTCACTTTCTCTACTTCGCCAGTTATCTCATGGCCAGTCTCCATGTCTCTAGGTCTGTTGAGGGCTTTCTCTTTGTCTTTGGGTTTATAGACCCGCCTGCTTGGTTTTCGTGTCTCCACTCTCGGACCAAGTCTATCTTTCACCGAATCTTTTGCACCAAGGCGGTCCTTTACCGATGTACAGGGACCCAATCTTTCCTTTACAGATGCTTGCCTTCTTCTCGCCTCCCCAGCACGGCGAGATTCAATAGCTGCAATTAGCCATCCATGGTAATCAGCATCGACAATATGGGACATGTGTGCCTTTGGAGGGACTTTAAGAGTTGGCCTTCTCTCCCAGTATTTTAGCCACGACTCTATCACTGAGTTTCGAAGCTTCGATTGTTCGGAAGCTTCACACAGTAACTCGGGGATATTCTGCTTGCGACCCATCTGCCGCCTCACTTGCGCCGGAAAATAAAAGGTCATGTGCGTCAAGCCGGCAAGGCACACATAGGCATTGCAGGAATCATGGGTCACGTACTCAGAAATGTGCCACCACTCGATCCACCATGTGATCTCACGAGGCTCCTTTAAGAATGCGATCCATTTCGTTACCGAGTGGAGATCGGTATACTTCCTCTTCCTCTGACAATAGTTCACCAATGCTGAAGAAGTTCGGGGTTCTTCGATGAGGCCCAAGTGTTCCATTAACCAGATCTATCCAAATAGTTAGCTAGGGTTAGATTGCACGCCAATTACCCCAAACTAATGAAAAAAAGAGAAAAAAAGGGTGCAAAACCCGTGCGGGTTTTACAAGCAGTAGAGGTAGAAATTCAGCAAAAATAGAGAAGGAAGAGAGAAATACCTGAAGTAGCAGGGGGCTTCCTCGAAAATCATGTTCTGGGTTCGGATCATCCAAGTTCATCATGGTTTCCGCTAGCATTAGAGGTACGGGATTGTAGCCTCAGGACATGTCTTCAACAATTTGGATCAAGTTTGCGGCCCGGTTCTCTTACCACCGTGGTAGAAGCAAAACTCACCGAGGAGACATAATACGAGCGCTCGCACTCGTATCACTAGACCAAATTCCAAAGCATTGGGAGACTAAAAATATTCAACTATGGTTTGGAAGTGTACCTTTTCGCCGAATATTGCACTTTCGATGACTCGAGAAGGAAGACATAAGAGCTCCTTGTATTGCTTGGGGATGTCAGTTGGCGTTGGAGGGGACGTCGGCCGAGCAAAATGATTTGTCCCTAGGATTGAGGACCATTCCTCCGGAAGCGGACATAGCTCTTTCCAAGTGAATCGAAAAACATGCATCTTCGAATCCCAAAAAGTCTCCTCCGCACGGAAAAAGTCATGATTGACTCTCACTTGGCGAAGACTCAACAAGCTCGTCAATTTGTATCTTCCGAGCTCCTTTTTCTCTTCCTTGGACAAGATGCTCATCCAAGTTGCAAGCTTCTTCTCAAACGCCATGAGAATTGGGAGGTTTTTCTTTGTGTTTTTGGAGAATATGCGATGAAGAATTTGAAGTGATCATGAGGAGTGATGATCATATGCATAATATGAGGTATTTATACACCTTCATGTATGATAAAAAAAATAGAGAAAAGCAGCCAGCAAGTGATCATGTAACCGTTGCACTCAAATCCCATGATTTATGCCATCTACAATGGCTAGCAAAAAAAAGGGGGAAAAGAAAATCAAAACCCGCGCGGGTTTTGATATTTCCAGACCACAGCGCTGTCAAGCCTGTGCCCATGGCTCGTCAAGAAGAAAACCCGCGCGGGTTTTCTGACGAAATGGGCCGCCTTCAGCAACTCAGCCCACCTGTTTTTTTGTGATTGTAATTGGGCCCTGTGAATTAAATTGGCCCGTTCATGTATCTTTAATGTTTTGGATCTTGTCATTGACCCAGTGATGTTCGGTCCTGAAATTTTTGCTCGAGTTTACTCAGACACTTAAGCTTTTTTGTTTTCTTTTATTTTCTTTTCTTTTTGGGGAAGCGGGATTAATTTGGGATTAATCCCGTCATGTAGAAAGTCATTCAGACATGCATTAATAAAAGTAAAGTCGTGCATTCACCAAGTCTTGCATTTAAAATAAAAATAAAATTCATAAAGAGTCTTGCATCAAAATAAAAAAAAAGTACGATATAGTCTTGCATACAAAAGTCTAAAATGCATAGAGTCTTGCTTGACATCGGTCTGATCACCACAAGGAGCCCGAATCGCCGCTATCTTCAACCGGGTTGTTACCAACATGTGAAGTCCCAGCGTTGGAGGTACCAGCCGTGCCAAAATAGGTGTCCTGGAATAGCGATCGGGACTGGAGCCGTCTGCGGTGGCCTGCATAAGGAACTTGAAGGATGCACGCTCGACGGTGATGATATGGAATGCTCCTCGGCGGCTAGCCATGAATGGTCGAGAACGTGCCACTCAGCGAAGAGTAGGCCATACAGACCGTTACGTAACGGTGGGCCAACGGAAAAGTAGATCCTCCAAGCCAAGAATGATGAGGTGCAGACCACTCTTGCGTACCCGTAGGCCATGAAGGACCCATCCAGGGGTCGAAACTGGCCATCCAGCAGAATAAGAACCAGAGCCAAAAGAGGAGGCGTCGTATGGTGCAGGACGTGCAGTAGCGTCATCCGCTAGGGCCTGACCGCCAGGATACCCTACGGATTAGACCTGTCAATTCGGTCGGGCGGGCGGTTTCGGGTCGGTCGTATATTGGGTTCGTGTAAATACGGGTCGGGTGCATTTCGGGTTCGGGAAAATACGAGCGGTGTATTTCGGTTTCGGGTCAACCCAACGGGTTATGATTGCGACATTTTTCGCTTTTTCTTTTTAAAAAATGGCCTCTAAATACTACTTTTTGTACAATATACATAATAAAATATAATTATCTTCTAACAACGATAGATTATTGTAACTATTTTAACTTAAATTAGATAAATAACGAATAAATAAGTTGCGCTTATAGTTTAATAGTTAAAAATCTGAATGCAAAGTCACAAATTTTAATAAAGTTCAACTCAAAAAGTTAAATTTTCGGGTCAAACGGGCGGGTCGGGTTTGACCCGCTAATTTTCGGGTTTGGTATACTTTGGGTTTAGTTGAAAAAATCGTGTTCAAAATCCAGAAATTTCGGGCGGGTTCGGGTCGGGTTATCGGGTCAGGTCAGAAATTGCCAGGTCTACCACGGATGCACCTGAATCATGGTCCCTCACCACTATCTCCCGACCACGGCGAGCAGAACACACTGAAGCTGGAGTGCGACGAGAATGAGAAAGCCGGTAGGTGGCGCTCGACTCCGAAGCATCTTCGACCCTATAGGAATGGGGCTGGGTATCACCACCATACCCAACACTGTGATGTGACCCCCCTTGGCCAAGTTGTTACTCCAAGGACATCTGAGCCATGTCATCTTCCATAGGATGATGATCTCTGCTACCGGATTTGCTACGATGAGACCCAGTTGAATGGTGACCCTCGATCATAATGCCTTTACTGCGACCCTCTGGCACAACTGCTAGGGGAGGACGAGAGGACCCACTAACCTCTTCCCGAGATCGGCCCCGGGAAGAATACTCCCCTGCCGAAGAACAACGTGGGGGCTCGGTGCGAGGGACTCCTGCAGTAGAACGCCGAGGTGGATCCCGAGGAACAAACTCTACATCGGCCTCCATATCAGCCCTTCCGAAAGTATTCCCGCGATACCTACCTGAGCTGATGAATGCCCGGTCAATGTGCTTCAACATAGTACTCCACTCTTTGGTCATTTGTCGGAAGAAAGCCCATCTTGGCTGGAAGATAATGAGACCAAGGTTATAAGCGACATATGGGATAAAAGGAAGCAACATGAAGTGAAGAATTACCGGTTTCAGATCAAATTCTTAGAGTGCAGAGCATTGACTGCTAGTCTTTACATCTAAGAAACCGTCGATTCTTCTTCTGGCTGGAAGGGCCTCCACCTCAGCGGCCCTAGCATAGGGCCCCTGCTGTAAACTTTATGGTTAGAAATCAGCTAAAACATGACAGAGACAAAGGAAGAAGATATGCACCACCCGGGGAGCTAAGCGACTCAGGTAGCGCTGAAATTCCTCATTAAATTGCTCCTGCGGAACGTCATGCATGAAGTTGTCGAAGTCTTGGCCGCGAATCAAATCTCCCAGGGCACCCGGGTCAACGCGCCATAGCTCGAACATATGCTCTGGAGGATCCTGGGGTATAAGACCGGGATATCCCCCCAGGATCTGCCTCGTAGCTCTCTCTCCCAAGTACCATATGAAGCCCGAGGGTCCCTCCATCAGGATGTGGAGGCGAGTATCATGCTCCACCAGTTGCAAAGGGGTGGGCAATCCACCCAAATTGAACTCAGCCCATGGACGCCAATGCACTTGATCTTGTGAAAGAAAGAGAGTCATTTCGAGAATAGAAGCAAAATAAAATAAAGGCGTTAGGCATAAAGAAATACCGGGGTGAGGTCATCCAACACACGATGAATATGATCGAGACTGCCTGACTGGAATTTCTTCCCACGAATGGCCTCAGTAGTCCAGCGTTCAACAGCTGGGACTGTCTTATTTTTCTTAGAGCAAATACCCAAAGGCAGAATGTACTCGTATGCCCATGACTGCATGAATACAAAGTCAAAGAAAGAGCAAAAGAGTAGCAAAACTACAAAGAGAAGAGTCTCGGGGACATACCTCAAGCACCTTCCACAAAGAAGGGCCATACTGGTAGCGAGTGTGAGACTCGTGAAGGTAAACTGGATCCTCATCCAGTGACAGTCTGACACCGCGGCGAAGCTAGAGGATGAAGTTCGCATAAGCCGCC
Source organism: Portulaca oleracea (assembly GCA_029582165.1). Lineage (NCBI taxonomy): Eukaryota > Viridiplantae > Streptophyta > Magnoliopsida > Caryophyllales > Portulacaceae > Portulaca > Portulaca oleracea. The sequence continues at coordinate 38,024,796 of CM055874.1, forward strand.
TTGCCCCAGTTCAAGTTCCGGACATTGTTCAGGTCCAGAAGATTCTGAAACCAGGTCAAAGTAATGTTATCCCCACGGTTGGCAAAAAGAGTGGCGGAGATAATGTACGCCAAGAAGATAAAGCGGCGTTGATCCCCAGGCAAATTCTGGAAGCTGGCATCGCGAATGGCCGCCTTGAAGTGCGAGTAAGAGAGGTTGGAAAAGCCTTGTCCTTGGCCTAAGCGCGTTGACACTGGACCCAGTAAATCCAAGACCATTGGCGGAATCTCGGCGTCGAAGACTACGTCACGCCCGCCCCAAGGAAGACTAGTAATCTTAACGAAGTCCGTGAGGGTAACCGTCATCTCACCCACAGGCAAATGAAAGGAATTGGTAGTGTCCCAAAGCCTTTCAGCTATAGCACGACCTATAACACGGAATGTTCGACCTTTCCAAGCCACCAAGCATTTCCAGAACGGCATGAGACCCGCCGCGGTCAAGGTGTTGCTAACAAAGTCCCAAGGAATTGAGTCGGCAACCTTAAGGGGATCCTTTAGGACGCTGGGAGTCTTCAAGTTATCCTCCTAGAGGTAAACAGAAGTGCTAATTAAAGTTGGGGGCTCATCTAAATACATTGGACCAAGGCATATTCTTTCGGGCCCTAGCTGGACCTAGCATCAACACTGGGCTTACAGCTGTGGCCTACATGATAAACGACTAGGAAAACGAAGAAAAAAAAAAGAAAAAGAACGAAACACGGCCCAAATGTACCGGCCCGGCAAAACTAAAACCCGCACGGGTTTTAATTCTTTGACGGGCCGCACATCCAGGCCCCTTGTTTTTTTTAGGCGATCAACGGACCAGAAAACCCGCGCGGGTTTTCACTATGCTAGTGGGCCGTTTTCCTTGTCAATTGGGCTGAGCATGCATGAGTCCAGCGAAATAAAACCCGCACCGATTCTCTCTACACTTTCGGTCGGGTTTGGTCCGTCTTTCAGATTGGGTTATCGTTTGAAATGAGAGGCCATCATGAAGTCATGCATACGCATCAATTTAAAGCATGCTTAAAATAATGAAAAAGCGACAAGACATGAAAAATAAATTCATGCTTGCTCATTTTTTTATTAAACTAAGCATAAAAAGAGGTTTCGGAAATTACCTTGCCAAGAAGAACGGTAGAACCAAGCATGGTTCCAAGATTGAATGGTGAGATCCGAAGGGTCCGCATTCGCACCCGAGATGAAGTTGCGTCGTGAGGACATCTCATGGGGCCATGCCGCCGCATGTGGAAGAGGAGGATTCCTATAACCTCGGGATGCATTTTCTAAAGAACCCAAATTATCTTCAAAGAGCAAATTTTTCTAGAGAGAGAAGAAGGAGCTAGAGAGATAAGGAGGAGTTGAAGATGTGAATGAATGAAGCAAATTAGGCATGGTATTTATAGAAATGATGAGTGAATATGAACCGCTCGTTTCTATGACCCGGCTCGAGATGCCAAATGCGTTTCATTGGCCGAAAATCCAAAGGTCATCACTTTGCCACCCAAAGAGGAGACCGAGCTGCGTGGCACTCCCTCATCCACACAAGAATCGGGCCCCACCTTGATTCCCTTCACGAGGAGAAGGAAAAAAAAAGAGGAAAAAAAACAGGGCCAAAACCCGCGCGGGTTTTGGGCACTCTACAGGCCCATTCTCGCGGCCCAGCGCCTTTCAATGGCCCAATAGAACTCATAAACCCGCACATGGTTTATACCAACTAAATGCCAAATTCAGCGGCCCAAGGTCCCACAGCTCACTCAAAGCATGCCATGCAACCCAGACTAACGGCCCAAAGACTGCGGCCCAAGGGTTCCCAAAATTCAGGTAAATATCTGAATCCATTTGTATTCCCGAAAACTAATACTTAATTTTCTTGTGATTTTCAGGTTGCCACATAAAAGAGCACCATCATCCGGTAGCCACATAAAAGAGCACCATCATCCGGTAGCCACTTAAAAGAGCACCATCATCCGGTAGCCACATAAAAGAGCACCATCAGCGACAGTTGTCCAACGATTGCCACCTAAAGGCCTCCAACGATGTCGTCAGCAACAGTCGTCCAACGGGTTCCACATAAAGGTCTCTGACGATGTTAGCAACAGCAGTCGTTCAAACGGATGCCGCTTAAAGGTCTCCAACAACATTCTCAGCATCAGTCGTCCGGCGGTTGCCACCTAAAGGTTACCGACGACCTTTTCATCAGCATCGGTCGTTCAAACAGATGCCACATAAAGGTCTCCAACGACATCCTCAGCATCAGTCGTCCAACGGTTGCCACCTAAAGGTTACCGACGACATCATCAGCAGCAACATCACTTGGTCGCCATATAAAAGAGCGCCGCCAGCATCAAGAGAGACATCAAGTCTACTTTGACCTTCGTCCTATTCGGACTCGATCAAAGTGGGGGCTCTCTGTAGACACTGGGATTTACACCGATATAATCCCGACTTATCAAGAGTTCAACATTTGGGTCGGACATCAAGATTGGTCATTGGGCCAATGAAAACAGCAAATCAAGCATGATAAGACAAGGCAGCCCACTACTAGGAACAAAACCCGCACAGGTTTTAATCAAAGGAGACAGCCCAGAACCAGGACAAGGCCAAGGCGCGCCCCAGCCCAGGGACTTCAAAACCCGTGCGGGTTTTCTACTGCCTAAGCGCGTCGTTTTGCCGTCCACGTCAGCGATCTGTGTGCCTGGATATTATAAAACCCGCGTGGGTTTTCTGTTTGAATCCAGCGCCAAAAATCTTGATCACTCCCATGATATTAGCCCATGTGTTTTGACCCTTAACCTTGACTTTGTGATTGCATGGCATAATCCTTGGGATGTGTCCCTCCATTTCCCTCCTAAACACCACCTCACTCTCCTATAAATACCCCTCCATTTCACCCTCACTAATCAACGACTCTCATAAACCACCTCTATTACTCTCATTTCATCAACAATCACCCTCTACTACCCTTACTATACTAAATTCTCATCAATCATCACCATTGTACTCAAATCCTTACTCTAATCAAGTTCCATATTAACATTCTCTCCAAACCATATCATCCATATTATCATCCTAATACTCACCTTTCCATCCACGAAGTCGAGGAAAAAGTCAAGATTTCGATCGGCGCATTCAGGCTCCCAAATCAAACAGGTTCGCTCTCATTTTCTTGTCGTTGTATCATTTAATCATATAATTTGTATTTCAATTCCATTACTTATGCATATTTTGTAAACAAAAAAAACCTTGTTTTATAATGCATGTTGAGAATATAAATTTGTGAAATTAATTAAACTTCTTCCCGCTCTTTTTCATTTTAATATCGATTTTAGTAGAGTTTGTTTTCTAACAAGCAAATTCGAGAATTCTTATAATTCTCGAATTCGTAACCTTACCCCCGGGCTTAGAATCAGGTTTCGTAGACCAGAGTTATTTTCATTATTTTTTTATGGTTTGTCGGTTTCCTTAAATCGCCTGGCGACTCTTTTATTCTTTTTATAATCTGTTTAATTACTTAATATTGAAATTAAAATGATTAAGAAATGATTTAATATCTTCCTCTCACCCAATTCAAAGTCAAAACCGGGAGAAAGTGGGGCTAGGAATCAATAAAACCCCCACGGGTTTTATTGTTTCCAACCCTCATTCTCTGGCCCAAGGAAACAGGCGGCCCGACCCAAGAATTAGCAAAACTCGCGCGGGTTTTGGCAGTTCTTGGTGGCCTGCCTGCTTCTTTTTGGGCCTGGATTTGGTGTTTGGGCTGATTTTAAGTCATTATTGATATATTTTGGTGTAATTTCAAGTGTTTAAATAATAAAAATGGATTTGTAAAATAAATAAAGTTTCAACACCCCGAAAATGAATTTCATAAAATAAAAATTTCCTTACTTAAGGATTAAGCAACCTTAGTCGGCTCCCGATCGTTTAAGTAGCGCATCCGAAAACCGACATCCCTTAAACGGGGGGGATTTTCCGGGTCCTACAACGACATGAATTGTACAACCCACTGGGTTGGCATCTAAGGCCGAGCAGCCTATGGATGCCACACCAGTGGTCTGTCGTGTATCCAAGCCAAGGATAGAGACCCAAAAATCGAATAAAGCCAGCCGGCGTTGCTGAGCTAAATGGCGCTTCTTCTTCTCTTTCTCTGTTTCTTTTTCAGCACATTAGTGAAGATGTAAAGAGTCACCAGTCAGTTTTAAAGAAAATTAACAAACTAGAAAAACAAGACTCCAGGCTACGGACTTGAGATTCAAGTTCGGGGTAAGGTTATGAGTACAAGAGTTAGAAAACTTTCGGACTTACCTATTTCAAAAACGAACTCTACTAAAATCTACTTAAAGTGACAGACAACGGGGAATTTATAAACACAAACTTTCGAGTAAAAAATAAGTAAAGACAAGAAAAATGGAACAAATTTAATTAGTATTGATTTCAAAGAATTTGGATACAATCTCTATCAATATCTGTTACGAATATGATCGAATAAATAATCCTCTAATTCCATCTCTATAGTCTTCTTAAAGGAGGGCCGCTACGGCTTGAATCTTGATTAAGTTGGTGTTGATTCTCTAGAACAAACAACGTAAATTGAAATGTTTGTTGTTTAATACAAAAGAGAGCCTTGTTAGAATTAAAACTTTCTCTCCCAGAATGTGAGAAGATAAACTCCTATTTATAGAAGGGCATTACTAAACGTCGCCCCTATTTTACTTATACCACCTCTCCAAAAGACGTTTTTGCCTCTTATTCATTCTAACACTCATTCTCTCTCATCCTTTCTCTCATGTCACTCATCAACAACAACAACAACAATAATAATAATAATAATAATAATAACAACAATAATTTTAGGAATTTTGGATGTAAATAATACGAACTTTGGGTGTTTTGGACACCAATAATACAGACTAATTTCTTGGATGCTGGTAGTACCAACTATCATCCCATTTCCCCCAGTAGTACACCACCGAGTTGGTTTAGGTTTGACTCACCGGAAATCCGACGTGGCACCCATTTTGAATACGTGGAAGGCTGAGCATTTGCCAAAAAAATTGATTATCAAAAAAATTTTCCAACTCAGATGACACCTCATAATTTGACTCTGAACCACAATTGACTTTCAAAAAATTGAAAAAGTAAGGCACGTGTTTGCACTTTAAAAGAGGTTGAGAAAGAAAAAAATGAAAAGTCCAAAGAAATTACCCACTTTAGTTGTCGGTAATCGATTTTGCTAAACCCACCTCCTCTCTATGTTTTCTCACACTACCCAACCCAACCATTGATAATTGTCATCACCATTGTGAAGAAGGTAGCCCCCCACCATTGCAGATCGAGGAGTTCTTGGAGAGCAAAACATCAAGTTGGATTAGGGTTTGAATATGAGCCAACGGAGTTCGAACAATTCAGGAAGGAGAGGTTCGATGCTTTCTGGATCTTCAAGTGGGAGCAGTGAATTGAGCTGAATAATTTGTTCAAGTGCAAACATGGGTTACCAACCATTGTTCAAGTGTCTAAGAAGGAGAAAAGTCTGGGTAGAGAATTTTATTCATGCCCTCTTTGGAAGGTCAATGCAACAATGTCGAAATTAGGGATTTAGGTTTTATTTTTCTCATATTTGCTTGATTTCGATTGAATTAGCAAAAATTAGGGTTTTTTTTGTTGAATTTGTTGAAGGTACAAGATTGCAAGTTCTTCAAGTGGGTTGATGAAGTGGAGAAGGGAGGGACCGAGCAAAAGGTTCTCCTTGAACAGAAAGTGGAGGAATTAATAACCAAAGTTCAAAGTTTGAAGTTGGAATTGAAGAGCTTGAAAGGGGCTAAAAATGAGGACTTGGAAACTGAGTTGTAGATGTTGAAGGAAGAGAATATCCGTCTGAAGAACAAAATTATGATGGAGAAACTGAAGAGGGAAACTAAAGAGGCTGAATTGATGAGTTTGAAAAATGAAATTGCTGAATTGAAAGCAAGCAATGGTAGGAAACAGGGTACAAGTTACCTGTTTTGTTTGTTAGTTTTGGTCCTTGCAGTTGTCATCTTTTATAAGCTCATTTAAGGGGGAGTTTGCAATGGTAGGAAACAGGGTACAAGTTACATGTTTTGTTTTGTTTTGTTGATGTTGTTGTGGTAGGTGAAGGATGTTAATGTAGGAGGTGGGTATGATAATGAAATGTGATGTTATGTTTGGTTTGCTAGGTTGGTATTGTAATTTAATGCATATCTGTAACTTGGGATTCAGTTCAATGAAATGAAATGTGATGTTGGTGTCATTCTATTGTTGGTTTGCCAGGTGGTAAACAAGAAGAGAAACATTAGTTCCTCTGTTTGGTCACGCCACCAAAATTACACCACCAAAAGGTGTTTAAACCTGTTTTTTTACACAACCAAAATCACACCACCAAAAGGTGCTTTAATATATCTTTTTACACAACCAAATTCACACCACCAAAAGGTGCTTAAACCTTTTTCGTTACACAACCAAATTCACACCACCAAAAGGTGCTTAAACCTGTGTTTTTACACAACCAAATTCACACCACCAAAAGTGCTTAAACCTATGTTTTTTCACAACCAAATTCACACCACCAAAAGGTGCTTAAACCTGTTTTTTTACACAACCAAAATAACACCACCAAAAGGTGCTTAAACCTGTGTTTTTACACAACCAAATTCACACCACCAAAAGGTGCTTAAACCTATTTTTTTACACAACCAAAATAACACCACCAAAGTTCCACTTGTCATATTCCAAAAGTAAGCCCTGACAATGAGTGTTGGCTTGTAAAGTAAACTTAGCCATAATTACATAAGTTCAATCCAAAAGGTGCCATAATTACAGATGGTAATTGGCCTAATCAACCATAATTACAAAATATCAATCCAAAATGTGCCACTAGATGTTGGATTGTAAAGCATCATAGCCACTGTTTTGCACATCACACCACCAAAGTACCACTTGACATCTATACAAAAGTAGGGCCTTATAATGAGTGTTTTAACACCATAGGAGATAAAGAAAAGAAAAATAAAACAGAGACAAAAGTAGTACTACTTGACATCTATTCAAAAGTAGGAATCTTTTGGCAGTGGCATGTGCTTTATGTGATTGAATTCTGACTAAGCACATGAGGGCGTCGTGATGTAGCTCCCCCTCCCCTGTTTACTCTTCTTCTTATAGTAGTTGTTGCACTTGGCCCAGCACTGGTTGAGGGTTCAACCTGATTAGCAGTCCCCGTTGAAGGCATCTTCCTAGGTCTTCCTCTACCCCTCTTTGGTTGAGTTGGAGTAGCTGTGGCAACTGTATTCTTCTGTGGACAGGTGCGCTTGTTGTGATCAGTCAAGTGACAGATTGTACAACTCATCCCCCTCCCATGTCTTGTAAGTTTCCCCTTTTTCTTGGGATGTTAATGAGGATCTCTTCTTCTTTTTTTCCTCGGTCTTCCAGGACCAATCTTTACATCCGGAGGGTCCAAGGGTATGTCTTTTGGTGGCCAGTGTTTTTGCCCAACACATGGGTGTATAGCACTCTTATATGCCTTCATATACATCTCCCTCTTGAAGTATGGATGAATGAAGTTCTCTGGGGGTTCTTTAAGCCACATAGCACAGGCAATGGCATGGCAACATGCATGGGATTCCAGTCAAGTCCCATTTCTTGCAAGTGCAAGTCCAAGCATCCATGTCAACGTGCAAGTTGTCAAGACCATGGTTCACTTCAAACACCCTGTCTGTTGAAGCAATTGGTTTACACACCCTTCAAATTTCTCTTTCCTTCTCAAATGTTTTCCTCACCCTAGGACACATATCATCAGCAGATTGCACCATTAGAGATCGCTTTAAAACAATCCTTTGCATGAGCGCTGCCCGAATCTCTTCAAGCATGAAAATTAAGTGTTTTGATCTAGCTTGGACAATGTACGCATTAAATGTTTCTTCCATGTTGTTGGTGATGTAATCACACTTCTTATCTGGCCTGATGTAAGCTCTGTAGAAAGAATGTGGATCTTGTGCTACGAAATCATCAAATGCCTTAACAGACACATTCTTCATCTCCTGTAACGCAATATTTAGTTCCACTTTATTATAAGCCATGGCAGCATTCCAAAACAACAACTTCATGTCATCTCCCTTATGCATTTTATGCCAATTAGCATATATGTGTCTTGCACACTTTCTATGTTGACATTTGGGAAGCTCGACCCCAACAGTGCGCTTGATTGCCCAGAAAATAGAATAGTCAATCGCAAATGACCAAAAAAATATATACATTGTAAGACCCCAACAGCACACTTCTTTAGTCAAAGTTTGTCGTTGTACTAGTTAGTTATGGACAGATAAATGACCTAAAAACAGAAAAGTCAATCTCAAATTACATATGGCAAGACAGAATGACCAAAAAATAGCCATGTGATTATGAAATGTCCAAAAATTAGCAACAAGAAAATTTATATATGCTTATCAGAGTGACAAAAAATAGCCAAGTGAATATGAAATAGCCATGTGATTATGAAATGTCCAAAAATGTGAAAAAATAGAATAGTCAACTGAAAATTGAAAAGTCTAGGTGACTGGTACTTACATGGTGCTGAGATAATCATCCAACCATCACCATCTGTTGTTTGAATGCTTGTCTTGACATTCGATAGAAACCAACCCCAACTTTCATTGTTCTCCCCCTCACAAACAGCCCATACCAACGGGAACATTTGATTATTACCATCAAATCCTATTGCAGTCAACAGTACTCCACCAAGAAAAGTCTTCAGGAAAGCTGCATCTATGCACAAAACATGCCTACAACCATTCATAATTCCTTTCCTTAACCCATCAAAACAAACAAAAACCTTTGGAAAACAGGTATTTCTTTTGTAAGTGTTGGGTTAGTTTCCAAGATGAAGATACTATCCTTGTTTGATCTCTTCAATTCTTCCATGTAGCTTCCCACCTTGAAATAATGTTCCCTCATGCTTCCATGTAGTAGCCACCCTGCTTTTTGCTTGATCTTGTATGCATGCCACTTAGTGATCATCAAACCAAACTCTTGTTTGACAAGTTGTTGTATCAACTTTGCAGGCATATGAAGGTTTTCTTTAAAGTTCATTATGTAATACTCAGTAGCCCATGATTGTTTCAACTGAGTATTCTTTGTCATACTCCTAGTGTAGTTGTGCTCATTGCACACAACCTTGACCATGAAGACAACCTTCTTTCTTTCCCAAGAACAGTAGAGCTTGAACTTGCAACCCTGGTTGCAAATAGCCTGATATTTCTTCTTGGCATGATTAGAGATGTTAAACTTCATATCATAACCTAAGGTCAATGCATACTTGATAACAACACCCTTGAATTGCTTAGCATTCGCAAACCTCATCCCCACTTGCCACATGAAATCCTTGAAGTTGGTTTTGTGATCAACATAAGGTGGCTTTGTCTTTTTCCTCAACAATGTGTTACCCTCTTCATCACTTGAAGCAGGACTGTCCAGCTGATCATCAGTGTCTTCATATTCACTTTCACAGCCAACACCCACTGTTCTGTTCAAACCAGGGTCATCATTTATAAATAGTCTAAGAATGTTGGCCTCAGTGTCCTCCCTGAATTTATTCACTCTCTAATGTGATTCCCAATACTCTTCATCACTAGTGTCAACATCTTCAATATTTGCATCATCTTCACTATGGCAAAAGTCTCCCTCATAAGTAATTTTCCTTTTTTCCTTTACACCTTGTACTATCCCTACTATCATCATCGGACTCAGTTGGGACATACTCACTACCATATGTTGAACTTAGATCATCTCCCCTAATTAGTTCATGCCAAGGTATTGGAGACTCTGGTCTATAGTCTTCCCAATCATACTCAACCTCATTATGTTGGCCTTTTTGGGTGTTGGATGAGGTGGGTTGGGCTTCTAGGGTTTTTGAAGTAGGAGCTGTGGAGGAGGTGGGTTGAGCTTGGGTTTCTGAAGTAGGGCCTGTCTGGCCTTTTTGGGTGTTGGCTGAGGTGGTTGGGCTTCTTGGGTTTTTGAAGTAGGAGTTATCTGGGCTTTTTTGGTGTTGGAGGAGGTGGGCTGGGCTTCTCGGGTACAGTATTGGTTGTGTGGTCTTTTTGGGTGTTGGAGGAAGTGGGCTGGCCTTTTTGGTTCTTGGGGGAGATGGGTTGTGATCTTTTGGTTTTTGAATTGGGGGATGTTTTGGTTTTTTGGGTCTTGAGAGTGGTTGGCTGGGATCTTTTGGTTTTTGAGGTGGGGGATGGTTTGCTTCTTTGGGTCTTGGAAGACATGGGCTGGGCTGTCTGGGTCTTAGAAGAGGTGGGCTGGGCTTTTTGGGAAGAGCTTGGTGATGATGGTTGGGCTGTTGGGGCCTGAGATATTGGGTCTTGGAGATTGGCTGATGGTTGATCAGATTTACCATCTGTTAATGGAAGAAGTTCAGGGATCAACTCAGGAACATCTACTTTATGCTCAATGTAAACATTCACACTTTTATGACCCATGATACTCTCAATCATATCTCTGACTTCATCATCTGTGCATGCCCTTCTAATACCCCTTGCCAAGCTGGTGGATTTAGGCGGTAAGTAAAAAAACTCCACAACATTCTCATACCCAAGGTTTTCTTTAGCTATTTCTTGCAATTCCCAATAAGAAAATCTATCTAAATCCACATCTACTATAGTTGAGCAACTTCCACCTTCATACTTTAAACTCCTCCCACACTTCACAAATTTGCTCCCATGATAAAATTGTAAAGTGATGAAAGTGTCGTCAGCCATGTCAGACAAAGATCTATTGTACAAAAAAAACCCAAATTAGTTCACAAACGTCACAGACTCCGTTTAAATTATACCAAGAATCATCAATTTCATTTTTCTACGGCATAAGGCAGTCCAACTTAGTTCAAAAACAAACAAATCAAACTCAATTCAAACCCTAGAATTCGCATTTTACCTCTAAACCCTAGAATTCGCAAACACAAACCCAACAAAATGAACAACCGAATTACCCAGATTACAATAGCAAACGCATTTTACAAATTCACAAACCGTAAACTTTTGAAATTTGGTAACACACGATTTTTCCCCCAAACTCAACTCACACATTACCGTCCAAACATCTACTACAATTGAGGCATACCTTCCTCAACAACTTCGAATCCAACCTCGAATCTTGTATAAGCTCCTCAAATCGACATGCACTCGTCATTTTTCTGTCCAGAATTCAGAATCGGAAAGCAAACAATTTTCATCTGATTGAAAGGAATAGGAGAAGGTTTTCAGGGGATGATTAATGCGGGTGGGTGAAAATTGTGGGTGAAAAGTTAATGTTAGCTAATTTTGGACGGTAATTCCAGTAGATAGTTGGTACATGCTCAACCTTCCACGTATTCAAAATGGATGCCACGTCGGATTTCCGGTGAGTCAAACCTAAACCAACTCGGTGGCGTACTACTGGGGGAAAATGGGATGATAGTTGGTACTACCAGCATCCAAGAAATTAGTCTGTATTATTGGTGTCCAATACCCCCAAAGTTCGTATTATTTACGTCCATAATTCCATAATTTTAATAACAACAAAAATATTAATAGAAATTTCATTAATAATAATAATAATAATAATAATAATGATAATAATAATAACAATAACAATAACAATAACAATCAATTTTTTTAAAAAAATAATATCCCAAATGTGCTCGGATCGCTCTGACCACGGTCCGAATGCCCTAAGAATGCGTTTGGACCATGGTCCGGACGCATTATGGACGCGTCTGGACCATGGTCGAGCCGCGATCCGAGCGTATTTCGACCATGGTCGAAACGCACTCAGATCGCGGCTCGACCACGCGTCCGGACCATGGTCCAAACACATTCTTAGGGCGTCCGGACCATGGTCCAAGCGTGATTCGGGTACTTTTGGGGTGTTTTTTTAAAAAAAAATCGGCTGTTATTATTATCATTATTATTATTATTAAATTATTATTATTATTAAATTATTATTATTATTATTATTATTATTAGTGCTATCATTATTTTTGAAATTTTGTTTATCATTTCGGTTATTATTGTGGTTGTGGGCGGTAGTCGACGGTGATAGTTAGGGCAGTTGGTGGCAGTAAAGAGGGAGATAATGACTGTGTTGAGTAATTGCTTCAGATATTATTTCCTAATTTTCAGAAGTTGTTAGCAGATAATTAGGAGTTATTTTTAGTCAATCTAAGTTATCTCAGTTGAGAATAATCTGCTGTAGTGGATAATTATCATTGTTAGTTGCTCACTTTTAGGAATTTCTGTTTGGTTTACTATCTTTAAATTCAGTATGATCTAATGAGGAAGGGTGAGCTGAAGTTTTCATTTTATTGTCACTGTTCTCTGCCTCTATTGCTCTTTTCTGCTCCTAGAGAATGTAGATGATGAATGGAGAGAGAGAGAGAGAGAGAGAGAGAGAGTTTAGAAGGAGAGAAAGGCAAAATTGGAAAAATTATGACAAAAGATGGCGACGCAAGTAAAATAGGGCGACATACAAAATAAGGGTTATAGAAAAGAGATTCTATCTGTTGGGCTCATAACTTGGTATTCTTCTTGGGCCATTGGTTGGACCTTTAGTTTGGTTGACTTAACAATTCATTTGACTTTGACTTAGTAGTCATCTTGATTTCGATTTGATAATCAATTGAGCGTTGACTTTGTAGTCGGTTAGAGTTCAACTTGATAATCGTATGAGTTTTTACGCGGCAATTAATTTGTGAGACCTAATTTTGCTTAAATAAATTAAATTTATTTATTTAAAATAATCAAAATAATCAATTTATTTTATTTTATAATTCGACATTTCTTTTGATGTTTTTTTAATGACGACGCTGTGTAAAAGCAAAAAGATGATGGTTTGGCTGTGAGAAAAACAGAGGAAAAGTGCAATTGGATTCGCATCTCCTTTTTCAATAATAATGAATAAAATAGGGGTGTCAGGTTAAAGGATAAACAAGGCGTAGAGGGAACTAGAACAAGAAGAAAAAACGTGTGCCACTGTTACCAAACTAGTAAAAAGTCACTATCCACATCCCTCATATTGCTTTGCTGTCTCCCAAAACCCAAAAGCTGGGTACTGGCCTCCATTTTCTATTTTACCCTTTATTTATTTATTAAGGATTTAAATCGAACTATCTCCTTTCCTTTTTTTTATAAAAAGAAAAAAAAAGCAAACTGAGTCAATTTACATTGGGTGACATGGCAATTAAATCTCAAGGTTTGACTCAAGCATACTTAGTTTAAGTGTTAACATCACTACCAACGGCTATATGTCATGAAATTCGACCGTTCTAGGTCCAAGACTATGTGCTATTTAAAAAGAAAAGCAATCTACGAAAGAAAAGCCAATGAATAATCTACATCATGGGTTCATACTTAACTACATTAAGTGAAGAATTAGCATTGTTAGGTGTTACTTTCTTCTAGGTTTGTTAGGAGTAATCCCAACTAGAGGGTTATAGGGGATGGGTCGCTAACAAACGCTGTTTCCAGTGATTTAATAATTGAACAAAATGACAAGAAAACTCCCATGTCAAATAGTATAATTTACGTGACTAGTACACCTTCATATTGGCTTGTATGGATAATAGTTTTAACTAATTTAATAGGGAAAAATCTTTGACGGTTAGTATTAAAGAATATAAAACTATGACTTACAAGACTTTTCGATCTTAGCATATTTTAAAACTTTGACAATGAGAACCGCAGTTTAGTAGGTGTTCTGTGCACATAAGTCAAGGCTTGATGTTTTTTATTCAGAACGATAGGTGTGGTGGAATTTGAAAGTGTGGTGAAATATGGTGAGTTATGGTAAGTTGTGGTGTGAGTTGTAATAAGTGTGATAGGTGATGAGAGATAATGTAAAAAGTAAAGTAGAAAAGTAAGACGATATATTAGTAATGATTGTGATGTGGTGAGGTAAAGTGTGGTAGAAATTAAAGAGATACGATTTGATGTGATACCGCACCTAACCTACCGCATAAAAGAACGGAGCCTCAATGGTTTAATTAAGGCTCTATTCTTTTATACTATTATAGGGTGCGGTGCGGTACCACAACTCACCATATTACTCAATATCGTTCGCACCTTTCACCACACTCTCCACCACAATAAGTATCAATATATCTCCTCACCTTTCTCTATCCTCACTTTTCGCGTCTACTTTTCACATTTTCTTTGCTCATCTACCACATATATCTACCATATTTTCCACAAATTTTATCATATCATTTCACACGTTACCGCACTTTCCACAATTTCACCACACTGCACAATTTCCATATCTTACTAACCACACAAAAGAAGATGACTTAAGTGATTAATATTCCCAATCTAATTTTCCACCTCACTAAAAAACAACTTATGCTCCATTTATTTCAAATCATATATATATATATATATATATATATATATATATATTAGTTTGTGCATTTTTAAAATAGTTACCAATTTTATGTAATTTGTTAGTTTGTGCGATTTTATAATAGTTCAATTCAATCCTAAAAAAATTAATTGAAATGATAATTAGAAATTAGTGTAAACAATTTGTGCAATAATGGTATCTTTCCAAATAATTTGGTTGTTTAAGCATATTAAAGTCCGTATCACTGTTAAATATTCATATTTTATAATAATTAATGTCATATAAAAATTTATTTCATCAATTTATGTTGTCACAAATTAAGAAACATGTTTAAGTATTTATCTACAAATTTAAATACTTATTAAATTTAAATCATTCTTTAGATATTTATACATCTAGTATAATATAAATTAACGATGCAATTTGTCAACTTTAAAACTATTAGCAAATAATCTTATTTTATTTTCTTTGTATGAACAATAATATTTGTATGAAAAAAAATATAATGATGACGATAATTCTATTTTCTATTTTTTTAATTTTCACTTTGTATTTATTTAGCCTTTTCTATAATTTTTTATTCTACATTTACTTCAATCTTCTTATTAAGTTTCTAGCAGTTTACTTATAATTTATATTTTTTTTATGGAAATAAATATATTTAGTAGTATTAATAAAAATTTTATTCTTTAAAATAGTTATTAAAGAAACACAAAATACGGAGTAATAGTTTAGACTTTCTATGAAAGTTTTGCTTTAATATCGATATAGTTTATTTCTTAGGTTGTAATTAAAATGTTATAATATAAAATTGATGGAAGATAAATTAGAAAATGTTTTAATTGTGTATTAAATTACAGATTTGTAACTCATGGATTAAGTTTTTTTTTGTTTTTTAAGATTATATCTTGGGAGGCATTAAATTGTGTAGGTTGGGAATGTGCCTTTGGACATTTCAAACTTCTCAAATTGTTTCTTCTAGGTTTGGAATTTCCTTAGGTGCTTGTGTTTATCATGTATCATATATTATATATATATATATATATATATATATATATAGAGAGAGAGAGAGAGAGAGAGAGAGAGAGAGAGGATCGAAATATGTAGATTTTAATGAGGGCATTTTGGGAAACTTATAATTGATTCTATTTATTTTTTTAAAAAAAATCATGTAATATTAATGTGTGCATTAATGTGTGTATATTTGCATTGATGACTCTTTTTTCTTTTCTTTTCTTTCGTACACACTATTCTTTTTTCTTTTTTTTTTAAATAAGAAAAATATTCTTTTTAATTTTCATTATTACTTTTTTCTTTATTCTTTTAAATATAACATCGGTAATATTTTTAACACTACGTATGGTTTACTTATATCCCGTGCAACGCACACGTCTGATCTATATATATATATATATAGGTTATGATGCAAAACTTACATGCTTTGAGTAAGAAGTTGACTGTGAAAATACATGTTTGCGTATTGTTTTACCCATACTTTTTCATAAATTTTTGTTATTTGTTTTCTACCTTAGTTTTTCTATAATATGAAGTTTGATCCTTTGTAAGTATGGGATTTTGATTGGTTGATACCTTCAAAAAGACATCAAGAATTATTCAATGATGTATGATGATGGCATATATAATCTCTTATAGGCATGTTAGGAGAAATGTATCTCCAATTATATGATGTGATTTACCTTAATTGTTCAAAAATTAAATTATATCTTTTCACATTATTTAAAATATTTTTGGCTTCCCTCAAAATGAAAATGTTTTGATATTAGTTTTTTTTTTCTTTGAATTAATTAGTCAGTCCTATATATGTTGTTCTTTATATATTTTGCAAGTTTTTTTAATCAAACATATTTTGCATTAACTTATATTTGTAAATAAATAATATAGAAGCATTTTACTGTTCCATATCTTTAAACAGACAGTCCTAATTTATATAATATTTTCTTTTTTGTTATCATAGAATTGAGATTCTAATTATTTTTTCATACTAAAAATTTATGAATCATTGATATGGGTGGCGGTTGGAGAGTTTATGATAAGTTGTAGATATATAAGTAGTATGATTTTAATTTACAAAATAATATTGTTTATGAATCATTTTACTGTTCCATATCTTTAAACAGACAGTCCTAATTTATATAATATTTTCTTTTTTGTTATCATAGAATTGAGATTCTAATTATTTTTTCATACTAAAAATTTATGAATCATTGATATGGGTGGCGGTTGGAGAGTTTATGATAAGTTGTAGATATATAAGTAGTATGATTTTAATTTACAAAATAATATTGTTTATTTAAACCTAACGTGGGTATCTAGTAAATTAGTTTTATCTTATTTATTATTTGTAAATTTTGCACATAACAATCGCTAAGGATAATTGTAGTTGAAATTTTTTTTAACTATAATAGTTGAATTGTATAATTACTCTTAATTGTATCTTTTAAAAAGCCGAAATTGATATATATTTATCAAATGATTCTTTACAATAAGTAATTATATTTGTTGAGATGTAAACTTTTATAAAATTTAATATTTTTGAGGAGTTTATACCATACTTGATTTTTTTCAAGTATTGTAGTTGAAAAGTGGAAGTACGATTGATTCCACCATAAAAAACAAAATTAGTGTATGTTGATCAAAGTAACTTGTTGTAACTATTAACTGAGACATAAATCTTTTCAATGAATGTAATTTATTTTTGATAAATTAATGAGATGAAATTTTCAACTACCATAGTTGAAAAAAAAATTCAACTATGATATATTTATCATTCGAACAATTATTTTCCACAAAATTTACAGCTTTTAACCAAACATTTTAAAACCTTCCTGCATACTTTTCTATTATCTCATGAAAAAAACTAAAGATGGTACAATTGGCCTATATGATTTTCAAATCGTTAGCTTTTCATTTTGTGAATAAAAATATAAAATATTTCATGGGGACTGAGTTGGGCCGAAGACTAGACCGACCAGTCCATAGTCCAGTCCATTTTTCAACCCAAACTAAACTATGCACGAACCTAAATGAGAAAGATTGAAAGAAATTCTAAAATTTTAGCAGTTAGGTCACATTTATTTGGTCTTTCGGTCCAGTTATTAATCCTTCATATCAGTTCACATGTGGGACCGAGGACCGAATATTAGAAGTTATTGGATCAAGGACTAGACTAGACCTCCCTTTGACTCGATTCAATCCCTTTTGTGTTCCCAGCTGAACTATGACAATCCGCATATAAAAGTACTTTACAAGAAAAATCTAATGATGTTAAGTAATATTTCATATGCTTGGTTTGAATGAGGAATGAATAAATAGTGAAAATTCACACAATTTTGTCATGAAGACCTTTCTTACAAGTATAATATTTTGCATAAGGCAATATCCATTTCATGTGGTTAAACCATTGTTCACCGGAATTCTAGAAAAGACACAATGAATTCGAAGGACACAGTTAGTGGCAAGAAAAATCCTACAAATTTATAGTCGATCCATAGCAATTCACAATTAACATTTTGAAGATAAAAATTTGTCTTGATGATTTGGATTCTTTAATTTCTAGTTAGATAATTTTTATTGTCGATATTGTATGACTTTTCATTATTATACTTCCCCTATCCTATCAAAAAAATATTGCAAATCATTATATATATGGAATAATTACTAGTCAAAGTTAGCAAAATTTAATTACAAATACTATATGGACAAGTAATAAGGAACAAATGCGTTGGAGGGACAAGTCTTGCACCGTATCGGCCTAGGGTCTTAGTAACTCGTAGGTTTTATCTCGGATCTTGGTAAGGGGCTCCCGGAGCCACGACACTAATAAAGGAGAAAAAGTTCATTGTATCTTCACTCAAGGGCACTCGGGTGGGGCACTTCGATTAATGCACGACCAAGGCGGGTCATCACGAGAACATTATGGGCCCTCAAGTATGCCAAGGGTAATTGGGTCATTTCATCCCGAGCATGAAAGATGAACCGACAAAGGAACGGAAGGAAAAAGGTTGCATGATCGGGTCATGACTCCTCACAATCGTGACCTTGTGAGCTGAGTGTGAACCAAGGAAGAAAAGGAGGTCACGAGTGTGCTGTCGGATGGCACGATCAGGCCCTTTTCGATCAAACGTTAAAAATTATAAAAAACTAGGTCATCACGAACCGTGGCAAGCACAATACGTTCATGTTGTTCAATAACACGATCATGCCATATATATTTCCAACTGTTGTCGTGCTTTTCTTCGTCTTTTTCTTGGGAATTTTTCCCTAACCTTGATAAGACCCTTGTACCCCTCTTTTATATCTAATGTAACCCTCTCGTAAGTGGTAATAATGTTTAAGGTTTAGTCCTTAAGGATAACGTGTAGATTTCTTGGTGAACAATCCCTCTTTCTCTATTTAATCCATGTTTTTAGGGATGTAAATCAAATTATGCAGATTATGAATGATATGAATGAAAGTTTTAATCCTATTGCTATCAAAACCCTCCCTAATCTTCTTTACTTCGTCCATTATTTGATTGATGGTGGTGTTGCAAGTCTTTTCCTTTAGGATCTAGCGGTGGATCATCCTTTAGCTAGATTTGGTGGAATTGCTAGTTCTTGGTGGTGGAATCCTTCCTTTATCCAAGTTCATATCCATCCCTTTGTGTATTTTTGTAACGCCCCGGCCGCTCCCGGGCCGCAGACATTACCGATAACTGCTTCAAGCACGCTTAACTGAGGGGTTTCCAACGGATGAGCTATCATAAAAGAAGGTGCACCTTGGTGATATAGGTAGTCATTTCGATCCTCTTAAGCCACACTTTATTCATATATCTGAGGTATTACAATCACCCCCACTTAAGCGCACAACGTCCTCGTTCTGTCACAATCAACAATTCAATACCAAAATCTTTACCTCGCTAGGTGACTGCCCATTGATCTCCCGTCTACTGGTGCAGCTCACGGTCGTGGGTCGGCTCTGATACCATCTGTAATGCCCTGGCCGCTCCCGGGCCGCAGACAGTACCGATAACTGCTTCAAGGATTGCTGACTGGCCCCACAAATCACCACGAGTCTTTCCAGCATGCTTCGTCCTCGCTCACACGCTGCCTGAAAAAAATTTCCCAGAAGGTCACTCATCCTAAGACTACTCTCAGCCAAGCACGCTTAACTGAGGAGTTCCCAACGGATGAGCTACCATAAAAGAAGGTGCACCTTGGTGTTACAAGTAGTCATTTCGATCCTCTTAAGCGTGGTACTATAGATTAAGACTAGCCTTAGCTAGCCAATCTATCTCTCTATTGGTCTCCCTTGATGCATGCCTAACAATAAAGGAATTGAACTTGGACAGGAAGTGTCTAATATCATCAATCATTATTCTGATAGACCGTGGAATTTCATAGGCTCCTCCGACCGCATCAATAACAATTTTGTTGTCTCCTTCTACAAAAATGTTAGTTAGACCATGCAAGCATGCTTCTCTTATACCATTCTACATAGATGTTGCTTCCGCCACCCTAACAGAAGCCTTACCTAAATTAAAGGGTTGATAGTAAACAGACTGACCTCGCCAGTCACGAGTAACAAAGTCGCCCGTAGCTCCAATTTGTGACTTAACTTCATTAAAGTTGATCTTCATTGCATTAATTAGAGGGGCATCTAAGACACCCAACTCCACTTAGACTGATTCTTTAAAACCTCATGGATGACATGGGCTTCTTGGTACATAGTGTCCAACTTGTTATGAATTCGCCATTCTATGCTAGCTAGCCTTCTTGGCTTTGATAAAGGACTCTAGAAGGTTTGGGACGAATGTTGGAGAATACACGATCATTATAGGCCTTTTAAATACTCCAAAGGAAGGCGATCAGTTAATCAAGGCTGGAAGCCTTAAAGGCTTTTCTAAATAAGGAAAGAAAGTTTAGAATACTTTAATGGTCCAAGGAAGTAGAGTTAGGGATCCAACCATGGGTAGTAGCCAGATCCCAAATGACTTTAGCCAAGGGCAATTCAAAAAAAAAAATGATCTTAATCTTCTAAAGCAAAAGAGCAGGTCGGGCAAGAGGAATCAAGAGGGATGCCTCTCTTTTAAAGCGCTCCTTTGGAAGGAAGGAATTTATGACAAAGGAGTCAAAGAAATGTCTTAAGCTTAGGTTGAATATCAAGGTTCCAGATCACATGTTTTATCTAGGTTGATAACTTCTGAAACTTTTAGATGAAGGTCCACCTCATCTAGATTAATTATATTATTGATACATAAAAGACTTGAGGAATTACATAAGGTGTCTTTTCAGAAGTTGATGGAATTACCGTTACCCCATAACACAATCTAATCTTGTAAATACTATTACAAAGGCTAATTGGTTGATATTAGGATGGAGAGGAGGGGTTTTAAACCTTAGGAATAAGAGTGAAATGTGAATGGTTGATTTGCTTCAAGAGTTTGTCGTTTCTGAAAGTCTTAATGGTCGTAGACAAAGTTTCTGACAATGTTCGATTGAGTTTGATAAAAATCGATTCCAAAACCATCAGGTCCTAGAGCCTTATATTTGTCTTGCTAGAAAATAACCTTTTCAATTTCAGCAACCATAATTTCTTTGGTGAGATTCTCATTGTCAAGATCTGAGATGCAGGGGGAGAGGTCAAGACCCAGGTTGTGACCTGGATCAACTATTGGTGAAATCATTTATGAAAATACATTTGATTTCATCGAAGTCATTAGTCTAGATGTCGAGATCATTTTTAATGCTAGAAATACTAGATTTCCTGGATTACGTAGTTAACTGGAAGAATTGTAGTTGATTGTTATATAATATACTTTCTAGTAGCTATCTAAGTCTATGAAAGTGTCAAATCTTTAAAAATATCATCAGAATTTATTATAAAATTTTCCTCATAAGTTTATCAACATTACTACAAAATTTATCGATATTTTTAAAATTTATCAGATTTTTACACATATTCATCATGTAAGAAACTTGTCTATTTTAATATATCTGGTGAGCCTGACTAGACCTACCATTATATATGAGAAAACTTGAGAACAAATGGGAACATACATGTACATAACCAAATATGTATTGATTAATTTTAATAAAATGAGTCATATTAAAAGTTGTATTGCTGTGAAATAGCCCATTGACGTTTGTAATGACAAAGTGAAATTATTTTAATTTTTTATTTGTTATGCCCTGTAAATTTCTTAGGTATTTTGTGGTAAGTAATTAAATACCAAAAGTTACCGAAATTTACAAAAAATTATTGAAACTTACCAAAATTTTATTTTTTATTTTTTAATTTTAAATATTATATTTTATATTTTTCAATTTTAATTTTAAATTTAAATTTTAAATTTTAAATTTTAAGTTTTAATATTTAATATTTAATATTTAATATTTAATATTTAATATTTAATATTTAATATTTAATATTTAATATTTAATATTTAATATTTAATATTTAATATTTAATTTTTTAATATTTTAATATTTTAATATTTTAATATTTTAATATTTTAATATTTTAATATTTTAATATTTTAATATTTTAATATTTTAATATTTTAATATTTTAATATTTTAATATTTTAATATTTTAATATTTTAATATTTTAATTTTTTAGTTTTTTAATTTTTTAATTTTAACTTTTTATTTTTATAATTTTAAAATATTAAAATTAAAAATTTTATTTTAATATTTTAATATTTTCATTTTTCACTTTTTAATTTTTTTAAGTTTTTAATTTTTTAATTTTTAATTTTTTTATTTTTTTAATTTTTAATTTTTTTAATTTTTAATTTTGTATATTTTAATTTGTTAATTTTTTATATTTTAATTTGTTAATTTTTATTATTTAATTTTTTATTATTTAAAATTTTTTAATTTCTTGATTTTTAATTTTGTAATTTTGTAATTTTGATAATAAATATTAATTTTTTAATTATTAATTTTATAAATTTTAGTTTTTTTCTTTTCTTCTGTTAAAAATTTTAAATTTTGAAGAATTGATTTTTAAATTTTTAAAATATTTTTATGTTTTAATTTTTAATTTTTTACATTTGTAAAAATTTGAAACTTATAAATCTTGAAACTCTAACTTTTAATTTGTTCATTTCATATTTTCAAAAATATATCTAAACTTACATAAAATTACCAAAAGTTACCAAAAGTTACTAAAATTTACCAAAATTTACCAAAACGTCACATTTACCATACCTACACTTACCAATAAAATTTACAGGTAGCGCAAACAAAAATGATAAACATTTTGCCACTTGCATAACGTGGCATAATTCACATCACTCTTTTTTTTTGTATTAAAAATATGTTTTCCACGTTATAGGGATCTTTAAATAAGTAAATAAAATTGTAGGGTCCTTGTTATAAATATGAAGAGAAATAATTAAGTTTTTGTAAAACAATATTTTTATAATTAATTAATTTGAAAAAAATGAAAAATATTTTTTAAAATGATATGTCGAATTTATAAAAAAATACAGAATTCTTAAAATCATAGTTTTTATGCCATAAAAAATCATATTTTTTTATAATTTTTGAAATTACATTTCAAAATTTTAAAATTACCTTTCGTAATAGTAATTATTAACTAATTTTTTGACTATTTTTAAGTTTTAAAATTATTTTTCATAAAAATAATTATTTTTAAATTTTCCCTAAAAAAATAAATATTTTTAAAAATTCAGCTTTTATTATTTTATTATTTTTGTTAATTTTGTAAATTCAGATTTATCAAAAAAAAAATTTGCATTAAAGTCCTTAAAATTTTGTTTAATTACTGAAAGTCCCTAACTCTATGGATTTTTATTTATTTTCATAATCATAATAATGATCGATGTGTCACATGGCTTTTTTACAATAAAAAATGAGTGATTATGTGGTCTTGTCATGTGATTATGGTTATTAATCATCTTGTGACAAGGTGTATATCATTGTCCGTATGAAAAAATTTAATACGAACCAAATATGACGTCAAAATACAATTACTGAGGAGTTCCAATCATAGGGAAAATTGCTAACAAAATAAAAGTGTCTCCTATTCTCTATTTCTTTGAAAAGTTTAGACTAAAATCTTCTTTTAGCAACAATTAAACTTCAATAAAACATAAATATGAAATATATGAATTCAATATCTCTTATTAACCATTTTGTAACAAGATGTATATCATTGTCAGTGTGGCAAAATTTAATACAAGTCAGATATGTACAATTACCGAGGAGTTCCTACTACAAGGGAAATTACTAACAAAATAAGAGTATCCCATATTCTCTATTTCTTCGAAAAGTTTAGATTAAAAACTTCTTAATTTTAGCAGTAATTTAACTTCAATAAAACACAAACATGAAACATATGAATTTGTCTTGGGTTCGTTGGAGTGCGCCACCTCCAGGAGTGAGCAAGATCAATTTTGATGGATCACGAGATCATCGTAATGCAGCAGGGGGATATATAATTAGGGATTTTCAGGAGAAGGTATTTTAGTTGTCCTCTTTTAATCTAGGCGGTAGTTCTGTTCTTGTTACCGAAGCTACTACAATGCGAAATGGCGTTAGAGATGCCATTCGGGTTGGTTATCAGAATATAGTTGTTGAAGGGGACAACCTTGTTCTAATACAAGCTGTTAAAGGGGTATTCGAGGTGCCCTGGGTTATTAGTACGTTGGCTCAAGATATTGAGAAGTTACTGGAAGCACTGTTAGTTAAAACGCGTTTAATAAGCGTATAAAATACGTATAGACGAATTGATCGTTTAAAAAGCGCGAATCCGTCTTCTATGGAGACCGCCGAATAATAAGGGAATTTTTTTGACCTCGCCGAATTAGAACGTTTGATATGCGTTTAATACACGAATTATTCGTTTTAAAAGGGTGAAGTAAGATTTATTGACATAAAAAATCAATATAATAATACGAATTTTTTAGTGTTCCCGAATAAAAAGCTACCGTATAAAACATGATTTTTTCATGTACCACCGTTTAATAAAAGTCAACATTTATATCAACGAATAATTAACCGTATTTTTATATAATGTTGTCGAATAAAACACGTAACATATTTTATCCGTTAAATTCTCGCACCGTATTTTACTAATAGGGGCTGGAAGGTTGCACTGAGATTCATATGTCACATATTTTTTTCATCAAGGGAATAGAGCGACAGATTGACTAGCAAAATTTAAGCATAATATTATTAATACAATGATGTGTAATTCAAATTTTCATAGATATTTATTTCAGTAGTTGTTGAAGATACCCTAGGCATAACCTTTGAGAAATGGCTACCTAGATTGGTGTTTGTTTACTCTTGGGAAGAAAACAAAAAATGAAACATATGAATTCAATATCTCATAAGAAAAAACTATACTATAAGTCTATAACTAAATTCAATACAGAATATAGTGATAACACCTCCTTCATGACATATTATTTATGAACCTTTGCCTTACAAGTCTAGCTACTAAATTTACTATAAATAAATAAACTATTCAAATTAACCACAACAAAGAGCTAAAAATTATGGTTATAAACAAGATGAAAGTTGCATCTTCTCAAACAGAGAGGAAACCATCCATGGGAACACTTCCCCCCCCCCCCCCCCCCAAAAAAAAAGGTATGTCAACATATATAACCTACTCCATAATCAGGCAATGAAATTGCTGGCGTCTGATCATACAAGTACTCACAGAGGCCAATCTCGTTGGTACAAACCGGTGAGAAGGGCCACCCCTCCACCGAGTCGAACCAGAAGAACTCGGCCCTGGACTCGGCTGAGTCAGAGGTGTCGTTCTCTAAACTGGGCAACTCCACTATCTGACTGAGCTCCTCCTCCGGCCCCTCAACCTCCTCCTCCATGGCCGCCGCCAACGCCGCCGCTGCCTGGATATCTCGCGCCGAGTTGGAGGCGGGTCGAGGCAATGACTCAGCCATCTTCGGAAAGTTGAGAACCGCTGATTTTCCCTTAATGCTGAGAGCCGCCACGTCATGTGCACGCGCCGCCATTTCAGGCGTTGAGAAGGTTCCGAGCCAAATTCGAGATTTCTTCCTTGGCTCACGAATTTCAGATACCCATTTACCCCACGCTCTCATTCTCACTCCTCTGTACACTGGGTGTTTACTATTCTCTCTCTTCCTCTTCTTAGACTTGATCTCTGACTCGCTGGAGTCACGCTGAGTCAACCCAGAAGAACTGGATGTGCTACCGTTTTGGGACGATTCAGCTTCTGGGCTCTGACATTCTGCCATTATCACAGGCTTCAGAGCTCGAAACACAACTTTGTAGTCAGTATAGGCGATATTTTATCAGACTCTGAATGAAGATAGAAGGAGGATGGAGCCAAATGGAATTGAGGTTGTTTGGGTAAAGATGGGCAATGTGTATATATAAAGAGAAAAAAGGAACGGGGAGGTGACAAACTGACAAATGGGAACTGCCCGTTGGAGGTTGATTGCAACAGCCACGGTAAAAAAAGAGAGAGAGAGAGAGAGAGATGAGAGATGAGGGGAGAATTTTGACGATGGGAAGACTAATGAAGGTGGGCTTCATTAAGTAGGTGGAAATGCATAGGCACAGGATTGGAGTATTGGACGCGCACCTATTGATAGTTCATAGTGACTAATAACCTACTGGCTAATTTTGGCCTCAAATGCTACTCCATTTACATCATTCTTGACAGGAACCTTCCAACAGGCTACTTATCAACCATTCTAATTTTATATTATTTGAATATCCATCATGCTTAATTTATAGGTCTGAATCAATACATGTGACTTTATAGTCCACTTTTGTTTCTTTAACGATGATTATTTTATTTTCTAAAATTTTACTGCACATTAACTTATTATTATGGTATAATTAAGTTTAACTGCATGTTCTTTTGAACCCCTTAAAATTCAGGTAAAATATTTAGGCTCTATTTTTTCGCTAGGTTAAACCTAATTATCCTAACTTATCATAAACTAACATAATTCTCAAAAAAAAAAATCAACTCTAAAAATATAAATCCCCAAAAAAGCATTCTAACTTATCATAACTTATCATAACCTAACTATTTTAACTTGAAAATAACTCATCCGAACAGGGCATTCCTTTCAAAAAATTACTTAGAGGTACCCTAACTTTTGATGAAACTATTTTTTGGTACCCCAATTTTTCAAAACTAATTTTGGGGTACCCTAACTTTTAGAATTAGAAATTACTAGGTGAACTTCCGGCGAAAATCCGATGGGTTATGTGAACTGACCGAAATACCTTTAATTTTTTACAGAGATTGACTACAATGCCCTTTTAGTCCATCGACAGACAACCCGTTCAACTCCCACTCTCTTCAAGCTTCGGTCTTTGTAGTGTTGCTTGAATTTCAAATCAAATGGGTGGAATTTTGGTATATATTTCAGTTTCCTCACATTCCTGTATGCAATGGGAAATAATGGTGAGTGAACTCAGTGACCTAATAGGGAAGTGACCTGTAGTAAAGAGTGGCGGGAAGGAACTGGTAGTAAATCCCAAAGCTAAAACCAACCTCATCCAAGGAATCAAAGATGGTCTTCTGAGGCATCCCAGCCTTGAGTTTTTCACTGTGGCTGCTTGATAACCCCTGGGAAGTTGCAGAGCGTACATACAATCTATTGGGCTGTGTTGAATTTCAAAGATGGTGAATTATAGGAAATGGTGAAATAATGTTTCCATATGGTCGTTTTCTGGTTTAGCACTGGGGTATAATATTATGTACATGGAATCCAGGTAGTCACTTTCAATTTGGAAGCTATGGAGGTAACTAGTGTTTTTATTCATGTTTATTATGTATGAGTGATTCTAGTTTCCTAGTACTTGTAAATGTTACTGTAATGATGCACATCAATGCATCTACGAAGGTGTGAAGTTCCTAGTTTGTATTCAATTTAGGGTTCATATCCCCTGTTGGTTTAGCATTGTAGTGTCATTTTCTTGTTAAAGTTCATATCCCCTGTTGGTTTAGCACTGGAGAACTGTTAAATAAAAACTAATTATCACAATCTACTACTAATGTGGTTATATTTTTTGTGGTTATAGGCTCATCATGCTTAGCAAAATTAATTAAACCAATGAAAAAGAGATCTAAACTATTATCTCCATTCCATATTAATTGACACTTTGACTAAATTTTGACCATTAATTACCCAAAAATTATAATAAGTTACAAGATGAAATTATCGTTATTAGAAAGATACTTAATAAAAATTACAATGAAGATAATTCATATTGTAACTCATTTTAATTTATGAATAATTAACGATCAAAATTTAGTCAAAGTGTATATTATTATGGAACGGAGGGAGTAATTCTTTAAAATAAATAATAATGCAAGCGGGAATATAAATTGACAAGCTTTAATTATCAAGATAATGATATTTTTGCAGTTTTAGATAGTCTTGGGGATCTTGTAATGAATCTAAAATATAATTTGTCACCAAAAAATAGGTGTCACGAAACACAAGGTACCTAGAAATAATTTTCAATAATATAGTACCCTAAAAATAGATACTGCAAAACATAGGGTACCTTTCAGTAATTTTTATTAGTGAAGTGGCCTTAATTACTACCTCCATTCAATAATAGTTGTCACTTTAATTAATTTTTGTTGTCCCACAATACTTGTCACTTTATAATTTCAATTCAACTTTTCCAACTAATTACTTTTATATTAGTTTTTCTTATACAAAGATAGAAAAAGTAGGAGAGAAAGATACTCGTACAATTTAATACAAATACTTTACAACTTTCCATATAACACAATACTCAACCAACTCATTTTATTGGTTTGCTAAATTTGAGCTAAATGAACAAGTATTATGGGACTGAGGTAGTAGTCAGTAAGTTTGTGACCATGTTTATCACCCTAAAGGTTTGATGTATGGAATACTCTTATGCTAAAGTAACCAACAAGTTTTCACTATAAGTAAACGCGTCATTGGCTTCCGGTATTATTGATTTGTCATGAAACTTTGATAACCCCTTATAGGGCTTGGCGAAATTAAGGTTGTCATTGCCTTCAACCTACACTTTAATTAGTATACCCTATCTCAGTGGTATGTTGTAGACTAAACCTGAATGGTAATGCTTTCACCATAAGAATGAGTTGGAGAACAGTTACTATCAACCTGGTTTCATGATACGGCCAAAATGGTCCTTAAGTATGAAACAAATAGATTATTATAACGTTCGATACAACCATCAAAGTTCAATTTTACCCCATTAAACTTTTGTTGTTGCCATCTAACATGGATATAATTAAGGTCGAACATCTTGAAAACTCGCTTTTTGAAAGCCTTACTAGAGGGTTTTAACAAAAGTTTATATAAAATACATTAACGCGAGTATTTTGGTCCATTCAATTCTTGGAAAATAATGTTTTGGACGAAAAAGTATTTAGCAAACCTAAGGAGGTGTAAAAATTAAATCGCGAACACCATGGATAACTTTATAGGCACTCAACCTCAAGAGTTATATATATAAAATATCCATTCATAAGACATGGTTGTCCTACAACACTTAAGGTGGATTTAGTAACAATCCATTTATGTATGACATAAACACATTATAAAATATATCAACGTTGACTCCTGTGTTGCACTAAATTTCCTATTAGACGAACTTCATTATGAAAAATGTATAGTAGAAGACCTTTAGTATAGTGAATATGTCTTTCAATGTAAAAACAAACTGTTTTGAATAGGAAGAAAAAATTACACACAAAAAAGACAATTCGGTGTACAAAGCGCCTCCCCCTCCCGCGCAATGCAAGTGGAGGTACGAGGAATGGTCCCACTACAAAAGTATAATGTAGGCAAATCTTCTCTTGCATTGCTGTAAGAGGCTGCTTACAAAACTCAAACCCCTGACCTCAAAATCAAATTACCCATAAAGGTATTTTAAAAACGACAAATGAGCATAGATATTACTTATTCAAATATAACAACTTAAAACAATTACAACTTCGTATGTATAAAGGTGTAGAGTACAATGCATGTAATGTAAATCATGCACTCAAAGTTCATTAAGTAGTTATGTGCTTGACCATCTCTACTTGAATGTGGTATGGATGGGGTGACTTGTACCCTTGTTCCCTATCTCCATTCCTTCAATTATAATTGTGAATGTTAGAATCTGTATGAAAATTTTAAAACAATAATTTCTAAATATGTTTATATCTTTTAAAATTATATGTAGTATTGGAAGGTTGGAAGCCTATATATAGTATTAGCTTAAAGGCATATGAACAAGTAGAGAAAAGAGAGACATAAATAATTTATTCCTATCACTACAATAGAGACGCCTTCTAGTGGATTTTATTTTCGTCTTAGGTAGTATTTTTGAATGTTTCAACTCTATCATGACATATAAATAAATATTGTTGAAATAGTGTCGGCATAACTTTGGACAACATAAATTACGTTTGCCAGTATAGACCAACACAAATGCCGCTAAAAAGCTGTTCGGTTGTGTATTTTGGGTTAAGAGTAGGGTTGTCGTATCCACAGGGATGGTGTGTGTGTCAGGTATAGGAAATTCGTTTGGTTGGGTTTCAAATTCGAAAGCAGTAAATAAGAAATTAAAGCAAGAAACTAACCTAAACATGAAGGGAAAACAATAAATATTAAGGTAATTATTAATACTAGCATCCATTTAAACAAATAATCGATTGCGAATAATAATCAAACTAAACATAAACTAGAAATTAAAACTACAACGGAAATTCATAATACTCAATTTTATCTAAGAACAAAAAGAAAACAATCAATAACATTGAATAAGCAAATTAAAACTGAATTGAGTACTGAATTTAAGACATAGAACATTAACCTGAATTTCTTCACTTCGTTCTTGAACCTGAATCATGAACTTTCTCCCGAACAAACAAGAAATGTGTGATTTGGATTACTAAGACTGCCCAAATCCTCACTTGAAAGGAGAATTCAGGGAACCTTAATCCTCCTCTTCATTAAAAATTGGATTTTTTTTTTGAGGGAAGAAACAGTGAAAAGTTATATTGCAAGAGAATCCATGAGCACATATGTTGATATTTGGCTAGGTACCACACCCAACCATATTTGTTCCTTCCCAGTAGGGATAACTCTAGCTACATGATGGGCAGCAAGATTCCCATCTCTCTTGACATGTAACCATGTGCAAATGTTGAAAAAGCTACTATAAAAGAGTAAATCATCTAATACTATATCAAAATCACTAGCTTGGATAGTTCCCTTCTTCACCCTTTGGATCAAAGAGAGGCAACCAGATTCCACGTTAATAACTTGCATATGAAATCTTCTTGCTAATTGGAGAGCATTCAATGCCGCCTTTGCTTCCGCAATTTGGACTGGCCATCGAGCTTTCACCCTCTTCATAGCAGCCAGTTGGACTTCCCCTCTGCAATTTCGCCCGATCACACCAAGGCCGATCCACCCGTCTTCTCCAACGTGGGCATCTACATTGAGCTTAATGGCTTCTGAGATAGGTGGTGTCCAAGTTGTTGTCAATGGTTGCCTTTCGCAATACCCCGGGTTAGCCTGCAGCTGGTATCGTTTCATGTCTTCTATTAGTGCGGTGGTCCGGTTTATCAAGGTGGTGCTCGTGACCTGGTGATTGTTGAAAATATGGTCATTCCGCGCACTCCAAATATACCAAGCCAGAGTGAGGCATTTCGAGAACTTGTCGCTCGTCAGCTCCTCCTGCCATTGTTTCAGAAGATCTCTCGGGGAGTCCGCCATTAATTTTACTTCTAGAGCTTTCCTGTCCGTTCCCTCCCACGCCTTCACCACTCCGGTACGTTCGAAAATGGCGTGCCATTCATCCTCTGTTTCTATCCCACACCTTGTACATGCTGGGCTCGGGGCGATGTGTCTTCTTGTCAGCCTTTCTTTTGTCGGTAAAGCGCCAATGCACCATCTCCACCAGAATAATCTGACCTTTGGGATCACATTTGCTCTCCAAATAATTGGCCAATGTTGTTGAAATTCATCAAGGTTCACCGATGAACCCAGTAAATAAGCCGATTTGACCGTGTATACTCCATTATCTGTAAAACACCATACCATTTTGTCCTGTGGAAGGCGTCGTCTGAGTGTGATAGAAAATATGATGTCTCTGTCCCGATCATTAAACATTTGATGTATCAAGTCTACCTTCCATTCTCTATTTTCTTCGTCTATTAGCTCACTCACTGTCCAGCCCTCCGTCCCCACAGTCACCTGTGTTGTGGGTGATTTCCCGTCTCCATCTATGAGCCAAGGGTCGGTCCACAGACCTATTTCCTCCCGTTCCCCACTCTCCATGCTAGGCCTTCCTTCAGTAACGATTTTGAACCCCATATTCCCCTCCAAGAGTAGCTAGGTTGTGGTCCCAGTCTGGCATCTAAGAAGGTATCATTCGGAAAATATTTCATCTTGAGTACCCGTGCTAACAGCGAGCTACTATTGTTCATTATCCTCCATCCCTGTTTCGCCAGAAGAGCGTCATTCATGACCTCCATTCTCCTAAACCCCATTCCGTCGAGACATTTGGGCTTGCATAGCTGCTGCCATGCCACCCAATGAATCCCCCTGCGACTCCCTTTGGATCCCCACTAGAAACGGGCACAAGCCTTCTGGATATTCTCGAAAATATTCATGGGGAGTTTGAAAATACTCATTAGATAGTTTGGGAGTGCTTGTATGACCGCCTTTATCAAAATTTCTTTGCCTGCTCGGGACAAAAAATTTTCCTTCCATCTGTTAAGTTTTTTCAACACTCTCTCTTCCAACCGGGAGAAGATCTCCTTCTTGCTCCGACCCACCACAGTTGGGGCCCCAAGGTATTTTGTATGTTTCTCCACCAGTTTTACTCCCATCAGATCCGACAGCTCTCTTCTTTTCTCATCGATAACTCCTTTCCTAAAAGAAACTTCCGACTTCTGAAAATTGATTTTTTGGCCTGATGCCACTTCATATTGGTTGAGAATGTCAACTAGTTTTCGGCATTCTTGTCGAGTAGCTCTACAAAAGAGTAGACTATCGTCAGCAAAAAAGAGATACGAAATGATGGGACCATTTCTACTTGCCTTAGAACCGTGAATTTTACCCTCCTGAACCGTCGATGTGATAAGTGCCGACAAAACTTCGGCCACAATGATAAAGAGATATGGAGATATAGGATCTCCTTGTCTGAGTCCCCTCTGCGGGATCACTTCCCCTCGGACTTGGCCGTTGATCTTGAACCGGTAGGACACCGAAGTTATACAGGCCATTGTTGCTTCGACCCATGTTGCAACGAACCCCATTTTAAGTAAAATGGCTTTCAGAAAGCCCCACTCGACCCTATCATATGCCTTGCTCATATCCAGCTTTAGTGCCATCAAACCTCTCCTACTTTTCGATTTGCTTTTCATTGTGTGAAAGAACTCTAAAGCCACTAATACATTGTCAGTGATTAGCCGACCCGGTACAAACCCGCTTTGGCTATCTGAGATTATTGCGGGTAGAATGCTTTTTAATCGGTTCGCCAAGGTTTTTGATGCTACCTTATACAGCATGTTGCACAAGCATATGGGGCGATAGTCCGACATGTCCTGAGGAGCCTTCACTTTTGGAATGAGGGTAACTACAGTTTTGTTAGCCTCCTCTAAATTCATGTTCCCTGCCAGTGGATTCTTCACAAAGAGTACGACGTCTGGGCCGACAATATTCCAAAATTTTTGATAGAAAAGTGCATGAAGGCCGTCCATACCTGGTGCTTTTGTTGGATACATTTGGAACAACGCACTCCTAATTTCCTCTTCCGAGTAAGTTCGGGTCAGCTCCTCATTCATCTGTTCTGTGACCCGAGGCCGAATCTTGTCCAGCACCTGCTCCCATTCACCCTGACTATTTGATGTGAAAAGCTCCTTGTAGTATCCTTCAATAATCCGAGTAATCCCCTCCTGGTCCTCCGCCCACTGCCCTTGATCATTTTTTAGCCTCTTGATCCCATTTGTCCTCCTTCTTTGGTTTGCTTTGTGATGGAAATAAGGGGTGTTTTGATCTCCTTCAGTTATTTCTTTTGCTCGTGCCCTCATGTTCCACCACTGTTCCTCCTTTCTATGCCACTCAAGGAGCTCCTTTTCAAGTTCTAAACTCCTGTCCAGGTGTTGTTGTGTTTGGGGCAAAGTCTGACATCGTTTGAGCTCCCTTTCCACCTCTCTGATACGCCGCAAGTGCACGGGTGTACGTGTAGCAAATATCAAGGTCGATCCCACAGGGACTTTGTTAACTACACACCAAACTAGCTTCCTATGTGAATGCTAAATCGGTCGGGTTTTTTATTGTGAAAAACTATTTCTATTTCTAATCACTAAAAAGGGCAAAACCAACAAATATTCACACAATTTACTTAGATTAATCAATATGAGAAAAGCGTTCAGGGGATAAAACCTAAGTAACTCTATGAATCAAACAAGTGGATTGAACATGTATGTCACTAATTTGGTACATTTTAGGGTCGATAATCGCATAATGTTTTCCGTAGCGAGCTTTTGGCAATGAAATGGATTGCTTTAGACCTGTCAATATGGGCGGGCGGGCGGGTGGGTTACGGGTCGGCCGTATATCAGGTTCGGGTAAATACGGGTCGGGTGTATTTCGGGTTCGGGTAAATATGGGTCGGGTGTATTTCGGGTTCGGGTAAATACGGGTCGGGTGTATTCCGGTTTCGGGCGGTTTGGGTCGGATTTACGGGTCATGACCGCCCTTTTTCTCAGTCACTTACAACTAATAAAATTGATTATAATTAGTAAAAAACACATGTGTAATGTACCATTCTATTCCAAGTTCGACCACCACGATATGTCATAGTTGTTTAGACATATTACTATACACCTAAAGGACAAAATTTGGCAATCTTCAAGTCTACAAGTATTATGCGGTTTATGTCAACAATCCACGAATAACAGCACTTATGAAATATATAGGGTTTTGGGATGCTAATATACTGAACTTTTAGGGTATTGGAAAATAATGCACTGAACTTTGACCTTGGACAATAATACACTATTTTACTGAAAGAGAGTAGAGCGGTCGGACTGCAGGAGTTTGAGGGTTCACTGAAAGAGTGAGTGAGTGACAGTGTTAGGGTTTTGTTTTGGTCATTTGTTATTTGATTATTTCATTTGTATATCTCTCTCTACGCATTACTTTCCAAAGCCACCCAATATTCTACTTTTGGGCCTTAATTTTCATGAAATGGGCCCATTTTTTGCACAAGGCCAAAGTAGACAAAACACTTAAAATTAAAGTGTCTGACCCAACAGGTCGACCCAAACCTGACCCGACCTGATCCGTTTTTTACCGGGTTCTTTGGATTGGGTCATTTTCGGGTCCCGGGTCGGAATTTCGTGTTCAAAACCCATTTTTGCGGGTCGGTATGGGTCGGGTTCCCGGGTCGGGTCGAGAATTCCAGGTCTAGATTGCTTAGTAAAATTGATCTATTGGACTCTTTATTGTGTCAATTTTATCTAAGTTAAATATCAAATTATCCAATGACCCCTAGTTACAAAGTCTTCTATCTCTAGTTCACTTCACAAACTAGTTAATCCTAAGGGTTCTGATTATCGAATTTCTCCGTTCGGTCCTTCACTCAATAATCTATAACCATTCTAATGGCGTGCAAACAAAAGCAATGCCATACATAATCAAAGGATAAATAAAATGCATTCAAACTAGACAAACAAACTTGTTCAGTCCAACAAAACTCAATCCATAAGAGAAACTAATAAGGGTTTATCCCCTAAACTTATGAAACTACTCACTACTCATGTTCGACTCACAAAACATAAAAAAATATACTCTAGAAAGCATGGAAACTATGAGAAAGAGAAATAAACCGAGTTGGATTTCAATCCTTGCTTGAATGTTGATCCGCGGGGACTTTTGCTCCTCCACTTCTCTCCAATTTTTGAGAACCAATCTTCCAAAACTCAAACAATCTCTCTATCTTCACAATCGATGAATGTGGATGGAAATATGGATGAAAGGATGGATGAATATGATGATGAGGATGATGATGAGTAAGAATCAATGATAGCAAAAACAGCAAGATAACAATTATATAGCATTAAAATGAAGCCGAAACGCCATTTCCGCATTAAACAGGGCCAACATGGGTGTTCCCAGGTCAACACGAACCGTGCTGGGGTCAACACGGGTCATGTTGCCAGGACACGGACCGTGTTGGTCACTGGAGTCATATTCTGGACTTTCTGGAGGCTGAAACGACCCGTGCTGGGTCTTTTAGCACCCGTGTTGAGTTCTGCCGGTACCCAATGTCTTCTTGGGCCAATGTTTTGGGCCTTTGGGTGGATTTATTCTTCAATTGTGATCCTCTTGGACTCCATACACTTGTTTTTAAGCTTGATTTCTTCACTTTAACACCAATTTCCTACAAAATTATACCAAACTCCGACCAAGCATAAAATAGAGAATTCGAGTATGAAAAATAATACATTTATATCAATAATCACTCAAATTAACTCTAAATAATCCAAGATCACATATATATAAAATACACTTATCAAATCCCCCCATGTTTACACCTTGCTTGTCCCTAAGCAAGGCTAATACTCACAAACAAAATAGAAAACAACGAAAAGAATGAAAATAGAAAATAGATGGGACAAAATGACTCAAATCAAAAGGAAAAAGTTTCAAGGTAAAATTGAAATATTTTTTTACAAATCTCCTCAGGAAAGCATCGATAAGACATTCAATTAATCCAACTTAATCAAGCATAGCCCAAGTATGAACGAAAGTCTATATACAAGAGAAAATGAAACCATAAAAAGAATTACAAAAACCATACCTATCAAGATCAAACTAATCACCCTCCTAATCACAAATGAAACAAGGAAGCACACAATAATGGATGAAACTAGGAAACTGAGAGCAACCTCACTTTAGGGAATGTGGAAACACTCCTCTCATGTGTTTGAAAAATAATATTCAATGAAGGTGCACTCAATACTCAATCACATAGCAACACTCTTCCATAAGCTTGCAAATAATCTCAATTCTCTACCGCTAAAATGCAAAGTACTAATGATAATCAAGAGGACTTTCAAAAGGGTTGTAATGGGGCTAAGGCTAAGGCTAAACGAAAAAAAAAACAAAGAAATTAGAAAAACCATACCTTTATACACTTGAAGGAGAAGAAAAGAGCTTGAAGGAAGATGAAAATGGAGGGTTTGGGGAATGGGGTGAAAAAGGGAATGAAAAGCATGAGGATGAAATTGGTGGGATCTGAAAGAGGAAGGAGAAAGATGAAGAATGGAAGAAAAATGGAGTGATTTGGGTGAGAATTGAGAGAGATGGAGCAAAAAGAGGGATGGAGGAATAAGGTTAGGGCTATGGAGGTTGAGGGAGATGGAGGAAGAAGAATGAGTTAGAGAGGGAGTAGAGTTAGGGTTAGCACGAGTGAAATGGGGCCAAAACGAGTGAATGAAAGGAATTGGAAAAGCAGGGCTGAAAAACGGGCTGAAAAACCCGTGTCGCTAGGAATCGGGGGTCAACACGGGTCGTGTTGATCTAACACGGTCCGTGTTGACCCGTGTTCAAAAATTTTTCCTCTCTGGGTGATAACACGGGGTCGTGTCAGGGTTGACACGGTCCGTGCTGAGCTTGTTCTCTGCATTTTGCTCGCGTGTTCGAGGCTTGGCAGTAGCTTTTCCTTTCCTTTATTCGTTTCTTCCTCTTTCACTCACTCTCATACTCTCTTTATTGTTCAAACTCTCTTTCTCACCTCTTTTTTTTTTAAATTTTTGTTTTTCAAACTCTTTTTGTTTTTCCTCTTTTTTTTCTTTTCAAATTTTCAGATTTTTTTTCTCTTTTTTATCTTCCTAAAACTAAAACCTCAAAACGGAAAAATAAAATAAAATAATCTAGAAAAAAAACCCAGAAAAAGAAAATAAAAAGGAGAGAATTGTCTAAAAATCCTAGAAAAATCAAAATAAAAAGAAGAAAAATAAGGAAAATTTTTAGAAAAATCCTAAAAATGAAAATAAAATCGAAAAAGCTTGGGTTGCCTCCCAAGAAGCGCTTGTTTAATGTCCTAAGCTAGACAAGGTACCTCTCAACCGGGCGAATAGTCCATAACTTCATAGCCAAAGGCTTTAGGAGTTCCACATTGCATAGTACCTCCAAACATCTTCAAATTGACCCTACAGTTTGGGTCAAACCCATCAGCTCCTTCAGAAATGGAGGGATCACCATCATCAAACCTGAAAAACTCATTGAAAGCACCCTTGTTAATAGCATATGGCACGTTCTTGATGATGTTAGGTGGGGGCAAAATTTCTTTTATCCCCACCCTTGCATCGCCAAGTTCATGGCCTTTATCAAATAATAAACCGCAAGGATCTTCAACAAAATCATCATGAGATTTTTCAAGGTTATCTCTTTCAACATCACGCACACAATCATGATGTTTTTCACAAACCACACCATCATCAAGCTCATCTTTCTCACATAGCACATCAACACCAAAGCAAGGGGAAACGTCACGCGGCAAAACATCACGGAATAAATCAAACTCAAGTTCATGTTCCCCTATCCTAAACTTCATCTTTCCACATTGTAATCTATGACACACCCTACGGTAGCAAGAAAAGGTCTCCCCAAAATGATTTGGGTACGGGGATCTTCGGGCATATCAAGGACGACAAAATCAATCGGCACATAGCAATCAGCCACCTTAAGGGGAAAGTCCTCCAAAATACCCTTAGGGTACTTGATGGAACGATCCGCCATTTGCAATGACATGGTAGTTGGTCTCAACTCTCCTAGGTTCAACCGTTCATACAAAGAATAGGGCATTAAGCTTACACTAGAACCCACATCACACAAAGCTCGGTCAACGGTTAAACTACCTAGGCCACATGGGATATTAAAGCTTCCCGGGTCCTTAAGCTTAGGAGTAATTAAGTTTGTTAAGAACCACGGAACTACACTCTTCAGTCAATGCAACTTCCTCATTTTCATCAATTTTCCTCTTTTTAGAGAGGATTTCTTTCAAAAACTTTGCATACAAAGGCATTTGAGATAAAACATCCAAAAACGACACATTCACATTCAATTGCTTTAACATATTAAAGAACTTGCTGAATTTTGCATCAGATTTAGCCTTAGCATATCTTTGAGGAAAGGGTAACGGTGGTTTATAACAAACTTGTTCAATCCAACGAAACTCAATCCATAAGAGAAACTAATAAGGGTTTATCCCCTAAACTTATGAAACTACTCACTACTCATGTTCGACTCACAAAACATAACAAAATCTACTCTAGAAAGCATGGAAACTATGAGAAAGAGAAATAAACCGAGTTGGATTTCAATCCTTGCTTGAATGTTGATCCGCGGGGACTTTTGCTCCTCCACTTCTCTCCAATTCTTGAGAACCGATCTTCCAAAACTCAAACAATCTCTCTATCTTCACAATCGATGAATGTGGATGGAAATATGGATGAAAGGATGGATGAATATGATGATGAGGATGATGATGAGTAAGAATCAATGACAGCAAAAACAACCAGATAGCAATTATATAGCATTAAAATGAAGTCGAAACGCCATTTCCGCATTAAACAGGGCCAACACGGGTGTTCCCAGGTCAACACTGACCGTGCTGAGGTCAACATGGGTCGTGTTGCCAGGACACGGACTGTGTTGGTCACTGGAGTCATATTCTGGACTTTCTGGAGGCTGAAACGACCCGTGCTGGGTCTTTTAGCACCCGTGTTGAGTTCTGCCGGTATCCAATGTCTTCTTAGGCCAATGTTTTGGGCCTTGGGGTGGATTTATTCTTCAATTGTGATCCTCTTGGACTCCATACACTTGATTTTAAGCTTGATTTCTTCACTTTAACACCAATTTCCTACAAAATTATACCAAACTCCAACCAAGCATAAAATAGAGAATTCGAGTATAAAAAATAATACATTCATATCAATAATCACTCAAATTAACTCTAAATAACCCAAGATCATATATATATATATATATAATACACTTATCACTCCCCTATTTTTCTTCGCATACACCCAAATTTTTCCGGGTCCATTCCTCTAGCGTCATGGTCAGGTGGTCGATTTTGCTCGCTATTTCTCCAGGACTCTCCCAAGCATCCTTCACTATCTTCTCACACTCCTCATGTTCCGCCCAAAATTTCTCATAGTGGAAAACCCGCTGTCGTTTTGCGGTGTTTCTCACCCTGCCATCTGTGTGTAGGAGGATTAGGGCATGATCCGACTTGTACAGGACGAGGTTCTCCACTTCTGCCTCAGGGTATTTAGCACACCAAGTTTTATTGGCTACGTAGCGGTCTAATCGCTCCCTCTTGCACCTAGCCTCATCCCTTCCTCTCTGCCATGTATACCACTGACCTGTATAGCCAAGATCATGTAAATTGCAATCTGATAGTGCCTCCCTGAAAGCCTCCATCACCCTCTGTTCCTGTTCCACCCTACACCATTTTTCTTCCATAGTTAAAATCTCATTGAAATCCCCTCCTACAACTGTTGGGGTTGTATCATCCGCCACCCTGCTCCTCATCAGCTCCCATGTACGCCACTTGTTATGTCCTTCCGACCACCCATAAATTCCCATGAAGCGCATACTCCGTTGTCCATCCTCAAAAACATCCCCCATAATGTGATTTTGGTCACTGGAGATCAGGCTGAAGTCTACCCCGTCTCTCCACAAAATTGCTAGTCCTCCTGATCTTCCTCTGCTCGCCACGCTATAACAGTGCTTCATTCCCATCTTCAGACCTAGCCTCTCCATTCTGCATGTATCCGACATCAATTCGGAGAGAAAAATTATGTCGGGGCATAGCTTTTTACTCCAATGACGGAGCGTTTGAACTGCGAGGGGGCTGCCACATCCCCTGCAGTTCCAGCTGAAGATCTTCATGGCCCTTGGCGGGATTGGTTTGTACCAGTCTCCGCCTTGTTAGATAGAACATCCCTCTCGTTGTCCACTAATCTGATCTTTCTCTCCCCCGTCTTCATTCCCCAAATGTCTCCTCCTTTCCTTTTCCATGCCTCCTTCCCATCCCCTTCTATGTTTATCTCCATTGCACCGCTGGTCTCTTCCTTTTTGTTTAGGTCATGATCAATACGGTGCTGCAGGGTCAGTCTTGCTGCCGATCCTTCTCCCCTCAGTTCGAGAAGCTTTTGTCTCTCCTCCTTCCAGTCGTCTTCCGTTCCTCTTCGTTTCCGTTTGATCGGTGATCCTTTGAGCTTGACAGCATATGGTAATTCTGACTCCGGTATGTTTGGGTTATATGCTACACACCCTTTATAGACATGGCCTATCAATCCGCATCCCTGGCAGTAGTCCGGCAACCTTACATATTTAATCGGTAACCACTTTGGTTTCCCTTCGATCATTACCCGTATGCCTCTTCTTAAGGGTTTCAGTATGTCCACATCTACTCTCAGCTTCAAATATTGGGATGGCGCCAAGATATCTTCTTCGTCCGCTTCTATGTACGCCCCCAGTTTGGATCCCAAGAATTCTGCAAAAGCAAAAGTCTTTTTTTTTCATGGGAATATCACTTACCTTGACCCAAAATCTCACTGTATTGAAGATTATCTTGGATGGAGGCACGTCCCCTGCATTGGTTTCAGCAGTACCATGCAGTTATCGAAAGACCACGACCCTTCGTTCAACACTGCATCCTTGTCCGCCACCGAGAAAAATTGGAAAGCGAATAGATTTTTGTCAAGGTCTTTGATAATTACTCCCTGTGACGGTCTCCACACATTCTTCAAAGTAGTTTTCATTGCCTCCGCATTAAAACTATTTTTTGTATGTAATTCGCCAACCAAACACAAGTCAATTTGTTCCTGTATTTTCTGTGACACTGGTTCCTCAAATTCGAAGATCTCTTCTTCTTCCATTGTTAACTTCAGTTTTTCTAGATTCGCCTCTATTGGGGATGACATAGCCATACCGCGCCCTGAGATCCTGAGTCACCGCGCCGTAACTAATGGTCCAGGGAGAAAAATCACCCAAGGGTGAAGCAAAAACCACAACACTTCAACAGAAAACCCTGCTAGGAGGGAGGGGACTCTGCACTACAATGGCGGTAGGAGCGGCCTTAGGGTTAGGGTTCGCTCTAAAATCGCCACTAAGGAGAGAGGCTAACTAAGATCGAGTAATCAGCATATTTCAATAACACTAAAAATTGGATTTTTAGGTTGAAACAAATATTGAAAAGATTGAAATAACGAGAATTGAAAATAACTGCGAATAAAAGTGAGAAGGAAACGAGAAATTGAAAACTAAAATTGACTTGAATTAAACTTTAAAGTGGCAAATTACAATCGAAGAAAAATTGGAGAGAAAACTAAAGAAATATAAACTAAACCTAAAGATGCTGAAAATCTAAAAACTGAAAAATTCCCTTGTTTCGTATACAAGAGAGTTTATATATTGAAATAAGAAGAAATGAAAAATAGCGACGCCTGAAGAATTTCAAATGCTGGCAGCGCCTAAGTGGACGCTGATCGCGTCTCTGATTTCGGCCTTTTTGTTGCTCTTTGACCGAGGCGCGGGTAGCGGGTGATGAAACGCTGCCAACGTCAATGTTTTACGCTTCGTCCACATGAGACTCTGGTGGTGTCGGCTGCGGCGTTGCTAGCGTCTCTTCATTTCTATCTCTTTTTTGTCCGGATTTTGTTATATTTGACTCTTTTTTTAATTATTCTCTTATCAACCTACAAAAACACAAAAAACACAAAAATCATCATAACTAACTAATAGTTAAGGAGATAAAATAAATAAACACTTTATTAAGCATATCAATTCCGCTCGAAATGAGACCGAACAAAAACCATTTGTTTTAGTAACACTAATTACCCCACATTTTAAGTATATTTCGTAATTTATCCAAATAATTGATACAAATTGAAGAAATTTGAAAATAGTACTTGCGAATTTCTCCAAAATAGCTTGTAATATTCTATGAAATTGTATATACATAGCATTGTTATGAATATAGTAAAAAAATACAAAAATTGTAATATTAACAATACAATTTTTTGTAGTACGTATATGACAAGATCCAAATATTGCCCATTTTGTCCACTTTCATGCTATTGTATTGGGACATCCTTCATTTATAATAACCTATAACGTACAAAATAATGAAAGCATTAGTAAAAAGAACACAGATTCAGGCTTAACAAGATCATAAAAACAAGAAAGAACAAATACCTCAATAGCGTGAACCTCTTGGTCCTAAAGCATGTAAACAAAGGGAGAAAGCAAAAGATCAAAAACTGGTCACAAAACATCCCAAGACATAAGCAACATAAGGAAAAATAAGAGAAGTAGAGACATAAAGACACTAACTAAATGCACCGCCATCATATCTGCTTCTCCATAGATGCCAACTGGTGACAAAACATCCCAAGAAATAAGCAACATAAGGAAAAATAAGAAAAGTAGAGACATAAAGTCACTAACTAAATGCACTGCCATCGTAGGTGCTTCTCCATAGATGCCATGATGTTGTCATACTGAAATAAGTGCAACCAACATATAAGTCCTCTTCTTATCATTGATAAACAAATGAACATGTTCTTATTCTCCTTTATCGATTCCATTTTCTCCCAAGTATAACATGTTCTTTCTTAATTAAACTAATTTTGAACACCTTCTGATGAAATTGATAAATTGGAACTTAAAGTACTTAACTGTTGAAACATTCAACATGCTTATTAAATGAAATATTTACTTAGATTCTGAGAATTCTTTAGAGGTCTTGGGAATAAATGATCATCATTTGGGCTTCCCCTAAATAATGATATAATAGAGCAGACAAATGCAACCATACAAAACTACAGATACATCACCAAACAATAATTTTGTGGAAACTGATAATTTAGATCATGCTTGTTGTTCCAATACCGATGTTTATGCAAATGAATACAAGCTTCAGCACTCCTACAAGGCTAGAAACATGACAACTTGACATACTTCAAGCTTCACAAAAGAATTACAACTAAAATATGATAATCTAAATCCCCTATAACTCAAAACTTTTAAAGCCCCATTATCCATTATCTTAAATCGACCCTAGGACTGATAAAGCAATCCACGCATGGAAACAACAAAATCCCTCATCCCTATCGGCACAAGCCTTCCTAGTTGCCATCATACTCAAAATTCGATACATCATACTCCCCGATTCAACCCCCCCCCCCAGTAAAAAAGGGAAAAAAGAATACAACCTAAGAAGGCTACAAATTATGTGTCATTGTCATTATCAATCACACAAAAATTCCATATCAATAATATGGTTATTTCTTCATCCGAAGAATAGCCCAAATCATCAATGAACAATAACATCATGATGCAACCAAGCAAATAATAAAACATAATGCAACATTATTTGTCTTTATCATCAATACTAAAATCTCATATCAACAATACCATTAGAGAGCATTTCATAAGAACCCCATGGAAATTTTTCTTGGGGAAAATTGTCCTTAGGAAGTTTCCAGGGAAAAAATTTTATGGGGAAAGTTTTCCGTTAACCCCTCCCCCCCCCCCCCCAACATCCTAGGGAAATTGTCCCTAAGTGAAGGCAGGAAATAATGTGCCCCCTATAAAAATTTTTCCAAGGTCAAAATACAACCAAACATGGGAAAAATAAGACAACTTGGAAAATTGACTATTTCCCCATGATTTCTGACCAATCAAACACACTCTTAATTTCACATCCACAGTTCACAAGTGCAGATCATAAATAAACAAAAATTCAAATAAAGATAACATACATGGGAGCCAAACTTATGGGCATAATGAGATTTAAGAACAAGGGGATAAGCACAACATTACCGGGCCACCTCTCATTGACCTTGTACGAAGTGGCATAATCTTTAGCAACAACCAATAGCTTATCCTAATTTTGTCCCAAAACGCTAATTAACCGATTATTCAAAAAGGCCAAGTAAGGCTACTCTGTAATTAGAGGTAAATAACATAGAACCATA
The DNA here is from genome assembly GCA_029582165.1 of Portulaca oleracea. Classification (NCBI taxonomy): domain Eukaryota; kingdom Viridiplantae; phylum Streptophyta; class Magnoliopsida; order Caryophyllales; family Portulacaceae; genus Portulaca; species Portulaca oleracea. The sequence continues at coordinate 38,069,259 of CM055874.1, forward strand.
GCGATCACATTCAGAGGTAAATAATCAATCTCCATTAACAATCCACAAGGAAAAATTGCATCGTAGCTGTAGACACCAGCTTTTAGCATAGTTTTTGTATACTTTTAACGTAATTTTTATCTTTTTTTTTTTACGTACTTTAGTTAGAAAATAAGGAAATAAAGGGAGTCGAAGCCGAAAGACTTGCATGCATGCACTCTACATACAAGTTTACGTGAATATTTGCATGTGAAATTCACATGCAAACCCTAACCGCACATGCATAATTTTCTACGTAAAAGTGGACCAAAACCATAGCCATTCACCTACATGCATAAGGGTATGCCAAAAACATGCAAGCCATGCAAAGTTTGCGTAAAAAACCAAAAATTCCATGCATGCATATTTAAAGGCCGATTGGCCTTCAGAAGGGTCACAAGTTCGAATTTCATTGCCGGCTCCAATATTACACCGTCCAAAAGTGCACAACAGTGTGTACACACGTCTGAAGTCCGATCAACCATTAAATGAGCTATAGACCATATTCATGCCCGAATCACAACACCGTCCACGTGACATTGATCAGAACCGGGTTCATCCTCCTCCTCCGTCTAAAGGCGATCGACCATTAAGGTGTTCATACCCAAGGTTCATGTTTCAGTCTATTGATGACCAAAGGTGCATGGTTCTTCCCCCTTGTAGGTCGATCGACCACTATTTCGATGACTCCTAAGTGATTGAGTTCATGCACATACATTCCCCCCTTGAGCATCCTAAAGCCTATAAATACCTCCTAAAACTCGAGGCAGAGGACACCTTCCTACACCCACTACACCATTCTATCCTCCCTACTCACCCCCTTTTATCTCCATTCTCTTACATCTCTTCTCTAATCTTATACTATTCTTATACCCATTCAATTCTCTTCCTAAAATATTTTTTAAGCCTAAACACATATCCATCTAAAACCTCACAAAAATCCTCAACTCATACTACCAAAAAAACACCACATTCCATCCAGAATTCCCTTCATTCTTTCTTTCACTTCTAATTTTCTAATCTCTCAACTTTCTCATACTTTCTCTCCTAGTCCTTACACCATTCTTGTCATTGTTTTCTCTATTTCTTTACTACATCCCTAAACCTAAACACGTCTCCTACAAAAACCATCCAAAAACCCCCACAAAACAACCCGAAAACACTTATCAAAACCCTACAAAAGACCTTTCTCCTAACCTTTTTCTTACCCTTTTCCTACTTCTTTTTACCTAAACTTTAGCCTCATTTTGCATCAGCAAATGGGAGTGTTCAAGAATCAAAATCAAGCTTCTTCAAGGGTGAAAGAAAAGTATTCAAGCAAGGCTAGGCAAGGCTCCTCTTAAAATCCTCGTATAGGTACATTTGTTGTGTTTAGTTCATAATGTAAAGTGTGTGTATATTGTAATTATTTCACTCTTTTGCATGTTTAATGAAATAATCATGTAAAGTTTCAATTTACTTTCTCTTCCAAACTTTATTAAAAGCACATTTTCAAACTTCTAGTAGAGTGTTTCCTAGAGTGAGAGGCGGACTCAAAGGTCGTTACCTTTCAAGTTCGTAGCCTTACCCCCGAATCCACTTCTTGGTTCGTGGGTGGAGTATTTCTTTCTTTCTTTTCGATTTTGTCTTGGATTTTCTCCTTAAAAAAGTTAGGTAGCAACTCCTTTCAAACCAAAACACATTGGGATTTCCTATATCATGTTTATCATGGTTTTACAATGAACCGATGCAACTTTAAGGTGATTTTTTACATTTTTAAATAGTGGTTGCATAAATTAGCTTCTTCCAAGCTCAATATTTTGTGAACAAATTGGATTAATCCTAAGGAGTTGGAATAAGTGGATGTTCACTCCTAAAAGTTTAGTTTAATCTATTCATGAAATGTAAAGGGAAGGTGATTTTACAATTAATATTCATAAAATATGCGAATAATCCTTAAAGCGTTTTAAAAAGTAAACCCCAGCAAATCCTTTGTCGCGCGGATATTTACAAGTCTGTACGACGAGAAAAATGTCCACAGTAGTGCATTATATTTTAGGGTTTGAATTATGGTGCACAATACTTTAGATCTCTATTCTGGTGCACGAGAATGTAAAATAGTTGGATTCTAGTGCACCCCCACTGAGTTGGGTCAAACCAACTCGGTGGGTTGTCCATATGGCACACCGGAAACTTTTAGTAGCAATTTATTTTTTAGGATCCTACATGTACTAACATCTCCTAGTCACTCCCTCCTTTCTCTCTCCCAATCACTTCCTCACTTATCTCTCTCCTTCCTTCCCAAACCCTGGCCCCCAATCAATCCATCCCCCCTCTCTAACCCATATTAGAAGCCACCATCGATTCCCTCACCGGTGACCACCACCAACTTTGGTCAGCATAGAAGCGGCAGGTGGCCAGCGGCGGTAACCGTCAGTGAGACGCGACCGCAAGGCGGTTGTGGTGGTGGGTTAGGGTGGTTGTTGCGTAGGGGATGAGAGAGAATGGAATGGGAAGAGGGGAGAGGTCTTGGCTTTGGTGGTAATGGTTTCCGACACTGGTAGTTCACGGTACAATGTCATACAACGGTGGATGGGACGACGATTCTAGTGGTGAGAGAAGGTGGTGCATAGTTGGGGGGAGGGGGGTTAGGATTTGTATAGGGTTTGAAGGGGAGAATTAGACAAAGTGTGGGGGTTCTAAGGGAGTAGATGCTATGGGGGTGATTTTGCCGACGATGGGGTTGCCGAAGGAAATGGAGACGTTACTGGTGTCGGAGGTGAAGGTCGGAATTAGTGACTATGGTGAAGAGCGAAACCTAAGAGAGAGAGAGAGCGAAGGGAGTGATTGGGGGGAAGGAGAGAAAGAAAGGAGGGAGTAATTGGTGTTCCGTAAGTGCACGATTCTGATTGTCGCATGTATCAAATTCGACCCCATATGAGAATTATTTAACAACACATCAAAATAGCCTCCTAACTGACTGCTAAATCGATCGGGTTTCGAATTGATTTTTCTAAGAACTAATTCTAAGCTATTAAGGCACTCAAATTATAAGGAATTAACAAATGAATAAAAATGTTCAGGGGATAAAACCTAAAAACCTAAGTCATTTAACGAATCAACTAAGCGTATTGAACATACATCGCATAAAGTCTTTTGCAATGTGTGGACGTTTTTTCTCATCGTTCAGACTCTAAACGCCTGTAGCACGAGGGGATTTATGTTGGAGTTTACTTTTAAAACACTTTAAGGATTATTCACACATTTCATGAATAATAGTTCTAAAATCATTTTCCCTTTACTTGATGCATCCCATAAATCATTAAACTAATATCTTAATAGTGAACATCCATTTGTTCCAACTCCTTTAATATTAATTCAAGTTGTTCACAAGATGTTAGACTCGGAAGAAAGCAATTTATGCAACCATTATTTAGAAATACACAAAATCACCTTAAAGTTGCATCGGTACATTATAAAACCATTAAACATAGTTTAAGCAATCCCGATGTATTTTAATTCGAAAAGGAGTCGCCACCCAACTTTTTTAAGGGAAAAGCCAAGAAAAAGAAAGAAATAAAGACTCCGCCTATGAAACCAAGAAGTGGATTAGGGGGTAAGGTTACGAACTCGAAAGGTAGGAATCTTTTGAGTTCACCTCTCGCAAAAGGAAAGACTCTACTAAAAGTTATAAAATGTGCTTTTAATAAAGTTTGGAAGGAAATTAGATTGAAACTTTACATGATTATTTCATTAAACATGAAAAAAGGAGTGAAAGAATTATAACATACACACTTTATTTACATAAGAAGGAAAACACGCAAAAAGCTTACATGATGCCTTTTTTGGAAGAAGCCTTGCTTAGCCTTGAAGAAGCTCCTTTGAATGCTTATAATCACCCTTTGAAGATGCCAAAGTAGTGCCAAAAGTATGGATGTAAAGGTTATAAAAAAGGGATGAAAAGTGGATGAAGAAGGGTTCTTTTTGTGGTGTTTTTGGGTGGTATAAAGATAGGCTTTTTTGTGGAGTTTTTAGGGATTTATGTAGGGATAATGGAGGGTAGGATAAGAATGGTGATTCGAGATTTAGGGGAGTAGAGAGATGAAGATTATGATAGTGAGAGTATGGTAGAGATTAAAGATGGAGATGATAGAATAGAGATTAAAATGAGAGAATGATTGAAAGAATGTGAAAGTAAGGGAGAAAGGATGAGCGAATGAGTGAATGAGTGAATGAGTGAAGGATTGAGTGAGTTTGGCTTCGTCCAGGGGTAGTATTTATAGGCTAGGTGGGGCCTTGAGGTTTATGCACATTCATGCACTTGAAGACATAGGAATTATCTATGCTAAAGTCAGATTGGACTTTAAGGTGGTCAAGGGGTTGTACCTGGTTGTCGTAGCTCGTTTGATGAACCTGAGGTGTGGACGCAGTAAAGGTCGATCGGCCTAGAGGGAGAGGGGAGGATGAACCTCAACCTCGTCCATGAACCTCTGGTCGGCAAGTATGAATGTAGTATACTCGAGAAGTGCTTGTTCACACTTGGATGGTGGGGCCTTTATTTTGAGGTTAAAAGAGTGTTTTTGTGAGGTTTTGAACTTGAGACTTTAGGTAACCTCTTGCATGTTCTTTATATAGCCTTTGCATGGCTTGCATGAAGCTCTTTTCTTATGTAAAAGTTGTGCATGCAATTTGACTAGGTCTTCACATGTGATAATGCATGTATTTTTATATGAATTTGTGCATGTAGATTGCATACAAGCAAGATTTCGGACTCGGCTTCTTCTCTTTATTTGTTCATCTCTGAAATAACCCTAGAGGGGGTGAATAGGGTTGTATAAAAATTATGCACTTATAAACACCAGGACGTTGGTAGCAACTGGTTAAATTGAATAATACTTCTTTATTTGATAAACTTGAGGTACAAAGAAAGTTAAGGAGATCACAGAACTCGGTAATCTCCAAACAATGAAGTCCTTAACAACTGCTTACAGAGATAGAAGCTCGAATGTAGCTTCTGCAAAGAAACCTCACCAAGGAGGTTGAAGACGTTCACAACTCACTAACGAAAGAAACTCTCTCACCTTAGCTACACTGTATTGAGGGCCTCACCAGAAACACATTTATGGTTACACAATTCACCACTAAACACAATAGTGGCTACACTTAGAATTTTCTCACTAAAATTCCTACACTTCGATTTTCTCTTGCTTGGAATCGATGATTTTCTACAGAAGGAGGAGTAGAGCATTTTATATGTGTCGATTTCCAGCAGCAACGACTTTGTTCGATTCCTTCCTTGTGTCGTTGATGCTTTCCATTTTGATTTTGATTCTCTATCTTCAATCTTTTGGAAGTTTGGATCTTTTGAGCTTTGATTCGAAACCTGCATAATAGTGCTTGATACTAGTGTAGGATAATTCAGAGAATATATTGAGAGATATGATATGGTATTTCGGATACTTCCCTGAAAATCTCTGTAATTTTTTTTCTTTCAATCAAAATCCATTGCTTGCGTCTGAGGTCCTTAGGAGTGTCCTTATGGAGGACCTTACAGTCTGCGCTTGTTTCTTCAATCTCCCCCTTTTTGTTTGAAAGACAAAAATTGCATATATGGCAGATGGAGACATGGCATACACACAGAGAATCATAGTAAAGTATAGCATAATAGCATAGTGTGCTTAATACAGGCCTTCAGATCATTCTCCCCCTTTTTGTCTTTTGGACAAAAGGAAATAGGAGAGTACAGAGTTTAGCAAAAAAAAATTTGGCCAAAAAAGTTTGCTAAAAAACCAAGTTCAAAGAAAAGATTGAGTTTAGTTTCAGGATAGGGGATCAAGGGAGGGTTCCTTGGGAGCAGGTTTGATGACAAGAGCAGAGGGTGGAGACCGAAGTTTGATGAGGACCTCAACTTGATGAACCGAATCTTTAAGCGCAGTGCAGATGCTGGAGCTGACCAGGAGATTGGCTTTGAGAGCGGTGTTGAGGTCCTGCATACTCTTAACTTCAGCCTGAAGGGAGTGCACCTCATGTGTGAGGTGGTCCACTTGAGCCTGGTGGTCCACTTGAGCGTGCAACGACTGAGAGACATCTTTAGAGGTCTGAGCTGACGAGGTGGCGTTGATGACCTTGAGGTCATCAGAATGCATCCAGTAACCAGTGAGTTTAGGCTTGTAACCTAGAGATTCCAGCATAGCAATATTTATGGTGGGGACAGTGATGAGGGTGTAATCATCGAAGGGCAGACAGATGTGAAAGGCTTTGAATAGATGGTGAAGCACGTTGCAGTATGGGAGAGGACTGGAGTTGCTAGAAGCTACCCTGACCATATGCTAGAGAATGACTTCACCAAGGTCTGGGTGACAGTCATTGAGGATGTTGAGAAGGAAGGCTACATAGGGTTCATTAATGATTTCTTTAGAGGTCCCCTTGGGTAGTATGGTACGGACGACAATATAGTAGAGGCAACGAGCTTCAGACTGAAGATTGGTGTATTGAGGGTATTTGGAGGAGGATGGGTTGCCAAAGTTGGCGAGAAGTTCTTGTTTACCATCGGAGGTGTTTGACAGTGCAGGTTTGGAGGGGTCAAGGGTCATATTGAAAACCCGCTCAATGGTAAGAGGGGTGAGGTGGATGTCTCGGCCAAGGACAAATGATTTGTAAGAGAGTTTGGATGGGTTAATTGTTGTGTCCTCAAGTTGGGCATAGAATTGGTAGACAAGCTCGGGGTAACAGAATTCATCCCCTTGAAAGAAGAGGTGACAACCCATATCAGAATTGTTTGTAAGGAAGGAGAATTTCGTACCTCGAAGGTCGTCTAACTCGACCTTTTCACAATGAAGAAGGGGTCGGGCTTTGAAGGCTTCGAGATGCTTTTTCAGCATTTCTTGAGAGGCGGCGGAGACGGTGGCTGGGCGAGGAACAATAGCCTGTTCTTTGGTGGAGGAGTTGGTGGATGTCGTGTCAAGTGCGGTGGGAGGTTTGCTTCAACGGAAGCTCTTAGGGACACTGGAGGGGGCCGCAGGGCGAGTCTGTTTTTTGGTCATGGTGGAAGGGAGAGTGAGGATTGGAAGGGATATTGTGAAAGTGACAATGAGAGGAGTGAGAGCGACTGGGAAAAAGGATGGTGAGATATGGTGGTGGGGACCGAGTTAGATAGGAAGAGAGGAAGGTAAAAGTGATGATTGCAGTTGGACGAAAAGTTTTGACGGAAACAACAAGTGGTTGGGAGCTGAGAGAGAGAATAGAGATGGAGGGTTTAACGGGGGAAGGTGATGTAATGTTTATTAAAGGAAGTTGATAAAAAAAAAGGAGAGAGGAAGAGTGGTTTGGAAAGGGTGAAAAATTTTGGAAACTTGAAATAAGAAAATTGATTTTGAAAAGATTTTGAAAAGATTTGAAAATCAAATTTTCACGTCAATGTTTGGCATGCATATGGAAGATGCAAGCAAAGCATTGATTTAGCCAGAGTTATTATCAATAATGAGAGGGGATCAAGCAGATGAGGACATCAATTGATCCTATTAAGAAGGGAACGAGTGTACTTGAGATGTGAGGGCCTCATGCTATGCTCCCCCTCAAAGAGTGCAGTAAAGGGGATGTTGAGGACCTCATGAAGGAGGGATGAGGCTCCCCCTCAATGAATGCCGAGGTTATCTTCCAATTGAAGCATTCCGACTTCTTGTCGGATGAAGAAGAATTGTTCTTCATGAAGAGGTTTGGTGAAGATGTCTGCTAATTGGACATGAGTTGGCACAAACTTTAGACAGACATGACCTTTCTCCACATGATCTCGGATGAAATGATGATGAATTTCAATGTGTTTGGTCTGAGAGTGCTGAACAGGGTTCTTTGTGATCTGGATTGCACTCATGTTGTCGCATTTAATAGGTACTTGAGTGTAGTGGAGGCCGAGGTCGTCCAGTTGATGAGTGGTCCATAGTAATTAAGCACAGCAGGATCCTTCAGCCACATATTCTGCTTCGGCAGTGGAAAGAGCAACAGAGGTTTGTTTCTTTGACTGCCATGAACTAGTGAGGCGCCAAGCATTTGGCAGTCGCCTAAGGTGCTCTTCCGATCGACTTTGTACCCAGCAAAGTCGGCATCAGTGTATCCACGTAGTTGTAAATTGTGTTGTCTCGGGTACCACAGTCCAAGATTTTGCTTCTCTCAAATTGATTTAACTCTTCTTGTATAGCGTTGATCCATCTTGGATCCAACAAGGCCTCATTATGGTGTTTTGGCTCAACCTGTGAGACAAAAGCATTGAAGGCACAAAAATTTCTTAAGGAGGACCTTGTATGAATACCTGTGCTGATGTCAGAGAGAGGAGGTTATCTGCTGGATGTGTAAGCTTGAATTTGAACGCGACATCAGGGTCTTAAGGCACAGGTGGTAAGGCTTTTGGAAGGGATGCCAAAGGTGATAGAGGCTCCTCGGTCGGAGGCGTCTGAGGTGGCAGTGGAGCCGGTATGCTCTCCTAATTGGGAGTGACGGGAGAGAGTCTCAGAGGAGGTTCATCGTCATTGTCATTGGCGGCAACAGGAGGGTTGTTCTTGGCGTTGGTGAGGAATCGCTTCGTATGGGATCTCAAGTATTCATCAAAGACAACGTGGATACTTTCTTCAATAGTCTTAGATGACTTGATATAGATTCTTTAAGCTTTGCTGGTGGTGGAGTATCCAACAAACGTTCCTTCTTTACTACGGGCATCAAACTTGCTAATGAGCCTTTTCCCATTGTTGTGTACAAAACACTTGTACCCAAGGACCTTGAGGTGACTGATGTTAGGTGCTTTTGCTTTGAACAACTCGTAAGGTGTTTTCTTCAGGATAGATTTGATGGTGCATCTGTTCAGGATGTAGTTTGATGCATTGATGATTTCTGCCCAAAGGAACTTGGGGAGGTTATTAGCACATATGATTGTTCTTTCCATGTCCTCTAAGGTTCCGTTCTTCCGTTCAACAACTCCACTTTGTTGAGGGGTTCTTGGTGTAGAGAAATTGTGGATTATTCCCCTTTCTGCACAAAATGATCCGAACATTTTGTCGAACTCCCTTCCATGGTCAGTCCTTATGGCTTTGACTGAATCTCCTGTGAGGACCTTGAGTTGTTTGTAAAGCTTGGAGAATTCCTCAAATGCATCTGTTTTGCTCTTTAGGAAGAATACCCAGGTGAATCTAGAAAAATCATGAATGATAACAAGAATATACGAGCTACCTCCAAGGCTTTTGTAGAGGATGTGTCCACATAGGTCCATGTGTAGGAGGTCAAGACACTTTGTGGTCATCACATACTTGAGAGGTTTGAAGGAAGATTTGGTCTATTTACCTTGAATAAATGCATCACACACCCTATCTTTCTCAAACTTACGAGGAGGGAGGTCCCAGACTAGGTCCGACTTATGTAACTTATGCAATGTTTTCATACTGACATGACCTAGACGACAATGCCACAGCCAGGCTTCCTCTGTCCCAGCCTTGAGGCAGGAGAGATCCTCTGTAGGCTCACTAAGATCTATGACATAGACATTATTCAAGCGATGACCTTGCAAGATAACTTGATGTGACTATGAAGAAACTACACATGCATGTTTATCAAAACTGACTCTATTTCCTTTATCATAGAACTGAGAAATACTAAGCAAATTGCATGTACTCGAGACCTTCTACAAGATATACATCATTAAGAGAGTTATTGAGGTCCTTACCAACCTTCCCAATGCCTAGGATCTTGCCTTGAATTTTGTCTCCAAATGTTACCTTCCCTGTCTTACTGGTTTTCAACTCGCAAAACTTGGTTAGATCTCTGGTCATGTGTCGAGAGCAGCCGCTGTCCAAATACCACAGGCCGCTGTGAGTTTTGAAGTATACCTACAACAGACAACATTATACCTTTCTTGGTTTCTCACAGACAAGTTGTGTCTTTAGAGGAGATCTTGGGAACCCATATTCTGCCTATTTGAAAAAATCTGGGAGATTTGGAGGTCTTGGGTGAGGGACCTTGAGAGGTCTTTTGAGTATTTACTACTGGATAGTTTTTGTGAGGTCGTTTTCTGAGAGGAGTCAGATTTGGAGTAGGGTGGAGAGGTCCTTTATGGGAGTGATCTGGAGGGCTTTTGGACCGAGAGTTTCCAACAGGTGGGATATTTGGTGTTGGAAAGGCGGTTTGCTTTTGGCCAGGATGGGATTTTGTGACAACCTCATTTGATAATTGAGTGATGTCCTTATAGCAGTCTTTGACCTCTATGGAAAGTCTGACATTTTCAGCCACTAACATATCATTTCTGGCACTGAGGTTCTCAATAGCTTTGTTCAGGTGACTGATCTATTTCGTGAGGTGTTTGATTCTCTCAATTAAGGATCTAGAGTATTTGAAGAGATGGAACAGTTTATGGGCAAGGTGAGCACGAGAAAAGGTGAGGAGCTCATCTAATGTTACCTCTTCATAAGATGAAGTTGGATCCTAATCCTCACTTGATTGTGCCATCAGACAAACATTTGCAATCTCTTCTACTTCACTACTTCCATCACTTGAGTCACTGTCACTCCAGGTTGCCAGCATTGCCCTGCAGTTTTGTCGCTTGGGCCTAACATTTCTTTTGTCTTTGTTTCTTCTGGCATGAGGATAGTCTTTCACCAGATGTTCTGAGCTACCACAACCATAATAAGTAAATGGTTCAGGTTCTTCCTTTATTGAGGACTTACCTTTTGAGTTCATCCTTTTGTTCTGGGCATCCTTGATGTATCCTCGGAAGGTTCAGTTTCTCTTGTAGAGTCTCTTGAACCCTTGGGCCAACATTGCCATGGTGTCTTCCTCATCATCCTCAGATTCACTGTCTGATTTTCGTGCTACTTTGAGGGCAATTCCTTTCTGTTCTGAGGTATCTTGCCATTGAATTTCATGTGCCAGTAACTTTCCAACAAGTTCCTCTAGCTTGAGGGTCTTGAGGTTTTGTGCTTCTTCAATTGCTGTAACTTTTGACCCCCACTTCCTTCTTGGTAGGCATCTGAGGATCTTTCTTACTTGTTCCTCATTTGAGTAGATCTTCCCGAGTGATTTGAGGTGGTTAGCGATGTTGATGAATCTTTTGAACATCTCTTCAACAAATTCATTTTCTTCCATTTTGAAGGATTCATATTTCTGAACAAGGATGTCCACTTTGGTATCTTTGACTTGACTTGTTCCTTCATATGTGGTTGTCAAGTAGTCCCAGACCTGTTTTGCAGTTTCACAATTAGATACACGTTCAAAATCACTAGGTTTCAAACTGCAGTAAATTAAGTTTAGAGCACGAATGTTTTTTCTCAGTGGTTCTTGCTCTTCATTCGTCATTTCATATCTCTTCTTTGGGACATTTTAGTTGTCACTGTTCTTCTTTGTGGGAGTAGGATAGTCTCCCTCAATGACCACAGTCCATAGGTCATCATCTTAATCCTTGAGAAATATTTCCATTTGTCTTTTCCACATCCTGTAGTTTTCACCAGTGAGTAATGGAGCTCTTGTCCATGAGAGTCCTTCAGGGGCTTCATTTACACTGATTTCGGCCATGATCTTTTCACAGAGCTGTTAAGCTCTTTGAGAAGGTGGACCTACTCTGATACCAACTGAAATAACCCTAGAGGGGGATGAATAGGGTTGTATAAAAATTCTGCACTTATAAACACAAGGACACTAATAGCAACTGGTTAAACTGAATAATACTTCTTTATTTGATAAACTTGAGGTACAAAGAAAGTTAAGGAGGTCACAGAACTCGGCAGTCTCCGGACAATGAAGTCCTTGACAATTGCTTACAGAGACAGAAGCTCAAATGTAGCTTCTGCAAAGAAACCTCGCCTAGGAGGTTGAAGATGTTCACAACTCACTAACAAAAGAAATCTCTCACTTTAGCTACACTGAATTGAGGGCCTCACCAGAAACACCTTTCTGGTTACCCAACTCACCACTAAACACAATAGTGGCTACACTCAGAATTTTCTCACTAAAATTCCTACACTTCGATTTTCTCTTGCTTGGAATCGATGATTTTCTACAGAAGGAGGAGTGGAGCATTTTTTATATGTGTTGCTTTCCAGCAGCAACGGCTTCGTCCGATTCCTTCCTTGTGTCGTTGATGCTTTCCATTTTGATTCGGATTCTCTATCTTCAATCTTTTGGAAGTTTGGATCTTTTGAGCTTTGATTCGAAATTTTCATAACAGTGCTTAATAGTAGTGCAGGATAATTCAGAGAATATATTGAGAGATATGATATGGTATTTCGGATACTCACCTGAAAATCTCTACAATTTTTTCTCTTTCAACCAAAATACGTTGCTTGCATCTGAGTTCCTTGGGAGCGTCCTTATGGAGCACGTTGCAGTCTGTGCTTATTTCCTCAATTTCCATCTTTATTTATATGCTCAAATACCCGGTGTCTACACAACGATCTTTAGGAAATGAAGCAAATTCCCTAGCAAAGTCAATCACCATCCTTCGTGATTATTTCAACTTTAACTAGAATAATGATCGAATTATCAAATGACTCCTAACTAAAAATCTTTATGTTTATTTCATTTATAATCAGTTTAGTCCTAGGTTTCCAATTATCAAATTTCTCCATTCAATACTTCATTTAGCAATCTAATTCCATGCAATTGGTGGCCAATCAAATGCAATGACATACATAATCTAAGGGTAAATAGAATGCATTCAGCCTAGGTTCATGTTGATTCTATCAAAATCAAAGCTAATTCATCAAATAACTTATAAGGTTCTATAGAGACCGAATTTTGTAATGGGCCAAGCGTACACAAGCAAAGCCCAAAAGTAAAGAGGCATGTAGTAGTTAAGAAGACAAGCGAAGCCCAAAAGCAAACAAAGCCCAAAAGCAAAATAAAATGGGCTAGAATTGTTGCCAAGGTTGTTTCGCCTTGGTTCAGTTTTATGCAACGCCAACTCAACAATTCACCAAGTCAGCGATCCGCGTGAAGGAAAACACAAAGCCAAACGACCTTCACTCAACGCCACCTCGTCGATCTATGCCTTGCTTCAGCCAACTCAATCCCCCAAACTATGTAATTGCATGATTATGCATGCACGTAACAAGGCCAAATGACCTAAATGATGGGATCGGGAGCTTGAATGGTGGATTATGCTTCCACCTTCCTTTTTCATCCATCCCTCTCCACAAATAAATACCACCCTTCATACCATGTTCGAGGACACCAAGAAAACCCCCTGTAAACGTATTGATTTCGGAGTTTTCTCTCATCTCTCCCACCATTCAAACCCCTTTTTGCATGCTTCTTGATTAAACGAGGTCAGAATGTTCGTGTTTATCGTTATTTTATAATCATGTAATCCCCTTATTATTATACTTGTACATTTTTGTAAAACCTCTTTAAACATGCATGACATGAACATATCATTGTGAAATCTTTAGAAACTTCTCCCTACTCTATTTCATTTCAAATTGGTTTTAGTAGAGTTTGTTTTTGAATAGGCGAGTTCGAGAGTTTTCTAACTCTTGGACTCGTAACCTTACCCCCAAACTGGAAATTTAGGTTTGTAGGCTGGGGTTTTTATCTTTTTATAGGTTCGATGATTTCCTTAAAATTAACTGGTGACTCCTTTAATCATATTTTGCGCAGTTTAATTCGTTGATATTTCATTGATTCAAATGTATGATTAATTCTATCCCTATCGTTATTTACACAAAGCAAAAAAAGAAGAAAGGTTAAGCCCAAAACAGCAGCCAAGGTCAAATGGCCTTGGCTCTGCTTTCTAGTTCCCTTTCTGACCAAAGAACCAAGCTAACTAGTGGCCTGGCCCAATGGAGGCCAAACGACCTTTTGGGTTTGTCCACTCGTGTGGCTTAGGTTGGGTCATTTGCTTTTCATATATGGTATTTGGGAAGTCTTAATCATTTGATTAGAGTTGGTTAAGTTCCCGGGTTAAACTTACAAATTCATGGTTCTTAAGAATTTTTAAAACGTTTAAAGAAAGGCATCCTCATTTAAGAGTTAAGCAACTTCATCCGACTCTCAATCCTTAAGTCGCACCGCACAAAAAATCCTTATGATTTTTCCTAGTCTACAGACTGATGACTTCACTAGGGACTTAGACTTAAAAATAGGGTAAAACTTAAAAGAATCAATTTGTTATGAAATTGTAAAAGGGAGAAGTTAATTTATTTCGCGATTTTATTATTCCTTTAGGCAATGTTGGTTTAAGACTAACCTAGGAATTATTCCGAGAGCGGACTGTCACTACTTGTGTGTTGCACTCTACATAACCAAGAATTAGGTCTTTCCTCTCACCCATGTTGCAATCTAAGGCTTCCTTGAAGTCCGAAGAGCAATACCTTACACACTTTACTTATAAATTCCACATATGTGATGTGCAATGTGGTACCCTATCCGATCCCAAACTTAGTAACCTATGAACTTAGAGCCTTAGCTAGATTAACCTTCATATGTATGTTATTTTTTTTCTGTACATGTTTTGTAATTGTAAAAACAAAAAGAAAAAAAAAGAGTTGAGTCAGCCCAGCTTATGTCGGGTGTCATTCTAGCTGCATAGAATCTCCTAAAATGACCCATAAGTGAGCCCCAAAAACGAGCCAATGTTGTTTGGCCTAGGCTGCTTCCTAAACCCGCTTCTACTTACTAAAGAGCACAACAATGTGGCCCATGTAAGGGTGTGGGCCAAACAACCTTGAGTCAGGACTAACCCAATAACCCTTGTTGGCCTACCCAGCTGAGACTCCTAGGTCCAGAATGTATGTTGTTGTTATGTCTTGTCCTTTATGGTATCCCTGGGTCTGAATGCCTATTGTATCTTTTACTCGGATCTAAGACCATAAAAAAAAGTGGTAAAAAATGTCAAAAAAAGGTGTAAAAAAATATAAATAAAGCCCACTGTAACTTGATCCGAGTAGGGACCCAATAGGTATTCTTGTTGTACAACGTCATGCTGTAGACATCGGGTTTTAGCATAGGTTTTGTATACTTTTAATGCAATTTTTATTATTTCTTTTTATATACTATAGTTAGAAAATAAGGAAATAAGGGGAGTTGAAGCCGAAGAACTTGCATGCATGTACTCTATATGCATAAGTTTACGTGGATATTCACTACTAGAAACAACTCATTTCCCACTGAAAATTCAGTGGGAAATAGGCCAGATTTAGTGGGAAATGCGCATTTCCCACCGTTTCCCCACTGAATGAAACAGTGGGTGAAAGTGAGGTAGGAAACCCCTATTTTCCACTGAGACAATTTTTAGTGGGAAATTTCCCACTGTTTACGCACCGTATGTGCTGCTACAGATCTGTGGGAAATTTCCCACTGAATCCAATTCGGTGGGAAATTTCCCACTATATCCACTTCGGTGGGAAATTTCCCACTGTTTATATCAATGGAAAACTTCCCACTGTATCCACTTCAGTGGGAAATTATGTCCAAGGGGAATTTTCCCACCGAATTCACTTCAATTGAAACTTCCCACAGGTTACATCAATGGCCTAAATTTCAAATGTTCTATTAGTGTATATTCAGTTTTACCAAATTACAAACCAACTTATAAATTCATAAATAATAAATTTAAAGCACAAATTTTTCCAAAATGATACTTGATTTCTCATAAGAGTATCACTCATGAAAGGTAATGTCACATGACTCATATACAATCAACTAGGTAAATAGAAGAGATTTCAACTTGAGCCTACAAAATAAATCAAAATTCTATGTTCACTAGCTTTGCATCCTACCCATCTATACAAAAGTGACTAATAATCCAGCAAATCTGATTGAGTTGAGATGATTTTACTCATAAAAAAAACTTCCCATGTCATCACCTGAAAAAATTAAAACAAAAACTTCATCAAAATCAATTTACCACATCAAACTCAAGCTCAAGCAAATTTTAATAAGTTTGCAAATAAACCCAACTCAAGCTCCTGTCTTTGAAACAGTTCATCAAACAACTAAACTTTTTAAATACTCAATAACAAATTATCCTAAAAGAGACTGAATACAAACAACATATCAAAAACAATTTAGTATAAATTCCATACCCAACTAATTTAGTTGGAAAAACTCAAATACACACCAAGAAAACAATCACAGAACAACAAAAAGGCGTGTGAAACCAAAACAAAATCAACTTTTGTATAATTTAGTTGCTTATTTGCATAAACAAAATAAAAAGATGCTCAATTTCAGACAGAACAAAAACAGAAATAAATACCTAGTGTGGAAATCAAAAGAAGTTGCTGTGTAGAACAGAGAAAGCAAGATGAATAATCAGGCAGGGAAACAAGAAAAAGATTTTATTCTGAACAACATTAACATACCATATGCACTATTGTGGCAACAGTAGCAGCAAAGAGTAGGCTATTTTAGCAGTCTCTCATATATTGCATGTCATGCGTATCCCAATTTACAGACATCAGAAAATCCAATTAACGAAATTCTGGTTTCCTGCCATTAGATTAATTGAATAGTAGAGTAATTAATAGTTTATAGACATGTAGCTAATTAATGGCATCATATTCAGCTGGTATTACACAGACAAACCCACGTCTCATGTAATCGTTAATTACTGGCAGCTAATTATTGGCATCAGTATAGTGACACAGACTAGATGAGCAAACAAGAAAAACGAGAAGCGAAAGAAATTGAGAAGAAAATTACTCACTTTCATCTTAAACTGCGACATTGAAAGTGCAAGAAGAGAAGATTCAGATTGGAGGGAATTGTGATGGAGCTTCTATGGTTGTGCAGCTCGCCAAACCAGCCTTGAATCAATGCCGGGTTTATCAAGCTTTACAGAGAACCCATTGCTTTTACTAGATAATGCTGCAAGCATGAGCAAGTACAAACAATAATAGCACAAGCATAACAAGCACAAACAAAATATAACACCCATAGCCTTAGTATAACTATCTATTTGTGGCCTTAAAGTAATTCTAGTATCATCAAATTAGCCAGCTGAAGCAATATTTTCCCTATCAAGTATCAATCTCTCTTTTCCTTCACAAGATTTTCCCTATTAAGTATCAAGTATCAAGCATGGACAAAAGCAACAAGAATACATAAGATTAGATTCAGACTCAATTGATTATTCATTCATATGAAACAGGTGGCACATTTAACGCTAAACAGATTAATAGCCATAGACTTATTGCTTGTCAGGATTAAACCAAAAATTGTGTATAAGAACAAAACTGCCACATACTAAAAGTAAAAACCACTAATATAGAGGAACAACAACGCAGAAAAGTAGACAACAATTCCTGCATTAGAATAACAAAATCGCTGCAAGTGAGACAAACTAACCTTTGTAATCTTCAAGATTGAAAAGATGAGAGAACTGATCATTCTGCGCCTGAAAACAAGAAAAATGTTTGCATAAGAAAAGGTACATAAAATTCGTAGTAGCACAAACAGGAAGCTGAAAGGTGGATAAAATGACGGGTTTTAACAGCATTCCCTAATATTTAAGGTTCTAAATCAACTACCCCCTAGAAAACAAGACATGAACCTACATTACCTAGTCCAAACCATCATCAAAATGAGTCTACTGTATGTGTTTAATAGCTGACATTCCACAGCAAAATATGATTGTTAATGAGTCAACAGTTCTTTAATAGCAAATAGCTCAACATTTTGATATCCAAGATAAGAATGGGCATATTAAAGGTTCATATACCAACTTTATATTACAAGAGAGAACAGGAAGAGCTTTAAATGTCAAACATCAACCATTGATGAGCTTCATGGAAGATCATTTTTGCAAGTTACTAATGAACATAATATGCTCAACATATTTCAAAACCAGATATAATTTCTTAAGGTAATCAGTTTCGACTTTTGTCTTCTTGAAATCTACTTTCTGAACAATCATTTCTTCTAATTATTAACTGTCTTCAACCATTTCACTGTAAATGTATAAACACATAATTCTCTTCCGAATCTTTTGTACCATGATAGAGAGTTGTAGTGTTGACAGTGACACCACCCCCAGGTGTCATCGAAACTGGGCTAGAATGTACAACAGGAGTCGAAGATTTTGCATCAACATTAGACGATGTTTTAGCATCAGATAAAGAAGCAGCAACTGGAGTGTTAGAACTTACAGGAACTTCTGCCGTGCAATATCCTTTTTCAACTTGCTCTCTAGCTCGCTACAACACACATAAAAGAGACAACAACGTTTTCATGTCACTGGAGACTATAGTTAAGAAAGTAAATGAACCATGCCAAGAGATATAGCTGATCCTTAAAAGGGAAGATTAGTATATGAAAAGTCAGGCACAGGGGGGAAAAAAGAACCTTGAGTTCTTCAGGGATTATCCACTTTGACTGCTTGATAACTTTGTTATAATAATACCTGACAGTGAGTCATAATCTTCCATACATCAAAAGCATGCATAGATCAATGTATCCATTTGAAAGTTAATCATAAAAAGTCCAGAGTAAAAGGAGATATATTATACTTTCTTCCATCAGGGCTTGTGTATTTCTTCCAGTCAATACTTGCATCAGCTCTCTGTCATGGTACAAACCAAATTAGTAAAGCAAATAGGCGAGTGATTCTCTCTGGGGTTCAGACGATTACATGAGAATTATTGTGGAATACATTTCTCCACAATCATTTCTTCTAATTAAGAATACAGTGTTATACACATGACGAACAAATCAATAAAGAGACATCAAACAACAAATAGAAAGGAACACAAACAGCAAATTTAGTTTTGGAAAAACCTAAAAGATCTAATTCACAGTGTAGAGAATAGAAACTGGAGATGCAACTCATGCATTATAGATGGATGAAAACCATAAGAAGAAAGAAGAGCCTGATGGCGATGTATGTTATGGTGATAGAGAACCAGAGAAGCAAAGCCAGTGAAGAGCAGAACGAAGAGAACCGAAAGAGACGAAGGCACAGCCACACGAAGAGCACATCCAGAGAAGGACGAAAGAAGCCACAGCCAGAGCGAAGAGCACAGAGAAGAACGAGCCAGAGAGAAGAACGAAGGAACGAAGGAATGGTCAAATTAGGGTTCTGTTCTGAGAATTAGACGGTGGTGGGAAACAAATTTTCCCAATTTTTTTATTTTTCTTTAAACTTTGGACAAAAATAAAGTAGAGGGAAATGAAAATATTGTTGATGGGAGTTAAATTTTGTTTAGTTTTTGGTAAAATAAAGTTAGAGGGAAATGAAATTATTGTTGGTGGGGTAAATTTTTTATATTGGAGATGGGAGGAAGTGTAAAATTTTAAATTAGTGAGAAATTAGTGGAAAATTAGTGGAAAATTAAATATTAAAAATAATTAATAATTAAAATAATTGGTTTGTGGGAAATTAGTGGGAAACTAGTGGGAAATTTCCCACCATAATTCTAGCCGTGGGAAAATTATGGGAAATATCAAACAGTGGGAAAATAGTGGGAAGTTTCCCACTGCTGTTATTCGGTGGGAAAATTACAGTGGGAAATAAGTTGTTTTCTAGTAGTGATTTGCATGTAAAACTCACATGCAAACCCTGGCCGCACATGCACTGATGCACAATTTTCTACGTAAAAGTGGACCAAAACCCTAGCCATGCACCTACATGCACAAGGGTATGTCAGCAACATGCAAGCCATGCAAAGTTTGTGTAAAAAAACCAAGAATTCCATGTGAACATATTTAAAGGCCAACAGGCCTTCAGCAAGTTCACGGGTTCGAATTTCACTGCCAGCTCCATTGTTTATCACCGTCCAAACTCAAATTCACGCATGTATAAGCTTAAAATCTGATCGGACTTTAATGCACTCACACCACACCATCCAAGTGTGAATTTAGCTCAAAGTACATGCATTGACCGATGACATATACATCCCTCCCCTACTCCAAGGCTGATCGACCATTAAATGGGTTCACACCCCAGGTTCCTCTTCACACCATTGCCGACCACAAGGTTTATGACTCATTCTCTCCCTTTGTAGTCCGATCGGTCTTCAATCGATGACTCCTATGTGGACGAGTTTATGCATGTTCAAGCATCTGTAGCCTATAAATACCTCCCTAGATAGAAGTCAAAGACGAACAAGATGATTCCCAGCATCATTCTCTCCCATACTCCCTCTACACTCTTCATTCTTTTACATATTTCATTCTCTCTTTTAATATCCATTCTATTATCCTTCATATTCAATCTCTAATACATTCTTACAATCACTATCTTCATTTCCACACTCTCTTAAACCTTCAACTCCCATCCTTATATTATCCCTCCATTTTCCCTGCATAAACACCACTAAAACCCCACAAAAGAGCCTTTTTCTACCCTTTTTTCCACCCTTTTCATCCACTTCTCTACCCAAAACTTGATTATATTTGGCATCTTCAAAGGGAGCTGTTTAGGCCTGGTTTTAGGCCTAAATAACGCCTTTCGGCTTGCTATTTTGGCTCAATTCCGAGTTTTTTTCATCATTTTTACTGGCTTTTTAGATGTTTTGCAAGTTTTCGCACTTTTGGAGCAAAAACAAGGAATATGAGCTAAATCGAGGCTTTTTAGGGAATCCCGAGCGATTTCTCGAGCCAAACCAAGCCGAGAAGCGAAGCGGAACCGACTCGGGAGCCCCTTCCCCAATTTTGGTGCAAAACAGGGGCGTAGCACCTGCCATAGTTGTTAAAATCCCGATCCTGATTTAAGATCCTATGATTTTACGGTTCAAAATCGTCGATACAATTCTACTATTTACACACGATCCACGATCCTACATGGGCTAAATTCCGATCCTAACTTCCCCATGGTTTCGAGTTAGGGTACCTCAAAAGCACCAAATAATTACTAACCCAAAAAGTGAGGGTACCTCAAAATGAGTTTTGAAAAGTTGGGGTACCTGAAAATAGTTTCCCCAAATATTGGGGTACCTCCGAGTAATGTTTTGAAATAATCATGTAAAGTTTCAGTCTATCTTCCTTCCAAACTTTATTAAAAGCACAATTTATAACTTTTAGTAGAGCCTTTCCTTTTGTGAGAGGTGGACTCAAAGGTTTCTACCTTTCGAGTTCGTAGTCTTACCCTCGAATCCACTTCTTGGTTTCACAGGCAGAGTCTTTCTTTGTTTTCTTTTCGGTTTTGTCCTGGCTTTTTCCCTTAAAAAAGTCCGATGGCGACTCCTTTTCAAACCAAAACACATCGGGATTTCCTAAACCGTGTCTAACATGGTTTTATAATGTGCGGATGCAACTTTAAGGTGACTTTATATATTTTTAAATAATGGTTGCCTAAATTACTTTCTTCTGAGCCTAACATCTTGTGAACAAATTGGACTAATCTCAAAGAGTGGGAACAAGGGGATGTTTACTCCTAAAGTTTAGTTTGATGATTCACGGGATGCACCAAGTAAAGGGAAAGTGATTTTAAAACTATTATTCATGAAATGTGCAATAATCCTTAAAGAGCTTTAAAAGCAAACCCAACACTAATCTCTCTGTCCCGTGGACGTTTAGAAAATGGCGAGAAAAAATGTCCACATGATTTTTGGCGACTCCACTGGGGAGTTTTCCAAAAGTGGGTAAAACTTTAAAAAGTTTGGTGTGCTTTAAAATTTTTGGAAGGAAAATAAATTTGAACTTTATATTTTTAAGTCATTCTTTTTGGCATAAAACATTGCATATACTGGGTCACTCTCCTTTGCCATGTATTTTGGCTTTGGTGCACTAAAAGCGACGGTTTAGGGTTTTTTTTCTTTTAAACAAAAAAAAATAACCCATAGGATGTCGGACCGGCTATATTCAGAATAGTACATTTACACTGATCTGAGCCTTAGTCACCATATTGACTCATGCATCACTCTATGAGGTCTCCACTCGAGCCTCTAAGAGTAACGCCCCACACATTTGAGTTAAATTTATACAACGAGAATGGACCGGGACGAAACATGAGCCGATAAATCTTTATCCAGCCAATAAAGCATTTTGTACATAGAGCCTTGGTTTAGGATACCCCTTTTCATGTTGTATGCTATGTGTATATGTGTTCCTGTGTGTTGTAAAGAGTCAACCCTAGTTTAGAGGGATTGTTTTAGTCCATGTAAGGATCATTGGGCTGAGAAGATATATGTTTACAAACTAGGTTAATTAACTTCATATGTTATGGTTAGCCTAGTGGTTGGGCCCTTATGCCTAAAGGTTAATTATCTTAGTCCATAAAGTAAACTCAACTCGCCTTTGATGATTCTATATGGCCCTTTACAATATTCTCCTAATGAAGATCCAAAATCTGACTAATAAATCAAACAAAGTTAGTGGGTAACGTCTTAGACTGCATGATAGTCACTAGGCTTGAGTAAATTAATTTATCGAATTAATTGTTGAATCCATCACACTCATGGCTGGCCTACTGTTCGGCCCAACAATGCTGGATTTGGCAATTAAGTTTATAAATCAATTATAACTCGATTATCGTTGACTTTGTTCAGTCCTTTACAATATCCGCTTTCCTCGAGTAAATAAAAAAAAAAAAGTAAAGTGTAGACTGTCAGTCCTTCTGAACATTATTTTAGTCCACATAATAGCCAACATAGCTTGAGTCAACCCAAGTCTGTTAGTTCAAGTGACAGATTATCCTTAAAATGATCGGTTTATGGTTTAAGCCCATCCGAATTGAGGATCACTCACTTGCGCTTTTTGACTTACATTGATTCGTTGCGTTTGACTTTATCCGACCCTTTATAATGTTCTGTTGTTTTAGGGTCATATAGAGTTAATCATGCAAACCTGTGCCTCGGGCTAGCCTTCTCCTCGAGTCAGCATATAGGTCTTGCATTATAGGTGATTTCATATAGGTCGATTAGGTCATACATACATCGGGTTGGGTTATTTATGTCAAGGTCAATCTCTGAGTTGTATGTTTGCTTTCCTTCAGTCATAATAGAAGACCAAAGTGTAGCTTGGATCCCAGAACCGTCAGGCCGTTTAGTCCGCAACCCGGATTATATCCCTACCGTCACCTAAACCCAAAGCTTCTTGTCATCTACAATTCGGCATGTCAGGGGGTGAAGACAACAGCAACGACCAGATCAACGCTGCATTAGCTAAGTGCCTAAGTACCTAGAAGAAAAGTTCAACAAGGCGGAGGGGTCGATCACATTTGCTATCTTACAGCAAGAAATGAAAGTTGAGGAGCACACCGCGGGGAAGCGGGCACTCATTGAACAACATAACAACATAATTGAGCAATAACAGGAAACCTTAAATGGGGTTCTAGAAGCTCTACAGTGTATTAGCGTACATGTAGGGTTGGGCGATGATGATGAAGAGGAAAACTCTGAGCATGTTGTTCCATACCGGCTTTCAGCCACGGATAAAGGAAAAGGCAAGTTAGGGGATGGTCCCAGTACAGGAGTGGTCGTCCACGTGACAGACGACCTGACACCAAAGCTGCCAGAAGTAAGAGGCAAAGAACTGCAACTGATTTTGGACCTGACTTTGTCACTGCTTTCCTAGTGGAAGTTTTTAATCATTATGATGTGGATGCCTTGACATAGGAATTTGTGTATGTGTTTTTGCTTGAGGAAGATCCAAAAACTTATGTTGATGTTATTAGGTCTATTAATGCAACCTTTTGGAAAGAAGTCATTAAAAGTAAAATAGATTCCTAGAGTCTAATAAAGCTTGGGAATTAACTAATCTGCCTAAGGGTTGTAACCTATTTGTAGTAAATGGATTTTCAAAAATAAGTTGAGGTATGATGGTACAATTGATAAATATAAAGTTAGACTTGTTATTAGAGGTTTTGACTAAAAGAAAGGGATAGATTATTTTGACACTTATTCTCCTGTTACACAAATAAGCACCATTAGAACTTTGATTGCTTTAGCTATTATTTTTGATCTTGTTGTGCATCAAATGGATGTAAAGACAACTTTTCTTAATGGTGACTTAGAGGAAGAAATTTATATGACCCAACCTGAGGGTTGTGAGGTACCGGGTCATGAGGGTAAAGTGTGCCGATTGAGAAAATATGTTTATGGCCTAAAGCAAGCTCTCAAACAGTGGTTTGAAATGTTTGATAGTTCTCTTGTGAAAAATGGCTTTATAGCATATTTGTCTAATTCTTGTTTTTATTAAAAGATGATTGGATCAGATTGTGTGCTTATATGTTTATATGTTGATGGCATATTGATCTTCAGTACACATTTGCTTGTAGTCAATGAGACTAAAAAATTCTTGTCTTCTTTGTTTAAAATGAAAGATATGGGTGAAGATGATTTGATCATAGGGATTAAAATTCAAAAAACCAACTCTGGTTATGCTTTATGTCAGTCAAACTATATTGAGAAAGTGTTAAAGAAATTTAATCCTTTTGATGTGACGCCTGTTAAAACTCCCTATGTTCCAAGCATCTCTTTAAAGAAAAACAACGGTCCTAGTGCGTCTCAATTTGAGTATGCTAAAATTATAGGAAGTGTAATGTTTTTGATGAACTTTACTCGTCCTGATATTGCTTATGCTGTGAGTAGATTGACTCGTTATACACATAATCCTAGTAAAGAATATTGGAATGCACTTCATCGTTTGCTTAAGTATCTTAGAGGTACAATTGATTGGTGTTTGCATTTTAATAAGTTTCCTGTTGTTGTAGAAAGATATTGTGATGCAAACTGGATTTCTGATAATGGTGGAGTTAGTTCTACTAGTGGTTATGTATTTACCTTGGGTGGAGGGGCTATTTCATGGAAGTCTACATAAAAGACTTGCATACCTGCTCTAGCATGCAATCTGAATTTATTGCTCTTGAGTTGGCGAGTCAAGAAGCAGAGTGGCTTAGAGGTCTCTTAGCAGACGTGCCATGATGGGAGAAGCAAGAGATGCCTACTTCTATACACTATGACTCACATACAATAATTGGAGTGGCTCATAACAGTGTCGACAACGGAAAGAGGAGACATATCTGTGTTAGACATAGTGCAGTTAGACAGTTACTAAAACATGGTGTCATATCTTTGCAGTATGTGAGATCCAAGAAGAATTTGTCGGGTTCTCTCATTAAGGGATTAACTAGACGAGTTGTTCTCAAGGCATTTGGGGGGCGGGGGGATAGGGGCTTAAGCCTACGGCTTGAAGAGGTATGGCGGATACCAATACTTTGGTCAAACGAAACTATACTAATCTTCGAGGTGCACTACATTCCTATTGTCGACAACGGAAAAAGGAGACATACCTGTTTTTGCCCAGTTTTCTTTCTTTCTTTTCTGGTTACCTTGTAAGCCATTACTGGGGAATTGTTGGATGTGAAGATGTGTGATAATGGTTACAAGGTGTGTTCCTATTTTTTTCTATCTTTCCTTTGTCCCACATAGGAGGAAAAATGAAGTTAAGAGTGGGTTTATATTTCACATTTTCCCTTCTTGTATTGTATTAGCTTGTAAGTGAGTTTTATGGAGGAGGGTGTGGTTTGGGCTTCCACACGCGCGTGCGTGCTGTCGCACATTCCTTCGACCGGTCCCGGCTGGGCATGGCGCATGCCGCAGATCGTGGTCGGGTTATTTTGAATTTGGTTTATTTTATTTGCGTCATTAAAGTGTCGCATCTAGTCGTTTTTTTATTCCCACCAGATTTTCTCCATATGATCCCCGGTCTTCCGCCTTCTTCTTAATGATGCTTGATTTTCGCCTGTGTTAATGAATTTTGTCCCCTCCGTTTTCCATTCCAACAGTTACCTTTCTCTTATAAATAGGAGCCTTTGGTGGACTGTTTAAACACACAAAAACAACACAACCCTCTTCTCCTCTCTATTTCCTCTTTTTTGGGTAAATAGATTTGCATACTCGAAACCCTTGGTCATGAGTGCACGTGCCCAAGGGTCATCTGAATTAACATTGGGGAGCGATCGAGAACTGCGATTGGCAGCAAGGTCGGCCCGTAATTGCTTTCAAGGCAGTGATCATTCCACAACTAAGATTTTTTTTTTTGTGTGTTTTCCCACAAGCTTGATTCGTTCTTTTTCCAACACAATATTAAATGAGTCAGTGAACAACCACTTTATTGACATCTAATGA
Source organism: Portulaca oleracea (assembly GCA_029582165.1). Classification (NCBI taxonomy): domain Eukaryota; kingdom Viridiplantae; phylum Streptophyta; class Magnoliopsida; order Caryophyllales; family Portulacaceae; genus Portulaca; species Portulaca oleracea. The sequence continues at coordinate 38,095,295 of CM055874.1, forward strand.
TAATGAACAACATCAAATACCAGTGAACAATATTAAATGAGTCAGTTAACAACAAATTTATTGACTTTTAATGATAGTGGACAACTTCGAATAAGTCAAATGAGCCAATGAACAACATTGAATCATTCGATGAACATCTTGCACAATGCTCAGTAAACAATTCCATTCAAATTAGGGAACAACAAAATGGTGAACAATGACACTACCTCTATCGTTAGCATATAATATACCGCAATCAATGATCAAATGTGACTAGCTGATGAACAATCATATTTTTCTGAACAAAATCACACGCAATCAATGATCAAACGTGACCAGCTGATAGTAACTGATGCAGCTCGAGGAAAGGGATAGATTATGGAGAAATCCCCTTCGAGTAGCTACAACAAGAGTGACTAGAAATAGAGAGAGAATAGAGATAGAAAGAGATAGAGATAGAGAGATAGGTGAATCAATGTTTGTATTATGTATTTCGTATCTGACATAGTACACACATGTATGCCATTATATAGAAGATTTCCCACCCTTTTTCAAGTAAACCAACTTGCTAGCTTAGCTAACAAACTTCTAACAACCTATAACAACCCAACTTAACAATTCTTAACAAACTCCCTACATCATTCCTCCCTCCTTGAGACAAGCTTTGCCCTCAAAGCTCACAATCCACAGCTGCCTTGTGCAACCTCACCATATGACTCCTCTGGGATCAAAGATGGTGATGATGGAGTCTCTAATAATGACTACCCCATAGACATAGCTCTTATCTATTTGAGAATCCCTCAAATGCTTCTCCCTTGGCTCCATATACTTTTGTCGTTGCAAGGAGACATCAAGGGTGTTACCACCAGGATCAAAAATAAGGACATTCTTCTCACTAGTGTTGGTGGCCTTCTTGTTAGGACCATATGGAACAACAGTTACAATTGGCTTATTGATGATATGCACAACAATCAAGCCAATAATGACATAAGCATCCTGTGTACCAAGATGTTAGGGGTTTTTGATGTAAAATGGGGAATCGACCACTGCATTTTCCATGATTGAGCAAAGATAGGCTTCATCAATTTCCTTCATCTTGATGAGAACCATGGAAGATATCTCTTCCAATGGTTGGGTGTGAATTGATATAATCTCAGCATTGGGTTTGTCATGAACAGATTGATGAAAATCAGTGGGTTGAGTTCTCTTAGGCATTTCGTCGAACACGTTCTGGGCAGTTTGTAACTTCTTATCTTCCTTGAATGTTTTACCATCCTTTGAGCTTAGAGGAGGAACCAATGACAGTGTGGAACCTTGAGACTCATTCAACATGGTCTTAGAATTCAACAGGGTTTTAGAGGCATCTATAATTGATGAGGTCCCATGCCCTTCTAGGACATGGTTAGGAGTTCTTGATGAACTAGGCTCACTAATTTCTTCAACCATTTCAGACCCAACATCAGCCTTGAATCTAGAGAAGAAATCAATTATAAAATCTTCCCAACTAATATATCTCCTAAACAAGCAATAATTCCCAAAACACAACTGAGATTCCCCTTGCAAATACTTGGAAGCTAGTTCAACCTTTTGTTCATCATGTATGTTGTAAAGAGAGAAGTAGTTCACACACTTTTTAATCCAAAGTCTAGGATTTCTGCCATCAAAAACAGGAAACTCCTCCTTAAGATTGAAATGGATTGAATTCTTACCCCAATTGCAATTAGTGGCGTTTGATTTAGAAATACTTGAACCACTTGATGAAAAGCTACTGGAATCAGCCATCAAATTGAATTTCTGATGATATTTGTCGAATTTCCGATTATGTTCTTCCCACTTGTTCATCAAAGACTTCATAATCTCTTCCAATGTGGCCATGGTTGTGTGCTTGCTTATTGTATTCACTTCTTAGTTTGACAAGAAAATGCGCACAAGATCAATGCTCTGATACCAATGATGCAGCTCGAGGAAAGGGATAGATTATGGAGAAATCCCCTTCAAGTAGCTACAACAAGAGTGACTAGAAATAGAGAGAGAATAGAGATAGAAAGAGATAGAGATAGAGAGATAGGTGAATCAGTGTTTGTATTATGTATTTCGTATCTGACATAATACACACATGTATGCCATTATATAGAAGATTTCCCACCCTTTTTCAAGTAAACCAACTTGCTAGCTTAGCTAACAAACTCCTAACAACCTATAACAACCCAACTTAACAATTCTTAACAAACTCCCTTCATCAGTAACCGCCTGTAATTGCGTAGACTAATCATACCATAATTGACTTGATAATTTCTATATAACTGCCGCTGATAATAGCCAATTATTTTGCTGAAATTAAATTTTTTTTATGTCTATCTCTTGGAGCAAATGCTCAACGAGCATACACCGCATTAATCTTTAGTTATTAGCTACATTAATTAGTAATTACGGTCGTCTATGGAACGAGATGATTGCTTCCAGTTCCAGGACTTTCTCCAGGTACTCGCCGGCAAAACAACCCCCCCCCACCACCCCTTCCAACCCAATTTTCTCTCCCTTCATTCTGCTATAATATACCGTTCACGGTTAGAATTGTTGTTCGATTTTCGGCGCTATACCTATTAAGGGTTTTACGATCTGCTGCAGAGTAACTCGAGCCTGGCAATTCGCGAACTCTTATCTCGTATTGAGTTCAACTGGCCACTTGCAGGTTCAGAGAATTATCTTTTTTTTTTTAATTAAAAAATTATTGGTTTAGCTTGAATTTTACTATGGTTTAGGAAATTATGTTTGTAGGTTTGAGTTCTGTTTACACTTGCCAAATGGGTTCGGGTTGGTTTTGCTGCATGCAAGTCCAATTGAATGTACGCTACCAAATTTATTCCAGTCTTGTGTTTGAAGGTTTCGCTATTCTCTTAATGGAATGCCTGCTTTGTGTTCTAGATGTGTCGACAGAAGGGTTTTTTTTTTTTTTTTTTTCGGGGGCTAAACAATGTTAATATATATGCTCGAGTTCAGTCAAGAAAACGTCTGCACTAGATCAGATGGGACGTGTTTTTTTCGATTTGAGGTCAGAGTAGTGGTTGGCTACTCAGTCAAGCTGGTCTGTAAATCAAACAATGTTAATATTACTGTTTTGTGCATTAGTGTTTTCAGGAATATCATCGTTTTTATTACTCGAGCAATATTGGCGGACGGAGTGTGTGTAAGGATGTAAAATGTTCGATGGGGTGGAACAGGAAAAGAAAAATAGTTACTCCTGTTTGGAGACCGGTCAGTACACAATCCTCTGCTAAAGAAGGTTAGTTTATAACATTGGCTATTTTGACATCTAAAATGCTACACGCTAAGGGATGTAAACTTGTGAATGTTACTCCTGTTCCTTTTCCCCCCTATTGGTCGTGCCCTTCTTTCTGCTTGTCGATAGGAAGATCATAATTTAATGGTATGCTGGTGGCCAATGTAGCTTGTGATTTTCCCATTGATACTTCTGTAGGTTTTCTTGTTGCAATTCGGAAATTGTACAGGCTTTGATTCTTGTGGATATTTGCAAATGTGGTGTGATGCTTCTCGTTTTCTATTTTCTTTTTGCTTTTCCTTTACGTGGAGAAAGTCTTGGTGTTAATGATGTAGGCTCTAGATTGTGATACAAGATTAGACAGTAAGTAAATTGGAGTGTTAAAGCCACCTAACTGGAAGGAGAATAGATACCATTAATGGTGGTACAGTTGTAAGATGTCATTGGATCTTTCTATTTTATTTAGAAGAAACAAATGAAAAACAATATTTCCTGATCTCAGGGTGTTAGGGTTTTAATTATAAGAGCAAAACATAATAGGGAAAGCACCAAAATAAGATGACTGCTAGATATTGAGAAAATAAATGCAAGAATAAAGGGGACTAGAATTTAACGTGGAAACCCAAATCGGGAAAAAACCACGGGCGGCACAACCTCAAACAAATCCACTATTGGTAGAGATTACAACAAACGATCTCACCCCAAGATCAACAGAAAGAGAGTATAACAACTCACATAAACTCTCACAACTTCTCTCACCAATGGGAATACGAAATCTCAGAATATCAGAATACACCTCCTCCCACAGGAGGTGCCCCCGAAATTGGCCACACAAAACAAGGTGGACAAGACTCACTATTTATAGGGAAAACTTCCTATAAATCTACCTTGACTCCCACTCCAATTAGATTTAGAATCTAATACAATTAGGAAACCTAACATAATAAGGAAACCTAATTAGTATCCTAATACAATTAGGAAACAAATAATTGTGGGATCAAGAAACTGAGTGATTTTAGGACACTTTCCTAACACAGGGAAGGGTGGTAGAGTAAATCTCCTAGGTGTGGGAAAATGTTGGAAGCACGAAAGGTGTTTTGTTAAAGTAGAGTTGTGAACTGATAGAACGATTCTGTTATAGGTTAGAATGCACTTAATTCTACAAAGGTTTGTTTTTTCTTAATTATGGGGGAGGCGCTGGGGCGACTCTGACAAAGAGCTCTAGTGTGGGCAAAGTCCAGCAAGTTATGCCAGTGAAAACCTAATTAGAGGCTCGTGAAGCCTCTTTGCAGAGCTGTCTGCCAGTACTGCAAATAATCTGCCTTCTGTATCATGTGCCAAAATGGTGGTACTTGTTGAGGTGGATGACATAAGCCAAATCTTTTGAAACAATTAGTTTTGACCCATTCTGCCATGAAAACGAGGGAGAATGGGAAAACTGCTCTATGATAACCAAAAAATTGCTTTTGCTCTCTGCTTTGTGTAATCTGTTGTAGAACAACCTGCCTGCTCTTGTAAGTTGCTTGCCATTGAGCCACCTATTCATTTCCTTGGTCACAGATTAAACAAGATTCTGTGATTGAAAATCTCCCTGTACTATCATGTACAGCAAGACTTTATGAGATAACACAACATCATGCATTTGACACCCTCCCAGCATACAGAAATCACCTCCAGCTTCTAAACTATGGAATGTGTTTCCAATTCCAAAATAATGGTTAACAACGATGCTTTATATCAATTGTCTCCCATATCTGTCAAATGTGGTGGTGTGTCTTACTGTTATTTTATTGTTCTGTAAATAAATTTATTCTGAGAGCATTGCTCTTTTATGACCAACAGTGTAATTGAAGTAGTTTAAAATGTCTGATATATTTGCTATTGATATAAACTCGTTGTGAACTGCAGAATGCTTTGAAGGAGATGTAGCTGCTGGGGCCGAAAATATCGCCAGCAGCGAACAAATTGAGGAGAGTCATATCGTGTCTGTAGCGAGGGCTATAGCTGATTCTAGTATCTCTTCTTCACTGCAAGCTGAAGATGAAGCTGGTGGTGAAGCTAAAGAAATAGCAACTGGCTCGATTTCCACTGGTCCAAATGATGGAGGGAAGAATGTTGAGAATATACTAGGGGGTGGTGCTGCTGCTTCAGCCTTGCAGGATAACTGTGCGGGAGACACTGAAACAATTCCAATGGTATCCAAGGAAAAGCATGCCATTTCCGTTGAGGTGAGACAATATCCACTATCTCATTGTGCGTTTATGACGTGCTAAAATTTATTGGCATTCTCAGGGCAAAAATCTTTTGCTTTTGGCAAAAGCACGCACTTTTAGTCGTACCCTCATGCCTTAAACTTACTGCACACCTGGTGCAGATATTGAATTCTAGGAATGGATGGTTTGCCACGTTTTTCTGGTCATGAGACATCCTCCTGAAGCTTTCTGCTTCTCCTAGGCACTCTGATCTGTGTCCGAAAGTTCCTTTTGTTTCTTCTACTCTGAATTGATACAGCTATTACTTGGACTGATTTTCTGCTACTTGTACTATACACATAATCTCAAGTACCACTTGTTTCCGACATGGTTATAGACACTTGTCCCCACCATTTCGGGCTAACACATGTAAAGCTTCGTAAATTGCTTGGATCTCTCTGACACCCCGATACGTGGCCTCACAAATATTCATAGGTTTATGATGTCCTGTCTGTTAGACCTTGATGTTGTTATGGTTGATCCTTCCTTTCTTTTGTTGACTCGTCCCTTAGCTGTCAAATTTGGAATAATGTTGCATCTGTAACACATTCACGATTACAGGCAATTTTTTTGGGTTCATCGTGTGTTGTTGGGGTTAGGTTTTACTTTTCCATAGTTTATTTTTTATGGCAAGGCCGGGACACCGTTTTAGATGTCCACAATCCTGTATTTTGGGCCATATATAGAATATAGATGAAAAGAGGATGATAAATAGTAGGTTGTGAAAGCTTTCCCTCTACTGTATAAATTGGCATACATGATAATCATGCAAGTTTCTAGAGAGAAATTGATGAACCTTCAAGGGTGTATCTGTCTCGTTTCAATAGAAACAATTGGATCAAGAATCTTTTACTTATGGAATGACTTGAATTTTGCTATTTTGTTCATGTTATTGACTTTGTGGATAGCATTTGTACTGGATGCCCGTGTTGCTTTATACTCTAGAGAGTTCTTGCTTTGTGCCTTTTCTAATCCTAGTACATGTTATATCATATCCCCCTAAGAGAAAAGCCATGCAAGGTTTCTAAAAGTTTGATTGCCAACTATGGTTTATGTATTGTTCTTTAAGAGACAAAGGCAAGTATTGTCATTTAATGGTTATACCAGTTTGCTTCATTCACGATGTTTGCTGACTGGTTTGGCTTTCCCATGACGGGCTGTCTTCACTGATACAGGTTGGTGCTTCAGTCATGCGTTTCATAAAAGGAAAAGAGTATGGAATTCAGCTTTTTCTCTTTCTTGCCTGATAAATTGTTTATTGAATTTTAATGTGCTAGGTGTCTTTTCTAATCCTTATTCACTGCCATATTTTGTCTCGTGCAGTGGATCTACACAGAGAAGTATCGAAGAAGATATGGGAGTGAAAATAAGGTTTCCATCATCAAAGAAGGATGACTCGATTGGTATGATTCTTGGGTGACCACTTGATTTTTGTATTGTTTTTGTTTTCTAGAAAAGAAGCCTAGTAATGTTGTGTAAAATTGATGCAGCCCAAAAGTTTACCGCTAAAAGTCAATTCAACATCCAAAATATTAATATAAAACAATGTTCATGATTTCTAGTGTAAAGATCTTGTGCGTGTAGGTTATGTAGTGGCTGTCTAGTTGCAATGCCATAGAGTTTCATCTGTCCTATATGCTGTCCTTTAATACTCGGGTACATGCTACTAATAGTGGTAAAGTTTCGTTAAGGAGATACTTCCTGTTGCGTATGGGTATCTGCATTGAACTTTGTCTTCTTGGTTTTCTATAATAACTACTTGCCTTTGTCCTCTCTTAAATGTTGCCTTTGTTGAGAATAACTGCCTTGCTTTCTTTTTAGCTTATAAGCTACAAAATTGTTTGCTTGTCTCAGTTAATTTAGAGTATCGGTAAAGGTAGCTTTATTATGTGGGGAAGCAATATATTTGGGAAGAAAGAAATCCCCCCAAAAGAAGGAAAGTTAGTTCTACAAGGCTGCAACTGGCCTGTAAAGTTCAGGGGTAAATGATGTGCGGTAAATGTTACTTTTGTTAAGTTTTTGTAACTTTTGGTAATTTTAGTAACTTTAAGTAAGTTTATGTAAGTTTAAGTTTTTGGAAAAATGTCATGCTTTTATATAATGTTAAAGAGTAAATTACATTTAACTTACCTGACATTTGTGGTAATAATTTTTACAAACCCACATTTGTGAAATAATTTTTACCTTACCTGACATTAAGTGAAAATAATTTTTAGTGGCAGAATCCGGTTACTTCTTATCGGAAATGTGAAAGATACCAGAATGCCCCTATATGACTATATGATTGTACCATGCTGCCCCTAACATTGAGAAGCAAATGACTTAATTGACCTTTTCCATTTTCAGAATGGGGAGGGGTTAGGTTTTCGAAGAAATAGAGTAGAGAAAATGTTGGGTTTAAATGCCATATGAATTAATATTAAGGGTAAAAACATCAATTCATATTTAATTTGAAAGTCATATGAATTAATATCAAGGGTAAAAAAGTCAATTCATATTTATTTTTTTAATGTTCGCCGGAAAATCCAACAAAAATCAATTATAGAATATCTTAGGAGGTTGAAATATATGAACACTTAATGTCAGGTAAGGTAAAAATTATTTCACAAATGTCGGGTGTGTAAAAATTATTACCACAAATGTCAGGTAAGGTAAATGTAATTTACTCTAATGTTAAATATATGTGAATTATATTTCTGAAAGTAAAAAGTGAAGAAAAATTTATGGAAATTCATTCATTTATTTTTCTTCTTTTATGTTTTATTTTTTTATTTGCTTATTTATTTATTTATTTATTTTTTACAGCTTTTAAAATTAAATTTTTTAATTTAATTTTAAATTTTTAACGTTTTTATTATATTAAAATTTTGATTTTTTGATTTTTGATCTTGTCATTTTTTGATTTTGTAATCTTAATTACTACCTCCGTTCTTTCTTATCTGTCATTTACGGTTTTCAGTGTTAATTTTTAATCAATAATTTCCAATATAAAACTTTTACAAGAAAATATGGTATTATACTTTTCTAATAGTACTTTTTATAACGAATCTAATGACATCACTTTTCCTAGGCGACCGATAAATAAAAACGGAGGGAGTATTTTTTAAATTGTTAATGTTATTTTAAGTGCTTTTAAAAAGTAATAATAAAATACTAAAATCAAAATTAAAAAATTAAAAATTAAAAAAAATTAAAACTAAAAATTGAAAAATTGAAGAATTAAAAATTAAAAATTAAAAAATAAAAAAATTTAAAAAATAAAAATTTTGAAATATTTACTTGTGAAATTTACAAGAACAAATTCCTTAGATCTTCAAATTAGAAGCTTGTTAAAAATCCAAATCAAGATCTTCAAAATTAGCTTTCAGGGCCTTTATAGTAAGATATTATGTTTATGCAGGCAAAAATTACCCCCAAAGTCTATGATTAATTTGATTGGTTTATTTTTAATTTTTAAGTGTAAACAGTATAATAACAACAACCACCCAGGTGAAACACGTTTAAGTACGGTTTGGGGATCTAGATATAGGCAGCCTTCCCCCCATGAATTAGAGTCCATGGAGAGGCTAATTCCTACGGAGCCACAAAAGCTTTTCAAAAACCACCGTGGAAACAAAGAAAACACAAAAGAAGACCCGAAAGGAAAACCTTTGAGAACCAACTTGAAAAAACAAGAAAGTAGCGGTAGTATAGAGATGTATACCTATGCATTCTATGCGATTGAGGATGGGCTAAATGTTTCGGTACAACACAATCAACACAAAGGCACAAAGGAACAAAATTTAGAACAAAGCGCATTACCCTACCAAACACCTCACCCTATTACCTCAATCCTAGCCATCCAAATAGCCGTATCTAGTGCCATGTCCTCCAGTAACCCCCGACACCTTAGGTATGCTCTTATTACCTCTCTTATGGATTTTTTTTTCTCCCACGTCCCCGACGTCCAAGGGGTATGCTAATCCCCTCACACCTCCTCACAGGGGCATCCTCACTTGCTCGAACCATCTCAGTCTAGTCTCTCTCAACTTAGCCTCGGTTCGAGCTACCTCTAGTTTAGCCTGGCCAACGTCATTACTAATCATATCCAGCCTAGTATGACTGCAAATCCACCGAACCATCCTCATTTCGCCACGTTCAACCTCTGGCAATGTATCTTCTTAGTTGCCCAACACTCAGCTCTATACAACATCGTCGATGTAACTACAGTACGGTACACCTTACCCTTTAGCTTGTTGACTCTAATTTTCATTCTCTAGCCTACTAAAATGGCACATCATGTATCCGTCTTTGACCTACTCAATTTAAAACCCTTACTCTAAAGTGTCTTTCCAAAGCTCCATCTTGTCATTTAATCTTCTATTGGCTCTTCTATAAGCACTATATCATATGCGGATGACATGCACCACGGTAATTCATCTTGGATCCCCTTAGTCAACTCGTCCATCACCATAGTAAAAAGAAAAGGGCTAAGTGCAGATCCCTGATGTACCTCGACATCAACTGAGAACTCTCCCGTGTTTCCACCACTGTTCGGACACTAGTTTTGCCACTATCATACATGTCTTTAATAACTCGGATGTAAGACTGCTGTACCCCTTTTGCCTCCAAGTACGCCCACATGAGTTCCCTAGGCACCTTGTCATAAGCTTTACCTTCCTTCATTTTCTTCAACGCTCTTCTAGCCTCCCCTAGCGATATGGGGAAACAAGTTGTAGTACTCGGGCTCCCTCCATTTCGATGTAAACTTGTGTCTTGAAAGTCTACAGTTCCTTCCTCATCAAACAATGCGCTAAAGTAGCTTCTCCACCTTTCTTTTATTTGGGCTTCCTGCATTAAGACTCTTCCTCCAACATCTTTAATACATCCGACATTTTCAAGATCTCTCGACCTCCTCTGTCGACTCGCTGCCAATTTAAAATATCATTCTCCTTCTTTACTGCTGAACTTACCACATAAGCTCTCAAAGGCAGTCGCCTTGGTCAATGCAACACTTTTCTTAGCCTGTCGCTTCGCCAACTTATACCTCTCCTAGCAACTTGTCTTTCCTCCTCCCTAGTATAGTTCCTCATGCCATGGTAAGCCTCATGCTTGTCCTTCACGCTTGCTTTCACTACATCATTTCACCACCACATCCCTCTGACTTGGGCATCGCCTCCATGCGAAACTCCTAAAATATCCTCAGCCGCTCTCCTAATACAGTCAACAATCTTTTGCCACCTAGTACCTCCATTTTCTTGACGCCCATAACCCCTCTTTTGTAATGCGTTTCTTTAAGGACTTGACACTCTCCTTTATCTAACCTCCACCGCTTGATGCTACTGACGCTCCCATCCCTACTCCTCCGTTTAAAACTCTTTACTTCCACATCCACTACCAAAAGTTTATGCAGCATCGTTTGTTCCTCATTGGGCAACACTTTACAATCCTTAGAGGTAGACTTATCACTAACCCTAGTTAGAAAATCATCAATCTGCATCTTAGAGGACCCACTCGTGAAAGTCACTGATTCTCCTTCTTAAACCAAGAGTTCACAATGGCTAAATCACAAGCGACTGCAAAGTCCAACAGAGATTCCCCGCTGCTCTTAAGAACCCCGAACCCAAAGCCACCATGCACAACCTCATATCCGGCATTGGAAGCCCCAATATGCCCATTGAAACCCCCTCCAACCACAAATTTCTCGCTACTAGGGACACTATGAAAGGTCACATCTAACTCAGCCCAAGAAAGCCTTTTGACCTCATCTAGGAGACCTATTTGTGGAGCATACACACTTATTATGTTAAAGGCATCTACCCCTCGGACGACCTTAATGAGCATGATTCAATCACTCGGTTGATCTCAACTATTTTGTCCACTAAATCCTTCCTAACCAAGATCCCAACTCTTTTGCGACATCTATACTCACCTGAATACCAAAGCTTGTACCCGTCAATCTCCTTAACTTTCCGCCCACCTATTTGGTCTCCTGCACGCATGCAACATCTACTCTTCTTCTATCTAAGGATTTAACCAACTCTAGAGATTTTCCCGTAAGCGTGCCAATGTTCCGAGAGGCAAAACATAGCCTATTGACCAGCTTTACCCACCTATAACCCCCCACCCACGCTCGCGCGGAGGACAAGCACCCGCCAACCCATTACTCTCCAGGACAAACTGAACAATGATACAACTATTGGATTACACCAACACCACACAACACTCAACACAGAGTCACCCACCCCCAAAAGACTACCACCCCAAGCAACCAAACACCAACTCCAAAAAAACAAAAGAATGCTACAACAAGACAAGAAACCCTAACAATATGACAAAAGACACTAACCACAATATGACAATACAAACTACAAGTGTTAATTGTAGACAAACACCAACCAGCTGTAGTCAAAGAAAAACAAAGCTAATGTTGTTACTTAAAACAGAAGCAAGTAGATCAAATTAGGAATCAAATATGTGGAACTAAATAAATTTAGAGCACAACTTATTGTCACAAAACAAGAATTGAAAGTAATAATAATAAAAAATAAAATGAAAAGCTATCGCAAAACCAATGAAGCACTCCAAACACCAAACAAAACAATAAACCACACAAGTACCAACAACGAAACAACACTATAACAACAAGCTGACACACTTAGCGAAAGTACAACAAATATGATACCACTTAAATAACTCTACCAAAAACACTAGAAATCTACTAAAGGCAGATGTAAATCGAAAAACAGTACACCGAGACTTAAAAGAAAAAAAGGCCCACAGTAGATCAACAATCACAACCCCTATCCTATTGAACTATAACACACTTCCAAGGAGACTGTTGCAATATACCAAACTAGTGAAAAGCTGGCCCAAAAAGAAAAACTACAGAACATAGAAAGTGCCCACAAGGCAATTCTACCCAGGATACAAAGAAAAATTTTGCCAAGACAAGGACAATATACTACAAAATATAGAGGACTACAAGAAGGTATGCAAACAAGAACAAAAGAAGAAGAAAATTTCGAACAGAAGGTAAAAAAATGAATTGATCACAAAATAAACAAAGAAAAGAACACGCACTATGTGACTATGCTAAACAAAATGACTAAAAGAATTCACTAATGAAACTAAAGGGAAAAAGCAATGTCAGTGGCCAACTTTGCACAAATAAAGCACCCAGCTTGACAAGTGATGTTCAACGGACTCTAATTAAGAGAGCATTGGAAGGCCACATAAGCAGATGGAGACAATTAAGAATGCTTAGAACGAACCTGCGAAAAGGAACCAGAATAGCAGCAACACTCACTGACTACCAACCCGAACAATGACGGTAGCAGAAGATGCTCGGAGCGACGGAGAGCTTGATCAGTGGCGAGGTGAGAAGATGGTCGTGGAGCTCAACTTGGCCTGAGGTCGCCGGAGATGGGCTGCTAGCCAATTGTCCGGTGGTGCTTGTCTCAAAACCCTTGAAAATTGACAAAAATCTGAACAAGAGAGGAGATAGACTACAGAGCAGATCTGGCCGGTGAGATGGCAGCGGTGTTGGTGGCATAGGCGGCGGTAGATGATCGGAAAAGGTAGGGGATTGGGGGTTAGAAGAGGGGGTGCTGTTAATAAAATGAAAAATGAAATCAAGAGGGAACAAAACTATGAGCTCAAAACAGTATACCCCCTAGTTTACTGAGATTTTCCATCTGGATAAGCTACACTGTCATAGTCTCTATTCAGTTTACCTATGGGAGGTGATTACTTTGTAATTGGCTATTCCTGTTGAATAGAATTTTCAAGAATTCAAAGTATTTTCAGGCCATAATCTTGTTTAACTGGCTTCTGTAATCAACATCTTGGGCAAGTTTGGTCTGTAATATCATTAGCTTATTTCATCATTTGCTTGGACTAATAAAATTGAGTGGGTGCATCTATAATCTACCCTAGTTATCTGCTTACAGGTGTAAAACGAACCTTGGTCTGGACTCTGGATTTCCTACACCTTGTTTAGATGTCTCCTTGTACTAGGAATTGTTCTGCATATACCCTGTCAATCTAAGCTGTTTAACTTTCTCCTTTTGATACAGACTGATTAGATATCAGTTACACCTGCATTTTTTTAAAATAACGGGTCATTGATCAATGAATCAACTATAAATAAACAAAAGCAATGGATGTGTGCACACATATTTTGTATTAATAACACAAACTGAAACCAATACTCCAAAGTCCCACTTAGGCGAGGTATCGAGGGGTGGGATTTAGTAGTCTTATCCCTAAACTTTGCAATGTAGAAAGACTGGTTCCAAAGGTCCCAAATTTAGTAATCATTCGCTACTTACTACTCGATGGACAAGAAACATAGGAGGTTTTAATGAGGCATTTTCCTTTAGTCCATTACAATCTAAGTTTTTTTTTTTTTTTTTTTGCCCCAATATCCAGATTTAAGAAAAAAATGTTTAATGTAGGTGGAAAAACTTAATCTGAACTGTCATCATGTATAACCTCTGGCTTGCTAAGTAGAGCTTGATTATAGATTTTGTTGTCTTCAGCTTTCTGCAAAACAAAATTTTCCTTCACAGTGCTAGAGACCCCACAGTTTCACCAGAGAATCTCAAGTAGCCCGAATACTTGTTGGCTTGTGGCTTAACACAACAATTTCTTTCTTTGCTGCAAAAGCATGCACTTGCAAATTTTATGTGTTTTGTTCTGTTTTCATTCTTGCAATCTAATTATGGCCTTGTTTCTAATGACATTTAACTCAGAAGTCAATCTGTTGCATCAATATTTGATATCTAATTGTTATTGCAGTCATTGAAGGTGATTATCTTGATGCCATCACCCAAGCGTCAGAAAAAATCCAAGCCATAATTAATGAGGTTAGTTATGTATATCATGATTCTTTTGCCTACTTGGTTAAATAAGCGCGCTCGGGCACAAAAGCCTGAACTGCACCCTGTTCTGTCCATGCAAGAGGAAGCCCTCAGTTTTTGTGTTTCAACCAAAGATTAAATCAACCCGTGTCCACACCTCTTGGGGCGTATTTTTTTAATTTAATTTTTTTTTTTTTTGGGGGGGGGGGGGGGGCTTTAACAGCCCCTGCTCCTCTTTCTGTCTCTCTGTCCCTCTAAGCCTGGAAGAAAAGGCAAAGCATGTGCCATTTTTTTTATAAGTAATCAAAAGATATATTGCATAGACACCAAGGGATGTCTCCCATTTACTAAAGGGGCTAGTATAAAACTATTAAGCCCTCAATCTCTCGGTGATAATATAATCAACAAAATCCAAAAATTCAAATTTCTGTCGCCCTAAAAGGACCACGCTTTAGCTATACAAGGTCCTGCAAAGGTAGAGCTCGAAATCATGCAGGGGCAAAATTGTGTCCTGGAAGATTCATGGATTTCTTTCTTTCCATGTGGCCCACCAAATGGCTAAAGGAACTAAATTCCACACACCACTGCAAAGCATGTGGTATTTTTCTTAGTTATGATGATACCTAATCACTTATTTGATACTGGATCTAACTTATTGTCAAAAGAGATATGGCTGGGAAATGAATTTTAAGCATATTTTAGTAAAAGTCATGTCCAAAAAGCTGCCCCCCAAGCCCAGGGGTCTTTTTGCGTTTTGTACACCTCCAGCTTTTTTCAACATAGTTTGCCGACAGGGTGTTGATTAAGTAACCAAGTCAATGAGACGAAGAAAATATAATCAATGCTAGAGGATTCAGTATATTTGAAGCTGTGGCTACATTTCACATGCATTTGTTGTTTCTTTATTGTTGTTTTTGGCAATATTGTTTGGCATAGGTAACTGGATGCTTCTACCTTTATTAATGATATTTCTGATATCTGGACTAGGCAATCCAAATTCCTAAGTAGGGTGGTTCATTTTCTCGTTCAGAACTGGACCAGACCAAAGGCTGGCCTGAACTGACCTCCAAAGACTAAATTTGTGCAAGAACTAGCGGTTCACATTCCTACTCGATTGATTCTACCGATACATGGCATCTTGATATTTAATCATTTGTTCTTAGTCTAGGGCTTTGGCAATCATTTTCTTAACTTTTACTTATTGGTACTGTATATCATCTCTCGTATCTGTCAGTTTAAAGCGTGCTATCTTGGTGTCTGTACAATTGTACATCTATGTTCACAACTTCATGCCATCCTCTCCACTGACTATGGGATGAAAGTTTTATTTTCTAATGTTCCTGTTTTGCTTCTTACTTGAGCCCTTTGCCATATGTGAATATAAAAGTTCCAACATTTTGTTCATTGTTGAATGACAGGCTGTTAAGAGTCCATCCCTTGACTACTCTCACTTTATCTCTCTTCCATTGGCCATATACCCTGAACTTGTTGATAAGCTTTTAAGATTTCAGACCATCATATTGGGCGATAATGATCCTAATGATGTTGCTGGAAGCTCAGATAGCATTTCAAGTGAAGAAGATGAAGATGTAACGAAATCTGAAAAAGTCCCTGATGTCGCTGTACAACTTAAAGTTGATGATGATCAGGATAAGGTTAAAGTAACCTTGGACGTACCTCTTGTAAGCTATGCAGCTAAAGCATCAAAATCTCGCACTGTATCTGGTAAACATATTGTCTTGTTTCTGCCAGATGTCTGCCTAGCGAATTGTTGGGTTTCTCTTGAATCCAACCAACAAGTTCTTTGCTAGGGTTTGATTAATGGGCTCTGTGCATATCAAGTGTGCATTTTGTAATGAGATCTGAAGTTATGAGAACTGGAAAGTTGACTGAAGTTCAGGGGCCAGATAAACAAAAGGAGTCTAACGTATTCTGTTAAATTATAAGAAGAAATAAACAAAATCATCATGTGCAATTTTAGTTTGTAGGTATACAAATATGTAGTCACCTAGTTGCTGACACATGTACAGTAGACTAGATGATACATGCAGACACATGATTCCCGTCCAAACCAATTACCCAAATGTGGTGAATTCGGCTAGCCCATGTTCTGATTGTAACTCATGTCCATTTCACCATATGAACTACTTTTTATAGATTTAGTCTGATCTTTTCCCTTTATACCCACTCCTGTAGTCCTGTTTGTACTGACTTTTTTGTTTCCGCATCCCCTCCCCTCTTTTTCTGATTTGTTTCCTTGCACTCATTGAAAGCTTTAAAAGTTAATAAAAGGTGCATGTGGCCCGGGTTCTCTTCTAACATATCATGTACTCTAACCCTTCTCACTAAACTTGGCACTACCCTAGGTAACTTTGGGTGAATCCCAAGGGGTGGTGCTCAATGTGTCTGTGCTCTGTACTGTGTGGGCAGGGACCATCATGGCCTATGTACTTGCAATGTATTGTGTCAAATATCCAAAGAAGTCAGTTACAATCATTAGTCTGTACATTCTTCCTTGTTTACAATTAGAAAATTTGAGTATGGATCTACTTATTTCTCCATGTCATGCCCATGCATCAAGTTAATTCTGCATGCTTTTTTAACTTCATTCCGCCTTATTGAAGTGCTTATTGGACACATTTGTATTGTAGGCTTGGGGATTGACAAATCAATATTTATTAAACCGAAAACATTTCACCTGACCATACTGATGCTGAAGTTGTGGAATAAGGAACGTGTTCATGCAGCTATCGAGGTTTTGCAGGTATGATTGTTGAACGTACTGAGGTTACTTTCTTAGAGACTTATGTTTAACACAGTATTTGTGTTTCTACCAGAGAATCTCCCCTAAAGTCCTGGAAGTCTTGGACAATCGACCTTTGTTTTTACGTCTTAAGGGTCTGGTAAGATTATCTTTTTTATTTGAGATCTTGTTGAAACCTGATCAATGTGGCATACTGATTGGATTCTGAAGTCTGGAATGACGTTGATGATATCCCCTTGGGACCATCATGGATCAACAAGGTGTAGGGTTTCTTTTTCAGTTTGTTTTTGGTCCGTCCTTCCTACCTCCTTGTATGCTGCTATGAAGCACGAATGCTCCTTTTAGCCTCGCGTATCCGTGTCAAAAACATACCTGACATGCTTGTACATGCCTCTGACACATATAGACACGAGTGAGATGTGTCCTCTGAAAAAAATTAAAAATAAACATTTGCGTTTGACATGGGCCAAACTAATGGTGGACATGCAAGTCCTAGCCTGCGGACACTTTTGAGTCACTGATGGGCATTACCTTTTGCGGCTATCCTACCTTCAGTGATGTCCTTAACTGCGATATCCTTTCTTTCACCACATCATTGTTCGTCCTACTGGTCTACCACCCTTTGTCTCAGTGCTGCTGCAAATTGATTTTTGCTCATCCTCCTTTGTTTCCCCTTCTCATGAAGGTTTCAAGCTCAAAATTTCTCACTTTTTTTTAAGGCCAACTCTCTCTCTCTCTCTCTCTCTCTCTCTCTCTCTCTCTCTCTCTCTCGCTCTCTGAATTCAAAATTCACCTTTGTTTTGGCTTTCGCTGGTAAAGTAAATGGAGAGATCGGCGATGGGCACACAAACCAAGGAGGCAAGCTATTAATTTATCAAAAGAGGAAATCTAGGGAGCTGTAGCCTATCTGGTTTTTGTATTTGAGGTTTTCTGTCTTCTTTTTTTCCCCTTCTTACAAATGCTTTTGGTTCTCTTCCATGAAATTATCAGATTTTATATCTTATATATAGTTTTAGAATTCGTAAACTATTAGAAACAATGTATTTAATATCAACATTTTTAAAATAGAATTTGGTAATTTATAAAGAACCATATAAAATTTGTAGGCATGTGGGACTAAGTGCCGCGTCCTTATTTTTTCAAAAATCGCATGTCCCCTTGTTCTAGTCATGTCATATCTGTGTCTTGTGTCGATGTCCATGCTTCTCAGTGTTGATTCTTCTGCCAACTAATAGTATTGTTCTTTCAGGATTTAATGAGAGGCTCCAAAGAGAAGGCTCATGTGCTTTATGCTCCAATTGAAGAAATAGGCAACGAGGGCCGTCTTTTACGTGTATGCCGTATCCTTTGGATGCTCTGCTTCATTTTTCTTTGTTTTCTTTATTTTTCTCTGCTTAAAGTGGTTCCACCGGAAATGATGTATGCTTTGTTAAAACTTCTCATTTATCATTTCGAAAGTGGTTCCAGGGTACTGGAAATGATGTAGGCTTTGTCAAAACTTCTAACTTATCATTTCGAAGGCTCTTGTTGTTCCTAAGCTATCGTAGAAGTCATAACTGATGCATATGTGGAAGCTGGACTTGTTCTTGAGAAGGATATCGGACAAAAGTTGAAGGTACATCATCAATGCCTCAGTTCTCTGCTTGGTTTCTGTTTCCTTTAATATCTGTATTTTGTAAAACTCTCACTAATTGTCTTTATTTTTTTCTTTTTTCTTTTCTTTTTTTTTTTTGCTGCATCTACTTAATACTCCCTCCTTCTCATATTATCTGTCACTTTAACTTTCTTTTGTCCCATAATATCTGTCACCTTACAATTCCAATAACACATTAATTACTAATTAATCAATTTATACATATTTTTCTTCAACTTTTCTCTTTTATTCACCATTTTTCTTTATTATTCACCATTTTTCTTTTTTTATTCACCATTTTATTCAACTTTTTCTCATTTCCAAGAATGCAAATTAATGCAAATTGGAAGTTTTATTGGTTTTGTGAATCATGTCTTAAGTGACAAATAAAATGGGAAGGAGGGAGTAACACATTGCTATGTAAGGCTATGTTCACTTGCTTCTCTAGATCCTAATTCAACAAGATGAATGTGGGGGTAGTTGTCATGTTTTCCTTTCTACTTGCTTTCATGATCATTGTTACCCGGGTCGTGGGTCGAGCCATGAATCCTCGTCCCAATTCGAGGGACAAATTTGATCCAGACCGAGATGGTCGCGTCCCAATTTGGCAAGTAAGCCGTCCCAGATTCCTTTGAAAAAGATGAGAGAGGAGAAGAGAACTAGTCATGCTTATGGAGTTTTGGGGTAGTGATAATGGTGGCTGAGAGAGAGGGGGGGGGGGAGAGAGAGATAGAGAGAGAGATAATCTAATTATTTAGTTGTGTTAGTTATTATTACTATTTATTTATATTTTCAATAAATTTACATCATCCCATGTACACATTGAGAGAGATAATCTAATTATTTAGTTGCGTTGTTAGTTATTATTACTATTTATTTATATTTTCAATAAATTTGCATCGTCCCATGTACACATTGTACCATGTCGTACCCAAGTCGCTCTAAAGGGAGGGGGGGGAGAGAGAGAGAGAGAGAGAGAGAGAGAGAGAGAGTTAATCTAATTATTTAGTTGTGTTGTTAGTTATTATTACTATTTATTTATATTTTCAATATATTTACATCGTCCCATGTACACATTGTACCATGTCGTACCCAAGTCGCTCTAGAGGGAGGGGGAGGGAGAGAGAGAGAGAGAGAGAGAGAGAGTTAATCTAATTATTTAGTTGTGTTGTTAGTTATTATTACTATTTATTTATATTTTCAATAAATTTACATCGTCGGATCGTCCCATGTACACATTGTACCATGTCGTACCCAAGTCGCTCTAGAGGGAGGGAGAGAGAGAAAGAGAGAGAGAGAGAGAGAGAAAGAGAGTTAATCTAATTATTTAGTTGTGTTGTTAGTTATTATTACTATTTATTTATATTTTCAATAAATTTACATCGTCCCATGTACACATTGTACCATGTCGTACCCAAGTCGCTCTAGCTTATATTCCTCGTCCCAGTTCCCGTTCCACGTACCATGTACCACATTGAATCCTGTCCCAGGTAACTATGTTCATGATCTTGTGTTTGTTTTCCGATTTAGTTTTGCCATCATAGGTAACTATTTGCAGTGTGCTTGATTAATATTGTTTCAATTTATTTTATTTTATTTTTTTGCTTAAGCTATCATAGCTTCTTTTTATTTTATTTTATTTTATTTATGGATAATTGGATTCTCATAATCCCAACTTTTGAGAATTGGACGAAAATAATCACTAGTACTTTGCTTTTATACGCCAACGGTCCCAAAAAAAAAATTGTATTTTTTTGGTACCAAATCTAACTCCATATCTTCACAGCTTCACTTAGGTTTTTTTTAAAATTTTCAGATTTTTCTTTTTTTTTATTCTCGCCCTTAGAAAGGTTATAAAGTGTAGTTGCCTAGATTTTTTTGGAGGGAATTCGAACAATTATTATGATCTTTTTAAGGAATAAAAGAGGGAAACCATAAAAGTAGAAAAATAAATCTAAAAAATTTGGACAAAGTTTGTTACTAAAACTGTTGGGGAAATGTTGTGCTAAGTTTGGGAGTAAAAGCAAGTCAAAATCCATGATATTTAGGGTATATAGTCGGTGGTGGTCCAAAAAAATACAACATTATTTTTTTGGGACTGCTAACATACAAAAACAAAGTAGGGATTATTTCATCCTATTGCCAAAAGTTGCGATTATTAGAATCTAGTTTTCCTTTAACTTTTTGGAGGTTGGTTTTTTTTTTTTTTTGGGGGGGGGGGGGGGGGCAAGGGATGTTTCTCCTGTAAGGCCTCTGCCCATTTAAAAAGTTTCAGATATAACCTTTTTAACACATATCATACAATCCTTTTTGCTGGAGCTGAAACTGCCAGCACTAGGAAATACAGGTAGACTTGGCAAATAGCTCATTTGGGTTAGCTACAGGTTGAGTGTTCCGGTAAACCTGGTCAAGTTTGGTTTTATTTGAAGTCATTTTTGTTGTTTCAGGTTGGATTTGTGTCACTTCCATTTTAGTTCAATATGCTTGGCTTATTACAAATAAGTCTGAAAGAAAAAAGTGCTTGGTTGGTTCAATTTCAACTGGGTCAACTTCGGTTAGGTCCTCTTTTGGTTGGTTGTTTCAGGTTAATTGTCGGGTATGGTTCAGTCGGCTCGACATTTTGGATATGTTTAGCTGGGTCTTTGAACAAATTTCTCAAACTTCCAGTAGGCAATATATTTGATCCCTTAGCACGAAAGAATGTAACTAGAGGGGGATGTCTAATTAGCTTGGGCAAAATTGACCCATACCCTATGTTACTCGGACTCGGGTACGCGTGTCCATATCGGACACGGATACGGGTGTAGGACCCGGCTATTTTAAAGATATTTTATACGTTTTTATTGTAATTTGAAGTGTCGAGTGTCGTGCCCTTGTCCGGGTATCAAGGGTCCGACACGGGTACGGCAGGGAAAATGAAGAGTCGAAGTAACATAGCCCATACCAAATGCTATGTTACTTGGACTCTGATATGGACATCAAATATGGACACAGATACGGCTGTCAGACTCGGCTAATGTTAAGAAAATTTGCATCTTTTCATTGTAATTTGAAGTGTCGAGTGTCGTACCCTTGTCCAGTGTGGAGGGTCCGACATGGGTACAGTACGGCAAGGAAAATAAAGAGTTGGAGTAGCATAGGCCAAATGACACAACAAAACCCGACCTGACCCAGGTCTGATCTGAACATTATCCACTGAAGTTATTCATCTTTACAAGACAAGCTTATGGGTCTAATAATCAAGCCACCCAAAATCAAAACGAACAGTCTATTACCTGACCAGGATCTCGTTGATCTGACCCAATGTTAGCCGAACCCAAATGACTAAATGTCTGGTTTATGTTTGATATGCTTTGCTGAACAGACCATAGTTACCCGGGACGTGATTCGATGTGGTATGTGGAACGGGAACTGGGATGAGCAATGTGAGCTAGAGCGAATCGGGTATGACATGGTACAATGTAGGTATGTGGGATGATTATGGGACGATGTAAGTTTATTAAAAAAAATAAATAAATAAAAATAGTAATAATAAAAATTAACAACATTGCTAAATAATTAAATTAAATACTCCTAAAATCTAAAAAGTTATGTTCAATTACCCAAAATATGGAAAGAAATTAAAAATAAAGTTTATCATTTTCCACGCCTACCTTTTTCGTTATTCAAAAATGGAAAAAAGATAAAAACAAAACTTTATCATTCCTAAGGCTATGCCTGCCTTTTCATTAGATAATAATTTTTATTATATAAAAATTGTATGTATTTTTACTAATGTAAGACTCTTAACAAAATTGAAAAGTTATCCAGGGAGTGGTGGTGGGTCATAGCTGTAAAGTCTTTCCAATTTTCCCTCAATTTCCCCAATAACATTTACTTTATCTTTCACACCTTCTGCTTTAACTCCCTCAAACTCCTTTCCAAGGTTATCCTAACGTCAGGCACCATTATCACTGCTTTGAAGCTCCATAAGCACAACATAGTTCTCTTTTTCTCCTCTCTCATCTTCTTCAGATGAATCTGGGACGGGACGCGACCCATCTTGTTCTGGATGGAATTTGTCCCTTGAAATGGGACGAGGATCCATGGCTCGACTCTTGAGTAACAATGGCAACATACTACTTATAGTAAATTCATAGAATAGAGTACTTGATTTGTGCGTTCACAATTAAGATTTACATTTGGTAGTTTCTTGAGGGGTAAATTACATTTACCGTACCCGAGGTTTGGTGTAATAATCTTTGCGCACCTCACCTTTCTGAATTAGTTTTTATCTTACCTCACGTAAGCTCTAAGTATTTTTTTATCCTACTTGAGGTTTGCCGTAATAAATATTACACCCCACTTTTGTGAAATAATTTTTACCCTACCTCACATAAAATGTAAGTGATTTTTACCCTACCTGAGGTTTGTTATAAGCGTTACTCCAATACTACAACATAACAAGGCTACGATGACTTAACAAAGTGATCGGTATCGTATTGGTCGCAGAATGTATTCGCGCGGCCGATAACTTAGATAATGAAGCGTTTAGCTTGTAGTGAGGGGTATTCTTTATTTATCACTTTCCAGATTTTTTTTTAATAGTGAATAACTAATATTATAAAATGTATGACTCAATAATTAACTATGTATGGGTAGATTCACATTTTGGTGGAAATCGACGACTGTGAAAGGGTTTAGGATTGATCTACTTGATCTGCAGTGGAGAGGGTAGTAAGGTAGGATTGAGAGGTTAGGAAAAGTTTAATGGAGCGTATATGATGGAGACTGAGATTTCATTGTAGATTGCTTCTTATTTTGTTCCTAGGATGACATTTCACGGTATTCAAATGTCGTCTTGGATTCTAGATCTTCAGTGGTAATGGCGGAATTCGAAGATCTAAATTTTCAGTAAAACTTACCGCTATAGCAAGTTAAGTAAAAATCACTTACAACTATCGTAATGTAGGGTAAAAATTATATCACAAATGTGGGGTGTGTAATAATTATAACAGCTAACCTCAAGTAGGTCAAAAAACACTTACAGGTTATGTGAGGTAGAATAAAAATTATTTCACAAAGGTGGGGTGTATAAAAATTATACATCAAACCTCAGGTAGGGTAAATGTAATTTACTCATTTCTTGAGTGTTTGTGAAAGTTGGGTTTTGACTTTGAGAGGCAAATTTTACCATTCTAGTTAGGTAATGATTTACCTAGACTTGAAGCTAGTTCTTTCCAAGGGGTTAGTGCTGGGGCAAAGGCGAAATTGAACAAGGTTAATATGTCCATTTTCCAAGAGGAGCATGATTTGAAGCCGACCATGGTTAAGACGAACCTTGAGCGTATTGCTTTACATTTGCTTGCATGTATGGACTATGGTGAACATTGCAGGTGCATTTGACAGAATTCCTAGTTGTGATCTCTTGTGCAATTCTATGATTTGAAGCCTGGAGTCCGTTGCTAAAAGTCACAATTCACAAGAAAAGTGTGATTGATGCACTTGCAATTTAGTAAACTGTTGTCTAAAGCGCTAGGAATTGCATGTACTCAGAATATTGGTTTCATTTCAATCATTTGTGGTGTTTCTAGAGTCCTTTTTTTTCAATTTGTTCTTGGTGTGCCTACTACTGTGATGTATGTTGATGTTGCTGTTGCTGTTGCTGTTGCTGTTGTTCTTCTCTTGGGGTGCCCTACTAGATTGATTACTGAGGTGCATTTTGACAAATGACAATTGAACTTGTGGTTTTGTCAATGCAGTTGCATGCTACTCTGATGAATACGTCCCACAGGAAAATACGTCACAGGTTGGTTCTCGAGCACTATATCCTCTCTTGTTTCTATTTGTTTCTATTTTATGCCTGAAAGTTTCTCTTTCTTGAGATGGTCCTCCAAGAGCCTTATGAACTCATTTTATACTCTTCAGGAAGGGTAAAAGGAGGTCCATGCCTTTCGATGCCACGAATATATTTGAGCAGTTTGGGTCTGAGCACTGGGGAGACTATCATATCAAAGAAGCTCATCTTTCACAGAGGTTTTTATATGATGAAAACGGCTATTACCACTGCTGTGGCCTCATACCTTTTCCCGATAACCCTTCAACTTCATGAATCCATCATGTTGGCTTCCCAAGCATGGGACAGCAAACTTCTCAAGTCGACTTATGATCATGTAAAGATTTCCTGTATTATTGCATAATTTTACTGTATTTTTTGCAAGTCTAGTTTATGGATCCACTTGCTGCTTTGTAGCCTCTACTCTCTAGGCGCAAAAGTTTGTTTTCAGTGAAAAATAATTCCTAAACAGAATAAATTTGTACTCTGGCTGTTAGACTTGACCTGTTAATTTTTGATCAAATCTGACAACTCAGCGTGAGTCCACCCGGAATTTTTTGGATTTTAAACATGACTTTCTAAGCCCGAACTCAACTTACACATTAGTAGGTTAAATTTGACTCGCTTGTTTGAACCGAAAATTTGATTTCTCAAGTTAAATAATATTGAAATTAGTGACTTTGACAAGGATTTCTAAGTACGCAAGTGGAATTCAGTGTTGTAACATTCATAATAATTGACCATCATAAGAAAATAACCATATATTTTTTTATATATTGACCAAATTGGACTATTTAGAGACTATTTTTCAGAAAGTGAAGGGGAAACGGTTGGAATCGTAACTCATTAGGTTGACTTGAAATCCAAATGTGTCTTTCATATTTACCCGAACCTAAAATATAGTTAATGATGTCCACCTGATTTGGTATTAACCTACCGGTAAGAATTGACATGTCTACCTTAAATTCTTTCCCCGTTTCAATCCAACAATCTCAAATTTCATAGAACTAGCAATAAAATGCACGTTTCGTGTGCGATGGACTTGAAAGTATATGAAATTAAATAAATTAGAATGGGGTGTAAGTCTGAGATTAACTATTTTATTTACAGTAATTTAGTAGTACTCTTAAATATTCTTTTTCTAACAATAATTTTCTAAAGTTGTGTTTTTTATAAAGAATTTTCTAAAGTTGTGTACAACATTTTATTTAATGGAGTTATACTTAGCGAAGGTTGTTCATGTAGCACTGTAATGATATTTATATTACACTATAACTCATGATATAATCCACCTGAAAATTGTTAATATAAATATCGATAGTCAAAAATAGTTGTGTCGGATAGTGATATTTTGTTTCATGTGAAGGTGGACTCATCTTTCAAGCTAGTTTTTCGACAATTAAAAATATAAAAGAAATAAGTAAAAATTTGTACAAATTTAATAACTACAGATGTTTTACGTACCAAAAAAATAAAGTTATATTTTCATTTAATAGCTTAAAAATAATGTTAGAATTTTCTTTTTGAGATTTATAATACAATATATCTTATTGACTTATTTTCCTCCAAAATGCCAAGAATGGAAATTAAACAAAAAGAATAAAATGATGGTATAGCTTTGTCTAATAGGTCCAAAAAGCTAGGTTATTCTAATAAGAAAATAAAAAATAGATACCTTAGAAATAATTTTTTTAAAATAAAAAAGAGTTACAAAGAAAAAACAAGACAACTATAAATTGCTAAAGTGATGTTTTTACATGTTTTGATTATGTGTTCAACCAAAGTTTGTAGTATGTGATTAACTTATTAATTTTCACAAAAAATGAGTGGAGAGTTTCAATTTAAGTAACTTAAAAATTAAAAAAAAAATTCATAAGTAGTCCACTAATAAGATAAAAATAAAAGACATGGAAAGTTGGACACAACGCTCCATTCTTTTATGCGGTAGGTTGCCGTGTGATACCACATCGCATTACACTATTTAGTTTCTACCATATTTCACCATATCAGACCACACCACACCACACCACATCACAATCATTACCAATATATCTCTCCACTTTTCTCTCTCTTTATTTTTCTCCTTTACTTTTCACATTCTCTCTCTCCTCACTTACCCTCATATCATAACTTTCATCACAACTTACCACACTTTTTTAAATTTCACCATACCACACCAACCGTATAAAAGAATAGAGCCTAAATTGCTAAAGTTTTTACATGTTTTGGTTATGTTTTGTTAGAATCAGATTCAGATCTGTTGCCAATTGTTAGCCACTTGATAAGCTGTAAAATAGAGTAATATATGCAGCGGAAGGAAATATAGGAAGATTATGGAATCGAGGATAATAATAGAGAGACAAGAACAAAGATATATGGGTGAGACAATAATTTTACGTGGAAACCCAAATTGGGAAAAAACCACGGGCAGCAATCAGTATCCACTAGTAGAAAATGAGATATTACAAGAGGTAAAATTTATGTGAACTCTCGTAGACTCTCGCTACTTAGGGATGAGTAGGGTGAAGATGTGGAAATAACACCGTACCTACCTCGTGGGGAGTTTTGAAGGCTCTCACATCGATTACGTCTGCCACTACTGCCGCATATCACAAGGTGAATAAAGACCTCTATTTATAGGGGTAAACCTCCTATAGATCTGGCTAGACTTCCACTCCAAATACAATTAGGTTTTAGAATTCTATTACAATTAGGAAACTGATCTAAATATAATTAGGAAATAAAATAATTTCCTAATAGGAACTAATAACTTGGAGTTCAAATAAGTTTAGGAAACTTGCCAAATAATTACCCAAGAGAATTTGAGTCATTAACCCAACATGTATCAATCAAAATTTGTAGCATGTAATCAATTTGTTAATTTAGACAAAAGAAAGAATGGAGAACTTCAATTTAAGTTAATTAAAAATAAAAAAATAAAATTTTTGATAAGCAGTTTACTAATAAAATGAAAATAAAAGATTTGGAAAATAGGACACAAAATGATATAGCTTTGTCCGTCAAGCCTCTGATGCACAAATAAAAAAAATAAATTAGGAAAAAGGTAAAAGTAAAAAAAGAAAACAGGAGAAGGAGCAATTGAAGGTAGAAAAGGGTGGGTTGGGGGGGGGGGGTGTGAACATTTGAGCTTTTTAAAGGTTAT
Source organism: Portulaca oleracea (assembly GCA_029582165.1). NCBI lineage: Eukaryota > Viridiplantae > Streptophyta > Magnoliopsida > Caryophyllales > Portulacaceae > Portulaca > Portulaca oleracea. The sequence goes on from CM055874.1 coordinate 38,123,024, forward strand.
AGATAAATTATAGATATGAGTTATTGAGTTCGATACATCTCAACACCTACATGCACCACATAAATTAACAAAAATTAATATAAATATAATATATCATGAAACTGTTATAAAGTAGAAAATAGTTGTAAATTAATTGTCATCCATCCACTTAAAGAACTGTGGCCCCGTTCTAATGTTTTTCCTTTTTTGTTATTCCCTCTGGCTCAAAATGATAGTTCATCTTTCTTTTGATGACACAATTTTCACAATATTAGGGGGAGAAATCAAATTGTTGGACAAGGAAATAAGTTGGAACGAATTATTATGATACTCATACAATGTAATGTGAACTGGAAGTTCAAAATATAATTCGTCTACAAACTTGAGCGAATCTACTGCCAGATATTCTACTGACCCATAAAGAATTATTAAATCCTGTGTCCCAACCACTAATGATCCTATAAGAATTGATGTCCCAATATGACAAATTGAATTGTTAATGAGTCTAGACCACATATGAAGTGTGGTAGACCAGTCAGTTTCAAAGACAAAGATCCTTGAAAAAAGAAAAGGAGCGAATAAATAATGATAACCGAAATGAGGAAATTTTGACTCCAGAAGAGTCCTCAATCATGACAAATGTGGAAGTTACACCACAAGCTCAAGCACTTGAAATTCACGAAAATGATGAGATCTCAATTAATTATGTCATGAATTGGATTGGGGGGGGGGGGGGAAACCAAAATGAAGTCGACGTCGATATAGTATTGTGATTATATAATATAGCGCTCACTACTGTAAATAACCATGAGGATCATGAGTTTAGGTCTGTTAATGAATACAAACAAAGATGAGATTGGCCAAGTGGAAAGATGCATTTAAGAATTAGATTCGCTTGTAAAATTGGAAATATAAGGAGTTGCCCATACACCAAACTGATGTAAAACTTGTAGGATACAATTACGTCTTTGTGTGAAAACAGAATGAGAAAAAGAGATTATGAGATATAAGGCACAAGGATTTGTGCCTTGTTGCATAAGTACTTTCGCGAAGACATGGTATCGAATATGAAGGAATATACTCCTTTGTAGTTCATGTCACTACATCACGATACCTTAAATTTGGCAGTACATGAAAAACTAAGTATGCATTTTATAAATATCGCTATAGCTCATGAAAATTTGATAATGATATTTATATAAAACTCCTGAAGGGTTTAAAGTGTCGAAAGCACATATTAAAATTCTTGAGAATATTGGTTACTAATTAGTTGATTAAATTATTAAATGGTCCAGATCCTAATTGTTTCTAAATGTTATTGATGGTTTGGATTCCCGAAGAGCCTCAAAAGTTGTAGATTGCTTTACAAGAGCATTTGGAATGAAAGATTTTGGTAAAATCTGTTATTGCTTTGGTTTACAAGTTGCACACTTTGAGAATGATTAACATGCGTGAATCAATTTATGTAGCAAAGTGCTAAAATAATGCTCCATGAGCAACACACTCCCTCTTAAGTACCCTCGTGGTGGTATGGTAATTTGACATGAAAACAACCCCCTCCCCTTTCGATCCTCCCCTTTCGATCCTGAAAAGATGATGAGAAATTTATCGGTCCCGAAGTACCGTATTTGAGTCCTAAAATACTGTATTTGGGTCCTGAAATGCCAATTTAAATGCTATTGAAGCGTTGTCATATCTTGCTAGTCATACATGATCTAACCTATTTCGATACCTCGAAGGTACTGCGATTTACATATTTATTATCCTCATAGGCTCAAAATTGGTTTAATTATCTATACTAATCTTGGATATTTACCTAAATCCTATAACACTTGATCACATACTAGTTATGTGCTTGCCAAAACAGATACTAAGCAAATTCGTTTCAATGAGAATTAAGTTGATTCATATATCAAGCAACTTTCGACTGTAAAGTTTAAAGGCTAGTCATGAAGTTGAATTACATCAAATCAAAAATCTTAATTGATTTTCTCATCAGGGGAGTAATACGCATTGTACTCTTTTTCCCTTATCTGATATATCGTCTCATTGGATTTTCCTTAGAAATGTTTTTAATGAGGTAAGATATGTTTGCGTATAAAGAAGTGTACTCTTTTTCCTTCACTAGTTTTTTCTCCCAATTGGGTTTTTCCTGTAAGGTTTTAGTGAGACATATTCTTTTGGATAATGGACATTTAAGTGGGAGTGTTATGGAATAATATATATGTGAATGTCCATATACCAATTAGATATCTTTTGGGTATGTTTATATATTAGGATGATATAATATGAGATGATTCTATTTCCATATGAATATTATACTATGCAGAACTCTTGTTATGTAACTAGTATAAATATCCCTGTGGGCTATGAATAAGATTATCCTATTATCCTATTCTCCTCTCTCAATTTCTTTGTCTCTATTATTTTTCTCTATTATTCTCTTCATATTGTGTTCATATATTTATTGTTTCATAACAAAAACAAAATTAATTCTTAGATTTGTAATTTTCTCTTTGTGTTATTTCTCCTAAGTAGTGTAATGATCACATTTATTTTATTATTATTTTTACCTTCTTAAAACAATTAGGACAGTGGAATAGAATTTAACTGTCAATATCCAATCAATTCTATCATATTTTATCCTATCCCGAAAGTAGATCATTTCACGGGGATTGAATATCTAATTGTACCATAGAAGCATGACTTTACATAATGAAAAATCCTATCTAAGAAGCTTTGTTATATTTTTTTAGGGTTCGAGTTTTCTAGTTTTGGGTTCGTGAGTGATTCATGGTGCAATTCATCGGTTCCTTTTTCTTGACCCAGTTACCCTGCCCATTGCCCCGCCTGATGAACCTCAGACCCACAAATCAAATGTCCCAAAATTTTCAATTTCCTTATCCGCCCCTTTAAAGTGGCTTTAATGTTGCGCCTTCTGTTGTGTCCTGCGCTGAATGAAATGTGGGGGGTTTTAGCCTTTAGGCTTCGGATGGGTTCCAAAGCTTAAACCCTTGTGAATTATAGAAAAATACTACGGAAACAACTCCAAAGGATGCCCCAAATAACGAGCCTCCGCCTCTTAATCAACCACTCCCCCCACTTCTTCTTGTTGCCAAAACCCAGAACCCTCGTGCCACTCTTCCCAGTCTTGTTTTCTCTTCCTAGACGCCACAAAAACCTGCCCACTCCCCTCAATCCTCTTACCGGTAGAAGCAGGGGAAAAAGTTCTTTGACACCGAGAAAGAAGGCAGATAAATTTGAAAATATGGAGGAAACTGAATCATCTGGGTTTAATAAGAGGAGGGCTGAGGGCAGGGATAAGGCTGACAAACCCAAGAATCTTCAACTCAAAGTTAGAAAACTCAATCCTGTTAACACTATTAGCTATGTCCAGGTGAGTTAAAATTTGGTATCTTTTCACTTTGTTGGTTTATGTATATTAGTAGTCTCTTATTTTTAGGTTGTTCTTCTGAGATGTCGGTATGGTTTGACTTCATCGGGATGACTGAATTTTTACTGGTTTTAGTAATGTGAGTATTATGGGAATTTTGAAGTTTTGTCTTAAAGCTTGGTTTTTTAATGTTCATGATTCGATATTGTAACTGGGTTATTTGCTTATGGCTTTATGCAATCATCGTATGATATTATGCCAAATATTCACTATTTTTTTTTTCGGTTGTAATTTTTGTTGCTTTGTTGTTGCACAAGGAATTGCTTTTGCTTGAATAGACTGTTGTTTCACCTAACGATGAAAGGTTTTCAATTCATTATAACATTGTGGCTAATGCCAAATGCTACGTCTGCGTGCAACTTGAAGTGTTATAAACATTTCTTTGAACAAGCAAGGGATTTCTTTTGCGTTGTTGTTGGACAAGCTTTCAAACGTGTTTCCCTTGGGGTTTGTTGTTGTTGTTGTTGTTGGACAAGCTCTAAATTTAAGTTGTTATATGTACAGATACTGGGTACTGGAATGGATACTCAAGATACATCTCCCTCAGTCTTGCTTTTCTTTGATAAACAGAGGTTCATATTTAATGCTGGAGAGGTAAGCTCAGGTTTGGATATTGTATTGTCATATTCGTGCATGTCCCCATTATCTCTGCACACGGGATTGGGATACCTGCTTCAGAAATGGGACATGACACTCAATAGTTATGTTTTCTTATGCCAAAAGTTTTATGAAAGGCTGTACTTGTATCGACTCCCATCTCTTAGGATTTAGGAAGGTTCATGTTATTACAAACTGGATTGAGTAGTGATGGAATATAAAATGTAGATTCTTTAGTGTGTGGGCATTGAATTTCTTTTTATCTATTTGAGTTTGTGATTGATAGAGATGAAATTTGATAGGTAGATTCTTTAGTGTTTAAGCATTGATTTTACCATATATTTGATAGCTGGCCTCTGTCCAAAAATTTCTATAACTAATTTTCTCTTACTATTGGGATAGAGTACTTGAAAATCAAAATGCTAAGATGAAAGTGTGGCTTTAACTGAGGTGCGAGACAGACTCAAACTGGTTGTTCTTCTATGCTCAAAGGCTGGGTTGCGTTTCATGTCTTAGGTGGAATGTTTGAGTGATTGATTACAATTCATGAAAAGAGATGAAAACAGGTCACACTATAATGTTTAATCAGGAATGGCCAATCAATTGGCATAAACATATTTGCTCTTTGGCTGTTTGAGGAAGACAACTGTTCCAATATGCTGTAAATTTCTACTTTATTGGCAATTTTCTTTAGTGAGACAGCATAGGATTCAGTTTACCTTTGGAGATATCTAGTAATTGGTGAATAAGGGGTGCAGCTGCTGTTTTGTTGAGTAAAGCTAATTTGGAGACGCAGCATTGCATATGTGAATTTATAGGAGTTCATTTGTTAATTAAAAAACTCTTAAATTTTATGAACCATGAACTCCTCAAGAGAATGAAACATGCACTTTATTCTGCTTCTTGTACTTTGTATCATTCCCCCTCTTTTTCCATTCCGATAGGGCAATTTACATTCATAATGTAACTTGTTAAGTTTCCCTACTTTTGGGTGAACGAGAAGTTTATCTCTTCCTCTTTTAATGTGGTAGATTTTGTGGATAGTTTGTGTCTTGGAACTTAGTTTAAAAAGCGCTCTCGGTGGGCCTAGAAAAAGCCCAATGTCCAAACTCTTCTGCCTTGATAGGAAAAGACCTGCGCTTTTTGGTACTACAACCCACGGGTCAAAAACTTTGTCGTACATTGACATCGACGCCTGTTATTTTTCATGATTTTTCTCTGTTTTTGTAATATTTCTCGCTTACATTTTCTCTATCTCTCTCTGTCTGTCCTTGACCCCTCTATCTCTATGTGTCCCCCTAGCTCAAAAGAATGAAAGGCTTGTGGTACTTTTTGTAATTACAATAAAGTCAAGTCACTTCTTTGATCCGCACCTAGCTAACTTTCAAAAATTATGGGTCGGGAGGACCATTAGTATAAGTGCCCTTCGCATCCAAACAGTCCGCGCCTTCGCCTTGAAGCCCATAGCATGGCCTTCAGGGCCCTTTGCCCTTATTTGATCCTTGAACTTTTCTAAGCTAAGGATGTACACAGTAATTGTTGGATGCTCGCTGAGCATCTCTCATATTTTGATCCTATTGTTAATGCATGTAAATTTTTCCCCATCAAAATAAAGAATGTAACTTGTATTTTCTTGTTTCTAGTACCTAATTGTTCTTGATAATGACATATCTTGTGGTGATTTTGCATGGAAAAATGTGATTTGAAATTTAGGAGATCTTAGCTGTACTGTTTGAGTATTTTGTTGCTTGCTAAAGTATTTTTGTTGGCCGGATAGGGGGGGGGGGGGGTTTGAGAATGAGTTATTTATGGCACAATTATTATGAAAGTTGGTGGAATAATATAACTTGTTTGATTCATTGTGTTGTTTCAGGGGCTGCAACGTTTTTGCACTGAGCATAAGATTAAGCTCTCAAAGGTACCTTGCTCTCAACTTGTTCTCATTCTTCGTTTCATTAATTCTCACAGAAAATATTGGGATCATTCTTCATTAACTGTTGCTCTTTTGGTTTAAGAGACCTGAAAATGTTAAGCACCTTCTCAAATTTGTAAAACATTTCTTTATATTCTGTCATCATACTTGGAAGGTTGACAATTGTTTTGATGAGAGTATGTTGTTTTTGTTATATACCTTGACTCTTTATGTGCTTACCGATTTTCTTTCTATCTGAAGATAGATCACGTGTTCCTCTCTCGTGTCTGCTCAGAAACTGCAGGGGGCTTACCAGGTTGGCTCTTTTTCTTTTAGGACAGTATGCATTAATCCACGAGCTACGTGTAGCAGTACTGTTATTAGTTTTAGATTGTGACTTGGTAGGACAATGGAAGACGTTTAGATGCCTGAAAAGGTTATTATTGATATTACCTGCAGGTCTTCTACTGACTTTGGCTGGAATGGGAGAGGAAGGAATGTGTGTAAGTATCCCTTTTTCATCTAATTGTTGTTTTCGATTGTATCCCCAATTCCCTGTAGTTCTAATCTGTCGTTGCTGACATGCAGGTTAACATGTGGGGCCCTTCAGACCTCAAATATATGGTCACTGCAATGAAGGCTTTCATTCCAAATGCTGCCGTGGTCCACACACATAGCTTTGGGCCCTCATCAGACAATGATGGGATAGTTGTGGCAGATTCTACAAAGTTTTCAGAACCCATTAACCTTGTTAATGATGAAGTTGTTAAAATATCAGCCATTCTTCTTCGACCAGCTGGGCAAAATCATTCAAAGTTGGACCCCCAAGAATCTGGTATTGAAGAGGGCAAGAATGAGTCTGCTGCGGCATATGGAGCTAACATTGAATCTGGGACTGTCATAAAGCCTGGTGATCTCTCAGTCATTTATGTTTGTGAGTTGCCTGAAATTCAGGGAAAATTTGATCCTGCAAAAGCCAAGGCTCTTGGACTGAAACCTGGACCAAAATATAGGGACTTGCAACTTGGGAAATCTGTGAAATCAGATCAGGATGATAGAATGGTGAATTTACTGGGCTGAGAATGTTTTGGTTTTCATATCACATGTACAGTCTCTTATTTCTTTTCTTTTACTTTTTTTTTTGTAGGTACATCCCAGTGATGTTATGGATCCTCCTATCCCTGGGCCAATTGTTCTTCTAGTTGATTGTCCAACACCATCTCATTTACAAAGTCTATTATCTTTGACTTCTCTCAATGAATACTACACAAATTTTTCTGATAACCCTTCTGAAAACACCAAAGTAGTGAATTGTGTAATCCATTTGAGTCCATCAACAGTTACGAGTAGTCCTGATTATCAGGACTGGATGAAGAGATTTGGTAGTTCCCGTCATATCATGGCCGGGCATGAACGGTGAGTTTTGTTTTCAAGTCTTTAAGTAGTTGTCTCCATGCCTTCTGGTTTGGCCTTGTCTGTGTTTACTGCATGTCCCTTTTTGGCTGAAATGTGGGCTTACCTACCTATTCTATGACTGGTCAGACATTTTACCAGCAGTTAGTAATTAATGCCTATTTGCATATTGCAGGAAAAACATTGCAATCCCAATTCTAAAATCAAGTGCTAGGATTGCCGCACGGCTTAACTATTTGTGCCCTCAGTTCTTTCCTGCTCCGGGGTTTTGGTCTGTCCATGACACGGACAATTTGTCATTAAGCTCCAGTCCTGCTGAGGTTCATATTGACAATTCTCTGGACACAGATCAGCAAGACTTCTAATGTCAAGATATAAATGATTAATGTGAGTCAAGACGTGCGCTAAACATTGTGGTTTACTTTTGCAGGCCTCTCAAGCCACCATTTCTGCACAGAACCTCCTTAAGGTGTGCCTCTGGGATTCAGGATGTCTAGTAGATAGAAAAGCTGTAAACTACTTTTAGCTTTGCACTATTTTGGTGTCATTTTACTCAAACTGCTTGACCTTGCCCAACCTCATAGGGTGGCTGAAATCCTAATTTCTGACTTCTGAGTCATAGGGGCGTGGTTGAGTCAGCATCCTGAATGAGTTAATAAATGCAGCTCAAAAAGATCAGCTTAGTAAAAGGCTGCTTCGTTGCGTGATCTTGTATTTTCCAATTGAGTTTTGCCACGTGTTTGGCTAAATTCTCCGCTGGTAATTATTGTTAATTGATTAAATATGATCCCTTTCTTGCTTGAATATTCATTTGTTTAAAGTAATAAACTAATAATTACTGAAGCATCTGCGTGATTAATTCTGTCCAAAATGTATCTCTAAAATTAGTACTTTCAGCAATGAAGGCTAGTTTTTAATTGAATTTCTCCAAATAAATACTTGGGAGTTTAAAATTTGTAATGATTGTCAGGTTGGTTGTCATCACCTCATGCACCTTCAAATATCCAAAATTTACTCTCTGAAATTTGGTGTACCGAAGCATCAATCTGAATGTTGGGAGTTGCAATAGTTATCTTAACATACCACAGGGCCATAATGGCATGATGTTACGTGATTCTTGTCATGCGATTTGATTAACATTTTTTGGTGTTGGTGGCGTGGCTATTAGGTGGAATGACATTAGATGGCAGTGTGCTTGACTCCAACTTTATGCACCATGTTGCTCATGTCATTGCTTTCCTTGTATTGTGTATCAAATTATCAATTGATGTGTGAATTCTTACTACATGGTACAGTTCAACTTGCGTCCATTAGCAAACCTGGGGTTGGACAAATCTTCTACTCCAGGCTCAGCCAATCATGGTGAAATTGTCGAGGAGCTTGTTTCAGAAATTCCAGAGATTGTGGATGCTGCACAGCAAGTTAGGCATTTATTTGATCATCCAGTGGAAGGTAAAGGACATGCTGTATCATCCAATAGTTCAATAATAGAAGAGCCCTGGTTCGAGGAACTTGGACTCCCTAGTTGTTTGGAAAATATAACAAGAGAAGACATGGAGTTTGTCCTTCTTGGAACTGGGTCATCCCAGCCGTCCAAATATAGAAATGTGAGTTCAATCTACATCAATCTTTTCTCAAAAGGAAGTTTGCTTTTCGATTGTGGTGAAGGCACCTTGGGTCAGCTGAAAAGAAGGTAACATATTTCCTGCCCTTGTTTACCTGAAACTTATGAGGGCTATTTTGACACATTCCTTTCCCGTCCCTTGCTCTTTCAGATTTGGTGTTGAGGGTGCTGATAATGCTGTGAGAAGTTTGAGGTGCATATGGATTTCCCACATTCATGCCGATCATCATACGGGTCTAGCAAGAATACTAGCCCTACGACGTGATCTGCTGAAAGGAATTCCACATGAACCGTTGCTAGTGGTTGGGCCGGGGCAGCTAATGAGGTTTCTGAATGCATACCAAAGACTGGAAGATTTGGATATGGAGTTTCTGGACTGCAGGCACACAACCCAAGCTTCTTGGGATGCTTTTAGTTCAGTCGATGGCTCAGCTCCAACTGATTCCGGGAATGGTGTTGATTCTACACTGTTTGCCAAAGGAAGCCCCATGCAGAGCTATTGGAAGAGACCAGGTAGTCCGGTTAACAATGGTGATGCCTTACATAGGATAAGCAAGCTGAAGAAGCTGCTGCAGGAAGCTGGATTGGAGACTTTGGTCAGTTTCCCTGTTGTGCATTGTCCACAGGCTTTTGGTGTTGCCCTAAAGGCTGCTCAGAGAACCAATAGCGTCGGTCAAGTGATGCCAGGTTGGAAGGTTGTTTATTCCGGGGATACAAGACCCTGTCCGGCTCTCATAGAAGCTTCTCGTGGTGCTACTGTCCTCATACACGAGGTAAGCTGATCAACCAAAAGTAGTCTTCTTGTGAAATTTTAAAGAAAAAGAGAGCTATTCCTCTATTTTTCCAGTTGACTACTCAAATTTCATCTCATGTTTGAATGTTACTTTGTACCTCTTGTTCTGTGCAACTAAAAGATTAACTAGTGGACAAGCCCTTATCTGTACTGAGCAAAACAAGATGTTCTAATAAACTTCCTAAGGTAGACGTTTCTTTCTGAATCTAGTGTAGTTGCAACTACTTTGGTACTTTGAATGGGAGTAGGTTGCCTATGCATGGCTGCGAGACACTCCCACCAGGGTTTAGATTTGTTTGGGTTGGGTTGTTCCAGCAAATATCACCCAAAAGGGTGTTGTATTTATGCATCTAAACCTCAGGCTTTGGTGTTTTGAATTGCGTTTGCTAGTTTGCCAAAGATTTTTTTTAAAAAAATGTAGAATGATTCAAGGATTGAAGGTTTGACTAGAAACTGTGGATATGCAGGCGACATTTGAGGATGGTATGGCAGATGAAGCAATAGCCAGAAACCACAGCACAACGAAAGAGGCAATTGAAGTGGGGGAAGCAGCTGGTGTATATCGTATAATTCTGACACATTTCAGCCAACGATACCCAAAGATTCCGGTGATTGAAGACAGCCATATGCACAATACCTGTATTGCATTTGACATGATGAGCATTAACATGGCAGATTTGCCGGTGCTTCCCGAGGTTGTCCCCCACCTGAAACTACTCTTTAGAAATGAGATGGGGGTTGATGAATCAGATGAAGCTATACAGGCAGTCACTGCAGTTTCTTCATAGTATTATTCCTCTGCTTTCTGACATATTCAAATTCTTGCTGACCAAACTCCAAACGGGGAAGATAGCTTTTTTAGGTCCTCTCCTTCTTCCCCTTCAAAGGATTTTCTAGCTTCATTAGCTTGTAAAACTATATTCCGTTAGCCCGTTGTACTTTGTACACGGCCTGCTGTTTACTAGCTTGTAAACTATTCCATTACTCCATTATTTTGTAATGAAGTAATTGCCAATGCCCTGAGTCCTTACTCTTAGCATATTAAAATCTTATAGTGGTGGTTTTCTTAATTTTCAAAGTACTACAAATCGCCACATGACACATGAGTACTACATCTGTTCTTTTGTATCCATCAGTTTTGACCTTTCACAGTGTTTAATGTATCTATCAAGATATTCTGAGTGAATAATCATAATGATAAAAGTGAACAATTATAATAATAAGAGTGAACAATCATAATATTTGAAACACATGCTCTAAGTACACCTAATAAATTGCAGTGTGTGTTAGATATGTATGATCTTGGTACTCATAAATTCAATTCAAGAAAGGTTGTTTGATGGACCCTGTACTAAAAAAAAGCTTTTACCAGGTATTACTTGAGATAAAGGGAACTGGTGGTAGTTTAGTTATACATTTTTGCTTAAACCATAAGGATAAAAATACATCAGAAGGGGTTTGTTGAGCAACTAGGAAAATGGTTAGAATCCACCTCTCCTAATCTAGGAAAACAGTGGCTGCAGTTCCTTTCTCTCTGGGGTCATCATATGATATGATCATGCATTTGATGTTTGTTGTCTGATACTCTGGTGCAGATGTTGTTACTACCGCCTCAGAACCATAATTATTAAAATCCCGATCCTAATTTACGATCATATGATTTTATGGTCCAGAATCCTCGTTACGATTCTACAATTTACACACGATCCACGATCCTGCATGGGCTAATTTCCGATCCTAACTTCCCCATAGTTTCGAGTTAGGATCCCGATTTTAACAACCTTGCTCAGAACACGATGTTCAGTCACTCCTTTCAAGTGCTCTAGATGTGATGAGATAATTGAAGCCATGCAACGGCTTGGCCACAAAATCTAATACTTTCTTTCTCGCATCAAGAAAAAAAAAATTGAAATTTAAAAGAGGGGGAAATGACCATAGTTATTAAAATCTTAATTTTGATATACGATCCTACGATTTTATGATCTAAAATTCTCGATGTGATTCTACTGTTTACATTCCGATACACAATCCCACGTGGGGTTAATTCCGTTCATAAGTACCCCATGGATTCGAGTTAGAATTCCAATTTTAACAACCTTGAAAATGAAACTTACATTTGAAAGATCCTCGATATAGTTTTTTGACCAATGACGAAGGATCATTATTTCATTGTTTGGCAATATTTGAAATGTTATCCCATTGGCTTAATCTGTTTGGTGAATGATTTGAATTTGGGCAACCTAAGATACCCCTGTCCTTATTAGAAGAGGCAAAGTTAACGAATCCCTTGTCGAATACGGGGATGGTCTTCACGGTGGACCCAGGTCGCTGAAATACAAGTGCTGGTTAGTATAATATCTTCTCTCATCTATCACTAAAATTATCTTCTCTTCTTTTTCATTATCATGCTTTTTAGGAAGATTTTGGACGACTGCTGCTCGGGCCAGTTAAGGTAAATGGATCAACATTCTTTTCTCTGTTGTTAGTTACGGTAAGTGCAATTACACGCGTCAATTAAGATATTGATGTACTACCTCCGCCCTAAAATATTTACCCTTTTACCTAACTTTTTCGTCCCAAAATATTTGTCTCATTTACAATTTCGACAATTATAATTCATTTTTTTACCCCTAATTAATAAATTCATTTATCATTTTTTACAATTCCAAGAATTATTATGTACAATTAAAGTAGCGATAGTTTGGGTAAATTATAAACATTTTGCATCAATTTTCAATATGCATTGATTTTTCAAATTAGGTAAATGAACAAATATAATAGAAGAGAAGTACTCCCTCCGTCCCTTTTTAAGTGTCAAAAAAACTAACTTTAGAAAACCAATGTGTCTTGAAAATAGGGTGAAAAAGTTATGTATGGACAAATATACCCTTCATTAAAAAAAGAGAAGAATAAAGGAGAATTTAGGTAAATTAAAAATCTCATTCATTAATTAAGGGTAATATGGGTATTTTAGTTATTGGAAATGCAAAATTAACAAATAAAAAAAGACAAAGTAGTTAGAAAAATTCACACTCATTAAGGGACGGAGAGTAATATTTTTTTCCTCGGAAATCGTGACAATTTCCTTGAATTGGTGATTTGGGGTGTGATTAAGTTGTCTGCCTCTCTAGTTTCTATGATTAAAAAATGTTTGTGTCTCTATTTTTGGACAAAGTACGGCTGCTTTAGTGCTCAGGTTTGACTCTTTCTTGCTTCTTATTTGTTTACTCGTCTTATTTGTACCTTTGTACACTTGCAGCCACCCTTGCCCCAAATTGCCTAAAAGCTTACCTTTTCTTCCCATGTCTATTTTATTTTTCATAAACTTGTTTTCTTTGACGTCATTATCTTAGCGAGTGTTTGATAGTTGGTAGTTCCTAGAAAATAGTTTTTTAGGAAAAAATTTCCTTTAATTCGTTCAGATTTTAATGAGTTTAATTGAGAGTGAAATAATGAATTTTACATCATAATTTTCCAATACAATAAACACCATAAAAAAATTTGTAACTTGAAATGGCAATGAACTTTCTTAGAAGAGAGAATTCCAACCAAATGCACTTTAAAAATAAGGGAATTTTTTTATGCATCATCAAGAAAGCATATGGGTCAATTCATTATGTGCTCTCTCATTTGAATTCACTTATATATGTTTAAAAAATTAATATATGTAAAATTTAGTGACATAACTAATAAATTTTACATATGAACACTTTCTAAGCTATTATTCTACATTAATTGTTTGAGTGTGAAATTTATTGGCATGGTTTATTATAGGAACAAGCTCCTAGAGCATGATATTGACATTAATAAATTGATAGGATAAGCAAGACAACCTCTTTGAACCGCAGTCTTAAGTTTATTAAGTAACCTCCATCTCAAAAGAATTGATCTTTGTCTTACCCCTAAACTTTACAATTTAGAAAGACTGGTCCCAGTTGCCTCAAGATTTAAGAATCGTTTGTTGTATGCCACTCCTTAGAAAAAGATGAGGAAGAGGTTTGATTAAACATTTTACTTTAGGGCTTTTTCTTTTCGAGTTATAATAAGTAACTTATTGTTGATGAGTGATGAACAATATTGACCAATGATGATGAATGCGTGTTGAACGGTGCTAAACAATGCTCAAAAGATTATAGTAGCAATTAATATTTAAATTGCCTATATAATTGAGTTGAAGTGTGATGTAACTTAATATTATGAAATTTTAGATAAAATGTCATACTCCCTCCTTTCCATATTATTTGTCACTTTAGACATAATTTAGAAAAAAAAATCCACTTTACAATAATTTAACTCATTGAAAATGTGAAATGTTGAATAAAATAGTGAATAAAAAAGGGAAAAGGTGAACAAAAAGGAAAATTGAAAGAAAAAGATGTAATCAATAAGGTTAGTTTGATACATTAGTAACTAATATATTATTAGAATGATAAAGTGACAGATATTATGGGAAAAAAAAGAAAATTAGTTAAAGTAACAGATAATATGGGGAAGAGGGAGTAATTTTATTACTTTGTTTTAGAAATTCACAACTTTGATTATTTTTGTGCCCATTCCATTAATCTTTATCTTTGATAAAAGCAAAACTATTACTTCACCTTTATATGTAATTTTTTTTTACAATTGAATTAATTAGTCAATTTTTTTTATAAAGAATTATAGTTTTACAAAATAAAATCAACAAAAAGACATTGATGATATTTCTTTGTAGGTTTTAATTTATGAAAAAATAAAAAAGAATAAGGAAATAATCCATACTTTAGGGGCACTGGAAAAAAAAATTTGAACCTATAACTTTATTATGGGTGAACTGAACTTTACCCCAACCTATTTTTGTTGAAAAGGTGACGTGGCGGTGACAATGTTACACATGGAATTTTTTGCAACTCAAAAGAAGTTAAAAGTGTGCTCCACATTTTTCGACTGAGTTCAACTCTGTGGTGGACATAAAAAATAAAGGGTTTTTGGCTCAAAATAATCCGAACTCAAAGGTCATTGGCTGAAAATAATCCAAACTCACTTGTTGGCTGAAAATAATCCAAACTTGTAACCTATTTACTCGGACTAAACCGAAATTTATGTTCGGCGTCGGAATGCTGACTGGGCAGCCTGAGCACGTGTTTCTTTAATTGATTTTAGTTTTGATTTTTTTTTAAAGCTTATTTAGACCCCAACTCACTTAAACTTATAATGACATGGCAATAGATTAAAAATAAAAACACTCGGACTCAATTTTTATTATGTTAAAGTGTTTTTATTTTTGATCCATTGGCATGTCATTATAAGTTTGAGTGAGTTGGGGTCTAAATAAGCTTTAATAAAAATTCAAAACCAAAATTAATTAAAGAAACACGTGCTCAGGCTGCCCAGTCAGCATTCCGACGCCGAAAATAGATTTCAGTTTAGTCTGAGTTAATATGTTATAAGTTTGGATTATTTTTAGCCAAAAAGTGAGTTTGAATTATTGTCAGCCAATAACCTCCGACTTCGGATTATTTCGAGCCAAAAACCCAAAAATAAAAGAGTTCAAAGTTCAACGTATCCATAACAGAATAGAAAGTTCAGATTCTTTTTTCTCTTCCTGAAAGTATGAATTATTTTTCCTCAAAGTACTTACATATTTTATGTATTGATGGTTACAATGATAAAATAATTTACAATTTACATTTATGATAAGTTACGTATTGCTGATTAGTGCTAATCATTGTTGATGAATACTAATTAATACTGATCCATGATGAACAATTTTGATCATATTAATTAGAATCAATTAACATTTAAACTACCTATATAATTAAGGGTTAAGTACTTAAGGTATAATTTAATATGATGTACTTTTAGATGCAATGTCATAATTTTATTATTTTAATTTGTAGAAATTCAAAACTTTGACTTTTCTTTAATTAGTAGCAATTAATATTTAAATTACCTATATAAGTTAGTGTTAAGTAAGATATAATTTAATATGATGTAATTTTACATACAATGTCATAGTTTTATTATTTTAATTGTAGAAATTCAAAACTTTGACTGTTCTTACAACATTACATGATCTTTATCTTTGATAAAGCAAAACTATTCATTATATATATATATATATATATATATATATATATATATATATATATATGTGCATATTATTTGTTTTCCAATTAAATTAATTGGTGTATTTTTACAAATAAGTAAAGTTTTACAAAATAACTTTGATGTTATTTCTTTGTGGGTTTTAATTTATTTACATCTTTTATGAATTTATGTTGGCAATGATTAATTCATCCTTTTTTTTTCTTCTTATGCTTGGTTGTTTCATTTTTTTTTCCTTTCTTGCCCTTAACATTCTTCTATAAGCGTTGTTTTTTTTAATGTATTTTGTATACCCTTTTATATTACCTGGATATGTCATAACTTGTAACACTGAATTACAACTCCTCACACCACATAATTCTATGAAACATAGTCATATGAAATTATAAAACAAATTATCAAATAATCCCTGTGATATATTATAAAACACATCTACAAATCTACTTTATGTAAAACTGAATTACATATGTACTATCTCACAGTTGGAAAGCCTAAGAAGTCAAGCTTTATATGAACAAATCTAACATAAAGCTTACGAAACAATATTTGTATGTGATATTGTAAATTAATATGACAACATATTCACATTAATTCTAAACGTAACAATATCAT
Organism: Portulaca oleracea; assembly: GCA_029582165.1. Classification (NCBI taxonomy): domain Eukaryota; kingdom Viridiplantae; phylum Streptophyta; class Magnoliopsida; order Caryophyllales; family Portulacaceae; genus Portulaca; species Portulaca oleracea. The sequence continues at coordinate 38,139,492 of CM055874.1, forward strand.
ATTATTCATATACTATATAAAACTAATTCTACAAATCATACGAATAATTACGACATATAAAACCCATCTATATTAGGGTTATGTAAAATGAATTTACAATAATTTGTGAAACTAATTTACAGTTCACGTGTCATCTACGTGTAAAACAAATTTACAGTTAACATATAAAACGAATATATATGTATATTAATGACATGTAAAAAACAATTAGCTCTATGTAAAACAAATTTACATTAATGATAATGAGATTAACACAACATGATACTAAATCATGATTAACCTAAATCTCATACTACACTATAATACATAATCATATTAATTCTAACATGATTATTACAATATTAATTACATAAACTAAAAAAAAAAGCACTAAGACCATCATTATCGGTCAAAACATATGACCTAAAACATACAAATCAACTAATTAACACATAATTAGTACTAAACTGTAAACTGATTAATACATAATTAGAATAAATCTACATACTAATTAACATATAATTCAGTCTGTTTACCAACCAATAGAGATTGAACCACATAGGCCCAAAACTCAAGCTCAGGCCAAAAAGAAAGATTGAACCACATATAACACAGACACTAGCCCCTAAACATTTTTGCCCAGCCAAATACCCTTGCCCCCCTTTTTCTCTCTAACGCTCTCCCTCTGTCTCTCTAACCCATTCGAGTCTTCTTCCTCCCCGCGACAGCCATGAACACCAAGCACTGAGCTTGGATCTTGATGATGTCCATCACATCTCAGTCCCATTTTTGGTTTTCTCTCGACGTGGGTGTCACATAACCACCGCTAAGAGTCCCAAGAAAAACGCCCAGATGATGAGAACCGCACCAAGGCTTGCTCTCGATCCTCAAACTCGAGAACCATTGTTACCATGGAGTAGATCGGTAACAGTCAAGTATGGGAAGGCCATGAACATTGCCGACGTGCCACTTAGGCGGCAGTGCGTGTGTTCCACGCACCTCCTTTCATCAGTTTTTTATGGTTTCTCGTTGGGTTTTAGTAGATCGGGGAGTTTGAAGGTCATAGTGAGGGAGAAGGATGACGATAGAGCCTCCGTCAGCAGCGTATGCATCATTAATCACCCTAATCCTACTAATCCAACACAATGTTTGGGGAAATATTCATAGCCTCCCGGCGCCAAAATCCTCCAACATTGAGTAGAAATCTAGGGAGGAACACTTAATTACATCATTAATCACCTTAATCCTACTAGTTCAAGCCTAATCCCCCCATTAGGAGCTCTAATTATCCCCTAACCCTAGGGGAAATAGCAACACATAGTCAAAACTACTAGTAATTCAACAATCAAAGCAAAGTTCAACATGATTCTATCAAAAGCCAACATAACAATGCTAATCAAACTAATTAAAATGATGAACAAGATAATCAAATAAGTAATTTAAACTAATTGAAACTGAAATTAAGAGAGAAAAAGAAGAACTTGCTAGAATTTGGTATTAATGGATCCTCCAAGAGTAAAGAAACAACACAGAATGAATTCAAATACAAAGATAAACCCTAAATTGATACTTAATGAATCTTAAATTGAGAGAAAACCCTAATATAATCCTACCTAAAACTAGGAACTAAAAACCTAAGACTAAACCTAAAACCTAATAATCAAGAGTTGCTAGAAAATAACCGAGTCTCTCTATTTATACAATAGAGGAAAGAGGTCAATACTCAGTCGTTTTGGCCCTAAAATTAAGTCGGCGGAAAGAGGGCGTCATGGTCGTGAGCCCGTGACGGGGTCTATCATGGCCATGAGGTGCATTCCGTCCAAGACCCAGAATTCTCCCCTCTGATCTGCCACGACCGTGAGGACAGGAGTCACAGCCGTGAAGGCATGTGTCACGATCGTGAGGTAGTGTGTCACGGTCGTAACACACCTTCTGTTCTGGAGTTGCTCTCTATCTTGAACCCAGATTTCTTATTTAATGTGTCACGGTCGTGAGGGCCTTTTTCACGACCGTGAGGGGGCCTGTCACGGCTGTGAGGTCCTGTGTCATGGCCGTGAGGCCTCTCCTGTCCTGAGGTAGCTTGATTTTCCTTTACTTGGCCTTAGGACGGCTCTATTAGGCTGCGAATCAGTGTGTCACAGCCATGAAGCCTCTCCTGTCATGAGTCTTCGACCTTCTTGAGATGGGTTTCCTCGGGATTCATACTCGAAGCTCATCTATCCTTCAATTCATCCCGGTTCTTGCCTCTTTTTGCACAGTTTTCCTCCATTTGCACATTATTGCCGAAAGAACCTGAAAGGGAAGAAAAGTAACATAAAAATACTATAAGTGTTCGTGGAACCGAGAAAAATGCCAAGGGAAAAGGATGCATTTAGGCAATACCGGGCTTAAACACCTCATAAAACCCAACCCATCATCTTGAGGAATTCATGAGACTAGCTCCTCTTAACAAAATTGATAAAGTCCTTTTCACCATCGTCTTCCCATCCACTCTAAATAGAGATGCCAAGGTGTGGTACCATGCACTACCATCCCAGACAAAGTCTGACGGGAATGAGCTATTCAAAGCCTTTGTTGGGCATTTTAGTTAATTCAGAAGAGGGAGGTCATTGTCGACAACCTCACAACCATGAAACAAAAGGACGACGAACCATTCCTTGACTGCTATGAAAGATGACACACCAAACTGTTCAAATTAGTGAGACCATCCCGATCAAAATTTAGTTGACCAAGCCACCTTCAAACGAAGCCTTAAGCCAAGCCTGGCTCGCCAAATGAATGATCATGTAATAAAGGACTTAGATTACTTGAGGATATTTATGTGTAACTAGAAGAGTCACAAAATGAAAGGAATGTCAACGCATGCATCAGATTGGAAAGGATCTAGCTCCAATAGAAGGGTTATTAGCACACCTAGACACCCTCCCATAACTGTTGAGATTAATTTCATCCAACGCAAGACGGGCCCTTTCACGTTCAAATATGAGACTTAAACCCAACTTGATATAACATATGCACAAGCGCTCGAAAGGCTTGCAAAGAGAGGGGTGATTGAGTTGCCCTTACCAAGAGGTGAGCCCGAGAACAAACCTAAGAATTGGGATGCTAGCAAGTTCTGCAACTACCACCGCTGCAGGGGTCATGACACTGAACGTTGTTGGACCCTCAAAAACAATATTGAAGACATGATTCTGTTCCTCTTCCAAAGTCGGCCTAAAATCCCCATATTAAGGTCAACCCTATGCCTAACCATAGCAATGCCATGTTTGACAATGACATGGGTTTCGACCCATCTTCACTTATGATGGAAGTGCGTCAACCTATCCCCGACATTCCTCAGCAAGCCAACTAGATTCGTGGCATCCAGAAGGAGGCATCGGGAGAAGGCAACACCATATGAAGTGGGTCAACCTATCCCCGACATCTAGGGTCCCTGTTTTCTAGCGTTGTACTTCGAAGTTAGTTAGGAGTAGCATCGAGTCAGTCTTTAAGATGTTTGTCTTTCAAATACAATAAAATGCATCAGTTTGATTTTGATTATTTGGGAATCTCGTGCTTGCACTTATAACTTGAGTTAAAAAGCCCCTTACCCATTCACTATCCTTGAAATCCAAGTCTTAGACATCCATCTATTGTCACCCTCCTATATTCCTTGATCCATGCATCACATTCACCATCCTACAGATCAAGGGTTTAAAATAAAAAAAAAGAAAGAAACAACAAAAAACCAAAACAAAGAAAAACAAAACAAAGAAAAAACAAAACAAAAAAGAGAAGCCACTCTATATTCATCAAGCAGATTGAGCAAAAGGAGAGAAGACCAAAACCACCAATCACTTAAAAGTGGACATCTCTATGCTTTGAAACCTACAGCTCGAACAAAATGCTACCCATTCATCACCCATTTAACTCGGTACCTTCCATTTTCCCATGATATTCTATTCCTACACCTTCTCGCCAATTTCACCACGTCGTCCACCTTGACAGCCACTATCCGAAACCCTTAGCCTTCACCAACCCGGTCATTGCTCTCATGACCAATCCCTACCTACCCACAAGGTTTGTTGTGACTAATACCATCAGAAAGGCGAACAGAAGTCAGCCATATGAAGAAGAAAGTCAAAAATAAAAGTGAAAAATGAGAACAAAGAAAAAAAAAGAGTTCCTAGTTGGTCCACCAACATGGGTCGACATGAGTTGTACGACACTCATATCTTTTAAGCACTTTGTTTGCGTATGGAAAAAACATGTGCTGGGAGAATAAACCCTATTTGGGCCGTCAATATCTCGAAGTATACCCACAAAAAAAATGAAGAAAAGAAAAGAAAATATAAAAAAAGGGAGGATGAGAAACTGGAAGCAAAGCTAATAGTCACATACACTAGAAAACCCCATAAACCCACCAAATTGCTCTCAAGCCTTACGCCTCTAACATTCACATTGTCATCATGCCTTTGCATCTTAAACCTAGCCTTCATGCACCTAACCAAGCCCTTGAACCTTTGCAGCCATTCCATTGAAACCTAAAACTGCCAAATTTTCAAGTATTTCTAGCTCATCCATTTATACCCCCAAACTTTCCTCAAGGCACCGATCCCTACAAAGTTGCACTCTATGAACTACGCTTGGCATGATTCCACATCGGATACATAGGAGAACCTCTTTAAGGTCCGACCACTACAAATCGCATAAAGGAAAATCCATTGTCTCTAGACCTGGCAATTCTCAACTCGACCTGGAAACCCGACCCAAACCGACCCGCAAAAAGTGGGTTTTGAACACGAAATTTTGACCCGAGACCCAAAAATGACCCAACCCAAAGAACCCGATAAAAACGGGTCAGGTCTGGGTCGACCCGTTGGGTCAGACAATTTAATTTTAAGTGTTTTGTCTACTTTGGCCTTGTGCAAAAAAATGGGCATATTTCATGAAAATTAAGGCCCAAAAGTAAAATATTGGGTGGCTTTGGAAAACTATGGGCAGAGAGAGACATACAAATGAAATAATCAAATAACAAATGACCAAAACAAAACCCTAACACTGTCACTATATTAGCATACAAATGAAATAATCAAATAATAAAATATTGGGTGGCTTTGCAAACTCATGCAGTCCCGCCTCTCTCCTCTCTTTCAGTAAAATAATGTATTATTGTCCAATGTCAAAGTTCAGTGCATTATTATCCAATACCCCAAAAGTTCAGTATATTAGCATCCCTAAACCCTATATAATTCATAAGTATTGTCATTCTGGCATGTTGACGTAAACTGCATAATACTTGTAGACTAGAAGATTGCCAAATTTTGTCCCTTAGGTGTATATTAATATGTCTATACAACTGTGACATATCGTGGTGGTCGAACTTGGAATGGAATGGTACATTACACAAGTGTCTTTGACTAATTATAATCAATTTTATTAGGCGTAAGTGTCTGAGAAAAAGGGCGGTCATGACCTGTAAACCCAACCCAAACCGCTTGAAACTGGAATACACCCGACCCGTATTTACCCGAACCAGAAATTCATCGACCCGTATTTACCCGAACCCGATATACGACTGACCCGTAACCCGCCCACCCGCCCGTATTGACAGGACTAATTGTCCCATCATTTGGCCTTAGAGAGAAATAATAAGAGAGGCTATAGATGGGAATCCAACGTTAGGCAAAAAGGAGGGCAAAAGAATAAGAGAGGCTAGCTCGAAAATCCGTCAGGGCGGGCTAGGAAAAAGTAGAGCGAGAGAATAAGAAAAGCTAGCTTGAAAACCTGTTAGGAAAGGCTAGACAAAAAGAGAGGAAATCCTAGATTCTGAAGTTCTTTCATAAATCCCCAAACATCTTTCTGTCATACTTGGATCACCTTCGCATCCAGCCATCTTACTTTCTATTACATGAATCCATCCTTTTGAGCATCTTCCTCCTTCTTTCTTATGAGGGGAGTTCACTATCCATCTAGCCTTGCCTGAAACATGGTTTGCCTATTGATCATGCCATACCCATAATCAACCTTCGTTACCCCTTCCACTATACTATATTTACCTTCCAAGGTCCATCACATGGTACTAGACCTGGCAATTCTCGACCCGATCCGGAAACCCGACCAAAACCGACTCGCAAAAAATGGGTTTTGAACACGAAATTATGACCCGGGACCCGAAAATGACCCAACCCAAAGAAACCAGTTAAAAACGGGTCAGGTCGGGTCAGGTTTGGGTCGACCCGTTGGGTCAGACACTTTAATTTTAAGTGTTTTGTCTACTTTGGCCTTGTGCAAAAAAATGGGTCCATTTCATGAAAATTAAGGCCCAAAAGTAAAATATTGGGTGACTTTGGAAAGTTATGCGTAGAGAGAGACATACAAATGAAATAATCAAATAACAAATGACCAAAACAAAACCCTAACACTGTCACTCACTCACTCTTTCAGTGAACCCTCTAACTCCTGCAGTCCCGCCGCTCTCCTCTCTTTCAGTAAAAATAGTGTATTATTGTCAAAGGTCCAAGTTCAGTGCATTATTGTCCAATACCCTAAAAGTTCAATATATTAGCATCCCAAAACCCTATATATTTTATAAGTACTGTTATTCGTGGATTGTTGACGTAAACCGCATAATACTTGTAGACTTGAAGATTGCCAAATTCTGTCCCTTGGGTGTATAGTAATATGTCTATACAACTATGACATATCGTGGTGGTCGAACTTAGAATGGAATGGTACATTACACAGGTGTATTTGACCAATTATAATCAATTTTATTAGTTGTAAGTGACTGAGAAAAAGGGCGGTCATGACCCGTAAACCCGACCCAAACCGCCCGAAACCGGAATACACCCGATCCGTATTTATCCAAACCCGAAATACACCCGACCCGTATTTACCCGAACCCGATATACGACCGACCCGTAACCCGCCCGCCCGCCCGTATTGACAGGTCTACATGGTACCGTTGCCACCTACTTTTCACTATCTCCCTTTTGTCTCCATGAACCCGTTTGACCATTATTAGAATTATTCTTTTTTCATTAACCCATTTCACCCTTCCATACTACTTACCTGGAGCTCGTTAACCCAGTTATTATTGCAAATACGAGATTCACTATTTGATTCCCATTCTCAGCACACTAGAGTGGGGGCTAGCCCTTTCAATTGAGAACAAAGACCGACTATCTCAAGATGATAGTTGTCTCTGATCATAGCCCGAGTTACAAAATCCACCTGGCTACTCGCTTTACTGAGTAGGGGGCTCACTCAATATTTATGTTGGTCCCTGAGTACTTCACAAAATCCCAGAAACTTACTCGGATGAAGAGGGGCTTCGACCATCCGTTTCTTGCAAGGTCTCGGGCACCTTCTCTTCCGAGCCACCACAAAGGCAGATCGTCATCATCATGCCGGTCAAACTGAGCCAGAAGCCCATTGAGAGCTCCTCTCAAAAGCCAACCAACTTTGGTGTTCAACCATGTGGAATTGTATCTTCTTATTTTCATCGTTTTAACTTATTCACCTGTATCCATTCCTACTTATATTAAAATTGTGTTCAATTTTGATTTTGACACTTATGCTACATTCTTCTTTGGGCAACCACGGTCAACTCCACCATGCAGCAAGCATGAATAATGTATAAACATCTGTATATTTGCACGACTGCATAAAATATATGGTCTACATAAACATCTGCATACTTGCATGAAATACGTGGTCTGCATAGACACTTAGACAAAGTACATATTTGCACAGTTGCATGAACTGCATGTTTGCATGAACATAGTTGCATCAAATACTTGTATGAGTTGGGCATAAGCGCATGAACTAACAGACATTAGAAAGGCATAGGGCCCTTGTATGTTGCCATCAATTATGCCAAACCAGACTCCTACCAATTTTCATGGCATCCTCTAAAAAATCAGAGACATTAAGTTGGGGGCTAAGTCCAACATGCTACTTCCATGCCAAGCTATGCATCGAGCGTACAGGAGCAACCCAAGGCCAGCTGGCCTTCGTGGGGATTAACTAATATTACTTTTCAATAGGCTGAAACAATTGAAGACACAGTCCATCTAAGGTCGGCTACCCTTCGTGGGTGTTAACCAACATCTCTGCCCAACAGGCCAAACAGTCAAGGATGCAACCTAACCAAGGACAATTAGCCTTCGCGTGGATCAACCAATGTCATAGCTCGACGATCCGAAACAGTCGAAGGCGTAGCTCGATTAAGGCCAGTTGGCCTTCATATAAAATCAGACAGGTAACTTTAGAAACCCAAATCACAATTCAGTAAAATTGAAATTTTTCCCTGTCCTTTTGCAGGATAACGTCTTCATCATCAATGCGTCCAGTCGCCGGGCGTTCATGACAAGGCGGATATTGGCAGTCACCGGGCAGTCACAATACGATGTCACATCTTCATCATCAATGCACGACGACGCAGACATTGGCAGTCATCGGGCCGTCACAGTACAATGTTACATATTCATCATCAATGTGTCCAGTCGCCGGGCGTTCACAACAAAGCGAACATTGGTAGTCATCAGGCCGTCACAGTACGGTGTTACATCTTCATCATCAATGTGTCCATTCGCCAAGCGTTCACAACGAGGCGGACATTGACAGTCATCGAGCCTTCATAATACGATGTTACGTTTTCGTCAACTATGCGTCCAGTCGCCGGGCGTTCATGACGAGGCGGACATTGGCAGTGATTAGGCAGTCACAGTACGATGTTACATATTTATCATCAATTCCTCTAGTCGTCGGGCGTTTACGACGAGGTGGACATTGGAAGTCATCGGGCCATCACCGTATGATATTACATCTTCATCATCAATGTGTCCAGTCGCCGGGCGTTCACGACGAAGCGGACATTGGCAATCATCGTGTCACCACAGTACGATGTCATTTCTCAACAATTAGGCGCATGACTGAGCTTCCAAGCGTCACCCAGGTTCAGGATGTTATCCTGAATCATATCAGTAAATCAAGATTACTTTGATCGTCATCTTACTTAGACTCAATTAAAGTGGGAGCTATCTGTAGACACCAGATTTTGTACCGGTATTTCTAATATAATTAATGTAAAATTAACTAGCCTAAAGTAAAGCTTAGCATGCATCCTCCACCTCCGTAGAATACCCCACCTTCATCCATTTTCAAGCTTGTCACATTAAGATCATCATTTCCCATCATTTCCCCTTTAAAAACTTTCATTTTTTCACCTTCACTACATAGATAGGCTTACACTTTTGAACGCTAGTTTTTACGCATATCTTTGATGTCCTCAAGATATGAGAAACTTAAAGTACACTTTATAAGCTTTCCAATGCCTCTTAAATCGCATCAATTGGAGTCCGGATGAGGGAGTTATGACTGTTTGAATTTAGGCTGTTTGTACAATATTTGTGCATAAACGGAATTTTTTTACCCAAAATAGTCAAAAAGTCAACGGTTTGACCAAAATTTCGGTGGTGACATGAAATCCAAGCCAAAATATTTTTTTCAACTTTTCAATTTTTTTCCAAAGAATATAATATTATTTTTGGATTATATTGCAATAATATTATTCAAATTATAATTATTATTTTTTTCCCAAATTCAACCTAAATATAATCTTCTATGATTTCATTTTATTCTTCCTCCATTTTCTTGGACACATAAAATCTTTAATTATTTTATTTTCTTCATCTAATATTCTCTCCTCCATCACTATAAATAAAGTCTTCCACCCTTATTATTGGAACCTTGAGTTTTGTTAGCATTTTGACTCTGACAAAACTATCTTTTCTCCCTCACTTTCTCTATGCATGCTAAGATTAACACGGTTAGCTAATCTTTTATTTTCCTTTCATCACTTTTAATTCTTGTATTATCATGTAAACTTAAACAATCAACAATTATACAACTGGTAACTTTTTATTTCTATAATGCACATGACACAATAGTTTATTGTGAAATTTATACAAATTCATCCTCTTTCATTTATTCACTCTAATTCAATTTTAGTACAGTATGTTTTCAAAACAGGAAAGTCAAAGAGCTTTCTAATTCTCATACTTGTAACTAGACCTGTCAATACGGGCAGGTGGGCGGGTTACGGGTCGGATGTATTTCGGGTTCGGGTAAATACGGGTCAGGTGTATTCCGGTTTCGAGCGGTTTGGGTCGGGTTTACGGGTCATGACCGCCCTTTTTCTCAGTCACTTACAACTAATAAAATTGATTATAATTAGTCAAAGACGCTTATGTAATGTATCATTCCATTCCAAGTTCGACCACCATGATATGTCATAGTTGTATTGACATATTAATATACACCTAATGGACAAAATTTAACAATCTTCAAGTCTACAAGTATTATGCGGTTTACGTCAACAATCACGAATAACAATACTTATGAAATATATAGGGTTTTGGGAAGCTAATATACTAAACTTTTGGTGTATTGGACAATAATGCACTGAACTTTGACCTTTGACAACAATACACTATTTCTTGAAGAGAGAGAGAGAGGCGGATCAGGAGTTTGAGGGTTCACTGAAAGAGTGAGTGAGTGAGAGTGTTAGGGTTTTGTTTTGGTCATTTGTTATTTGATTATTTCATTTGTATATATCTCTCTACGCATAGCTTTCCAAAACCACCCAATATTTTACTTTTGGGCCTTAATTTTCATGGAATGAGCCCATTTTTTTGCACAAAGCCAAAGTAGACAAAACACTTAAAATTAAAGTGTCTGACCCAACGGGTCGACCCAAACCTGACCCGACATGACCCGTTTTTACCGGGTTCTTCAGGTCGGGTCATTTTCGGGTCCCGGGTCGAAATTTCGTGTTCAAAACCCACTTTTTGCGGGTCGGTTTGGGTCGGGTTTCCGGGTCGGGTCGAGAATTGCCAGGTCTACTTGTAACCCTACCCTCAAATCTGATCTCTGATTCATAAACCAAACCTTTTTTTAAGGTTTGTTAGTTTTCCTAAAACTAATTGGCGAGTCTTTCAATTATGACTTGCATAATTTAATTTGTACAAATGAATTTTACAAGTTTATGATTCCTAAGAATTGTTAGTATTTTAATTTAATCTTTATTTAAGAATTAAACAACATTAGTCGACTTCCAATTTAAGTAGCACTTTGAAATAAAATTTCCTAAACATGAATTTTTCGGGGTCTACAAGGGGTCATGACTAAAAATTTTTGGAGAGAGCATGAAGTTCTTCTTTATAAAATGGTAGAGGTCAACTTAGATAAGGTGACATGACTATGGTACAATAATTAATCTCTATCCATGGATAATAGTACAACCTATCCATTAATGACTAATAAGTTTATCTATGTGTCCGAGTACAACCTATCACGGATGGTTTATATGAAATGAACAATGATACATATCTTGGAACAAGTCACTATACTTAAGTGTCTTAATTTTCAAGAAATTAATACTTATTAGAGTTTTTGACATCTGTTACAGAAAAGTGAGTAGAAGGTAACACCGAAAGCGAATAATAGAATCGAAAACGAGATGACGGATATTACGACAAAATTTAGGAAGGAAAATAAGCGATAAAATCAAACACTAGAATTACGTGGGAAACCGAAGAACTCGGAGAAAAATCCACGGACGGCGACAACCAGAAAATAATCCACTATGAGAAAGGAGGAGTACAACCTGATCACTATCACAGGGTGTGATACGATCCACAAAGGAGATTACAATAACAATCTCTCAACACTCAACTCACAATCTCTCAGGATACACTGGGGAAAATATTGGTGAGACCCCTTTCTCTCTCAATATTTTCTCTCTCTCTAGCTCTCTGTGTTTACCGATGTGTTTAGGTGGAGAAACATATACCGTATTTATAGTGTTGGAGAGGGAAGGAAACTAGGTTAAATAAAGAATAACCTAAATAAATCCACGATCTTTGAACCTTGGCCAGGAGACCGCGCAGAAAGCCGGCCGCGTCACAGTCCTCATTCTTTGGCGGCCAGTAGCGTCTAGAAGGAAGGGAGCAACGCTTTGTTCTTCGTTATCGCAACAAAACGCTGGGTGGGGGGAAAGACCCCTTGGTGGCATCAAAAGACCCCCTAGTAGCGTCTCCTTGCAAGTGAACGCTAGTAGCGTCCAAATGACACTGGTGGTGTCTCCATCTTGTAACCTTCTGTGAGGGGCGCTGCTAGCGTCCATGTGACGTTGGGTGTGCCCCAATCTTCCTCCCTTAATCTGGACCCCGAGGATCCAATGGGCCACACAAATCCAACAATCTCCACCTTGGACCATGATCCGAGATATCGGTCCAGAATAATCGCCTTGATTGTCGCCATCAACATGCCCCTCCGCAGGGCTCTCACATACTCAAAACACCAATCAAGTCCAAACAATGTTCGAACTTAGCTATAGATAAAGGCTTGGTTAACATGTCTGCAGGATTATCAGGAGTATGCACCTTCTTCATCACAATCTCTCCCGCAGCAACTATATCTCTGATGAAGTGATACCTGTCGCTTATATGCTTGGTCTTCGAATGATAAGTGTCATTCTTAGTCAGATGTATAGCACTCTGACTATCAGAATAAACCATGGTCTCACCTTGTGGTACTCCAAGCTCCATGACCAATCCCCTCAACTAGATGGCCTCCTTCACTCCTTCCGTTGCAGCAATATATCCAGCCTCTGTAGTAGACAGGGCTGCTATAGATTGAAGTGAAGCTTTCCAAGATATTGCTCCTCCACACAATACGAACACATACCTTGAAATTGAGCGTCTTCTATCCAGATCTCCACTATAACCAGCATCAACATAACCTGGAACATCAGACGTTGAAGCACTACCTCTATCATACAGGATGACCTTCTCTAAAGTACCCTTCACATAGTGAAGGGTCCACTTCACTCATTCCCAATGCTCCTTCCATGGAGTCTGCATATGTCTACTCACCGCACTAACTGCATGGGACAGATCTGGTCTAGAGCACACCATAGCATACATCAAACTACCAACTACACTAGCATAGGGAATATTAGACATCTTCCTTACCTCCAAATCAGTTTTAGGATAATTCTCACCAGACAACTTGAAGTGTGCAGCTAAGGAAGTTGAAACTGCTTTACAGTATCTCAAGTTGAACCTGTCCAACACCTTCTCCAGATATTTCTTCTGAGACAAGAATAACTTCTCTGCCTTTCTATCTCTTTGGATCTCCATACCCAAAATCTTCTTCGCCGCTCCGAGGTCTTTCATCTCAAACTCCTGGTTGAGTTGAGATTTCAGCTTCTTTATAAGTCACATGTCCCTGGAGGCAATCAACATGTCATCCACATACAATAATAAATAAATGAAAGATCTTTCTTCAAATTGCATGTAGTACACACAGTTGGCATAGTGACTTCTTGTGTACCCTTGCCCTATCATAAAGGTATCAAACCTTTTGTACCACTGTCTGGGTGCCTGTTTAAGTCCATACAAGGACTTCCTCAATCTGCATACATGTTCCTGTTTATAGGAACGATGAAACCCTATGGCTGCCTCATATATATTTCCTCCTCCAACTCGCTATGGAGGAAAGCTGTCTTCACATAAAGTTGCTCCAATCCAAATCAAATAGAGCAAAGAAGGCAAGCAAGGTGCAGATCGACGTATGCCTCACGACCGGCGAGAATACTTCGTTGTAGTCGATTCCTTCTTTCTGGTTGCAACCCCTTACCACTAATCTGGCCTTCCACCTTACACTTTCTACACCAGGGATACCTTCCTTTCTCTTGTACACCCACTTCGTAGTAAGAGCTCGTCGCCTTTCAGGCAACTCACATAGCTCCCATGTATGATTTTTCGGCAGGCTCTCCATCTCCTCTTGCATAGCTCCTATCCAGTTTGAGGCATACGGACAAGAGATGACCTCCTGATAGGTAGAAGGTTCAGCACCTTTAGGAGTCTCCTCTGCAACACTCAGCGCATAAGCAATCATAGCATCATCTTCTTCAGTACATCGCGCTGGTGTCCTGATCTCCCTCCTGGGACGATCTCTAGCAATGCATGGTTGTTCCTCCACCTGAGGAACATTCGTCTCAATCTCAGGCTCATCAACCAGAGTTAGTTTAGGAGCATCATCAGCAGTTTGCTCCTGATTACAGGTTCCAGCAGCTCCACCTTGAGCCTGCTCCACCTCGAACACCATTCTTCCTGCATCTTCCTCCTGATTTCCTGCATCATCAGAAGTACCAGTAGATTCCATTCCAGATAACATAGCAGTTTAATTAAAGGTTACATCTCTAGATTGAATAACTTTCTTCAAATCAGGACACCACATTCTATATCCCTTAGACTCAGACCCGTAATCTAGAAACATACATTTAATAGCCCTGGGAGACAACTTCCCATCATTCACATGGGCATATATAGGACATCCAAAAATTCTCAAATTAGAATAGTTAACTGGATTACCTGTCCATACTTCCTCTAGAATCTGATATTCGATAGAGGCATGAGGTGATCTGTTCAGCAGGTAGCCGATAGTAGATATCACCTCTGCCCAAAATGATTTATTCTTCCAAAGCCCTGCATTCTAGAGCATGCAGCGGGCTTTCTCTAGGAGTGTCCTGTTGATTCTTTCAGCTACGCTTTTTTATGAGGTTTATCCACCAAGGTTCGATGTCTGGCAATCCCTGCTCCTCGCAGAATTCAGTAAATTTAGAATCAACAAACTCCAACCCATTGTCAGTCCTGAGTTTCTTGGTTTTCGTGCCTGTCTGGTTCTCCACCAAAGCTTTGAGCTTCTTGAAATATGAGAATGTCTCATTCTTGTGCCGCAGGAAATAAACCCAAGTCTTCCTCGAGAAGTCATCCACGAATGTCAACATGTAGCGCTTGCCACCCAGTGATGGAACTCTAGCAGGACCCCACAGATATGAATGAATATAATCAAGGATCCCCGTTGTTGTGTGTTTAGCCCTTGAAAAGCTAACCTTCTTCTGTTTCCCGTAGACGTAGTGATCGCAAAACTCCAACTTGCTGATCTTTGCGCCTTCAAGACATCCCTTCTTCCTCAACATTGACATTCGCTTCTCGCCCATGTGGCCTAGTCTCATGTGCCACAGTTTTGTGCTGTCGGACTCATCAAGATTTAGGACTGCCACTGCAGATCCTATCACTGTAGACCCCTGCAGGATGTATAGACTGCCCTTCCTGATTCCCTTCATAAGAACCATGAAACCCCGGCTCACTTTCAAAACACCATCTTCTCCTTTGTACCTGCAGCCGTTAGCTTCAAGAGTACCCAAAGAAATTAAATTTCGAGTCATGTTAGGGATATGACGAACCTCCTTGAGAGTTCTAACAATGCCATCAAGAGTCTTAATTTTGATGCTGC
Organism: Portulaca oleracea; assembly: GCA_029582165.1. Classification (NCBI taxonomy): domain Eukaryota; kingdom Viridiplantae; phylum Streptophyta; class Magnoliopsida; order Caryophyllales; family Portulacaceae; genus Portulaca; species Portulaca oleracea. Next base: position 38,154,822 of record CM055874.1, read on the forward strand.
CAATTCCTGCAACCTTGCAAGCTGTATCGTTATCCATGACTACGACCCCGATGTCAACACTCTCATAGGACTCGAACCAATCCCTATGAGGACACATATGATAGGTGCACCCCATGTTAAGAACCCACTCATCTCTAGCTATTCTACTCGATGTGGTAGCCAAGGCATCATCCGTAACTACAAACTCATCACCATTTGACTCGGACTCTATACAGTTTGAGGTACCAGGTTTGGTGTGATTATCCTTATCCTCCTGCTTCTGGTCTCTCTGTTTTTCCCAACAGTCTCTCTCTATATGCCCCATCTTACTACAGTAATTACACTTCTTATTCTTGTGAGGATTCCTAGACTTTGAACGGTGTTTAGACCTCCCTCTAGACTCGTTTCCCTTACGTTCAGTATTTCTACCCCTTACAACCACAGCATCACCACCCTGATCATCGCCATCAGTATCAAGTTTCTCCTTAGACAGTAAACTAGCCTTTACTTCACTAAGGTTAAGGACACCACGATTCCCATACAACATGATTTCCTTAAATTGTTTATGTGATGCAGGTAGGGATAGAATTAAATGTAAAGCCCTGTCCTCATCAGTGTGTTTTATATTCATTGATTCCAATTCAGTAATAATAGAATCAAATTCACTAAGATGTGCCTGAATAGAAGTACCTTGGGGCATCTTCAACATGTAGAATTTCTCCTTCATTCGGTACTTGTTTACAAGACTCTTCGACATGTACAACTCTTCCAGTTTCGTCTAGAGCTCCCGAGGTTTCTCGATATGCATCACCTCTCTCTGAATGTGCTCTGCCAAACACAGCTGAATCCCTGCCAGAGCCTTATCTTCAAGCTTCTTCCACTCCCTTGGAGTCAGATTCCCCTTGATATCCTTCTGGAGTTGTTTGAATTCATCATCGCTCATTGTCGCATCAGTCTTTGTGTCGGGATACTCAATCACATCCCATAACCCGTGCTGAATCAGGACCGCCTTCATCTGTAGTCTCCACATAGTAAAACTTCTCGTTCCATCAAATTTTGGAATATCGCACTTCATGATTGAAGCCATCTCCACCTTGCTCTGATACCACTTGTTAGAGAAAAGTGAGTAGCAAGGTAACAGCGGAAGCGAATAATAGAATCGAAAACGAGATGATGGATATTACGACAAAATTTAGGAACGAAAATAAGCGATAAAATCAAACACCAGAATTACATGGGAAACCGAAGAACTCGGAGAAAAACCCACGGACGGCGACAACCATAAAATAATCCACTATGGGAAAGGAGGAGTACAACATGATCACTATCACAGGGTGTGATACGATCCACAAAGGAGATTACAATAACAATCTCTCAACACTCAACTCACAATCTCTCAGGATACACTGGGGAAAATATTGGTGAGGCCCCTTTCTCTCTCAATATTTTCTCTCTCTCTAGCTCTCTGTGTTTACCGATGTGTTTAGGTGGAGAAACATATACCGTATTTATAGTGTTGGTGAGGGAAGGAAACTAGGTAAATAAGGAATAACCTAAATAAATCCGTTGACGCTGAACCTTGATCGGATGGCGGCGCGTAAAACGCTAGCCGCTGCGTCAGTCCTCTCATCGTGGCGACCACGTAGCGCCTAGAAGGAAGGGAGCAGCACTTTGTTCTTCGTTACCGCAACAAAACGCTGGGTGGGGGAAAGACCCCCTGGTGGCGTTAAAAGACGCCCCAGTAGCGTCTCCTTGCAAGTAGACGCTAGTAGCGTCCAAATGACGCTGGTGGCGTCTCCATCTTGCAACCTTCTGTGAGGGGCGTTGCTAGCGTCCATGTGACGCTGGTGGTGCCCCAATCTTCCTCCCTCAATCTGGACCCCGAGGATCCAATGGGCCACACAAACTCAACAACACCAATTTTTTTTATATAAATATTATTAATTATCAGTTATAAGAAGCTTTAAATACGTTGGTCACGCCAATAATAACAAATGATATCCTAATTGAATAAACCTCATCCGTTACGTATATTTTAGGCACATCCTTGTAAATTTTAAAAATTATGGATAAAATATAATTTTTTACAATATTGAAAGATAAAATGGAAGAAGAAGAAGAAGAAGAAGAAGAAGAAGGATGATTGTATTGAAGAGAAAACTGGGAGTTAATCGAATACAAAGCTACACCACAAAAGGAGCTTAAAAAGAAAAACAAACCCCAACAAAAGGACTGGGCCTAAAGCCGGCCTAGAACTAAACTAAACAAAAATAAAAGAAACCTAAAACAGAAAAAGAAAGCTGACTAGACTAACTAACCTAATAAAATACAATTATCTCAATGCCCCTCCCCCCTCAAATTGGAGGGTGTAAAACTCCCAATTTGCCTAAGATCTTTCGATGTTGTACCCCTGTGAGTGGTTTGGTTAGGAGATCTGCCAACAGATCTATCAACTGTTGTACCCCTGTGAGTGGTTTGGTTAAGAGATCTGCCAACTGTTGTTTGGTGGGAACATAGGAGAGTTTGATCAAGCCTTCCATTAGCTTTTCCCTTACAAAATGGCAACCCAACTCTATATGCTTCGTTCTATCTTGGTAAACAGGGTTTTTAGCAATGTAAATAGCGGCATGGTTATCACATTTCACTGGAATGGGAAGCACATCTACTACTGTCAGCTAATGAAGAGGTCTTCTTAACCAAGCTAACTCAGCTGCTAGTCTCCTTATGCTTCTATATTCTGCTTCCGCTGAGGAGAGACTTACAGATTGTTGCTTCTTGGATTTCCATGATATCAATGTTTTCCCAAGGAAAAGAACAAAGCCGCCAATTGACCTGCGTGTGTGAGGACAAGAGGCCCAATCTGAGTCACAGTATGCTTCATAGTTGGATCATTGTGCAACAAGACACCTATAAAGAGACTTCCCTGGAAATGAGGAGTCCTAGGGTTTTGCATGAATTGACTTAAGTGTTGTACTGCAAAACAGATGTATGGCCTTGTATTAGTAAGAAAATTCAATTTTCCAATCAGATGTCTATATAGTGTAGGGTTTTCAAGAGGCTCCCCTGAAGTGGGACTTAATTTGTTGTTGATCTCCAAAGGTGTGACCACTGTGTTGGCTGTGTCGTAATCAAATTCTTGAATGAGGTCCTTGGTGAATTTCTGTTGTGTTAACAACAGTCCTTCTGCATACCTTAATACCTCAATACCCAGGAAGTAGCTAACATGCCCCAAGTCTTTGATTTTGAAGACTTTGTCAAGATACTTCTTTATACTTTGTATTTCATGAATGACATTCCCAGTCAAAAGAATATCATCCACATAAACAGCCAAGAAGGTAACTTAAGAACCTTGTTTCTTCCAAAATAAAGAATGATCATTTTTTGAATGAGAATATTTTCTTGAAGAAAGAGTTTCAACCAATTTTGAATACCACTGTCTAGATGCCTGTTTAAGACCATAAAGGAATTTATTTAACTTATAAACTAGCAATATCAGTAGTCAAACCTTGAGGCAATTTCATATAAATTTCTTCACTCAAATCACCATGTAAAAAAGCATTGTTGACATCCAATTGATGCATTACCCAACCCCTTTTAACAACTACTGTCATAAGAGTTCTAATTGTAGTAATTTTTATAACAGGAGAAAAGGTTTCTGTGTAATCTATTCCCTCCTTTTGAGTAAACCCTTGAACCACTAATCTAACTTTTAATCTTTCTATGGTCCCATTACTCCTATGCTTGATCTTATATACCCATTTATATCTTATGGGTTTCTTACCGGGGGCAAGGTGACAACGTCCCAAGTATTGGCCTCCCTCCAACCAGGATACAAAGAGGCTTGAGAGTATGAAGTAGGCTCTTGATAGTCTAAGTGTTCTAGCATGGTTTTGCTACTAGCATGTAAGGCTGAGAAATTATATGTCATGGGCTGGAGAGCTAGGTTGGTACAAGTAGCTAGACAGAAATTACCAGATTGATCTTCATTAATGGAGGAAAGTGAGTAATCTTGGAAGTAGGCAAGAGCTTTTTGAGTCTTGCTAGACCTTCTCAAAGGTAGGTCCTCTATGACTTCATGTCTCTGTGCAATGTTCTCAACAACAAACTCAGGTTGATTAGTAACAAAATCAGATTTACCATGTGAATCTGAATGACCTTGAACATTAGTGGGCTCTCTGCTGTGGCTGGGTACATTTTCTTGAAATATAGTAGGAGTCTCATAATAATCATATGTAAGTTTATGATTACTTGCAGTAAATTTGGGTTTGTTGTCATCAGAACAGTCACGGAAGGGATACAATGTTTCATTGAACTTAACATCTCTGGTGACTATGAATTTCTTAGTTCTTAGTTCCATTACTTTATAGGCCTTCTTACCCATGGGATAGCCAAGAAAGACACAGGGAGTGGCTCTAGGTTGGAACTTAGCTCTTCCTTCTTTCAAGGTGGAAACATAACATAAACACCCAAAAACTCTTAAGTGTGTCAAATCTGGTGTCTTTTTATACAAGATCTCAAAGGTTCTTACCATTGAACTAGGCATCCTATTTATCAAGTAGGTAGCTGTCATCAAACAATCACCCCAAAATTTTATTGGTTAATTGGATTGAAATAACAAAGAACGACTAACTTCTAATAGGTGCTTGTGTTTCCTTTCCACAACCCCATTCTGCTGGGGTGTCTGTACACAACTAGTCTGATGCAAAATCCCATTTTCAGAGAAAAAACTCTTAGCCTCATGACTTAGACCCAACTCAAGTGCATTGTCTGACCTTATCACTTTCACACATTTACCAAATTGGGTTTTGACCATTTGAACAAAAGATTTAATTAAGGACAAACTTTCATTCTTGGTGACCATTAAATGTGTCCAGGTACTTCTAGTAAAGTCATCTCCTATACCGAGGAAGTACCTATGTCCTGTGTAAGTTTTAATAGAGTAAGGACCCCAAACATCTATGTGAATGAGATCAAAAGGCTGGGAGCTACTGATCTTGCTATGTGGAAAGGGCAGCTGTGCTGCCTAGCCTTAGAACAAACATCACAAGTTGAAACATGTTCATTATTGTAACCACAATTGGCAGAACACCCGGATAAATCCAACATTTTCAATTTTCTCATTGGAATATGTCCTAATCTTTTGTGCCACAAGAAACAAGATTTACAATTCCCAGAAGTCAATTTGAATGCTTCTGATTCAACAATGAAACTTTTACGAATTTAGAATTATTTGTGCTTCCTGAAACAACTCTTTCCCAGCTGTCAGTATCCTCATCTTTACATTTTCCCCAGATCTTTGGCAATTTTGTCATCAAGAACATATAGCCCACGGGAGGACTTACCAAGAACCAGAGGCTTCCTCAGAGAGGGCCTTGTAAGGTGCAATATTCGGGTGTGAATACTACACTACAGTTCAATTGTTGACTAAGTCTTTTGATAGATATTAGGTTGAAGGTAAAGAATGGGACATAAAGAACATGATGTAATAAAACACCATTTCCTAGATTGTAGTGTCCATATTGTGTAACTTTAAACCTTTGACCATTAGGCAAAACAATCAATATAGGTTCAGACAAAGAAACCAAATTACACAGTTTTGTTTTGTCATATGTCATATGGTCTGAGGCACCTGAATCTATGATCCACGTTTGGTTTTTAATGACGGAAAACAAACAAACACTATTTGAAGACAAGGAAGTCAATCCTGCCATGAATGCTGAATTTAACTCCACTTGTTGAACAGGTTTGTCCTTCTTGGAGGTGTTTTGAAGCTCGGCAAGAAAATTTATCATTTACTTAGTCTGCCCAGCATTCGACGCAGGTAATGTGTAACCTGGTGATTCTAGAATAGGTGATTCATGCCCATCTGCCAAGCTTACTTCTTGGACATTGTTTGCAAACCTAGGATTCTGATCATTCCTAGGTCTGTTACGATTAGGTTGACCATTCTTATTGGGGTACCCTATTATCTTGTAACACCTTTCTCTTGGATGTCCAGGTCTCTTACAGTGACTGCAAATTACTACCTCTTTCTTGGGTTCTTGCTTCTTCTGATAACTCGTCCCTTGAGAAGTCGAGGCTTGGAAAGAAGCACTTTTAGAAAAAAAAAAATTTGAGGTGTGTCTGACATTCCTTTGTCTTTCTTCTTGCAAGAGCATCCCATAGACTTGACTGATATTTGGAAAAGGCTTCATTATCAGTATGTTCCCCCTCAAGGAAGTGTAAGACTCATTCAAACCCATTGAAAATTGAATCACCTTCTAGTCCTCAGAATAATTATGCAAAGCATCGTTAATCCTTATTGGGGTACATTGACATTTACCACAACTGCAGCGAGACAGACCTCCCATTAGGCTGAATTCATCCCAGATCTTCTTGCACGATGTCAAGGTTTTCATGTGCGATATTCCTTACAGACTGCTGCAATTGGAACAATTTCGCTTTATTTGATTGCCCATACCGTTGATTCAACTCCTCCCATATCAAACTAGGGGTTTTCGCATAGAGTACGCTCTCTCAGATGTTCTTGCCCAAAGAATTGAGAAGCCAAGCAATGAACCATATGTTTGCATCTTTTCTAAAAGGGTAACAAGGGAGAGTCACTCTTTGGTTGTTCGTAAGATCCATCAACGAAAACAAATTTGTTCTTCGCTGAAAGACAATGGTGGCGGTCCTCTTCCAATTTTTGAACTCTTCACCCGTAAATGGTTCCGCAACTAGAGATTGTCCAAGGTGATATGAAGGGTGAATGAAAAGAGGATCTGAAGGATCCACCACCGTTACCTTAGTATCATTGATGTCTCCCATTTGGAAAGAGAAGGAGGAAAGGAAGAGAGGGGGGAGAAAGAGGAGCAAGGTCAAACTCGCTCTGATACCATGAAAGATAAAATTGAAGAAGAAGAAGAAGAAGAAGAAGAAGAAGAAGAAGAAGAAGAAGAAGAAGAAGAAGAAGAAGAAGAAAGATGATTATATTGAAGAAAAAACTGGGAGTTAATCGAATACAAAGCTACACCACAAAAGGAGCTTAAAAAGAAAAACAAACCCCAACAAAAGGAATGGGCCTGAAGCCGACCCAGAACCAAACCAAACAAAAACAAAAGAAACCTAAAACAGAAAAAGAAAGCTGACTAAACTAACAAACCTAATAAAATACAATTATCTCAATACCCCCCCTCAAATTGGAGGGTGTAAAACTCCCAATTTGCCTAAGATCTTTCGATTTTGTACCCCTGTGAGTGTTTTGGTTAGGAGATCTGCCAATAGATCTGTCAACTGTTGTACCCCCGTGAGTGGTTTGGTTAAGAGATCTGCCAACTGTTGTTTGGTGGGAACATAGGAGAGTTTGATCAAGCCTTCCATTAGCTTTTCCCTTACAAAATGGCAACCCAACTTTATATGCTTCGTTCTATCTTGGTAAACAGGGTTTTTAGCAATGTAAATAGTGGCCTGGTTATCACATTTCACTGGAATGGGAAGCACATCTACTACTGTCAGCTAATGAAGAAGTCTTCTTAACCAAGCTAACTCAGCTGCTAGTCTCCTCATGCATCTATATTCTGCTTCCGCTGAGGAGAGACTTACAGATTATCTCAATAAATATAATTTAAATGTGGTATTACAGTTGTAGAAGTTAATCGTATAAGTTGTTTTCAATTTAACATGCAAATATATAAATTTAATACAAATACAAGACGTTCAAGATCGAAGCATACTGCCGCAAGGCTCATAATTTTCATATGCTAAATCAATGCATAGATGCATCATATAAATATATTATACAAATAAAAATTTCATAGTCTCCTCAAAAATTTATAATCCAAACCCTTTGTATTAGAATATTATGGTGGCTTTGATATTTTATTGAAAAATGATTTTTTTTTGAAAAAATTTTTCTAGTTTCCTTTGAGAAACTGTTTACTAAGCTTGTAACTGAAATAATGATTTCTATATTAGAACTTTCTATCTATCAAACAGAACTATATATATATATATATATATATATATATATATATATATATAAACTTGACAACTTTTAAAAAATTTACTAATTTTTATAAAAATATTTCGTACCAAAGGCTCCTTGAATGCAAAATGATTCGGGTTAAATATCTAGCTTATTGGCTGAATTAGCTCGAAGGAGAAATATGTAACTTTCTCTTTAACCTATACAATTTCAGTACCAAACGACTTTTTGTAAGGCTGTAGGAATAATTTCTCTAAAAATGAATATAGCATTAATTTATCAACATCACATCAAAGTTGTTGGATTACTTGGATTCTCTACTTTTGTTCGTTTTCGCTGAATTATTGAGGGTTGGAGAAATAAGGATCTCTCTCTCTCTCTCTCTCTCTCTCTCTCTCTCTCCCTCTCAAAATCCCAACATGTATCATCATTAATCAATCTACTATAAGTCCGTAACCCTAGTTCTAGAAATTACAACATGCAAATCCCTAGCTACTTTAATTAATCAATCACATAACCGAAGTTGATAACAATCAGCAGAGTATTCCACAGGAAAGGCCCCCCACTAGCTAGTTTCTTTTTTTATTTTTTGAGCTTCGTCAATTGTCCACCACCTTTCCTGCCCCCACTTTCTTCCTTTTCCATAAAGCAAAAGTAAGAATAAAAAGACTTGGATAGATAAACTAATTTAAAGGAAAAATTAAACAATGGATCAAAGGGTGATCATATTTTGATACAATTATTTTAAGGACCATGTATTTTGATAAATAATTGTAGGGTAACATTATCTTTGTTGTAATTATGTTTGGAGTACATTACGATTTATTTTTCGACGAACAAAATATTAATTGTAATATTTATTGTTGATTAGGGTTATATATCTTTGACCAACACTAAATATTGACCTAAAATAATAGTTAACTTTTAAAATAATTTTAAATATAAAAATTATTGTTTTGCGTATTTTTAGATCAGAAAATTGGCCGAAATGTACCCATTAAATAATTACCGCAAAGATAACGTTACCCCATAATAATTTGTCAAAATATAGGACTCTTAAAATAATTATATCAAAATAGAGGAACTTGTTAGTCATTTTTTTGAAGGAAAAATAGGAAACAGAGAAGAAGCAAAACACAAACCTTTCTCTCTCTCTATCCTGCCCCACTCCCAACAAAAACAAATGCCTTGATGATAAATAATTCTTCCAAAGAATTGACAAGGCCGGGTATGTTCCTGAACTACATTTGAAACAAAGCAAAACTACTCTCCAATAAAAACTAGCTTGAAAACAAAGTCTCAAGCTTAGACTCTATAGCAAAGGGGGGTAAAAAAGGAAGAGAAAAAATGGAATTGAGGAAGCATTAGAGGGTGATTTATAATAGATTATTTACGAAAGAAGAGAAACTTTGTTTCTTGTGGTTGGTTTTATTGAGACACATATACTGAGTACTTAAAGACAGAGAGAGAGAGAGAGAGAGAGAGAGAGAGAGAGAGAGAGAGAGTATATGTTTGGTTGTAAGGATCAGGAGGTGGTAGAATTAACTATGATGGCAGGAAACCCTAGTTGGTGGAGCATGGATAGTAACATAAGGTCATCATCAACAACTGATCGTCATCATCATCATCATCATCATCATCATCATCATCATGGTCATAGTCATCATGAGGAAGTTGCTCCAAATATTCTGATGATTTACCAAACCCAAACACATTCGAATAATTCTCAGAGCTTGCCAACAGTTGAATATCTTCATGGCTCTTCATCCTCCTCAGCTTCTTCTCCTACACCTAATTGTTCTCCTCTTCCTTTTAGCTCCTTATTATTAGCACATGACCACCATCATCATCCCCATCACTTCCCCCTTTCCTGGAGTCAGCTCCTCTTGTAATATTTCTCTATCTCTCCAATTCTCCCTATTACCTAGCTCTTTTTAATATTTATATTTATAGCAAAAAAGAAAAATATGAATAACTCTTGTATTTCTATATACATAATCCACTACCTTTTCCTGTTCAATAATTAAGATTAATTATTGCATATACCTTGGATATATATATATAGTAAATGTGTGAATGATTGATTTAGTATCCTGTAGGTCAATAATTGTATTTTCAAATTAACTATAACATAGGATGCTTGTTAATTAGTGGGCCATGTAGGTTAATTGACTGATGGGTATATTTGGAATTTGGTTGCAGGAAAGGATTGGGAAGTAGTGATGATCATCATCAACAGGAGGAAAGATTTGGTCCAAGTCTTTTTCAATCAACAAGGGTGATGAGTAACAATGGTGCGGTTGATGTGAAGCAAGTTGCTAATAGTGAAAGTAACAACAATTTGTACGGGTATAGGGATGAGGATGAAGAGCAAGAAACAACAACTGGAATTAGTAATAGGGCACCTGCAGCGGCGGCCACAGGGTGTTGGTCTCATTCAACGTTGCCAGCTTCATCCCCAAAATCATGTGTTACCAGTTTAAGCAGCACTGGTAACAGCATCTTGGACTTCTCTACTACTAAAACATCTCTTCCCACTGAATCTCATTCTAATTCTGAGGTATATACATGCGTGCTCTGTCTATTCCATCTCTCATACATGAAACTCTCCTTACTTGCACTCCATTATAGGGTTCTCGGCATGCCCTTCTAAAATTTTGCACATTCTTTTTGTTTGAGGTGCATTGTCTTCCATTTGTTAGACTATAAAATCATTACTGAGCCTTCACCATAGGCTTAAGTTTTTGGTTAAAATGGTTTCACATGATATTAGAGCCAGATCCGAGCAAACCATCTTACGCTTTTGGCTGAAATGGTTCCACACCATTGAGAAATGCTAGTTTTTGAATTTTGCAGTACTTAATTTGAAGCAGTATTCGATCACTTACTTAAGGCAGAATCTGTATATTAAATTTGATTGTTGCTTTAATTATCCAATCATTGTTGGTCCTTGGCAGTGCAATAGTACTGCTAGGGGTGCTGCACCTAATAAGAAGCCTAGGGTCCAATCCTCTTCCAATCCTCCACTTAAGGTAATAAATTAAATTAACTTCATGGTTATATTCCTAAGCTTGTATTATTATTATTATTATTATTATTATTATTATTATTATTATTATTATTAATAATAATGAAGCACAGTGGTGATGTTAATTCTGTGGTGGCAATTAAACTGGCAATAGGTAAGGAAGGAGAAGCTAGGAGATAGAATAACAACCCTTCACCAGCTTGTTTCTCCTTTTGGAAAGGTAAGACATGCCTAAACCCTTCTCTATGTTAATCCGTGATTAATTGCATTCATAACAAACTGAAACAAGGAAAATAATTAAACATACCATTTTGGTTTCCCATTGGCTTTTTCTAAAACAAATAGCCTAGGAAGAGAAAATTTTAATTATTCTAAAATTAATTATATGCACATATATATAGAGTTTCATATTTATAAGATAGAAGTTTGTTTGATTGTTAGGGTTGCACTTTAGTACCACACCACACCCACAGCACCCTTTAGTTTTTCACCACACTTTACTACATTACATCATAATTATTACCAATATATTTTTTTATTTTTTTTATCCTCACTTTTCTCGTTTACTTTTTACATTATTTTTTTTTAACCTAATCTACCTACCCCAACTTTCTCCAAAACTCACTACAACTGACCGCATCTTTTCAAATTTTACCATACCGCACCATTATCACACTACATCCAACTGTATAGAGAAGTGCCTTAATAACCAACAAAACGTGGGAGCCGGAAAAAAAAGAAAGAAGATATTGTTATGTGCATGGTATGGTTTGATGAGTTTCATCTCTTTATTTTCGAACAGACTGACACGGCCTCTGTTCTGATGGAAGCAATTGGGTATATCAGATTCCTTCAGGGTCAGATTGAGGTGATGTTTAATCTCTCTCTCTCTCATGTACGCGCCTGTGAGCGAAAAAATCAGTGAAGCACCCAGTACAAAGTGTACTTTGAAAAGACACCCCATTTAGCTATATAGTAGTACCTCCTGTCCTTTTTTAAAATTTTACTCCCTTCTTTTTTTCTTTAAGTGTCGTTTAGATAATCTTAACAAAAATTTTGACCATCAATATTTTAATTTATACAATAATTCATCAAATAAAATTAATATCATTATATTGGTAATAAAAAATATTGTTAAAAAAGATAATATCGTATTTTTTTATAAAAATATTATGTGAGAAATTGTTGATTAAAAATGGACCTTAAAAAGCATGAATGACAAATAAAACAAAACGAAGGGAGTACGATTAAACTTAAAAACTTTTTACCATAAATTTTTCAATGTATACAATGATTTGTCAAATAAAATTATTATCATTAGATTGGTAACGAGTAATATTATTCGAAAAGTATAATATTGTAATTATTAATAAAATATTATATAAGAAAATTATCAATTAAAAAGTGATATTGAGAACATGTTAGTCAACAAAATGACAAATAACATGGAACGGAGGGAGTATTCCTCTGCCTTTGTAAGTATCAAAATACCAAACTTTACAAACTCAATTAATTTACATTGAAAATAGAGTAAATAATTTATTTAAAAACAAATATACCATTTCACTAATTTTGATGTAAGATAGGAATAAAGTAGAATTTTAAAAGGTAAAATTAAATTCAAATTCATTTATTAAGGGTAATTTCAGTTATCGAAATTGTAAAATTGACAAATAAAAAGCAACAAAATAGTTAAAAAAATTGACTCTCGTTAACGAACGGATGAAGTATTAATCTATTACGCTCCTTCTTGTTATTGTTATTCTTTCTTTTAGTAATTATTTCTCGCATAATATTTGATTAAAAATTATAATATTGTTATGTATAATAAAAAAAAATTGTAAAGAAAATAGTAATTTTTACCTCACTTTGTAATTGCATATTTGCAGGCCCTTAGTTCTCCCTACCTTGGAGGAAATAATAGTTCTGCAAAGCATCCACATTCCGTAAGTGAATTAACATGTTTCTCGACCAATTAAAATCATTATTTCTTCCAACTAGTATTGTATATCATTCGTAGAGAATAACTGCCAAGTTTCTATTGCATGACGTTGAGTTTATATCTCAATCAAGAACCCATTACACATGCATGTATATATATAATTGCAATAGTGACAGCAATTCAGGATTCTTATAGTAGACAATAGAGATAACCCGGAGAAATTTTACTGGGAAGTTATTCCCTCCATTTTATGGAAGAAATAAGATCTTAATTTGGTATATTTTAGATGAGGTCAACTTCTTTTTAAAACCCACCCACAAAGGCAAAGTATATACTATCTCATTTCTATATTATCTATCACTTTAAGTAACTTTCTTTTTTCCCATAATATCTGTTACTTTATATTTCCAATAACACATTAATTACTAATTTGTCAAATTAACCTTAATAATTACATCTTTTTCTTTCATTTTTCATTTTTATTCACATTTTTCCTTTTTATTTCACCATTTTATTCAACATTTTCACATTTCCAATGCACTAAATTAATGAAGATGGGAAGTTTTTTTGGTCTTCTAAATTGTGTCCAAAGTGACACATAATTTGGGAAGGAGGCAGCACTATGGAAACACTATCCTTCTCACAAATTACATGTTACTCCCTCCATTCCCAAATATCTATCACTTGGATCAATTTTCTATTTTCCACAATATTTATCACTTTACAATTTCAATATAACATTAATGATAAATTTTTAAATTTTTGTCTTACTTTTATTATTGTCAATACAATTATATAACTAAAATAGAAACTTAATTCTTACTTTACTATTTCCAATGCAATTATCTTTCTTAATACTATTTTCTTAAAATATTCCCAAAACTCCAAATTGACAATTATTAAGAAATGGAGGAAGTATTAATAACGAAGAACTATTTGATAAGAAAAATAAACAAAGAATTTATAGATCCTCAATAGTAAAAGTTTTAAGACAAACCAAGGGCATTATATGAATAGCTGATAATAGTAGCTAGTGATTAGTGAGATATAGGCGTGTACTGTAAATAATACCTGGTTGTGTGGGTCGTATGACTAGCAAATAACAATAAGATAATTAACATTGTGTCTGTTTAATTAAAGATATCTCCATCATACTAAATTATTATCATCTATATATTATTTTGAACAATCTCATTTTCTCATGTAAATGTCTTCCTTAATATGTTGATGGGGAAAGGAGTTGTTTGTTTTCTGGTCATCTTGGACAGGTATTTTTCTTTACAACATATACTTGTATTTTTCTTTTAAAGAAAGAAATTTGATTAGGCAATGCAGCTATTTGAATACTAGTAAAACAAAATGTGAGAGAACAATGCCTTTTGCTTTTCTTTTTTTTTTTTTGAAGAGGGTGGGGGTGTCCTTCCCAATTTACATAATGTACTTATTTTCAATTGACACATCTTTGGCCTAATTTTAGAATCAAAATAAAGGGTTGAAAGCTTATAATATAATTTTCTTTTCAAAAAAGAATTCTGATAGGAAAATCTTTTGCCCCCGGCTTTGATGTACCTTTTGAATGTTTCCTGCCTCAAAAGGAGAGGAGCTACTAGCTAGCCAGGAGGTATAAATACCCTTTTCTAAATGTCACTATAGCTAATTAATTAGTTCTGTGAATAAATTGTTTGAATTTCATTTGGTTTCATTGAAACTGTAGCAGCGACCTTAATTTGAATATCAAAATCCAACTAAAAAGTTAAAATTAAAGGTTAATGAAATGTTTAGAACTCTAACAAATACTTGATCATACTGATTATTGATTAGGAGAAGAGAGATGCAGCAAAGGATTTGAAAAGTAGAGGGTTATGCTTGGTTCCAATATCATGCACCCAGCTTGTTGGAAGTGATAATGGAGCTGATTATTGGGCGCCATCACTTGGTGGGGGATTTTAATTAATTAGTCAAGGATAACAAACTTTCCTAGTTTTCTTCTTCTTGTATAATAATAATTTGTAAGTTGAAAGCATGCACAAAGTGTATGCTGTAAACCACTATGTGTATTGCATGGGATAACATCATGAGCACTCAATCTATGCCTAAATTAAACCTGGGAAGATTGATTGCTCTTGATGCTATGCTATCATAATGCTTTCTGCCCTTTTAATCGCATCTTTGTACTATATGTTATTTATGTCATGAAAATGCCGTGAATTCAGGACGAATACAGATGTAATTTTCCTTTTTTATTAATTTCTTTTATTTTTCCCCTCCAGAAGCTTTGCTTAGGGTACGTTCTTCTTCACTTTTTTATTTTTTTTTAATAATTTGTGGTCAAGAGACCCTTTTATTCAAATCAAAGGATGAGTTTACAAAGACAGCCATACAAATGAAATGATAACAACCAACCAAGAAAACCAACTGACACTCCCAACCCACTTTAGCTTGAACCATGAGTTGACACTGTGTAAGAATTCACTCCAAATCCTGAATTATCCAGATGAAAGACCAAGCACACCACCAAAAGACATAATACACCACCAAGCCTTTTGATTGTCTAAATCAAGAATGCCACCAATTTTGTGGAATAGAATATAGACAGTGAAGCTATCAGAACAGCAGCAGCCGCCTACCCAAAACCAACTCACCACCTATAGACAAATGAAGTGGTTGAAGCAGTAGAAAGTCGAGGCCATCAACCAAGCAGAAACACAACAATCTCAAAAGTGGAGCAAAGCCAGAAAAGCCATCACAAATCACAGAAGGATAAACTGTAAATAGGACCCATCCCTTCATATCCGACTGACCCACAGTCCCATTCTAATCAGAACGGAACACTACCCTCTGTAGAAGATGATAAGAACCTATTTGAGGTTCCTTTCCTTCTCGCACTTTCCTTAATCTTCTTCTCCTTTCCTGCTGACAACTTTTCGCTAAGATACTTCATGGGATTGGTGTTTCTTTTTGCCCTCATAAAGCCACTTTTCTCTCCAAATTTGATAGTTTGTTCAACTATGAATTATCTAGCTTTAATCACTGATCACTCACAATTAGAGGAGATGGAGTGGAGATCATCACTAGCCTTAATAGTGATTGATTTGTTGGGATTTTGTTGAGAATCAAGGGTAGCCAATCTCAGAGATAATCCTTCATTAGAATGTGGCTCAACCTCATCAATAACTTCTACTAATTTTTCAATTCCAAGCACCAAGTTACCTCCAAGAGCTGTTGACTCAATGATAAGCTGATGATCATTCATAACTGGTATTGATGCAAGTGAATGATCACTCGAAAGTTGCACTGCATTTTCATTCATTGTACCTACATCATTAACTGTTCTTTGATTATTCGAATCCAAATTGTGCATCTGTTCCACTTTAGCTTCCTGAATTGGTCGACCAGACCTATTGGAAAACCCAGGAGATCCAGGGACCACACAATTACTACCTTGCTGCTGAACTGCATCTACATCATCAAGATCATCATCATCACTAGACATATCTGACTCTGAGTTATTACCTGTGTTGAGTTCCTGGGCAATGGATGAGGGGATGAAGTGAGTGCTCACTTCATGAATAAAGACCCTGTAGGAGCAGCTCTGGATGTCTAGAAGCACTTGCCCATCAATTCTTGAGAAAACTTCGGTTTGAATTAGAGCTCTCATCACTACAAATTAGTTGGTCGATGAAACACACCTAGCCAAAGACAATAACTTGCCCCATGGTTGAGTACAACTTTGGAAGTTTTCCCAGATCCAACCATGAGGAGGAACTCCTATAATGTACAGTCAAACTCGTCTAGAATCAGCCAACTCATACTTTGACCAAGGCTTGATTTCATAGAACCACTCCTTTAGTTCCATCGGATTTGCACAAACTTCTTCCATCTCTTGAACCGAGGCAAAGGTAAGTAGAAATTTGATACCACTAAGGACAGTCAGCTTGGAGAAAGGCCCATGGTTATTGGTGATCAGAGATGCTAAGGCATCAAGGTCCCTAGGCTCAAGAGATGTGCAAACTAAACTATGCTGCAACCACTCCACAAATTCATCATTCGCCAACCCTTGAACTCTAAAACTAGCTTTTTCTGGGTCAAGACTACTTGACAGCGAAACACTCTTTTGAACCCAAACAGGATTGCTCTTTCTGTTTGAACGATTTTCAGACTTAGCCCAATCAACAATAATTTTCTTTCCTCTGATCAATCTTCCATGGAGATGATGAATGCATAATTCTGCTTGATGACGCCTCCAAAGTTGCACAAACCCAAAGTTTGAAGTTCTTCCTCTTCTATTGATGATTGATGCTGACTTCACCTGTGCAAATTTCCTAAAGATCTCGCTCAGACCGAATTTATCCAAGTTCTTCGGTAGATTGCCAACAAAGACATTCAGAGCAACAGAGCGTAGGCCATCGCCGCTTATCTCACTGCTTCTCCTATCACAAGCCCTCCATTCACTCCCCCTCATATTTCAAATCAAACTGGAATCAAAATGAAACAGAAAAGGGAGTAAAAAGGGCGATTCGCCTGGAGTTGAAATCAAGCAGAGGGATGGGCGAAAGTCTAGAAGCAGAAGGTGGTGCGACGGTTTTTGGAGCGATCGAGGCTGAGACAGACGGCGGCCGCAAAGGTGGAGGAAAGGCGGTCGAATGGAGAAGAGGTGGTAGATGCGAGCAGATGTACTGGGTGACGAGGAGGTCGCGAGGCTGGGGCTGGAGCAACTGTTTCAATGGAGGCAGACTCCTGAGTCTCACGCCGACGAGGTTGGGGTTACCAGTGGATTAAGCCGACAAGTGTGGGGCAACACGGTGGAAAGAAGAGGGCTGGGTGGAAGCGAGCAGGTGTGCTGGGCGAGAGAAGGTCGATTGGAGGCGAGGGCCTAGTACATCTGTTTCAATGGTGGCGGTCTCCCATGAATTACGTCGGCGACGGTGATGGTTCCGGTGGATTATGCCGGCAAGGGTGGGGCGGCGCGGTGGAACAATGGGGGAGACATGAGAAGCCGGGAGAGAGAGAAACCCTAATTCTCTTCACTTCGCTTTCTACTATAAAAATAGGCATACACCTAACACTTTCTACTACAAAAATAGGCATATACCTAAATTAATTAAGTGTTAATTAATAACAATCAATTAGTTATTCGTTGTGCAACTTAATATTAACTTTGTCATCTATAAACTACAGGTCATACTATTAAATATAATCTACAAATGAATTATTCTAGATTTCTATTATGGGTATCTCCCATATTTTTCACATCATTAACTGCATACGCAATTCAATGATCGTCAAATCAATGAAAGTTGAATTAGTATATCTTATATACAAACTGTGTGATTTTTTTGACCTAATTTGAGGCATGTGGGATTTAAATTCATATTTTTCGGTAGCAATTTCAAAATATATTACCAACTATGCTGATTGATTTCTATAGTAAAACATTTATAAATCCCTACTCCAATCCAAGGACCTCCACTGCTCTGAGGACCTCCACAGCTGCTGACGTGATTTTGATTGAAAGACAAACCTTGAAGATATAAAATCAGGGAAGTTTCCATAATATGAATATTCTATATCTTCTCTAGTATTTATATATCTTACATGATCCCTAACTGATTTTATCTTATTGCAAATATCCAAATCAAAGGAAAGAAGTAGTTGCCGAATAAATGAAGATTGATGATCAAACAAATAATGAAAGAAATCGTTGCAATTACCAAATAAAGAATCTCAGCAACTCTCTAAGGACCTAGCTATATCCGGCAGCGAGGACCTCTTGTTCAAGCTTGCAGATTTTGTTCGAAAGAATTAAATAAGGGAAGTATCTTCAAGATCCTAATCTTATTCCTTTCCTTCCATTTCTAAACTGATATTATAATATGCTCATATTCTTTTCTCATATACTTAAAGGAAAGGAAAGAAATCGTTGCGAATACTAATGATATGGAAGATTGAAGATCAATTCAAGAAAGGAAACGAATCTCTTCTGAAGGAAAGAAGACGTTGATGACAGGAGATCCTCAAGCATAAATACTATCAACCTCTTCCAAGAAACTAACGGATTTCCAAGCAAGAAAATCAGTGTAGGAATTTTGGTTAGAAAATTCCGAGTTGTAGGAATATTTGAGTGTAAATATTCTGAGTTGTAGCCACTAAGATAAGTGGTGAATTTGTAGCCAGAGAGTGTGTCTAGTGAGGACCCCTAAGGTCGCGTTTTTAAAGTGGGATAGGATTCTCACTTTAGGAGTGTTCTTCCGTTGTAATTGCCTCTTCTGTGAGGCCTCAAGTGTAGAAGTCATCTGTGAAGCCTTCTGCTCCTGTAAGCCTGTTGAGGACCTCACATCTCTCAACAGTGTCGAGTTGTAACCTCCTTCTTCTTAGCACTTTAATTCAATCAATAAAGAAGTATTATTCAATTTATAAAAGTGCTATTAACCCATTTGTGTTGATTAAGTGCAGAAATTTTATACAACCCTATTCACCCCCCCTCTAGGGTTATTTCAAGTAGCAATTTCAAAATATATTACCAACTATACTGATTGATTTCTATAGTAAAACATATATATTAGTTGTAATTTTTAAGGGCATGTTCTTTCAGAATTGGAAAAATAAATTTGGATCTTGGAAGTATTTGGACAAAGTTGGAAATAGCTATATGAAGTTTGTGAAAGTTGTAAGTAATTGATAGAAGTTGGAAAGCGTTGGAAGAAATTGAAGAGAATTGAAAGTAATTAAATTTGATGGTGTTCTTTAGACCATATACCTACGGGAGTATGGATCTTTTCTCAGTCCTGCCATCTGACCCTGCTACATATAACAATTTTTCATAAATAAGGCATGTTTGAGGTGGTAGTGTAATGGCAATGCGTAGTATAAGATGGATTTGAGGTAATGAGTTCAAAGCTAATTTATTTTATTTCTTTTGCTAACAATTTTCGCTTGTTTGATTTCCCCCCCCCCCCCCCTTCACCCCAATATTTGTTTCTCTTCACATTTTATAAAAATATGATATTAACCTATACCTAATTAAATTAATTTATTTCTTATTACACACCATATGAATGTAGCTGCACACTAAAAAGTTTATTGGTACACTAACAAAGACTCCTTAGCACACCAACACAGACTTCTTTGCACACTAGTATAGACTTTTTGCACATTTGTACAAATTGATTTGCACAATTGACATATACTATGCACAATTAATACATACTTCTTTGCACAATAACACAGACTCCTTTGAACACTAACACAGATTCCTTTGCACACTAACACAAATTTCTTTGCACACTAGAACAAACTTCTTTATACAATAGCACAAACTCTTTCGTACACTAGTAAAAAATTCTTTACACACTGTGGACGTCCATGGGATATGGTTTCTAACCTCCTCGAGGCTTCCCCCACATAATGGGTGGCAACGATTCGCCGCTTGTGGAATTTTTGGGACATGCCGGTGTGCTTTACTTTTTTGAAAGACAATTAGGAATTGTTTTCCACATTTTATGAATGGTTTAATTGCAAAATCACATTTCCATTACCATAAAAAATTTGCAAATATTCAAGCCTAACTCAAAGAGAGTGCTACCACACATGCTCTTTACTCAAATTTGATTATCCCATTTTCAAAATGCGGGGACTCGAAAAAAGGTAATTTAGGCAATCTTAATTATTCAAAAATACACATTACATTCCTAAAGTTGTATTAAACTTATTTTAAGGTTCCACCAAGAGCTTTACACTACTCTACCGGTTCCGAATGGCGCTTATGAGGATTCAAGTATGGACTTCATCGTGGCTCTTCCCCAGATAGTTTGAGGTAAGGACGTGGTGAAAGAAGTGGTGGACCGATTTTCTAAGATGGCACACTTCATTGCTTATTAGAAAACTGATGGCACTACCTACATCGTTAGTATCTTATTCCAGGAGATATTGAGATTGTACGACATTCCGAGGACCATCGTTTGGGATAGAGACACCAAGTTCATCAGTTACTTCTATGGGTACTTATGGAAGCTTCTGGGCACCAAGCTTTTTTTCAGCATGTCCCACCATCCCCAAACTGATGGGTAGACAGAGGTAGCCAACAAGACACTCTCCACTTTGGTTCTAGGGAATGTGGGCAAGATTTTGTGGGATTGGGACGTCAAACTTTGACATGCCGAGTTCGCCTATAACTGAGCTCCCTCTTTTGCCACCCTCCACTCACCCTTTCAAACATATTGTGGTGTGAACCCTCTCACTCCTCTTGAGCTCCTTCCCTTGCCATTGGAGTTAAGAGTGAGTTTCGAAGCTAGGGAGAAGGCCAAGGAGATTCAAAAACATCATCAAAAAATTCATGCCAACATTGAGAAGATCAACGAGGTTTACAAAGTAAGGGCCAATAAGCACCACTAGAACATCACTTTCAAGCCCGGGTACTTTAGCTACATTTGAGGAAGGAACGACTCCGGACAAGGAGGAAAAACAAGCTTATTCCATGGAGTGAAGGACTGTCAAGATTTTGGAAAAAGTCAACGACAACGCTTATAAGCTCGACCTACCTAGAGACATGGGAGTCTCCTCCACCTTCAACATTAGCAATTTCTCTCCTTACATTGAGGATAATGAGCCTAATAAGGATTTAAGGGAAAATCCTTTTCAAGAAGGAGAGGATGAAGAGGCTCGGGTCCCTTACTCCACTCTCGTTGTTTAAGCTAAGAGAATTGTCGCTTCCCATTCCATCCTGAAGGTCCAATTCTCACTTGACTTGGGATCCTATAAGCTAGTCTCGACCATCCTTTGGATTGTCCACGAGCCTCCCTAATGGGTCATATGTCTTTACCAACCTCGAGGGCATTTTTCATCTTTCTCGAGGGTGTTTGGTCTTTTGGTGTCAAAGGAACGAGTTTAGAAGTCGAATTATGAAGCAAGCAGAAGACAATCGCTAGCACGACCGTGACTTATGCATAGCACGACCGCAACAAAAGGTGGTCGCGCCCGCGACGGTCCTTTGTCACGCCAGTGCTAGTCCTCGCATTCCTAGCTATTTCTCTAGACTTCACACTTGTCTCCAACCTTCATGAGGCAACGGGCTTCGGAGTCTCACGTACTTCAATCCTAGCGAACACAAAAGGACGCTCCCTGTAGGTGGATGGTTGAAGTCTATCAAAAGGACGCGCCTTCCTGAGATTCGGATAGGCTTTGGTGGTGTATAACCAAGTCCCACCTTGGACATCGCCATTTCACCGCACTGCTCATGTATCTTCTTTTGTGTCTCATTGACACCATAGGGCTTGGCTTCAACCACTTTGCCTAAAGCGTCTGGCTTGCCGAAGTCATAACCTGACCTTTTCATTAATTTGTAAGCGTTTGGGTCAAACCCCTCATTTTTGCGCACCTTAGGCAAGTCACCTTCTTCTTGGGATGATCTCTCAGAAGAAGGAGCAAAGCCCACCATAGGCGCCTTGGTGACTCTGTGTTTTCCTGCCTTGTGGATGGGAAGAACACCTTTCTCTTCGAGGTGTGTCGACCTCCCCCCTCAGGCCTAATCTCATCCTTAGGGTTTGTGCATTCACTAAAAGTGACTCTCTTTCTTTTCGTCGAGATTTGGGGACGTACCTAAGGACTGGTACAATTGGTTTAGATACTCCCATCGTTTTTGCGACAGCAAGTGGAGCACTCTCCGGCTCAACGATCCCTTTACCATGTGGCTTCTTCTCAGTGCCCATATTAACATTTCTCTAGACGACGCAAAAGTATCTTTTATCTTACCCTTGCCGGTCGAGGACATGGCATTCGGCATTGTCTCCTTGGTGTCGTGCCTTCCTCAAAGAACTTTGTGTCTGCGTAGTGTGATTCGGCTTGAGTAAACGGCTTAGTGTCGCCGTTTATCTTCTTCTCCCCATCACGGTAGTACTTAAGACATTGGTGCAACGTCGATGCTACTATTCCGTTTTCGTGTAACCAAGGTCGCCCAAACAGCAACTTGTAGGAGGTTTTAGAGTCTATGACATGGAAAAGTGCTGACGTCGACAACTCCCCGAGTGTTAGCTCTAAGTGAATCATCCCTATCGCACGCTGACCCTCTAAGTTGAAACCGTGGATCATCATGCGACTCTTGGACAACACTTCGACAGTAATGCCCAAGTCGTTCATGGTATACTTAGGCATGATGTTAACTGCCGAACCTCCATCTACCAGCATGCGCTGACCTTCTACTCCCTAATGTACCCACTAATGAATAATGGACGATTGTGTGGGTTGGACCCGAGCAACAAGTCATCATCAGAAAATGTAACCGTCGTGTTACACATGGTGCATTGAGCCAAACCCTTGTCGAGTTTGTCGCTATATTGCACTTTGTCAGCATATAATTTTGCACATTGTAGAGCAGCAACCATTTGCTCGTGCATCTCTTTAGGTAGATGAAAGACTTGTTTCCAGCTCATGCGCTCCGGTAAGGCTTCCAGGAAGTTGACAACTTTATCCTCCCTTTCTTGGGCATCGCCCTCTCCAACGCTCAACCTTTCATCTTCCTCCTCATCCTCAACTTCAGAACACGAGGACATGTTGACACTACCGGTGGTAGGGAAATCCTCTAGGAAGGCGATTGTGCAATTAACTACTACCGCATCATCTAAGTCCAACACGATGACTCCCTCCTTAGCTAGTTTCATGATGCGCTCCTTAAGGGTGATACACTTTTCTAGAGGGTGACTAACGACCCTATGATATGGGCAATACCTCGGATCATTAACTTTTCCCACTTCCTCGGGATGATTTGAGGGAGGTAGCTCAATGACCCCCTTCTCCAACAAGTCATCCAACATCCCTGCTAAGTCTCAGTCAGGAAATGGATATTTCTTTTCTTGTAGCTCTTTTAATGTAGGACGTTTCCTTCCCGCGTCTCGCGCCACAAAACTCTTCTTATCTTCAACCTTTGACTTCCCCGAAATCCGAACTGGTTCATTCGTTGAGATTGTCATGGATTCCCTAGTCGAGTTCTTGGAAGGCTTGATACTCTTTTTTAGATCACCTCTATCTCTCTTTGGCTCAAAGGAGGAGGATGTGGACTTGCCACGTCGCTGGCTATTGTGATTTCCATGTCATGAGCCTTGGTTGCCAACTCCCGGAAGGTTCTTGGCTTACTTATTTGCAAGACATAGAGTAAGTTCCAATCCATACCATTGGCACACATCTCAACAGCTGAAGCCTCAGACAAGCGATCTTTGCACTCGAGGCTGAGCGAACGCCACCGGTTGATGTAATCAAGAACTGGTCCATCTGTCCATTGCTTAGTGTTTGTCAACTCAGTCATGCTGACAATTCTTTGAGTACTATAGAACCTGTTCATGAATTCTCGTTCCATCTATTCCCAACCATCAATGGATTCAGGTTCTAAGTCAGTATACCAATCAAAAGCGGTACCTTTCAATGTGCGGACGAATTGTTTCACTAACAGATCACCATCGGTACCCGCATTGTTGCACGTTTTGATGAAGTGTGTAACGTATTTCTTTGAGTTCCCTTTCCCTTCGAATTGAACAAACTTTGGGGGTTGGTACCCACGAGGCATGCGAAGGGCGTCAATCCTCTTCGTGTACGGTTTGGTGTACAGATGAGTCCGCGTCGCGCCTCCCCCTAGTTGAGCCTTAATCGCATTCGCCACTAATTTTTGGATTTGCTCCACATAAAAAGAACCTGAGCCGAAGTCTTCCTTCTTCCCTTCCTCTTCATCAAAATCTCCGTGATTAGACCCCTTGTCAGAATCCTCATCTTCTGAACTAATGACTTAGTTGCTAGCGGGTCGCTTCTCTAACTTTTTTGTTAGCTTCTTAATCTGTTCATCTTGATGCTTGATATGCTCAGTTTTCTCCTCGCTTTCTCTCTCAAGTCTAGCTAGGACTGCCTTCATGGTTTTGAACTCTTTTTCATAGTTAATGGCTCCAGTGGTCATAACCGGCATAACAACGGTGTCAACAGATTCAGTGTCAGAATGTGAGAGCATGTCTTTTGGAGACTTCAGCACTTCTCTGTCGCTCTCATAATCTTCAGTTTCTTCATTAAATGGTTGCGTCGCAAATTCCATTTTACGATGAAGTTCGTCCATCCACTGAGCGGATGCTTCCTTTGGAGGGACTTGAACATATTTCTCTCTAAGAAGATGACGCGTGATGTGACTTGCCCCCGACAAGTCGGCATCAGTGATATGTGACGACATGATCACATCAGTTTGTTTCTGGGCCTCCATAGCAGCGATCTTGGTCATCCTTCTTGTGACTACTTCGTTGGACGTCATACTAGCAGTTGCCGACCCTTGGGATTTGGACGGAATAACTTTGTTCGAAAAAGAAGGGATGTTACTGTTAGGAGCTATGTCTTCTTTGATTGATGAGCGATTTGTTTTTGGAGAAAGACATGAGAGGTAGAGATGCCCACCGAGCGTGCCAAAATTTGTAACCACAAATTTTCGAGTCTAAAATAAATAAAGACAAGAAAATAATTGACAAATATAATTTTTGTATTTATATTCAAAGAATGGGTACAATCTCTATATTTTTGTTACAACGCAACAAAAAGAATTAACCCATTTGATTCGATCTCCAAATGTTTGACTTGACGAGAGACAGAAACAACTTCAATCTTCACCGAGTCTTGTGAATTTGATCTCTAGAGCAACGACACTTTGATGTGTTTGTTGTTGGAGTTTGGAGAGAATGTGTTTGAATGATCAATTTTTCGACCTCTTTAATAAAGGAGTCTCTTCCGTATTTATAGAGACTAGTCTCTTGTAGTTGGCCTTTGACTTGTCAGTCTTCTTGGGCCGTTGACCGGGCCTGTATCTAAAGTTGACTTGGTAGTCCATTGGAGTCGATAGGTGTGACGGTTGACTTGAGAGTCCATTTATCGGCCTTTGATTTGGGTCGTTGACTTGCCGGTCATTTGGGCCCAATAAATTCAATTAATTAACCGGGCTAACCTAAATTAATTAATTAATTAAAACATTATTATTATTTTTGGCACACATTTTTATTTTTTCAGTGCCTACAAACCTTTAATCATAATACATTATTATTAGTCTTTAGTAGCATTTATAATAAATGTTGTAAGATAAATGTTACTAAAGACTTGATATGTTGCAGTGAATTGAGGGTATTTTTGTCTTTTTGATTTATTTCTATCCAATTTTTTATGTTGCACTTGATTTCTCCACTTTTCTCCAAAGTGACAAATAAAAAAGGGATGGAGGGAGTGTATATTTTTTAGCCACTTTTATTTAATTATTTATTTATCTTGAGTACAAATTTAGCCTCAAATTCACATCATTCATTTATTTAAAAACAAGTCTTTAAATAAAAAAGTTTATGAGGACTCTTACAAATTTATAAGCATCCAAATTACAAATTATGAACATTGTGTGGGATATGTTAATGTTATGAGTAAAATCATTAGGAGTTATGAGCATTCTGTTCATAAGATTAAGAACATTCTAATATAGACTGATGAGCAATATTGTTACTGGTTTTGAAATTCTTCTACAATTCTATAAATATTGATATATTGATTTATAAGCATTGTAATTTAGATTTATGAGTATTGACTATTGATATACTAATTTATAAATGTAATAACACTAAAAAAATGGAGAGCCGGGTGCACGGTAGCATTGTGCTCCAGAGCTTACCATTTAAACGCTGGTGGGTTTCGTTTTAGACTTCTGGTATATCCAACTAATCCAGGGAAGGAAACATATCCCTGTTTGCTGGTTCAGCGCTATCTGTTGGCGTAGTTGTCTGAGAGATAAAGCAAGAGGGTCGAACATGGCTAATAACTGGAACAAGTCAGCTCTTCTGGTAATTGACATGCAGGTACTTTCCATTTTCTCCTATATATTCAATCATTACTAATTTCACTTAACTGATTTTATAGATTAGTACACTACAGATTTGCGTTGCCTTGATTTCTTTCTTCTTTCTGGGCTCCCGAACAATAAGCTCTTCAACTTGTTGAATTTGAATTCTTATTTCCTGCTGCGATTTGGTTGGCTTCGCAGAAAGATTTCATCCTGCCTGGTGCGCCCCTTGTGGTAGATGGTGGTGCAGCCATTGTCCCAAATGTCATCAAAGCTGTTCAAGTTGCTAGGCAGCGTGGTATGCTTGTGGTTTGGGTATTTATCTGCCTCCCTTCTTTGTTCACCTCGCTTCTAGTATTCCCCATCAATTTAATTGGTCAAGAATGATGATAAGGGATTTGTCATATTGGTTGCTTTTATAAGAACAACATGACATTTGGTCAATGAGAATGGCTTTGTTTGACGACTGGAGCTCTGAATTATGGTTCCCTTTCCTCTTCTTTATGGGTTGAGTGCTAGTAGTGTTCCTTTTTTGATGCGGTGGACTTGCTATATGCCACTGCTTATTGCCGGTTTTGGGAGAGTAAAAAAAGGGTAGAACTTGGGAGTTGGGACTCTCTCCAACAGTTTTGTTATAGAGGGTTTCATAAGGCTGATGGTCAGCAAGTGCCCATGTGGAACTATAGTGCTTGGTTTGGTGTTGATTATGTGTTATACACTTTAGAGTACGAGACAATCTTTGTTCAATAAATGGTTTTATGATAAATAGGTCATGACTTTGGGAATATGGGAATATCAGCCCTCAGCAATTTATGGAATCAAAAGTTTATTCTGGGCCACAGTCTGATGAACTGAAATGAGTTATAACTGCAAATACCTGTAACTAATGGGTGATCATGTCCGTTGCAGGTTGTTCGTGAGCATGACACATTAGGGAGGGATGTTGAACTCTTTCGTAGGCACTTATATGGAAATGAGAAGGTGGGACCTACTGTTAAGGGGCATGAAGGTGCAGAACTTGTTGACGGGCTTGAGATCCATGATGGAGACTATAAGTTGGTCAAGACACGAATGAGTGCATTCTTTGGCACTCACCTTAATTCTGTTCTTCAGGCTTCTGGAATAGAGAGCCTGGTCATTGTTGGTTAGTAAAATGGAAGCCTCATTGTCTGGTTTAACTTTTGACACCTTCTCTTGCATAATATAACACTTTGTACCCTGTCCCAACTATTCAGGGGTTCAAACTCCCAACTGCATCAGGCAGACAGTATTTGACGCGGTCGCATCAGATTATCCGTCTGTTACTGTCATAGTTGATGCCACTGCTGCCAAAACTCCAGAAGTTCATGCTGGTAAGGGCAATTAACTCTCACATACTTGCAATGCATTTATTCATGTCCTGTGGACCTTATTAGCTGTCGTTTCTGTAGCATCCATGATCAATCATGACAAGCTTGTCACATGGGCTAGAGAAGAGCAGCTAGTTGTCATTCTTTTATTCTGTTGTTGCATTTTTTTTTAATCAAATCATTTCCTTTACATGCTAATTGTTTTTCATAAGTTTTTCAGTTTTTGACTTCGTTATCATAGCCAAACACTGAGTTGTGAGAACTCAGAAATTCTTGATTTTATAGGCAGAATCGGCATATTCTGAAAATGTCTGACACTATTGCTCTTCTCTTGGTTATAACAAGGGATAGGGACAACATTTTCTCACTAACTATGGGTCACATAGAATATTTTGCAACTGCGTCACTTTGGATTTATCTAAGGCACTTTCATAGTAACCCTCCGAGAGCTGAGCCTGAAGCCAGAGCATCTTGCACAGAGATATATATCAAATTAACTCAATTATTCTCCAGTCTCAAATCATGTTAAGGTCTCACCATTTGTTACGTTCTAAAAAGAAGATTAAATGGGTGAAAGCACTATGAACATAGTTAATCAAAATGATAAGAGAATGAACTTCCTAGGCAGCATTATTGTGAAGACATGGGATCTTTAACACTCTATAATTGCTTTTCGTATTGCTTAATGTACCCTTGTTGGATATTTAACACTCAAGCATTTTGACACTATTTTGGACCAAATATTATTAAAAAGTTCCAAAAAAGTTCAAAGTTGGACACGAGATCCATGTCAGAATCCGGACACTGTGAGGTGGGTTTGGCTGTGTCCAGGTCACATAGCACAGGAATGTGGGATGCTGAATGTCACCAAATGAAAATAATAGGTTTCTTTATAGTGTAGTGTAGTCTTAAACTACAAATAGGATGTCAAAAAACTGTCTTGGTTTAGTCCGACCCGAAAAATCAGGTACTGTCATAATTTTTTCGTCCGAATTTAGACTTTGAACGAAAATCTAAACAAAATATTTTCCATTTTTCTATTAACCGAACCCAATATTGACCCGAATTTAGCCCTGTCCGAATTGTCCGACCCGGAAAATATCCAAAAAAACCGGGTATCAGAAATAAACTTTTTGTCCGATGTCTGATTCGTCCGAATCCGAAATGACCAGAACCCGAATTTTCGACAACCCTAACTACAGATGAAGGTGTTGAAACAACTCAAACTTTAGGGGCTTTGGCGTAACCAATTTCTTATGATCCCTCCAGTCTAAAATGTTTGCCCACTACTCGTTCTTCAAATTTCCCAAAATGATGTCCTCTTTCACAAAGAACAATGATGTGTTTTGGGACAAGACATTGTTTAAGTGTCTTGTTTTTTTATTAAATTAACACTTATTATAATTTTTGATGCCAATTGTTTCTTGATAGATACTATTAATTATCAATTATAAAAGAACTTGGAATGCGTTGGCTACGTCAACATTTACAAGTGATACCCTAATCTAATGAACCTCATTTATTAGGTACATTTTAGACTTTTTTTTTTGTAACTTTAACATTTATAGATAAAAATATAATGTAATACAACAAATATGTGGTATGATAATTTTAAATGTCAATTGTATCGTTTTATTTTTCAATTTAATATTCAAATATATAGGTATTGTATCAAGGCAAGACACTGAAGAGGTGTCTTGTTCCAATAGTCATGTCATTTTCATTTCAAAAAAGGTAAGTATTAACTTTATCAAAATTGTGAAACTACCCTTGTTATGAATTTAAATTGACAATTGATAGCAGAGGGAAACTTGAAATGATATATATTTGTATTGAAAAATCAAGGATACTATTGATATATGTTATTAATTGTAACCCTTTCCTATGGGGATTGAAAAAAATGTAGTCCTTAGAATACACATCAAATCAAAGTGGATAAATATGTTTTGGACAAAAGGAGCATCTTTTTTGAGTTTTTCACTTCCTTTTTGTCTGTAAAATTATCAAGGGCAATATTTCTTTTCATTTAGTTTGTAAACCAATGGCACTAGCTCGATTGTTGGGTCATAGGGCCACATTATTTGATGAACTTCTGCTGAACTGGCTTATGGCAAAATTCTGATGGGTTTGGTCATGTTAGATCTACCATTAAGATGTTCATTTAGTTTCGATTTTGTTGGGTTGATGTGTAGAGCCTGAATTATGAGTATGGGTTGGTTTAGAGCATGAATTTGAGGTTGACACAAGTTGTGTGGCTATCAGACAACAGGATAACAAAAGAAGCAATTGACAAGGATTGTGTCATGCCTGACATAGGCCATGTCATGAATGGCGGTGACGCTTTGTCGGTTTCCATGTTCTATTTGATATGTTTTCCCAATTTGGTTTAATCTCATATTCTATTGCTGATTTTGTGGTTGTGCTTGGCAGCCAGGCCAGTTCTTATTAACCCTAATTATTGTGCTAACCTACACTCTAAGTAGGGCCTTGCTGTTAGGCTTATTTTTACATTGAGGCATATCAACTAGAACCGTTGAGTTCTCGAGTTGTAACTCTAGAGATATCGAGAGAGATTGTATAGATTTAGGAATCTCTAGCAAACAGTGTAACTTCTGATAGTGCATCATTTGTGGTTTTTTCTCCGTTTGAGTTTTTCTATGTCAAATCTCTGTGCCATTCTTTACTATTATTATTATTATTATTATTATTATTATTATTTCACCCTTTATTATTGTTAGTGCTGCTAATAATGCCTTAAGATCCTAATAGCTGGTATTAGAGCTTTGGTTGGATGTGTTGTTGAATTGGAGATTGAGAAACAATGGAGGACGAGAAAATAAAGATTGCAAAGTTTGATGGAAATGACCACGCTTGGTAGAGGATTCAAATTGAGGATGTGCTCTACCAGCAAAAACTACATCTGGCGTTGGGTGAAAAGTCGAAAGAGATGGACTTGAAGGAGTGGGACTTGCTTGATCGTTAGGTGCCTAGTACTAAGAGGTTGACATTAATGAGGAACGGGACTTTCAACGTGAAGGACGAGAAAACGACGAAAGGTCTTCTTGATTCCTTGGGGAACATGTACGAGGAACCTTCAAATGTGGAGAAGGTATATGTGTTGCGTCGTTTGTTTGAATTTATAGAGTTTGCTGATATGCATAATCATGTTAATGAGTTGAGTATGATCTTGTCTAAATTAACTTATGTGGGATTTAGTTTTGACTATGAGACCGATGCTTTTATTCCATTAGCTAATCTACCTGATTCTTTGGATGATTTTGCATCTTTGTCATTTCCTTTAGTGGGAAGGAGGCACTCGATTGTAATGAGTCGTGTGACAATATCACTAGTGAAAGTATTGATAAGGACTCTGAGGGACCTTTTGGTGATAGTGCTTTGTCTGTCCGGAGTACGACAAGTAGGAAGAGCTCACTAGGGGTTGTTTAAATCTAGGGGTTGAAATATGGAGCACATGTTGTGTTAGAACTTTGGTGATAGAGTCAGTTTTGTAGGAATGGCCTAAACCTAGGGACACAGGGAAGAGCACAGTTAATGACCAAATTCAGATAATTTTAATGAGGATTTGGGTGAAACCTCGATTGTAATTGTTGATGAACCGAGAAAAAATTGGAAGATAGATTCGGGTGTTGTTCTTTTCATTCTTCCTTCAGCAGGGGGTTCTTTGCCAATTTTGTTAGTGGGAGGTTTGACAAGGACAAACTTGTAAATAGCTATGGTCTAGAGGTGCTAGGAAGAGGTGATGTGGACGTCAAAACTTCTAAGGGTGAGACTTAGAGGTTAGAGGATGTTCGGTGT
Organism: Portulaca oleracea; assembly: GCA_029582165.1. Taxonomy (NCBI): domain Eukaryota; kingdom Viridiplantae; phylum Streptophyta; class Magnoliopsida; order Caryophyllales; family Portulacaceae; genus Portulaca; species Portulaca oleracea. The sequence goes on from CM055874.1 coordinate 38,186,727, forward strand.
ATCCTGGGTTTGACGAATAATCTTATAGTTGTGGGTCGACTAGATGAGGAAGGTTTCACAAAGAAATTTCGGATCGTTGTTGGAAAGTTATGAAGGGCTCTCTGGTAATTGCTAATAGCAAGAAACAGGGGAAGCTCATATTGCCATTAATTGTTCTAAGTTCTAACGGGTCTGTTCATGCTTGTCAAATGTGTGTAAGCTTCTCTTACGAGATAAGGGAACTGGAAACAAGGAGGGTTCTGGTCGATGCTTTGAGAACGGATGGTCAGTGGAAGAGTGCACCTAACATGCGTAGGAATTCGACACGGTCAACATGAGGTAAAAATCCAGCCATAATTCCCCTAAGTTGATGACGAGAGTGCTCATGTCGAAGTTGCATGTCATGATCAGTTCAAGTGGGAGCGTATTTGAGACGAAGGATTTTATGCGAGGTCAATTAAGACCTCCATTGATTTTTGCTAAATCAGATTGAGGTGGATCTACTAGAGGATTCGAGGAAGTGTTTGGTGGTGATCGATGAACGATGAAGGCTGCGAATACAATTTGTTCTCTAAGTTGGAGATTGTCAGGTTGATGTATAGAGCCTAAATTATGACTTTGCGTTGATTTGGAGCATGATTTTGAGGATGACAACGATCGTGTTGGCAATCAGACTGCAAGAAATGAAAGAGGAAATAGACACAGATCGGGTTGTGCTTGACACGGTCCGTGTCATGTACGACAGTGATGATTTCACGGTTTCCTTGTTCTGTTTGATATGTTTTCTTAATTTGGTTTGATATTAGATGTTGTTGATGATTCGTATATGCGCTTGGTAGCTAAGGAATTCCTAATTAGCGTTGGCTATTGTATGAGCTTGCACTATAAATAGGATCTTGCTGTTAGGCTTATTTGTACATCGAGCAATTAAAACTGAGATTCGTTTGTATCATAAGAGATTGACTTGTAACCCCTGTGTCTCTAACTGAGTTGTGTGAGGTATATCAATTGCGAGTGTTGAGTTTTCAGGTTGTAACTCTAAATTTATCGAGAGAGATTGTAGAGATCTGGGGATCCCTAATAAACACTGTAACCCTCTGATAATGCATCGTTCATGATTTTAACCTGGTTTAGGATTTTTCACATGAAAACTCTTGTCACAATCTTTATTGTTATTTTCGCCTTCATTTTTGTTTGAGTTGCTAACAGTACCCTGAGATCCTGACAGGTCTATATTGCCTTAAAGTGAATACATGTTGTAGTATGAGACTATCTCACATAAAAGCTCTAATGAGACGGGCTCTTTCAGGGCTCTTTCACATGAAAACTCTGTCACAATCTTTATTGTTATTTATTGAAGGTCACCATGAAAATATGCATCTTGCATAAAGCTTAGGTAATACAATGTGACACAAGGTGGCCTACTACTTCATTGACCAGGCTTTTTAAGACCAAGCTTGGTTGATATTGATTCATTTAAGCTTTTTCAATGGGAGAGAAACTTGAAAATAGAGATAAGTTAGGTTGTATTCAAGAAGACCTCCCTTCATTTTCTTTTTGCTGTTTGGTAAGTAATGAAGGGATGTATGATGGAGTTTGGTTGAAGCTAATTATAAAGACATCTTGCTGCAACTGTGTAATTACACCCCCCAAACCCCGGTTTTGTTTATGTGGGCGGGTTGAGGATGTAGTTCAGGAACTATTTTCAGGCATTGAGGACAATGTCTCATCTCATATATGGGCATTTGATTTTGTAACTGTTTCAAACATTTCCTCATCAATGCTAAACAATAAAAATAAAAGTCCCATCTTTGCATTTTGTGCTTGTATGTATATATATATAATCTCCATTTTGGTAATTTTCGTGCATGAAGAATTAGTTGTCTTAATTTCTAGGAAGTTTACTTGACAAGGTTGCTATAGATATTCTTTTTCCATTCCATTTTCCGATGTGTGACTTGAAGACTATGGGTTTGAGGTGTTTTCTTGGGCACTTTGGTTGGTTTGCTCACATAAGTTGTGTTTATGTTCATAAATTCTCTTCTTTACAGTGGTGTATAGTTAAATCTCTAGGATTAATAGGCTTGCTATCTTGGTTATTGTATAACCCGGTGCCTACCTTTTGCTTCCGGCTGGATCATTGGTCCTGGTTTTACTTTGGCTTGGGTTGTGATCTTCATGGCCTGTAACGTGATATTTAGTGACCTTTTGTTAAAAAAATTTTATCAAGAGCTTCCATTTGCTTTATTAGTCTGTTACGTGTCCTGGATCATTGTACTTTAGAGGGGGAGAATATGAGTATTTTACCTTATCCTGAAGTTGCCAACAAGGTAGTGAACACCAATTAACACACTCCGTGTTATGACATCTTTGGTGGTGTTGATCTCGTGTTTATGACTTTATTGGTGTCAATCTAGTGATCTCATTTGCAAATTGGAAGGATAGTTTACCTGTTTCTCACTCTGGTTCCTGAACTTGCTGCTAATGTGTGGTGATGTATTTCAACTAGCCAATATTTTTGACATGAAGAACATTGGGGTGGAAACCCCAACCTTAGAGGCCTGGTGCAATGCTTCTTCTAATTGATGGCTGCGTAGGATCGTAAGCAAGATTATTTGCAGCTCCTGGCATTGTCTTGTAAGGTGGTGTGAGAACCGGTACACTTATTTGTCGCTGGCTGTTTCTGTTTAGTTTAATTGTAAGCATTTCAAAGATCTTCTGGAACTGACCAATGCATGTAGTTCTCCTACATGTCATGTAAGTTATTCAAGTTACTTTCCTTCAAGCAGTGGAGTTACTTAGCTATTGCAGTTTGGCAAAGTTTGTTATTATACACTAAATTAAGGATATTGTACAAGAAATGTTGATCCATACGAACTTTTATTCGCATATTTTGTTAGCAAAGTATGGCCCTGTCACAAATACTCGATGGAAATCTTACAGGTTATACGTTATAACGCAGGCCATTTACACCTGTGCGAGGGTTTTTGCCCAGGAGTAATGGCACCTCCATTGGCCTTATACATATATATGTGTGTGTGGGTGTGTGTTATGACTATTGGACAAAAATATAAACTTGGTGTATTGCTGATAATAATAAAAATAATTTTGTTGGACAGTAGCAGTACTAACCTTCTATGGACTTGAATAAATATAGGAATTCTTAATAATATAGTAATTAATATTTAGTTTTTTAAAAAGAAAAGTTGTTGATTATGTCATTCTGTTCAATTTTGGTGGCAGAAATTATGTGGGATTAGACTTTTTGAAAAAACAATTGAAGTTACATTTTTACATAATTATTTAGCTAAGTTACTCAATGTTGTGTTCCAGCCTTGGACTTGCACAAGTAGGGAATGCGTCATCCTTTTGTCAAGTTAAACACCTACCAACTCAGTGGCGTACTGCTTTTGGAAAATTGATCCATAGCTGGTATTACTAGTATCCAACAAATAGTTTATTATTATTGTCGTCCAAAATTCCTATATTTTATTCTGGGTAAATTTGACTCTCACACTAAGCTCCAAATTCCTATATTTTACTCCGGGTAAATTCCTATATTTATTCAAGTCCATAGAAGGTTAGATGATCGGGGTGGTTGCAACTTGACTACCACCTCTGATGGAGGTCCTCCATCAGAACCAGCATCAGGAGCAGCAACGACCTCACCAACATCAGCATTGAGGCCATCATCAACCACATCAAACAATGACATCCAAGAGTGTTTTATGATGGTCCAACAACTCATGAGGTCGTCCAACAACAGCAGCATCATCACCAACAGCAGCAGCCAACCAGTGAGGCAATTTCTCAATTCCATATCTTTGGATTGAGGTCCTCACCAGTGCTTTGCAGACTTCACTCTAGAGTTGTTGAGGACTTTCCAGCTCAATGAAGATGTTTGCCAGTTCTGAGGTCCTCTATGAAGACATCACTACTGGAACTGTTGAGGATATTCCAGTTCTGTGAGGTGATCCAGCATTGAGGTCCTCCATGAAGACTCACTTCCGAGCTGTTGAGGCCATTTCCAGCTTGTGAGGTGATTTAACCGTTTGTAATAAAGACAACGCGTTTGTTAGGTTTTATTTCATTTTATTTTGATGTTATCCAGTTTGTAATGAGGCTTAATTAGCTTACTAAGTTAGTTAAGTAGCTTAATGCGTAATTAGGGAGTTTCTTGAGTAAGGGGAAACCCTTAATCATCCAACTCAACCCTAGCTTTATATAGCTGGTAATCGGCAGCTTGAGGTCATTATCTATCAGTGAAATTAATAGCATTTTGAGTGCCTTGATTGAGCCTCTTATTTGTGAGTGACGTTAAACTCTCATCTCTGGTTAATTCTACTACAGTAGCAAGGATTTGGCAATCCTTGTGGTGGGTGTAGAGCTTGATAATCTCGATGGTGGTGTGCCTGTATCCCTTGAGGTCATCCAGTCCATTGCCCTTGATGTTCTAGCTTTGGTGGATATGTATCAGCTTGAGCCTCAAGACTATCCTCGGTTATTGTTTGATTGTAAGTTTGCTCATCCGATCATCATTTTATCATCATCCATTTCATCCATCTGTTCATTGGTGTTCATACTCTGTTTTTTGGAGGAGGTTGTAATTTGATTTCCTGTTTGAGGTCTGTTTTGGGTGTATTTGTATTTGATTCTCTGTTTTGAGGTCAGATTGTGTGCGAGTTGTGTTAATGTGGTGTACTGTGAGGTCAGAACTCTGATCATCGAGACCTTGCATACATCATAATTGGTATCAGAGCTGAGTAACATCTAGGAGGAAGTTCTGTTTGTGTTATTTGTGCATTTTATAATGTCGGGCTGCAGTAAAACACCTCAGGAAGTAGCAGAACAAGCCTTGAGGGAGAAGGAGGAAATGGAAGGGAGAATGAAAATTATGAGTGAACAGTTGCAATATTATATGAGGTTGCACAGGAGAGAGATGAATAGAGAATCTGATGTGGAATCTGAAGAAGAAGAAGAGGAGAACCCTTTTAGTGGATCTGAAGGGGGAGGAGGAAGACCTAGGTATCACAAAAGAAGGAAGTATGTAAGGAGATCACCTAGGAGTAGTGTTAGTGAATCCAGGAGTAGAAGTGAGAGGGAAGAAAGGAGGGAAAATAGAAGAGTTGAGAAATTGGATTTCAAAATAGATATTCCAGAATATGGAGGAGAGTTGGATCCTGATGTATTTTTGGATTGGTTGCAAACAGTGGAGAGAGTGTTTGATTTGAGGGAGTTGTCTGATAAGAACAAGGTGAAGTTGGTTGCATTGAAACTGAGGAAATATGCATCTACATGGTGGAACAACTTGCAAAGAAGGAGAGAAGAAATCAATGAACCTAAAGTCAGTACATGGGTTGAAATGAGGCAGAAGCTTAAGGAGAAATTCCTACCTGAAAGTTACATGAAGGAAAATTATTTCAAGCTTCAACACTTTGTCCAGGGTAGCAAATCTGTTGAGGAGTATACCAAGGAGTTTGAACATCTGCTGTGGAAGTGCAATATGAAGGAGAATGAAATTCAGACCTATGTGAGGTATCTTGGAGGGTTGAATGAAAGCATCAGAAATGTGGTCGAGCTGCAGGTGTATAATTCACTTGATGAGCTGAGTTCTTTGGCTCATAAGGTGGAACAGCAGAAGAAGGCCCAAAGGAAGGAGTATGGCAGCAAGTATCCAACCAAAACCTATCCTCAAACCAAATCAGACCATTACCACAAATCCTATAACCCACCTCAAAGAACCTATCCATCCCCACAACCACAAACCAGATATCCAGCCCCTAAACCACCTCAAACACAATCCCAAAATCCCCCTCAAAGAACCCCAGTCCCTACAAATCGACCATTCCCTGAGAGGAGATGTTTTAGATGTCAAGGACTTGGACATCTAGCCTCAGAATGTCCAAACAGAAGAGACCTTAGCAGAATATAAAGCAGCATTGTTTGTTGAACCTGAGACAGTTGTTGAGGAGGAACATTTTGATGAACCTGAAGGAGATCCTGTGTATGATGAAGAGGAAGTTAAGGCCAGACCTAATGAAGGTGAAATGTTGGTGATCAGGAGGGTCCTTAGCAGTTTAACAGTTGATGAGGAAGCTGAGCAGAGGGAGAATATTTTTCACACTCGATGCACTGTTCATGGGAAGATATGTTCCTTGATTATTGATGGAAGCGGTACTGTACAATGCAGCCTCACAGACTATGGTGCAAAAGCTGAATTTGCAAACCTGTCCTCATCCAGCACCTTACACCATCCAGTGGTTAAGTCAAAGCAGAGGTATCAAAATCTCATCTAGATGCCTTGTGAATTTTTCAATTGGTTCTGTTTATAAAGATGAAGTGTGGTGTGATGTTATACCTATGGATGCATGTCATTTATTGTTGGGAAGACCTTGGTTGTTTAATAGATCTATTAACCATGATGGAAGAGCCAATACATATTCCCTTAACCTGAACCACAAGAAAATTGTCCTCACCCCACTTAAACCATCCCAGCTCACAAAAAGAACCAAGAACCTGATTGTTGAACCATCCCTTGATGTGATTTTACTGTGAATATCATGAGTTACGTGAGCGAAGGAGTTACTTTTGCTTGATCTTGATGAAGAACCCGACCTCACAAAATGAGCCAAATCCACAAAGTAGCCATCCTTTATTCCAACCCATCCTAAACCAAGACCTACATGTTTTTCGGAGGAAATGCCACTGAGTTTACCCCACAAAGAGACATCCAGCATAAAATTGACCTCATTCCAGGATCTATCCTACCAAACAAACCAGCCTATAGAATGACCCCAGCTGAAACCAATGAGATCCAGAGGCAAGTTGATGAGTTGTTGGAGAAAGGAATGATCAGAGAGAGCTTGAGCCCTTGTGCAGTGCCAGTTTTGTTGGTTCCTAAGAAAGATGGAAGCCAGAGGATGTGTATCGATTGTAGAGCCATCAACAAGATTACCATTAAGTATAGATATCCTATTCCAAGACTTGAGGATATGCTTGATGAGCTCCATGGCTCAACTGTGTTTTCAAAGATTGATTTGAGGAGTGGATATTACGGTCGTAATTTATGAGGAGATGAGTGGAAGACGACCTTTAAGACTAAGGAGTGCAGATGAGTGGTTAGTCATGCCTTTTGGTTTGACAAATGCACCTTCAACATTTATGAGGCTTATGAACGAAGTTTTGAAACCTTTGATTGGGAAGAATGTTGTTGTTTATTTTGATGATATACTCATTTATAGCCAGTCTGAGGAGGATCATGTGAGTCACTTGAAGAGTGTTATGGAGAGCTTGAGTAGAGAGCAGTTGTATGGGAACGTCAAGAAGTGTCAATTCTTCACCAGTCATGTTATATTCCTTGGTTATATTGTGACATCAGAGGGTATTCAAGTAGATGAAGAGAAGGTTAAAGCCATCAGAGAGTGGCCAGTTCCTACATCAATCCAGCAAATCAGAAGTTTTCATGGGTTAACATCTTTTTACAGGAGGTTTGTGAGGAACTTCAGCACTATTTTAGCTCCTATGACTGAATTAGTGAAGGGGAAGAGCTTTACTTGGACACCACGTAAAGCTTTTGAGGAGGTCAAAAGACGATTAACCTCAATGATCGGCACGCTTTGGCATTACCTTGTTTTGCCAAAGTCTTTGAAGTGGAATGTGATGCCTCAGGCGTGGGCATTGGAGCAGTGTTGACTCAAGAAGGAAAACCAGTAGCTTATTTCAGTGAGAAACTCAATGAGGCCAAGAGGAAGTATAGTACATATGATAAGGAGTTTTATGCCATCATTAGAGCTTTGCAACATTGGAGACATTATCTTATTGGAGCTGAATTTATTCTGCACAGTGATCATGAGGCCCTTAAATTCATTCAGGGGCATCATAAATTCAACACTAGGCATGCTACTTGGGTGGAGTTCATGCAGCAATTTCCTTTTGTGATCCATCATAAATCTGGGAAGCTTAACAAAGGAGCTGATGCATTATCCAGGAGGTATTTATTGTTGCAAGTTTTGGATGCAAGAGTGCTTGGTTTTGAACAAATGAAAGCTTTGTATGAGAATGATGAAGATTTTGGAGAGTTGTACCAGAAATGTCAGGAACATCCTCAAAGTCTATACCACATAGACTAGGGATTTCTTTTCAAAGGAGCAAGGTTATGTATTCCAAGGAGTAGTTTTAGAGAGTTGTTGATCTCTGAAGTTCATGGAGGTTGCTTGGCAGAACATTTTGGTATTGAGAAGACTCTTCTTATGTTGAAGGAACATTATTGTTGGCCTAAAATGAGGAAGGATGTTGAGCATTGGGTCAGGAGGTGTGCTACATGTCAGATTGCAAAGAGTCATAGCTTACCTCAAGGGCTATACACACCTTTGCCAGTACCAAACAGTCCTTGGGAGGACATCAGCCTAGACTTCATTGTTGGTCTACCAAGAACTCAAAGAGGAAAAGATTCAATCATGGTAGTTGTGGACAAATTCAGCAAAATGGCTCACTTCATTGCATGCCATACCACCTATGATGCTGTGAGGGTGGCTGAATTGTATTTTCAGGAGGTAGTGAAATTACATGGAGTTCCCAGGAGCATGGTTTCAGATAGGGATGTCAAGTTCCTAAGTCATTTTTGGGTTACTCTTTGGAAGAAGTTGGGTACACAATTGAAGTATAGCACAACTTGTCACCCCCAAATTGATGGGCAAACAGAGGTCACAAACAGGACACTCGGAACACTATTGAGGTCACTAATATCCACAAACAAAACAGGATGGGACACCCTCTTGTCTCATGCTGAATTTGCTTTCAACAGAGCACCATCAAAGGCAACTGGCCTTTCCCCATTCCAGGTTGTCTATGGTAGAAATCCTATAACTCCATTGGATTTATCACCACTAACAAATTCTGTGAGGTTTAGTTATGAAGCAAGTAAACATGTAGAGGACATCAAGAAGCTTCACCAGCAAGTCAGGGAGAAGATCATCAAGTATTCTGAACAAGTTTCTACATCAACAAATAAGCATAGGAGGAAGATGGTTTTCAATCCAAGAGATCTAGTGTGGATTCATCTAAGGAAGGACATATTTCCAAGCAAGAGGAAGGGAAAGTTGACCTCAAGAGCAGATGAACCTTTTGAAGTGCTAGAGAGGATTGGAGACAATGCTTACAAGTTAGACCTTTCTGGAGACTATGGAGGCAGTGCTGCATTCAACGTTGCAGATTTGAGGCCTTACTTTCCAGAGCATGAAGATCTTCCAAGTTTGAGGACAAACTTTCCTCAACCTGGGGAGGATGATGGAGGTCCTCCATCAGAACCAGCAACGACCTCACCAACATCAGCATTGAGGCCATCATCAACCACATCAAACAATGACATCCAAGAGTGCTTTATGATGGTCCAACAACAGCAACATCATCACCAACAGCAGCAGCCAACCAGTGAGGCAATTTCTCAATTCCATATCTTTGGATTGAGGTCCTCACCAGTGCTTTGCAGACTTCACTCTAGAGTTGTTGAGGACTTTCCAGCTCAGTGAAGATGTTTGCCAGTTCTGAGGTCCTCTATGAAGAAATCACTACTGGAACTGTTGAGGATATTCCAGTTCTGTGAGGTGATCCAGCATTGAGGTCCTCCATGAAGACTCACTTCCGAGCTGTTGAGGCCATTTCCAGCTTGTGAGGTGATTTAACCGTTTGTAATAAAGACAACGCGTTTGTTAGGTTTTATTTCATTTTATTTTGATGTTATCCAGTTTGTAATGAGGCTTAATTAGCTTACTAAGTTAGTTAAGTAGCTTAATGCGTAATTAGGGAGTTTCTTGAGCAAGGGGAAACCCTTAATCATCCAGCTCAACCCTAGCTTTATATAGCTGGTAATCGGCAGCTTGAGGTCATTATCTATCAGTGAAATTAATAGCATTTTGAGTGCCTTGATTGAGCCTCTTGTTTGTGAGTGACGTTAAACTCTCATCTCTGGTTAATTCTACTACAGTAGCAAGGATTTGGCAATCCTTGTGGTGGGTGTAGAGCTTGATAATCTCGATGGTGGTGTGCCTGTATCCCTTGAGTTCATCCAGTCCATTGCCCTTGATGTTCTAACTGTGGTGGGTCTGTATCAGCTTGAGCCTCAAGACTATCCTCGGTTACTGTTTGATTGTAAGTTTGTTCATCCAATCATCATTTTATCATCATCCATTTCATCCATCTGTTCATTGGTGTTCATACTCTGTTTTTTTGGAGGAAGTTGTGATTTGATTTCCTGTGTGAGGTCTGTTTTGGGTGTATTTGTATTTGATTCTCTGTTTTGAGGTCAGATTTGTGCGAGTTGTGTTAATGTGGTGTACTGTGAGGTCAGTACTCTGATCATCGAGACCTTGCATACATCAACCTCTTTAGTTGTGCCTTCTTGAATATATTTTTGAGGGGTTTTACGAAGAAACTTCCCGAAACTTAACGACTAGTTTAACTAATTCCTCCATAGTTTACGTAGATTGATTACGTAATAATTATGTTCCTTAGGCCCTGTAAATTTGGTGGGTGGTTTGTGGTAAGTAAATAAATACCAAAAGTTACCCAGCGCCGGCAAAAATCGGGTCCCAGTATATTTGGGTTGGGCGAATTCGGGTCAAAATCGGATTCGGACAATAGAAAAAGAGAAATTTTATGTACGAATATTCGGTCGATTCCATCAGTATCAAAATTCGGACAAAAAATCTATGTCCAGACCCGTTTTTTTCTGGGTTAGACTATTTGGATATTCTGGGTCGGAAAAAATTTTGCCAGCTGTAAAGTTACCGAAAATTACCAAAATTACCGAAATTTACCAATTTTTTTATTTTTTTGACTTTTTTAATTTTTAATTTTTAATTTTAAATATTCTATTTTATATTTTATATTTTTAATTTTTAATTTTAATAAATTTAAAATTTAAAATTTTAATTTTTATAATTTTAAAATATTAAACATTAGACATTTTATTTTTTTTTATTTTTTATTTTTTTATTTTTTTATTTTTTATTTTATATTTTATTTCGTTTTTTATTTTTTTTTAATTTTTAATTTTTGGAATTTTAATATTTTAATATTTTAATATTTTAATTTTTTAATTTTTTAAAATTTTTAAAATTTTTAAAATTTTTAAAATTTTTTGATTTTTAATTTTAATTTTTTTAGTTTAATAATAATTTTTTAATTTCTATTTTTAAATTTTAAATTTTAAATTTTAAATTTTAAATTTTAATTTTTTAAATATTTTAATGTTTTATTTAATTATTTTTTAATTTTATAATTTTGATGTTTTAAAAAATTTGAAAATTATAAATTTTCATATTCTAACCTTTAATTTGCTCAATTCGTATTTCCAAAAACATATTTAAGTTTACATAAACTTACCAAAAGTTACCATCATTTACTGAAACTTGTAAAAAGTAATATTTACCATACCACACTTACCATTGAAATTTTGAGGCCCTTAGTCTTCTCTTTATTCCTTATTTTTTGCCCCTTATGTAGGCCCTTTTCTTCAATGCAGTTAACCGCTTATTGATCCTCCCTTAAGCAATATATAAAGGGGTATTTGGGGGATGCTTTTGAATCTTAGGCCTGACAAAACTTACCGGAAACCCTAAAGTGTGGTCAATTTACCTAGAATAAATACCCAAATTGACATTCGAAATAAGGTCAATTGGTTTGGACCTAAGCAACCAAAAAGACCTAACCATACTGAAACAAAACTTTTTTATAAACTGAAATGACCAATGATCAAAATGACCTAATATGAGGTAAACCGAATAGGAACAAAGTCCAACAAGTACCAACCTATACTCAGACATAATCTGAACTGACTCTTAATCGAATCTAGCGAAAACCAAATTTACTCATGCTTGAAATGATTCGACCTAACTTGAACTTGACCAGTATAGAACAACCTGAAGTGAACCGAAGTTTAACAGCCCAATCCTGATCCAAAGCGTACCCACTTTGATCTAATCCATCTCTTACCCGATTTTACCAAATGTTCAAGTGGTTCCACTTCCACCCATTATCAACCGAACCTGAACATCGTAGAATGAATCGAGTGGAATGTTTCTTTTTTTTTTTTGAGGGAAGAGTGGAATGTTTCTATACTCAATTTGATTGTACGCTCGATTACATCTTCCTTGACTTTTTACTCGGTATGATCTATTTTCCTCCAAACTTTTTGTCTATAGTTAATGACTTTATTGTATTATCCTGCACAAATGTGCATAATGATATTATGAATTTTGATATGTATTCCTAATATAGTGTTTCCACTATTATCTCTTTGTTTTTAATTATGTCAACATTATCATTGTGTATGAATTGCATAATAAGACTTCAAAATGATCATTAGAGATTTTGCGTTCATTTTAATTTTAATATTTTTTTAAATTCTGAAAAACAATAGTAGTTTTAATACATAAAGTAAGCTAATTTATTCTAATGTAAGGGAAAATGAGTGAGATGAGACTGAGCAATGTAATTTTTAAAATATTTAAATTGGATTTAATATTAGAGCATGAGAAAACTAGCAACATTTTATTAAACTGGTTAACACAGGATGCATATAAGGTTCTAATCAAATAAAATTCAACCAAAATACTAGCAAATATCAAAGTTCAGAAATCAAGTAAAATATCTTCAAAACACTACAACATTCACATATTTAAATTATGGGTTTTTGGCTCAAAATAATCCAAAGTTGGAGGTCATTGGCTGAAAATAATCCAAACTTACTTTTTGGCTGAAAATAATCCAAACTTTTAACATATTTATTCGGACTAAACTGAAATTGATTTATGACGTCCGAATACTGACTAGGAAGTCTGAGCACGTGTTTCTTTAATTGATTTTGGTTTTGAATTTATGCTGACTGGGGTCTACATAAGCTGACTAGTCAGCATTCCGACGCCGAAAATCGATTTCGGTTTAGTCCGAGTAAATAGGTTAAAAGTTTGGATTATTTTCAGCCAAAAAGTGAGTTTGGATTATTTTCAACCAATGACCTCCGACTTCGGATTATTTTGAGCCAAAAACTCTTAAATTATTATATCAAATAAGCACCCCCCCCAAAAAAAAAAACTAACTTCAGCATTACACTAAAGGTCCGTAAACCATTGACTGAAAATCAACGAAGCGCATTATGCTTGAACCAACTTGGACCTAACCCAACATTTGATTAAGAACCACTTGACTCTTAGTATAACCGACTAACGTTGACCTAGAATCAACCAAACCCTTCTATAACCAAACCAAATTAGACTCGACTTGAGGTAGACTCGAAAATTAAAAAGAACCATGCTCGAACCAGATTAAACCAACTCATGCTCGACAGGATCCTAGTCACTATAGGCATAGTTATTAAAATCTCGATCCTGATCCTTATCTACGATCCTATGATTTTATGATCCAAAATCCTTGATGCGATTCTACTATTTACATTTCGATCCATGATCCTACGTAGGTTAATTCTGATCCTAACTACCATATGGATCCGAATTAGAATCCCGATTCTACCCCTATATATTACTCTTACTATATTTGTTACTATTCACATATTGTTCCAAGACGCTGACTTGTGTGATCTAGTATGACCAAATAATATACTTGTGATTAAACACATTCAGTCACTAATTATGTCTCAAGCAAGACATATAATTACTATATTAATTTGGCTTAATTGCTCTTAATAATTGTATATTGTCAGGATACTCCCAACAGAACCACTAACAAGTGCTTTTAACCACCCACGAAATCTATCAAAGTAGTATAAAGAGGAATCACCGACTACTCCTAAAAGAAATCAAATAAGCGCCATCATTTCAAGTAGAAAAGGATAAGGATTTGCATTTAGTTTGTCAATAGCAAGCATTTTCATTCATCATCAGATATTGGCTCCTTTCTTGTAAAAGCCTCAAGCATATATATATTATTGGTAGGGTAAAACCCAAGAAAGGTGTCTAATTAATGGCGATTAAACAACCCATTACAATCTATAGCTAGGATTAAACCAGTATATATAACATTAACTTAATGAGTGAGGGATTCAGCAACCCAAGGAAAAGGTAAAAAGGGGAAAAATACATGAGAGTGACAAAACCCCACAAAAAAAAAATTATAACTTAATATTAACACCCGTGGAATTCGTGAATGACATGATCGTGCCATCTTCCACGCTGGATGGGTGGTCACGACCATGTCGATGGATGACACGACCGTGTCCTTTTTTATCTTGAGGAGGGGGCATGGCACTGTATGGGGCCATACCCATGTCATTGAACGACACACTCGTGACATAGTGACTAACAAGAGGGACACACCCGTGTTGTCAACTTACATGGTCATGTCATGCAGTTCCTTTCTTCTTCTTCTTTTGTCCCATGTTTTGAATTCTCTTCTGAAAGGTGTCGAACTTCAGGACCAAGAGAAAAATAGACAGATAAGGTTGAACCCTACTCTCTTATTCATACCGAGGTTACGTAGACCCCTGGATCCCTAAGGATCCATGAGTAAAGCATGAACTCATGTCCGAGTTGGAGATCCAACGATCAAAGGCCCCGAAAAACTTGTAAATCACCAGAATGTTGTGGGTCAACGCCTTGATCGAATGGGCCTTGCGAGTGCTTGGGAAAGCGACCCCATCACACAAGAGGGTTTTTGTGGGATACGGATCAGTAGTGCAATTTGTGTGAGTTGTAGCAATGTGTTTGGGGTTGTGAGGTAGTGCTAGTAGTCAGTACAAGGCTAGGCAGCAGGTAGAGTCCTCGTGTGGCTTCAGGTGAAGTTTGTGTGCGGTGTTATAGGTTTGGATCAATCTATATTTGGCAATCTTTTTGAAACAGTCCTTTTGTGTTTATGTATGTTCAGTCCATATGTAGTTGAGGTTGTTCAGATCCTTGTATGATTGAACAAAGAGAGTTTACGTTGCAAGAGACTTAATATTGAGTGAGAACAAATCTTGTAGTTGGTCTGATTCATTAATAAAGAGTTTTTTTTTATCCTACTTAGGAGTATCTCGTGGTTTTTACACTTTAATTGAGCCTAAGGTAGTTTTCTGTGTAAAAATATTGTTTCTCCTTTACATTCCGCAATTTACGTTTTGTGCTCTACATAGTGATGGACTGGTATAGGGAGATGATCTTTCTGAATCTTCCCAACATATCAATTTCAAGGAACAATTTCCTAGAGAAGCAAAAACTCAAAAAAATCAAAAGTACAATTCAGCCCCTCCTATATCCTAATGTGATTGCGTCTAATAGATAAGACACATGGTACCTATCAATCTCTCTAAAATGTTACTCTATATAGGTATTAAGAGTGGGCTTTTTTGAGGCATTATGGCGGATTTCACCCTTTCGTATGCTTTAGGCAGCTCTTTGATCGGGTTGTTGTTAGTACTTTAAGCTTGAACAATATATCTCTTCTAGTATCCATTTCCATTTCTTTGTGATGTTTGTTGTTATTTTATTTCGTTACAAGGGATTCAATGTGCGTTTGATTGAGTTCTTTTCTTGGTTTGCTTTTATTTCATGCCATGTGACTATCGTGTGCGAATCATTTAATTTGGATTTGATTTGAAGTATTTTACATTAACTAAGTTGGTAATTGATTTCATACTTTTAGTTTTGGGTCCTTTGGTGGTTTTGGATGAAAGTGAGATAATATTATGCAAGATTGGGTCTATTTGATACCAAACATTCTTGGGTAGTAAGTCATGTTTAGGGCCCTAGACTTTAAACTTTTGGTGATCTTTGTGTCCCTAAATCCACTATTTTTCTACCGAGCTACAAAACACTCAAATCTCCGTTTGGTTTGTATTTTCTAGCTATAATGAAGCTAAACTCCGCAAAATAGTGTTAACGCCATTGCTGAACTAATTGCTAATACTTACACTTGATGTCATCTAAATGTGTATTATATGCATATTCTTATGTTTCCAGCACTGGAATAAGCATTCTCGCACACTTAAACTCCCATATGAGTAAAGAAATTGATGAGCTGAGAGGAATTGATTATTTTTTATGATCAATGTAATTTTAGTTTTTGGTCATTTGATAATTTTTTTCGTGCATGGATTTTCGTGTATTTGGTTGATGTTGGTATGGTGATGTAGGTGTTAGTGGTGCTGATGATATTTATGAGGTATTGATCTGATGTTGGAAACTAAGTATTGATATTGTAATAGAACTGTTAACAATGTAAAATTATATTGTTTTTGTAGGAGTTTGCATACTACATGATCGTTCTTTTAAAAAAGAAAAGTTAATCTTTAACTACAGTTGTTATGAAAAAACCATCGTAATAGGTGTTAATTAGAGCATATTTTATTACAATTATTCAACAAAATCTTATAATATATGGACCACTAACACTATACTCCTTAACGGTAGTGAAAGGATGTTCCCAACAATGGTAAAGTGTGTGTGTGTTGTAGTAGTTGTCCTATTTTGTGGGCTGTGGCGATTTTCAAGCGAATCATCTTAGTCAACCAAGTCGAAAATCCAACACTTGAAAATTAAAACGAGTGTTGAAGTGTTACCTACCCTAATCTGTTAATAAGCGTGCTTATATCTATTTTATTTATTGAGGAATACAAAGTATATTATTCACTATGTATAGTTGTGATTAAAAGTGTGTCACTTGCCTAACGGTCTTTTTTTCGATTATTAAAAAACTAAAAGGGTTAAAAGTTCATAAAACACAACAAACAACATTTCAAAACAACAAACAACCAACTCCAAAAGATAAAGGCTACAACCAAATACTGCTAAACACTAGGGACACAATAAGGACTTTCATGCCCATAACAACCAAAATAACCTTCACATCTTAATCACGATGTTAAAGGATCAATAACTTCAGTTGGGTGGGTCATTGAGGACTCCTGAACTTATATCATTACCAATAATCATAGTCTTGCAGTCTATCTCAACATTAATGTCATCAAGATTGCCATCTTCCAAGATGTTTTCGTGCCTAGTCGACATTCGAACCTTCTGACCATCCTTTTTGCCACGAAGAACTCTACAAGTTGCTTCTCTGACACACAACCACTTAAATTTCATCAACATGTTTTGTTTTCTCTTACTCTTGGTTCTACCCTTCGAAGCCTCAATGATGGAATCCTCAATATCAGCAAGTAAGTCACACTCAATCGCACCATCAAAGTATACAATCGAGTTGCTATGACTGTGATCACTGTCGAAGTCGGCTCTCTGATCCTTATCCACCACCTGATTGGTTTTTTGGATCCAATTGAAAGAGCATCCTTGTAAATCAACCTACTTACATGCTTGTTGCAATCAAAAACAATATTAATAGGGTCCGTAATGGTTTTGCTAAAAGCAGCCCTAGACCCGTCACTAGCGGAAGCCTCAAGAGAGTCGGGCACAACCGTGTCATGTTTTCCATATTCCTGAACCCATTGTTAACCTCACAATTAGGGGATGAGATGTGCAAGTCATTCAAAATAAGATCACCACCATTATTCTTCTCAGGGACCCACTTCTGGACATATTTTGCAGCAACAGGAGGTCGAACAATTTGTTTTTTTATTAAATTTAGCCCAAGAAACAAAGAGCTTCCTATGATCGACAATTCTAAGGTTCATCTCATCAATGACTTTTCTCCCATCATCCCTGTTTGCATATTGCATAAAACCAAATTTTCTATCATTTTTGCAAACTTTTGTGGAAAATATATATATATGCATCAATAATACTTCCAAACTGGCTAAACAAACTTTTGACCCTCGAGCTGCCCATATTGATAGACTATCATAAATAAGGAGTACAAATGCTTATCCTTGATAGGCATCTCAAACACAAAAGAGCCAACCTTGAGGGATAATTCATTGGCAACAACACCATCACTACTAAGCATATGATTTTAAACAGGGGAGGGAGTCGATAACCTTTCATGAACCTGCCCCAACTCTTTCAACACATCAATAATTTCACAAGCCCTATTTAAGGAGGGCCAACACACAACCTTTGAAGTATTACTCTCCAAAGAAATGGAGGAAACAAGGCGCTCAAGTTTAAGTTTGAACAACTTAAACCTGTCAAGAATTAGTTGCAGAAATCCATGACCAAGACAATAAGGAATGAAACCCAGCATACAACAACAAACACTAGCTCCTAACAATAAGGACCTAAGACATAGCAAACAAAACCCCTCCTCTACAATCCCCGAAACCCCAGCACCAGGGGGTATTAAGAAGTAGAAAGAAACCACTTGGAGACTTGAGCAAAGGCACCAGAAGAGCCCAACCACAATGCAAGCCGAACGGCTTAACAGAACCGGCAAGAAGGAGAAGAGACTAATGAGCAGAAAACTGGCGAACAAAAACTAGAGATGGAACAAACCAGGGAGAGAAAGCAGAGCGGCACGCAGCCTGGCAAGTGACAACCGGAGCTCTGACCTTAGAAAAGCCGAAGAACCCCCGATGACCCGGGGCGTCGGCCAAAAGCATTAGATTGAGGTTAGGGAGGACGCAAAAGGTCGGGGTTAGAGAGGAGGCGAAAGGTCATGTGGATAGGAGACAGAGAGGCGCGCAACCCAATAACCAGAGCATCGACCTCTCGGGAGGTCGATGAAGCCTCCGACGACCAGGGACAACTGCCGAAAAACAGTGGGTCTAGTTTGTAGAGAAGGCAAAAAGTCTCGGGAGAGAGGAGTGTAAAAGGCAGCGCGCACTAAAACACATCAATTGGATATCACTTGTCTAGTTGTGTTTGACTAGAAAAAGGTCCAAAAATATGGACTGGGCCACATACACCAGTGCAACGAAGAGTCCAACTAGCCCATGCTTCTTTGGTAAGTCTCACTTGATGTTGGATTTGGCCTCGTAAAAGTGATTTTGGATTGGGAAAACATAGGTAGGTCCAAAACAATACTTCAACCAATTTTCAATTTTCATTGGTTTTAATTATAGCTGTCAATTCGGTCGGTCGGGCGGTTTCGGGTCAGTCGTATATCGGGTTTGGGTAAATACGGGTTGGGTGTATTTCGGGTTCGGGAAAATACGGGCGGTGTATTTCGGTTTCGGGTCAACCCAACGGGTTATGATTGCGACATTTTTCGCTTTTTCTTTTTAAAAAATGGCCTCTAAATACTACTTTTTGTACAATATACATAATAAAATATGATTATCTTCTAACAACGATAGATTATTGTAACTATTTTAACTTAAATTAGATAAATAACGAATAAATAAGTTGCGCTTATAGTTTAATAGTTAAAAATCTGAATGCAAGGTCACAAATTTTAATAAAGTTCAACTCAAAAAGTTAAATTTTCGGGTCAAACGGGCGGGTCGGGTTTGACCCGCTAATTTTCGGGTTCGGTATACTTTGGGTTTAGTTGAAAAAATCGTGTTCAAAACCCAGAAATTTCGGGCGGGTTCGGGTCGGGTTATCGGGTCGGGTCAGAAATTGCCAGGTCTAGTTTTAATTGATGTGATTGGTTTAATCTAGAGCCAATCAACAGCACTATTGCATTGGGTTCCTGGAAGCAAATTTTGATTTAAAAATGGATTCATAGAAACAAGTCAATGACAAGAATAGACATGTCCAAATTATGTTAGAGGCGCCACTCTTCTTGTTCAATAAATTCTTAACAAATTAAATGGCATGATATTCCTCTTTCTAAACCAGCACATATGGAGAGGTAAAGGGTCTGTCAACACAGCCATAATAAATAAATAAATAAATAAATAAATAAAACACTTATTAAAAAAAAAAAAGAAGTATTATGTTATCTTATATTTTCTATAATAAGAGTGGTGAGAACTGTTGTAGAAAGAAGACTGTACAAATGTGATTGATATATCATATGTGAATTAATATTATAGATTTGAGAAGCAAGTTAAGGTGTGGGGACAGCAGGAGCCCCACCACTTTCCCCTTTGTCAGTGTGAAATCTGCAACAACACAGCAAACCACCCCAAATGGTGCGAAGATGGATCACCACCTTTCTTTTCTTTTACTATTATTTTAATTTGTTTGCATTATTTTATAAATCAAGAAAGAAAGAGACAGGCCTCCCATTGATATCAGACTATATATGAGTAATATAAAAATACAAATAAATGAAGCATATATATTTATATATAATGCATGTCCACTCCCTGGCATCAGTTGTAGTGTTAAGTTCACCTCATCGACCCCCTCTCTGTTTGTGAGTGTGTAGAAAGTAAAAGCAAAAATGGAGACAAGGGAAGATCCAGAAGTGGAACAAGAAGAGCCCTCCAACATGAAAAGGAGAAAGGGTGGTCTCATCACCATGCCATTCATAATAGGTTTCTTTCTTTCTTTCTTTCATTCATTCATTCTGGTACTCATCTTATTCATTCATGCATCAAATGAGTAAATGTTGTTTACGTTGGAGCATGCAGCAAATGAGTCATTTGAGAAGGTAGCCAGTTACGGGCTGTTGCCAAACATGGTAATGTATTTGATAAAGGATTACAAGATGACAATAGCAAAAGCCACAAATCTGCTATACATGTGGTCAGCAACAACCAATTTCTTGCCTCTTCTTGGGGCTTTTCTAGCTGATTCTTACCTCGGACGCTTCTTCACCATTGCCTTGGGCTCCGTCTTCAGTTTTCTGGTAATTAATTATCCTTTTTTTCCCCTTTAACAATTAATTAATTAATGCAGTTGGGCATCTCTACTTTTCATCTTCATCTTCATCTTCCCAGTTCTAACTCTCTGATTAAATTATTCCACCACCCTCATACTGTTTTTGCATTATAATACTACTGTACAATCATGTTATAATAAACACAGGGTTTTAGGATCAAGAGAAATTAAATAACAAACCAAATAATTAAGTACACAAGATAGTTGTCAAAGCACATGAGTTGAGAAATTCATGGATTTCTTTATGCAAATTTTCAGTCAGCAAGGTCCACTATTTAAAAACTCACTGCTAATATGTTTGACTCTTTTCTTTTTCTTTTCTTTTTTTAAATTTTGATAAATTGATGGATGTGGTTCATACATTCACAATTTCACATGGCGTGTACGCCTATGGGGGTCCGTGTTCTTTGTCCCACAAAGTTTACAGTCTGCCCCTTTTTTTTTTTTTTTAAAGCAAAGTATACATTTTGACCTTTTTGTCCTCATTTATTTCAACTTCTTTTTCCCAGATGATATCTCCGGGAATATATATATATATATATATATATATATATAAATAATTATATATATATATAAGGTCCAAAAAGGAAAACAAAATCAATAAATTAGTAGCTCATGGAAACTTCTTACATAGAACAATTCGTTCCTTTTTCTTTTTTTTTTTTGCTGAAAAGTGCTTTTAGTAGACACTACACAGTGAGTGAAAGTATATATAATTCTTTTTTTTTTTTTTTGCAGCGACTAAAGTAAATACAATTCTTACTGACAAAAAAAAAAAAAGTAAATATCATTGTTGGTATTCATATGCATCAATTCAAACTAGTAGAAGTCTGAAACACATCTGTATTTCGATTGTATGTACCAGACCGATTTGCAGTGTGTACGAAATTAGTTTCTCAACTGTAGTCAAAAGTTTGTATCATATGAAATATCCCCTTTTTATTGTATTGGTGTAGGTTTACTTTCTTTAGCATATTAGTAGTCAAACTGTAAAATGAACATGTAAAACAATGTGACAAAATTTCGTTTTAACACACTTGTATAGTTGTATACTCATGAATAAATGTGTTAGAGTCAAAATCATCCCTTCAGCTATCAACTTAAGCATATAGGTTGTGAGTAGTTCCTTTTAGAGCATATCTAATGGGAATTTTAAAAGAGGAAATTCGATATAATCTCAATTTTGATAAGACGTGCATCTTAGCTAAGACTTGGTCATAAAAGTTGTAACACCTTCAATCGGGTTTTTTGCATTTTGGACTCCGAATTTTAGGGGTATTTACATTCTGAACCCTTGGTTTTCAACTTTAACATTTTGGACCCTAAAATTTGTAGGCTGAAAAAAAAAGGACCCTAAAGTTTGTGAGGTGAAAAAAAAGCTCGTTTCCCGTTTTTCTTTTTCTTTCCATGTTTGAATTTCTCTCCCGATTGGCATCAAACTTCAAGACTAAGGTTAAAACCGATATTAAAGTTATAATAAACCTCTTTTATTCATGTTGGAGTTACTTTAAACCATGTACTCAGGGGTCTAAGTAGCCTCGACACGAATAAGAGAGGTGTATTATAGCTTCAATATTAGTTTTAACCATAGTCCTAAAGTTTGACGTCAATCGGGAGATAAATTCAAACATGGCAGGAAAATAAAAAATGAGACAGGAGCCTTTTTCTTCAGTCCACAAACTTTAAGGTCGTTTTTATTCAAATTTACAAACTTTAGAAATTAAAATGTTAAACTTCAAAATGCATCTTAGATATGAAGTCCGCCTCTTAAAAATATCAGAAAGTGATAGTAAATTGGCATTGTAGGACCAATAAAAAGAAAAGGAAAGTGATATGATATGATATGATTTGTAAAACTCTTTTGGACAATGCAATCAGTCTTGATTGCCACAAAATACCTTTTAAATCTCTTTGTTTTTATGAAATCAACATTTATATTGTTAGCCTTGTTTAGTTTCTAACAAAACCTTGGTAAGGAAGGGTGTAAGCTTAGTATAAATAATGTGGAAATAGAAACTTGTTGATCTGATATCATATGAGGAAGTTATTGGTTTCCTTATTTACAGTCAATAGTTATGAAGCAGAATAAGGCTAACCTGAAAAATCACAATAAAGTGTTAACTGTGAGAAGCTTGGTTGATGCAGGGGACACTTGTTTTATTTTTGACAACAGTAATCCCAGCAGCAAAGCCAGCGGCATGCGATCCATCATCTCAGAATTGCCAAAGCCCGACAGCAGGGCAGTACGGACTCCTAGTGTGTGCGTTTCTTCTGATGTCAATGGGAGCTGGTGGTGTGAGGCCGTGTTCCCAGGCATTCGGAGCTGACCAAGTGGACCAAAGGGGCAACCCTGACAACAGGAAGGTTCTAGAGAGATTCTTCAGTTGGTATTACGCGTGTGCTTGTTTTTCTGTTGTGCTTGCGTTAACTGTCATCGTCTACATCCAAGATCACTATGGTTGGAGGATCGGGTTTGGGATCCCTGCCATCCTCATGTTTTTATCGGCCCTCTCCTTCTTCGTTGCTTCACCATTCTATGTCAGGAATAAGGTGGACAGGAGTCTGTTGACCAGCTTGGTACAAGTCTCAGTTGCTGCATTTCGCAACAGGAAGTTTCAGCTCCCTGCTCGGATCTCAGATGGCCAGTATCATCATAAAAAGGATTCAGACACTAGTCTCCCAAGTGACAAATTAAGGTAATGCTTTTAGGATTACCTAATACCTACCCTACATGATATGATATGATATGATATGATACATTGAGTTTGAATGTGATGGATTTCAGGTTTCTGAACAAAGCTTGCATGATAATGGATCCTGAGGAAGACGTGTGTCCGGATGGATCAGCAAGAAACCCATGGAGACTATGCACAGTAGAGCAAGTAGAAGAGCTAAAAGTCTTAATCAGAGTCCTGCCAATATGGTCATCTGGGATAATGATGTCCATAAACACGAGCCAGAACTCGTTCCCATTGCTGCTAGCCAACACAATGGACAGACACATTGGCAAGTTTGAAGTGCCAGGTGGTTCATTTGGTACACTAACCGTGATAGTGATAGTAATATGGATTCCCCTGTATGACCGGGTGATACTCCCCTTGGGATCAAAGATACAAGGGAAGCCATTCCGGCTTGGGGTGAAGTTGAGGATGGGGATAGGCTTGTTCTGCACCTTCCTAGCAATGTTGGTTGCCGGGATTGTTGAGCATTACAGGCGAGCAACAGCCATCAAACAAGGGAAGGCTGTGCTCCAAATGTCGGCTATGTGGCTCATACCACAACATGTCTTCAACGGGTTAGCAGAGTCTTTCAATGCGATTGGCCAAACTGAATTCTATTACTCGGAGTTCCCAAAGAGCATGTCCAGCATTGCAACTTGTCTCTTTGGGCTGGGAATGGCAGTGGCCAGCTTGCTAGCCAGTTTGATATTCAACTTGGTGGACGGCGTTACCAACAAAACTGGGAAACGCAGCTGGGTTGCAAACGACATTAATCAGGCTCACTATGACTATTACTACTGGATTCTCGCTGCCTTGAGTTTGTTGAATGTGGTCTATTACGCGTTTGTCAGCTGGGTTTATGGCCCTCCACAGGATAATGACAATAAGGTTAGTGATGACAAGAAGTTCCAACTTGAAGAAGAGATGGTAATGCTCAGGAACACCAGCCGACAGGATAAGGGTGATTTTAACTTGACTAAGCTAGACTATGGATTGTCGAAATCCAACGAATCAAGAGTCTAAACTAATCTAATTATAGTCTTCTGTTTGATGAATATATATGGTGTATTATTGATTAAGTTTAGTCAAAAGGGAATTTTAGGATTGATATAGGTTGGATTTGGTAAATTTGTTTCATAGGAATTTTTTTTTGCTTTGCTATGGAATTTGATGCTAATGTGGTTTGTTAATACAAAGAGGTAGTTTTCTTCATAGATTCGTTTTTGCTTGGATACTTGCCAGTACACCACTTTCCTTGTAATTTACTACTGATTAAACAGTCACTTGTGTAATATATTATACTTGATATGTTTATATGCCCACAACAGTATCACACCCCTCCCCCCTTATTATAATAATACATGTCAGGTATAATATTTTACACTCTTTGGCCATGTTAAGACTAAAGCAAGACTAACCAGTCCCTAGATAACGTAGTTAATATAAGGATGTGTTTGGTTCTTTTTCAGGAAATGTTTCTCATGAAACTTTTATCTGAGAAAAACTTTCCCGGAAAAGAAAATATTACAATATTTGGTTTACATTTGAAAATATGAGAAAGTTTGTGGGAAAATTTATTTAAAATGTTCAAAATACCGTTATGTATAAAATTTATAAAGTATTTTTCATGGGCATTTTATGAAATATACCATGATAGTTTACTTTTTCAAAGGAAATAAACTTTCCCAACACCCCGTGGGAAATGTTTCCCATCAAATAGACCTATAAAAAATGATCCAAAACCCGATATCCGAACCGAATGACTCGGGCCATACCTGAATTGACATTCGAAGTGAGATAAACCGATTATAACCCGAACATCCGAAATGATCCGACCCAAAACCGAATTGACCCCGAGACCTTGTATGAACCGAAATGACCCACAACGGAAATGACCCGCATCAAAACCGAACTGAACCCGAAACTTCTCACAAACTGAATAAATTGACACCCGTATGACCTGAACCATAACTAAACCGAACCAAATCCTTGCCCATCAATTGCAAAGACCCGGCTCGATTCAAACCGAATCCAGATTGACCTGACCCAAAGGTATTTGAACTGGAATAACCCAAAGGTTTTTTTTTTTTTTTTCCCCGATGGTCGTGGCCACCCCTCACATGGCCTGAGATCCGCCCATGTCATCAACCATGGGAAAATATTGGATCCCACCTGAAAACTTCCCCATCCTTATTTTGCAACCAAACGTAGGAAAATTTGATCAATTTGAGAAAGTTAATAAACTTCCTTAAGAAACTTCCCCATCCAAACACTCTCTAAAAGGATATAAATAATTTTCAAACATTAGCTTTCTAAAGAATAATTTTTATTGGGTCACTAACATGTCTGAAATGCTTGTCCATTTTCTGTAGGTTTTTATTCCCGCAACTCTCTCGGAAACCTTATGCAGGCCATTTGAAAGATCCAAGTATTCTTTGGAAAATGGACATGCAAAGCAAACAAAGCGTGAAACTCCAACTATATATTCCATTTCCACTATTCATAAAGGGATTTGTTTTTATTTTTCCTTTATAAATGAATGACAATTTTAATATCCCATTGCCACTCAACTAAACAAATTGTTCCCCGATGATGGCACGGCCAAAGCTAAGATTCCTAGAACCAATTGAAGCACATCTGAGGAGACAACTTCCTTACCGACGTCGCAGTCTACTCAACCAGGAAAACGGCGTCGTCCTCTGTGAAGGAGGTGGAGTGAGGAGTTCAAGCATGGTCTCCTTCTCTTTTGGGGTCAGCGGAACCCCTCTCACCAGATTCAAAGCCATGATATGGACATTCGTCTTTTGCCTATGTCTCTTATAAGCCCACCCTCCAGCTGCAACTCCTGCAACCACCACCTGTTTTCAAGTCTCAATGTTAGTAGTCATGCAAAAGTATATTTTGAGGAAGCCATGTTACGGGGAATTCTAACTCACCGGAGACAACCACAGAGCTGCAGTCTGCATATCAAATTTGGGGGCATAAAGGACTGTCTCCCCAAACTCGTCCTCCAGCTTCTTGTAGATCTCTTTATCGGATTTCCCAGCGCTGATTTCATCCCGAATAAGCTGATATAACCATTCACAACATCATTAATGCACGTTCAGGAATAGCAAGTAGCAACAGCATCTCAGCCCCCCAGAATCCCAGATTCATTGCTTTAGCTGCCTGAATATAGATAGACTAATCACTTTCCAATATTCTAAGTTCATCACTAGATCAATTCTTTCTTGATCGCTAAAGCAACATGATGCAGGGATGTGATGGATGCAGACTAGGATTAATCCATGGTACATCAAAACGCAGTTCAAAGACAGCGATTCCCTAGTTAATAACTAAATCCCATCAATGTAAGGACATACATTACGGCTCCTTTACGTGGTCCCGACAGTGTCTTATATTCGATAAGCATTTAAAACAGCACAAGCCTGAAAGAAATCTCTTTCAGTTTAACTAGCTGACCCAATTGACCTAAGAAAAAGACGAAAGAAGATTCTGATTCACTGTCTTACAAGGAGACTACAAGCATGCCAATATGAAAGAAAATGGGACAATTATTAATTCATCAAAGTTTTCTTAACTGTGGCTATCTTCTGTAAACATCACAATTCTATGTTGTGGGATTTACATACACACAATATGAAACATACAAGGGCATTGTAGAATAGCTCATCTCTGAGACTGACCACCAGACAACTAAAATGGTCTGGCCAACACTCAAACCGCTATGAGCAATGAATCAAGTTCAAAAACCAACCTCAGATTTGAACAGTAACATTGCTGACATGCTACCCTAATTCACCTTAAAAAACTGAACAATTACAGGAAACATCAAGATTCTGCCTGAGCAAAGGCCATGGTGATTTCTACACCTGTCAATTCAGGCGGGTAGGTCTGCTTCGGCTTTATTTAGGTTTTGGGTTTGGAAATCGTGTTCAAAACCCTAAAGATTCGTGCTGAAGATAGGTTTAGCTCGCAAATCTTGGTGAAGAATAGACATTATTTAATAGAAGAAAGCAATAATAGCCTCCATATCTGAGAGTCTTGAGAACGAATAGTGAGGGACTCTCAGACAGGTACATGAGAAAAAGGCCATCGGCCATCTCCGAAAATATATTTACTTAGTCTAGAAGGCTCAAAAAAGTGACGGACGTAGGATTCAAGTCAGTGGCGTCAAGAATAATTTGTCAAAAAAATTCAATCTGAGCAACCCAAAAAGCAATTCAAATTAAAGATTAGCTATCTTCTTAAAAAATCACTCCATCTTAAATTAACATCAAAAATTGGAATTGGTTGACACACATTGATCAATACAATGAACACATTCTCACCAATTCAATAAAATTTCATCAACCACTTCTACATCTTTACAATGAAGTAGCATTTAGTAAATAATTTAAAAATCTAGGGTCAATTGGAACCAGTCCCTTTAAATCTTTTTAAGTCGGGGCTAAGGCAGCTACATTAAACCCCCACACCTTGTTTTGCAGCAGGATTTTTGGGGTACTGGATTTGGATATGACTAGAAAACTCTTATCAATTCAATTCCTTTTGACCAATTCAAAGCATTAAACATTTACAAATTTTGATTCTCAATCTGAATACAAGTCGACAATAGTCAAAAAACGTTCATTTGCATAAAAGAATTATCCATGTGACATTCTAAATACAACACAATCAACACAAACAACATTTTACATAAAAACATCAATAAATTAACTAGATATAAGATTTAGGCTTGATTAAAAACTTACAACTTAGGGCTTGTTCTTGTGACTTATGAGTCATCACAACTTATTGTCGATGAGTGTTGATTAGATGAGTACTAATTACTAATCCGTGCTGATGAGTGTTGACTACTACTGAATGATATTGCTAAGCACTTATCATAAGCTGAAAAAAAACAATCCCTATGTTGTTAACAAGGGAGACAAGCCACACAAGGTGATCCTAGTGGTGTCAAATGCGTCAAGATGGAGGCAGTGTGACTCAAGTTGCTGGTGGTGTGGGTAGGTTAGGGTTTTGATTTTGATTTTGATTTTGATTTTGAGCAAAGGGGTTTAGGACTTTGAAACCTGGAAGAATTGCATGAGGGTCCAGATGAAGTCTAGTCAGGCTTCTGTTACTTATTTCACACTTAGAAGGAAAAAGAAAATGTCAATTGGGCGCCTGCACAAAGTAAATTCAAATGGTACCTGGAAACCGAGCCACATACTCTCACTACTCAGGACCAGCAGCTAGCATGCCTAAATCTGGGCCCTGCCCCTTAAGCATCTCAGATTAGAGGTGGATTGAAATAGTACATATACCAAAACAACTATTCTTTTTTCTGAAAGACAATATTTCCTTTCCATAATTTCAGTGGAGTTGCTTAACTCTACTGGCCTGTATTGGGTCCGATCCTGACTCTAGATATATAATGACTCCAGCTATATAATGAAGTTCAGAACTTCATCAATCTGACATAGGCTGAGGCACATTTTTGATTCTTAGCAACTAGTATTTAGTAGGAGGAGTTCACAAAGCTAGCTCAACACCTTAGAGCAACTGATGTGACAAAAATAAGTAAAACTAAGATTACGGAAGTTTATTGTGATTGAGCTTGTAAAGTCTAATTTGATATCTAATTATGTACGGAGGACAACTGCGTCTACAAATGACCACAGTGAACTGTGATTATTAAATAAACAGACATTATATGGAATGGATGAGCAAACAAACTTCAGATAGTAGAGTTCTAGATCTTGTTGGCTCAATTTTTTCAATACAAAAAGCTTACCCATACTAACTAGCATACATATACCTTAAATCAGCAAGACCTTAAACCCAGTGTCTTTGCTGATTAACTGATCAGAAAACACTATACTACTGCAAGACGCAAATGTGTATGGAGTATATGACTGACCTTTCGTAGAAGAATTGCAATGTCTGCTTGTGAATCTTCAATTGACTGACTTCCACACTCTGTGCATCGGACATTGTGACTAATATTTCTCGCCCTCGCATCGATAATTTGCTGTTTCTTCACTGGATCCTCCTCGTTGTCCATTATGTAGAGTTACTGCAGGACACAGACCAAGGAGTACCATAGAAATAGACCAATATTTATCACAGAGAAAAAGATATTGAAGTAAATAATAGAAGCATTTTCAAAAAGGTTGGTCGACTTGCACCCATAATCTTTCAGTGTTACAAGATTTTTTTCTTTCGAGAGAAGATATATACAGTAGTAATTATGACATTCCAAACACCGTTTCATCAGCAATCCAAGTGGATCCTTGAGGATTTATGTAGCCAACTTAGGAAAACAAGCTTGGTACTTCCAACGAGCTATGTTAAAGTAAACTAACACATGCTAAGCCACAATGATGATTTATCGGCCCCTTTAATGTTAACAATCTACCTGTAAAGAGGCAGCACTCCATCAGCTATCCAAGTAGAACTAATAATTTTGGGGTTACAGCTTGAAATTTGAGATTGGAGCCTGGAAAGTGAAGGCTTGGCGCCTGGTTCTGTGAGGGAGTATGAGAGACACTAGTAGTCTGAAAGTGGAATTACAAACCCAAAGAAACCCTACTCAGTCCCAAACTCTTCTAGGCATTTCAACGAACACCTTAAATGCAACAAACGCTGATCGGTTCAAAATCCATATACCATTGAAACCCGCCCACAACAAAGTAGACAACCCAGTCAACGATAACTGAAACCCCGTCAATAAAGAATTACAGACACAGTCAACAGCAATCACAGGAATAACCATCGCCACAATGATGAGACTAGCAAGCAACAATACATAAATTGAACAAAGAAATTCAACTTTCTACATTTTGGGTTTTGAAAGAAGGGGTTAGCGAAAACAATAGATTCCCATTACAGAAGTTGAATATTCACCCAAACTTGCAGATCACTAGATTAATAAAGTACTGCACTTTATACTGAAGGCATAGACAGAGCAGAGAGCCGAAGCAAGCAGAAGATGACAATCAACAGTTTTAATAAGAGAAAGAAAACCGAAAGCCCAGATGATGAAAATAGAAGTCAGGAAATTACCTTGGTGGGTGAATCCAGAGTTATGTGGAGGACGGAACGGGAACGAACAGAATGCAGAAACATCACACAGCCACAGCAGGCAGCAACAGCAAGCGGGGCTTACGTTCCCAAACGAAACCTCACCAAAAAAAAAAAAGATGTAAAGAAGAGAAATTTTTTTAAAAAATTAATGCTCTCGTTGAGAGTCGAACTCAAGACCTCCCGCTTACTAAACGGGTGCTCTAACCAACTGAGCTACGAGAGCTTGTTTATTTAACATTTTCTAAATAACTTATACTTATAATATCACAATTCGACTTCTGAGAAAAGTATAAAATGTGATACTACTAGTAATTACCTTCCGAAGATTCAGCATTTTAAAATTCCTTGACAAGATTCTGGAAGTATACACACTAATCAAAGTGCAGGATGAAGAGGGCAAGTTCTCAACCCGTAATGTAAGCCCTCATAATCTTCTCTTTTTCTTTCTTCATTTACGACTTTATAATGATCAGTGGGTGAATTTGGGGATGATGAATTCATGACGATGTTGTGGGTAGCTTTGATGTTGTACCTGATATTCTTGAACTCCAAGCTTCAGTATTAAAATGTCTGAGATTATTGGTGCGGCAGCAAGTGCGGTGAAGAAAGTGGGTACAAAAATCAGGAGAATGATGAAGAAAATGAGGGCTTCTTGATGGCCAGAAGACGTTTCCAGAACCCTGTTGATAAACTTGAACAAGATGATCTTCATCACAGGGTTCATTGCATAACTCTCCACTCTCATCGCCGTCATTCCCACGATCGAGGTTGCTCTTTCTCTCTCTCGCGACCGTACACACGGACACATTGCATGCTACTTCAAATTCTGTTTGGTTTGCTCTTTGAAGATTTAGCCTATTGTTATGCAATTCCATTTTCTTTTATTCTTTTCTGTTGTGTGTGTGCAGTTTGAAATAATGCTTGTGGATTTCACCAGGGATTTATCCTGATGTGAACGTTTCTTTTACATAGGGTGGTTGGAAGATTTTCATACGGTCCCCTTTCTGAACTTTCTTTAGTAATTAAAATCAATGCAGATGGATTGTGTCTGCTAAACTAGTTAATTTCTGTATCAAACAAGCAGCTACGTGAATTTCTGTGCTGCTTTCTTTAGTAACATACAAATCCAATGCCTCATTTAACATATTTAGATATATTGATGATCGTAATGGCCTCCCAATTTGATAATCACACGGTTAGACAGGAATTTACAAAATGCCACTTAAAGAGATAAAGGTAATTATATGGTCTGCTAAAGACTTGGGTTACTCTTATGTCAGTTCTGGTAAGCCTATGTCATCTGTAATTGTGTACATTGGTCTAAACTTAATTAGCGTTCATTTAAAATCACCTGGAAATCAATTCACCAAGATTTCATAACAACTACAAAATTGCTTTCCATTTGTGGGAGTTGGGAAATTGGGATATCTTGGGAAATCAAGTTTTTTTCACCAAGTTTTCTTCATTGTTTGTGGTTTTGTCCCCATGACTGACATTGTTATATGTAAGTAACGTGCATGCCGCAGTAGATCCATTTAAGATTTCTATCAGAAACCTGTTCTTTTGAGTCGGAATCCATCTTTTTGTCTATCAGCTCAAGACCTTAAAAGATACATTAGAGGATGATGAGTATAACTTTCACTGCATCTCCTTGCTACTCATATGTCCCTCACAAATGCATATGGTGTATATCGCTAACCAAGCAGCCCAATGTATGGCGTTGGCCGCCTTCTTGGCCTACTACTGGGATTTACTGTTCTGATTAGGTAGTTGGTGAGTGACACTATTTTGTTATTCAGTGGAGCAGACATCAATGGAGAAGTATGGTCTTTGGAGGCAGGAGCAGAAAAGCAGGGCAGCAAAGCTAGAGCAACAGCTGAAGGCAAGGTGGAGCATAGAGGACATGATAAATGAACAACTGAAGCGATTCCAGAGGCATTACATGGAGACAATGATCCCTACCCATCTGGAGGACATAGCACAAGTCCTGATGCCAAAGGGTGCACCACCTCTCGAGATGGCCACAGTGGGGTGGCTTGGTGATTGGCGTCCGTCAGCCATCCTAGAGCTCCTTTGTGCTCTATCCCGCTCCTCCTACCTCTCATTTACCATGGCAGACTCACCTGAGACACAACGCATCCTGTCTCAGCTAATAAGTGAAGTCCGCATTGAGGAGACAGTCCTCGATGAAGAGATGGCTGAGATACAGGCCACCTGCATCCTCCACCTTCCCTTTCCCCCAATCACTAAAACTTATGTCTCTCCTCTGACCCACCTTCATTCTGAGTTTAAGAAGATCAAACACGTCATCGTCAAGGCCCAGCGACTTAGGTTCAAGGCATTGGAGCTCGCCGTCAACAAGGTGCTTAGTCATGTCGATGCTGCCGAATTTCTAGTTGCATTTTCACGGATTCAAGATGCTATACACCAGTTTGCTGCCCGCCACAAGTTCCAAAAGACTCCAGTAATTGTCTCACCCAAATCCTTGGCCACTTTCTGACAAGTCTGAATGGATAGATTAAACAATCACACTATGCCTTGAACTAGGAAATTGCTCAACATCTTCAGTTGTCCACCTATGATGCACTTCACATTACAATGCAATTTTTGTTTTCTCCCTTTTGATTTTGTGTGTCTGTGCAGCTGCAACGCAACTTAGTCTCAGTTTTCTGCAGTTTGTTTTGCAGAAAGAGGACAATTGTTTGAGTTTCTGTCCATATGTGATATGTCTTCATCTGTTCAGTAGCTACACTGTATAGCAATTCACTCTCTACTGATTGACTCTAGCTTATTACACTTTACTGAGCTCTTTTCTGTATTTTCAAGAAATTTGTTTGGGATCATGATTTCAGTATTCTGTATGTAAATAACTTCTCTATAATTGCAAAAATTAAGCCAGAACAGATCTCTTCAACATCCCATCACGGTAGCAGTTTAGAAAATGAGCGGGGGAAAGGATGAGGAGGAAGAAATTTGCTGATTCCAGCTATATATCATATCCTTTTAAGGATCCATCTTTGTATACTATCATCTTATATCATGAAGTACTATGAATGATACATTAACTCACAATGGAAACAAAGGACAGCTAAAGACGGGGAAAAACAAGAATTGAATGCCATTTACGCTCTACAAATCGAGATGAAATATTGAAAGACATGCATGCACAGCAAAATTAAATCTGTAATCCTCAACTTAATGAAACACTTTCATGGGAGTATTTCTTGCAAGACCAGCTGGTTGGTCATTTGGCCACATGCGTGGACTGAGCATTTTTCATCTTATGCCTCGTGCAAGTTTGAGTTTTGTAGGTGAAACAACGTTACCAAGGAGGAATGAAGGTCAAGCCCAAATAGCGAGGAGGGACATGAGAGCAGCACCGAGAAGCAAGGAGAGGTTGGTGCCCAAGAAAAGTCGGGTATTGTCCTGCAATTTGGAGCTCATAAAATCATGAGCAAGCAGATCTACGAGGGCCATGTAAATCAAGATCCCAGCCGCACATGCGTTGAGGAGGCCTTGTGTGATGAGAGCCGTTGGACTGCTGTCGTCGTATATGTTTGTTATTCCAATCCCAATGCCCACCCCTACCGGAGTTGTCAGCGAGAAGAACAGGGCCATGCATATTGTTGATCCTGACTGGTATGCTGCCTGCATATTTTTTTTGTATACAACTTCTTTAGGATATATGGATTCTTTTCCTATCCTTGTGCTAAAAATTATGCATAATATACGTAATTCAGTGAAACAACAAGGAAAGCACTACTAGAGTTGTCAAACAGTAAAGAAATTAGGTTTTCACTAAAACTGATGAAACAAATTTTACCTGTGCAATGCAACCACCAAGGCCAATGCCCTCAAAGAACTGATGGAAGCAAAGTGCTGCTATGAGAGGCTTTATAGTTTCAAGATTTGAAGATGTACCAAGTGATATCCCAATAATTACTGAATGCACCACTATACCCAGTTCCAGCACCTACAAATATCAACCCGTCCAATAATCAGAAACCACAAACCATGTTCAATACAAACGCACTAATCATATGTATTTCCTACTCCTTTTAAACTTATTCTCACCTATTTTTAATTTCTCCATATAATATTACATACATGCATGGTACTTCCTAGTTTCATAATAACTATTACCTTTGACTTTTTACACTCTTTGTTTACCACATTATTACTTTTACTTTTACTTTTACTTTCTAACATTATATATTTACAAAAATTATACCACTGTATTTATATAAAATACTTTTTTCACCGCAATCTAATAATATTAATTTTATATTCAATAATTAATAATCAAAGTTTATCAAAATTAATTACCTTTATTCGATATACTAATAATATGGAAAAAAGGGAGCACTTTTTACTAAGTGGTGCGTGTAATATAATTTGAAAAATACTTGTTTATAAAAGAGATTCTGCTGTCATCATCTAGCCTACAACTTTTTAAATAATAAGGTAGTTCATGTTGCAATATTCTATTTTTTTTTTCTTTTTGAAACGATGTTGCAATATTCTATTAGTTCAAAAGAAAAGTACAAAAACAAAGATATTGTTATCTCCCGTATCATTTTTTTTTTTCGCTGTTGTTTGGACCGGGGAGTAAGAGGCCAATTCTCAGATTGTATCTGATTGATGATCTAGTAGGTTCATAAAAGTGCTAAATTTTCAAAATAAATTTATTAATAATGATTATAAAATTTATCATCTATTTATCAATATTATTACAAAATTTATTTACAAAATTTTGTCACAAAATAATTGACCTATTGTAATACATATAGTGGACTTAAATAAGTCCACTATGGTGTACCACGTAATTTACGAACGACCTACCAGAGGGTACACTCGGCAGGGTTATATTTGTGGGTTTACACTTTACAGTGGGTATTGTAGATTTACTAACCATTCTCTCAGTCTCTCAAGTGTCAACCCAACCAAAAAGGGAAAAAAGAAACATAAATAAGGTTGGGCTAACCTTTGCAAGTCCCTATACAGCCTCAAAATGAGGTAAATAGCCCATTTATTGGATAAATATTGTGGCTGTTGGAACAATTTGACTATTTAAAACTTAAAAGAGCCATAAAATTTAAATAATTTGACAAATAAAAAGAGACCTTCTTAAGTTATAATTTATGAGGCCATGATGATTTATTTTTAATCATCCCTATCACCGATAGAACAATTATAAAATAGAATATGAAGTTAAAAAGGTAACAACACTGAATATTTTTTGAACGTAGAGGAATTTTGGGTTGACCAGTAAAATTGGAGGATTGCATTAATTTGCGCAAGTTGAGGTATAAGACAATTAAAGGGCAGCTGTGAAGAAGGATAGAAACATGTGGCGATCCAGAGACATTGCATAGTAATTAGTAAGTGTAAAGAGAAAAGCAAGGATGAGGCACACCTGTGACGTAACCCTGTATCTGATCTGCTCAAAGCTGGCGAAACCAGGCGATGAAGCTCCAGAACCCGACCCGAATGGCAGATGGGCGTGGCCGTGTGTGGCATGCGTATGAAGATGAACATGTCCAGCATGATCCTCACTCACCTCTTCATCATGTTCCCCAAAGTGTAATTTCCGGTAATACCCAGTGGCAAAAGCGTCAATCATGAGTGTCCCGAGTGATCCAATCATAGCAGCAAGCCCCGTGAAAGGGAATTTCCCCCAGGGGCCCACATCCTTGAGGATGGGGTCATTGAGGTCTTCAAAGGCGTCTGGGAGGATGTGGATGAAACCTGTTGACAAAATAACCCCAGCTGCGAATGCCTTTAGAAGGTAGAAAAGAGAGCTCTCTGGGCGCAAGGCAGGGATGTTTTTACCAAGTATGGGAAGGGAAACCCCCAGGGCACTCCCTATTAGTATCGCCACAATTGCCCCTAATTTGTAAAACAACGTCTCCTTAATAACACCGTTTGGTGTTTGAAGCATGACGTCATCGCACCCCCCACAGAGGACCTCTGACGTCACCGCGAAGTATGGGAGGATGGAGCACATTAGGTTGCATGATGACATTCCTGGGCTTTCTACCATCTTCCTTTTGTTTTCAACCCACCCAACTCTTTTTCTTTTTCAGGATTAGGAGGAGACTGGAGATTCAGAGTGAGAGTGAGGAAGCCTCTTCATTTTGTTTCTTTATCTACCTATTCCTATTTCATGTCAATCCACTTATATATATATATATCCCCACACTAGGATTGTAAACTCCCACATTCTCACTACTACCTGACTTGATTTAATGATTTTATTTCTAAATTAAAAATATCAAATTAATATAGTGTATGGATTAGGTTTGTAATTAATGGAGAAAAGCGTGTTGGAATAGATGATTACGAGTTTTCTCTGTTTTCAACTAGATATTATGACAACAGAATGACAATACTCAAATATTCATATCAGCAAAATATTTCAAATTTAACATCTATAAATTAATTGGTTATACAGCAAATTAGGTTTAAATATTTTTTGTCAAAATAGTACATATTATTGATAATAAAAAATAATAGTGTTTATGCACCTCAGTTACTTTCACACATTAATTAGGTCTAAATTACTGAATTAGAACCGCAATTTGTTCAATGTGACAAATTAAATTATATATCTATCAATGTATAACACCCAATGTTGTTTATGTGACGAGAAAATTTGTCAACCTTCTCTTGTTTGTGCTCAACTTATTTAACCAATTATTTGGTAAGAAAGAGACATGGTTGAGCTTTTAGTGATGTGAAGCCCAAACACTATGTAAAATTCAAAGATTGTGGAGGACATCATCCTAACTAATATTGGGTGACCCAGAAACAATTTTTTTTATAAAAAAAAAAACAGAAAAAAGAAAAGAAATGAATGCGGTAGTAGGGACTAGAAGTTAAGAAAATGGGGAAATATGTTAACAGGATGTCGTCATAGTGCTAAAATGCGAAAGACTCCCACACAAATAGATCAGGTTATTGTTGTCAGCTGCAGCAGTCAACAACTAGTGTCGACATAATTTCTCATTATTCTAAATTTTTCAATTTCCTTCTCTTCATTTTTCATTCTACTGTACCCAAATCAATCACAAAATTCTACGCAAATCAACCATAAACATTTAAGAATCTAAACCTCATGCAACTTGGTACGTGTATAATAAAATTTATGGGTCCCCAAAATAGAAAAAAAAAAGAGATTAATAGTAGGGAGTTTAATTAATTAGAAAATGAATAAATATTAAATAAAATTATTTTAATATAAATATCAGTAATTATTTTTATTAGAATAGCTTATTATATTGGTATGTGCATGTATAATTTTTCATTTGAATAGCTAATAACGTACTTTATGTATCACTTTATGGAAGACAATTGTACTTCTCTTTCATTGAATAATATCATACAAGTTGTGTTTTTTTTCCCCCCTTCTGTAGGTTAGGTTACAAGGCAGAGCAATGCTTATTGTTTATTTTAATATTGATGTGTACATATTTGTTTTAATATTAGTATATTAGGTATGTACATGTATAATTTTTCAAAATGTCATTTATGGTTTCCTTTTAAATTGGTATGCACATGCATATTTTTTAATTGAATTATTATTTATATACTTTTTCTTTATAATTAGAATATATATCAAAATCTATGTACATTTATATTATAGTTGTTTTTTAATGATTGAACATATATTTTGGGAAAGTCCATTTGATAGGTTCCGACTTTTGCCTATTCCAAATTGTCAACCATTTTATAAAATATTTCAAGTGGTACGCTTATTTTGAAATTTTTTTCCATCGAGTGAGCTCATTTTGCACTACTAGTTAATTTTTGCTCACATAACTCACATCATTTTTCAATCTCACTCACCTCACCCTCTTAATCTCAAACTCGATTTAGAATAATTTCTAATGTGATTGACAACTTGAAATAATATATAAAGTGTTCAAAATAAACGTACCACTTGAAATAGTTTTCAAAATAAGCTTACCACTTTGAATATTTTGTAAAGTGGTTCACAATTTGAAATAGGCAAAAGTTGAAACCTACCAAATAAAAATTTCCCCAATTTTTTTATGTCGCCCCTATTTTACTAGTGTAACCCTATTTTTGGTAAAAAAATGTTCCCATACTACCCCAGTCTCCCTCACTCTACACTAACTCTCTCTCTCTCTCTCTCTTTCTAACCTCTCTCATCCCTCTCAAACCCACGCCCCCTGCCACCTGTCGCTGCATCCGCCGCCCCAGATGACGCCGGTGCACTTAAGGACGTCGGAAATCATGATGGAAAAAGAAAATTTTTTTTTGGGTTAATTTTGTACTATTTTGAATGTTTTCGTTGTAAAAGTTTATTTTTGTGAGGTTAAATTTTTATATTTTTCAATGGGGAAGGGATTGGGGGGTTACAGTATAGAAAAAAACGACCGGAAAACCCACCAAAGAGGCCAAACGCCCTCATATGGTGTCTGGGCCTAGGCTGGATCGCCTCTAGACGATGTCCTGGCCAAGGCCCAGACGCTATCTGAGGGTGTCTCGGCCTTGGTCGGGACGCTGCCAGAACGTCGTCTGGAAGCATCTCAGCCAAGGCCGAGGTGCCATCTAACGGCGATGCGGCCCCTGGAGGTGGTATAAAAAAAAATTTTTGAAAATATTAAAAATAATATGAATAATAATAATAGTTATTTTATTAAAACTAGAAAAAAAAATTAAATTTAACTAATAGCAATGTTTATAATAATCATTTATATTTTTTTAGTATTAGGGAAATAATATGAATATTAATAACTTTTATTTTATTAAACTTGGAAAAATAAAATTTTGATTAAATTAATAATAATATGAATAATAATCATTATTATTATTGTTGTTGTTAGTATTAGGGAAATATATAATTTTTAAAATAAAGTGTTATTATTTTAGGGTTTAGTAGTGATTATATTGTTTAGGCTTTAGGGTTTAGTAGTGATTATGTTGAAAGTTAAAGTCGAGTTCACAGTCTTTGGAATGGAAAATTTTCTATTAAAGAGTATTTTTTTTTTCCACATTATATTGATTGTGAAATTAAAAAAATGTAATTTTTTTTTTAGTTAGTATATATTTAAGTTAATGTATGATATGAGGGTAAGTAGTTAGTAACTGAATTTGATAACTTAATTAAACGCAAGTGCCTAGAAGGAAATTCGTCGTTGTTGCTATGAACAAAGTGCAAAAGTTCTACATACAGGTCATCATGTGCTTGCGAAACTATAAGGGAGGTGTTGATACATTTTTGATATCGACCATTTATTCAACGAACGCCGAGGAAATCAATCTCGTGGTTCCTTGATGATCGTTGTGTAAGCAATTGGTTTGAAGAATGTTTCTACACTTGCAATATATTATCGCAAGCAATGATGACCTTTATATAGAACTTTTGCACTTTGTCCATAAGAAGAACGACGATTTTCCTTTTAGCCAGTTGCATTTAATTAAGTGATCCAATTCAGTTATTGTCTACATACCCTTATATCATATAATAACTTAAGGGTATACTAATTCAAAAGAGATAATAAATTGCAAATCTTTATAATTTTTAATATCATTATTTATTTTAGGGTTTAGGGTTATTATTATTATTATTATTATTATTATTATGATTATGATTATTATTATTATCATTATCATTATAAATATTAATGTTTAGTGTTTTGGGTTTTATAATTATCATTATTATGTTGTCATCGACACTAATATTTTGCAGGAAAAGAATGTTTGGAAAAGACCTTAAGGGTAAGAGCAAACTTAAGATTACAATTAAGAAATATGGGTGGCGAGCAGAAGAGGAAAGCAACCTGCATAGGCGTGGGACGACGACACTGCTCGTCGAGCTGAAGCGGTAGCTCGCGAGATGCACGTCCTGAGCAGCCATTGCTAGCGGCATCATCACAAGCCTTTAGTCGCTCTAGGTTGCATGAGATGCAACGACAGAAGTCGTCCGACACACAGACGACGGACGAGCTTGTCCAGCAGCTTGGTAGCTACTTGGGATCGGCTAGTCAGGGGACACAAGGAGATAGGCAGACCGAGCATACCGAGGAGGCCGATGATGTTCAGACTATTGACTACGTCCAACTTAGAGGGCGGGGCGGCAGATTTTCCCCAGGGAAGAAGAGACCCCGGAGTTATGGGGTAGATCATGGGGGATTGAGTTCAACATGGAAGCCGAAGAGGCAGCGCGGCGACAGGGACTGGAAGATTGATGGGAAGATATAGGGCGTTCATACGTCTTCTTTGGTCATACCAAGCTTCGGGGGACATATAACTCGGTTTATTTGGGATGGTCAAGAGCGTGATCCTGAGGTCATTGAGTGCCTGATGAAGAAGATGGCACTCGGTCAGCTGAGTGAGTTGGTGGGTAAAATGCATCCGACCACCCAGGATGCGATCACTCGCGGCTCGATGTCCGAGCTCGAGGGTTTGATGTTTGAGTACATCGATCATCCGCTAATAGCAACATTTGTGGAGTGGTGGCAGCCGGACACCTACTCATTTCACCTACCTTTTGGTGAGATGACCATCATACACCATGATGTGGAGAACATTCTCAGCCTCCCAGTTGAGGGGACTTTGCCTTGTTCCCCGAGTTGGGATTTAGTGAACAACTACATCACTTCCCCGTTTCTTATGGATATGGAGGAGCTCCAACGCAACAAAATTTATGAAAAGGGGGTCTTCTTGACAGTGAACTTAGAAACATTTGCACCTCCACCCAACATCAGATACCTATCTGGATATGGGCGTGATACTTGATCCTGTTGTGCAACACACTGTTGATGGACAAGTCTGGGGATAGGGTGCGTCCACATGCACATGGTAGCACTGAACGGGTCGACTCAGTGGCATGGGCCACGATGGCTTTGGCGTACCTGTACCGGCAATTGGGTCCAGCCACCGGGGCTGGGACCGGGAAGATTGGGGGATGTTTGACGCTGCTCCAGGCGTGGATCTATGAGCGTTTCCTAATTTTTAGACCTAACACCCTACAGCGTGTAGACGGTCCACAGGTTAGGATGTGGCATGTTAGATGCGAGCCGCTTACGGTGGACCGTCTACAGACATTTAGGCGCCTGATAGATGGCCTTTCAGAGCAGCAGGTCGTATGGTGCCCATACAATCCTACACCTACCACTAGATGTCGTTGGAC
Organism: Portulaca oleracea; assembly: GCA_029582165.1. Classification (NCBI taxonomy): domain Eukaryota; kingdom Viridiplantae; phylum Streptophyta; class Magnoliopsida; order Caryophyllales; family Portulacaceae; genus Portulaca; species Portulaca oleracea. The sequence goes on from CM055874.1 coordinate 38,228,315, forward strand.
GACCTACATTGGTTACATTCGCGCTTATGATGTTCGAAGGTATTTCCAACCAATGGGGTCGCTTGCATGATCCGTGCAAATGACCCCCAATCCTGAACATGACTCTGTCCATCGTATCACCGTACCCGTATGCCACGTTGTATCGTGCCGGATTGGCTCGAATTTCATTGTCCATGGATTTTCTGACCACAAACCACTTGTTTTGGCCCCCAAAACCAACCTGGGCGATACATCGAAACCCACAGTTGTCATCAGATACAACATTCGTTAAGCCAATGATGTGTGGAAGAATGAAATCAGAAATGCCATCAGGCTAAGGAAATGCACCTATTCATCTGTTGGGTCCATGCGCGTAAAAATAAAACGTTGGTTAAAAATAAATTTGTTGTATGCTAAATATTGAAAACTAATATAATAAAACTTACCATTTGTGCTACCCATTCCAACTAAAGAAGAGCTCGATTTTTTCTTGATGCCTCGTGTACTGGATTTGCTGCCAGGTTCTTTGGACCACTGTACTCAAACGCACTAGGGAGACTTTGAGTTGACTTCCCTATACTAGGTCTCCCGTTTAGTTGACTTCCTATATTAGGTCTCCCTTTGTGACGTGGGGTGCTCTCTGGATCTGGTATGTAGTTCTCGGGATGAAACTCATTGGTCATGACTCGATATATGCAGCGTATGACGGCTGAGTCATTTTCCCTTACCTTCTTCACAAGGGAATCGAAATAAGACATGTCCTGAGATAATGGATTAGGAACTGTATCTGATTGATCATTATCACCAAGGACTTCAAGTTGCCTCCAGTAGCTGTGAATACTTTTGGCGTACAAATCAGTATCCTGCTCCACGAGGTTTTTCAACGTACAGGCACATAGAAGGCAATGTGTTTTCCACAACATGTGATCACACCAGTTCTCCACATCTCTTTTCATGGTCGTCATCTTATTGTACTACTCGATTATTAGGTTCATCGCATGGTGAGATACACAACCATGTAGATGCCTGTACAATGCAACTTTCCTCAATAATGTGTGTCCACTCTTGGATTGCTCCAGTGCCCTCATAATCTCGGTATATTAGTTTTTTATCTGATGATGCCCCCTCTTCCACAACCGATCAAATGAACATATGTCGCTACCGAGATAGTACTTGAAAGTCGAATGTTGACTCTCCACTCTAGTAGGTCGGGGTGTTTCCCATGTGGGCGACTTCGTTGGTGTATGCTCGAATAAACTTCTCCTTGTACTTCATCCAAGTACTACTCAAATAATCGACAACCCGCCCCTTTTTCCCAACCCAATGTGACACCAAACACGTCCATTTCGTGTCCAAGTCAATAAGTGTACTCGAATAAACGACGCGGTGCCCCCATGTCTTCCTAAAAAACCCCCCTTGTCCATTCTTCTTTCCGCAAGTTAACTCATTCACTTTGTTCTCAACATCGTTCCCTATATGCCAGACGCATAATAGGTGGGGAACTCCGGGAAGTACGTGGCCTATAGCCCACGACAAAGCTTCCTCTCGATTAGTGATGAACACATTCAGTATCACACCAATGCCTATGAGATCGTGCAGTCTTTGGAGCACCCATTCATATGACTCCTTCCGCTCGTCTCTCATTATTGAGTACACAACAAGAAAATTATGATTTGTACAAGTGACACCAACTATCTCACAAAATGACCTCTTATTTTTGTTGGTCTTGTATGTACTGTCGATGAGGATAACTTCTGGATATGTGCGGAGAAGTTTCAACGAGTAGGGGTGGCACATAAAGATCTACTGCAACTCACCGTCATCATCAAAGTTGGTCTAGGACAAGTACTCGTGCTCATTTGCCAAATGTAAGCATTGTTGCACGTGTGTCCTATCCTTCACCTCCCCCGACCTCACTTTGAATCGCTCATTGTAAATCTGCCCCACATTGACATTACAGTCTAGGAAATTCTGCTGCAACGATGTGTGTAACGTAGCAGGAGTGCATCCAGTGTCAGTCATTTCCCTTATGTGGGCTTTTATGTCAGATGACAATGAGTGTCCCCTTCGGTGTCCCTCCTCATAAATACGGATGGCAATGGGGCGGGGAATCCCCGAACCTGCCGGGGCCCCTCCCCACTCCGGGGAAAAATCTCCGCCCCCATTGGGGATGAGGACGGGGACGGGGACGATTTTCTAAAATCCGCTCGGGGACGGGGCGGGGATGGGGACAAAATTTTCCCCATGCCCGTCCCCATTTTCCCCGCCGGGTGAATTCCCCATCCCCATCCCCGAATCCTCGTCCCCGAAAATGTTGGAATTACCAAATAACCTTTATATATATTGAATATATATATATTAATGGAAGGACAAAATAGTAATTTTTGAATTTATTCTCAAAAACCCTAACCTAAATTGGCAGCCGCTTCCCTCCTCCTCCATTTTCCATTCGCTGAATCTCTCACTGCCTCACTCGGTCGCTCAGACGCTCACTGCCTGCCTCACTCGCTCCTCCCTTCTCTAAAATCTGAATCGCTGAATCTCTGCTCCGCTCCCTCCTAAACTCTTCGGCCTTCGCTGAATCGCTGCTCCCTCCTCTCAGTGCATGCATTTGTTATCTTAAGTCTCAGTGTGTTCGTTCGTTCGCTGAATCTCTGCTCGCTCGGTCAGTTCCTTTTGTTTTTTTCTATTACATTCTTAGATCTCCCTCTCATGCTCTCAACTCTCACTCTCACAATATAATTACAATATAATTTCTTATGTAAATGATGCTGAGATTATGTTATTTTCTGAGAAATTGTGCTCTTAGGCCATTGTGGGTGTCATATGTTCGCCTGATTTCTGGATTCAATTGGAATTTGTATTATGGATAGTGGTCTATACTAGGCTGTTGAATCATGTGTATGTTTTGTTGGTAGAAGATTTGCAAGCATTGGACTGCTCCTATGCGTCAATTTATAAACTGTGCTCTTATGCTTCAATTATTCGTGCTGTTTGTAAATTGTAAAACTAAAGGTCTAACAAATGATGCTATGGTGTTAGTTCATATGTTCATGTTCAATTATTCGTGATGTATTATTGTTTGATTTTGATGTATTATTGCTTGAACAAGTTAAACACGTTGTATTTTGAACAGGTTAAAAACCGGGTCCGATTAAAAACCGGATCCGATTAAAATTTAGTTAGAAATTTGACAGGTTTAAAAAATTCCCGTTGGATCCCCATTGGGGATGGGGAATCCGCGGGGATGAGGATGGGGCAAGAATCATTCCCCAAAGCGGGGATGGGGATGAGTTTTGGGAACGGGAACGGGAACGGGAACGGGGGTATACTCCCCCATCCCCAATCCGCCCCGTTGTCATCCGTACTCATAAAGAACGAACTGATGATTGTGTACCCCCTTCTCTCCCACGAACGATCGTATGACCCACCTCTGTCCCGAAGGAGAGAATACAACTATCAAGAATGGACACTGGAAATGGAGACTTGATCATCAAATGAACCCACCAAGACGAGCTTAAAGCCAAGCACCAACTCCTCTCTAAAGGATTCTAGCAAAGCACCAACATTTACCAGAAAGGATAAAGCTTTAAAGAGAGAATTTTGATCTCAAAATACCATTCTATTTAATCATCATATTCAACTTGTTCATCCTTTTCCTAAGATCTCATATATATAGGAATAAGAAGGAAAGATGGGTCATAAAACCCCAAGGTGAAAGCCAAAAACAAAGCCTAGATTAAACCCATTATAAGTGATCAAGGGAGCAGACTTTCTTGCTATTTTATTGCCTACATCACATGTATGACACAATATTTAGGGGTTAGAAAATCAGTTGAGAAAAGCACAGTCATAATCAAATGGGAAACAATTAGGACAATAGTACAACTAGAGGTAGTGGGTGTATGCTCCTATATTTTCCTTGATTTCCCGTTGATTCTTCATGATGTATAGCAGCCACTACTTCCTCTTGTCATGTATATTTTTCTTCTTCAAGGCTTCTAAATAAACATAGATAATATTTTTAGCCGAAGATGAAATGTCCAAATTGCCCTTCACTTGAAAAATGCCCAAACTTTGCCAAATTTGCTTCCAAACCGATCAAAAGGAGGTTATTAAAACCATAGGACTTTAAAAGTCCTTGGAGTAACCCTATAATGGCTTCATAATAGCCAAAATTAATTTGAAAGAGCCTTGGTCAACATAAAAAAAAAATCACACGGTAACCTTAAAGAAATACATATAATATGCAAATAAAATAACCTAAGTACATAAAAACCTTTAAAAGAATAGTGAAATAGACATTGTAATTTACCCTTAGTAAGATAAAAATGTGTTGGACGAACCTGAAGGTGAACATTAAAATTGACCATTATGAGAGAAGTAGGCTCGAAGTTGGTTCATGTAAATCCATATACCATATTCTCATCTAGCTTTACTATCGAAAGATACAATGTAGAATGTCAGATAAAATCATAAGACAATCTTCTAATGAAATGAGGTTGGTCATTCTCATAGGATAGGAAAAGGATACACGTGAAACAAACCAAAGTTGCATCAAGTCAAGACACAGCAACCTTGATGACTCTTGGTATCATGCGTTTTGTAGTGGAACATTAACAACAAAGCAAAAGAATTGAATACTGTCCCTCTGAGTATATACTCGAATGATTCACATGAAGAGGATATATGACAGCCAAAATGGCAAGCCTTGTGTGAAATATCAGATGAACTAATACTACATATTCTCGTATGCTATTAAACCATATGGAACGACCAAACTCGTGGATCTACACTAGTAATAGCTATACTACCAGACTGCTGATCTGATCATATGCTGTTGATCGTTGTGCTATTTCCAGTTACATTACATGTCGAAAAACTCACGACCAAGTACTCTGCCACAGAATCTGCAGATCAATCATCTTTAGGGCTCTTGGACGTTCCATAATACCCACGCTATGATTTCCATGTTGAAGTAAAAATCAACACCCATAGCTGCTGATAACATTAAAAAAAAATCAAAAGATCAGTTTGGAAAGAGATTGAATAAATAAGAAAATTGAGCCTCCTCTCGCCTCAAAAGCTATAACCAGTATAAAATGGTCTAGCTGCCTTTAACTTAAGAGCCCCACTGCAGATGCTTACGTGCCAATTTATGTCTGATGCAAATAGCTTACATCTACTCCCAAAATAGTAAACGATGTCTTTTACACTAAGGGAGTGTTTGGTAGCCCCCCCTAAGGAAAAATTTCCCTAGGAAAATGGAGATAGTGGTGGGCCCACTGTGAAATTTTTCCTAAGATCAACCCACACCTAAACATGGGGAAAATAAGTCAACCCGGGAAAATTGACCATTTCCCCGGGGTTATTGACCAACCAATCGCACCCTAAGCGGTCGAATTGCATCAACATTGGGTCAAAATCAGCTTGTGTTGTGACTTGTGACATATCTGTTTCCCTTCCAAGCTCTACGATACCACAGTGACTGACCCTAGGAGTGATGGGCCCTTAGAATGCAAGGATTATTATAAACAAACAAGAAGAAATGATGGCATGATTGCCAACAACTCACACTCACCTCATTCATTCAGCCGGAAGGAGAGCAAGTTCAATTTCTTGAAGCGACTTTCCCTTGGTTTCCAATATGTTTCTTTTTACAAAAACAAAAGCCATCAAACAGAAGCTTGCAAAGAACGAATACAGGAGCTTTGGTCCAAGTTGCTCAAGCAACTGTAAAAATAATAGACCCACAAAGAAATTCACCACCTGAGATGGAAACACACAATCATCAGCAGCAATGCATTGGTATTACTAATCAGGAGAATTAGAGGGAAAGAAACACGGGATGAGCAGGACATGAATGCACAGTTTATTGGATTGAGAGGGAGAGGAGCATTACCCAGTGAACGGCCATGCAAAAAGCCATTGCTTTTGCCCTAATTCGATTAGGAAACAATTCTGACAACAGAAGACTTGGGACAGGACCAACTCCTAGAGCAAAAGTCAGAACAACCCTGAAAAAGTGGTGCAATGCAATGCAATGAGAAAGCAACCTATTGCTGAAAATAAACATTTATATTTAAGAAAAAGGCTCAATTCTCTGTTTAAAAGCTCCCTAACATTAAACAGGCATCAATATGCAGGTCATCCTTCTAGAGACAGCCAATTGCTTTCTGACATGACAAATTTTCAGATTTTAGCCCCGTGCACTCTCACGAACTACAGACCCACCATGATGCATTCTCTAATCTAAGCTAGAGGTGGCACAACATTTCAGGTTCGGTCAAATATGGGTATTCGGTCAAAAAACCCATGCCTGGATCCTGACTGAACTTTAATTCCAGGAAATATTCGCTCGCAATTGACCAAATTAAAATTGTGGCCAAAAGTAAAATTCCATTAATTGACAGCATTATCAAATTTTTTTTGGACCGAATAACAAAATTGGCCAAATGCGTGAAATTGAACCTTTCAATTAGATCCACCAACAATTTTGTCAAAACCGGGTTCAGTCAACCCGAAGCCAAATGCCCGAATTTGACCACAAATGAGTTTCATCATAAATTCAGTCAACCCGAACGCCACCTGATTTTAATTCAGTCGTGACCGAATAACCGAATGTTAAATTCAGTCAAAAACCCATGTCCGAAACCCCATTGTTCAGGTCAGTCCAAGTTTTGCCAACAGCAATCTATCACTATGCCTTTTGCACATGTCAAGTTTTTCTGAATGGGCAGAGTAGTCTATAACTGTGTGCAAGTCTAACTTAATCCAACTCATTGATATTCCCTGAACCAATACATCTGTTCTGTACTTTCTATAAATGCAACACAACAGATGATCATGTATTAGATCGAGAACTGAGCCTAGTTATCTCCTCTCAAGCCCCGAGGACAAGTAAACTCCAATCTCCAGTGGAGCATCAGTAACTTATTGTTGATAGTTTGTAAAGCAATAGATGAGTTAAAACCATAACAACTCTGTGGTGTACTGTTGGGGGAAAATAGACCGATAGTTGGTACTGTCAGTGTCCAAGAAAATAGTTTGTATTATTAGTATCCAATACCTCCAAAATTGGTATTATTGACGTCCAAAAATCCTTTTATTTATTTATCAAGGAGGTTGTCGGCTTTTAGAGGCTTATTAGGAGGCACTTGCATGGTGCTGGTGTTTAGGTGCTTAATTAATGTACCTTAATACAGATTATTATTTTGGTTTACTTTATTTTATTATCCAATTAGTTTAGATAATAATAAGCCTGATGTTGTCCAAAGCCAACTGGCTCTCTCTATCCAAAATTCAGTTTATAATATGCAGACACAAAGGGGATGTTCAGATCTTGATCTTCTGATCTTTCATGAAGACTTGATCATTTCTGAAGGAATATTTGCCAACGTATAGAACAGAGTGATATGGGACAAATATTTTCCTTAAGCACAGTGATTTAAGCCTCTAAACTCTCAATTTCAATCAACACTATCACGATGACAATGCCCCTCCATGGATAGCAACTTTTCAACAATACATATTAAATATACGAGGAAAAACAACCAGCGAATGAGAGAAAGGATTCTTTTGTGACTAGGAATATTATGCATGCATTTTGTCTCCTTCTATACCACCCTTGGATTCTTCTAACCTTAACCTTTGGAACCTATTTCCGAATAAGCAAATAGTAGTCTGTTTGAAGTAAATATACAATGAACACTTACAGTAGCATGCCTCCAACGGAAAGATAGACCGACATCCCATGGGATACAAAAGAGCTTGCAGCAGTTATTTCAAGACCCAATGCCAAGGCCTGCACGTATATTTTGAAAGTAGACGGTGAAAGGTCATTACTACATGAGGGATATCATATACAAAGATACAAATATAACCCCATAACTACTAGATCGATCTAACAGTTCAGTGAGAAACTAGCACGACGAAGATGAGATCAACAATGTAGTAATCACACAAATTGGCGAAACAAGTTAATTGAGAACCATCTGAGCAATTCCCAACAAGAGTATTCACATTCCACTAAATGCTTTGCTATGTTAACTCCGCCTTTATGACTTTGAGCATACTTTTTCCGAGTCCCTCCGAAATTTATGCCAAACATCCATGATTGACTTCCTTATCTTCCTTTTTAATGATGTTTTCGCTAAGCAATATATTGCCTTGAGAAGATTATAACAAGTAGGATTTAGACTTAAGATCACAATACTATTTCCAAGGTGCTACAACACTTATTTCCTTACCATGCCCAAAAAGCTCCCCATAAGAAGCACCTTCCTTCCTAGTTTATCCATAAGTATTGTTGCAACAAATGAACCTGGCAACATTCATCAGCACGTTCAGTCCACAATGCAAATTTTGAAGTTGGCAGGAAAAAAACATTTACTTGTGAATATGTTACTCGAAATCAAACCTCAATTATGTCGGAGTTAAAAACACCGAAACAACAGGGAAAGAACTAATCACACGATTGAATCCCAACAGTCACATAGGGTAGAGTTGCATTTTTCCTCCCCTCCCAACCAAAGACAAAAAGAAAAGAAAGGAAAGGGAAACACCAAAAGAGAGGGCTCCCATGAAAATTGAGACCATATGAGAAGGATAAAACTATAACAGAAGCAACATCTACCTGTCAAATTTACAATTGCTACAAACATGTTTGCAGTGTCTGCTGGAACTCCAGCACTCTTGAAGACAGTAGAGGAGAAATAGAACACAGCATTTATACCAGACAGCTGCTGTAAAGCAAAGAGGACAGATCCAATGAAAACCACTGCAAAATGAAGCAAAGTATGAAATTTCGAGGGACAAAAGTTGGATCCGAAAAATGTAAACACAAGGTAACTAAAGCCAATTACTATACCCTTAGAATATCGACCATAAAACAACTCTGAGAATTTGACAGCATCAGCCTCATCCCCTCTATCAGACTTTGACAGTTCAGCTATTGCATTCTTGACATGTAACCCTCCCAATAGCCTTTCAAATTCAGCTTCAGCTTCAATGATTCTTCCTTTCTGCGTTGTTGAGATAAAGCATGAGCTCCATAGTTATTAAAATCTCGATCCTGATTTACAATCCTACGATTTTATGGTCCAAAATCGTCGAAACGATTCTACAATTTACACATGATCCACGATCCTACATGGGCTAAATTCCGATCCTAACTTCTCCATAGTTTCGAGTTAGGATCCCGATTTTAACAACCTTGATGAGCTCAACTCACAATTGATAAAAGAAGATCACGACACACCATTGATGAAATAAGTAAACCATGTAATGGTAAATTAGTAATTTGCCGATTAAACTAAATAAGGCTGTTTGTTCACAAAGTAATGGAAGTTTTCAAACCAAGTTATGTGTCTTAGAACTAGTACAATATGACAGATCTATAGGAATTCAGATCCTATCACATATCAGGCAAACAATTACCAATTTTTGTTTCTAAAAAAGCCACCATATTCCTCTCCATCCACATAAAGCAAATATTTTCCTTATATGAAGCAGTTCCCTAAAGAAATGCAAGACCTGATGAAAGTCGGGGATAGGGGAAACACCCAAAGGGCTTATGTTTTATGACCAACCAGGTTAACAAAATCAGGTATAATGCATATCTTCCAACAAAACCTAAAACATGCACAACTTTGGGAAGTAGACACTTATCCACAAAGTGAGTCATGAAAAACCAAAAAAAAAAGAAAAAAAAAAAAACTTAAAAAGAAAAGAAAACAAAAAATTACTTAGGGGTACCCTAACTTTTGGTGAAATGTTTTTCTGGTACCCCAACTTTTAAAAACTAATTTTGGGGTACCCTAACTTTTAGAATTAGAAATAATTAGGTGAATTTTCGGCCAATTATTTGAATTCAACGGTGAGTTTTAGGCGGGAAATTGATTAAGTGTTTTTGTGGATGAAAATGCCCTTTCTTTTCGTGGACGAAAATGATTTGAATCAATCGGAGTTTCGCCGGAAATTCACCTAGCAATTTCTAATCCTAAAAGTTAGGGTACCCCAAAATTAGTTTTGGAAAGTTAGGGTACCAAAAAATTGTTTCTTCAAAAGTTAGGGTACCTCTAAGTAATTTTTTGAAAAGAAAAGAACCTTGAAAAGCCAGTGGGGGCTCTCTGCACAAAACTCCATTGAGATGGCAAGTACTCCTGCAGGAATCACAGGTACCCAGAAACATACACGCCACCTAACAATATAAGTAAAGAGCAGTAATACAAGTGTTAATTATCATATCGGTGTGTCGATTCAGAAAACCAGAATTACCACTACTCAAACACAATTTTTTTCTTACCAGCCCTCAATTTCTCTAGCAGGGATGCCGATAAAGAAGGTTGCCATAAGTCCCAGACATGTCGCAAGTTGAGGAAAACTCCCAAACGTACCCCTTACATGTGCTGGTGAGACCTGCTCATTGTAAAAACATAAATAAGCATGTGATAATTACAGGAACTTTATTTACAGGTTTAGCAGACATTTCTGACATACCTCAGCCAAATAGAGGGCAGCAACAGATGGGCCCAATCCCATACCTGTTCCAACAAGAAACCTTCCCAATAGCATGCCTGCTAGCCTATTTGCTGTGGCACTACACATTCAATACAAGATGGAAACCATTTAGCATCAATGCAATTAGCCAAATTATACAAGGATCGCAATTTGGTGCAATAATCCACATCCAATCCCCCCCCCCCCCCAACACCCCCCAATGGTGAAAAGTAAATCCAACACACACACGCGTGCGCAAATAATGAATAAAAAGATGTCTAGAGCACTACATTCAAGAAGAATGCAAAAAGAGGCCTAGTCCTTCTACATCAACTAGAACTAGATTAATAAGATGGCGAATCATCAATATGCCTAGAACTTGAAGAAGCTATCTATTCCAAATTTTCCACTTCACATAACCATTTCTGCCAGAAGCCCCCCCCCCCCCCTTCTTTTTTCGCTTCCGTCAGGGTTGGGATTTGGGAAGGGAGCACTAGAAATGGAATGAGAAGGAAAGAGGGGATGGTACTTATGCATTGCAGTCACCTCATGCAAGCACCAACAATCATTGGCAGAGCACACAGCTGAAAAGACCTCCTTCGCCCAAAGTAATCTGCAATCGAACCACTGAATAGGGATCCAATAAATGCACCACCCAAACATGTACTCACTACCAAACCTACAACAAATAAAATTAAGAGCACACATTAACAACCTTTTTCAAGCAAATAAAGATGCAACTCTTCATTATTACAAGGGTGAAAATTCGATGAATAATTCAAGCAGATGTCAATACCTTCAGCCATGGTGTCGCCCTTGAAACCAAGATCCTTGGAAATGCTTTCAAGAGTATCATTCACCACTCTGCAAAGAATGACAGTAAAAAATACAAGTTAGTGGTTAAAAATGTACTGTCTACGTTTACTACTGCCTGATTCATTTCAATAATCTTCTCTACTTAACTAAAAAAAAAATAAAAACATAGCTGTACATTTGTCCGTCATCCCAGTGGAAATGCCATGGACTAACTATATGTTGTTGCTATTTTTTCTCGCTATAGGAATACATGTCAAGACATGTTAAATGGCCATTTTATTAAAGCTTAGAGTGAAATAGCCATAAAATTAAGTATGACAGTCCATAGCCACATGGAAACTTGGGTCACAAAGGTTTCAGGTTTAACTAGTTATTGGTTCCTGAAAGCAAGGCACAGTACTGCAATGTCAAAACCCATACAAACTGAGATTTAAATTATTTGCTCTCCCTTGTACAGTGCCACTAACACTAGCAAGTCCAAGTTTGCATAAGGATGATTAGGTATAAGCCTGTAGGATAAGTGGTATGAAAACATTGACACATCACATTAAGCATGCGTTTCTTTCCAGAAGATCCTAGAGTTGGAAATTGTCAATCCCTAAATAGGAAAAATCTCCAGAAGAATTCATTCCAATGAGCCAAGGTCCACCCAAACATCAATCATATAGACAAAAACTAAACAAAAAAAGTTCCAATTAAACAAAATGAACAACAAGAGGCAATGCAGAGAAACTATCAAACAGAGAATTAGACAGCATAAATAAATCAAAACGTACGTACCCAAGGTGATAACCAAATAAAAAAGAGGAAACTACAGCCACAAGAACATGAGGCAATGCATTCCTCCATGACGGATTCCCACCTTCTTTTCCCAAACTCTGAGGACGACCTACATCCAGGAGTTTAAAAAACCAGTCAAGACCATTAAAATAAAATTAAAAAGCATTTATCAAAGAATCATCTGTATCCTATTCAACATCCCCGCATGATTAACAAAGCCAAGAGTAGATCTTGACCAACTAAATACATATTGACTACCCTCCCTCCCTCACCAAATAAAAAAAAGGAAAAAAACGGAGTAGACTGCAAATTTAGTAGGGATTTTGGTATTATGTACTATAATCCAAGTTAAATTTTTGTTAGAGAAATACCTTTTTTAAGAACTTCATGTTAGGATTCAAAAATCTTTTTTTTCTGGGTACAGAAACAAGTTGAGATTTTATATTGAGGAAAACCGAAAGCAAAATATTTAGAAAGTACTGAGATTTCAGATCCCACTAAAACCCTCCTAGATCCGTGATGTTATAATGATAGGAACTGAGAATCTAAGACATCCAAATAATGTAATAAAACTCCCAAATTAGGAATCACCGGGACTGTCTTGCTGGTCTTTTGTGGGGAGTCTCTTGTAAGTGGGTAATGCAGCATCACCCTGCCCCTGCCTCACTCTCATTTTTCCAAAATCTGATCAATCAGCAACACATTCGAAATCAAAGGCCTGATCTTTACACTGAAAACCCAGAAACAGAAGAGTTAGGTACAATCCCAGAAAAAAGGGGAAAGTAAGATCTTGGGAAAGTTAGCTTTACCAGGGAGTCAGAACTCAGAAATTGGGATTAGTGTGCAGAGTAAAGAGAGAGAGAATGTTCAAGTCCAGTAATGTAGGGGAGATGGGAATAATGAGTTGAATAGACGCAAAGTGAAAGCAGATTGGCTTAATTAGCACGATAATTAACTGCCAAACACTGATAGTGACGAGGAGGAAAAGAAGAGAGAAAATGGGCAATGTTGTTTTTGTTGAATCAGGTTCGAACGAGATCGGAGCCAAGATCTCGGAGGTTGACAAAAACAGATGTTCAATTGGATTTTTGACACGTGTACATCTCTGACTCTCAGGTTTGTTAGATTGCATCGCAACTCACTTGTCGGCGTCTTCTCTTTCAACTCAAATGTTTAGATTTCAATTCAAACCCACGTGCAAAATCTTCCAAATAAAATCATATATATATAAAAACGACTAAAGTGCTTTATATTTTGGCGTAATATTTTTAATGTCCTATATTTTGATAAATAATTATTGGGTGACATTATTTTTCATGTAGATATTTAGGGGTGACATTCCGGTCAATTTTCGACCAAAAATGACACGAAATAGTAGTTTTTATGTTTAGGTATGTTTTAAATTGAAGTTCATACGTAACTCTAATATATACAAGTAAATCTCTTAACATAATAAAACATGCTTAAACATAAAACCCACCATTTTGTGCCATTTTTGGCCGAAAATTGGCCGGAATGTCACCCCTAAATATTTACATCAAAAATAATATCACCCAACAATTTTATATATATATATATATATATATATATATATATATATATATATATATATATATATGAAAATTGGATTATAATAATCCCAACTTTTACAAATTGGACAGCAATAATCCTTACTTTCGGTTTATATTATGGTGGTCCAAAAAAAATAATATTGGATTGTAGTGGGACATCATCGACATTATCAAAGATTTTGTGTTGCATTTGATTCAAAATTTAATGTAACACTTTACCATGATTTATAATGAATTTACGACGTTTCTCCCAAATTTTTTCAATTGTTTTTCAATTTTTTATGATTTTTTTTCACTTTTATTCCTTTTAAAAAATCATAATAATTTCTTGAAGTCTCAAAAAAATAATTTTAAAATTGTTTTAGCAACTATATTTCATTACCTTTTTGGGGATAGGAACGAAAAAAATAAAAACAATATAGGTTAGGAATGAAAAAATTTTTAAAAAATGTGGAGGTGGATTTGATCATACCACTACAATCCAAATTTTTTTTTTTTTGTTTTGAACCACCAGAATACAAATCGATAGTAAAGATTATTGTTGTCCATTTATAAAAGTTGGGATTATGATAATCCAATTTTCATATATATATATATATATATATATATATATATATATATATGGGAAGGTATCTGATAGACTGATTTATTTTTAATTACCGTACATGAATTGAATATTAGCCATAGATTCTAAATAAAATAATCTTAATCGTTGACTTAATTTTGATTATTTTATTAGTGAATCTTTAGTAAATAATTTAATTTCCATATAAATATTTTACAATATTATGAAAGATTATAGATTTTCAATTAAAAAAAAGGGTTGTGATTTTATTTCCAAAAGAATTCAAACAACTTTTAAAACAACAACAAACAAACCACACAACAACAGTGATAAAGCAATTAATTTATACATAACCAAGATTACATGAACAACCCTATAGGCAACTATAATAGGCTACCGTCTAGACCTTGGAAAATGACATAGGAAAAAGAGTTGAGAAATCATTAAGTTTCTGCCATTGCACAAACAACTCGTTAAAAATTGATTTTCTTCGAACATTTTTCATATCAATTAGTTTAACATTTGGTCAGGCCAATTTCATATATCATATATCATATATCATATCATCTAATATAAAAGAGAGAGTTTTTTCTCCAATTTTTGTCAGCTGCTTAGTTTTGTTTTGCTGTTAGCTAGGTTGCTTGGTACTGTTTAATGGCTACGTGGCAGGCCACGTGGAGGCCTTTCTTTACATCTTTCAGACTTTTCCATCCTATCTTCTAATTTCTCAAGTGGAAGAATAATGTTCCCAATTTCTATATCCATTTGCATATTTCTCAACTTTCTAAACCACTAAATTATACATGTCACTGCTTAAATATTTTGGGGCAAGACACAAATTAATATTTATTATCGTTTTTAACCCTAAATTTTCTTTTTTTACAGAAACTATTAATTATCAATTATAAGAAGTTTGGAATGTGTTGGCTATACCAACAATTAAAATTGACACCCTATGAATGAACCCCGTCATTAGACATATTTTAGACGTCTTTTAGTAAATTTAAAAAAAAACAGATAAAAGTATTTTATTTAATTCTTTTAGGCTCGTAAGAAATCATTTTAGTTTCCATTAAAAAAAAATTTTAAGTTGGATTCAATTTTAAAAATAATGTTTTCAGGTTAAACTAGCGGGTCAGAGTTCACTTATTAATTTACATGTTTTTCAAGTTCGGTTTATTTTAGGATCAAGTCAGCACGTCGATAATTGACACCATATTCTTTAAGGGTATAGGATTAGGTAAAGTAGTGAAAGGAAAATTAGGTAAAAAAAGGGGTGGAAGTAGATAAATGTCATATTACTTTTTTCTTTTATAATTTTAAATAAATTTTGTGACTTGAATAAAAATTTTAAATATAAAGCATCTGAAAGTAAATTATGTTATTTTGAATGTCATAATGTAAGGTAAAATTAAGTTAGATTAGATTATGTAAGAATAATTTTATCAAATTAAAGAACAAAATTTGAATTTAGTAAAAATATTAAAAAATATAATTGCCCCGTCCGTAGGACGGGCAGTTTAACTAGTGAATATTTGATAAGAATGAAAAACCGAGATCAAGACTCAAAATAGGTATAAGAGAATTCAGTCGTTAATGCAAGGCCAACTGGAAAATATAGAGGTTAGTTGTTAGATGAATGAGCATCAATAGTGAATTGGCATCAATGGTGAACTGGGATATGACATTGGTGTAGTCTGTTTTGGCTATTAAATTACTCTTTTAATGGAAACAAAATATTTATTTAAATTTATCTTAAATTTATTTTAATTATTATGAAAGAAAATATTTATTTTAAATGTATCATGAGTGTAGAAAGAATATTTTAAGAGATTTTAAAAGATTTATTATATTCGGCTTCCCAAAATAAATCAATGGTCCAAATTAATTTTTATTAGATCAACTACGGTAGTCGGAAAAATTTGACTACTTTAGAATCTCTCTCATCATGAGTGTAGAAAGAATATTTTAAGAGATTTTAAAAGATCTACTATATTCGGCTTCCCAAAATAAATCAATGGTCCAAATTAATTTTTATTAGATCAACTACGGTAGTCGGAAAAATTTGACTACTTTAGAATCTCTCTCTCTCTCTCTCTCTCTCTCTCTCTCTCTCTCTCTATATATATATATATATATATATATATATATATATATATATAATTTTTGAATTTTTCCCTGCCGTAGATTCATGTCAGTCATTCGTGTCCGACAGGTGTCACTCGTGTCTGACAGATGCTAATTCTGTCATTCGTGTCTGACAAGTGTCATTCGTGTCTAGCTTTGATAATTCTGTCAATTATGCCTGACAGGTGCCATTCATATCTAGCTAATGAAGATTCGATTGTTCGTCTCTAACAGTCGTCATTCGGGTCTAGCTGATGAAGTATGACTTGATTAGCCGTCATAACTATGATGTGGTTGTGCCCTCGGATCTTGCAATGGCTCATTGCATGTTAATTTGATCTGCTAGAGTTTGATTAGAAATTGCTCTAATCTTGTTCTTAGTGACTGGAAACTATGTCAAATCGTCTAAATGAGATGTCATATAGGCTTAACTAGCCGTCAATGCTGCGTTCTAGAGCGATGATGTGGCACTTCTTTGCTTGTTCCCCATTTTTTTGATGTGCCGACAGGTATGCATGCAACTGGTCTACTAAACTCTTACACACAAATTATGTATTTTTTTTATTTTTTGTTTTTTTTGGACTCAAGTATTCAGGTACTTATTCATTTATGCATTAGTATCGACTTTATGCATGACAAACTGACTCCATGTGATTTTGACATAACTTTTGATGCAAATCTATTACGCTTAGACGGGACACACACATGATGTTTATACTCCTATACATGTAATTCTATATGCAAAGAACCCCCCCCCCAACTTCATATTAGGACAATGATTTCGTAAGTGTCAAGGCCACCTGTAGGGAATTTCAGGACAATGCAGGATGAATAACATTTTCGGTCCATGGGACAAGGAATGATGGCGGAGGCGATAGGCATGAAGGTTTTCTTTTTGGATGGTCATGTAGATAACCTTGGGTTGATTGCTTCCAAACCCATGTTGATGTACAAGAGCCCCCGGTTTGGTGTAGCATCTGGATGACACTATCCTGCTTTGGAGGGCACATTAGAGATTTACAGGCCCCTAGTTTAGTGTGGACCGAAGACGTACGGAGACCATGAAAGTGAAGGAGGCATTGTTTCCTATGGCGTACTGATGAAAGTCTGGTATATCCTTTGTTGTGTGTCTAGACCTCTCTTTTTCTTTTCTTTTCGAGTTCTTCTCTCACTCTCTCTCTCTCTCTCTCTCTTTTTTTTTGTTTCTCTCCTTTTGCCTATAACTTACCCCAAAAGGTTTTCAAGTTAGCCTCTCTTTTTTCTTTCTTTCTTCTTTTTTCTTTCTTTCTTTTTTTTTTCTTTTTTTTTCTTTTTTTTTTGAGACCACTAGAATGACGATTCGAGACCTTGTAAGATAAGGAGTGAGTGTCCCTCTTGAATGATATCACAAAGGTAGAGCGAGCCCCTAGTTTAGAATAGCTTGTCTATGAGTCTGTTCATGATCATGTATTGTTTGATCGCAGCATAGTGTAGGTGTATTTGTCGTATCCACAGGGAGTTGGGGCTTCTTAACCCAAGAATCTACCGAGCTCTACCTCTAGGCTTGATATTTGAGGCTTTTGATGGTTTGTAGACACATAGACTAAAAGACAAAAGAAAAGAACACAATGAAAAGGGAAAGGGCTCGGGGCTAGTACCGGGCTAACCTAGTGAAGGACTAAACACGGATTTCGTGGTTTTAGGAACGATTGGTATTTGGTTATCAGGCGTAAGAATTGCATAAATACTAAGCTAGTATCGATTTCCCCCTCTCGGGTGGTAAATCGATACTTACTTCTCATGCATAAGCTAGCATTGAAACCCCCTCTCCGGTGGTAAATCGATGCATACTTCCCAAACTATGTCATCACTCTCACATATGACGGACCTTATTAGTATTCGAACGCAATTCTACCAAATCGGTTCTAGAATCCCTCTCTCGAGTGGATTAGAAACCAATTAATCCTGCCTCTCCTCCAACTCAGTGTTAAGGGGAGAGTTCATAACCTCTCGGTACCAAAACTCTCCAACACTGAGTAAAAATAGAGGGAAGACACCCAATTATCTCATTAACCGCCCTAATCCCACTAATCCATGACTAATCCCCCATTAGAGACACTAATAACCCATTAACCCTAAGGGAACTAGCAACACATGATCAAGACTTAAACTAATTCAAAAATCTAAATAGAGTTCAATGGGATTCCAGTAGAACAATGAAGAACTTACATAACAACACTAATAAAACTAATTAAGAACATGAACAAGATAATCAAACAAGTAAATACTAAATGAATGCGCGTTGGAAGTAAAAGGGAAGAAGAACAACTTACTGAAATTTGGTATTGATTGAAAGCTTCAAAGATAAAAAAAATAATAATAACGGAGGACTCAACTACAAAGATAAACTCTAATCTAATTGCAATGAATAACAACCTAATTAAATCCTAACTAAAACCCTAATCTAAAAGCTAAAACCTAAAACTAAAAACTAAAAACTCATGAAAAAGCCCCCCCGAGAAAATCTCAAAGTTTACATTATATACTTGGGGGAAAAGAGGGCGTTTTACCCTCAAAATAAGTCGGCGGACAGGGTCGTCACGGGCGTGACATAGGATGTCACGGCGTGATGCCTGGAGGTTTCCGAATAAATTTTCTGCTTTGCATCCCTCATGGGCGTGGCACCGGGGGGTCAAGGCTGTGAGGAGTCTTCTGGTTGGAGGCAGTCTCTGAATGTTATGGCCGTGTCAATGAGTGTCACGACCGTGAGGCCTGATTCTGTTGGAATAGCTCCGCCTGCCTTACAGGCGTGACACAGGAGTTTACGGTCGTGAGGGGTTTTGTGTTTGGGTTTCTCTTGGTGGTCACGGCCGTGATACCCATGGTCACGACCGTGAGACTACTTCCTCACGAACCCAGCTTTTGCCTCTTCTTAGGGAATCACGGTCGTGAGGAATGGCGTCATGGTCGTGACCCCTGTTCTATCCCAAGTCCTTTTCTCTCTGTTTTGGCTCCCAAGATGCTACGGGGTCACGGTCGTGACGTCCGATGTCACGGCTGTGACACCCCTGCTGGCAACATTTGTTTCCTTGGATCTTCCTGGAATAAAGCTGGGATTCTCTTCGCCTCGGGCCGAGTCTTCTCGGGATTTACATTGGGGTCCCGGCCCTACCTCGGATAAGCCCAATTATGGCCTCGTTTTACGCACGTTTCCTCCACAAGCACATAAATGATTGGGAAACCTAAAAGGGAAAGACAATAACATAAAAACACTAACAATTAAACAGGAAACCGAGACACCAAGGGAAAAAGACGCATTTAGGCTTAAAACCGAGCCTAAACATGTATGTTGTTACCAATTCTAGACACTAGATTTTGTACCGGGTAAAATAGACCAAGGCAAAATTGAGGAAAGCAAAAAGACTAGAATTGATCAAAAGCCACCGGGCTTATATTGACTCCAAAAGCCACTGGGCTTTTAGCAAACAATAGCCACCACCATCCAGTAAAAGCCACCGACCGAGATCGCAAAACAGGCCCAAAGCAGTGTGTAGACACCGGGTATTTGAGCTTATAGATTTATATATACAATAAGCATATAAATAGAAGAAGTTGAGTCAAGATACTTGCTTGCATGCACTTTACATGCACAAGTTCATGCGAGAACACATGCATCATCACTTGTGAAAGACCTAGCCTATTGCATACACAATTTTTGCATAAGAAACAAGCTCCATTAAGCCTTGCACGCCATGCAAAAGACACGTGCAAAGAAGCTCCAAGAAGTCTCAAGATCGAAACCTCATAAAGACACTTAATTTGAGCTAAATGAAGCATCCACCGTCCAAGTGTGAACGAGCCATTAGCGCACATGCACTATTCACACTCACACCGATCAAAGGTACATGGACGAAGAAAATATACAATCCCCCCTGCCTTAAGGTCGATCGACCTTAACTGCATGCAGACCCCAAATTCATTCATGCACCATTGTCGACCACGAGGTGCATAGTACATCCCTCCCCCTTGTAGTCTGATCGGACTTGAAGTCGATGACTTCTATGTGGGTGGATGCATGCATATTCATGCTTCCCTTGCCTATAAATACCTCCTTAAGATCGAAGCCCAACACACAACATCATTCCTTCTATTCCCTATCTACACTCTTCATTCTTTCACTTACTTCACTCTCTCTTTTAATCTCTATTCTACCCCCTTTCTTCTCTAAACTCTACTATATTCTTACCATCATTATCTCCATATTTATACTCTCTTAAAACCTCCAATCTCCATTCTTATCTTATCCTCCCTTATCCCTACATAAACACCACCAAACACCACAAAAAAGCATAACCTCATACTACCCAAAACCTCCACAAAAATAGTCTTTTCCTACCCCTTTTGCACCCCTTTTTATCCACTTTTCCATCAAAACTTTTGGTTTTTTTTGGCATCTTCAAGAGGAGTATTCAAGTCATCCAAGGGAGCTACCTCAACAGTGATTCTCAAGCACTTCAAGAAAGGCTAGGCAAGGCTACTCCCAAAAACATCATGTAGGTACTTTTTGTGTGTTTCTTTTCATGTAAAGTGTGTATATGTTGTAATTCTTTCACCCTTTTGCATGTTGAATGAAATAATCATGTAAAGTTCTAATCTAATTTCCGTCCAAACCTTATTAAAACCACATTTTATAACTTTTAATAGACTGTTTCCTTTTGTGATAGGCAAACTCAAAAGGTCCCTACCTTTCGAGTTCGTAGCCTTACCCCTGAATCACTTCTCGATTTCGTAAGCAGAGTCTTTCTTTGTTTTATCTTTGGTTTTTCTTGGCTTTTCCCTTAAAAAAGTCAGGTGGCGACTCCTTTTCAAATCAAAACACGTCGGGATTGCCTAAACTGTGTTTAACATGGTTTTACAATGTACCGATGCAACTTTAGGGTGATTTTGTATATTTCTAAATAATGGTTGCCTAAATTACTTTATTCCAAGCCCTATATCTTGTGAACAAATTGGACTAATCCTAAAGAGTTGGAACAAGTGAATGTTCACTCTTGAAAGTTTAGTTTAATGATTCATGGGATGCACCAAGTAAAGAGAAAGTGATTTTACGACTATTATTTGATCATGAAATGCATAAATAATTCTTAAAGAGTTTTAAAAGTAAACCCCAACACATATCCCCCCATCCCATGGACACTTAGAAGTTTGAACGATGAGAAAAAATGTCCACAGGATTTTTGGCGACTCCACTGGCTGGGGAGTTTTCTAAAAGTGGGTAAAACTTGAAGAAAGTTTGGTGTGCTTTAAAATTTTTTAGAAGGAAAATAAATTTTAACCTTACATTATAAAGTCATTCTTTTTAGGTAAAACATTGCATATACCGGGCTCCTCCTTTGCCATTTATTTTGGCTTGGGTGCACGAAAAGCGGCGGTTTAGGTTTTCTTTTAACCTACAAAAATAACCAATGGGATATCGGACCGACTATACCCACCAAACACACCCTAAAAATACTATAGAAAAAAGCACAACAATTCCAAGTAGGGTTTGCGGTTGGCTACAGTAGCCATGTCATAAGCCTTTTTTTTCCGATTGTTGATAGCCAAAATGCATGAAAGTTTATAGAGTACAATAAACTGCAAAATACAACAACAATCAACCAGCTCTAAGAGAAAAAAGTAACAACCAAACACAACTAAACATAAATATCACAGCAAGGACGTTCGCACCCACGAAAGTCAAAATCCATCACAGCTCAATCACGTATCTAAAGATCATAGCTTCAGTTTGGTGGATCATCGAGGAATTGCACACCTATATCTTTGCCAATAATCCCAGTCATACGATCAATCTTGGCATTAATATCATCAAGACTATTAACTTCCAAACTTTTCGCACTTCTGGCCATTCTAACCTTCTGACCATTCTTTTGGCCACGAACATGATATGTTTTCTTAGCTCTAGAAGTTGCATCTCTGACAAGCTGCCACTTAGATTTCATCAACATGTTCTGTTTTCTCTTACTCCTAGCATTACCCTTTGGCTCCTCAAGGATGGAATCCTCAAGATCAGCAAGTAAGTCACGCTCGGCCACATCATCAGAGGATTCAATCAAGATGCTTAGAATATGGTCACAGTCAGAGTCAGCTTCTTGATCCCTATCCACCACCCGATTGGTTTTGGGACCACTTAAAAGAGCATCCTTGTAATTCAATCTGCTTCATGCTTGTTGCAGTCCCACGTAACAATAATAGGGTTCGTAATGGTTTTGCTAGAAGCATCCCCGGACCCATCACAATTGGAAGCCTCAAGAGAGTCAGGCACAATCGTATCAGCCTTTTCAAAATTCTCAAATCCATTGTTAACTTCACAAGGGGACGGGAAGTGCAAAGCATTCGAAATGAGAGCACCATCACCACTTTTCTTGGGGATCCACTTCTGAACATATTTTGCAGTAGCACAAGATTTAACAACATGTTTCTTATTGAATTTAGCCCAAGAAACAAAGAGCCTCCTGTGATCGACAATTTTAAGGTTCATCTTATTAATGGCTTTTCTCCCCACATCCTTGTTTGCATACCGCACAAAGCCAAATTTTATACCATTTTTTCCAACTTTTACAGGAATATACGCGTCAATAACACCTACAAACTTGCTAAACAAACTTTTGAGCCTCATGCAACCCATATTGATAGGAAGATTATCAATAAAAAGGGAGTACAAATGCTTATCCTTAACAGGCATATTAGACACCATAGCTCTATCCTTAGGCCATGTTCGGCAATAGCGTTTTGATTAGTCAAAACGCTATTTTATGAACTTTTTAGTGTTCGGTAAAACAACGTTTACAATTAGCAGATAGAGTATTGGGGAGCGTTTGATAAAAAATCTCAAACGTTACACTTATTAACGTCTGGGAGGAGGATTCAGCGTTTGGAGTATGAATTTCCAAGGCTAACCTCGATTACTACAGAAATTACAACTAATGTCATTACTATAAAAGTCTGTCCTCAAGCTCACAGAACCTCCTTTCTCTCTCCTCCACCGCCATCCATATCACCTCATCAACGCACCACCGTCTCTCTCACCGGCTTCCGATGCATCGTTGGAGACAATCCCCGGCGACGGGCCCCGCCTTCGTCCAAGATCGCCTCCATTTTCTGCCTTCACGCAGCCCCAATTTTCACAACGTCAACAATAGAGAGATAAGATATGGGGAATGAGGAGAGACAAAGCAAAGGCTACACTTGGGCTGTAGCCGGTGGCCTCTGCGCCGCCTATTTCTGCTAAGTTTTTCTCCTCTCAGGTACCCCTTTTATCCTCTTTCCTTTCATCTTCATTTGTGGGATTAATCGTAATTGTAGTAACTAGTTTATCTGGGTACTTGATGTTTCAAGTTTGTTGGGTTCACTTGTCTTATGGATTTGTGGTTTCAAATGAATTATGGGGGTTTTAAGAGATTTTGATTAGTGGGTATGGATATCAGAAGGCTGAGTTTTTGGGGATTGCATAATATCATTAGATACATTGACGGTCTACTGAATTGCTGAGTGTATGGAGAGAATGCTTCTATATTGCAATGGAATTGGGCATTGGATACCACCCTATTCTTCCTCCTCCAAATTCATCAGCTTCTTTCTCTTTCTACACATGGACACCACCCTGTTCCTCCTCCTCCTGCCTTGAAGTTACAAATCCCATGTTCTTGCCCTGGTTGGATTTGTCTTTAATTGGAAAGATAAAGGGTCGATTTTTTTCATCTGAATTTCTTGTTTAAAGTACGGATAAGGTCATCGGAAAAATGGGATCAGTACCTTGACCTTCTTTAATTGATTGCTCTTAAAGGATATGGCCTCGATGCACTTGAAATGAAAATATATATGACCTTATAGTCTGAAAACTGTGATGAACGGCTGTGATTGAGTATCAGACTGTTGATCAAGTGGCTAGGTGATCATGCTGATGCATGTGATATGGGAAAAGACTGGACTTACTGACATATTTGTCAAGGTTTTGTGCTCCATGCTCCTTGTGAATTCATTTCAATAATAATAATAATAATAATAATAATTTGTCGTCAAAAAAAATAATAATAATAAATAATAATAATAATAATAATAATAATAATAATAATAATGTCCTTTTTGGTCATTCTATATTCATCAGTTACCCCAATAGTTAATTTTACCGAACACATTTTTATAAGCAGTTATTTGAACAGCTATAAGTTATCCGCTAAACAGCAACAGCTATCCGCTACCTCGACCACTATCCGCTATCTCAATCGTTATCCACTACTAAATCAGCTATTTTTGCCGAACAAAGCCTTAATGAGAAAATCATTGACAACAGCACCATCGCTATGAAGCAAATGATTTTGAACTGGAGAGGTAGATAATAGCCCTTGATGAACCTCCCTCAGCTCTTTCAACACAACGATAATCTTACAAGCTCTATTCAAGGAGGCCGAACACACAACATTTGAAGCGGAATTTACCAAAGGAATGGAGGAAACAAGACGTTCAAGTTCAACTTTCAACATCTTAAACCTATCAAGGATTCGGCTGCACAAATCCATGACTAAACTAAAAGGGAATGAAACCCAAATAAACGGTGCCAAAACCAAAATCATAACTCAGCAGTAAGACCGCAAACACCAAGAAGAACACTCACTACAAGCCCCCTAAACCAATTTCCAACAGATATGGAGAAAGAAATGAAAGGAAACACCTGGAAACCATGAGCAAAGCATCGCCCAGAAGAATTGGAACTGTATAGAGCAGACAACCTGGCGGACATTAACCGGAAGGAACACCGACGGACTCACCCAACAGCGAGAACCCGACCACCCACAGCAGCCCAAGGACGGCAGCCAAGGAACATCCGGCGTCCAAGGATGGCGGCCAAGAGCAGCCCGGCGCGACGGCCAGCGGCGGCGGTCGGGGAAGAAGCGCAAAAGCCGGAGGAGAAGCGCGGCCGTGACGAACCGACCTCCGGGAGGCCGATGGACCCTCGTGACCCGGCGGCGAGGCCAGGAGTGCAGTTGGAGAGAAGGCAGAAAGTCACTCAATCAGTCGCCCGTTAGCTTAGAAAGTTCAAAATTCCAATGGATCTACCTAGATAGCCAGGTCATAAGCCTTATAACATGAATTCTACTTACCATGACCAGCATACAAGAAGAGAGAGCATTGATCAAGCGTGGACAATCCTTCCCCAAAGGTCCACAATGAACCCCACAGTTCACACATCATTGAGCCGCTGACATTTGATAATACTAACGTTTGAAGCATCATGTTCTAATGATAAGACAACTCAGAATTGGACAAGTCACTAAACTGATTGATCCAGTGGGTCAATGGTCCCACTGGTCGGATCATTTTGACCGAGTTAGACTAGTTGACCCAGTTCACGATCGAACCGGTCAAAACTGGCATGAAGCAACCTTGAGTTAAAAATATTTTCATATACTTCAAAATAATCAAACAACCAAAATAACTAAACCAGCATGAACCGATTAAAACCGAGATAAACCAGTCAAAACTCGAAATGAACCGATGAAAAACTGGAATGAATTGGTAAAAAATCAAAAAATTTTAATTAAACTACTGAAATTTTGATTTAACCGTGAACCGTCCATGCCAACCGATTCATCCGATTGAATCAGATTTGACATTTTTTTTAAATGGTTGAACCAGCTCCCAAGTTAAACCCAGAACCGGATCGGTCAACTGACCGATTCTCAGTTGAACCGGTCGAACCAACCGATCCAATCCAGTTTTGACAACATAGAAGACAACTTGGTTAATTCCATTCTCTCCAGGTTCATCGGATCAAGGGAAGATATCAGGTAGTTGCGTAGTAACCTCTTATACCCATTCATTCAACTTGACTAATATTTCACGTTATTTTTAAACTTCAAATGTCTCGCGAAATCTTTAACTCTCTATATAAGTTGTAAGCATGTAATTATCTTTGTAAAGTTACCTACACCTACAGTCATACCTCACAAAAACACGACACTTGTTTTCTGTTGATAAGAATAGGCTTCTTGTTTTATAAATCATTTGTTAGATTACCAGGCCCTGTCAATTTTGCACATTATTACCTCGAGCAACTTTAGAAATAAAATTCTCAGCCGTAATTGACCGTACATTGCAACAATACACAGTTAACCATATAATTCAAAGAATTTTAAGAGTGGGAAGCGATGTGCGGACCAGAAAAAGGCCATCATTTGCTATACAACAATACACAGTTAACCCTTTTTATCTCACATTCTTCTCTGTTTCTCTATCTTCGATTTGATTCGTATATAATGGACACAAATGCTATCAGTAATCACACAAATCTCAACCCCTACAAGGTCATATTGTATACACCTTCATTGCAATAAAATACAGCCGTCTAAGCCATAGGCAACACAGAAAGAATGAAATGATTGGATTAATTAGCCAATCATCTGGCTAACTCTATAACTGACACCACGCCTGGAAAAACATCGGAAGCCAATCTTGTAGTGATTACATATCAAGCAACACCGATTTGTGAAGTTAGCATTTGAATCTGGAAGGAGGGGAAAAACCGGATTTATAAGAATTTGAGTCAAAGATGTATGTAAATATTCAACGAAGACGTGGTGCAATACCTTGTTAACTAGTAAATTGACTTGCTCTCTGTACATCTCTTTCAAGTCAACTATATCATTGCGTAGTTCCTCCAACTGCACCACAAAATTGAGTGTGTAAGCACCTTGAAGTGACTTTCCACGCTAGGAGCATTCACATACATCTATGCAGGTAATGTGTCAAAAGAAAGCACGAATCACTCGCATAGACATTCAAGGCACTAAAGCACAAGTTCCTAACACCATAATATTTTCGCTTAGTAATGCTATATTTCTGTTGTTGATAAACCAGTAAGCCTATATGGAGTACAAGGTAAATTCTAATATTTAGATGATATATATAGTTCTATGTAGGTGAGATCAAGAACCTATAATCCCTAAATCTCAGAAATCGAGTTCTCAGACCAGAACAAATACAACAAAGAAAATTGCCCAAGTATAATCCATATTGGCAATGTCTCCAATCAAAGATCCCAATCCCAGATTCCCCCGGTATCCTGGTCAGTCCAGAGAACAAAAGCCCACAATTTTTGTATCGTAATACAGGAATCTGATTTCATATATACAGTCATCCGAGTCCCTCTATTCAATACTCCCACCATGAAAGGTGTGACCGTGTGAGTAGGATGTACCTAGCAACATTCCATACATACACTGGCATAAATGAACAATAATGGTTCTACCACATAAATGGCCAAAAGCTATTACATGCCATTTATAACCATTTTTTTATTTTATTTTGGTCAAGCATTCAACAGCCAACCACCGAGGGACAGAGTAAGACAACTTTACAAATACATATCTAACAGGTATTCTAGTGTGAGAACTTTTGTTTCATTACACAAGATTGAACTCATGACTAGCTCTTTTCATCCAATGTCAGTCATCCTATAGTTTAACCTGGAAGTAGCAAACTGTATGCTGACTAGAACTACCAGTAATCCTTTAATATATTAAAAATCTTTTTCACAATACCAATTTTGTGGTTGTCCAGACCTCAAAATCCCCCCCCCCCCCCTTTTTCTGTGGCTCACCACTGTTGCTTATAGAAGGAACGATTTATGATACTTTGTCAACAGAAAGAAATGGTCTTATTGGGCAAGTAGCTGCTAGGATTTAGCTATTCAATGTTTGAATTAAAAGTGTGTGGTAAAATTTAACTTTTTGTAAAGAGGTAAATTAGTGAATTTCCATTTATGCCCATAGTAATCATGAATAGTACTTTTACATAAAACGGTATTCATTATATAGCTAGAGTTAAATTTGTTAACTTTACGAAAGTATAAAATTAGAATCATTTCTTTACTTTCTTTTACCAAAGTTACACATAATGTAATTTTGGTCAAAAAAGTTGTATAGGCAACTCTTAATGTCATTTGACCCTAAAGCCCTAAATCATTAATATAAGCCTATAAGGACCATCTAAAGTTTTAAACACAACTCTCGTCCAAGTAAAAAATAAAGTAAAAAAATCCTAATGTTATTTGATATAATTTGGCAAAACAATAAATAAAATTCTCACGAAAATATGATTAAAAGCTCTATATTAAATATGATGTGAATGTTCATAAATATGAGGGTAATAATGTAATTATTATGTCAAAAAGATAAAAATTATCCCAAAAAGCTAATCTAAATAGCATTTTGAAAATTAGCTTTTTGGAAGCTATTTACCAAACACTTTAAATAGCCTTTGACCATTGTAGGTTCACAATCATCTACAATTTGAGCTCACCAACACACCTGTGCATTTGGGTTCTGCACGGACAGTTGGTAGATATTTTACTCTTATCTTGGGTCTTACTGTAAACCCAGATATGTCATGTAGCCTGTTGGAAAATAGACTTCCCGACATTTCCGAACATATCAAGAACTCTCGAAAATGCAGGCTGTTAGCTAGCTGAAATGTTAGCTCAAAGTTAACCCATGTGCATGAATTATTCAAAAGAGCTTCACTAATAAGGTGTTAAGCTTCACTGAATCTTAAACCATGAAATTAAACTCATAAGGGTATCTCCACACATCAAACTTCCCTCTTCAAAAGTATTTGTCCTCAAATCCTTGAAGCAACATGCAAGACAAAGATAATACACAAAAGAAAGTGTAGCATCCATTTCATCCCAACACTCTACAGCTGGCAAAATTTTGTCCGACTCGAATACCTGAATTTGCCCTACACAGAGAAAGTTTCCAATTTTGAATTTTGTTTGGTCATAGATTTTCCGTTTGAATATGGACCGAATTGACCGAATATTCGGCCACAATATCTCTTTTTTCTACAGTTCGCACCCAATTTCGACTCGGATTGAGTTCTGTCTGAATTGATCGGCCCCAAAAACTAGGGTTCAGGCATCAATTTCTTTTCCGAATTTTGACATGGACCGAATTTGACCCATATCCGAACTTTTGCCAGCGCTACAACACTTTATGCTAAGAATTCTATCCTTTTGGAACAAACATGTGTTTTAAAAGAACTTAGGTTTCGAGAGGATATGATGACAATCTCCACTACTCATATTCTCATGGGAAGCACCAAAGTACTCATCAAGAGATAACTTAAAGATAGATCTACACCATAAGAGATAATAGGTTCTTGAGGAGGTAGGATTCTTGGTGTTGCCACTTGGATCATTTCAACCACTTTTTACCTCCATAAGCAATTAGGAGGCTAGATTGTTCATCTTCGAAAGCATCAACTTGAGGAGATTGAGTTAAAATTTGAACTTGCTCTTATACATTTGAACCAAAACAGGTTATAACATCATTGGGGCCAATGGTAATCTCTTCAACTTGGTGTAGGATCACCACTTTCTCTTAGACTTCAAGTTCTTGATGAACAAAACGTGGGTTCTTCTTGACCTTGATCTTCTCTTAAGGCTCTTCTCTCAAGAACCCTCCTCTGAAGGCTAGATTATGGTAAAATTACACATCCACGTAAGATTTTAGCCAACTCCAAGACATAATCCTAGGTCTCCGTTTTTGGTGCTAACTCTTCCAGACCTCCTTACCAATCAAAAGAAAAGCCTTTGAGCTTTTGGGCTCCTCAAAATAAGGTGGTCCTCACATAACCTCCTTTCATCCTACATGAATCGCGAGCCTTTTTTCTTGACTTTGAGGATCAAGTATAGTTTTGTCTCTCTTTGTCATGTGAGTTTATCAAAAAAGGCTACCAATCCATCCATAGTATAGATGTAAAAAGGTTAGCAAGGGGCGAGTTAGGTAGAAGTGTGTTAGGGATGTTTTTGAGAATCTCAAGATCAAGAATAGGCGACCAATAGCATGAAAGCTAACGAAAAGAAGGTAATAAACCAAATTCACACTTGTTTTCTCTACAATGAATGAGTAGGAGCTCAAACGAGAGAAAATGCATGAGCAATCATCGCGATTCATCATTCTAAAGCTTGATTTCTTCACAATGAATGGGTAGGTGTTCAAATAAACAAATGCTCATTAATTAGAGGGGTTTTGGCACCAAATAATCCGTACTATAGGCCTTGGGGTTGAAAATAATCCAAAGTGACTTTTTGACCACCAGCAAGCTAACTTTTATCATATTTTTCCAGACTAAGACAACACCAAATCCCGACAGCGGAAAACTAACGTGGCATCAATACCACGTGCTTAGTACCTACAAGTTGGCATCATTTTTTCATTACTAAGTTACATGGTATCAATGCTACATCTGTTTTCTACTGCCGAAATTTGGTGTTGGCTTAGTCTAGGAAATATGATAAACATTCAACCTACTAGTGGCCAAAAAGCCATTTTAGATTATTTTCAATCACAAAGCCTATAGTACGAGTTATTTAGTGCCTAAAACCTTTTATTAGATGGTACAAGAAGAAGTAATAAGTTCTTTCTTTTAAATAATATCTCTTTTTTGTAGAAGCTTACATGCTAGCTTGGTGACCAATACTCCACATGTTTGTTCGATCAATTAGAATATTCTCTTACCTTGGCATAAGCTCCTCCACAATTTTTTTTTTTTTTTGTTATAAGTAATCAAAAGATACGTTGATGGAAGGGGACATCATCCATTTACAAAAGGCGGCAAGCTCAAAAACTCACAAAACCTCGAACCCCTAGACTCTCTATAGGCAACATATCACTAGAATCCAAGAAACACCTTTGTACCATCATTGAAAACTCTATACCAACTAAGCAAAGTTCTTCAATCTTCTTTCTAAGACACCAGAACATCACTTAACTCTTTGAGGTTGCACCCAACTAACACATATCAAAGAAAACACAATATTTCATAAAGCGTATACCCGTCACTATGATAAAGTGATTGACATAGTTTTCGAAACACATAGATCACCTGCTAGCCAACTTAAAGTTTCACATTTTAAGCAAGTTTTCAGTAGGGATCTTCCCTTTGATGGCATCCCAAACAAAAAAAAAAAAAGGCAAACTTTGGTGGAAGCTTTCAGCTTTGGACTTCATAAGCTCCATACAAGAATATCTTAGTTTAGTTTCATATTTTGGCATGATCACATATTTGCATCTTGTATTTAGAGCTTGAGGCTTCATGAGCTTCAATTGGTATCAAAGCAAAATGGTACTAAATTTTGAGTGTTTTTACTCACAATTTTCTCATTTCTTCTTCCTTCATTTTTCAACCCCCCCCCCCCCCCAAAAAAAAAAAAAAGGTTCTCCTAAACACATCCCTATGTTTTATAAAGCTCCACAACCTTACCCCTAACTGACAAAGTTGGAGTATCATCTTTCCTATCTCATTAGTGGCTCGCATGTAAGAATGTCTGAAATATCTCTCTCCTACTTTGTTATTTTCATTTGTGGGAAGTATTGTTCTTCTTTTAATGGTGACTTAATCCTTTCATTGGAAAGCGCAAGGAGTTTTTTCTTCTCTTCATCTTTTTATAAAACCAAAAACCACAAAAAGAAGACAAAAAACTATAATTGGGTACAACCTGTTTTGTGAAAGCTATTTTTAGGGCCTTTTTTTCCAAAATAGATTTTGAAGTTCCTTGTAATTTAGAAAACCCATTTTTCGGCTACATTCTAGTACAAGATGTGAGTAGAAAATTGAAATGTCAAAAACACCCTAATGAGACTCTTTATATGCTCTCAATCCTCCCTGCATCTCCCTCACTATTTCTCAATCTCTCCAGAAATCACAAGACTGTCATTGTTGAACATGAACTTAGAGAGGAAGATCCCACCATTAGCCCCCTTCATCATCAACCTCCATCCCTCACCTTCCCAACCCACCATGGAGCAACCTGAAGAAAATTTCCACCTTTTGATCTCCATTAAATTCCCATCAATGGTGGATGATCCAACCCAAAGCCACCATCGAATCACCGATCTGCACCTCAAACTCTAACCCGCTCTGCAACCGTTATCGTAAAATAAGGCTCCTCAATTGTGCTGAATGATTTCCACTCCATAGCTGTAGTGTTAAGACTGTTTTGCTGCAAATCAGATGCGTAAATTTGACCCAGGATTGTTGTTCTTGCATCTACTTGGGTATTACATAGTAGAAGGGCCCACAAACATCCACTTAGATTTTCAACCCACTAGTGAAACTCAAGGAGAATTTAGTCAGATTCCAGAACTGATTTTCCATTGAAGAGGATGATGGATTTGAGGGAGATGATGCCAGAGACAAAGGTCCCTAGAGTTGAGCCGTTACTAGAGGGAAAATTAGAGATTTAGAACGGAAAATGCGAATTCAAATGCATGTTCATGATGAACTGCATGGAGTCGGGCTGGAAGTTTCACAAAAAATGAAGAGAGATTGGGGGGGGGGGGTGTGGGTTGGGGGGGGGGCACACAGCGAGGGATTGAGAGGGAGAGATAAATTCAAGGCAAAAAAAAAAAATAAAAGAGAAAACTAACTTGCTCTTTAAAGCATTCTACGCTTGAATCTTCGAAAAAAAATGAAAAGAGAGTTGGCAAGGAGAACCGAGAGACTAGACAGAGCACGCAAGAAGGTGAGAGTGATGGGCAAACGAATTATATGTTTCAAGCCTTTAAGTTTGACTTTGGCTGCCAACTTTCCAAAACCGAATGCTACAAGGGCAAATAAGGCATAACAAGCCTTCATATGTTTTCCACGTGCAAGCTTACATGTATGATGACATGGACTGGCATACAGAAAATTCTCCTACAAAATTATTTCTCTAAATTTACAAGGGACCTCAATCTATCGTGAAAAAAAGGGTACTAAAAGTAATTTTTCACAAAATAGGGTGTATCCAATGGTAATTTTTTGTGAATAGCTTTAGTTCTCACCCATTTCCCCCTAAGAACAAATCCTCTGCAGAAGGGGAGTTCGATGTAAAGCAAAGAGCACAAAATCATCCACTTAAATCATCATAGCTCGCCAATTAATGGTGAATCATGTGGAATTCGTTTTGTAGTATACGGTATCAAAAAATTTCAATTTCATTTCAACTTTGTGTTGTTATTTGGGAAACTAAATGAATTTCAACAATAACTGTTTAGGTATTGATGGAACAACCTAGATGTTTAGTTTTGAATAATAAATAAATCATGCAAAATTTCAAAATATTCAAACATATCTAAGCCAAACACCAAAGATATGCCAGCCTTCTTGGGGATATGACTTGCATGCTAATGTAAATTCCAAGTGAGAAACTAACCCTAACACATTAAGGAAAGTGGGTGCAAAAAGAAGGCGAAGTGGAAGTGCCTAATGGGCACACTTAACTTGGAAAGGACGTTAAGCTAAGTGGAAGAGTACAATCAGATCACTAAGCATATAGAATGCTTGCTAAGCATAACACCACTAAGCTAGCCTATAAGCTTCTAAGAAAATGGCAGACATTAGTAGAATAATACTACTCATCACTCCCTGCTTGTACTAGCTAACTGGCTAATTGATGGGCAGTTGGGCACATGGACATTTAAACACCTACTCATTAATTAAAAAGAAAACAAGCCTCAGAATGATGAGTAAAAATGAATGCTTAGGCATCATTCACTCGACATTAAACTACCAAAGAAAAACCTATGTGATAAGCCTAGTTCACTTCTTCTACAAAACCCAGCAATAGTTTTTTTTTTTTTTTAACAAGAGTAAGATTAAAACTACTGTAGCCCCCTCTACAAGGGTATAACACAATTGGATGACAAACGGGAAGGGAGTTGGACAAGCATCGAACAATGCCCAACGGATACTTGAAAGGAGGCCCACAAGGAGCCTCTAGGAGCACCACAATATTCATCTAGAAAAATGTGGCCGCCAGGAACCCTGGTGCCCTGGTGGGGAGGATAAACCTCCAACTCCTATATCACTTACTCACCTAGAGCACTAAGCTCTTGGTCCAGCCAAAGGTTTTTACTTTTTAGTATTAGATTATCTTTTATATATTTTTTGGCACTTACGCTTTTTTTTTAAAAAAAATAGCTTTAGGATTAGAATTTTAAAAAAAATCAAGCACAAAAAAG
Source organism: Portulaca oleracea (assembly GCA_029582165.1). Classification (NCBI taxonomy): domain Eukaryota; kingdom Viridiplantae; phylum Streptophyta; class Magnoliopsida; order Caryophyllales; family Portulacaceae; genus Portulaca; species Portulaca oleracea. Next base: position 38,262,694 of record CM055874.1, read on the forward strand.
CCACTGGCTTTCCGTATGCTAGGTGCACTTTTGCTTCAAAGTCTCCTCTATTATATTTTACAAAATAAGTTCCATGATGACATCAAACAATTGACTAAATACATACATAAGACAATATCCACAAATTCACAAATTAAAACAACTCACTACCTGAGATGCTAATCCATCGCAACTTATAACAAATATATTAACAGAGGGACAGAAAGGTGGAAAGACAGCAGGGGAGCATGGGGGGGGGGAGAGAGAGAGAGAGAGAGAGAGAGAGAGAGAGAGAGAGAGAGAGAGAGAGAGAGAGAGAGAGAGAGAGAGAGAGAGAGAGGAAGGAAGGAAGGAAAGGAAAGCCAAGCCAGGTGACCAAGAAAGCAGAGAAGGGGGGGGGTTGAGACTGGAGACAGGAAGAGGAAGAAGAGTAACCTGAGCAGCAGAGAGAGAGAGAGAGAGAGAGAGAGATAGAGAGAGAGAGAGAGAGAGGGAGGGGGGACTCATGGGACTGAGAGACCAACTAGAGATTTTAGTCAAGCAAAGGGTAAGTCGTACAGCAGCAGGATTTTTCTGAGTGGAGCGCTTTTGGAATGGGTTGTGCTTCTGACTAGCAACTGCAAAAGCCCAACAAGGTGTGCCCCAGGCCTTTTTGCTCTAAACTTGGGATACAGGTGGAAAAGTTCTAGTATGTCGAGGATCACAGAGGTCAAATAACACAGATAAATGGATTGTGAAGCACTTCACAAAGTTTGGTAGATAATACTTGCCTACATCTCTCAAAAGAAAAAAAGGCTAGACCAATATATAATATGTAGGATCACCAAACAAAACCAGCAAGCCTGAACCCTTAACAAATTAAATAACCAAAGATGGTTGGCAAGAACATTGACGAAGAGACAATCCACACAATCATTTTGGGCAGACAAGTGTACGATGAACCAATGGCTTCTGAGCTATAAATAAAGCGAAGAGTAAGACCGTTTGGCATACCTCTTCATCTCGTTCGCCCATAAGCTCCAGCGCAGCAGTGTGCCTCTGTCTTAACGCTTCTAGCTCTGCTCGAATCCCAGGTAGCATTGCAGCCTCAATCCGTAATTTCTCACACTACAACAGGAGATCAATATGCCTCGGAATCCACGCGTGGCCAACTCAAATATGACTTTCAAACAGAAAGCAAGCATTAACTAACCTGCTCAGTCATTTTAACCAGCTCTTCAGCAAGAGAGTCTCGAATAGCTTCCATTGAAGTCTGCATTAGCAAAAATGGTACCCAACCATAAAAAGCATATTGACATATGGTCAGTGGTTACTTTTTTTATGAGTAATCGAAATAAATACTAAGATGGCCAGTGATTAATTCTTACATAAACTTCCTCAAGGAATATAAGGAAAACTCATACCAGGCGAGACATATATGATGCAAGTTCACCCTCCTTTTGCCGAAGAGCAGCTTCAAAACCACTTGGTGTCATACTTTTCAGGTAATAAGGATTCATGGTCGACTCTCCAGAATTTCTACGCTCTAGGAAATTTCCAGAGGAGTCTAGAGATGCCTGCAAGAAAAAGCTTTCTTCCATGTTGCCCACACTGCTAGCACTTGAAAGTTTACGCAGTAGCTTCCCTGCATGTTTGTCAGAAAATCAAGAAATGTTTCTGGAATGAAGAAAAAAGGATTGATATCATATATATATATATATATATATATATATATATATATATATAGTACCATTTTCAGGTGCCGACTTGTTCTTCATAGTGGGATTTTGATCTGATGCAGAAGATTGTAAATGCGCAGTCTTCTCCAATTCAAGTCTAGCAGTTTTTTCCCGGTCTAGCTCCTACAGTTATGGACAAGCGTAATTAACAATGCCAAGGAAAATGCATCTTCTAAGCAGAGTAGGAAATGGCCACAAATCAAACCTGCTGGAGGAGTTCTCTGTGCGCAAGTGATTCTTGTAGCTCATTTTTGTGTTTCCTCTTAAGTTCCCTGATTTCCTCTTCAAGCTGGTTCACATGAGCTTCATGAGTGTCAGCTTCTTCCTTCACAGCAAGATACTCCTGCCTATTTTCAGCTGCTCTTTGTCTTTCTTTTTCAAGTGACCTATTCAGTTGTGTCTGCTCCGCCCTAAGGCATGAAATCTGCAAAAATTGCAATATAAGTAACAAGCCCAAGTTATCAATGCTTCCAATTCAATTTTATTGCTCGGTAGTCAGTTCTACCATCATCATCATTAGCTAACATCAAACAATTACCTGTGCTTCTAGAACATTTATTCGTGACAGTGTTTGAGATAAACGCTCATTTATGGATCGTTCCCTTTCCTCGGCAGCTGCAGCTTTTGCTTCGGCTTCCTGTATAACAAGCGTCAGAACAGATGTTCAAGCTTCAACCAGTGCCCAGAAATAGATAGATTAGAAACCTGAAGCCGGGATTGTAACGTTCTCTCTACAGCAGCCCAAGCTTCTGCCTTCCGTGCGGATGCCTCCTGCAAAATCAGGTAAAAGAATCATAGCACCAATATCTAGTAAGTCAAATCAAATAGGAGTCTTTTGAGAAAATGTACTAAGATGCCAGCTACAGACCTGCATAGCCTCAATCTGCCGTAAAAGGGGCCTAGTCGATTCTGGAAGTTGTGTAACAAGTTCCTCGCAACGTCGCTCACTCTCCTGGGAATAAGCATTAACAACATCAAAATCTCAGGTCAGCAGAAACAGCGAAAAAGCAAAATAGAAAATAGTGCTACAGTTTAACAGATTAAACTCACTTGATATCGTTTCTGAAGATCCTCAATTTCTCTACGTAACATGTCCTCCTTAACAATTGCCTACAAG